>CM074728.1:28884640-30368806 GCA_037306005.1 Rhinophrynus dorsalis | reverse complement strand
CAGAAATAAGAATTACAATGCATAATGCACACTTCTATAGAAATAAAACATATTCATATGACCCATTCCGGCATCCCCTTCATGTGGGCAGCATCATAGCGAGGTCTGAGAGTAATTACTCTCATGCCTCATTCTAATGCTTCCGCTTTGCTCTGGTGCTGTCCGTAGCAATGGAGACGCTTCATAAAACATAAGGATCCGATGTAACTATTTGGAGCTCAATCGCCCATAGAGAACAAAGCCCAAAGTGTCTTCTAATAAACTACATGAATGAAAATATCAAAATTAGAAACTAAAATCTGTAGTTTAAAAAACCAAAGACTTATTGATAAAGGGGATGATCTGTGTGTATGGATATATTATCATATTCATTCATATTAATTCTACTAACATTTGACACATTTTGGGTGTGCTTTGGATGTATTGATATGGGGCTTCGGGCCCCATAGCAATACATCCACTGGTCACTTAGTTTTTTTTTTAGTTTTTTTTTTTAAACACATTCATTCCATGTGTCAGCTGTTTGCAGATGCATTAAGGGATTCTGCTCCCAAAAATCTGGGTGTAGATCTTCCCATGTTAAAGTGGGTCCCTTAAAACTTCGCTAACTCATCCAATTGAATGGCAATTCCCAACCTGTTGTAGTATGGTGTCAAATGGACATTAAATTTTGCTCCGATGTGCTGTTTTTTCTGCTGGTATTTCTTCATAGCACAGGTAATTGAATTGCTTACCATGCCTGACAAAATGTCAGCGGGTTTCTTTTTGCCTAGTGGGGCCAGTTGAATCAAGGCCATAGATTGGTTGAATGGCCCATTCTGTCATCATAATTGTTCATACAGCCTCTACCACCAATCAGTTTCCTAGAGAACTCAAGGTCTGTTTTCAAAATACACTCCTTTTCCAGCATAAAATAGAAAAGGGAATGCTGACAACATTTGGCTTGGGAGCAAGCCGTAGTATGTGCAACTTGGCCGTCATGGTAGTTTTCATATATATATATATATAATTTTTTTTTTATTATTTATATGCTTTTGGCGTTCAAAAATGCTGCCCAGAGATACTGTAATTTAAAGAAGATTCTATACAGCTTACGTTTATTATAGAAACAAGAAGTAAGCTGACCGATAGTGCTTAGCCCACAGCTTATAGTCAACAGAGACACTAATATACAGAGCATTTATTTATTTCATAAATATTGAACCCTTGGGGTCATCATCATGTACATCTTTAGACATTCCCCCACCTTTCTGACTGTAGTAACACAGATTTTGGTTCCCCATGTAGTACTGATGTTTCATTGACAGCCACTTAAAACAGAAAGGTGAGCAGCTCTCTTTGACATAGCTGATCTGTACTCATGAGGGGTTATGAACTAAGGCTTCATAAAGAGGTGATAAAGCAGAGATGAGTTCTCCAATTAATATCACGTCTTACCTCTTTATCATGCCTTAGTGCATCTCACCCCTTGTTTTATTCACTTGTCCCTGTTATACGTGATGTAGAAAATCCCTATGCATTCACTGATGATGTCAATGGGCTTATCATACTTGAAAATGTAGGCCTTAATGTGACAGGTGTGGCATATCCATTACTAGTGGAGGACAGTGAGAGAGGATTGTTATTACATAGATCAATTACCTTGTATTTCTTCTTTCATCATTGTTTCTTTTGGGAATTAAGACAAGGTGATTTTTCAACATTAGTTCATTGCACACCCTTCTGAAACTCTGGGAGTTAAATATACAAAATGCTAATTGCTCAGATAGGTTGTAGAAAAAGGAGCCATTCTGGAACAAATTAGATACACCATAGGAGACAAGTAAAATGTCTCAAAATCACTATTTGTCAAATTTTATGTTCCTCAAATGTACCTTTTTATTACAGTGTTACAAAGAATTGGGCAACGTTGCAACTTCTGCCCATTGGTTGAAGTTGGCTGCAGAGCTTCCGGATGTCACGCAAGACGTAGGTATTATATATTCTGCTGGGAGTTGCTTGATTCTTATCAGCAGCACATTGTCATTGTAGGCATTTTTTGGCAACAAAATGGTGAGAGTGGACCCGTCGCCATGAGAAACATAAATTTTGCTTATATATTGTACTAAACTTTGTAATATAAATAGGCTATTCAAACATACATTTTATTAATTACTAGCTGTTCCTGCACGGCTTGGCCCATGTGGTGAACGTGTGAGTGCCAGACAGGTATTCAAAGCACTGAGTCGCAATGCATTGGATACCTGTGTGGCATGCAAAGGTTTATTTATTTAAAAGTTCAGACCTCGTGGTGAGGCATCAGGACCTCTCCTGATGCCCCTCCCCAGCTACTGATCTCCCAGACGATTTTGCTGGGAGATCAATAGAAGCAACGCAGGAAAGCAAGAGGGCTCCCATGCTTCCATTCTACCCAGAATACTGAGTAGGAGTGGGCAGGATCAGGAAACCCTCTCATGTCAATATCTTTGCCCCTTACCTCCCCCTCAGCTACATCAAACCCAACTCCACACATTCCATTGGCTGGCCTAGGGTGTGGCTGCCACCAGTCCAGAAACTATATTGAGGCACTTGAAACAGGGCCAGCCTTTTATATATACAGATTTGTGGGTGGCACAGTTTGAGCCAGACTATAGCTCCCATCATTCTCGTCAGCCACCGGCTGGCGGGGAAGTTGTAGTGTGGCAGCAACATAAGGGGCTCACTTTGCCCACTGCTCTACACTAATTACTTTCAGGCTGGGCCAGTATTGCCACACAATGAGCTTTGTATGTATGAATCTAGGTATAGCCCACTCGCTGGGGTAATTTTTAATTGCATAGAGAATAACATTAAAGGGATAGTAATACTTCGTTTTAACTTTATTTTATTTTGTAGGCATTAAAAAAACACGAAGAATGATATAAGTCTTATCTCTCAAACCTTTATGGTTTAAGAGATATTCACAAACAAAATATCCCCCCCCCCTGTTCAACCAGATCAGAAGGGAGATGCCCAGGTAGACTGCAGAGAGGGACGATCTTCAATTAAGATAAGGGAAAAAGCTGAAAAACTTGTCAAGGGGGGAAGGGCTTTCATTGTTTTCATACAAAGAAAATTGTCCCCTTCTGTTATCTGTCTGGTCTTACAACCAGATTCACATCTGAGAAGAGATGGCTTACACTAGGTAAAAGGGGCGGGAGGGGAACTTTTTCTTGTGAATATCTCATAAACCATAAAGGTTTGAAAGATAAGACTTATATCATTTTTCATGTTTTTTTAATGCCTACAAAATAAAATAAAGTTAAAATGAAGTATTACTATCCCTTTAACGTAGTGTGCAGGAAATCGTAGAAATGTTAACGTCTCAAAAATAATTTTCCATAACACTGTTTAGTACAAAATATAATAGATGAGAGTTGGTACCGTGTTAGCCGTAGAAATACAGGATGCAAAATTGTTTTGTAAAGTTGATACCTTTATTGGCTAACTAAACAGATTTAAAATGCAAGCTTTCAAGACTTCTTAGGTCTCTTCCTCAGGCATGTTATACAGATAAATATGAAAACTTCTCTCTTAAATACAAGTACACATTACATTGTTTATAATGGAAATCAGATAACAACGTTAGTCCAGATACCAATTCCTTGATCAGTCAATGGTAGAGGATGTGATTTAAATTGCATTCTTCCTCTGGGTCCAGGTATTTATGATTCCAGAGGGACTGTCGTAAAAGTTAATTCACCATTAAGTACTGTGACAGGAATTCAATAGGTCTATTTTAATTATCTGTTAAATAAACTAAACTTGTCTCAAGTGATGCTCTTTAGTGGCATGTATTTCTTATTCATTGCAAGAATGTATGGATGATAGGATATTCGAAATTACAATTTATGAACATATTTACTTTAAAACATTTATTATGCTTTCTCTACATCAGGACCGTGAAAGTACTTCTACTATGAAGGAAATGTTGGAAATTGGTGAGCCGATGAAAACGGAGCTGCCATAAATACATTGATATTTGTAATTCGTTATGACCCTGACACCTGATGAAAGATACTGGAGATCTGTCGTTATCAACTTAATGATCAAAACATAGCTGGGAGTTAAAGCATTCCATGTTCTCTTCTGTAGTTGGCATTATACCATTTTAAATGCCCAAATGTAATTTGATTTCCCGCACTATAAATTTAATTTCAGAATAGGCACAATATAAATCCTTCTTGGGTCTGGCACTGAGCCAAGATGTAAACACATTGTTCTTAAATCAATAATCCAGAAGGAATGCCTGTATTCAATTTCTAGTGTCTTAACATTCTGCACATTTTCAGGCTTCGTGGACCTGCAAACCGTTCTGGGCATATCCATGCCAAGTGGTGACTAGAAAATAATTACACAGCTTCAGCTGATTCCTATTTGTTTTACATAGTTGTCCTATTATATATATACTAGTTGAAGAGCCCATTACACGGGCCACAGTTCCACTGGCCGCCGGTCGCGAGGCAGTCATGCGCAGTGAGACTGCCCGCGACACGACTGATACAGAGCAGTCTCTACTGCACATGACCATGGCGTCACACGTTTTAGCAAATTATTATTTAGGATATATATAAATATATATATATATTTTTTTTTTTTAAAATACTAATAAATTAATGAAAACAAGCAGGAAGGTTTAAATCCCTTGACTACTGAATAAATCAAATCCATTCAATGCAGCAATGCCAAAGATGCAACTGCTGCAACCAATTTTCATTTTATTTTTAGTGTTAGGTGGTGCTGTTCCTAAACTTGGTTTCATTGGAAGCTTTGTCGGTCTCACTGCATTGAATGACTGTCTGTCTGTCTGACTGGAATGCTTTGAAACTGTGCCAGCTGCATCAAATTACTTGTGACACAAATGAGGAAGATAAGAAAAATTTAATTACTGCTTAAAATGTGACACTACAGTCCTTATAGTTGGAAGAAAGGAGCAAATCCTCACACATGGCAAAAACTGACACAACAGCGGGATTATTTTAAGATGAGCTTTCTCTGTTGAAAAAGCACAAAGTGTATACAGCAGGTCTCAACAGATGCATACAGAACAATCCTGGAGCATTATGAGCACAAACTGGGGCCTGATTTAATCAAATGCCTAACTACTACAGGGTGATTTGTCATTCATTTTGCTGGTACATTCCCACTGTCGCCAATGATATAATTTACCTTTGATATTTTATTTTGTATGTACTTTTCCCAACTATTACATCAAAGATACAAATGCTGCAGAGTTCAAGCCTAATAATATGATTTTTGCAGTTAAACACTGTCATGGGACTGTTTTAAACCTTCCATTTTGCCCACAAACATAATAAAACAAGGATACTCCCATTACTGGGAGATGCTTTGTTCAAAACTTGGCTGGCTTAAACCAGACAACTTCTGGTGCCTGACACTATTTCTCCATAGAAAGCCATAATGGCTCCACCTAGTGTTGGCTTTACATTAATTACAATGTTTAATTAAAAAGTATGGAAATTTGAGCTGTGATTTCCTGAATTAACTATCTCACAGCAGTGGCAGTGCCATTGTTTATTTTAGCATCATAAGAACTAAACTATGATTTGATTTGATTTTTTCAAAATGAAACATTACTGTTCATTTAATAGGATAGTAACCTTTTATTTTGACTTTATATATTCTGCAAGGGCATGATATGTAAAAGTCACATTTTATTTTTAATTTTCTCATTTTTAAAAATTCATATCCCTGAAAAAGAACTCGCTGGTCCATTTCCAGGGAGCTTCCTGTCAAGGACTTAGAAAGCTTGAAGAGTGATATAGTGTGAAAAAAGATACAATGTTAAAAAGATAGCAACAGTTCCCTCAGTGCTGCAGGAGTACTGTTACATTGTATTATTGACCTGCCTTGATGGTCTGATGACTAGAAATCTCTGTGAAAAGAAAGGTCCAAGGAGCTTGTGTTAAGGAACTAAAAGTATGTTTAAAAAATATAGGCAATTTGACTTTCTATATTTTGGGTTGATTCTATATATGAAAAAACCCAACATACTTCAAAAATAATTGTATGAGCAAGGAGGCTACAGAAGACTGTTAAAGCAGAAGGCAGTTAAAGGGACAGTAATGCCCAATAAAAAATGTTTAGAGTTTGGTAGAGGTTCAAAAAAGAAACTATTGGCCACAAATCCTATCTCTCAAACCCTTACGGTTTGAGAGATATAGGCACTGAAAGCTCCCCCCCCTTCTCCTGACGTCAGTGCTGTGCTGACTGCAGGAGATCCCAGTCTGGGGACCAGCCGGCGGCTCTGCAGCAGAGCCAAAATTGCGTTATTGGGAAATAATTACTTTATTGGAAAGGTCTACAAAGTGTGCTTGGTTTGCAGGCACACTCTGTAGACCATTCCAATGAAGTAATTCTTTTGAAATAACTCTATTTCAGCTCTGCTAAAGAGCCTCTTCAAGTCACACAAGTCGAATCTCCTGCTGTCAGCTTCTACTTCAACTTTGAAAGGGAATCTCTCACACCATAGCGGTTTGAGAGAGATCCTTTGTAGCATGAAGTTTATTTTTAATCTCTACAAAACTAAAACATTTTTAGTTTTTTACTGACCCTTTAAGCCAAAGCTATTGTTTGTATTCATTCCCATAAGTCAAATAATGCTTACATAGTTTTCTACATTTCGTTAATTACAAAGAAACCACATTAGTATAGTAAATCTCTATAAAGCAGTGGCGTCCAAGTTTTTTCAGTTGTGGGCCGCATTATCCATAAGCGTAAGGGCCACGTTAATTTTCTTATAATAACTGTGATTTATAGCCTGTCAGCTATTCAAAAATATGTGGGTTTTTTTTTTTTTGTTTGTTTGTTTGTTGGGGGGGAGTGTTAATTTAGCAACAATACAATAACTTAAAAGTTTAATCGGATTTTTTCATGTAAAGGTGCAGTTATATTAGGCCTGGGGCTAGTCATTGATCAAGTCTACGAGAACACACACACACATATGTGTTTGCAAATTGGGTAAAAAAAAAGTTTTGTTAAAAGCATTAGATTAGCTGCACCCTGAGGTCCGGCAGGGGAACGCATTTCGCTCATGGGCTACACATAAGACACCCATGCTATATATGGCATCTTCTCACCAGAAACTGATAACTTCTGTAAGCATTTATTGCTGCCAGAGGAGCATTCAAGCTGTTTCACACCCCTTAAGATGAAACCAAAATTAGTTTCTTAGCAGTGAGCTTAGTGAATGTGATTTTTTTTTCTATTCTCTTGTAGCAGTTACTACTTTTAACCCATTAAATTCTAGAGATGACTCCAATGCTTTGCTTCAGAAGTCATTTGTGACATCTTTTCCATCTAATGAAAAGGCATACCTCTCGCATGTCCCTCTTTGAGACCCAAATCCCTCTTTCCCACCTTGGTGTCCCCCTTTTTAGGAGATCAGACTGTGTGGTGTGTATATAAGTGTATTATATTGCTCCACAGCAATAAAACTCCTATCAATATTTGTTTAGATCTCAGTATATTTGTTTATAAATTAGTCTGTATAAATAAAAATACTTTGGTCTTGGTCTAAATCATGTATTCATTTACACAGAGGTGTTAATAAGTCATGAAATAGCCTAAAAATTCTCGGTAATACCCCGCCCACCAGCCACACCCCCAACCTCACCACCTAAAACATAAGTGTCCTTCTTTGGCCATTTGAAATATTAGGAAGTATGCAAGGAGTGGGCAACATGTGTCCCTCCATCTGCGGAGGGCTACAAATGCCATCAAACCCAACCCACCTACTACTGGCTGGGATGATGGAAGTTCCATAGCTGGAGGGCCATATCTTGTTCACCCCTGGTCTGATGGGCTGAGCCCATTAAAGTAAATGTGTAATTTAAAAAAAATAATAAGGGAACCACTCGGGATGTACAGATTGTCACAGGTAGCATACCTATGATAGTTATTATGCAGCTCAAATGCTTTAGGTGTCAACATAACCTGCATATGTACCAGATATGCAGTATCTTTAAAGGGTTAGTAATGCCTATAGATTAAAAAGGTCATTTTGCAGCTATTAGAAAATTAAACTAAACAACCCCAGTCCCATCTCTCAAACCTTTATGGTTTGCAGGCACACTTTGTAGACCGTTCCAATTAACTGTTTCTTTTTACATTGCGCTATTTTGGCTCTGCTGAAGAGCTGCTTGCTTGTCCCGGGACCAGGATATCCTGCCATCAGCTTACAGCTGACGTCAGGGAAAGTGGAGGGTGGAACTTTAGCCTTCTCTATCTCTCAAACCATAAAGGTTTGAGAGATGGGACTGGGGTCATTTAGTTAAATTTTCTAATAGCTGCAATATGAACTTTTTTAATCTATAGACATTACTAACCCTTTAATTAAATGGACAGGGTCGAATTTACGTCTCAGGTGCTCTTGGACCCACCCATCGTCACATACGTGAGTTCTTTGGCTAATGGGAATACATACACTAACCAGACTCTGTATCCGTTGTATTGTAGTTTCTTTATTGCTTTTGTGGGATATTTTCCCCCTTGAAATCTAGTGACATTAAATGACAAACTGATCATCAGAGCAAAGACTTGTTTATGTTAACCTGTAGGTACCAGTGATGTGTCCGATGCATTGCTTTGCTGTGTGTTAATATTTTTGACACCCCCACTGACTCTCAAAAGGTAATATGTTCATTTTAAAAGTTCCGGCGAGGTTACAGTTAGTAATTTCATATGTAAGTCATGTTCAGTTATTGTCTGCTTTAGGAAAGCCCATTTATAACCATCTGTGATTTATCAAGGTTAGTGTTATTGATAACCATCTTTCTCACTGCTTGCATTTTGAATCTACACTTGCATTAAACTGACAACTCTACAACCAGGATCACATCACAGCTGGTGGTTTAGCTAGACATCTTAGTACGTTTTGGCTTTTATCGGGTAGTGTTATCTTTAAAGTTTAACACAAGAAATTAGATACTATTGTAAACAGGCAGTAAATCATATAATTACTTTTTACAAGAAGAGACCATAAGCACATTTTTAGCATTTTCCATTGATTACCGGTATTATTTTGCCTCTGTTCTGCCATGGTTAACCCTTTGAGTGCCAGAGGAGTGTTTAAAGCATTGCAGACATCTGATATGCAAAGGGTTAACCCAAGGGTACGGCTTTCTGGCATTCAACTGGCTAAACCTATTGCTGAGTTTATATGTGTGTTAAATTTGTACCTTACTTTTATAGTTGGCCAGAGCTACCTGCCTTATATTGCTGGTTTTAAAACATTTCTTAGCCAAAAATGCCTGATAATTATTACTTTTTAAAATGTTTGTGTTTGTCTGTCTGGAAGTGAAAAGGGTAGAGAGTTTTGCATATTTATGGAGGCAAGGTGAAAATTCACAAAGCCCTGTTTATTTTGTCTAAGGGCCTTGTGTACCAAAGAATAGTGGGATATTGTAGGAGACAGGTAAGTATTTCCACTGATATATATATAGCTGTGGTGAGTAATATAAGCCCTTCCAGCTGCTGCCAGTCTACAGCAGTTGTGGTGAGGAATAATGATCGTTGTAGTCTGGCAGCAGCTGGAGGTCCTCGCATTGACCATTCCTATTTAAATGGAACTTTTAACTCCTTGAATTCTAGAGAGGTCACCAATATTGGCAATCTCTGTAGTATTCAAGGTGTTAAAGGGATAGTAATACTTCATTTTTACTATCCCCCATGTTGTAGCCCTTAAAATTCTGAATTCAACGATACCAGCGGCATCTCTCAATGACGTCATTCTAGGGAATCTGGTCCCGGGACCGGCGGCGGCTCTGCAGCAGTGCTGAAGTTGCATTATAGAAAAATAAATCCTTCACTAAAATGGTCTTCTACATGTGCTTGGTTTGCAAGCACACGTAGAAGAAGGATTTCTGTTTCTATAGCGAGATCTCAGCACTGCTGCAGAGCCGCCGCCGGTCCTGGGACCAGATTCCCCTGTTGTCAGAACGCTGACGTCAGGGGAGAGGGGAACTTTGAAAGCGGATATCTCTCAAACCTTTGCCGCTGGTATCATTGAATTCAGAATTTTAAGGGCTACAACATGGGGGATAGTAATAAAGAAGTATTACTATACCTTTAAGGGGTAGTAGATCTCTTTTCATTGTGTGTGTGGTAACAGTTTGATTAAAAAAATGCAGCCAAGAGTGAAAGTACCCTTGTTTTAAAGAACATGTATATTTTGCATTAAAATGTTTACAGCTCCTTTTAAAAGCCCATTTAACTTCTTGTGTGCCAGAGAGGTATCCAACACATTGCGATGATACCTCTCCAGCAATCAAAAGGTTAAAGGAGCAGTAAACCTTTTAATGAAAAAATATACATTGTTGGGCTTTTTCTGGTGAGTAAAACAAGGGTACTCCCACTTCTGAGAGATGCATATATTTTTTAAAACTGTTGCTGTTGTTTTTATATTAACAGTGTCTCCTAGTGGTCAGATTCCTATTAGTTATTCTGTCACATTCCCTGAGAGAGGTGAGCCACTGACAAACAATTCTCCATAGAATGTGGTAGAAACTGCTGGGTCACGCTGGCCTTTTCAACTTTCATAAAGTAAACGCGCTGTATTTCACTTCCTGTCAATTTGAACTGTTATCACATTTGAATAAAATAACTGACAGCAGTGGGAGTGTCCTTGTTTTACCCAACAGGAAAAGCTATATAACATACTAGTTGAAGAGCCCATTACACGGTCCACAGTGCCACAGCCAGCTGGTCGCGGTGCAGTCATGCTCAGTACAGACTGCCCGCGCCGCAACTGATACAGAGCGGGACGCTCCTTCGGAGCGCCCTGCTCTGTATCCGCTGTGGTGAGGGCAGTATCTACTGCGCATGACGCAGCGTTACACACGATTTAGCAAATTATTATATAGGATAGGTCTAAATAAAAATTCTTACAGCTCCTTTAAATCAGTGGACATTTATGGAAACTTTTTTAATCCCCTACAATGCAATTGAATTGTACTATTCTTTTGTGTGTAAACCCTAAGAATTATTCTGAAAAAATGTGTGGTGCCTTTGCTTTCATTGGTAAATGTATGCTATATATGTACCAATTGTGTCTTTAGCAGAAGGGCCAAGAGGTTTAAGAAAGGAAGCATCGTATTTATAGAACTAAAAATATGTATTTCATAAAGTTAAAGGGATAGTAATACTTTATTATTACTATCCCCCATATTGTAGATATTTGCAAAATAATTGAATAGCCCCCAGGTTCATCTCTAATACCTTTATGGTTTGAGAGATAACTGAAGGCAAAGTCCCCCCTCCCTCCCCCTTCCCTGAAGTCATCGTTGTACTGACTGCAGGGATATCTGGTCTGACTTTCATCAGGCGGCTCTGCAGCAGAGCCACGATCTCGTTACTGAAAAAGTGAAACAGTCTTCTACGTGTGCTTGCAAACCAAGAACATTTAGAAGACCGTTTCAGTGAAATAATTATTTTTCAATAACGGGATCTCAGCTCAGCTGCAGAGCCGCAAGCCTGTCATATGACAGTCTTCCCCTGCAGTCAGCACAACGCTGACTTCAGAGAAGGGGGAGGGAGGGGGAACTTTGCCTTCGGTTCTCTCTCAAACCATAAAGGTTTGAGAGATGAACCTGGGGGCTATTAAATAATTTTGCAAATATCTACAATATTGGGGATAGTAATTATAAAGTATTACTATCCCTTTAAACCCAACCAACCTGAAAATCCTTATATTTTTTAAATGTGAATAGTCTTTAATTATTAAAAAATGCACTGACTTAACTGGTATTCTGTATATCTTTAAGCCTGAGAGTAAATAATAATGTTTATTGAAGGACACTTTAGTGTCTAGTAATTTTATCTGTATGTTAAAATTTATTTTTTAGTCATTGTCCCTTATACATTAAAAACTCTTTATGGTAATTCCCACAATGCTTTCTTGTTGTTTTTTTTCCCTATTAATTTAAAAGGAACTGCGGTGACATTTCCCCAGGGACTATGGTAGAGAAATAGTGTCCCCTACTGCCAAACATGTCGCCCCCTGGAGTCCCTAACCCTTAGTTGTCCAGAACTGGGGTGACTTTTCCCCTAAGGACTATAAATGTTTAAGCATATTATATAGCCCAGATAACCACCCTCATCCCTGGCAGGCGCAGTGGATTGTATTCCACTATATATGTAGTATGATGTAAGTGTATGTACTGTGTGGTAAGCAGGGACCCAGAGTATCCATAAATAAAGGTTAAGCCCAGCACTCTGCTTCCTGCTGCCATGTCCTTCTTACAATACACCCTGTGTTATGTGTCCCTTGTGTTAAAGTTTGTGGATATAAATCTGTGCTTTTGTTTGTCTGTGCATTCTGTGTACATAGAATTCTGATGCCTAAAACAATCCGTTACAATTAGTGTTTGGGACATGAAACCATCTGTGGAATGACCGCAAAGGAATACTAATCAACCCCTGCTGTGATACCAGTTCTCATTCAAGGACTTTTTCCTGGATTGGAAAAGGGGATTCTGGAGACTAAAGCATTGGTCCCCTGGGGCTCCCATGATTGGAAAATTGGTCAACCCTGTTTCAAGCCTTTCAAGGATGACAACTGTGGGTGTATAAAAGACATTATTCATTGTAAAGAAAGGCTATTCTGCCCTCCTTAATACACATTGTGGTTGTAAATTATTTTTGGGGGGGATTTGGACTGAAGATGCTTCTCCCAGCCATTCCTTGACCTAAATACTCTAGTCTTGCTGCTCTACTGGAGAACCACAACCATTTCCTGACTTCAGCCTGATCCAGCCACTGAACCTTTTGTTTTCCATATTAGATTTGTACTATTTAAAATCTGTGTATGCCTATTCCCTATTGTTCAGCACTGCTGAATAAGTTGGCTCTATATAAATAAAGAAAAATAATCCTGAGTATCCAGGATAATAGCCCATTGAGTAGTCTTAGTGTGACAAAGGCCTTTAACTGGTGGCAGCCCTGGGATCAGGCAGTACTAGATGTCACAACAAAGCTACAGCCAATATGTCCGCAAGCAACAGGATCATGGATGAGTATGTGCAGGCTACGTGTGATAACAGCACTGCAGCCTGGAAAGCCTGTCTGAAGATAAAGAACTAACTTTGGAGTTTTGTGATCCCTGATTCTAAGCATTTCATATGTCAGTGAATTCAGCGGATCTGCAAACCCAAGCACAGGACCCAGTGGGAAAAATCAACTTACCATTCATACACTGCTGACATTTTACACTTCTATCAACATCTCATCCGTGTAGTCCTCACCTTTTAATCAAATCTGGCTGCAACTGAATCTACTGATCGTTTGGTCTGGTCTGGTCTGGAAGGAAAACTGTAATACATTTCATCTAGACAGCTGAATCATCCTGCCGGCAAGTCACTGATCACTCACATCACCAACCTCTCACCCAGTTGAACTTATATTGTCATTATCACTACACAGTGCATCTATTAATTTTCTTATTATTGTGTCTGCCACCTCAACTGTGCAAAATATCAAAAACCTTCAGCCCTTCCACCTGCTCATCAATCTTGATAGCTCCATCCATCTTACACTCTCCAATGATTTGCTCACATGAGCTGTTCTGTTACCTTAACTCTTCATATCCATCCACCAAGAAACAGCCCACACCTCTTCACACATGCAAATCCTCCTCTCACCTGCTTTTCCTCTTCTCATAGCTGCAGGTGACATCTCTCCCAACCCTGGTCCCTCCTACACTCCCACCAGTGTCCGTCCTAGATTGCGGCCTACCTGCTTCTCTTGTGGGGCAAACCCTAGCAATCTACTAGCTGTTCCCTCCGTCCCCCATCCCTTCCACCGTCCTTCTGTGCATTATGGAATGCTCGCTCTCTACTAAACAAACTCCACACTACCCATGACATTTTTTTCTCTAACTTTTTAAACCTATTCGCTATCATTGAAAGGCTCTCACACTCACCCTTCTGCTGAAGCTGCTCTCTCCTATGGTGGCCTATCTTTCTCTCACACTCCTCGCCCTGATGTCAAGGGTGGGGGCGTGGGATGACTTCTTTCTCGGCTCTGTTGCTCCAGGCCTCTATCCCTTCCTCCATCAGTCCCCTTTATCTCTTTTGAAGTGCATGCAGTCCAGCTCTTCTCCCCTGTCCCTTTCTTGGTAGCCGTGATTTACAGGCCCCCAAGCAACCCTTTCTCTCTGTCTTTCTGTCCTCAGGCACCCCCACATTACTCCTTGGCAACTTCAACCTACACGTTGATGATGCCTCCTCATCTAGTGCTTCCCGATTTCTCTCCCTCACCTTGTCCTAGGGCCTTCAACAGTGGACAGCTGCCAGCACTCACAGGGAAGGTCAATGGCTAGATCTAGTCCTCACCAGAAACTGCTCAGTCTCTGACTTCACAGTTTCCACATTTCCACTCTGATCATCATCTTGTCTCCTTCACACTCTCTCACACACCTTCCCCTGCCCTCCCTAAATCACCCTTCCAAACCAGGAACCTACACTCAGCCAGACTACCAGACCTGGCATCAACTGTGCAGACTTCCCTCTCTGCCCCTCTACTTCTATTAACATCGACACTCTGGTCCATGAATATAACAACTCATTAACATCTTCCATGGATCTGCACGCTCCCCTCCAAAGGCGACACTCCCGCCCCAGGAATCCCAGACCCTGGCTAAATTCAACAACCCGCATGCTACGCACCTGTTGTCGAGCTGCAGAATGTCTCTGGCGGAATTATCATTCTGTTGCCGACTTTCAACATTATAAATTCATGCTATCCTCTTTTAACACAGCTGTCACTCCGACTAAACAGCACTAATTCTCTAACCTCATCACTACCCACAAATCTAACCCACATTACCGCTTTAAAATCTTTGATTCTCTTCTCAAACCTTCAACCTTAAACTGCTCCTCCTTCTCCAACACTCCACAGGACTTTGCTGACTTTTTTCAAAAATAAGATACAGTCTATCCAACAAACCATACCCTCTACATTCTCTCCTCCTATCCCCCTGATTCCTAATCCACCTCGAGCAACCCTCAGCTCGTTCTCCTCTATAACAGTGGAGGAGATATATATTTTACTATCCTGCCCCTCGGATCCCATGCCCTCTCAACGTAGGCTCTGACAACTACTCTTGCTCCCAGCCTTAGAAATATATTTAACGCCTCTCTTTCTACCGGAACTTTTCCATCCTCTTTCAAACATGCAATAGTCAGAGCGATACTTAAAAAACCCTCATTCAACCCCACCTGTCTTTCAAATTACTGTCCAGTTTCACTTCTCCTCTTTGAATCTAAGATCTTGGAACGCCTTGTATTCTCTCGCTTATTCTCTTTTCTCAGCTCAGACTCTCTTCTTGACCCATTACAATCAGGTTCCCGTTCTAACTATTCCACTGAGACAGCCCTAACAAAAATTACTAATGACCTATACTCAAGGGACAAAGGACAATTCAGTATACTAATCCTACTAGATCTATCTGCTGCTTTTGACACTGTTAACCATGCACTCCTACTGGACACACTGCACACCCTTGGCATCCGTGACACACCTCTAAAATGGCTTTCCTCCTGCCTCTCTAAACGTACTTTCAGTGTTTCTTTTGCTAACGCTCTCTCATCTCCCCATGACCTCACAGTAGGGGATCCTCTTTTCCCTCTACACCCTCTCACTTGGTGACTTCATCTCATCTCTTGGGTTTAATTACCATCTGTATGTGGATGACTCTAATCTATCTCTCTTTCCCTGACCTCACTCCAGATGTGCAGTCACTGTGCTGGGGAAAGAAGTAGCTGAACAGGGTTTTTTTAGTGTTTTGTTGACAGTGATAGGGTGGAGAAAGTTAAAAAAGTATATTAAAAAAAAAAGTATAGAAGACAGGGTCCCTGACATGAGCTCTGACTGAGGCAGGCTAGTACTAGATGAGAGAGTATTTTGTAGAGGGTCAAGGCAAGACCTCAGACTCCATCAGTGCTATTGTGTACTTCACAGTAAAAACACATACACACAGTGGTTCAGTAATGTCCATCAAATGCACAAGGGGAAGGTGGAAAGGAGAAGGAACATTGCAGTGACATGGGTAAAGTTGTAGTCCAAAAACTGACTGCAGCCATGGTTGCTGCAGCATGTGCAATAAATGATTATTTTAATAAACCATCTAAAAACACTGAAGATGACAATGAGTCACATTCTAGTGTTGAGGACAGAATGGAAGAAGGTACAGTAGCTGAATCAACTGCTGCATCTTACAGTGAGACAAACAAGCACAAAAACCCCTGTCCTCAAAGTATGTTGTGAAAGTAAAAAGAAATTGTTTGAGCTCTCTAAAAGCCTAGAGGCATGTAAAAGTAGTGGGCAAGAAGTGGAGGGAGACTGTGGCGGAATGGTTGTCCGACTGAGAATGAACCCTGTCTGTTTTCAGTGATCTCCATTCTTTCATATGTGTTCCCATTCTTGAAAACCTTTATGTCCCCTGTGTGTGCATGGATTAGAGAGTGTTGGTCATTTTACCAGCATTGAATGGGTTAGTTAGTGTGTATGATGTACAGAGGGATGGCACTATCCAGTCAAACTGACCACAGAGATTGTGTTATGAGATAGCCAGTGTTGGTCAGATAGAGGGGGTAGGGAAAATCTGTGTGTGGAATGTGTGTACCTTCCCCCTCATATCAGGCTAAGCAAAAAGAGAACTTGAAAATGTTTCCTGTGACATCAGATCCTGTAGGGGGTGGGTAGAAAAAGCCTAGGAGAGAGAGAAGGGAGAGTTGAAAATGTAGGAAGAGGAGAGAAGGCCTCTCCATAATGGTGGGAGGCCTAGGGTTCATGTGCTTCCTAAAGGAGTACTGGAGAAACTGGGACTGGTGAGTGCCCTCACCAGAAGAGTTAGAGTTAGTGGGCACTGTAGTGGCCAGGTGCCCTTTTCAGTTGTGGGCTGTAAGTCAAGGCGGCTACAGCCATAGAAAGTACCCTGATGTTCCCACCACAAGGATTGTGGCCAGGAAGCTAAACTTCGGTGGCAATGACCAAAGACTAAAGAAAGTGGCTGGGGATAATCTCTTAGGATGCCCTCCCCCAACTCCTCTGTCAGGACTAAAAAATACAAGGAACCTTCATGTAATCCAGCAGCATGTGTAGTGGACGGGGTGCCCACTCTTGCCTCTAGTGGGACTATGAATAAGCTCCAGCATAAAGCTAAAATGGACTGTGAGTATTATATGTAACCCCTGACAATCTGTGCAACTTTGCTGGCACACCAAGAAGAGAACAGCAGAAGTGTGTAGTTTTTATGTTTTTACCCCTGTTTTTTTTGCCTGTAATTGTTGTCCTATGTTTGTGTGCTGTGACCTCTCTAATAAATGCAATTTATTATCTTTTTGTCTGGCTGGATGAATTGCTTAACCCTCGGTCTACCAAGCAGTAACCCCTGTACCCCTGTCACAGAGATGCTAAGGATGACTGATGGTATAAATCTAAAATATATCAATCCAGCATCCTCCCCTCCTTCAGAAATGGTGGAAGTTGAACGTAAGAGTGATGATAACATGGACAGAAAGTTAGCTGAAAGGCAAAGGCTCAGTCTGGTCTGGTGAGGGTTAATATTTCAAAGACAAAGAAGCGGAGGGCTGTTGGGGAAAAGGTTTTTTGTTTTGTTTTTTTAACATTGATGTGTCACTGTTCAGCCGGCCTCTCTCTCCCCCCCTTTCAAGAGATGTTTAATGCAGCAACATGAATCTTGTGCTTTACCAGTGTCAAACAGCAGTAGCAAAGGCAAACAAAATCCTGTCTTGTATAAAAAGAGGTATTGAAGCAAGAATGGATAACATTATTTGCCATTATACAAATCATTGGTAAGACCTCACCTTGAGTATGCAGTGCAGTTTTGGGCACCGGTTCTGAAAAAGGATATACTAGAACTAGAGAGGGTATGGCAAAGAGCAACAAAATTAATTAAGGGAATGGAGGACTTGACGTATGAGGAACGACTAGACAAACTTGGTTTATTTACTCTAAAGAAAAGACGACTAAGACGAGACCTTATCACATTGTACAAGTATATGAGAGGTCAATACAATGATCTCTGCGGTGAGCTATTTATTCCAAGGCCTGATCAGGTGACCAGGGGACACCCCTTGAGATCAGAGGAAAGGAGGTTTAAACTTCAGCAGAGGAAGGGGTTTTTTACAGTAAGGTCTGTTAAATTGTGGAATTCTTTGCCCAAGCAGGTGGTTATGGCAGATACAGTGGATACATTCAAGAGAAGATTGGATACATTTCTTTCAAAAGGGAACATACAGGGTTATACTGTTTATTAGTAGGCAGATTAGGAAGGTCTGAAAAAGACTAACTTATTTGTTAGCAGAATAGCTATACAGTTCTCATGTCACTAGGGCATGAGGAAGCAAAGGTTGAACTTGATTGACTTGTGTCCTTATTCAACCTAATTTACTATGTTACATGGAGGGTGAGATTCTCATGTCGCCCTTTTAATCATGACAACATGGTTAATGCACCATGTAGTCGCACGCTCTTTTGCATGCAACATTTTAAAACTAAACTCAGTTTTCCACCATTGAAAAGAAGCAATGTGCCTGTCTATAAACTGAGAAAACAATTGGAAAGTCTGACCCTGGACAAGCAAAGATGCCAAAAAATACACAGTCATTATCAGCATCATCAGCTCTTCCAAATCCCACTCAACCACACATTAGTAACCAGCAGAAACAACACAGATTATCAATATCCACAACTGTCAGGCCCTGACCTTGTGTCCCAGGAGGACGCCGTTGTGTCGCACACCTCGCTTCTGGAGTGGTACATCTGGTGCACTCCTTAGGCATCAATTTTGCTCATTTTACTTGAGTACATGTATGTGAATCTGCATCAGTTTTGGTTCTTTTGCAAGGTTGCTGTGTGCGATTGGACTCTCCGGACCTGCTTCATTTGGTGTGCGACCCAGTGTCACTTATGTGATGCATCCTTCCCATATGCTGTAAGTTCCCACTTTTGGCTCCCTATTTAAACCCTGGGTTGTTCTTTGTTCAGTGCTCAGTTGTTCTGGTGGCTCTGTACTTGTGACCTAGCATTCCTGATTCTCCTGTTGCTGAGTCCTGGCTTGTGTATTCGACTTCCTGACTTCTGGCTCCCCGACCCTTGGATTGATTCCTGGCTTCCTGACCTCTGGCATGCTCAACAGTCTACCTGATCTCTGGCTTCTTGACCTTTGGCTTTCTCAGCCATCTACCTGATCTCAGGCTCCCTGACCTCTGGCTTGGTCTTCCTGATCTTTGGCCTCTGGACCTTCTGCCTGCTGGTTACTTTAGCTCCAGAGACATTGTTCCTATGTCGTCAGCTTGAGAATTCCTGTTTATTGGGCCTCTCTGCCTACTGGACTCCTACTTTGGGTATTACCTCACATGACAACTGAGCCTGTAAATGGAGCCCGCAGGGATGACTAACTCAAGCTGTACAGGAACTACAGGCCGGTTAGACACATCTTCAACTCCAGTGCCAAGATTTTTGTGCAGCATCTGCACACCCATCCTCCTTTTCAGGGTAACCTTCTGCTCTTCCCATGGCAGAGGCTGTCATCAATGCTGCAGGACCATGCATGCCCTAGCCAGATAAATATTCTAGAGATTTAACCCAGTACAGGACTTTCATGGCATCTTGTCAAGTACTATTTTCAGTGCAACCTCACACTTTCGTCACTGACTTTAAGATCCACAATGTTTTCTCTTTGTTGTCTGAACAACCACAGTCACTGGCTCATCATTTTTTGCACTCTAACACCTCCACTCTTGACTTCTGCTTTCTGTAGCGCTATGGAAGCCTTATACGATGAACCTCATCATTCGACTTCCTCACAATCTGCTTTAGGACTCTACATCAAGGCTGTAGATCAGTTGAGGACCTGAGTTCTGTCACCTTGCTATTGAAAGTACTTGGAATGAGGCCGCTCTACTTGATCAGTTTAACTTGGGCCTTTTCGGAGGGACTTAATGAATTGGCAAGTGTAGAAGTGTCTACCTCACTTGAGACTCTCATACAATCAGTCATCCAAACTGACCACAGACTCAGTGAAAGGAGATGGAACATGCCACCTCCTTGACACCACCCATTAGGTGTATGCCGCCTTCATTCGAGACTATTTCATCCCCAGTGATTACTACTTTCACTGAGGCTCCTATGCAGATTGGCCTTGCTAGAGGATCCTTGTTGGAATTGGAGAGAGCATGTAAATGCACCAACGACCTTTGTCTTTATTATAGTCAACCTGGTCAACTTATACGTACCTTCTCTAGAAGACCACGTCCTACAGGAGGTAAGGAGAGTCCAGATATCATGTGTATGAGTTCAGTACAACACACACAAGCATCTCATCTGTCTCATTATTCTTACCGTGGAACAGTAATTCTATACCTGTGTCTACAATCAAAGGCTCTGGAGACTGCAGTTGCTTCTTGGATCAAGAACATGCAGAACAACCTGGTATACCTGTACGCTCCAAGTAGAACAGCAGAAGGTGAATGTGAGCCTAACTGGGGGGAAGTGGAAAGATGTGAGAGGAACAAGAGAATGGGAAAGTGAGAGGAACAGGGGAAGGGGAAAGTGAGTAGAACAGGGGGAGGGGAATGTTAGTAGAACAGGTGGAGTGGAATGTCAGTAGAAGAGGGGAAGGTGGATGTCAATAGAACAGGGGGAGGGGAATGTGAGTCTAACAGGGAGGGAAATGTGAGTAGAACAGGGGAAGGGGAAAGTGAGTAGAACAAGGGAATGTGAGTCAAACAGAGGGGAAGAGAACATCACTAGAACAGGGGGAGGGGAACGTCAGTAGAACAGAGGAAGGTGAATATGAGTAGAAGGGGAATGTGAGTCGAACAGGGGAAGGGGAGTTAGGAGGTGTGTAGTGTGATGGAGGGTAAATTCCTTGCAGAGATTTTCACAGGAGTGGGCAGGGAGGCATAGCCCCCACTGCCCACTCCTGTGAAAATCATGCTCCCATGCTTACACCAATAGGGCAGACAGTATAGAGGAGATATGCATAACTCCTCTTTACTGCTGCCCCTGGGTGTGTTTGTCTCCTAAGGGAGACATAAATTAAGTCACTTGATGCCTCCTCTTTTACATATAGAACTATATAATCATCATCTTCAGCTGTTGTTGATCCACTGCAAGATGAAGGTCTCCTCAGCAAGCCTCCAACAACTTCTGTTCTGTTCATTTTGTTGACACTGTGTACCAACAAGTTTGGTAGTTTCATCTACCCACCTTGTCTTTGACCTTCTTCTTGGGCATTTAGCATCAAGTGGAATCCTTTAAAAATGTGTTTGGTTCGTCTACCATCAGGTCTTATTGCATTGTGGCCTGCCAATTTCCATTTCAGGTGCTTTACTCTTTCAGTGATGTCATAGACCTATGCTGACGAATCCATGCACATGTTTTTCTGTCTCTTTTTGTTATATTTAAAATTCACCTCTACTGACTTCTCCATGTAACCTTACATATTTGTATGGCTTTGGCATTCATTGTCCATGTTTCACAGCCATACATAAGGAATGGGAGGACATACTGGTCAAAAACATTTAAACTTGAGGCAGAGTGGTAAACTTGTCTTAAAGACAGTACTATTAAGATTTCCAAAAGCTTGACAAACCAGTTTTATTCGACACTCAATTTCCATCATGCTGTTGCCATCTGTTGACATTTCCTGTCCAAGGTAAACATACTTGTCCATTTCTTCTAGTTCTTGTAAGTCTAGTGTGATTTTCCTTTGTATGATGAATTTTAAACATAACTTGTGTTTTGTTGAAAATCATCTTCAGATGTTGTAACTCTTCAATGATATTATTTGCAAAACATAAGTGATGTAGGTAGTCTCCATTTATCTTAAGTCCTTTTTTGTCCCAAATTATTTTGTGGAAAATTTCTTCTAAACAAGCTGAAAATAGTTTTGGGGAGATGTGTCTCCTTGTCTGACCCCGTTTTGTATGTTGATCTGGACTTTATCATTGCTGACCTGCATTGATGCAATTGCATTTTCATATATTGATGAAAGGATATTGATGTAAGCTCTAGCTATCCGTTGGTTTATCAATTATCGCTTGCTTTTTCACTGAGTCTGAAGGCTATGCATAATGGAACAAAAAGAAATATACCCACGCACTCTTCAAATAAATAACCTGGACCTCTTAGTAAACATAGTCTGCTAAGTAGGGTGCTTCAAGGAAATAAATTGGTAATACAAAAGACAGAAGATAGAAAGAAATCTTGATATATTAGCACACCTACAAAAGCTAATTACTGTGTTATCATAGTCAAATAATAAATGGAAAAAATCCTATCCATGAAGCTGTTGGAAATGCCACAATCACATTACAATAAAAAAATAAAACCTAACTTTTATTCAATAAAAATTAAAAACAACTAAAAGGTTCAGATACTCATCTTATGTTATCCCAATCACCCAAATGTAATGGATAGGGAGTTAACTAATGTGCTACCGGATTGTTATCTGGATTACTATATGAGTAATCAGTCACTGATTATGCTGTGAAAAAGTTTTTTTACGAAACGTGCGTCGTGCTTTTTTCCTCTCTTTTATTATTCTTTTGATATTCACCCTGACAGGGATTATAGTTTTTTAGGTGAACCTTATAAGATCTTGGCAGGATGTTATAGAAGTTAGCTAATTGCTTATGGCAAACCGGAATATGCCCCGGTATCTAGATAGATTAGATTTTGATTTAGAGATACATGTACATATTTAGCCTCGGTCAGATCCAAGTATTAGGCAGGTTACTGGCAAGTCGGAATATGCCCCGGTATCTGGATAGATTAGGTTTCTGATTAAGAGACAGTGGCAAGCCGGACATGCCCCGGTATTTTGTAGACAAGGAATTCTTTGCTTTATAATAGATCTCTAGGTATTGAGATATTCATGTGAGTTAGCTTCTGAGTATAAAACGGTGTATGATCCAGTGATTGTGAATGAGACATGAATGATCCGTAAAGAGTAAATGGACATTCAGACATGGAAGGTTTAGGTAAAATGCAATTTTATTGAAGAACCACAGTAATAGAATAACCCTCGTGGGTCCAGTATGTATACAACAGTATATTACTGACACAGGACAGGTAGAAGTACAAAATACCCACACAGGTCCAGTATATATATACAATACAATACTATACTGACACGGGTCAGGTGCAATTCGTGTAAACCTAAACGAAATACGGATAGTGATTGCTATTAGGCTGGGAGGATGGGCAGGCCCTAATAGTACAATGGCCCTTAGTACACTCTCTACGCAGAGAGTGACACAATGGCAACAAAGGCAGCGACAGCAACGAAGGACCTGGACAAACGGTAGACTACCAGATCTGCCATAGGAAGACTGCCACAGAGGCACGGCGTAACGCCAATCAGTGACTGCAATGACTGTACCCAATGTGCCAGGCACCAACCCTCAAGGGGTTAACGAATGCTCAGACCTAGAATCGATTACCAGTATGGGGAAAGCTTGAGGTGCCCAGGGAAGACCAACCTCAGCTAGAGCCAAAGGACACTACAATACCGGATGTCATTTCACAAGGCACAATACTGATCAACACCGGATGTCGTATCACGAGGCACAATACTGATCGGGTCACAGTAACTGACTGCTGGGGCAGCAACGGAGGCAACAGCGGATCTGTTTATGGACAGAGAGAGAGACTGGAGTATGGCCCTTAACCAGATACCGAATGGGGTAGTAATCAGTACCGGGTCGGTACACAGAGCAGGAACGTCAGCCAATCCGGGTTGGTACACAGAGCAGGAACGTCAGCCAGGCCGGGTCGGTAAACAGAGCAGGAACGTCAGCCAGGCCGGGTCGGTACACAGAGCAGGAACGTCAGCCAGGCCGGGTCGGTAAACAGAGCAGGAACGTCAGCCAGGCCGGGTCGGTACACAGAGCAGGAACGATACAGGCAGAGTAGTCAGGCAGTCCGGGTCATACACTGGAAACACATGAATTCTGGAGCAAGCGATAGTAATAAAACACTGCGAAAGGGCACTGCTAAAGTGACAGGGCTCAGTATGTAAGGGTTATCACTGGGTGGAGCAACCCCACGTTAGCCAATAAGAATGTATCAGGAAGAAGCATAGTCAGAATGTAGCCAGAAATAACATGGGCACCGTGATAAGTTGTTATCTGATAGCCCTTAGGTTTATGCTTATTCTATTTTTTGATTTAAGATACTGCTACTATTTTGATATTACTAGGTTGATGTTTATGGAACTTGGAGGCTCTTGTCGACATCCCTCTCCTAAGAGTGTTTTTAATTGTTTTTATTCACCTTGCTTTTGTTTGATTTACTTTCACCAATAAAACGATTTTGTATTTTTGCTACTACTCTTGAGTTGAGTGCCTCAATTTAGAGACTTATCTTTTGATGGGTGGGGTTTGTCTTCTACCTTCCCATTTTTCTTTGTGTACAAATCTGAAGAATCCAGACTAGGTCTCTTTCAGATTTGCTACCAGGAACCCCCAAATGAGACAGAATTGTCTTACCTGTCAATTACTTTTCCTTCAGGCAGCAAATGGACTTACATATACATACTGCCATATCACCCTTGTTGATCCAGAGGAAGCAAAAAAAATAAATCCTATCAAGCAATTTCCAATTAAGCCCCAAGTAGATGCAAAGAAATGTCTCCCGACTGTAAAAGGCAGTCAGATGTTTCTCTGGTTCAACAGCATGTGCTGGAAACCAACTGTCATAATTCTCAATAATGTTCCGAGCTAGAAAGATATCCAATACTTTTTTGAAAACATTTTCAGTAGCTGCAAACACAGCTTCCCAAGACAAATAATTTCACAACCTTCTTGTCCTTATTGTAAAACAAAAATCCCGCATTTATTTTGTTTAAAAACATGGGTCCTCTAGATGACCTCTTATTTTTCACTCAGCTCTTTTAATAAATAGCTCCACAGAGAGTTCTTTGTATTGACCATGTATATATCTGTAAATGGTAATCATATCACCCCTTAAAGGGATAGTAATACTTCGTTTTATCTTTATTTTATTTTGTAGGTATTAAAAAAACATGAAGAACAATATAAGTCTTATCTCTCAAACCTTTGTGGTTTAAGAGATATTCACAAGCAAAATTTCCCCTCCTCCCACCCCTTTTACCTAGTGTAAGACATCTCTTCTCAGATGTGGAATGCAGTCCATAGACCAGACAGATAACAGCAGGGGACAATCTTCTTCCTATGAGAACAATGAAAACCCTGCCCCCCTTGACAAGTTTTTCAGCTTTTTCCCTTATCTTAATTGAAGATTGTGCCTCTCTGCAATCTACCTGGGCACCTCCCTTCTGATCTGGCTCAACAGTGTTACATCAGTAAAAGAGGCAGGAGGGGGACTTTATAATTGAATTACTCCTAAACTACAACTCTGACAGAAATGAAATAACATTCTCCATGGCCCAAATACTATGATGATTAATTAGAGCTGCTTTTATTATGAAACATTACTATCACTTTAAACGTCTCTTGTCTAATGTAAACAAACCTAATTACTCTTTATAATTCAGATCTTCCAATCCCTTTATCAGATGTGTTGCATGTCTCTGCACTTGTTCGAGTTCAGTAATGTCTTTTTTAAGAAGTGGTGTCCAAAAATGTAGCCCAAATCCATATCCTTACAGTTATCTATGTTAAATGTCATCTGCCACTTTTTTGCACTTTCATTCAGTTTTTCCAAATCTCTCTGCACAAAAGAAACATCCTGCATTGTATGTATTTTCTTGCAGGGTTTAGTATCATCATCATCATCATCAGAGACTGAAACACTACTTTTAATACCCACTTCAAGATCATTATAATAGCAAAATTAAAAAGTTTTAACCCAGGACTGAACCTCGTGGTAGGCCATTTGCAACTTTAGACCAACTTGAGGAAATTCAACTTACAACAACTCTCTGCATTCTATAATTTAAGTAGTTCCCAATCTATGCACAAATAAAACCTCCCAAGCCAAAGTATTTTAATTTATGCAGTAACCTGTTGTGAGGCACAGTATACCACATTAACAGAAATTGCCCTTATCCAAGCCTCTGCTTTCATAGATATGATCTATTCTTCATAAAACTGTGCTGACTCCTAATAATAATGTTGTTGATAACCACACTGTCCTGAATTCTATTAGTTTGTAATACTTATAATAACGTATACACTATGGAAGTCAAACGCATGAGTCTGTAATTCCCTGATTTAGATCTTACCCCCTTTTTAAACATGGTACTACATCTGCTTTCATCCAGTAACAGGGCCTAATAAGAGTGATTCAACAAATATTAAGCATAGTTGTCTTGCTTTTAGTGAACTAACTCCTTAAGTATATATGGGCTTATACTATCCAGGCGCTTTATTCTCCATAACTTTTCTACTAATTTCTGGACATTGGCCTCAGTAAGCTGTGTACATGATGGCATACATTCTGTGATTCTCCCTGTTTGCATAAAGCTTGCCATTGTTGCTTTCTTTGTATATGTCTAAGAAAATATATAAGGAAAGCTATATAATTCTCATGTCTCTGGGTTGTGAGGCAAAGGTTGAACTTGATGGACTTGTGGCTTTTTTAACCTAATTTACTGTGTTACTATTTTACTATTATCTTCACTAATTGACTCATCTGTCTCAGTTTTAAGAGAACCAATATAAACATTAACCATATGCCATTTCTATACTTGTAGACTTGTTAAGGATTTTCTTGCTCTATTTTGCAATATTTTTTTATTTTCAGTTTTAGCTAACCTACTTGTTTGTTTGCAAACCTTTGTTAAGCCTCATTAGTCTTAATTTTCTCCTCTTGTATTTATTCCTCAGTGGAATATCTATTCATACATGTATTTATTAAAGAGCATTATAAACAAACTGATTTATGAACAAATTCCATCTTTCCTGTGCATTTTAACTTTGAAGATTACATACTGCTTTCAGCATTAGCATTATAAAATTATCCTTTATAAAAGTTCAAAGGATACCATCACTGCTGCCCAAATGGTCTTTTCCCTGTATATTGTTCAGAATTGTTTTAACCCACTTGGTCTAGCAATGCTTCTTTTCAATTTGCTCCTGTACTCGCTGGGACATGGAATTGTCATTAACCCTTTGTGTCCCAGAGAGGTGTTTCATAATATGTTTTGCACTTCTCTGGTCCTCAAGCATTTAAAGGGATAGTAATGTCAACATATAAAGTAATATTCAGATGATCATTGTAATGTCATATAATGCATAGTACCGTTTTCAAAGTCATTATCTTTGTATTGTGCTTTTAATTTGAGTTGAGAGTTTCCCCCTCTGCCCCTTTCTACTACGTCAGTCATAGTTTCCTCAGATCTGAAAGCCAGATGCTTGCCCAGACAGATTGCAATGAGGGACAATTTTGTGTGTGTTTGTAAAAGGAAAATCCTGCCCCCCTCGACGAAGGGTTTTTTCTTATACTGACACAATATTGTCCCTCATTGCGATTTGTCCGGACCGACTTTCAGATCTGTGGGAACTATGACTGAGGTATTGGAAAGGGGAGTGAGGGGGAAACTTTCAACTCAAACTACAAGCACTATACAAAGATAAGGACATTGAAAACAGTACTATACATTATTTACATTTGCCATGAATTATAATATAACTTTATATGCTGACATTTCTATTCCTTTAAAGCAGAACTTTCTTCATAATTCAAATTTGCATATTTGAAAATTGCGTTAAAAACTGCCTATAATTTTAACTAAAAGTCCATCAAATGTACAGTTCAAGAAATATTCATGCTTCTTTCATATGCTAATGTATGTTAATTGCAGTACCAGTGCAGTACCGGTGATGCTTACATATGCTAATTGAGTTAATCAATGACATTCCATATGCTAATTAAAGGGATAGTAATACTTAAGTATTACTAATCCCTATAGTAAAGTCCTATTAAAAATTAATATGTTGCCCCCAATGTCATCTCTCAAACCTTTATGGTTTGAGAGATGATCGCTCCTAAAGTTGCCCTCTCCCTCCCCCTTCCCCGAAGTCAGCATTGTAGCTGACTGAAGGGAAATCTGGTCATAGATCATCAGGAGGCTCTGCAGCAGAGCAGCGATCGCATTAATAAAAAAAAATCTTTCACTAAAACATGTAGAAGACCATTTCATTGAAAGATTTATTTTTTATTAATGCGATTGCGGCTGTGCTGCAGAGCCGCCTGAAAGTCGTTCAACTGGCTTCCCTGCAGTGAGCTAGAATGCTGACTTCGGGGAAGGGGGAGGGAGAGGGCAACTTTAGGAGCGATCATCTCTCAAACCATAAAGGTTTGAGAGATGACACCGAGGGCAATACATTTATTTTTAATAGGACTTTAATATATGGATTAGTAATACTTAAGGATTACTGTCCCTTTAAGTCTTTTCAGTGACATGTCATATGCTAATGGTGGTCTCAGTGATGTTACATATGCTAATGAAGTTCTGTACGGTACCAGGAAATGTTCACTTTCACTTTTCCCAGAAATACAAGTGTGAATGTTTCCTAAACTATACATCTGCTGGAATTTTGGCTAACATGACATATAGGCAGTTTTTACTGCAGTTCTCAATGCAAAGTTCAATTAAGGTGAAAGTTCCACGTCAAAGTTATACAACCATCAAATTCATCATGGATGGTTTGTATTCTGAAGAGACACTCAAAACTGATTTTATTCTAAAGAAACTTTTTTTGTTATTGTTTTTCTTAGTTTAATTCTTTATATATTACCCATATGTTCCAGATGAGTCTCATTTTGCTAGAACAACCATAATTACTTTAGCAACAAAAATTAAGATTCTACCCAAAGACAACAGAAAAAATATGAATTGGCTAGGTTGCACATTTGCAATCATTTCACAATGAAACCTTCCTTTTATTCCAGTTGCTGAAAGAAAGGCAACCAAACAATGCTGGCAAAAACATAGTTTTTTTTTTCCTTTTATTTTTATACTTTTTAAACATATAAACACATTTCAAGAGGTATCACATCTTACTTATCCAGCAATAATACATATAACACTTTAACCTTTCTTACCATCCTACTCCTCCTTCTCAATTAATCCTGATACCTCAGACTCCTATCGTACTTCCACTTAAATCCTTCCAATCAAGACCCCCTATAAAACACTCATAAAACATACACATCCCTTTCTATCCAAGGATCTAGGAGTGCGGGGAGACTCTATACCCATTGGGGTTATTTACTTCCTTCCATCAAAGCTGCCTGGGCCTCAGAAGCCACATAAGTGAACCACGGTTGCCAAATCTTCTCATAGTTCCAAATTTTGCCTTCTAATACATAAATATATCTTTCCATGTTTGCTGATATGTAATCTGAGTTGAAATCTCTCTCCATGTAGCAGGTTCCTCCTTTTGCCAATTTCTAGCTATACACATTTTTGTTGCCATCAATACGTTAATAATAAGAGATTTACTACTCCATTCCATACCCTCCAAATCCATATGAAAATGCCAGATCTGTGGGGTCAAAGAGGATCCTAACACCATATTTTGGCCAATCACTTTATTAATCTCCTGATTAATCTCTTGCAACTTCCAGCAATTCCATCAAATATGGTACATTGTTCCTATTTCTCTACCACATCTCCAACCATTGCTGGACACTGTATTATCAAGTTTACTTAATCTGGTTGGAACAAGGTACCATCTATGGAGCAATTTATAAAAAACCTCCTGCAAGTTAATCGAATGAACCACCTTTTTTACCTGAGCCCATGATTTAGACCAGCTCTCCACATTAATGTCCACACCCATATCAACCTCCCATCTCAAGAAACCTTCCTTTTATTCCAGTTGCTGAAAGAAAGGCAACCAAACAATTATGGCAAAAGCATAGTTAAAAACTTGGCTTCTGTTAAATGCACTGCTCCAAACATTGCAGATTTGAACATTAAACCATGAACATTTGTACAGAAGTAAACTCATTATGTGTTTGATTTGTTATAACTGAAGCCATATTTCATGTTTTCTATGAAATGGGCTGTGAAAACATTAATGTTTCAGACAGCTGGTATAGCTTAACTTTGTCAAATTAAACACATACACTAAAGGTTTCTTTATGGGTTGAAGTTGCAAGTGTGAAAAAATGTCTGTCTCCTAAGGTGGTATTTTTGTTCCAAGAAGAGACATATTTGAAGCTATGTGCTGCTTATTTGCATTATAGTATATTTCTTAGTAAATGTGCATAATTTAAATTTAATTATTTTAACCAAAGTTTTGTATTTTTCAGCAACTATTGTGAAATATTAGCCATTTTATAACATAAAGGTGCTAGAAATTATTCCAGACAATAAAATGTATGGTGCCTTCTCTATCTTCCAGTAGTTAGGCCTATCAAACATGTTTTACTCTGGAGCCTCTTTCACAAGCATGATAATTTATAGCCATTTAACTTTTTTCATTGGCTGTGTTGGGTTGTCTTCAAACACACGGCATACCATGATGAAATTACCTTAGTCCTACTGTAATTTCTTCCATGTTGTCCTATCCCTTTCTCCTCATTAACCTAGTATTTTCCAGAGAATATGTTACTGATATGACCCCTCTGTTGGTGTTAGGCTGTGTTGTAATTCTTGACTGAATTACAGTGGCTGATAACTGCTTGACATAGAAGAACAGCATTAAAGGGATATTACTGTTTCATAATAAAAGCAGCTCCAATTAATCATCATAGTATTCGGACTTTGGAGAGTGTTATTTCAATTCTGTCAGAGTTATAATTCAAGAGTAATTCAATGACAAAGTATCCTCCTCCTGCCCCTTTTACTGATGTAACACTGCTCAGCCAGATCAGAAGGGAGGTGCCCAGGTAGACTGCAGAGAGGGCCAATCTTCAATTAAGATAAGGGAAAAACATGAAAAACATGTCAAGGGGGACAGGGCTTTCATTGTTCTCATAGGAAGAAGATTGTCCCCTGCTGTTATCTGTCTGGTCTATGGACTGCATTCCACATCTGAGAAGAGATGGCTTACACTAGGTAAAAGGGGCGGGAGGGGAAACTTTGCTTGTGAATATATCTCAAACCATAAAGGTTTGAGAGATAAGACTTATATCATTCTTCATGTTTTTTTAATGCCTACAAAATAAAATAAAGATAAAACTAAGTATTACTATCCCTTTAAGATGACTTCGCCTATTTTCTGCATACAAACTCTTGTGTGTAAAGCCCCCGCTCTCCAGAATCTGAGCTCCTGGCTATGAAAGGAGATTAGATTTGGACATAAAAAATAATGAATGACAGTGCTAATTAGATAGAGGTACAGTCTGTGGATTTTCTATTTTAGGAATTCCTAGAGATAAAATAAATACAACAACATCAGAAAGTCCATTGGGGTATCTTCCCCTGATGGTCAAGGTCAATTAAGAGTCAAAAACTTATGTTAAAAAAGTTATAGTTTCACTCACAAAAACAAAACGTATGGAAATTCTGACATAAAATTAACTAAACATTAAAGGAGCAGTAAACTTTTTTTTTATGACAACACATATTTTACACAACATTTCCTGCTGAATAAAACAAGGTCACTCCCATCTCTGTCAGATGTTTTATTCAAAATTTATAGCAGTTTAAATAATCATAAAATTAATTTACTGTGTTTACTTCCTGATAGTTCTAGCTGACAGGAAGTGACAGGCAGTTTCTATCACATTCTATGAAGAACTGTATGTCTCTGACTTTTCTGACTTTCCTCTCCATTAGAATCTAACAGGAAATCTAATTAGAATTTGACAACTCGAGGGCACTGGTAATGTAAAAAAGCATTGGTTTAAACTGTAATAACTCTGGAAATATGAATCTCTCAGCAGTGGGAGTACCCTTATTTTACTCAATAGGAAAATCCCTTCAATATATATTTTTTCATAAAAAAAGTTTACTGCTCCTTTAACTCCCCATCCTTCCTGTGCTTTTTTGATGATGTGACATAACATGGTAATTAATGTACTTATAGTAAAGCATAGGGAAAAAGGTTGGATGGGCTGCAGAATTAAAGTCTGAAAAATAGAACCTAAAATTTCCATTCTTTGTGTTCAAGAGTGAAACCTATAATGTTTTTGAAAAGTAAGTTCTTGCCTATAATTTGCAAGGTTATTTTTATTATTATTATTATTATCAGTCAATCTCTTTGCTAGCCTAATCAATCAAATAATGGTTTCTCTCAAAGTTTTTTATTATAAATATATTTGATTTTGTTAATTTAAACTCTTTGTGCCCTTGATGTTGAATGGATCAATCAACTGCATTTCGAGTGCATTTTTGTACATATTTTGACAGGCATTTTTTTTTCTTTTTCATTTTCTTTTTTCTGCAAACCTTTGTGTTTGATCCAGTGAAGCACAGAGCCAGATAAATTAAAATACTCATATGTGGTCATTGTCCTTTGCTTGCATTTGGGAGGCTTCATCAATGTGATACACTATAATGAAAAAAATAAGGGGGAAGAAAAAACTAGTGCCCTTGTGCGGGATCAATAGATATCATCACTTGACCATTACCATCACCCTAAGGTGCGTACTCACAAGATTAGCGACCGAATATTGGCATATGCCAAACTCGGTGAACAAGCCTCTGGGTATATCAAACTGCCCCCAAATACAGTATCACAACTGAATGATGAATGTTTCAGGGCTGCTCTCACCGAACACACTCCCCCTGAGTGGCTAGAAACTCGTAGATATTGGACATGTAACACACAAAAACAAGAGAGCGTCCAATAGTGTAATATTGCAATAAAAACTGAATAGAAAATAGATAGCCAGCAATCACACTACCTAGTGAGCTTGTATATTAGCTTTGAAAAAGCAGCTTTAGTGCTGCGAAACGCATTAGTGCCATTTATTTGTATTTTATATTGCATCATTATATGATTTTTATTTAATAAATGTGGCTTCTTGGATCCAGCCTGTCGTTTGGAGTTTCTGTGTTGTAGCTGATCGCTGGATATCTGAGTGGGGGCGGAGTAATTTCTTCACAGGCACGTTTGTCAGACAGTTTAATATCAGCCTGCTGACCATCTATACATGTGAGTGCAATTTTATCAATTTTCTATTCAGTTTTTATTGTAATATTACACTATTGGCCGCTCTCTTGTTTTTGTATGTTATATGTTCATCAATGTGATGTACATTGTGTTTCATTTTGAGCTGCACAGGCCAAAGTCAGCTCTATACATGCTAATGAATAAACCATGTCTGCAGTATAAAAATGTATTGTGTATGCACAAAACCATAAATTTAAACCAAAATATCTTGGAAGCAAGAAAAATGAAAGCAAAACAAAATGAAAGTGAATGGGACCATATAAAATCTATTTATGTGTGAACAATGAAGGCTAACCATGCTGTAGATTTGACTGCAGCCATGATCAAAGCTTTTTTGACAGCATGAAAATGTAATACAAAGGTTCATTTTTTCCTCAAATATTTTGTTTTACTTATCAGATCGATTTTTTGGAATTTGCAGAATTTGTGGAAAATTACAGTGGCATTACAATGGCCACATCTCAGCATACTTTGTCATTGCTTTCAAAGTTCTGAATCTTTAAAACTCAACATTTAACAAAGAAGTCCCATTTAAGTTATAATGAGGGCTGAAAATATAGTCTGGCAGGCTTATTGTCAATGTGAACTCCGAGAGGCTGCATATAGGCTAGAATGTAAAGATGTACTTGATTTAACATTCATTTTTACAAAAAAACCCATGCCTATGAGTAATCTAGTAACTGAATGTATAGAATGTATGACTAGAAAACTCCCTATGTGTATATTATTGATGTGCCTCAATAAACCCGTAAATTGAACTAGTGGCTAATACAGTGGCTCAAACAACATTATCATTGATGCACATAAACAATTCTCAAAGATGATTGCTAGAATTTTCAATTGAAAATAAGCTGTCTATTTGGGTAGTCTATAAAAAAATGGTACTTCTATGTGTTATTCATAAATTCATAAATAAATGACCATATTGGATTGTGACGATAAATATAAATTCAACATGACATCTGTAATAACAGTGAATTCAAATGAAATCTTAGCTAATAGTGAAAAGAAAATCATTAGTGAAGAATAGCCATTGTAAACCACTGAATAATAAATGGTTTTCAGCATCTATATTACAATTTCCTCCTCCCAACTCGTTTTGGAGAGATCATTCTTCAGGAGAAAACATTGGTCAGTAGATTTCATCCATCTTACATGCATGATCCTCAACCCCTTCTGAGCTAATAGATATTATAAACACATACATTAATGCAACTGTATTGGTGGAATTATACCCACCAAACAAAATATATAACATAATATATTCAGCTGTGTAAAAAAAAAGAGAGAAAAAAAAGTATCCAAGAATTTTCAAATTACCTTAATATAGTCTAACTATACACCCCAGTGGGTGAGTCTAAAGTTCACTTTAGATATTGGTGAATTAATAGTTTATCGTAATGTGATGTAGATCCAGTTCCACACTAGTCTGTGTTTTTGCACTAGATCCAGTTCTGCAAAAATCCAAATACACTTCACTTAAAGTAAAGGAAAATAGTAGACTGAGTTATACAATAATTAAATCCTAGATCATGTGTGTGTATCTCTCTCTCTCTCTCTCTCTCTCTCTCTCTCTCTCTCTCTCTCTCTCTCTCTCTCTCTCTCTCTCTATATATATATATATATATATATATATATATATATATATATATATACAGTTGTGTTCAAAAGTGTGCATACCCTGGCAGAAATTGTGAAATTTTGGTATTGATTTTGAAAATATGACTGATCATGCAAAAAAAACTGTCTTTTGTTTAACCCCTTAAGGACCCGTGATAGTCCTGGACTGTCACGGGTTGTTATACCCTTAAGGACCCATGACGTAGCAGCGATCACATGTACTGGCATTCTGAGTGATAGAGGCAGTATGCAAAGAATACTGCCTCTATGTCTTTCCTCCGCCTCTGTCTCCCTTGCTGTCAAAGTAAGGGAGAGAGAAGCAGAGAGGAGACACCTAGTGGAAAAAGAAAATACAGTAGCTGTGGGTATTAACCCCTTTACTGCTGATGCTGGAGGCTGGCTAGTTGCAGGTCAATTTCTGACCTGCAATGATACACTTTTTTTTTTTTTTTAAACACAACACACTTTTTTTTTTTTACAAAAAAATTTTTATTAAAAAAAACAAAACATCTCATTAAACAAAACTGGGAGTGTGATTGTTGTGGAGCCATGTAATACATTTATATACACCGCCAAATGTCATGGATAAAAAAGTGGGAAAATAGGGTGGGAAAAAGGGACATGGGGATTATCAACCAGGGGGACAAGTGGCCACTTTAAACTGCACATTTTGTAGGTATGACTGACCGGTCATACTTTTCATGCAGTCTCCATAAAAATGTAACCCTTTGCGCCCAAATGATCCCAAGAGAAAAAACAAAAATGGTGGGTTTTTTAAATTTTTTGTACCTTTTTTTTTAATTTAAATTTTTAAATTTTAGTAAAGTAAATGGTGGGTTATCCATATAAGTGGGGTGTCAAAAGAAAGCCCTATTTGTGCTTAAAAAAACAGTATATAATTTATGGGGGTGGAGTAAAAGCCTAAGAGGGAAAACATTGTTGAATAAAGATGATAGTTGATACCGTGTTAGCCGTAGAAATACTGGAGGCAAATATAGTTTTTGATACCTTTTATTGGCTAACTAAGCAGATTTAAATGCAAGCTTTCAACACCTTAGGTCTCTTCCTCAGGCATGTTATACAGATAAATATGAAAACATCTCTCTTAAATACAAGTACACATCAAATTGTTTAGCATGGAAATCAGATAACAGAATGCAGTCCAGATCCAGATATCTTTGCTCAGTCAATGGTAAATTGCACTCTTCCTCTGAGTCTTTAGAGGTATTTACGATGCTCTTGGGTCTGTTGGAAAGGTCAATCAACTAAATTGTATTTTGATATAAATTCCTTATCCCTGTTCAAACCAATACAAATTGCATTAAATTTTAACATTAATTTGACCTCCCATACCTTTCTGTCCCTCTGAGTGCGGAACAGTCCCATCAATACAGTTAACTTAATATCCTTGACACTGTGTCCATTTTGGCAAAAATGTTCTCCCACTGGTGTCTCTGTCTTTTTGTTATTAACACTTCAGACAGCCTCCCAATTTGAGACAACTGATGGTAAGCAGTGCCCTGAATAAAAATACAAAAAATGGCACATCTCCCTGCCTACAAAAGAGATGTGAAGCTTGTGCACACATTTACACCACGGACAACATACCAATTCCAAACACCCAGTTACACCATAAGATCAATGGTACCTTCACCTGTAAATCATCCAATGTAATATACCTTATCATGTGTGCAAAATGCCCAACAGCTCTGTATGTGGGAGAAACTGGACAAGCACTACATAGGAGATTTAATTCCCACAGATCCAGTGTTAATAACAAAAAGACATAGACACCAGTGGGAGAACATTTTTGCCAAAATGGGCACAGTGTCAAGGATATTAAGTTAACTGTATTGATGGGACTGTTCCGCACTCAGAGGGACAGAAAGGTATGGGAGGTAAAATTAATGTTAAAATTTAATGCAATTTGTAGTGGTTTGAACAGGGATAAGGAATTTATATCAAAATACAATTTAGTTGATTGACCTTTCCAACAGACCCAAGAGCATCGTAAATACCTCTAAAGCCTCAGAGGAAGAGTGCAATTTACCATTGACTGATCAAAGATATCTGGATCTGGACTGCATTCTGTTATCTGATTTCCATGCTAAACAATGTGATGTGTACTTGTATTTAAGAGAGATGTTTTCATATTTATCTGTATAACATGCCTGAGGAAGAGACCTAAGGTCTTGAAAGCTTGCACTTAAATCTGCTTAGTTAGCCAATAAAAGGTATCAAAAACTATATTTGCCTCCTGCATTGTTGAATAAAGACGTAGTCAAAAAGGTCAGAATTGCTCCGTCCTTAATTGAAAACGACCTCAGATTTTCTGTTATAACCTACAGTTGAATATGAGTCCAATAAGAAATAAAAGAATTGTGTTTTGCCTGCTCATGTTTTCTTTAAAAATTGTACATTTATTACCAATTCTCCAAGGGTATGCAAACTTTTGAGCACAACTGCATATATATATATATATATATATATATATATATATATATATATATATCATCTTCAGCCATTGTCAGTGAAAGCCTTCTGAGCAGGCCTCCAACAACTTAAGACCTGTGTCTTATGTTGCCACTGTGTACCAACAAATTTGGCAATTTCATCTACCATCTTGTCTTGGTCTTCTTAGGCGTTAAGTATTGAATGGAATCCATTACAAAATTAATTTGGTCCATCTACAATCAGGTCTTCTTGCAATGTGGCCTGCCCATTTCCATTTCAGGCCCTTTACTCTTTCAGTGATGTCATAGATCTTTGTTTGCTGAAGTATCAATGCACACCTTTTTTGGGTCTCTTCGTTATGTTCAGAATTCGACTATCCATACTTCTCTGCATAGCCTTAAGTTTTTGTATGGTTTTGGCATTGTATCCATGTTTCACAGCCATATTTAAGACCAGGAGGAGTGGGAAAACCTTTCACTTGAGGAGAGTGGTAGATTTGTCTTAAAGACGGTACTACTAAGTTTTCCAATTGCTTACCATCCCTTTTTTATTTGTTGCTCAATTTCCATCATGATTTTTCCATCTGTTGACATTTTCTGTCCAAGGTAAACATACTTGTCAACTTTGTCTAGTTCTTGTCCATCTACTGTTACTTTCCTTGGTGTGGTAAAATTGTTAAATGTGACTTTGAGTTTTCTGGATATTCATCGTCAGACCCAAATTTTTGCTTTCATGTTGTAGCTCTTCAATGCATTCTTGCAGTTCTTCAGGACTACTAGCAAAGAGCAGGGTATCATCTGCAAAATGTAAGTGAATAGGTAGTCTCCATTGATCTTAAGTCGTTTTCTTGTCCCAATTTAGTTTGAGGATATTTTCTTCTAAACAAGCAGAATGCCTTTTTCTATGTTGATCTGGATTTTATCATTGTTGACCTGTATTGATGCAATTGCATTTTCATATATTATTGGAGGATATTGATGGAAGCTCTATCTTTTCCTTGGTTGATCAGGGCATCGATTATTGCTTGCTTTTTCACCGAGTCAAAGGCCTTTTGAAGACTATATGAAGAATAAATGAAGACTATACATAATGGAAGGTTGTATTCATTATGTCATTCTATAACTTGTTGCACTGTCTGGATATGGTCCATTGTAGTGAAACACCTCCAGAAACCTGCTTGTTCTTTAGGTTGTGTCCATTCTTCTTGATAGTACCTTTGTGAAAACCTTGCAGACCACTAGCAATAGTCTTACTGGTTAGCAGTTTTTAGATCTATCTTATCACCTTTTTTGTGCAGTAGGATGAATTTTGCATTTTTCCATGTATCAGGTACTTTTGACTTTTAGGCATTTTGAAAAAAGATTAGCTAAGATTTTGAATAAGGGACAACCTAAGGCTTTCAACATTTCAATAGTATCTTTATCAGGTCCAGCTGCTTTGCCATTTTAATTGATTTTATTGCAGATTCTACTTGTTCTACCAAAACATCTAGTACAGCTTCAGCCTCTGGCACTGCATTCAGTTGTTGTCCTTCATCCTTATAAAGATTTGAATAAAATGATTCCAGTTGTTTTAGTATCTATTGTTGAGATACTACTAAGATACACAAGGACAGACTTTGTCACTTCCCACTATCTCCTTTTGGCAGGCTTACGCTGACAACAGTTTTCAGTTGCTCAGTATCTTCTGTTGCCTGAGATTAACCTTTTCTCTTGCATACCTTTAAAGTCTTACTGTTTTCTATTTGGAACATAAATCTCCATAGGATGGTGTAGCAACAGCGCCATTGTACAATTTCAGGCCACTGTGATATTGCACCTAAAAAATTCAACTTTGAAAATGAATAACTTTTGAATGAAACACCTCTCAGCAGTGGGAGTATTCTTGTTTTACTCAGGGGGATAAACCCTACAACATATTTTTTTTTACATTTTTAGTATTACTATCCCTTTAAAGAATGAACTATGTTTTTGTTAAAAATACAACAAAATACATCACTATGTGGTATATATACCCCATATTGCATTCAAATGTAAACCTTAAGAACAAAAAATGAAAGCCTACAATGAAATCAGTAAAGGCCTGGGGTCATCATATTAAATCATACAGTGGCTAAAGTTTTGGAACTGCAGCACCCATATCAACCTGAAAAATGACAAAATAAGGGGCATGGAGCTCACATATTAAGTACCCCCCCATGGTGCATGTATGTGGAATTTATATACTCACATTGATATTGGAGGTCCAGTGTGTCCACTGGTCCTCCACATCAATAGCCTTCATTAATGTAAAAACATAAATACAAAAGCCCTACTTGCTTGGACTAGCAAGGCCACTGTGAAGGGGGAAAATGGATTGGTTTTATATAGCCGATCCCAGTTTATTCTTTCTTCCCACACTCTCATTGGCTAGAAGATGGCATAACACAGAACACAGCCAATCATGAATAAGATGGGGCCAACCTTTCAAATTGGTATACAATATTAAGTGGGGAGCCACAAAAAGTTCAGTCTTTGGCCTAAATGCGTTTTGTTTATTAAAATATAGAAGTTGATATTGAAAGTTGTGTCTCAATCATACCTGAGATCTCCGAGCTGTGTATACATATACACAGAGATTAGGATGTTAACTTCAGAAAGGTTTGGATAAACTGAGTGAATGGGCAGAACAATGGCAGATGAGGTTTAATACAAATAAATGTAAGATTTAGGAGTACTGATAAACAACAGACTTCACAGCAGTGTGCAGTGTCACTTAGCTGCTGCAAAAGTCAATAGGGTACTGGCATGTATAAAAAGGTGAATCGATGCATGAAATGGGAATATATTTCTACCTATACATACAATCTTGGTAAGGCCTCATCTAGTATATGGAGTACAGTTTTGGGCACCATTTCTTAACCCCTTGGTGATCAGGGTTTTTTTTTTTTTTACCGTAGAGGACAAGAGCAATTTTGGACTTTTTTTAATATGACTTTGTTCAATCATATTTTACCTCTAATTAATTTAGTATACCCACACAAGTCACATACCATTTTTTCTAGATTTGTGTCTAGCTAAGTGCCTCTGTTTATAGGTTTCTTGTTATGTAATCTCTGCACAGTTCTTTCTGGCACAGGTTTGTTCTCCATTTTGTGTTTTCATTGTTAAGACCCATGAGTGCACCCCACCATTTTAATGGTTAGCTGGATCTTTATTTATTTGGTGCCAATGGTTTATATACCATTTTTAAGAGCAAGTATGGCTTTCTTTTGATACCACATTATATGGATAACCCACCACTTAATATAATATGATAATATACATTTTAACCCCTTAGTGACCGGCCTCGCGCACACGTGGCCGGCACTTAACGATGTTTTTTTTTTTTTTTCTATTCTAGCGAATGACTTCCTGGACTTACCAGGTACGTCATCTGTCACTAAGTGACATTTTTTCATGACGTACCTGGTAAGTCCATTGTCATGATGGGGTTAAAAAAATTGTGATAATTCGTGCTCAATTAGTTGAGAATGAGGAGAAGGGGTAACACATTCCTAATACCGTGACCTCTTCCTCTTTTCTGATTGGATTGAGGAAGGGATCACACATTGCACATATGCGAACCCTTTGCCTCATTCCTGATTGCTTTGATGATAAGGTTATTCCAGGCAATATTATGTTCTCTGCATAACTCCACCTACCAGCCAATCAGAACATGAAAAAGAAAATAGTGATTGACAATATGGGGGTTATTATATTTTTTTACTGAACATGCTGGTTAATCTCCCCCCCCCCCCATTGCTGGAGCAGAAAGTTCAAGCGGCAGTGATGTGGGAAGGGTGCTTGGTCACATGGGGGATCACACAGGGGACAAGATGGCTATGCACCGCAGTTTTCCTTATCTTGTCTAGTCAAAGAAAATCTGTTGATGTTGGGCTGTTTTCCTTCAGTTTCCCCTGTCCTTGCTTTGGGGTCACTGCATTTTTCAGCTCTCAAAAAAGATTCCATATTGCATATAAAATGGAAACTCAGCAATACAATTCTGACCTTTGGTAACAATGTGAATTCAGAACTGACTGGCTTGAAATATGTTCCAGACTGAAAAATACCTATTATGCATTTATTTCCTTTAATTAGGCTGACCATACCTCACCTTTAAAAAGGGACAAATAGGAAATAGGCATATTTCAGGAGTGCACCAAAATCAAAGCAACCCTGTAGTATGCATTTTTCATGTGCATCCCTTTTTAAAGGTGAGGTAGGTCAGCCTAACTTTAATGAGGGACTGGCAAAGTCAAACATAACTCCTATGAGGGCATTTGTTCATAAAAACACTCAGTAATACATAACAGTGAATAAACGTTTTGGTGAGGGGGGGTACTAGAAATGAGAATGTATCAGTTAAATGTCCTATTCAAGTGGGACTTTTCTCATTATAGTAGAATTGGTCTAACATGGATCAAACAATGTTTTCACAGATGCTACATAATTGAAGACCACAAATACCACACTGTGAAGCTGGGGGATGAAATCTCTGCCACCTGCAACTGTCTAATTTAGTGACGCCAAGACTGTTTAACTGAGACATTGCTTACAGCTGTGCTAGTGTTCCTTAGAGAATTTGTGGAAGGAAAAATGAGGATAATGAAAGGTATAGTCCAGTCACAGCTAGAGAGCCTCATTTTGCCCACCCATAATACAATGACTCTTGTTTGTTCATTTATTAATTTCTGGATTATAAAAGGCTGTTATACAAAATTAAGTGGAGCGATCAAATTTGGATCAATTAATTCTGGAGCAAACCAACTGCCCCAAGGTGGACATAAGCCATTGCCCTATTTCCAGTAGATTTAATTTGGTTGTTTAATCCCTTGAATGCTAGAAAACTATTCAATGTATTGTGAAGCAATACATTCAATACCTCTCATGTATTCAAGGTGTTAAAATTCTCATTTTAATCAATGAGAAATTGTTTTTCCAATTGTGCAGTTGGATTGCAGCAGAATTACGCCAATTCTACCTAGTATATCAGCCTCCAACAATGTTTCCCATGTGCTATTTTATGGATATTTATGGAAAATACCTTGATTAGATCAATACAAAGAACTATACAATTAATTATTTGCTCAGAGAGCTGAGCTACGAAAGAGAGGTCATCCATTAAGACAAGAGGAAAGGCATTTTCAGCTAAAACAAAGGCATGGATTTTGTACAGTAAGGGCTGTAAAGGTATGGAAATACTGTAATGCTTTCAAAAAAGTAATGGATACATATCTATCACAGAGAACTATTGAGAATTATAACAGTTGGCTTCAAAGCAGATAGGATATTGATCCTGTGATCTATCTGCTTGCCATTTTGAGCCAGGAAGGAATTTTTTTTACACACTTGGGGCTTAACTGGAAATGGTTTCAATGTTTTTGTTTTATCTTCCTCCGGATCAACAAGGGTGATCTGGCATGGGCTAGACTTGATGGACACATGTCTTTTTTCAACTTCATCAACTATGTTACTGTGTTAGATGTGATGCATTATTTACAGTTCAGATTTAAAGAATCATCACTACCATATGTGTTCTAATTAAAACATGTGCTAAATGGTATGATTGATACAAACCACATTTATTTACTACAAGGAGTACATTAGAATTCAGTTTCTAATGGTTTTCAGTGACAAAGTGATTTGCGATTGGAAATAGCACACAGTTCAAGTTTTAACCCCTTAACGTCCGGCGGTCCTGGGACGTTTCCGTCCCATAAGGACAGCATTGAACCACGTGGACGCACCGGTACACGTGACCTGTTGCGTGAATCAGCGCATCACTATGGGGCCTGATAGAGATCGCTCCGATCTTGGAGCAGTCAAATTCAGGCCCTGTTTTTACTTACAGTGCTCCCGGTAGAGCGCTGTAAGTAAAAAGTATGTGACATACTATGACCGTCATCGGTCCTTGAGTATTTCAAGGACCGTGATGGTCATAGTACTGCACATGTCGTTAAGGGGTTAAATTACTTGTGTGGTACTGATAAACTTGATATTTTAAGTTAGTTATATATAACCAATATTTCTATATAAAATTAAGATTAGTCAATATAGTAATCTGCACAGTTAGAAGCAAACATATGTTTAATTAAAGGCAGAATTTCAAGAACTAACAAAATGTATTTATTTGCAAAATATTAGTTTACAGTTTTTAGATTCCAGAAATAGGAAAGTAGCTTATTCAGAAAAGTAAATGGCAATGCATTACTAATGAAAATGTACTAGAGAAGGGATGGGCAAAATAGGTTCTCCAGCTGTTGGCGACTACAACTCCTAACCTGCACTACAGAGAAAGTGTAAGTGAAAAATATAGAGAGCAAACATTAAATTGTTTTGTTTATGTACAATAAAGTTTGTTTCAAGAATATAAATAAAAAAACAAATGTGAAACGACACATTCCTCTAAAGGCTACTAAAGTAGCCCTTTGCGTGATAGAAGGTTAATTAAATATGTACATAATAAAATATGACAATTTTTAATATTTGCTTGTCTTTGTCCCAATGAACAATTTTAGGAAATGTGTTTTTGAAAGATGATTAAAGTATTTTAATATTATTGAGCTACATATTTACACTGTTTTTCACACCAGGATGTCACATTTTTCTTTATATAATAGACATGATATGAATGAAAAATGAATTACAATCTTTAATGATGAATTTAAACAAAACAAATTGTAAACCAAATACAATGTTGTAATTCTATAAATAAACCTGATTAAAGGGATAGTAATACTTCGTTTTAACTTTATTTTATTTTGTAGGCATTAAAAAAACATGAAGAATGATATGTCTTATCTCTCAAACCTTTATGGTTTAAGAGATATTCTCAAGCAAAATTTCCCCCTCCCGCCCCTTTTTCCTAGTGTAAGCCATCTCTTCTCAGATGTGCATCTGGTTGTAAGACCAGACAGATAACAGCAGGGGACAATCTTCTTCCTATGAGAACAATGAAAGCCCTGCCCCCCTTGACAAGTTTTTCAGCTTTTTCCCTTATCTTAATTGAAGATTGTCCCTCTCTGCAGTCTACCTGGGCACCTCCCTTCTGATCTGGCTAAACGGGGGGGGGGGGATACTTTGCTTGTGAATATCTCTTAAACCATAAAGGTTTGAGAGATAAGACTTATATCGTTCTTCGTGTTTTTTAATGCCTACAAAATAAAATAAAGATAAAACGAAGTATTACTATCCCTTTAAGTGGATGGGGATTATACACTAAGGCATGATAAAAAGTGATTTCACTTCTCCAGTTGCTATGCAATTCTATGGAGCCAATGCACTAAGATTTCTCCAGTATAGTGCATAGCCTCTATAGAATAACATAGGAATTGGATAAGTGAAATCACTAAAGAAGCTATTTCCATTATCACCTCTTCATCACTCTTAGTGCATAACCCCCGATTAATTCTTGAGGGGGTAAAAAAAAAAAAAATTCCTTGATTTTTTTTTTTTTAATCAGCATTCCCATTGAATGTAATGGGGCTTTTTAACCCCTTGAGTGCTAGAGGTATTTCACAATAAGTTAGAGACCTACGGCGCGATGCAAGAAACGTTCACATCAGATAAAGGCATTTTTATGTGCAGATAGATTTTGCGCATGTTCTAATCCAGGAAGCTAAATACCGAACGCTTCTTGAATTGGGTATAAAAAAATTCAATTTTACGACAACACTACACAGGCGTATAAATTGATTCGCAATAGCAGTTCTTGCATTAGGGCATTTGCTATTCCACTCAGACAGAGTCGTTAATCTTAGCCACGCCCACAAAAAAATACGCAGCCTTCGCTAATCTTGATTTTTTCATGCGCAATTCAACAAAATCATGCTCAAACCTATTCCCTAGTGGTTTTCACATGGGAAATTGCGATTGCGCACGTTTCCTGCATGGCGCCACTAGTATTCAAGGGGTTAACCCTTTCAGTGCCCCAGGGGTGTGCAAAGCATTGCTCTGCCCCATTTAACTCAATGGGAATTTTAATCCTCACCCCATCACAATGATGTATTCAGTTGGTGCGTTCCAGAATTGTATCAGTTCTTCCACCATCAGATTACTTGTGGTTTCATATGAAAATTCATCCAAAATACCAGGAAGAGAAAAAAATATTACATTTTATTACATTCTTCTGGGAAGCAATAATGTTTCATAATACATAAGACAATTCCACTCCTTTAGAAAGGGGTGCATTATTTCCTGTTCCAATAAACAAATGATAATTGCAAAGAGAATAGAAAATTAAAACAATTGTAGTTCATCTGCAAATATGTAGGTTTTTTTGTTGGATAATATTCTTATTTTATTAATGTATACATTAGAAGCTTAATTGTAAAATATCATTTCACTTGTACATATAATTTCGCTTTTCTAGTGAAATTTCAATAACACGCATTAATTCAAAAATTCCAGGACAATTTAAAGTCAAAGTGTTAAATTTAGTCATTCACATATTTGAACTTAAGAGAAGGGAAGGACCGAATGACACAAGAAAATCTGAGTCAGGCTGGAGAAAACCAACTCAACCATAGGGGTGAAATAAAATGCCCGCTAATTAAAAACAGCGTTTAACCCTTTGAGTGCCAGAGTGGGTACGCAAAAGTTAAAACCTTGAATACTAAAGACGTGTCCAACGCTTTGCAAGAGCTCAATGGGCAAGTGCAGATATGTTATTTTCACCAATGTTGCAGATGGTAGACTCCAGAAAAACGTCAATTTTCTTTAGTGCATAAGAACCAGAAAGAAAAGTTTTGTTTGTTTTCCTGGACAGGGCTAATACAAAATAAGGTTATCTTACAAATAACTTATAGTATTTCACTTGACTGTCCTTTATGCAATATACAACATTTTATTGTCTCTGAGATTGTGGAGGCTTCCATTTGGCTTTCTACAATACATCACTGATGCAAAGGGAGCGGCGATCACGATGATGTCCTGAACTGATCACTCGAGGGCATTCAAAGTGCTAACCTATTTATTTAAAGGGATAGTATGCCCACAAATTAATAGGGTTCATAAATTCTTCAACAATATATACTCATAGCCAGCATTTTTATATTGTGTGCATAAACCCTGATATATGTGATAAACATGCTTATCTATGGATATATAAGCATCTAGCTAGACAAGAACATTACCCTTTGTCTTATGCAAGAGCCTAGTAAGTGATAGGAACAACGAATGACTTACTAGGTAAACTAACATATAGGAGATACAAGTGTCTGTTAATTGAAAATGAATGGTTGTAATCGCGAAATGCTAACAACCTAATATATATATATGGTTTCAAAAGTAGTGACTAGATTAATTTTCCACATTTTACGTTATAACAGTTGTATTATATTTTAAGTGTTAATGTCCCTTTAAAGGGATAGTAATACTTAAAATGTAAAAAAAAATATGTTGTAGGGTTTATCCCCCTGAGTAAAACAAGAGTACTCCCACTGCTGAGAGGTCTTTCATTCAAAAGTTATTAATTTTCAAAGTTGAATTTTTTAGGTGCAATATCACAGTGGCCTGAAATTGTACAGTGGCGCTGTTGCTACACCATCCTATGGAGATTTATGGTCAACTGACCAGAGTTGTCCATAGGATGGTGTAGCAACAGCGCCACTGTACAATTTCAGGCCACTGTGATATTGCACCTAAAAAATTCAACTTTGAAAATTAATAACTTTTGAATAAAACACCTCTCAGCAGTGGGAGTACTCTTGTTTTACTCAGGGGGAGAAACCCTACAACATATTTTTTTTTACATTTTAAGTATTACTATCCCTTTAAGAAGTCTAAGTTTAAAAGATGTAATTTTGTTAATAGAAAGTAAAGTTATAGCGTATAGTTTATTATAAAAATGCTTTACTACCCTTTAAAAATACTACTGAACCCCTTCCTATAATGTCATTACTCTGAATAAAATCTTAACCCCACTGTCTCTTTTATGATACTATTACTTTTGTTAACAAGTCAGTCGAGGTCATCTTTCTATTTGAACTTGTATTTGCCAATTAAATAATGAATATCCAGGGAATGAACAAGTTTAAATAAACTCAATGTATGTACAGACATTATAGCTGACTTAGGTTTAAAAATATATATTTAAAAAAATACAATTGAATACAACTAAAATAATTGTGTTTCGGGGGACCCTGCATTATTTTAAAGTTAAAGTGACAGTGTCAAATAATATGTATAGTTGTATACCCCTTTAACCCTTTGAGTGCCAGAGGGGACACACACACACAATCCCTCCGTCACTCATTCTCGTTTAACAAATCCTAGCTAGGAAGAAACACATGACATTTAACCCTCTGAGTGCTTCGCAAAGCATTCGACATCCAAGGCATTTCGAAGCACTCAAGGGGTTAAATATTATGTGTCATTTTCTCGTGTAAGCAGCTATAACTGTAGCACCTGGCCCACTCTACATTCGTCTATGGCATACTAGTGTAAAAGCCCCTGTAAAAGGGCCAAGGTCAGGATGATGTTAACCCTTTGAGTGCCAGAGGGGTACGCAACGCATTGCTTTGTAGGTGATAATATGTCTTTAATCCTTTGAGTGTCTGAAGGGTACTCAAAGCATCAGGTTGCCATGCGCTGGAGACATCTCTTTAGGTTGACAGATAGTTAACCCTTTGAGTGCCAGAGGGCTAAGCCTGACTTATTTATTAATGCTGCTTCCCCTTGAAGAATAAATTGATTAATACATTGCATCCACCCAGAATATTGAATATTGAATCCATGACAGTAGCCAACGTGTTTAACCCCTTGAATGCTAGAGGGGTGTCCAACGCTTTGCGAAGCAATTTGGGGAGATGCACTAAGGCGTGAGAGCTTTGGAGATCTTAGTACATATGATCTGTATTATGCCTTAGGAACTGGAGAAGTGATATCACCTGAGAAATTATCTCAGCTTTATCACTTCTTTATCACGCCTTAGCGCATAACTACATTGTGTTGGAGACCTCTCTTGAATTCAGCAGGTTAAATGCCAAAGTGTTGCAAAAAATGGAATGGACAGCACTCAAAATTATAAAGTAAACTAATCATTCCTATATAATAATTTGCTAGGATGTTTGTCAGAAGCCGTCATGCGCAGTAGAGACTGCTCGCGCTCGGGCAGTCTCTACTGCGTATGATTGCATCGCGTGGAGCAGTGAGGTAGATGCCGCTTAACCCTCTGAGTGCCAGAGGGGTACGCAACGCATTGCAAAGCAATGCGTTGCGTACCCCTCTGGCACTCAAAGAGTTAAGATTACCCGGACCTTGGCCCGTGTACACTAGTCGCTTAATATAAAGCTCAAAATACTTGGTCCATCTGAAAGGCATTCACAGTACCGCATTAATAGCACACACAATTAAAACGTAAATGGGTTGATATACATTACTCTAAAACCTCTGTTATGAAAAGATCTATGTTTTACAGGAGGTCTCAGATATGATTCGTGTAGGACCCCAGATTGTTTAACCCTTTGAGAGCCAGAGGGGTATGGAACGCATTGCATCCTCTCTGGCACTCAAGTGGTACAAACAAGACTGATAGTGATATTGCAGTAATGTCTGGGAACCGGCAGAGATAAGATAACAGCGTTTTGAAATAGAAAATATGTGGTTACTAACTCAATGGTAACTAATCTCAGTATATAAACTGCCTGAGATCGGGTGATTTCTTAACCATTAGAGAACCAAAGGGATGCTTCAATGCGTCCTTCACACATCCGGCCTCTAACCTTTTGAGTGCCAGAGGGGTATGGAACGCATTGCATCCTCTCTGGCACACAAGGGGAACAAACAAGACTGATAGTGATATTGCAGTAATGTCTGGGAACCGGCAGAGATAAGATAACAGCGTTTTGTGATAGAAGAGACGTGGTTACTAACTCAATGGTAACTAATCTCAGTATATAAACTGCCTGAGATCGGGTGATTCCTTAGCCCTTAAAGGGCCAAAGGGGTGTTTCAATGCGTAGTTCACCTATCTGGCCCTTAAACCACTGAGTGCCAGAGGGGTACGCAACGCACTGCAATACACCTCTGACACTCAAAGATTAACGCGTTAAAAGCTGTACAATAAAAATAATCAGTCTGACAGTAGCTGCACGGGACAGTTTCTTACACAAGCACTTGAAACATGTTGGATTATATATTAACTCTGTGAGTGCCAGAGTGGTACGCAATGCATTGCAAAGCAGTGCATTGCGTACCCCTGAGTGGCAGTCAAAGGGTTAACCCTTTGAGTGCCAGAGGGGTACGCAACGCCTTGCAAAGCAATGCTTTGCGCACCCCTCTGGCACGCAAAGGGTTAAGGGTCTAGCATCACATAACATTGTGTAGTTCGAGATGTTGACAAGGAACACAGCACATACATGAATGGAAATTGGGGATTTTTTTCGCTATCATGCAGCTGGTTTCTCCAGAAAAATGACTTCAGTTTCCAGTTATGTCAAGTGAGCTTTTAACCCTTTGAATACTAGAGAGGTCTCCGTGGCATTACGGAGCAATATGTTGGGGATCTATCTAGAATGCAAGGGGTTAAACCCGACATTTAAATGAATTGACATAATTTTGATGTCTTCTCTATGACGCAGTTGGTTTACTCCAGAATTGCTCCATTTTCTCGTGACCACACAGCCCTAAGATAGAGGTAGGCAAGCTTTGGCTTTCCGGCTGTTATGGGAGGGAGCTGTGGTCAACAGCAGCAGGAGAGCCAGATGTTGCCTACTCCTGATCATAGAGATGCTCACCGGTTACACGATACTGTGACCTCGGTATGGGATTCTGGAGAAGCCAACACGTTTCCTCCAGCGCAGTGACTTGATCTGGTTTCACCCTGATACAGCTAATGAGGCAGCAGATTGGCTTCCAGGGAACTCCTCCTTGTGTGTGATTTCCCAAGCTTTTCTTCCTCCTAGTTCAACTCAATCAGGTCACTCCTGCAGTAAGTTCCTCATGCAATTGCCAGCAGTAATGTGGATCTACATTGCATAATATATAGTAAGTTCATCTGATGTATGTATAAAATGTGTGTCTGTGTAGCCATGATATGTCTCTTTACACTGAATGCTGATGTACTAAGAATAAGTGTACAGTGGGGTACAATATGAATTCCCATGGATCTAAATGAGACTTTAACACACTTGAATGCTATAGGTCTCGCGTTGAAAAAAAATCTAGCGTTCAAGGGGTTAAGAGTTCCATTTAAATTAATAGGACTTGTTATTTAACCCCTGTTGAGCAGATGTTTTGACCCAGAAATACTCCAGTTTGTGTTTTTTTAGTACATCAGTATCTGAATTATGTAGTACTCATCTTTAACTCGCTGGTTGCCGGGAGAGGTGTGCAGGGTAGCGTTAGAGACTTGTTCGCTCACGGCTTTAACCCTTTGAGTGCCAGAGGGTTACGCAACGCATTGCAGAGCAATGCGTTGCGTACCTCTCTGGCACTCAAAGGGTTAAGAATAGATCCTCTTACTGAATAACAGTAACACCTTGAGTAATCAAACGATGTTAACCAAGTGAGTGCCCTGGAGTTATCCTACGTATTGCATACCTCCCTAGCACCCATAGGGTTAAGCACAGATGCTATTTGGTAATAATTTCACCTGACTGTTGAACCAAAAACGATCATTGCAGTTTAATATTTTTTTTTTATCTATGTGATTTAAAGTGTGGTATTTCAACCCATTGGATGCTATAGAGGTATCGGACACCCGTCCAGTATCCAATGGGTTAATTTATTAACCCCTTTAGTGCCAGAGGGGTACGCAACTCATTGCAGATCAATGCATTGGGTACCTCTTTGGCACTGATTGTCGCTTGGTGAACTTGTTAAGCTAAAAGTTATTTCAAGCTGGGATCCCCATATTAGGTTGGCATTGTCTGGCTTTAACAGAGACCCCATAGGGAAGTGGCTTCAGAGACAAACCACTGATACAGTCCATGGTTGGCACCTCTTTTGGGTTGGCATGGAAGGAGCATTGATGGAGCAAGATAGCAGTAAAGAGAAAGATCTGCAACATGGACAGCTGATCCCCAATACATCTTCTTTTTCCCACGGAAAAGATCATAACGCCATAAACAAGATCTCTGTTCAGTTGTCCATTCTCATCAAGGAACCTGCCAGGCTCAAAGACATCAGGGTTCGTCCACTTGGCTTGATCGTGATTGACCGACCACTGATTGACAAACACCACAGTGTCCTTGGGGATGTAGAAGCCATCAATGATCACATCGCTGGTGGTGGAGTGAGGGATGGTAACTGGCACGAAGCTGCTGAAGCGCAGAGTTTCATAGATAAAGGCTTGTAGGTAGGGGAGTCTGACCTTGTCCTCTGCAGTAGGTAGCCTGTTCTGCCCCACCACTATATCGATCTCTTCCTGCAGCTTCAGTTGGATGTTGGGGTACTTGATGAGTAAAAGGATTATCCAGGACAGAGCAGTGGCGTTAGTGTCCTGTCCTGCTCCCAACAGATCTGTCACAGTCCCTTCCACATAGTCCTTACTTAGTCCATCTTCTGACCCCGTCCCATGCTCTATATGACTTATGAAGGCATCACTCATATCTCTGGTGACTCCAGGATTGTAAGTCTGACGATGCTGGGTAATTTTGTCCTTCACAAAGTCATAGAACTCCACGTTTAGTTCTTTAAAGCTTTTATAGAGACTGCGCACTGGGTTTGGGAAAGTCTGGAGCCAGGGCATGATGTCCACTAGACTACCAGCACCCACTGTCTGCCCAAACTTATCGTTCCTCCCCACCAGGTCTTTGAACTCCTTATCATCATGACTATAGCGTTTACCAAAGCACAAGGCACAGATAACATTGGCAACAGCTACTGTGCATTCACGGGAAGGGTCAAAGTATTGGCCGTTGGCACTCAAGCGCAGGAAAACCTGGATCAAGTCTTTAACCTCTGCTACCACATGCTGCTCAAATTGTTTGGTGGTTTGTGTGTTGACTGTAGAGAAAGCTCTGAGGGTTGATTGAGCGATTTTCTTGTGAGCTTTCCATAGATTTGTATAACCGCCAAAAGCCATGCTCTTACCACCAGAAACAATTTGAAAGGATGTGAAGTTGGGTCTCCCTGCAAACTCTGTACTGTGCTTGACTAGAGCTTGTCTTATAGTAGAATCTCCATTCAGTACCACGATGTCTTGTGTGCCCAGCCTGATCTGGAATACATTTCCATATTTTTGTGCCATCCTGCAAAAGGTGAGATGTGGCAGTTGTCCCAGCTGCATTGCATTACCCACCAAGGGCCAGGGAAAAGGACCAGGGGGAGACTTCTTTTGCCCGTGGCTTCTTATCCACATGCAGGCTTCGAGGCATATCAACAACACAAAGGAGAACACCAGAGCTGGCTGGAGACTGTCCTTCCATTCTGCCCACGGTCCAGACATTCTGCCATCTGCATCCATTGGAGTCATTCTTGGAATAATTAGACAGCAGAAATATAGTATGTGTCCTTATTGTGAGGACTCAGATACGTCTATCTGTCTTCCAGAGTTGTTTAATTGTTGCTCATTCCAAACGTTCATTGATTACCTGATGCTCCTTCATATAGGTATAGTCCTGTCAATAACTTTTATGTTTACCTGTAGAAAATATCCTTTTTTTTGTATTCGGTGATATTATTGCTGCTAGTTACAGGTTTTGAGTCTCATTCCGGATTAACCCTGTGCCTGTCTGATTGTTCTTGGTGTGAGTAGAGGGTATCTGTCCTTTTCTTATAGCATGCAACAGTTTAGGAGGCAGAGCCTCTCTCCTCCCATTTTAGTGGTCCCAAGGTCCCATCCAGCCCCATACAACAATAAATCACGTGCTTCCATCCTACTTAGCTTTCCAGTCAATTTCTGGGAAGCAAAAATATTGTAGAGAGAGAGAGAGAGAGAGAGAGGGCAACTTTCCCAACTTGGACATAAAGCAGTTTATTTACTGGCGCTGGGTTGACATGGTCTTCCATGAAGTAAGACAAATGAACGTGCTGACCCAGCTCATGGCTGCACTAAGTATTCTTGTAGTGCATTCCAGCCTGACTGGGTTAACATAGATACTCGGTTTAATTCTAGTGCATGGTACTCTGCTGTGAGTTAGAACTTAAAGGGATAGTAATACTTAAAATGTAAAAAAAAATATGTTGTAGGGTTTATCCCCCTGAGTAAAACAAGGGTACTCCCACTGCTGAAAGGTGTTTCATTCAAAATTTATTAATTTTCAAAGTTGAATTTTTTAGGTGCAATATCACAGTGGCCTGAAATTGTACAGTGGCGCTGTTGCTACACCATCCTATGGAGATTTATGGTCAACTGACCAGAGTTGTCCATAGGATCGTGTAGCAACAGCGCCACTGTACAATTTCAGGCCACTGTGATATTGCACCTAAAAAATTCAACTTTGAAAATTAATAACTTTTGAATGAAACACCTTTCAGCAGTGGGAGTACTCTTGTTTTACTCAGGGGGATAAACCCTACAACATATTTTTTTTTACATTTTAAGTATTACTATCCCTTTAATGATGTCACTGTCAATAGACTATATTGTAGATGCTGAAATCCATACATTGTGCTATATTAACCCGTTATGAAAGGATTAACCATTTGTTGCTAGCCCGTATCCTTATTGCTGCCACATAACACGACTGCTTGCTAGAGATTGTCTTCTAGTGGAATGTCCATTCAGTACCACTATGTCTTGTGTGCCAGCCTGATCTGTCCCTTCCCCTGCTAAGAACAAGTGAAGCAATTCTGGAGCATTTAATCCCTCAAAGTCTAAGAGAGTATTTAAGACATTCAAGGGGTAAAAAACGAAAAAAAGTTGACATCAATTCACACTTGTATTTGCCTCCTGTAGTGGTGATAGGTTCCACATATTTACTCAATTTCTTAAAGGGATAGTAATACTTAAAATGTAAAAAAAAATATGTTGTAGGGTTTATCCCCCTGAGTAAAACAAGAGTACTCCCACTGCTGAAAGGTGTTTAATTCAAAAGTTATTAATTTTCAAAGTTGAATTTTTTAGGTGCAATATCACAGTGGCCTGAAATTGTACAGTGGCGCTGTTGCTACACGATCCTATGGACAGCTCTGGTCAATTGACCATAAATCTCCATAGGATGGTGTAGCAACAGCGCCACTGTACAATTTCAGGCCACTGTGATATTGCACCTAAAAAATTCAACTTTGAAAATTAATAACTTTTGAATGAAACACCTTTTAGCAGTGGGAGTACTCTTGTTTTACTCAGGGGGATAAACCCTACAACATATTTTTTTACATTTTAAGTATTACTATCCCTTTAATAGTACATTAGCCTAATTAACCATTTGAGTGACAGATGGGAAAGCAGCACACTGCTTTGCAATGTGTTGCATGGGGAGAGATGTAGGAAGGTGTGATAAAGAGGTGATAATGTGGAGATAACGTCTCCACTGTTCTAACCTCTCCAAGTCCTGTGATAGTGTATGGAGCCAATACACTAAGAGTTCCCCAGCTTTAGAGATCTTAGTCCACTGGCTCTCTGGAATAACATAGGAATTAGAGAAGTGATCACTGGAGAAGTTATCTCAACATTATCACATCTTTATCACACCTTATAGTGGATAACCCCCAAGGGGTCATTAAGCTGTGTCTCAATATATGAGTTGCTGGCTGTATAGAGGTTAAGAGAAGGGCGGAGGGGTGGGCAGGTCATATATCAGGTTTACTTTTAAAAGGTCGCACTTGAAAGAGCGTGGGGCCACATAACACATTAACTATGTTGCCAGGATTAAAATGGCGACATGAGAATCTCACGCTTCATGACAGCTCAAGATTCTCATGTCGCCTACTGAAAGGGTGCATTCCAGTATTGCTGCCTGGCTCTATCTCCCCTTATATGCTATTTTAATTTAAATCACCAATTTAACCCTGCTAGTGCTTAGTGTGATGCAGTGTTACAGTCTCCCTACAGCTTCAGCAGTTGTTGGACTACATCATCCATCAACCTAACTTGGTTGATGAGAGCTGTCATCCAAGAACTGCCAGAGGGACAACAATTACCCACCTCTTTTCTTACTGTGGGTTGCCAGCCGTTGTGAAGTTGAAAGTCACATCATCCATGGCAGTTGTTGCAAAACACAAACAAAAACACCTGTGTTCCTGGAGGCGGTGCACTGCCCCAGCTCTGTCTCCCCTTCTCTGCTATTTTAATCCACACAGATTAAAGGCATTCTTAGTAGAGGCACTCTGCAGCACACACAAGAGCCAGCGCTGTAGGGAGACTGTAACACTGTATCACACAAGGCACTAGGAGGGTTAAATCGGTGATTTAAATTAAAATAGCATTAGAGTCAGGCAGCAAGACTGGGATGTGCCCTCTCAGTAGGTGACATGAGAATCTCATGCTGTCATGCAGCGCAAGATTCTCATATAGCCATTTTAATCCTGGCGACATAGTTAATGTGTTATTTGGTCGCACATTCTTTCACATGCAACCTTTTAAAAGGATATTGCTTCAGCAGTTGTTGGACTACATCATCCATCAAACTAAGTTGCCTGATGAAAGCTGTCATCCAAGAACTGCCAGAGGGACAACAATTACCCACCTCTTTTCTTACTGCGAGCTGTCAGCCGTTGTAGAGTTGAAAGTCACATCATCCATGGCAGTTGTCGCAAAAAAACCCCAAAAAACACCTGTGTTCCTGGAGGAGGTGCGCTGCCCCGGCTCTATCTCCCCTTCTCTGCTATTTTAATCCACACAGATTAAAGCCATTCTGAGTAGAGGCACTCTGCAGCACACACAAGAGCCAGCGCTGTAGGGAGACTGTAACACTGTATCACACAAGGCACTAGGAGGGTTAAATCAGTGATTTAAATTAAAATAACATTAGAGCCAGGCAGCAAGACTGGGATGCGCCCTCTCAGCAGGTGACATGAGAATCTCATGCTGTCATGCAGTGCGAGATTCTCATGTAGTAAAGACAAAAAGAAGGCGCTCCTAGTGCAATAAATCTTGTAAACGACCCACACTCTTCCCCTTTGAAATAATACTCACAATATGATGTGGTCAACTCAACAAATATTGTCAGTTGACATATATACTTAGGGATATCAGTAACGCCGTCCCCCAAACAGCGATGATGAATAGGATATAGCTCCACTAGGCTGCTCCTCAACAAACGACTCCAAGGAGTGTAGTATATGCAAAAAAGGAAAACACAAAAGGGCGCCAATAGTGCCTATTATCCTTTGGAACCGTGGTATAGAGTAAAAATGAAATATACTCACAAAAAAGATGGCTATGGAGAAAGATATCTCACTCCACAGCTACTCAGGCTTGCAGAGAATTAATCCTGTCTCTGCTCAGGAAACCAGATAAAACTGGAACACCACACGTTGAATCTTTGGTTGATACAAAAACTACTATGCTGCTTGATTGTCTCAAAAAAAGTATTAGTTTTTATTTAAAAAATCCAAACAAAGTTGGAATTATAAAAAAGAAATAATACAATATTAAAAACAATAAAGGTGAGCTATAATAACGTTTCGTGATATTCAAATCACTTCATCAGATTTAGCACTACCTGTATGAGTACAAAGAAAAGCAGCAACATATCAACCCTCATTAAATACCCTCTATCATTAATTACAAAAGTCCTAAAAACTCCATGGATTGGTCAAGACAGTTCAAAATCATCAAAGGTCACATATACATGATGGAATCATTAGACTCACCTGTTTTGTAGTTCAACCACTGCCCAATAGAAAACCATATAGCACCATATACCAAAGAAACCTCTTCCCATTGAGCTCACAGACCGGATACATTCGAGCAAGAAAATTAAATAAAGCCGTTACAACCCGGATATAGAAACCCTCCAATGTGCATAACCCAACATTAACCTTATGCCATAGAGCACTCGGGAACAATCGTCGCGCGCATCCACAATGTGCCCGGCATCCGTACTCCCATCCTCCTCGCTATCGGAAGCGCTCCGAAAACCGGAAGTTCGCCTCCGAACCCGGAAGTGCAGCACACCACACTAGCGGCATAGAGGACGGGTGTCATGGCGCCCGACACATGCGCAGACACGATCGATGGCTACATCGAGACACCACACAACGACATTCACACCCAAATATCACTCATAACTAAACAATCAATCATAACGAAATAAAATAACTTGATTCCTATAAATAAGGCCTAACAATGAGCTCACACTTGAGCTACCAATATAACCCTCATCAGTGTCTTTTGCTGTGAACATATATAAATATACCCTCTTAACCTTCAATCAAATAACACTAAAATTGTATATATAAAGACATATACACATATGCAAATACATTAATGCTCTAATACCCTATTTGGCATTTAGTGTGATCTCTCTATAGTGTCCACTTTGATAAATACCAAAAAATAGACACTGTTAATAAACAAATAAATAGTGGTCTCCATATAATGACCAATATGTGAAAATATATACATATGTACCATTTAATCATATAATTGGCACATAGTACAGTGACATACCAGCAACTGAACTACACTACCATGAATACTAATAACTACTAAATGTGTCCTTTATATTCCCATATGAAAAAAAAAAAAAAAAACTCTAAAAATTCTTACCAAGACATTTCTATATTCTCATTTAGACCTCTAGGGCTCAATGTATCCAGTCTGTAAATCCAATAGGATTCACGCATGATGAGTCTCTTAAGTCTATTTGGTTTCGCATTTAGACTGATCAATTCAATAGGAATTACTCTTAAACTTTTTGGGTCACCATTATGTTTCTCAGCAAAGTGTCTAGAAACACTATGTTTCAGAAATCTTTTCTTAATATTGCACCTATGTTGTCCAAATCTTGTCCTAAGACATTGAGTGGTACGTCCCACGTATTGCAAATTGCAGTCACAGGACAAAAGATAAACAACATAGCGTGAAGCACATGTCATCAATGAGGTGATCTCAAAACATTCACCCGTAACCACTGAACTAAATGTTTTTACCTTATTTCCAATATATGGACATGTTAAGCAACGTTGGGAGAAACATTTATATACTCCCAAATCAATCGTACTGAGACGAAGATTATCATTGTCTAAATTAACTCCATCAACCTTCACCAAATTTCCACCCTCTCTATTAGTTATAAACCTACTGGGTTTCTCATGTAGCCATTTTAATCCTGGCGACATAGTTAATGTGTTATGTGGTCGCACATTCTTTCACATGCAACCTTTTAAAAGGACACTGCTTCAGCAGTTGTTGGACTACATCATCCATCAACTTAAGTTGGCTGATGGAAGCTGTCATCCAAGAACTGCCAGAGGGACAACAATTACCCACCTCTTTTCTTACTGCGGGTTGTCAGCTGTTGTGAAGTTGAAAGTCACATCATCCATGTCAGTTGTCGCAAAAAAAAACAAAAAAAACACCTGTGTTCCTGGAGGCGGTGCGCTGCCCCGGCTCTATCTCCCCTTCTCTGCTATTTTAATCCACACAGATTAAAGGCATTCTTAGTAGAGGCACTCTGCAGCACACAAAAGAGCCATCGCTGAAGGGAGTCTGTAACACTGTATCTCACAAGGCACTAGGAGGGATAAATCAGTGATTTAAATTAAAATAGCATTAGAGCCAGGCAGCAAGACTGGGATGCGCCCTCTCAGTAGGTGACATGAGAATCTCATGCTGTCATGCAGTGCGAGATTCTCATGTAGCCATTTTAATCCTGGTGACATAGTTAATGCGTTATGTGGTCGCACTCTCTTTCACATGCAACCTTTTAAAAGGATACCATATATCACGACCACTGCCTCACTCAATCTTACTCTTGCTGCTGTAAATTGAGCTACATTGATGGGCTTACAAATGAAAGGATCTACACAAGTGATGAAGCTATACTAGTAGCATAACCAATTTCCCTGTAAGCTCTATAGTATCACTAGTGTAAGCTTAACTTAAAGTGTAAGTTTTGTAGTATCAGTAGTGTATCCCAGTTTCAACTGTTAGCTATGTGGAATCACTTGCCTTAGTTTACAATGTTATGACTTTCTTTGCCTCACTGTACTATATATGTTTTTATAGGATATTTGCCTGTGATATTTGAGAAAGGGGTGAAATCCCCAAAACGCGTCATATCAGGCTGTAATAGCTTATCATATGTATTGACGTTTTTCACTTGGGCATTATTCAAGATTTTTTATCTTTACATGTATTTTAATAAATTTGATATCATTATCAGAGGATCCACTGTTTTTTCTTGCTTGAGCAAAGTGACTGAAACCGGGCAGTCTTCATTTTCACTGTTTGAATTAGCTGGTTGTTCTCACAACCAGCATTCCTGCACTATATTTGTGAGTATCAATTTGTTACCAGTCTTATTGTTATAGAAGATAGACGTAGATACACTTGTTGGTGGTTTGCACTCTTCCTGTTCGTTTTCTCTTTGTATTCCAAGGTTCCGAGCTAGAACCTGGGGTTTCTTTAGAAGATGCAGCATCCATTCCCAAGCTGGAGAGACTGAGTGAGGGCAGTCTGAATCCCTCATCTGCTTATGCTGATCACTATTAGTGATTCATGTTATTGTGAGTACATTGGTATATTGGAGGAGGTCTTCAATTGGAAAAACATATTGCACTAGGGAACACCCTTGTTGTCTTCTTTTTCTATTTACAATGTTACCGTCAGTTTTAAAATTAACAAAAGTGTTTGGCCTGGGACAGTGGTCTGGAATGATTCTTAAAGTGGATCTCACACATAGATATAAGTAATGCTCATTAGTTAGAGCATTTAGTGAAAACATTTAAAATGTTGTTCATTAAAAAAACAAACAAAAAAAAAAGTTATCTGTGCAAAACGTAATGTTTAAAAAGTGCCCGGCAGCCTACTTCTGTCTTGCAGTACTGCCTTCTCCCGTCCCACTACCCAGCATCCTCCGATGATGGATGCTTTCTTTCTCTAAGCTAGAGCGATCTCATTGGCAGAGATCGATATCTAGCCAATGAGATCGCTCCAGCTAAGAGACAAACAGCCCCCGCCATCAGAGGAGGGACGGGAACAGAGGCAGTTCGGCAAGCTGTAAGTAGGCTGCCGGGCACTTTAAACATTAATTTTTGTGCAAATAAAGTTTTTTTTTTAAATGAACAACATTTTAAATGTTTTCCCTAAATGCTCTAACTAATGAGCATTACTTATATCAATGTGAGAGATCCACTTAAAGCATAGATTCCCATACCATCATTGCTCTAATGCGTCTTAACTCAATAGTTAGAATCCAACACATGTACATTTAGATTTTTTTTTATTTGTTGATTTATTTGTTGGTCTAATAGATGGTAATAAATAAAAATTGTAAATATACTCTCAAATGTAGATGTCAGCTAAGATATGAACTGACAAATGCACATTCGGAGAGAATGATCCTGTCTCCGTTCAGGACAGCTATAATACAGGAACTCCAGGTCACTGGAAATCAAGATACTTCGCACAGCTCCAAGTATCAAATATATATCAAATTTATTTAAAAAAAAAAAAAAATTATATATCAAAAAAATACAATATAAAATCAAGTAATTGATCAGTGCAGAAGCAATCTAACGCGTTTCGTGGCTATTAACACCACTTTCTCAAAGATACAAAAGTAAACTTCTGAAATTAAGGAAAGGGCCCTTTACAGTGGTGTCCGTAGACATTTTTCCAGGGGGGGGCAAAGCCATAATATGACCCCCAGGCCAGCCCATCTATCCCCTTTATTTATATGGAGGGAGGTAATTGTAGAGGGGTGGCAAGTGCCCCCTTGCCCCCCCCGGACGCCCATGGCCCTTTCCCATAGCTCTGATGGCACTTCCAAGTGTATAAAGGTGTCTGTTATTGACCTTTTCTGCCCCTGACACAATGAACTAATAGTTCACAAGGTTGATCCAAGCCCTGAGACTTTTGGAAACCTAACAACTCCCCTGTTTACAAGCCTGGTTTTGTAACTATGCCAGTGCTGTAGGGGTCCATATGATGGGACAGTAAATATTACAGTGTACATGTACTTTATGTAATTTGCAGTGGAGGGAGGTGGGGGAGTGACACATTCCACATGCTTTTAAATTTCATTTAAACACTGTTTTGTTTTTAACTCCTTGGATACTAGAGAGGCCTCCAACACTTTGTTATGCAATATATTGAAGGAATGTCTAGCATCCAAGAGGTTAACCCTTAGAGAGCCAGAGATGTACCGATACATTGCATTGCCAATGGATTGAATACCTCTCTGGCACACAAAGGGTTATAAACATTTTTCCATAAACATTCTTTAGACTTCTATAAACCCATATGTAGAAAAAGAAGCTTTTGTGTGAAATGCCTTAAAAAAAACACCTAAAATGAGTCAGTAATTAGTCCAGCTACCTATGCGTGCTGCCTGATAATGTAAGGCCTGTTTTAGCGTAAGCTCTTTAGTTAAAACAACAAAGCAGCAGGTTTCCGTTTAGCTCTTGCACGAGTCCATCATTCCTTACTCTTGGACCTTGCCTGACTATATCCCATTTAGTAGGGAGCTGCTAATTAAAAGAGAGACATCTTCCTGATGGCAAAATATAATCATTGTTTCAGGGTAGTACTTAGAGAATGAAAGTGCTTCTGGAGGAATTAAACATGATTAATCTTTTCCTGCAGAACAGAATGCCTGATATCATATGTCTGAACAGCATGAATCCACTTGTAGCTTACTGTGATGTATATTTAAAGTAACGGAGGGTCTGCTGGGCATCTGGAAGAATTAACCATCTTACTGCCAGCCCCCAGTCTCTGACATATTTGTAGTGCCCACAAGATAAAATGAAGTGATTGAAAGTGAGAGAAAGAAGATATATGAATCTACAAAGGAATCAAAGGCAGATTTACATCTCAGATGGCCCTAGGCAAGACCACTCCTCAAACATAGCCACTTTCCTCTCACCGAATATACCATTAGTGTATTTAATACACAAAAAACAAAAAATATAACATTAAAAAAATGTTACACAGGTCACCTTCACAACACAGCATGATTGATTTTGCCAGTATGACCGTGATAACCCTAAACATTTGGTGTCCTAGGCAACTGCCTACAACTGCTTACTCTTTGCCAGAGGTCCACAATTGACTACACCTACTGTAAGTGCTTGATAATGGTATGCGGTCCAGCAGCACAGTCTAGGACAATAAGAACTGGCAAAGGAAAGTTGTTGAATGGGCCAATTCTATTTCATATGACATTAATATTTTAAGAAAATCAATCTTGTTCAAGAAAATCAATGTTTTCTAGTTCTATAACCAATTATGTTTACACAGCTATGTCAAATGACTCCTATAGGCAAGGTATACGATTGAACCAAAGCCATGCAGCTGTAAAAATTATGCTAATGTTACACACAGTAAAAGTCAAGGAATACCTTTCAATTGGGGGGGGGGCAAAAACAGATCAAACAAGGTCATCTGACTCATCATACAACAGCTAAGACCTGCTGCTGGACTGTAATTTCTCCAGTAACAGCTGGAGGCAGTAGACTGTCCTCTCCTAGATCTGGAGAGGTTCTAAGTGGGTCACTAAGTTGGTGGCCCACTGCTTTCTTCTGCCTATTAACAGGGGATAAACTGTCTCAGGGTTCATGTGCAGAGATCCAAAAATGTAAACTACTTTGGGTGCTGTAAACACAGGCAACACAGTCTAACAGGACATAATAATAACAACCCCCCCACACACTTACATTACTATAACAGAAAATTCTAATAGCCCCTATGAAGTTCCCCTTGCACCTTGGTTTAAGAGATAACACCTTCAATCAATCCGGGATGTGATGTCTATGGAGGAAGAAATGACAATTGCTTGCAGTATCAAAAGACCATAAACTCTGCTCACTGCAAATGATAATTTTAACAATCCATTAACACCTACATGCATAGGTGTCCCTAGTAATTTATTAGAATTAGAGAGACACATTTTGGAGCCTCTTAAAGTTTTCTGGAGGCCCCTGTGTTGTGCTCCCAGAGGTACATCTATTACTGGGAGCACATCCATAGATTTCCACAGTCCAGGAGACCAGAGTGTCAGTCAAACCAGGGAGATGGCTTCTGCTTTGGGCAGTAGTGTGTGGGGTTCCAGTGGGGGCCCCACTGGGTGCATGAAGACCCCAAGGAAACTTTAAAAGTCTTCAGGATGTGTCTTAACTTCTATTAATGTAATAAGGACAGCTTTGTATGTAGGTTTTAGCGTCCCTTTAAGCATTTTTAGGACCAGAGGGATGTGCAACACAGGACCAGCGGGATGTGTAACATATTTCTTCACAATGAGTTGGGGATCCCCCTAGTCCTTAATCAGTTAAGGAAGCTTGTGCACTCTTCCAGCTTTCAATTAAAAAACAGTCAACAACTGTCATGTCCACCTCAATGGACATGACATTCAGGACTTACCTAAGATGTTATCTCTTCAACAAAGGCACAAGCACAAATTCCTTAGGGGTCATTAGGATTGTCTGGTCATACTAATGTAAGAGGGGGTTATTATTAGGAGATATTATATATCCTTTAAGTCATCTGATAGAGTTCCCTAAAAATATGCATTTTTAACCTGTTTAACACAGGATCTGTTGATTGGCTATGATAGAGTCTGATGGAGAGAGGCTGAGAGTTTCCTGTGGTGAACACATCCACTTAAAAGTCATGTGTGCCATTGAGGAGTGCTAATGATAGTAGAGGAGCGTAGTAGGTTATGGATAGAGCAAAGGGAGTAATGGGGAGGTTTTTGGAAACAAGAATATCAGTATATGTAGGAATGCCTTTGTTTTCAGCTTCCTTAAAGGGATATTAATACTTCGTTTTAACTTTATTTTATTCTGTAGGCATTAAAAAAACATGAAGAATGATATAAGTCTTATCTCTCAAACCTTTATGGTTTAAGAGATATTCACAAGCAAAGTTTCCCCCTCACGCCCCTTTTACCTAGTGTAAGCCATCTCTTCTCAGATGTGAATCTGGTTGTAAGACCAGACAGATAACAGCAGGGGACAATCTTCTTTGTATGAAAAGAATGAAAGCCCTTCCCCCCTTGACAAGTTTTTCAGCTTTTTCCCTTATCTTAATTGAAGATTGTCCCTCTCTGCAGTCTACCTGGGCACCTCCCTTCTGATTTGGCTGAACGGGGGGGGGGGGGGATACTTTGCTTGTGAATATCTCTTAAACCATAAAGGTTTGAGAGATAAGACTTATATCGTTCTTCATGTTTTTTTAATGCCTACAAAATAAAATAAAGATAAAACGAAGTATTACTATCCCTTTAAGTTAGAGTTGTCACTTTGCAACAAACAGGTGACATTATATATTTAGTTTTGTTTATTTATCAGTTAGTGCAAATCTGACAGGCACTGGCAGGCACTGCCACATTGCTTCCCATCCCAACTGTCACTCCTTATCAGGAAGTACTAGCTCATTTCCATAAACTCACAAGCTCATAAAGCTAAATTTCTCTGTTGTCAGAGAGCTAAAAAGGTATCCATTACTTTTATGAAAGCAACCAGAGTATCAGTAAACACAACATCCCAAGGCAAATAATTTCATAACTTTACCACCTTTACTGTAAAAAATCTGCCTTTGTTTTAGTTGAAAACACCATTTCTCTAGTCTTAATGGATGACATCTTGTTTTTTCTGAGTTCTGTGTATTGACTTTTAATGTATTTATAAATGGTAATCATATCACCCCTTGGACATCTCTTCTCTAATGTAAACAAACCCAGTTTGGCTAGTCTCTCTTTATAACTCAGAGCCTCCAATCCTTTTATCAATTTTGTTGCATGTCTCTGACCTTTTCTTCCAGTTCAATAATGTCTTCTTTACAGCTCAGTTTGTAAAAATCACTGACTTTGATTTAGACTAAAGCACTTTTCCTCTAGTCTTAATGGGTTACCTTCCTGTTCTTTCTCTAAGACAACTGTGTCTGAGTACAGTAATAGGTCATCAATTTATTACTTATTACAGAGCCAACAGTTTAACTGGTGGAGGTGCTCTAAGCCAAGGTTGTTCAAACTATTTCCTCATGCTCAGGCATGACTAAATAATGAATGAATAAATATATGTATGCAGCAGTTTACAATTTAAGGGTTTAGACAAAACACGGTTACAAGTGCTTTGCAAAGTGAGACACTGGAGGATAATTCCTTCCCTGAAAGGGATAGTAATACTTCATTTTAACTTTATTTTATTTTGTAGGCATTAAAAAAACATGAAGAATGATATAAGTCTTATCTCTGAAACCTTTATGGTTTAAGAGATATTCACAAGCAAAGTATCCCCCCCCGTTCAGCCAGATCAGAAGGGAGATGCCCAGGTAGACTGCAGAGAGGGACAATCTTCAATTAAGATAAGGGAAAAAGCTGAAAAACTTGTCAAGGGGGGCAGGGCTTTCATTGTTTTCATATAAAGAAGATTGTCCCCTTCTGTTATCTGTCTGGTCATACAACCAGGTTCACATCTGAGAAGAGATGGCTTACACTAGGTAAAAGGGGCGGGGAGGGGAACTTTGCTTGTGAATATCTCATAAACCATAAAGGTTTGAGAGATAAGACTTATATCATTCTTCATGTTTTTTTAATGCCTACAAAATAAAATAATGTTAAAACGAAGTATTACTATCCCTTGAAAGCTTACAATGTAAAGGGATAATGAGAGACATACAGAATACATAAGGGTCAAGACCTGAATACAGTGCTAGAGTCCTGATTAGTAAATAATTTATAAAGCTGTACAAAGTCAGCGCCTTCTAGCATGTTTACGTTTTGTTAAGGAAGTGCAGTTGTAGACCATAAGAGAGGTACAGTGGTGTAGTTTCAATCGTGACTTGAAGACCATAAGAGAGTTTCAGTGGTGCATGTGGGAGCAAGAGCATTCCATAGATAAGGAGTAATGACAGAAAAAGGTTTGATACTTGAGAGGACTATAGACACAAAAGTAAAATAATGTAATTACATTAAAGAGAAACATGCACAAAACGAGAGTTTACAGTAATTAAATTCAGCTAAGTTAGAGAGGAACTACCCCACCTTACAAACATGGCCCCAAATAATTACCCATCTGGCGACTAGCTGCTCATTAGCGCTAGTCGCCAGAATTATTACTGCGTTAATGAGAATTATACCTGCTCCTGGACTGACAGGCAGGAAACAGCGTAGACATCTTTTGATAGTGACGTCTGCGCACCTGCACTGTCAGTCCCTTTTGGAGCCAAATGGCTCATAGCAACGCCTCCTAGAGCCGGCTGGGACTGACAGCGCAGGCGCGCAAACGTCACTATGGAAAGATATCTGCGCTGTTTCCTGCCTTTCTGTTCGGGAGCAGTGTATAATTCTCATTAACGAGGTAATAATTCTGGCGACTAACGCTACTGAGCAGCTAGTCACCAGATAGGTAATTATTTGGAGCCATGTTTGTAAGGGGTGGTAGCTCCACTTTAATAAGCTATTTTTAATTTTGATACATAATCTTAAATACTAAGGACCCCAAATGGCCACTGTGCCTTAGTTTAGACATCTCTGCTCCAAAGTGCGGTGTTTTTTTTTCCAAGAAAGCAAAATATCCCAGTGAAGTCAGTGTAATTTAATTCCTGATCTAGTATGGACATCATACGTTGGGATTTAAAGGATCTTCCCCATGATTTGTTTATCATACCTGTTATTTTTTCAAATTACAAAATATACTGCACCCTACCACTTTATTATAGTAAATCACCTAATGCAGTGGTTTACTCTTTTTGCTGTGATGGAACAAATCTATTTTAACTTAAATTCATATCAGTCAATTATTTTGGCCCACTCTGTTGACATTTTTAATAGGGCTATAGCTATATTTTACCCACCAGAAATGTGTACACTATGTATAGTGTATATAGATAGATAGAGGGAGAGTTGTGAGTGAAAATTACAATTATGTCTGGCTGCCTAATCACAGACTTTGAATTGATACTTTCACCTTACTAACTCTGTATCTTTCTGGTCTGATAAAGTGAAATATTGTTTCACTGTTGTGCTTTATGATAAACTGTATCACTCTTCCTTATGCAGAGAAAGTTACAAGTGATATGTTTCTATCTAGAAATACTGCTGTATGAGTACAGGAAAGCAGGCCTAAGACCCAATGAAAGTTGACCTAAAACTTAAAGGGATAGTAACACTTCGTTTTAACTTTATTTTATTTTGTAGGCATTAAAAAAACATGAAGAATGATATAAGTCTTATCTCTCAAACCTTTATGGTTTATGAGATATTCACAAGCAAAGTTCCCCTCCCCGCCCCTTTTTCCTAGTGTAAGCCATCTCTTCTCAGATGTCAGTCTGGTTGTATGACAGTACAGATAACAGAAGGGGACAATCTTCTTTGTATTAAAACAATGAAAGCCCTTCCCCCCCTTGACAAGTTTTTCAGCTTTTTCCATTATCTTAATTGAAGATTGTCCCTCTCTGCAGTCTACCTGGGCATCTCCCTTCTTATCTGGCTGAACAGGGGGGGGATACTTTGTTTGTGAATATCTCTTAAACCATAAAGGTTTCAGAGATAAGACTTATATCATTCTTCATGTTTTTTTAATGCCTACAAAATAAAATAAAGTTAAAATGAAGTATTACTATCCCTTTAAAGGTTAAGACTAAATGAATAGTAGCCCTTTCATTTTCAGTTTTACATATACAGTCATCTTTACTAGTTATTTCAACTTTTATTTCTGGCAATGATCTACCTTGATCTGTTTTCAGAAATCTTTTTGTCAGGAAACATGAAGGCAGATCTGGTGATAAATTGTAAAAAAAGAATCAATTTAAAATAGCAAAAAGTAAACAGAACATTCAGTGGTGCAGAGAGATGGTAACATTGTATTACATCTTGCTTTGGCACTAGAGAGCTAAAACGTGAGGCTCCTGAGCAGTGACTAGCCGTAGAACAGGACATTGTGCTGTTGTTCGTCCTCAGAAGCCTCTCACATTTTGTATGCTTAAAATAATGGGTCAGCATTATTATTATAATTATTATGCTAAATCTTATCAAGTAACAGTTACAAGGTAATTGTGTCTGATATTTGTTTTATATATAAGGGAATTGGTTTCAGCATTTATTTTTGTCATGGTCACTAGGCAAATAAATACACAACAACGCTACCAGTGAATTTAACCAGTTTATTAAAATAATCAGAACAATAAAAAGAGCAAAAACACTTTCTCAGTCAAAGGGGAGAACGACATAAGGGCAGTGTCTAGTCCACTACCCAGGACCTGACACTGAACCACCACAGGTATGTTGATACAGAGTAGGTAGAACCAATTGGTTCTAAACACAGATAGGCAACTGAACGCTGAGACAGCCCAGGAGCGTACCCAGACAATTCCAGAGAAGGGAATGTCAGAAGGAGCTTTTGGGTAGCTGAAGGCGTAGTGATACCCAGCGGGGACACAGAGCGAGGGTAGCCAGCAGATACAGGCAATCTGCATATAGCACTACTTCAGGCAGCAGAGTAAGTGCTCAGGCAAGGCAGCCGGTAGGAGTGCACTGAGAGGATGCCACGGGCGAGACTAAACTGCACTTGCCTGTCAGAGGCAACGGCTTGACTGAGCAGAGGCAACTGAGTACATGCACTAGTACAGGCAGCCAGATAGGTAGAGCACAAAGGAGGCAACAGACTAGGTGGAGCGGAAGCAACTGCAACACTACCAGCTTGGTAGCTAAGTGCCAAAGGGAAGGAGCGTGCCCTTAATCTATCCGGACAAGTGGTAGTCAGACAGGAGTGATAACTAATACAGAGCATAGTCAGACAGGCCACAGTCAGAAGCCGGATTGGGTAGTCAGCCACAGCCGGGGTCAACACGGAGGGGGTAGTCGGACAAGCCAGAGTCATACACGGATCAGGTAGTCAGACGGAGCCACAGGTCACAACCAGAATGGGTAGTCAGACAGGCCAAGGATCAAACACCAGGGAGTAACGGAAGCCAAGCAAGGGTCAAACGAGCAACACAGCAATGCGCACAGAACCACCACGAAAGGGCGACTAAGCCCAGTTCATGGCCAGGTTATCAAGCCAATGCCAGTAGGCGGAGCATAATCGCTAAACTGACAGGAAGTATAAAATAGTGAGCGCAACAATAGAGACGTGTGCCCGCAGATGGATTAAGTCAGAGTCATTCTGCTCCACTCCATATTCCCGGACAGGCACAGCAGGTAAGGAAATCACGGGCACCGTGACAATTTTGAGGATAAACAAAATAAATTAAATTCTCTAATCTCCCCTATGTCCACTGGTCATCATAGAACCACTCATAGCACTGTCTGACATCTCAGCCTTATTTCACTGTCCACGATAGTCAGAAAACCACTCATAAATGAGATACCCTATACTTTCACCACTATCCTCTGGTAGTCACAAAACCACACACATACCATCTGAAACCCCAGCCTTGTTCCCTTGTCCACTGGTAGTCACAGAACCCCACCTCCTCTACATTGTTCCGCTATTCTCTGGTATAACAATATGTGCCACTCTAGCTTTGTTCACTGACTATTGATTGTCAAAGAATCATACATACACTTTCTGCCACCCCAGTCTTGTTCATTGTTTGCCATTATTTACATTTATTTGATGGATGGACCCACTATTATTTCTTCCGGGAACCAGGTCAAGAAACACTGCAATAAAACAAATGGAAGCAAAATATATTTTAGATTTGATCTTAGGTTTACCAAAAGGTGATGCTCAGTACCTTAGTATGCGAGTCACTAGGATTGCTGAGTCTAACATTTCTCAAAGCATCTAACTTGCCAGCATTGTATGAAGCTTGGCTGAGATCCATTCCTAAAACAGCTTTAAAGGGATAGTAACACTTCGTTTTAACTTTATTTTATTTTGTAGGCATTAGAAAAACATGAAGAATGATATAAGTCTTATCTCTCAAACCTTTATGGTTTATGAGATATTCACAAGCAAAGTTCCCCTCCCCGCCCCTTTTTCCTAGTGTAAGCCATCTTTTCTCAGATGTGAGTCTGGTTGTATGACAGTACAGATAACAGAAGGGGACAATTTTCTTTGTATGAAAACAATGAAAGCCCTTCCCCCCTTGAAAAGTTTTTCAGCTTTTTCCATTATCTTAATTGAAGATTGTCCCTCTCTGCAGTCTACCTGGGCATCTCCCTTCTTATCTGGTTGAACAGGGGGGGGATACTTTGTTTGTGAATATCTCTTAAACCATAAAGGTTTCAGAGATAAGACTTATATCATTCTTCATGTTTTTTTAATGCCTACAAAATAAAATAAAGTTAAAATGAAGTATTACTATCCCTTTAAGGCAAGTATATTCCTTGTATGTGAGCACATTTATAGTAATACTCAGGCAGAGTCATCTCTATGATTCATACATTTGTCTTGCTGATAAACTTGAAACACATTTGGCATTGGCTATGGTTTATTTTGGAAATAGTTTGCTTTCTGAGGTAGGCCACAGTTATTACGAGTTTACATTCCCAATCCATAAATCTCCATTTTACATGGTAGGCAAGCACATGAACACAAGCTGGTTTGTATTTAAGCATGTGCGGATATGTGTTTATTTTTGAAAATGTGTAAGACCAGTATTTCTGTAGATTAACCCTTAAAGGGATAGTAATGTTTCATAATAAAAGCAGCTCTAATCAATCATCATAGCATTTGGGCCTTGGAGAGTGTTATTTCAATTCTGTCAGAGTTGTAGTTCAAGAGTAATTGAATGATAAAGTATCCCCCTCCCGCCCCTTTTACTGATGTAACACTGTTCACCTCAGAACAGCTGGGAGGTGCCCAGGTAGACTGCAGAGAGGGACAATCTTCAATTAAGATAAGGGAAAAACCTGAAAATCTTTTCAAGGGGGGCAGGGCTTTCATTGTTCTCATAGGAAGAAGATTGTCCCCTGCTGTTATCTGTCTGGTCTTACAACCAGATTCCTCATCTGAGGAGAGCAGCATTACACTAGGTAAAAGGGGCCAGAAGGGGATACTTTATCATTCAATTACTCTTGAACTGCAAATCTGACAGTACTGAAATAGCACTCTCTATTGCTCAAATACTATAAAGATTAATTGGAGCTACTGTTTTTGTGAAACATTACTATCCCTTTAAGTGCCAGAGGGGTACACAATTAGGCTGACCATACCTCACGTTTAAAAAGGGACACATAGGAAATAGGCATATTTCAGGAGTGCACCAAAATCAAAGCAACCCTGTAGTATGCATTTTTCATGTGTGTCCCTATTTAAAGGTGATGTATGGTCAGCCTATACACAATGCATCACAAAGCAATATGTTGCACACCCTTCTGGTCCATAAAGGGTTAAGTATAGCCAAATTGCTTTACCTAAGGGGAGCTCAAACAGGAACCCCCCTACTGTTGTTGAGCAACACTGTGCACTATTCACGTGTGTGTGTATGTATATATATATATATATATATATATATATATATATATAGTTCTCCCTCTTTTAATTCTATGGTTTTATTTATTAGGGCATAATAACAATCATCTGTTCCTTGGCAGGTCTAAAGATTAGGTAAATACAACCTCAGGCGAACAACAACACATGACATATTACACAGTGTCCTGATTTATTTAAGCCCATAGTTCTAGTACCTGTCCTATGATCTTTATGTGTCTAACATCCAAGTTTACCCACAAGAGGGTTAATCACTGTATGAAAAATGCTGTAATCCAAGGCTAGAGCGCAGAGTATTTAATTTCAAAATGATTCAACTTGAGACACCTCATACAGGTTGTGTTTGAAGTTTCAAGTAAAGTGTATCCAAAGAGATAATCCTCCATACTGTGATCCTTCACCCATTGGTGGTAAAGGGATTAGGTTGTTATACAGTAACACATGGCTACTGGCCATGTAAATAATGAATGACAGCCCCTGGCTCTATATGAGCTGCCCTACACAGACGTCATGGAGTCCTATGTTGGGGTACCTGTGATATTCAAAGAATCCAGTAGTCATTCAAAAGTGAACAAGAGCTAATAATAAGCCATAATTGCGTATCCATCACTTTAAATCCATTGTAGCAAGATTGTGCTGAAATTCAAGTCTTTAAGAGAAATCCCCTGGCTCTACTTACGCTGCTGTATGCAGACACTATGGAGACTTATTGTGGGTAAATGGGGGAAGATATCTGATCTCTGTAAATCCAGTCTGCTGCCTGGAAGAGGTGGTAAACCATACAACGTAGTCATTATGCACTTGGAAGGAAAAGAAAACAGTTAAATTGTACTATACAAATTAGGTCAACATGTGGGTAATAGGTCAGTGTGACCAGGTTGCCGTCCAATGTGCTGAATCCTGAACCCCCGCCGACCGCAGCACAATCACCAACGGGTAATCTAATGTGGTGGCCAAACTGCAGCCCGTCTGGGTGCAGGAAACAGGACCCCAAAATGTCACGTGTAAGGTTGCCACCTTTTCTTCAAAAAAATACCGGCCATGGCATTCCCTCCATAGACTTAACATTGGACAGAAGCCAATTTTTTACCGGCTTGCCGGTAAAATACCGGCTGGGTGGCAACCCTAGGCACATGCCAAACCAACATTCAATACTTGAAACACCAAAGACAACCTATATGAGGTGTCTCAAGTTGGATCCGATTTTATATCGCCTTGGATTACAGCATTTTTCATGCAAGTAAACTTGGACGTTGGACACGTAAAAATCATAGGACACAGGTGCCAGAGCTATGGGCTTAGGTCCAAATTTTGTTATTCTTTATTTATTGAGTTATAGTCATGTTTTTCATCTTTATTCTTTTCAATATGTTTTATTTGCAATGTGTGACTGATTGCCGTCCTCCGTGTATTTTTTGGTCCCCGTGACGGCATGACCATTGGGAGGTCTAATTTTTTTTTTTTTTTTTTGTTGCCTCTTTTTCATTTCGACTAAATACATTTTTGTTATACTGTATTAGTTTGTTAGACACCATATGGACATCTTACCATAGTGACGTCCGTGCGCCTGCGCTGTCAGTCCCTTTTGGTGCCGGCCAGCGTACGGACGTCACTATGGCAAGATGTCCATGCTTCATGCTACTGTCAGCCGCGGAATAACTCGTAAATCAGTTAAAACAGGTAATATTTCTGGCGACTAGCGCTATTAAGCAGCTAGTCGCCAGATGGAGACTTAATTTAGATAAAGATTTTATGGGATGGTATTTCCCCTTTAAGCTTGGTTATCAGTTTATACTCCAGATTTTTCTGTCTCTCTGTGTCCTAAAATTTCCCATCAATATAGTCACCTTGAGATCTTTAGTGCTGTGACCAGTTTTGCACAAATGTTGACCACTGGAGTGTCTCTTTTTTTGTTCACATAGGAGAAGTTTTCTTAGGGGTTGACCTGTCCTGAAACTTGCATCCTAGAGCCACTCAGTTAGCCAATAAAGGTATCACTTTTACTTACCAGTCTGCTGCTTTTTCTACGGCGAGCACTGTACCGTCTTATAGTATACAGCAGAGGTTCTCAACCCATGCCCTCAGTGGCCACTAACGGACCAGGACTTAGGAATTACCCTGCTAGAATACAAGTGAGTTGATCAGAGGCTCATTCACATTGATTAACTCACCTGTGCTCTTAAAAGGAAATTCTCAAATCGTGGCCTGTTAGTAGCCACTGAGGGCACGGGTTGAGAAACACTGGTATACAGTATGGTGCCACACTCAGAGATCATCTTTCAGAAATTAAGTGCAGCAAGCAATTAGGGAACTCTAAACAAATCCCCAAATTAAAACCCAAACAAACAGAAAGCAAACCGGCTCCACTTCATAAATATTGCTTAAATGTGAACTCTGTGTATAGCATACCCACATTTTTAAAGGGATAGTGATGCTTGTTTTTAATAAAGCTTAATATTGTAGATATTAAAAATATAAATGCAATGATATGTGTCCCATCTCTCAAACATGTATAGTTTGAGTACTATAAACTTCTAAAGTCCCCCCGCCCCTTTCCCAGAAGTCAGCGCTCTAGCTGACAGAATGAGATTCTGGTCAGTTGACTGGATGGCGGCTCTTCAGCAGAGCTGAAATAGCATTGTCTAGAAAGAAATACTTCATTGGAATGGTCTAGGCACAATTTGTAGACCTTTTCAATTAAGTATTTCTTTCTAGGCAACGCTATTTTGGCTCTGCTGAAGAGCCACCGTCCAGTCAAACGACCAGAATCTCATTCTGTCAATTAGAGCACTGACTTCCCTGAAAGGGGCGGAAGTTCCCCCCGAACTTTAGAACCTTATATCTCTCAAAATATACATGAATGAGAGAGGGGACACACATCATTGCATTTATATTTTTAATATCTACAATATTAAACTTTATTAAAAGCAAGCATTACTATCCCTTTAACTCACATAATTCATGTTCAGCTTTTTCACCATCACTCAAAAAGTTTCACTTTTATAAATGATAATGTCAGAAATGTGGTACATTAAATTGTATTTCTAAATATGTACAATTTCTGCAGCAGGAGAGGTATTTAAAGGCATAGTACATGGGTAAATCAAAATAAGACTCAGTACATATTCCAAAGTTGTATAATTTAGGCTCCATACAGTTACTGGTACAGACCTGTTTAGAATGGAATGTGTTTCAAGAAAGTGAACGAATCCCATGTTTCGAGGTCCCACTCTCTAATTATATGTTGTCTCTAAAATGCAGGCCAGTGTAATGCATGAGTGCCTTAGTTAGAGCTTCTAATATAAATCAGATTGGAAAACACATGATAAAGTAAAATGTATTAGATAGGACTTGCCTAAAATGGGCTATTGCTATACACAATGTTCACATTTAAGCAAGCTTTATGAAGTAGCTCACATTTGTTTTCTGTTTGTTAAGTTGTCAGATATGCAAGCTTAAATTAAAAGTGGCAGGTCCACTTTAAATGTCACCAAGGGTTTTAAAGGGATAGTAATACTTTGTTTTAACTTTATTTTATTTTGTAGGCATTCAAAAAACCTAAAGAACGATATAAGTCTTATCTCTCAAAACTTTATGGTTTGAGAGATATTCACAAGCAAAGTTTCCCCTTCCTGCCCCTTTTACCTAGTGTAAGCCACCTCTTCTCAGATGTGGAGTCTGGTGGTAAGACCGACAGATAACAGAAGGAGACAATCTTCTTCCTATGAGAACAATGAAAGCCCTGCCCCCTTTGACAAGTTTTTCAGGTTTTTCCCTTATCTTAATTGAAGATTGTCCCTCTCTGCAGTCTACCTGGGCACCTCCCTTCTGCTGTGGCTGAACAATGTTACATCAGTAAAAGGGGCGGGAAGGGGATACTTTGTCATTGAATTACTCATGAACTACAACTCTGACAGAATTGAAATAACATTTTCCAAAGTCCAAATACTATGAAGATTAATTAGAGCTGCTTTTATTATGAAACATTACTATCCCTTTAAAGGGATGAGTTGCTATAACAGGTAAATGACACTTCATATAGTTTGTGATGTCAGTGTATGAAGTCATCCTTCCTAAACACTAATTCCACAACAAAAGCAGCGCATCACATGGTATCAAGTAAGGTATCACGTCTGTTAAATCTATCTATCTATCTATCTGGGCAGAATATATATATATATATATATATATATATATATATATATATATATATATTAGTATGGAAGCCCATATACACAAGCTAAAGTGCACCCAGCTGCCCCGGCTGATGCCCCGGAGCCGGTAGCAGAGATATGACGTGAGACGTCCGGAGCGGGGCAGCGCATTTGGAGAGTCTCTACTGCGCATGACTGTGTGCGAAACCACACATGCACAGAGGAGACTCTCTACTGCGCATGTGCGGTTACGGCTCACAGAGAGCGACGCATTCTACCACTTTATGTTATAAGATATATACACACACACATAGTGTATATGGTATTCTGCCCAATTAAAGTTTTATAACCCAGTTCGTTTTTACGGACTGTGCCTGTGGACTGCATTTTAGGAGACCGTAAAATAAATATATATATTTTTTCTATGAGTCATTTTATAAGTGTGCAATAAAACCTGACGTGTGAGCTAAACATTAGTGTTTGATGTGTGTTACAGACCACAAGGATAAAACCCCTGCCTCAGATTGGTGCTTCCCTAAGGAATTATGAGTCTGAGTAGAAATGTTTCTATGAACTTTGACATATAACCCCTTCAAAGAGTAACAGTTTAAAGTGGAAGTGCCACTTTATGACAATGTAGGTTCATTTGAAAGGACTTTCAAAACCACCTATATTTCATGTTAGGCATGTTTTATTTAAATAAAAGTTTATTAGGTATTCAGCAGTAAACATTTGTCAGTTTATACACGTTAGACAGTACTGGCTGGTATAACCATGTAACAAATACTAGTAACATTCCACACAAATCTCAATCCCTGCTGCTACTCCCCTATGTTTCTCCTTTATCCCTTCTACTTTTTTAATAACTGGAGAAAGTGGGTTGATAACATATCTTGCTGAAGTCAAAACACAACCATGCTAACACACCTTTCATATCACTTCTCAGATAGCTGACATCTAAACTGGGAGACAGGTTTCATGCATTGTCTGGCACAGGGTCATTGATAGGTTCCCATACCTCCCAAGTGTCCCTCTTTAGGAGGGACAGTCCCTCTTTTAGACCCAAATCCCACTGTCTCTCTTTCCCACCCTAATGTCCCTCTTTTTAGGAAATCAGATTGTGTGGTGTCTTTATAAGTGTGTCACATTGCTCCACATCAATAATACTCACATTATTGTTTGTTTAAACATCAGTGTGTGTGTTTATAAATTAGTCTGCTTAAATAAAATACTTTGGTCTTGTTATAAGTCATTTATTAGGTAACAGAAGGAGGTGCCAATAGGTCATTAAACAGCCTAAAAAGTCTTGTTAATGCCCCGCCCACTGTTCACACCCCCAGCATCACCCCTTAAAACACAATTGTCCCTCTTTGGCAATTTGAAATGTTGGGAGGTATGGGTTCCAGAAAGAACTGGGGACCCTTATCTTATATAATAATTCACTAAAACGTGTGTAACGCTGCAGTCATGTGCAGTAGAGACTGCCCGCTCTGCGGCTGATACAGAGCTGGACGCTCCGAAGGAGCGTCCAGCTCTGTATCAGCCGCAGAGCGGGCAGTCTCTACTGAGCATGACTGCCCTGTGACCGACTGGCAGTGGCACTGAGGCCCGTGTAACGGGCTCTTCAACTAGTATCCAATAATGCATTATGAGGTTTTTAGTCAAATAGCACTATAATCACTAAAGAGATCAGCAGAGTATTACAAGACCCAGGCTGAAAATATGATTAGAGATTTTAAGAAATAACTGTCACATATCCAAATCCTCACCTCAATGGGAGTGACTGGATTTGTGTAAATATTCCTCCCTTTTTATTTATTTGCCCCCTTTGGAGGAAGCGGATATGTTCTCATAGAAGGAGGAGTGAGAAAGAGAGAGGTCAGTTCAGGACAGGTAAGCGAATAAATCATACAGGCCGTGTCACACAGCTCAGAGAACTCATTTGAGTTGAGGGTAAAGAGTTAAACAAAAAAAAAATCTCTAAAAACATTACACTGGCTGAAAAGCACAAGGTATAGACCAGGGGTAGTCAATATTTTAGCTGGTCAGCTTACTGGTATGATTTTTCTTTCCCACCAGTTCCTTAAAGGGATAGTAATGTTTCACAATAAAAGTAGCTCTAATTAATCATCATAGTATTTGGACTTTGGAGAGTGTTATTTCAATTCTGTCAGAGTTGCAGTTCAAGATTAATTCAATGAAAAAGTATCCCCCTACCACCCCTTTTACTGATGCCACACTGCTCAGCCAGAGCAGAAGGGAGGTGCCCAGGTAGACTGCAGAGAGGGACAATCTTCAATTAAGATAAGGGAAAAACCTGAAAAACTTGTCAAGGGGGCAGGGCTTTCATTGTTCTCATAGGAAGAAGATTGTCCCCTGCTGTTATCTGTCTGGTCTATGGACTGCATTCCACATCTGAGAAGAGATGGCTTACACTAGGTAAAAGGGGCGGGAGGGGAAACTTTACTTGTGAATATCTCTCAAACCATAAAGGATTGAGAGATAAGACTTATATTGTTCTTCATGTTTTTTTTTAATGTCTACAAAATAAAATAAAGATAAAACGAAGTATTACTATCCCTTTAATCTTGAATAAAACAGTGCCCTAGAGCCCTCATATTGTCCTCATTGGAGGATTTTATCTGTTTATTAATTCACTGATCCATATAGCCATATTTTTAATTATTTTCAGTTTTAATTTATGTATGAACACCAATGCACTTTATTAATTGAATGTTTTAAAATATCATTCTACCAAAATTGTTATTGTTGTTTATTCAAATAAAACTACACTTAGGGGCCATATGTTCAAAGAAATAGCGAAATAGCTTTTGTCGTTTGTAACGTCTTTTCAAAGTACAGTGTCGTTGGGCTCATTAATATTTTCACAGAGTGTCGGTTGTGATTGGAAATATGTGGTTTGTCCTGACTGAAACTGCGGTATGGAACGACAAAAAAATATCTTAACTAACAACAAAAATGTCATTAAAAATGTCTTAACTAATGACAAAAATGTCTTTAAAGGGATAGTAATACTTAAGTATTACTAATCCCTATAGCAAAGTACTACTAAAATAAAAACATATTACCCCCAGTGTCATCTCTCAAACCTTTATGCCCTCTCCCTCCCCCTTCCCCATAGTCAGCATGCTAGCTGACTGGAGGGAAGAAAGTTGTACGACTTTCAGGCGGCTCTCCAGCACAGCCAGAAAACTTTCACTGAAATGGTCTTCTACGTGTGCTTGGTTTGCAAGCACACGTAGAAGACCGTTTTAGTGAAAGTTTGTTTTTAATTAACGTGATCGCGGCTCTGTTGCAGAGCCTCCTGATGATCTATGACCTGATTTCCCTTCAGTCAGCTAGAATGCTGACTACGGGGAAGGGAGATGGAGAGGGCAACTTTAAAAGCGATCATCTCTCAAACCATAAAGGTTTGAGAGATGACACTGGGGGCAATACGTTTTTTTTTAGTAGTGCTTTCCTATAGGGATTAGTAATACTTAAGTATTACTATCCTTTTAAAAATGTGTTTTCTAAAGACAAAAATTCTCACATTCCGAACACATTCCCTCCACTTTTTTCTTAACATACAAATTTTGTGTTTTGAAAGACATTTTTTTGTTGTTAGTTACGACAAATTTTCTTTTCCTCTATACGACACTGGAGAATAGTTTAGCCACGCCCTAGCCCCACACCTTTGCCCGTCAATTCTGGAGTTGTGTCGTTGTTACTAGTTTTTTATCATATACTCTATAGAAAATATGTCGTTCATGCATTCAATGACTTATTTTTGTCTTTCATATGACAATTTTTTGTCGTTATCCCTTTGAACATACGGCCCTTAGAGATGCTTTTCTCCTGCAAGCTGCTTCTGGAATCTGGGTATCTAAAACACCAGCACAGCAAAGGGGATTGGACTAATTAGAGCGATGTAATAAAGATCAGTTAAACCAGAGAAATGTATATCCATTTTACTGAGTCTTTCATTTCTCCTCATCATCTATTCATTATCTTCCATCACTCATTTATTCCGCTGTCGAACACTGAGCGAATATTGCTCTAAACATTATGGGGGAGGTTCACTAAGTGGTGATAAAGAGTTGATAATGAGGTGATAAAGTGGAGATGACTTCTCCGGTTTACATACCTCCCAAGTGTCCCTCTTTAGGAGGGACAGTCCCTCTTTTAGACTCAAATCCCTCTCTCCCTCTTTCCTACCCTTATGTCCTTCTTTTCAGGAGATAAGACTGTGTGGTGTGTATAACATTGCTCTACAGCAATAAAACTCACATAATTATTTGTTTAAATGTCAGTATATGTGTTTATATATTAGTATGTGTAATTAAAATACTTTGGTCTTGTTATAAATAATTTATTAGGTTACACAAAGAGGTGTCAATAGGTCATGAAATAACCTAAAATTATCGGTAATCCCCCCGCCCACCAGTCACGCCGCCAGCAACACCCCCTAAAACACAAGTGTCCCTCTTTGGCAATTTGAAATGTTGGGAGGTATGGGTTTATCACTTCTCCAATTCCTATGTTATTCTATGGATCCTATTCACTAAGATTTCTTCAACTTTGGAGATCTTAGTGAATAGGCTCCATAGAATAATATAGGACATGGAGAAGTGATATCACAGGAGAAGCCATCTCCCCATCATCACCTCTTTATCACCGAATTATTATCGCTTAGTGAATCTCCTCCCAGATGTCACTGGTACAGGAGACTGCCTAAGCTGTAATTACAGACTTTCTTTTATTAGATTCTCTCCATTCATTTGTCTTATCCATTTATCTATAAAGGTTATTGAATGCTTACCCATCTAGACTGATGCCACATCCCTTTAGGGGTTAAACATTTCCTTTCATATACCTTTCAGAATTTATTTGTGGGGTACTTTTGTCTGTGATGTTTTATTTGATCAGTTTCGTAATTTATAACTTTTTAATGCAGTCTCTCATTGGTACTGTTATTGTTTAAACACTGCAGTAATGCCACTGATAGCTGTTGATTACTGGTTTCTGGGGTCTTTATAATTATACAATATTTATAGTATATCATTTAGGTATACAGTATTCTGTACTCAGAGTGGGACTTGTGACTAGGAAGGTTTAACACCCAGTAATTATTTAATTTTCAGAAAAATCATTACATCATATACTATGTTTCTCTTAAGCATTTGCCAGGGTAACTGGCTCATATGGTACACTGATTGAGGTGGAATATCTAAAAAAACCAACAGGGGAGGGCTGGCACCTTGTGGCCATGGGGCAAATACAATCTAATGGCCAATTTCTACTACCACTCCAGCCCACTATCTCAACCAACTCCCTTATGTTAATTTTAATATTGGCATTACTGATGTGAATTAAGGCAAGTGATACCATATAGCTTACAACTGAAATGGGGTACACTATTACAAAGCTTAAAATTTAAAGTGGAACTGCGATATCAATACAAGTCACCTCTGATTCATTGATAGTATCCATTGATTAATGAAAATAGGATAATAAAGTTTGTAAAGTGTCTGCTTCATTTAAAATCTTAAGTTGGTATCTAACCTACATTAATAGGAGAGTGTGGCCATCTTGGGGAAGTGGGATCTGTGCATCTGCTCTGTACTGCACAGCTCCAATGCAACTATCCCGTTGGAAAGTCCCTGTGAGCGACAGAGACAGGGACAGACAGTGCAGGCGCATAGATCCCACTTCACCAAAATGGCCGCACTCTCCTATTCATAATGGTTATGACTTTAAATGGTTCCAACACTATACAGACTTTATTACCCGATTTTCATTATTCCATGGATACTGTCAATGAATCTGTGGTGACGTGTTGACATGACAGTTCCACTTTAAGTAAAGCTACACTAGAGCTTACAAGGGAAAAGGGTTATGCTACTGGTTTATCTCCATTTAAATTGTAGCTCTGTTGTATCATTTGTGTAGCTTCATTTGGATTGTAGCTCTGTTGCATCATTTTTGAGGCTACATTTAAATTGTAAGCTCTATGTTATCACTAGTGTAGCTCCATTTACAACAGCATGTAGGAGATTGAGCGAGGCAGTGGCCCACCAGCCCAGATATGTGACCGGCCCAGGGGCCAATTGCCCCCTGCCCCCCCCCAGGTCAGCCCTCCCCTGATTACCAAGAGATCAAAGGCTTGAACCAGTAGGAAGTAGTCACTCACTCATATGTACAAATTTGAATGGTAAAATCTCTAACAAACATTGAAATAAGGGCTACTCATTCAGCAACATGTTTTTTCTTATATATCATGTTAACCAAAAGAACAGCCGATCCATAGTTCTGGATGTATTTGTTTTTATTTCTGTGTGTTGAGATCGTTGACTGTGGCACCATATGTTAATTTATGCTAACGATGCTACTTGTGCAGCACATAGCTTAATATGCATATGAGACTGTATGCTTCAGAGTTGTAGTTCAAAAGTAATTTAATGATAAAGTATCCCCCTTCCACCCCTTTTACTGATGTAACACTGCTCACCTCAGAGCAGCAAGACTGTCTGAATGGATCGCAGAGAGGGACAATCTTCAGTGAACAAAAGGAAAAACCTGAAAAGCCTGTCAAGGGGGGCAGGGTTTTCCTTATGCTCACAGTAATAAGATTGTCTCTTGCTGCACCCTGTCCTGTTAAGAGACCAGATTCCACATTTGAGGGGAGCCGGCGGCTTACACTAGGTAAAAGGGCGGGATGGGGATACTTTATCATGCAATTACTCATGAACTACAGCTTTGAGAGTATTGAAATAACACTCTCCGTGGCCCAAATACGATGAAGATTAATTGGATTTTTTTTTTAAACATTACTATCCCTTTAAGTGCATATATATATACAAACCATTGTTGTTAAAGGGTCAGTATAGGTCATTATACAAGATCATTTTTAACCACTCGCAATGCCCTCAGAGCCATTGCTTATAACTTACCCAATCTTATTTGATTCCCCTTGCAGTTCAATAATCTATGCAAGTCGGAGTGAAGTCATCTCATCGCCAGTGGCGTAACTATAGGGGTCGCAGGGGTCGAACCTGCGACTAGGCCCGTCACTCCAGGGGCTCTGCTGCCCCCTGCGACCCCTCCATCTGGCGCACGCAATCTCCCGCAGGTGCTCTAGCGATGCAGAGCGCTGGGAGATTACATAATCTCCCAGCACTCTGCATTACAGAAGAGGATTGCGCGGGAGCACAACGCACCAGTTCGTCTCTCCTGCCACTCCACTGGACCACCAGGGATTGGGAGGTAGGAGATGGGGGCATTGTGGAGGGCCCGGGGCCCAATGTGGTCAGGGAATGGGGGGGCCCATGGCACTTCTTGCACCAGGGTCTGGAGGGTTCTAGTTACACCTCTGCTCATCGCTCAGCACTCATGAGAGTGAACATAAGAAGCCTATAATCTACATTAGGAGCTCTGTGTCAGTAAATCTGCCATCAATGGGCTTCTATGGAGAAAAATCATGCATGAATGCAGGGTGAGGTTCTAACTGTAACCAGATTTGGGGATGTTAATGATCTGAACAGGGAATTGAATGACACTGGATTGATTATAAGCTATTGGAACTCTGTTCCCACAGCTCTGAGCACTGCTAGTGGTTTACAATTGTCTTTTTATTGACCCTATACCACTGATGGCACTGCAGTGTGCTCACTTACAAAATACCCCAGTGTAACTGAAAGCCACAAATGAATGAAGCAAATGGGAAAAGAACATTCCTGTCCCCGCTTAGGTTTACCTGTACTTTGATGTAGACAAAAAATATCCGGACAGAAAAAAATGTTAAAATAATGAGAGAAAATGTAATACAAATGCAATTAAAAAATATAAAAACACAGTGTAGTCACCATGCATTTTGTGACATACATGTTAAAGGGATAGTAATATTTCATTTTATCTTTATTTTATTTTGTAGGCATTAAAAAAACACTAAGAACAATATAAGTCTTATCTCTCAAACCTTTATGGTTTGAGAGATATTCACAAGCAAAGTTTCCCCTCCCGCCCCTTTTACCTAATGTAAGCCATCTCTTCTCAGATGTGGAATGCAGTCCATAGACCAGACAGATAACAGAAGAGGACAATCTTCTTTCTATGAGAACAATGAAAGCCCTGCCCCCCTTGACAAGTTTTTCAGGTTTTTCCCTTCTCTTAATTGAAGATTGTCCCTCTCTGCAGTCTACCTGGGCACCTCCCTTCTGCTCTGGCTGAACAGTGTTACATCAGTAAAAGGGGCAGGAGGGTGATACTTTGTCATTGAATTACTCTTGAACTACAACTCTAACAGAATTGAAATAACACTCTCCAAAGTCCAAATACTATGATGATTAATTAGAGCTGCTTTTATTATGAAACATTACTATACCTTTAAGTTTCACAAGATTAACTTTTTTCTGCACTACAGCGTATCCTGGTCTGTTATAGTTAAAGTGCTGGATAAATCATTCAATCCTTATTTCACTGACAAGTTATCCTAAACATCTGTTAACACATAGCTCATCTGAGTTACCCAGGGCCTTGAATACTTACTGGGCCTGAAGTGCTATTTAGTGTGTACACTCACTGATTGGTTCCTTTACAAAGGGTATTTTCTAAGTGAGTACATTGTACAGTAATATTATAGGTTACTGAAACATTTTTGATACTCTGTTCTGTTGCAACATGCATGTATACATTTAGGATGCACTGAAGCTGATGTACTAAAAGTAATGGAGCAATTCTGGATAAAACCAACTGCTGCATAAGCGACAAATAAAAATTCATACTTAAATCAATAGAGAGAAAAACCTCCCTATACTTAGCACAAAAAAAGAAGACTGCAAAAAACATTGGCTGCTATATGACCTCTACACCCTCTACCTTGGGTTACCAGATAGCAAAATAGGATATGGATAGTTCAGAGTGCCTCAAGTAAATTTAGGATACTACATATAATGAAATAGCAACATATAGGTTTATTACTCATACAAATTACATCCTTCTATGTTTGTGTGGCCGTTGTTAGCATCTCACTATATGCAGACTACAGATATTCCAGAGGTACACTTTGTCCTTCAGGGGCAAGAACAAAATGGGGGAGTGAAGACAATGTGGAGGGTGAGCAATCTATGATGCATACAAGACCGTATACTCTAAATGTAAGTCTCCCGGCATATATCCCTTTATATATATATTTAGAGACATAGATCAAGTTCTTGAGGCTCAGATTTTAAAGCGTCATCACTCTAGAATATTTACACCTTTTAGTTTTTTTATGGTAAATATTGAGATTGTGAATTATTGAGGAATTCTGTTGGATTACAAACAGTAGGAGCCTTATAGTAACATAGTTGATGAGGCTGAAAAAAGACATGCGTCCATCAAGTCCAGCCCATGCCAGAAACACCCCTGTTGATCCAGAGGAAGGCAAAAAAGCCCTCTGGAGCCATTTCCAAACTGGCCCCAAGTGGGGGAGAAAGAAAAAAAAATGTATTCCTTCCTGACTCCAATTGGTGGTTAAATAGTTCCCCGGATCAGTATCCTATCTGCTTTGAAGCCATCTGTCATAATTTTCAATATTGTTCTGTGCTAGATAGGCATCCATTGCTTTTTTGAACGCAGCTGCATTATCTGAAAGCACAACATCCCAAGGCAAAGAATTCCATAGCCTTACAGCCCTTACTGTAAAGAATCCCTGCCTTTGTTTTAGTCAGAAGCACCTTTCCTCTAGTCTTAAAGGGATAGTAATACTTAAAATGTAAAAAAATATATGTTGTAGGGTTTATCTCTCTGAGTAAAACAAGAGTACTCCCACTACTGAAAGGTGTTTTATTCAAAAGTTATTAATTTGCAATACCACAGTGGCCTGAAATTTTACAGTGGCGCTGTTGCTACACCACCCTATGGAAATTTATGGTCCTGGGACCAGAGCTGTCCATAGGATTGTGTAGCAACAGCGCCACTGTACAATTTCAGGCCACTGTGATATTGCACCTAAAAAATTCAACTTTGAAAATTAATAACTTTTGAATAAAACACCTTTCATCAGTGGGGAGTACCCTTGTTTTACTCAAGGGGATAAACCCTACAACATATTTTTTTTTATATTTTAAGTATTACTATCCCTTTAATGGACGACCTCTTGTTCTTAGCTCAGCTTTTTGCGTAAATAATTAATTGGAGAGTTCTTTGTATTGACTTTGAATGTATTTGTAAATGGTAATCATATCACCCCTTAGACATCTCTTCTCTAATGTAAACAAACCCAGTTTGGCTAGTCTCCTAACTCAGTTCCTCCAATCCCTATACCAGTTTTGTTGCACGTCTCTGCACCTTTTCCAGTTCAGTAAGCACTTTTTTTAAGAACAGGCGCCCAAAATTGTACCCCATATTCTAGATGAGGCCTAACCAAGGATTTATACAGAGGTAGGATAATATTAGCATCCCTTGCTTCTACACCTATTTTTATACAGGCTAGTACCCTATTTGCTCTTGCAGCAGCTGAGTGACTCTGCACACTGCTGTGAAGTCTATTGTCTATCAGTATTCCTAAATCTTTCTCTAATGAGGATTCCCCAAGTTGTTTCCCATTTAGAGTATATGTAGCAAGTTTGTTTCTACAGCCCAAATGCATAACCTTACATTTATCTACATGAAATTATCTTCGCAACAGTGAGTTTATGTATTTACCATTTAGACCCGTTAGCAACTTGGATATGTGATTATCTTTTTAACCTATTGAGTACTGGTTTATACAAATGGGCCTTATAATCCCTTGGATGTTAGAGAGGTCTCCAGACCTCTGTAAAATTCAAAGGGTTAAAAACTCAATTTAAATGAAGGGGGGTTTTAGAAATTTAGATTTGTGTTCTCTGTGGTGCAGTTGGTTTGTGCCAGAATTGCTTGTTGGTACATAATTGTTTTCTTGTCCCATATTGACAATTCTGTGTTACAGCTCTCTGTTCTAGACAAAGCATTATGGTAATTGTGGTCCAACAGCAGCTGGAGGGCCACAGTTTACCCATCTGCTGCTTTTGACATTAGTAAAATCAATTTCTGGCAGTGGAGGGATTAATCTCGAAGTACACTATGGACCATATTGAATTAGTTAAAGAGGAACAATTCTGGAGCAAACCAACTGCACCATATGGGAGAAAATTATATTCTCCTTGATTTAAATGCAACTTTTAACTCCAGTGAATGTTAGGGAGGTCTTCAACACATTGCTTCAGGGCCGGATTTCTTATTAGGCAGAGAAAGCAAATACCTAGAGAGCCACATTTTGATGGATGCCTTAGCTGTGCTTGCCACACCCACATTCTGAATTGTGGGTGTGGCCAGAGCAATAGCAATATCCTTGCACCAGTTTATACATTTTCTAAATAAAATAAATAAATAAATAAAATATACCATTGTTTAGGTTATTGTTTAAACCCTTGGATGCTAGAGAGATCTCCAATGCATTGCAAAGCAAAGTATAGGAGGTCTCACTTTTTTGTCCTTGCATTTTATAGGCCAAAGGTATTTTCTGTGCCAAGAAATAGCGAATGGGATTGGGGATAGGGTAATGAGGTGTGGCCTTGGGCAGAGCTAAGGGCACCAAAAGTGCCTTGCCTATGGGCATCTGGGATGTAAATCCAGCCCTGCAACACTTCATAATGTGTTGGAGACCTTTCTAGCACATACCTCCCAACATTTCAAATTGCCAAAGAGGAATACTTGTGTTTTAGGTGGTATTGCTGTGGGCGTGGCTGGTGGGCAGGCACTACTAAGAATCTATGTTATTTCATGACCTATTGATACCTCCTTGTGTAACCTAATAAATGACTTATACAGACTTATTTATACAGACTAATTTATAAACACATATACTGATGTTTAAACAAACAATAATGTGAGTTTTATTGCTGTGGAGCAATGTGATACACTTATATACACACCACAAAATCTGATCTCCTAAAAAGAGGGACATCAGTGTGGGAAAGAGGGACAGAGGGATTTGGGTGTAAAAGAGGGATTGTCCTTCCTAAAGGGGACACTTGGGAAGTATGCTAGCATTCAAGGAGTTGAAAGCCCCATTTAACACAACTGGAATTTTGAGAATATTTATTTCTTCCCCCATGGTGCTCTTGGTTTGCTCCAGAATTGCACCTCTTATTGAATATGGCCCTACATCCGGATAAAATCCATTGAGAAAAAAAGCAAGCTGTTAATGATTGTGAGTCAGCACACAGTGCTTACTGCAGAACAACATCTTGTAGCTAAATCCCTACTGTTCAGCTAAAGCTCCCTCATTCATAATTACTCCCAGCTCACTCATGTGTGTGTTTGCGATTATACATTATTGTTTTTAATATAGCACAGTAACCCCCCGCCCTCCCGTACTAGTGCATATTGGGAATTGCCAGCCGGTCCAGACAATTTAACACCCCTCACCCCCTGCTTTCCCCCTCCCTCTCTACTCTCGTTACATGCAGAGCAGTCCAGGATTTCAGCTGAAATTCGCGTGTTAGGATATTGGCAGTTTAAGAGAAGGGGGTCTTTCAGTCACGAATAGCCAGGACTGTGCACTCTGGAACCGATCACTGTTTATAGCACTCACTTCCCTTTCAGCTTCTGTCACGCACGGCTAGGGTGGGTAGGACAAGGGGCTTATTCTGGGGGACTGCAGGATGGCAGTGTGTTGGGCCGTCAGGAAGGAAATTCTGTTTGTAATTCACTCAGTTCCCCCTTCAGTGGTTCTTATAAATGTCTTTAACCCTTTGAATGACACAGGGGAGTGCAGAGAATTGCAACTTCATCTCTTTGATTCCAGTTGCTTGGGAAAAATGCATACTGTTGGGCTTCATAGAAATCACTGTAGAAATAAGAGCAGGGGTGGAAAGTCTGAGTGTGTGCTTCTCCAAAAACAGGGAACCCCTAAACAAAAAGTAGTGGTGATTTGTGCGACTCATTGGCATCCCACCTCTCTGTTAAAATGTATTCCTAGTGTTTATTTTATGGTGCTTTGTAGGCTTGTTACATAGTTAAAGAGGATAAAAAGAACCCATCAAGTTCAACCTTTGTCAGATCTCCTTTTCTGATCCAAATGGAAATCTGAGAGTCAAAGCTAGCTGTCTGTGTCTCCTAGAATTTTGTACATAGTGTGATTGGCTGATAGGTACCCAATCACAGAACTGTGTGTAAAGGATGCAAAAAAAACAGTAACCTGTAATAGTCCAGGTCACCTGGGATACTGTGACCAGCTTCCAAAAAACAGGACCGTCCTACATAACTGGGACTTATGTGAGCCCTATTCTTCAGCTGTTTTTGAACTTCAACTACCATCAACGTTAGCTGGCCATTTCCATTCATTTGCTGTAATACTACAATTCCATTCGTCTTCAGCCATCCATTGGCCGGCGAAGGATGATGGGAGTTATAATGAAACAACATCTGGAGATCCAAATGTTGCCCATCCATGCTTCACTTTTAGAACTTCTTGTATAAAAGTTTCTGTTACACATGAAATAGTAACATCTTTGTTGTGCGACTCGTTGGTATCCCACCTCTCTGTTAAAATGTATTCCTAGTGTTTATTTTATGGTGCTTTGTAGGCTTGTTACATAGTTAAAGAGGATAAAAAGAATCCATCAAGGTCAACCTTTGTCAGATCTCCTTTTCTGATCCAAATGGAAATCTGAGAGTCAAAGCTAGCTGTCTGTGTCTCCTAGAATTTTGTACATAGTGTGATTGGCTGATAGGTACCCAATCACAGAACTGTGTGTAAAGGATGCAAAAAAAACAGTAACCTGTAATAGTCCAGGTCACCTGGGATACTGTGACCAGCTTCCAAAAAACAGGACCGTCCTACATAACTGGGACTTATGTGAGCCCTATTCTTCAGCTGTTTTTGAACTTCAACTACCATCAACGTTAGCTGGCCATTTCCATTCATTTGCTGTAATACTACAATTCCATTCGTCTTCAGCCATCCATTGGCTGGAGGAGGATGATGGGAGTTACAATTAAACAACATCTGGAGATCCAAATGTTGCCCATCCATGCTTCACTTTTAGAACTTCTTGTATAAACGTTTCTGTTATACATGAAATAGTAACATCTTTGACAAATTTGAAGAAAACAAAACATTCCCATCAGGTTCAACCTTTACTAGGTTTCCTCTGTTGATCTGAAGGAAGGTAAGCAAATCTTCAATGATGACATTCGCAATTCCACCATATGTAATTAAAAATGACTACTTTCTTACTCCATAAAAGCAACCAGATTTCTAATTGGATCAAACTGTTATCTGCATTGAAACCATCAGCCAATCGCATCAAGCTGAAGAGGTGCAATTTTGCAACTAGCCGACTGAGCCACAGGGTTTAAGCCCAAGACAAATAAGGGCTGCAGTCCTTATGATCCGAAAACACTCATGAAGTTCTACATGTCATTAATATATTCTTGTGATCCATATTGACTACTCCAGTGTATTGGCAAAGTTCACTTGTAGCCTTTTATATTTTTACTAAGATTTTGATGTATTTTATTCAGTATCAGGGCAGTTTTAAGAAACTCTGAGGCCCCCGGCTTAATTGTGAACGGAGGCTCCTCAAATATAGGTTAACAGTTAGGATCCTTAAAGGGATGGTAATATTTCAAAATAAAAGCAGCTCCAATTAATCTTCATAGTATTTGGGCCATGGAGAATGCTGTTTCAATTCTGTCAGAGTTGTAGTTCAAGAGTAATTGAATGATAAAGTATCCCCCTCCCACCCCTTTTACTGATGTAACACTGCTCACCTCAGAACAGAAAGGTGGTGTTCAGGTGGATCGCAGAGAAGGACAATCTTCAATTAACATAAGGGAAAAACCTATAAAACCTGTCAAGGGGGCAGGGTTTTCATTGTTCTCACAGTAAGAAGATTGTCCCTTGCTGTTAGCTGTCTGGTCTTAAGACCAGATTCCACATCTGAGGGGAGGCAGCTTACACTAGGTAAAAGGGGTGGGAGGGGATACTTTATCATTCAATTACTCTTGAACTACAACTCTGACAGCATTGAAATAACACTCTCCAGGGCCCAAATACTATGAAGATTAATTGGAGCTGCTTTTATTTTGAAACATTGCTATCCCTTTAAGTTTAGTTGTTTGCTTCTTCTTTCTTTCTTCTTATTTGTGGGAAAAACATCCACATTTACTGATAGTCTTAGCATCTTGTAGAACAGGGGTCATTGGTAAAACAGAGTTTCTTTAACTATTAGTATTGGTATGCTCCCATCATGTTTGCTAAATTATGTATTTTATATGGTGCTTCCATAACGTATAACTAGATTATCTAGTTATCTCATTCACTTTACTTATTCTTTCTCTCTCATTTAAGCATTTACAATAATTAAGCATTTACAATAATAAAAACCTAGCATTCACATTCCTGCCATTACAGTCCTAACATTTACGCCCAAACAATTACAAATTCCTAGAATTAACAGTTTAACACGTTGCTTTTTTTTTTTTTTTTTTTTTTTTTTTTACATTCACATTTCAAATCTTTCTAGTCTCTATAATCTGGATTATCCTTGGCACCATCGCCCTATCTCCAGTTTCCCCTCATTGGACTTAAAGGGATAGTAGTTTCAGAAAAAAAGTATTAACTATATGGTATATACAATTAAAAGAGAGTACTTGCACTTATTCGCATAAAGGTTTGAGAGATATAGGAAAATAAAGTTCTCTGGTCCCTCCCCTTTCTGCTTGACGAGCTGTAAAGCTGTCAGAAGCAGATTCTGGTCACTTGACCAGATGTGGCTCTTCAGCAGTGCTGATATAACGATATCTAAAGAGAAATACTTAATTTGGAACTGTCTACAAAGTGCACCTGGCTTGCAAGCACACTTTGTAGACCTTTTCAATTAAGTATTTATTTAAAATAGCGTGATTTCAGCTCTGCTGAAGAGCCTCTGTCTGGTCAAATGACTGGAATCTGCAGCTGTCAGCTAGATGGCAGACTTGAGTAAAACAGCCAGGAAAAGGTAACTTTAGCAAGTTATATCTCTTAAACCATAAAGGTTTGAGAGATAAGACTTACATTGATGTTAATCTTTTTTTAATGTCTACAATATTAAATCAACTTAAAATTAACCATTACTATCCCTTTAAGAATCACATGTTACCCATTAACCATACCTTCCAAGTGTCCCCCTTTAGGAGGGACAGTCCCTCTTTGATACCCAAATCCCTCTGTCCCTCTTTTCTTTTTGTCCCTCTTTTTTAAGAGAACAGAATGAGTAGTGTGTATTACATTGCTCCACAGCAATGAAACTCACATAAATCTGTTGTTAATCTTCAGTATATGTGTTTAAAAATTAATCTGTGTAAATAAAATACTTTGGTCTTGCTCTAAATCATTTATCAGTTACACAAAGAGGTGCCAGTAGGTCAAGAAATAACCTTTAAATTCTTGGTAATGACTCACCCACCACTCACACCCCCAGAAACACCACCTACAACAGAAATGTCCTTCTTTGGCAATTTGAAATGTTGAGAGGTGTGCATTAACCATCCCTCCAAACCAGCCTCAAAGGGTACCCCCATAATCCATTGCCTCTCACCATATCTCAGGGACTCTAAGTGTAAGTTATCTAGCAGCAGGAAACGTGTAGATCTGATTTAACTACACCTTGTCTCTCTTCTCCCACTCTAAGGGGTAGATTTAAAGGCAGGAGTTAACATAGCCAGTAGGGCCAAAGTGAATACTGGCTGTTAAACTACCATGTTTAACGCGGTATTTAAAGGCCCTACCAGCTAGAACTCCAAAGGACTTTAAGCCACAAAAATAGTCTTGTGTCTGAACGTAGTTTTTTCTTGTGCATTTAGTTCCCAAATCGCAGCTAAATGCAGCGATATTGGGAACTGAACAGTAAAAAACAATTAACTATCGGTGGTTGACATACTGCCAAGCATCGATCATTAACTGATCCCTGTTACACTTACCTGTCATCCACTGTCCTCCTGTCTTCTTTCTTTTATCTTCCGCCTTCTCTTCAATATTCTCCCTGTAAAATAAAACAAAATAATTAATACCAAGCATGAACAAAGACATTCCTGAACCCATTGAGTGGTAGAGGTGTACGCAACACATTGCAAAGCAATGCGTTGCGTACCTCACTGGCACTAAAAGGGTTCAATAGTATTGCGCCATAAATATTCCCATATGACATGCCTCCATGTAATGCCCCAAAGTATAAACAAGCGAATAAATAATATGATCCATATAGACAGAATTAAATGTCATCCATTAATGCCCAGTATTAGAACTTAGCTTAACTGTTAATGTTTCTGCCGCTTGGAGCCGATGCCCGTAACACACTGAGGGTATTTGAAGTGAGCCTTCCTTTATATATGAGCAGGCTCACTTCCATTTCCCTCACAGCCATTGGCTGGGATGTTCTTCTCATCCCAGCCAATCATTTTAAAGAACAGCCACTTGAATCTGATTGGCTGGGATATGAAGAACATCCCAGCCAATGGCTGTGAGAGAAATGTAAGTGAGCCTGCCCATATATAAAGGCAGGCTCACTTCCAATGCCCTCAGTGTGTTATGGACATTGGCAGGCTCACTAACAATGCCCTCTGTGTGTTACGGGCATTGGCCCGTACACAGCTGAAGGGGAGCGGCATTGGACATTTGTGTCTCCGCTGCCGCCGCCCTAGCGGCTGCTCCAAGCGGCGGAGACATTAACAATTAAGCTAAGTTCTCATACTGGTCATTAATGGATGGCATTTAATTCTGTCTGAATGGAACATATTATTTACTAGTTGTAAAGCCCGTTACACGGGTCACAGTGCCACTGCCAGCCAGTCGTGGGGCAGTCATGCGCAGTAGAGACTGCCCTCGCCGTGGCTGATACAGAGCTGGATGCTCTAGAGCGTCCAGCTCTGTATCAGCCGCGGCGCGGGCAGTCTCTACTGCACATGACTGCAGCACGCGAAGCAGTGTCTACTGCGCATGACTGCGGCGTTACACATGTTTTAGCGAATTATTATATAGGATTGACATGTTTATACTTTGGGGCATTACATGGAGGCATGTCATATGGGAATATTTATGGTGCAATACTATTGAACCCTTTGAGTGCCAGTGAGGTATGCTTGGTATTAAATATTTTATTTTATTTTACAGGGAGAAGATTGAAGAGAAGGCAGAAGATAGAAGAAAGAAGACAGAAGGAAGAGAAGACAGAAGAGAAGGACAGAAGATGACCAGAAAGCTGTGGACTCTGCTGGACATCAGGATTAATGGTAAGTGTTAATGCGATGTTGCTTTACTTAGTCAGGTTAACCCTATGAATGCCGGGGGGGTAATTATACTCCACCGGCACTCATAGGGTTAATCCAACTAACTTTTGACTCGTTTTATGCACTGTGGATGCATTGATGTGGGGCTTAGGGTCCCATATCAATACATCCACTGTGGGCATTGTTTTTTTTGCCAGTTAACAGCTGCTTTAGCTGGCAAAATATTTGATAAGGGGCTTTACGGCCAACAAAACTGGGTCTTAAAGGGATAGTATAGTCCCATAAAAAGTATGTCCTAAATCGTAGCTGCAGTAAAAAAACATTCAATGTGCTTAACCCTTTCTCTCAAGCCGTTATGGCTTGAGAGAAATTAGAAAATAAAGTCCTCCATTCCCTCCCCCTTCTCATGTGTCCGCTTTACAGCAGACGTCATGAAATCCTGCATCCGGGACCAGACGGCGGCTCTTCAGGAGCGCTGTCATCTAGATGTCTAAGTATAATTACTTCATTGGAATGGTCCACAACGTGTGCTTGCAAGCCAGGCACACGTTGTAGACCATATAGATGAAGTAATTATACCTAGATATCTAGATGACAGTGCCCCTGAAGAGCCGCCTACAGTCAGGCGACCGGATTCTGCCTCTGACAGTTTTACAGCTCATCAGGCAGAAAAGGGAGGGAACAGAGGACTTTATTTTCTTATTTCTCTCAAACCATAACGGTTTGAGAGAAAGGAGTAAGCACATTGAATGTTTTTTTTTACTGCAGCTACGATTTAGGACATACTTTTTATGGGACTTTACTATCCCTTTAAGTTTTGTGCGGTGAGTCCCTTATCGGGTTTTTTCAGCTAACGCAGTGCTTTAAATGGCAAAGTGGAACGTTTTTTTGTTTGTTTTTTTAATGGGCCAAAACACACGTTAGTGTAGTGGCCGTAATACTTTGTGATAGTTCATTACATGGCCCTTTGAATGGCTTACTACACGTTAAAACACCCGTTGGTGTTTTTGTGGCTAAACGCCTGCCTTTAAATCTACCCTTAAGTCTTGCTCTGTGTCATCTCAGCTACATACATGTATGACCTCCACTTTTTACTCTTTTGGCTCAGTAAAGTTGTGATAATTTTATATTATTGTCTACATCCTTTGCTTTTTGTATTTATTACTTAACCCTTTGCATACCTCCCAAGTGTCCCGCTTTAGGAGGGACAGTCCCTCTTTTAGACCCAAATCCCCTGTCCCTCTTTCCCACCCTGATGTCCCTCATTTTAGGAGATCAGACTTTGTGGTGTCTATATAAGTGTATCCACAGCAATAAAACTCACATTCATGTTTGTATAAACATCAGTATATGTGTTTATAAATTAGTGTGTGTAAATAAAATACTTTGGTCTTGTTATAAGTCATTTATTACATTACACAAGGAGGTGTCAATAGGTCATGAAATAGCCTAAAAATTCTCAGTAATGACCCACCCACCAGCCACGCCCCCAGCAACACCCTCTAAAACACAAGTGTCCCTCTTTGCCAGTTTGAAATGTTGGGAGGTATGCCTTTGAATGTGAGAGAGGTTTTCAATGCGCTGTGAAAAAATGCTTTGGAAACCTTCTAGCATCAAAGGAGTTAAGGGCACCCTTTACTGTATACTTTGACCAGGGCCCACCAGTTTTTTAAATCAGCCTAATGCAAAGTCAGGTTTGTGTACTTACAGTGAGAATCTATTTTATTTATTTAGAACATGTTGTACCAGGAAGAATACATTGAGATTTCAAAGCACATTCCCATTGATGTGCTTAGGGCTGATTCCCAGCAGCCTTGTTTGTGCTTGAGTCTTCTTGATATGTTCTCGTATGTTTATTGTTCTTTTTTATCTAATTATCTCCTTTTCCTGGGTTAGTGTTATGCACAGTGATTTGTATATACGTTTCCCCTTTCCATCCTCATACTTTATTTTATAGTCATGTGTGCCTCTTTTTCTTTCTTTTTTAATTATAGTATTTTGCCAGGAAGGATACACTGAGCATACCTCCCAAGTGTCCCTCTTTTAGACCCAAACCCCTCTGTCCCTCTTTCCCACCCTGATGTCCCTCTTTTTAGGAAATCAGACTGTGTGGTGTGTATACAAGTGTATCATACTGTTCTACAGCAATAAAACTCACATTATTGCTTGTTTAAACATCAGTATATGTGTATATAAATTGGTCTGTGTAAACAAAACACTTTGGTATTGTAATAAATAATTTATTAGGTTACACAAGGAGGTGTCAATAGGTCTTGTAATAGCCAAAAAGTATTGTTAATGCCCTGCCCACCAGCCACACCCCCAGCCACGCCCCCTAAAACACAAGTGTCCCTCTGGCAATTTGAAATGTTGGGAGGTATGCATTGAGATTGTCTTTTGTTTTCAAGCATTTTCTGGGTACTTATCTACCTCAGAAGGGTGAAAGACTGCGTTGACCTTGAGGTTTGAACAGATTCTATAGCTGGTACATTAACCAGCTGAGCTATCTCACTGGCTATCTCCAAAAGCTTTCCATAAAACTCAGAATAAAGAGAGAAAAAAAGATGTCATAACCATATATATACATACAATATATATATATATTTTTTTTTTACAGAACTAAGACAGCATATAGGCACATTTTTATTCTCTGTGAATAAAAAAAATGTGTGTTAAGAAGACAGGTACACTTTAAGGACTTTCAACAATTTGAAGTAAATGGAGAGGCCAATCGATATTTGTCTACCAGGACACACACATTCAGTATTAAAGGGATAGTAATACTTCGTTTTATCTTTATTTTATTTTGTAGGCGTTAAAAAAACATGAAGGACAAAATAAGTCTTATCTCTCAAACCTTTATGGTTTGAGAGATATTCACAAGCAAAGTTTCCCCTCCCGCCCCTTTTAACTAATGTAAGCCATCTCTTCTCAGATGTGGAATGCAGTCCATAGACCAGACAGATAACAGCAGGGGACAATCTTCTTCCCATGAGAACAATGAAATCCCTGCCCCCCTTGACAAGTTTTTCAGATTTTTCCCTTATCTTAATTGAAGATTATCCCTCTCTGCAGTCTACCTGGGCACCTCCCTTCTGATCTGGCTGAGCAGTGTTACATCAGTAAAAGGGGCAGGAGGGGGATACTTTGTCATTGAATTACTCTTGAACTACAGCTCTGACAGAATTGAAATAACACTCTCCAAAGTCCAAATACTATGATGATTAATTAGAGCTGCTTTTATTATGAAACATTACTATCCCTTTAACACCACTGTTAAACCTTCTTCAAAAACTTGATTTCGTTTTCTGAGAGAACTATATAACTTAAAATGGCTACCAAGCCACTCTCATTTGGAGATTATTTTCATACATATTTTTTACATAATACACAAATTCATATCCAAAGACTCTCCCTTTTACCCCTGCATCCCACCATTTTATTTCACATTGATTTATTATTTCTGTGGTTTTTTTTTCAGTTGGATATAACTCCCAGCATCCCTCAAGAAACAATGGCTATGTGGGAGTCTTAGACCACAACAGCTGAGGAGTCCAAGGTTGAATACATCCTGACATAGGAAATGAACATACTGCCCAGTTCTCATGTCTCGTATAGTGGCATACTTCCCTGCTGGTCTTATGTAGTGGTATACTGCATACCTCCCAAGTGTCCCACTTTAGGAGGGACAGTCCCTCTTTGAGACCCAAATTCCTCTGTCCCTCTTTCACACCCTGGTGTCCCTCTTTTTTTGGAGATCAGACATTGTGGTGTGTATATAAGTGTATAACATTGTTCCCCAGCAATAAAACTCACATTAATGTTTGGTTAAACGTCAGCATATGTGTTTATAGATTACCCTGTGTAAATAAAATACTTTGGACTTGCTCTAAATAATTTATTCAGTTACACAAAAAGGTGTCAGTAGGTCATGAAATGACTGAAAAATTCTCAGTAATGCCCCGCCAACCAGACACACCCCCAGAAACACCATCTAAAACACAAGTATCCCTCTTTGGCCATTTGAAATGTTGGGAGGTATGATACTGCCCTGCTGGTATCATGGTGCCTTTAAAATTGCTTCCAGATACATATTGTGAAGTGAATTCTTTGTTAAGTTCTTTTGTTAACCACTTAACGACCACCTGATCCTACATGGGGCAGCCGTTAAGGACCACGGCACATTTTTTCATCGCAATGAATTCTGGGATGGCAGAGCAGTGTGCATCCTTTCTGTCATCCTAGAATTCCATGACATGCCAGGACCATCACCGGTCCTTAATGTCTGGACCTGAGTGACAGTCCTGGCATGTCATAAGTCACTAAGGGGTTTAACAAGATATTCTGAGGGACAATTTCACTTAGTATAAAGTCACCCCCCAATAATTAAACATATGGCGATGATCTTCATAATACTTCTGTTACCTCTCAGAAATGGCCAGGTTAGTGCTGTCTATGCACCTGCACCACCAGTTCCTTCTGGCGCCTTTCGGCACAGTGCAATGCCATTGAGAGGAGACCGGGACTGACAGCGCAGGTGCGCAGATGTCTCTAAGACAAGATGTCTGCACTGATGCTTGGCTTCCGGTCTCTGAAGATTAAGAATTACTTTAGAATCTAGTACATCTGAGAGGTAATAGAAATATTATGAAGCTAGTCGCCATATGCTTAATTATTGGAGGGTGACTTTATACTAAGTGAACATTCCGCTTTAAAGGAGCAGTAAACGTTTTTTTTATGAAAAAATATATATTGTAGGGATTTTCCTATTGAGTAAAATAAGGGTACTCCCACTGCTGAGAGATTTATATTTCCAGAGTTATTACAGTTTAAACCCGTGTTTTTTTAAATTAGCAGTGCCCTCTAGTGGTCAAATTCTAATTAGTTTTCCTGTTAGATTCTAATGGAGAGGAAAGTCAGAAAAGTCAGAGACATACAGTTCTTCATAGAATGTGATAGAAACTGCCTGTCACTTCCTGTCAGTTAGAACTATCAGGAAGTAAACACAGTAAAGTCACTTCCTGATTAGTTGAACTGATATAAATTTTGAATAAAACATCTGACAGCGATGGGAGTGACCTTGTTTTACTCAGCAGGAAAAGCTCTATAAAATATGTGTTTTCATAAATAAATGTTTACTGCTCCTTTAAGGGGTCAGTTTTTCCTAGGACAAGAATGTAATAAAGGCAGACATAGTTTAGGATCATTCCTTCCTATGACCAAAATGTACTTATGGTAGTGACATATTGTTTATGGGTCAGGAAATTCCTGGAGCAGTGTGTGCCAGTACTTGATTTGTTAATCTTTGAGTGCCAGAGAGGTATACATTGCATTGTGGATATTTTCCTGGCACTGAAAGGGTTAATTTCCAGAATATTTTATTTTGCTGAATATTTGTATTTGCCATTGAAAATAAATTATGTCAAAACAACACTAAACTACTGACTGATGCTTGCCTTATTTCACAACATTAACGTCAATTATAAAATTAAAGAAGCGAGTGGGCTGGGATAGTAGGCTGGAGCAATAGTAGACCTGAACCACTTGATTATTCTTGACCTGCAGCCCTCCCCTGAACTCAGTGCATGCTAGGGCATTACGTGGCGTGTGGTGTTGGCATGCTAGATTCAGCATGCACAGTGTAGATGTTTAAAGGGATAGTAATAGTTAAAATTTAAAAAAAAATATATGTTGTAGAGTTTATCCCCCTGAGTAAAACAAGGGTACTCCCACTGCTCAGAGATATTTTATTAAAAAAGTGTAACAGTAGCCTGAAAATTTACAGTGGCGCTGTTGCTACACCATCCTATGGTCTGTAGACCATAAATCTCCATAGGATGGTGTAGCAGCCACGGTAAATTTTCAGGCCACTTTGATATTGCACCTAAAAAATTCAAGTTTGAGCTGTTATACTTTTTTAATAAAATATCTTTCAGCATTGGGAGTACCCTTGTTTTACTCAGTGGGATAAACCCTACAACATATATTTTTTTACATTTTTAGTATTACTATCCCTTTAAAAAATGAGCATGCTTGAATCTAGAGCGCTACCACTAGGCTCCATGGAAAGCTAAAGCATTTTCTTATCAGACATCACTAAATCTCTTTGCTCATTAGTGCTAGGTAAAAGCTGGTACAGTGTTATGTGTAAAATTAAGATCAAGATCTCTGTTTTTACTTTTGTCTTATTGTTCTAATATTAATGACAGGAGACAGAACATGCTAATTATGAGCTGTAGAGAAATTCTCAGCCTATGCAATACAGAGAGATTATTTGCCCTGTGTAGTGCAGGGTCATTGACAGCAGAGCAAGGCTGACACTATCAAGCCAAGATATGGAGACCATGGCCACAGCTCAGTGTAAAGCTGTAGATCAAGACCCTGCACCAAGCTGGGCAAATTATGTTCACTGTATCAGCATTAACCAAGGTCGGTACATTTCAGTTTATGCTGGCTACATAATGGGCATAGCTATAACCACACATCTAGAAACTCCTGCCCCACCACTACAAAATATTTTTGTAAATATAGCATCAAGTGCTTAGTTACAAGGGAAATCCTCATCATAATGCCTTGAACATTGTTAGAGACTTCTGGTAAGGCAACAATTCCCAGGCACAGCTGAAGCTCTGAATGTTCCATCAAATTCAGATATTTAAGCCCTTAGAATCCGAAGGTGAGTTTTTCTACTTTATGGAAACATGTCTTTTAAAAACTCATGTTACTTTAATATTTTGAAAACCAGAAAAATAGAGGGAAGCATGTTCCACCTCTGATATTAACACCTTAATGGACCATTGGGGTAACATAATAACATAGTTGACAAGGCTGAAAAAAAGACATGCGTCCATCAAGTCCAGCCCATGCCAAAACACCCCTATTGATCCAGAGGAAGGCAAAAAAAAAAAACAGCTGAAGCCATTTCCAGTTTAGCCTCAAGTGGGTAAAAAATATTCCTTCCTGACTCTAAATGGAGGTCAGATAGCTCCCTGGATCTACAACCTATCTGCACTGAAGCTTTGCAAAGTGCTGCACACCACACTGGTTCTTAAAGGGTCAGCCAAAATATCAACTCCAAGTTCATTTCCACCACCACTGCCAATTAAATAAATACATTCAATGTCATCCACATACTTGCTTCCATGTCCCACCTTGTCATCCTCCATGACTAAGTTCAATTCCACCACCACTGTTGTGTTGGGGATTGAAGCTGAACTTGGAGCTGAATTTGATGGATGATTTGTCCAACAAATTAAACTCTAAATTCAATCACCGACACCTCTACCATCATCTGTCAAATAAATATAAATTCAAAACACTCCTTTCCCATCCTGCCAGTCTAGCCACCAGCAATCCCATTCAATCTCTAGACTTATGCGACTTAGTTCGTCCACATTCGGATTTTGGATGAATATGGCTAATTCGGAGCCGTTCGGACATGGCGAAAATCTCAGAGCCATTTGTTTTAAGAACCCGAATCTGAAACATATTTGGGCAGAATTTCGGTGCAAGATTCAGATATTCGGATGACGTTCTCCCCACTTGCGCGCTACTTTCCCTCCCTCACTACTCCAATTAGCTTCTTCGTTTCATGATGGGGGTTGGACTAATGACATCGCAGGCAGCTCCTGTATTTCCTGTTAGTGCGCATTGTGTTGTTGGAGCTCGGAGAGAGAAGCAGCAGCCAGATAGAGAGAGAGATAGAGAGAGTGACTGTCCAGTTGTTGTGTAGGCAGGCAGATAGGCATAGGCAGGCAGCCAGCATTAGTGCCAGTTATTAACACTACAGGAGAGAGTCACCTTTGTTCCAGTGTAAAAGCTGAAAATTCAACTTAGGAGTTTGAATAATTTGCAATGACACAATCTCACACGTGTGTAGGGACTGGGAGGCCTAGCAGCTCACTGCCACTGCAAGGGAGACTCATCAGTGTTTAAAAAATTCAAAATCCAACTTAGGAGTGTATCTGAATAATTTGTAGAGTGATACAATCTCAGAGCTGTGTAGGGACTGGGGGGCCTGCTGTCTTACTGCCACCGCAAGGGAGACTCATCAGTGTTCCAGTGTTTAAAAAATTCAAAATCCAACTTAGCAGTGTATTTGAATAATTTTACAGTTGTGTACGGACTGAGAGGCCTAGCAGCTCAATGCCAACGCAAGGGGGAATCATCATCGTTCCAGTGTTACATTTTAAAATTCAGCTTATGAGTGTATATGAAAAATTTGTAGAGTGATACAGCCAGTCTGACAGTTGTCATGTGGCCAGGTTGTAAAATTGTCAAATTATTGTAGTACACTACCTACCTATATGTAATGGATTTGAGTCCTAGTGAACAACCTGATGTTTCTCGTCCTGGTACCAACTGCAGTGACCCAGCAACCACCAACACCACCACAGAGATGTAGCGTTCAAGCAGAGCTAGCAGTAGCAGGCGGGCAGAGAAGAGTACTAGTACTAGTCAAACTCAGCAGCAGCACTCCAAACAAAAAAATAAGAAGGGAACTACAGGTCATTCTTCCTCTACTAGCAGGGTAGAGAGGTCCAGCTCCTCCTCTAAGACCACGAAGCAGCCGCCACCTGTGTCTCGTCAGCTGTTTCATGATGATCCCCCCAGAACCACCAGCACAAAGACTAGTGCCACTGGCAGTTTAGTCACCACCTCCACTACAGCCAGTTGTATAAACCTGGGGACACCTAGCGTTGGTAACAGTACTGGCTGGACACTGTGGGCAGTATCAACGCAGGATTTTTATAGCGAACGTCCGTGTAAGCAGCCCAAATGGAAATTATTGCAGTATTTGAATAACATTTTTCCTGCCACCACTATCACTGCCACTGAAAGCATATCTTCTCCAGAAAATGTTATTGAGGGAGATAGTTTATATTTCCCAGTATTCAACAGGCAGAAGAGGGAATTGAGCAGGTTTCCACAAAATCTGCTGATGATAATGTTTCTTCCTTTCAAAATCTATAAGTGTTAGAAGAAGAATCTGAGGGATCAAAGTCTCCTAAGCTTGATTTGTCCCCTGAGCTTGATTTTTCCAGTGACCTTGATTATTCCCCCGAGCTTAATTTTTCCCCTGCTTCCCATAGTATCCTCCTGTTTTTATAGTTACACTTGTGTCTTCTATTGACAACTCAACACCTCTCTCCCCAGTTCCATTTGAGTCTCCCAGCCAGGTAGTAGCTGCTAGTGTCTCCGCCACCAGTACCACTGTTACTCCACAATCCTCCTGCAGTCCCAGTCCCAACATCCCTGCTGCCATCTTTAGGTCTACTTGTATCCCTGTAACTGTACTTAGAAAGAAAAAGCAAAGTTGCTCCAGCATGTGAAGATGAAGAAAGTGTCACCTAAGTTTCTTCTTCGACAAGAATACAAAGGAGGATCTGGGTGAAGAAGACACTGCTGGACCTCCGATTTCACAGTAAGTGGTACAGCTGTGAAGATTGGGAAATGGACCATAGATAGTGTTAGAACTAGGATTATATTTAACTTTATTGGTAATGTTAGGCATAGTGGAGGGCCAGACGGGTACTATTATGGTTAGTGTTTAGTAAGTTCAGGAGAGAGAAACTGTGTTACTAGAGCACATGGTGTCAAACATCGAGTGTTGGCTAGTATATTTTGATTTGTTCCCACTACTTATGCTATTTAGGGTGAGTTTTGGGAACAGGAAGCTGTGACAAGCCTTAGGCCACAACATGCGTTTTTGTGACCAACACTTTTTGCGGTGGATGGTGGTCAAGCAATAGAATTCCGATGGTACAATGATGTGTGTACTGCTCTGGAATTCATTTTGACCCTAATGATGGATTTAGCAGCACTAATAGAATCAAGTCCAAGGTGCCTAGAGTAGTTGTACTTGAGCAATTCATGTGGTCATGCCTTTAACACGTATTGTCGTAATCATGTCAGAGCTCCCATTAATATTTCTGTGCTCCTTTAGGTGTAATAAATATTGTAGTTAAAAAAAAAAAGAATCCTGTGCAACCAATTTGTCACATATGACTGATGTTGCACAAATTCTCACAAAAACTGTTGCAAAACACTGGGGCCCTCTCTATTATCCCATATCCTGCTGATGATATTGGGAGTTGCAGAATCACAGTTTACCCACTCACTTTCTGACTTTTGATTTAAATTAGGCTTTTAAAGGAGCAGTAAACCTTTGTTATAAAACACCTATATTGTAGGACTTCTCCTGTTGAGTACAACATGGCTACTCCCAACATTGGGACATGTATCTTTACAAAGTTATAACTGTTTACATTATTGTTTTTACATTACAGTGCCCTCTGGTGACCAGTGAGCTCACCTAGCATTAATATGGGATGATGACAGTAACTCTGTTGTGCTCTTTGGGAGAAGTGATCCATAGGCCATACCTCTCAAATGTGCATCTTTAGAAGGGACAGTCCCTCTCTGAGACCCAAATCACTGTCCCTTTTTCCCACCCTGGGTTTTTTAGGGGATAAGACTGTGTGGAGTATATACCACATTGTTTCATATAACTCAAATTAATGCTTGTTTAAACTTTACTCTATGTTTATACATTATTCTGTGTAAATACTTTGGTCTTGTTCTAAATCATTTATTCAGTTATACAAAGGAAATATCAAGGTCATGAAATAACCTAAAAAAATCTTAGTAATGCCCTGCTCACCAGCCATGCCCCCCTGCAACACCACCTAAAACAAAAGTGTCCCTCTTAGGCCATTTGAAATGTTGGCAGGTTAGGCTACAGGTCTCCATAGAATGTGACAATGACAGCTCCACCACTTTGTAACAGTTTGAAATCACTTCCCTACAGTTTGAATGTTTATAACTTTTGAATGGAACAATTGCCAGCAATGGGTGAACCCTTTTTTACCTTTGGTCCTCAAGGGTTTAAAGGTCAACTGTGCCCAGAGCATGAAATCTGCTGTGGATGCCAGTTGATTGCAAGTCTGACAGATCAGCTGAAGAGCCAGTCAAGAAAGCAACCCATTGCCCTCCAGTTGATTCTATGAGTGAAACTGAAGTGCAAGACTTTGAAGACACAAACTCAGCTCCCAAAGACAGCTACCTGTGTATTTAGTACCAGACCTCTTTTTTCTTTTTCGGAATCATCATATATATTAATTTTCTAAAAAAAAATATATACAGTACTGTGCAAAAGTTTTAGGCAGGTGTGACAAAATGCTGTAAAGTAAGAATACTTTCATAAATAGACATGCTAATAGTTTATTTTTATCAATTAACACAATTATAGTGAGTGAACAGAAGAAAAATCTAAATCATATCAATAATTGGTGTGACCACCCTTTGCCTTCAAAATAGCATTAGTTCTTCTAGATACACTTGCACAAAGTCAAGGATTTCATAGGCATATAGTCAGGTGCATGATTAAACAATTATACCAAACAGGGCTAATGATCATCAATTTAATACATGAGTTGAAACACAATCAATAACTGAAACAGAAACGCCTGTGTAGAAGGAATACAACTGGGTGAGGAACAGCCAAACTCAGCTAACAGGGTGAGGTTGCTGAAGACAGTTTAATGTCAAAAGTCACGCACCATGGCAAGACTGAGCACAGCAACAAGACACAAGGTCGTTATACTGCATCAGCAAGGTCTCTCCCAGGCACAAATCTCAAGGCAGACAGGGGTTTCCAGATGTGCTGTCCAAGCTGTGGCCTGTACAAAGAAACAGGCCACGTTGAGGACAGTAGACACAGTGGTCGGCCAAAGAAACTTAGTAGTGCAGCAGATAAAAGACACATCATGCTTCCATTCTTTCATAATCGGAAGATGGCCAGCAGTGCCATCAGCTCACAACTGGCAGAAAACAGTGGGATCCAGGTACTCCCATCTACTGTCCGGAGAAGTCTGGTCAGAAGTGGTCTTCATGGAAGACTTGCAGCCAAAAAGCCATACCACCGATGAAGTGGAAACAAGGTCAAGCGACTCAACTATGCACAAAAACACAGGAACTGGGGTGCAGAAAAATGGCAGCAGGTGCTCTGGACTGATGAGTCAAAATATGAAATATTTGGCTGTAGCAGAAGGCAGTTTATTACCAAAGGGCTGGAGAGTGGTACAAGAATGAGTGTCTGCAGGCAACAGTGAAGCATTGTGGAGGTTCCTTGCTCATTTCTACAAATGGAGTTGGGGGATTAATGGTCTCCTCAATGCTGATAAGTACAGGCAGATACTTAGCCATCATGTAATACCATCAGGGAGGCATCTGATTGGCCCCAAATTTATTCTCCAGCATGAGAACGACCCCAAACATAAAGTCGAAGAACTATGTTCAGAGTAAAGAAGAACAAGGAGTCCTGGAAGTGATGGTATGGCCCCCACAGAGGCCTGCTCTCAGCATCATCAAGTCTGTCTGAGATTACATGAAAAAAGAGAAGCAACTGAGGCTGCCTAAATCCACAGAAGAACTGTGGTTAGTTCTCCAAGATGTTTGGAACAACCTACCTGCTGATTTCCTTAACAAACTGTGTGCAAGTGTACCTGGAAGAATCAATGCTGTTCTTAAAGTAAAGGATGATCACATTAAATACTGATTTGGTTTAGATTTTTCTTCTGTTCACTCACTATCATTTTGTTAATTGATAAAAATAAACTATTAACATGTCTATTTTTTAAAGCATTCTTACTTTACAACATTTTTTCACACCTGCCTAAGACTTTTGCACAGTACTGTATATATACATATATTTTTTTCTGAGAAAAAAGCCCTGCTGATAGGGATGGGTGTTCTAACCTGTCCCTAGTGGTCTAGGAGCTGAGCATACATGCGCTACTGGCTTAGTCATCAGTTTGTGTTCAGCCATCTGCCAGTCCAAAAGGATGCTGATCATCAAACAGGGTCTGGGGCGATAGGGAAATGACTGACAAGGTAGACTGAGGTAGCAGGGAGGTGGACTACTCCCACAAAAGCAAATTGCCTCAGGGCTTTTCCCCCCTGGCCACTCCTGTGAAAGTCGCTTCAGTGAGACTAACCACCATCCGAGTTCCAGTGGTTCACCAACGTGCACAGAGCACTGAATCATGGGCAATACCATACAAATGTCACTATTTACAATAATAAACATTTCAATGTAACCATAGTGGTATCTTGCATTATACTTAAAGGGTTAAAATCACATATAAACACATGTATACTCTATATTTTTTAGGCAATACTGAGCCACTCAAAGCAAATGGAAGAGTTTAGAGTCAGACAAATGTTGCCAGTATTACATCTGTCAAGATGTTTCCCTTGCTGTATCTAGCAATCTAGTTTAAATTCTTGATTGTACCAAATAGCCCCATCTTGCTTGGAACCTCAGCTAATCTTACCAGAAGTACCAGTTTAGTAGCAGCTAACAAATTAATTCCTCTGTTTTGTTTATATCACAACAATGTGTGATTGAAGTAGAAGGTCGTTCTGGCCTATTGTGAGCCAGGCTCCGAAATTCAGTTATGTGGATCAGGAACTCATGTTAGAAAACATATATGTACTGTACATTCCAGAGTAATTTAGAAGATTAGAATCATTAGAGATAAGTAATTCTTTACTATATATTCTTTTTAATTTCTGTAGGCAGTATTCACTTCAAGGAGAACTGTACCTACAGAATACATACATAGTAACATAGTTGATGAGGTTGAAAAAAAGATATGTCATTCAAATTCAGTCCACACCATATCACACTTGTTAATCCAGAGAATGCAAAAAAAGCTCCATTGAAGTATTTTACAATAAAGCCAAGTGGGTAAAAAAATCCTTCCTGACTCCAAATGGCAGTCAGATATTTTCCTGGAGCAACATCCTATCATCTCTGTAGCAAACTGTCATAATTATCAATACTGTTCTAAGTTAAAAAAGGTAACCATTTATTTTCTTAAACAACTGCAGTATCTGCAAATATGGCATCCTGAGACAAATAATGCCATAACCTTACTGCCCTTACTGTAAAAAAAACCCTGCCTTTATTTTAGTCAAAAGCACATTTCCTCTAATCTTAATGGATGAGCTCTTGGTTTTTTTCAGTCAGCTCTTTAACCCCTTAAGGACTGGGGAAATCTGGGGTGGATTGTACTTAAGGATGGAGCAATTCTGACCTTTTTGACCATCTCTTTGTTCATCAGTGTTTTCCCTCTAAGTCTTTTATTCCAGCCACAAAATTATATACCGTTTATTTATGCAGAAGTAGGGCTTTGTTATGATAACACACTTTTATGGATAACCCGCAATTTATTTTATTAAAATGAAAGAAAACTGTTAAAAAAATGTTAAAAAACATAATTTTTGTTTTTTCTCTGGTGATCATTTGGGAGCAATGGGTTTAATTTTTATGGTAACTGCATAAAAGGTATCACTGGTCATTCATACCTACAAAATATGCTGTTTTATTGGGGCACTGTCCCTCTGGGGTGAAAATCCCAATGTCCTTTTTGCACTATTTTCCCAGTTTTTGTCACATAGGATTGTGTGGTGTGTGTATAAGTGTATTACATTGTTCCACAACAGTAAAACTACCATTAAATTGTTTTTAAACTTCACTAGATGTGTTTTTTAATTCATTGTTTTAATAATAATAATTGTATCTTATTCATATGTATTAAAAAAACAATCAGCTGCTTTTAGCATGGACAAAAAGGACCTGCATTCATCCAGCCTACAGATCCAGTGCTGAAGAGGTTAATACTCCCCAGCTCTGCCCTGTATATCTCACTGTGTGTATTTGCTCTCTGCTTCTCTCTCCCTTACTCCCAAAGTAAGGAAAGAGAGGCAGAGAGCAGTCACAAAGGCAATGTGTGAACCACAATTCCTTTGTGAATGAAAATGCTGGCAGATGAAAAAAGCACTGAAACTGAGTGCTCTGGTCCTGGAGCCCTCAGTTTCAGGCTGTTCAGCATGATAGCAGCATGCACTGAGGCGCACTGCTATCATTTAACCCATGACATGCCAGGACCGTCAGGAGTCCTTATGGGATGTTTACCCATGACGGTCCTGGGCTGGCACATCATGGGTCGTTAAGGGGTTAAGTAAATAGGTCCTCAGAGAATTAATTGTATATACCTTGAATATATGTAAATTGCAATCATATCACCCCTTAGACCTATCTTCTCTAATGTAAACAAACCCAGTTTGGCTAGTCTCTCTTTATAACTCACATCCTCCAATCCCTTTATCAGTTTTGTTGTATTTTGCTGCAATTTTTCCAGTTTAATAATGTCATTTTTAAGAACTGGTGCCCAAAACTGTACTTCAGTGTTTTAAAGGGATAGTAATGTTTTACAAAAATAAGCAGGTCCAATTAACCTTCATAGTATCTGGGCCATGGAGAGTGTTATTTCAATAATGTCAGACTTGTAGTTCAAGAGTAATTGAATGATAAAATATCCCCTCCCGCCCCTTTTGCTGATGTAACACTGTTCAGCTCAGAGCAGAAAAACTGTCAGGATGGATGTAGAGAGGGACAATCTTCAGTGAGCATGTGGAAAAACCTGTCAAGGGGGCAGGGTTTTCATTATGCTTACAGTAAGAAGATTGTCCCTTGCTGTGATCTGCCTGGTCAAGGGACTAGATACCACATCTGAGGGGAGGCGGCTTACATTAGGTAAAAGGGGTGGAAGGAGAGAAGCAGCAGGAGTTCTTTTTGCTTTGCAATGTACTGGCGACCCCTGTGACACTGACATGATGCATTTTTTGGGGCCCTGTTTTTTTTTTATTCAGGCCTGATTGGGGGCACCCATTACATTGTCAACTCATACCAATGGGGTGCCACTTTTCTCTTAAGAGCACTAGCTAATGAATGCAATTAGAAATTCCATAGTTTTCCTGTATTTCTGTACATTTGAAGGGGTGGAAATGTAAAAAAAATGCAATTTGTTTTCCTTTAGCGTCACCTTCTGAAAACATTTGTGCACATCAGGCTTGGGGTAAGAAGGCAACCCCCTCATTTGATGCACTAGGTTATCTTCTTTCCAAAATGGTATGGTTTGTCTACCTTGTCTTTTTTTAGTCTCATCAACTATGTATATATGTATGTATGTTACATAGTAACATAGTAATTTAGGTTGAAAAAAGACTTGTGTCCATCTAGTTAAACCCTTGAATGGGGGGAAAAAATTCCTTTTTGATTCCAAATGGCAATCAGATTTCTCCTTGAATCAACAAGCACTAACTAAATATTAATCCCAATACTAACGTACATAGCCCTCTATGTTCTGCTTTTTTAAATAAGTATCCAGGCCCCTTTTAAAGGCATCTAATGTATTCGATAGCACCACCTCCTCAGGCAGTGAATTCCATAACTTTATTGTCCTTACAGTAAAGAAACCCTTCCGCTGTTGTAGATGAAATCTCCTTTCCTCAAGTCTAAGCGGGTGGCCCCTTGTCCTTTGTACTGCTCTGTTAATGAACAGGTCTTTGGAGAGCCCTTTGTATGGGCCCTGAACATATTTATATAGTGGTATCATATCCCCTCTAAGATGCCGTTTCTCTAGTGTGTATAAGTTTAACTTTTCTAGCCTTTCTTCATAACTAAAACTTTACATTCCCCTTACTAGTTTAGTAGCCCTCCTCTGCACTTTCTCTAGTTCCATAATATCCTTTGTCAGAAAGGGCGCCCAGAATTGAACAGCATATTCTAGGTGAGGTCTAGCGGTTATAACCATTTTCAAGAGGCAAGTCATATTTGAGAATATGAAAAAAAATTAATAAATCAGAGGTTGTAGTAAGTGTAATTTTGTACTTCTAGCACCCTCTAAGGTAGGAGAGCAGCAGCTAGTGAATACAGTTGGGAATTACATAGTTTTCTCGGATTTCAGTACATTTGAAGGGGTGGAAATGTAAAACAAGTTCTATTTTTTTTCCTTTAGTGCCACTTTCGGGAAACATTTGTTCACACCAGGCTAAGGGTAGAAAGACAAGTAACCCCTCATTTGATGCAGTAGGATATCTAATATCTAGTTTTATGTAGTTATTCAGCTGTTTTAGGGTAGATTTACCATGTAATCACGAGAATGTGCATATTAGTTCATAAAGTTGAAAATACCATTGTGCACTCTTGGTCATTAGGGCTCTGTGCTAGTATGGGCATAGGTAAAACTATACAAATTTGTACTTGGGGGACTAAGGGCATTATCAAATATTAAAACATTCACAATCAAGGTAAATGTTTTTATATCTATAGTATATGATTTTGGCAAATTAAGTAATTTTTCACTTTTTTGTAATGATCACATCATAGCTTTTTGCACAATGCATTCACTTCATGTAAGGCACAATGCAAAAACTCAATTCATTCTGAACAAAGAAAAAAGAAAGATATATAGTTTTCCATAAGTAACTAGAAATTTACCAATGGAAATAAAACATAAACTGATGGATAGCAAAAATGCTGAAAATGTGTCTGGCCTACAGGGTACAGAAAATGGCCCAAGCTGCTGGCATTGAAAGGGTTTTTCATACAGTAGTCATATCTAGGTATATATTTATTACCAGAGGCGTAACTAGAAGCCTCCGGGCCCTGGTATAAGAAGTGCCACGGGCCCACCACCACATTGGCCCCCCTGACCAGATTGACTCCCTCCACAATGCCCCCATCTCCTACCTGGAGCTCCCGCGCAGTCCTCTTAGTAATGCAAAGCACTGGGAGATGATGTCATCTCCCAGCGCTCTGCATTACTAGAGCACCGGAGGGAGATTGCAGGCGCCAGGTGGAGGGGTCGCAGGGGGAAGCCAGACCCCTGGAGTGCACAGGCCCGGTCGCAGGTGTGACCCCTATATAGCCCTGCTGCTTCCTGGAGGTCCTGGATACTCAGGCAGGAACAACTGGCTGCTGCCCCCTGGCAGACTGGCAGAGATAGTGAATTTAGCTGCAGAGTCCTAGGTGGGGTTTCCAGAGGCCCTACGCCAGTAGACCGGCGAGGCAAGTGAATTCGCTCCTGCAGTGGCTAAGGTGAGAATCCCCAGCCCAAACCCCCTCCAGAAATGCAGCCGAGACTCGTATTAAGGAGGGTAGAATAGAACAGCATTTAATGATAAAACATACTGCTTATATACACTACCAGACACTCTTATCAAGATAAGAATACAAATTAGTGCTTGAAAAAGGGACATTTTAACTGGTCCATAATAACCTCCCCTGACTGATCAATGAAGCACAGCAGGAGTCAATTCACATTCCTTAGCACATGGAGTATTCTTTAAACAAGCCAGAGTGCTGGACTTAACTACCTACTCTGCAATCTGGTTCCCCAGATTTACCAAATGTCACACAATGTACAAAACAGAGATCAATATTTCAAATGTTATAGTTCCAAATTATTCCATCTGGTCACAGTATATAACTGAAAAAATGAAACTGGTTGACCCTTTCCCCAACACCTAAAAATAAAATTAGTTTACTTACCTTTAAAGGATTAATAATGGCATATATAAATAAAAAGTATTATTGTAGATATTGAAAAAAGAACTCCATCAATGCCAGTCTGATCTCTCAAACCTTCATGTTTGAGATATATAACGTTTTAAAGTTCCCCTCCCTCCCCTTTCACTGACATCAGTATCTAGCTGACAGAAGAAGATCCTGGTCCTGGGACCTGCAGGCGGCTCTTCAGTAGAGCCAAGATAGAAATATGTAGAAAAATATTTCATTGGAACAGTCTACAAAGTGTACTTGCAAACCAGGCACACTTTGTAGACCATTGCAATTAAGTATTTCTTTCTACACAAATCTCTTTCTGACAGCTTTACAGCTGAACTTTAAAATGTTATATATCTCAAACTGAGGGGAACCACTGGAAACTTCTTCCCTCCTTTTAGGGTGACTGGGACAACTCTTCCGCAGAAAGGCTTTAACCACTCCCCGGGGAGAGTTTCCTCCTACACCTCCAGATCTTCACCCCAGAATACACGCCTCAAGTGCTTGGAGCAGCGTTAAATGAATTGACACCACACAAGTATCAAAGCACAAAACCCAAATACCTTTATTCAACAACCACAGAACTTTTATACTATGAACTGGGAGGGTCTACAGAGTGGAAAATCACAAGCTTCACCTAGTGTATTCTCTAAAGGTCATACAAATATGGTAAAGAGGGGGTATGGAGCACATATAGTTAATGCATTTCGTGGTTCTAATAGAAATGTAATTAAGGACATTCTACAACTATATGCAACAGTAAAAATTATACTTATCTCTTTTCTACATGAAGGCCTCTGGGAAGGGCACTAAGTAACCTTCTGCATGTAGAACAAGCTGCTAGTTAAAAGTATAATTTAACCCCTATCGCTCTTGTTAGTGTATTAAAGAATTGCCTACTTATAAATGTCAATTTTAACCCTTTCACAAACCATAAAGGTTTGAGAGATCAGACTGGCATCAATGGATTTCTTTTTTCAATATCTACAATAGTACTTTTTATTTATATATACTGTTGCTAATCTTTTAACTAGCATTTACGTACAGCTAATACCAGTAAAATATATTTTATGTTAAAGCCCTAAAATATAATCCTAGACTTGTTTATGATATATATGTGTAGGCTACCACATCATTTGGTTATTTTTTTGTGTGGTCTGTAATAAGAGATATGAGTTAAGGCAGCTAATTTCTTGATACTCATGAGGGCTGTAGGGAAGACTCGGTGAAACCATAATAGTTAACAACTCTATTTTTTGGAGTTTTAAATGCTTTATTGAGGAAGATTAGCATTACAACAAGAATAAACATCAAGTACAGAACTGATACAATAATGGGTTGAAAACAATCGGAAAATGTATGGAAAGATATGTAAGAAAAGAGCAGAGATATGAAATAGGGGAATGTAAGCCAGCCAGAACCAACTGGCATAGAATATGAAACATAAGTGGCTTCATGCCTGATTAATAGTTAACAACTGTTAACCCTTTGGGTGCCAGAGATGTATCCAACACATTGCAGCACAATGATTTGGATACCTCCCTGTCATTCATAGGGTTAATAATAACAGACAAGTACAACTAGATTGGTGGTGAAAGGCCACAGCTTAATGTTATTGATTAATAAGAATGAATCAAACAGCACAACAATATTCTGCTCTTAGCCCTGGTAGCCTAAGAGCCACTAACAATAATATATGTAATAATAAGCAATATCAATTCACTCCGCCCCAATAGCCAGGAGCTAACCATTCTCACTCATAACTATAACCACTTATAAATAATTATCAAGCTATTTTTACTATTATTTTTTCAAATCCTCCAAAGCTAAACTGCCTATGCTTAGGGCAGGCTTGCCCCCACTCCCAATAAAATAAAGCTTGCTCACTAGCATTTCATAAACCCAGATTAAAAATATCTTTACCAGTATTTGATAAATGTAACCAATCAGTATGATATAGGCCTTTACCACCATTTTTAAGATTCACGTGTCTAAAGTAAAACCTCCATATTAATGCAGAAACTTGACCATATATTTAATCTTCCTACTAGAACTCTCAGAAAAAAATAATTTGACCAACGGGAATTTTGACAATATAAACTGAATATTTTCCTTAAAATAAGCAACGATTTGGACAGATATATAACCAATATCATTCCCACCCAAGTGAATAATAATGAAATCTGGATTGGGAAATTTAAATATGCATAACTCAAACTCTTTCTTTATCTGTTGTAGTGTAAGTCCTCTTACCCATACTACCATAGCTTATAGTCTGACTGATTAAATCCCAAATTCTCCTAGTAACGCCTGGTAAGTGCTCTTTTCCAAGCTGAAAAAATGAAAGAATTATCTAAAATCCATATCACCTTTGATAAAGCATCTGTAAAAGAGTAAAGAACAATGTTACTGCATTAGTATAAGAAGTGAGGTCGAACATACAGTTTAACCCATCAGTGTCACCTCCCCAATCTTTTAATCGTATTGTCTTTTAAACCCAAACAGACTGCTTCAGAGGCAGCTCCAATCCTAAATGAGTGGGAAGAGAAATGCATTGGATCAACATTTAATTTCACCAATATCTTCTTAACCCCTTAACGACCCTTGATGATCATAGTACGTCATGGATAGATCTGAGTTAATGACCCATGATGTACTATGACCGTCATGGAATTCCAGGCTCCCCCTGCGGCTGCACGCCATTCGGGGAGTCCAGAACCGGAAATTACAAAAAAAAAATGCTCCGTGGTCCTTAAGTGACCGCGCCAATGGTTGTTAAGGGGTTAAAGACACTACCAAATTGAAAAGAGGCAGCCTATTCACAGGAATAAGAAAAGTTCCAGAAAAAAGTGGACATAATTTTATAAATTTGGTAACTGAGTTAAAGGGGAACTACCACCCCGCAATAACTTAAGCTTCACTGATTGCTCATCTGACGACTAGCTGCTTAGTAGCGCTAGTCGCCAGAAATATTACCCGGTTCAGCAGATATCGGCGTTTTACCGATGGTGACAGGAGCAGGAAGCACGGACGTCTCTTCACAGTGACGTCCGTGCGCCTGCGCTGTCAGTCCCTTTTGAACCGTGCGGTGCAAAAGGGACTGATAGCGCAGGCGCACGGACGTCACTGTGAAGAGACGTCCGTGCTTCCTGCTCCTGTCACCATCGGTAAAACGCCGATATCTGCTGAACCGGGTAATATTTCTGGCGACTAGCGCTACTAAGCAGCTAGTCGCCAGATGAGCAATCAGTGAAGCTTAAGTTATTGCGGGGTGGTAGTTCCTCTTTAAATAGATACAGATTGTGATTTTTAATACCATTCAACGTAATACAGCAACCTTTACTTATCTGGTCTGTTTTGGATCTTTTAATACAAACAAAAAACTCTTGTTAGTCAACAGGAACAATTTCACATGACAAACCACCCTTTTTAAATGTATTTACTGGAACCAATTCAATTCTAAGAGCCCCAAAGAATGCCAGAATAAAAGATGACAAACAAAACAACCTTATATTCTGAATAACAAATAATTGGTGCTAAAACCATTTTCTCAAGCAACTCAATAGAAATAGAGTCTCATATCTTGTGACTCTCATTACCTTTTAAGATGTAACTACAAATTGATTAATTGTTCTTTCCCTTAAAAAGAATGAAACACCACAAAGCCTCCTTTTAACCATCAGTCCCAATATTCCTAACTCAATGCACCTTAAGAAATACAATACAGTCTGTTCCATGGCACTAATGAAGGGACTGAATCCTAAGGTCTTGTTAAAATGATACCAATCTTCCCAAGCCACCACGTATTATGACCAAGTACTTGATGCTAAGGAAGACTTGATTAATTGAAGTATTTTCTTCAGATCAAGTCCCAGAGATCCGTCGGACATTGCATCTGTAATGGGCCATAGGCCGTTACTGAAAATACACCGTTTGAACTTGTCTGTACAGACATACTTGGCCACCGGGCACCCTATGGAGGGGTTAATATAGATGTGGGAATCTGCACTGGTCAACTGATAGTCGACGGCGGACTATAGGATTAACTACACTGGTCGACTGGTAGTCGATGGCGGACTATACGATCGACTCACTGGCCGACTCGTAGTCGACGGAGGACTATACGATCAACTCGGAGTCGTAGGCTTTGGGGTCTCCAACTTTTAGTCGACCGCGGGCATTAGGATAGACTGCATTGTATGACTCTCATTCCATCGAATGGACTTGGTAGGTGGCCATTGGATTGGCCGCCGGCTCGAGTGACGTCAGGAATGGTCACTCGCTAGATAGGACTGTGTTGACGCCCAAGAACTTTACGCCTATTGGTCGTACTAGTGGACCAATCTGATTGTAGATTGCAGTGAACCTTTGTCGCTCCAACTCGACTACGCTGGAAGTGTGGGGTTCGATGGAATTTGGCGGCATCCTCCGACTCCTCGACTCCAGGTCGACCTGCGGAGCTTCGACCCGGCTCGCCTTCGACATTCCTGCACTTGACGTCCGACCAGCGCCCTCTGGCAGGGTCGAGCTGTACTGCATTGGCTGGACACCAGTACGAACCACGCTGACTGGCCGAGGTCGAGAGAGGGGTGAGTGGCACAACGTAGTAGGACAACCCAGCCTCCGTTACAGAATCCTTACCAATTCCACTTGCAGGCTAGTTCTCAAAATGTCTTCCACTGTTTATTAGCAATTACATTTTTAACTCCTGGAATGTGAATTAATTTCACCTATATTTTATGAGTTAGACAAGACAGAACTAAATAATGCAAGAGTTTAACTACTTTTGTGGACAAATGTTTTACTTCATAAACTACTCCTAGGTTATCACAGTGTATCGCTATTTGTCTGTTCACCAATTGTGGACCCATATCTAAACAGAGACCACAAATGGGAACAGTTCCAAAAAACCATATTCCTAGTAAGGCCCTATTTAATCCAACTCACAAGCCACTCCTGGGAACTCCATTGACTTTCCCAATAAGAGCTATAGCCAAACGCTCCAACTGCATTGGCATAAAGATTAAATTCTTCATTAAATCCAAATTTTAGCTGCCAGAGAGTACAACCATTATACCTTTTAAAGAATGCCTCCCAAACCATCAAATCCTCTTTTAGATAATTCGTCAATCGCACATGATAATTCAGGTTTTTAAAATCTGATATTGCAGTGGATAGCCTTCTGGAAAAGATTCTGCCTACTGGCCTATCTCTAACCGTGAAAGTTAAGAGTCCTAACAATGACTGTAATATGGGTAGCTTAATTTTCCTTACTGACTTGGCATAAGTTGTCAGTGAAGACATTAGAATCTTTAGGGTCTGTAAAAAGGAAATCATCTAAGAAATCTAAAATACCCACATTACCAGTTCATTTTTTGACAATCCATTCCAAAACTGTGACAAAATATTAAAATATAAGCATGGTACTGAAAAAGCATTGGCAAGCAGGTATCTTAGAACAGAAAACCTAAGAACTGGAAGCCCATTGAACGAAAGCACAATAGATATAATGGTTACAATCTGAAATCTGTTTAATATCTGCTTTCGCCAGTAATTCTCCCTGACCAAAACCTCTTATTATCTTCATAGATGTTTCAAAAGAGGTATACGACACGGAACACAATTCTTTTGTCGATCTGATCATTAAAAGATGATCCATCAGGGAAAGAGAGGTGATGAATCAGACAAGATTCACCTGTCTTTTTCTTCAGACTAATCCTAAACAGGATAAGTGAAAATGATCAAAAGGATGATAGATAAAAGGGCCTAAAACCCTCCCCAATATGATGTCCTTTGATATTATGCAATGTCCGGTTGATTATTGATTGACTTGAGGTTAACTCAATTAAGCTTTTCCAAGCTACAGACTGGAAGATGAAAACCATCTTGAAAACCTGCCTTAATGAGGTGAGCTCTCTGCCTGTTTGGATAGCGCTCTAACCATGGTAGCAGTTTGTGAAGTTTCACTGGAGTCATTGCCTTTTATACTTGCTTTGAAAGTAACTGTAGTGTTAGCTTGCTTTCTGAAGCAGCAAAATCCAGGATGACCTCCTGAACAAAAAGTACATGTATGTTTGTATTTACATGTAGCTGGAAACCTACATTGTGATTCGTTAACATATGCCTTTTTTCCTTGGTTGTGTTACTGTTGAAGTCCTATTCAGAAGACAGTTTGACCTTGGTGTAACATCAAAGATACACAAAGACCAACATCTTTCATACCCCATTTAACTTGAGGATGAACAGCTAGCCTTTGGCAGAACTGTTCATCATTGTTAAACCATTAGAAACCACCAACATTGCAAAAAGTCTCAATAATACCTTCTAGATTTTGGAATAAGCCAGAGCATAAGTTGGGATGTTTTTCACCAAGAACTGCTGCGTATATGCAATATGCCTACAGCCAGCTATTGAATGTTTTGGGAACTGGCCTACGTCTATCTTCTTCATCTGACTTTTTACCATTCTTTGTCAAAAATTCCTTTGATGTTGATATGGAAGCGTGGAACAACATTGATAAAGTGTATAAAAGAAATGCGGTATAAAGTGAGATTAGTCAAATTGGGTTTGTTTACATTAGAGAAGAGGCAAAGGAATGTGTTGCGTACCCGTCGGGCACTCAAAAGGTTAAAACTAGAGGAAAGGCATTTTCGGTTACTGCAATGGTAAGGATTTAGTTATACTATGGAGAGTAAAGATGTGACATTATTTTACTAAGGAGGTTGTGCTGGTAAATACAATATATAGTTTCCAAAAGGCTTTTTAGCTAAGAACAATATTAGTTGGTTTCACAGCAGATAGGATGTTGATCCAGGGAAATATCTGGCTGGAAGGAAGGAATATTTTTTTGAACTTGAAGCATAACTGGAAATTGTTTCAGTGGTGTTTTTATGCCTTCCTTTGGGTCAATAAGGATGATATGGCATGGGCTAAACTTCATGGACACAATACCTTTCCCCTGCCTCATCAACTATGTAATATATGTACAAAGAAAATTAGGCCAAAACAACAACAATCTTTCTGATGCATAAAAAAATCCACTTATTCCTATAAGCATAGTTTCTCTTTAAATCACTGAATTAGTGTATTCTACTATTAAGAGAGTACCGAATATTATCAGGCAACAGAACTTAAATAACACAGTACTATATAGGAAATCTCCAGCATTTTGTCATCAAAAAGTAACATTAAAGGAGCATTAACACATCCTAATAACCTCCCACTTAGCTTATTTTGTGCCTTTATTATTCTGTCAGTCCTAGATGTCATCTCCGGAGAGATGGACATGACTGTCAGGATTCCAAACTGCCCACTGGATCATCTTTTTTTTCTAAAACTGATGCAGTGGGCGGTGGCTAAGGTTCAACAGCTTTTTGGCAAATGAACGTCCAGAACCAATTGAAGATCTTATCTCTTGAGCCAAGGGTCAAAGGTATATTCATAGAGGCCAATCAGCCGTGGAAAAAAATGGAATACCAGTCAAACATTTCCCCCTAATGGCTACCATGTCCCATTATTCCCTCCTAATGCCCACCCATGTCCTATTAGGCTTCCTCTTACAACCACACATTTCCCATTATCCCCCACAACTCCCATCCATGTCCTATCAGACTCCCTCTAAAACTCGACTCATGTGCCATTATTTCCCCTAATGCCCATCCATGTCCTATTCAGAATCCCTCACCCCATCCCCTGTGCTTACCAAGAATACGACTTACCAACCTGCTTACCTATAATGAGACTTCCTCATTCTCTCTCCATCTAGCATACCTAAATGAGACCCCTGCCCCCCTACCTAGAATGAGACGCCCATGACTTCCCTCACATCCCTAAAATAAGATGCCCATCCCATCTCCACATACCTAAAATGAGATCCCCATCCGTACAAAGAGACTCCTCATTCTACCCCATACCTACAATTAGACCCCTATCCTCACCTACATACCCAAAATGAGACCCCCATCCCCCCATACAAAAATGAGTCCCCCAAGTCCCTATCCATATCTAAAATGATAACACCCCCCACACGCACTTACGCGCACACACGCAATCCATCTCTTCCTTCCACACCTACTGTTTGCATACCTTTTATCGGGGAGTGGAACCTCTTGCACTGGTGTTCTAGTACTTTCAGAGGTTAGGGTATAAGAGATACGTTGCTCCCTCTTGGTCCTGCTCTGTCAAGAAGTAAGTCATTGAGGACAGAACTGCAAGTTGGATGTGAAGTCAAACGCAGCGAGCTGCAATCAGTAAGTCACTCTGTCTCAACGTGCAGGACCACAAGGGAATGTCTTTGGATAAAATCTGTGCCAATAGCAACATATATCTCTCTTCTCCCTCATGAAATAGAAGCATGTGGCAGGTGGCCATAGCAGCTAGAGAGGTGCGTCTGGCAGCAAGACTAGGCCCAGGACATGTGGTCTACCAGAAAATTTCCCTGTGCCCTGGTAGGCCACTCGGACACTGATAGTGGCCATTTAGGATTTTCTGGCCAAAGTAAGATAATGTACTTAACCTTTTGAGTGCCAGAGGGGTACGCAACGCATTTTAAAGCAATGAGTTGCATAACCCTCTGGCACTCAAAGGGTTAAACATGTATTATATATTACTGTACTTTGCATTGTACATTTTCACATTTCACACACATTAGTATTACTGCCCTTTTTGACTAGGTTCAGATGGGAGACTGGACAGAGACCCATTGTAGCACCATACAAGTTTCCCATTTCACTTACCCCAGCTGTCCCAGTGTGAACAATGGGTGAGCCACATTGTCATCAGTAAAAAATAAATGGCTGACACCTACATGGGCCACCATTGATTGGCTTGTTGTAATGATAGAATAGCCTATGTGAGCAATCTGCATGGTGCATAGCTACCAAGCTGAATCACCACTGCATTCTGCATGGAAGGCAGCAAAGACCTGGAATGTTATGTTGGGTTTGTGCGTTAATGTTCCTTTAATGTTATTTTTCATGATCAATTTTTGGGGTACATGCATAATTTAAGGAATGCTATTTTTTTTAACGTGGTCTTAAAGTGTGAATTGCACACTGAATCTGAGAAAACCTTTTTTTTTCCTATTTCTTGTAGGAAATAGGAGAAGTTTCTTCTGCAGCTGCAAAAGAAAAATAGAAATGAATTGGAAACAGACTCTGGTTATAGGAACCAAATGTGTGCCATTCATCTTGATTCACGCTGAGACTAATGTGAGTTCTTCCTGCTGTGGTTGGGAGTATGTCTACGCAGGTGGTAACTGATCCGTCCCACAGATATTGTGCCGGACAGGCATGTGTAAATCACGGAACTCAATATCCATTTACTAATGCAGATGTTATAGATTTTAACCCTTTGAGTGCTAGAGGAGTGTGCAACACATTGTAGAGCCCTTAAAGGGTTAAGTTATATGTCAAACTCTCTTTAACTTTTCTGTATTCTATTGGAAAGAAAAATGGGACATGATTAGACTGAGTATCTGCCGTATGTAAGAGCCATTTTGACCACCCACTTTACCCTCTTCATGTATGAAATGTTTAGCTTGTCTTTGATCTTTGGTCTCCTTTTTTGTATTCAAGATAAACTGGACACTATCCTAAACATTTATTAACCCCTTGGATACAATGCATTGGATTCCTTTCTAGCATTTGATGAAAAGTGAAACTATGACTATAGAAATTTGTATTTATTAATGTTTGAATGTTGTGCTTGCAAGTATCATTCGTACAGCAGTAAGGTATATCCACATTTTCTCTTTCTTCATTTGAACTTGGTTATAGTCTATAGGAGGACATGACATTCCCCTATTTGAAAACGCTTAAAGGGGTCAAAGGAATCATGGGGAGGGCTTCTCTTAATGGAAGGTCTCATTTTGACTTTTGAAGCCTATCATCTAATATGGGAAGTAAAGCCAAACTAAATAGGAGCTTAAAAATGTATATATACACACACACTGCTTCCACATGGCTGTTATAGATAACAGAGAATAGGTTTATTTAAAGCAGTAACTCTTAACAATAGGCTTTAGGGTACATCATCGAGTTAAATGTTCAGGATATCCCCGCTTGATCACATGTTTAATCACTGGTTCAGTCATTGCAGTTGATCTACATGTGCTTAAAGAGGAATATTATGAAAACCTGAGTTGTTGTGTGCTCCATGGGTTGGAGGAGAATATAGTCAAGTTGATACCTTTATTGTCTAACTAAACAGATCTAGGATGCACACTTTCAAGACCTCTTAGGTCTCTTCCTCAGGCATGTTAACATGCCTGAGGAAGAGACCTAAGGTCTTGAAAGCTAGCATCCTAGATCTGTTTAGTTAGCCAATAAAGGTATCAACTTTACTATATTCACCTCCTGTATTTCTGTGGCTAACATGGTACCAACTCTCTCATCTGTTATCAACGTGGATTGGAGGAATCAATAAATGTAAAAAAAAAATAAAGGTATTATGCTCGTAACACAAAATACCAAAATGTTGATCCTTGATAGTAACCCTTTATTTTACATTTTAAGATAGCCGAGTATCCACTTCTACTAATGTAAACTCCCTTTTTTTGGGACCCATGGGCAGCTCTAGCATATGGGACAGTGGAGTCAATCACCACTTTCCACCCTTTCCCGATCCCATCTCTTTCACCTCCCCATTAAAAAATATATATAAATCTTCCCACCTGGAGGATCAGACACTGAGAGCAACTCTAAAGCTCCCAGGTAAAGATTGAGATTCATTCAAGAGTAAAACTTTTTTTTTCCTTTCTACACAAATTAGCCAATCAGAACACAGCACAGGCTTTTATTCCCAATTACCAGCCAGACATTTTTATGTTCTTTTAGTCAGGGACTAAGTGAAAATAGACAGTGTTGGGGTTAGTAAATAATATCTTCATCATGGGCAGCATATGTCTGTTTATGTAATAATAATAATTATAATAATGTGATTGGCTAGTTCATGTTTAGATGAATTTCACTAATTCCTCTGAACAATGTAGGAGTCAAGCAACTCCAGTTTTACCTGCCTTTATACCTTCCTTCTAAGTAGAAGCCATGTCAGTGACATAGCCAGGTTAGTGGTGTTTTTGCAGTATGCAAGATTCCAAGGGTCACCCGCTACCCCCAACACACACACAAACACACAATTCCTTTTTACCATACACTCAAGAGCAACTTGCCCAGCCAGCAAATCCATCCACCCAGGCTTAGGCAGGAAAGACTCAGTGTCTTCATTCTGCTAGAAGTTTTCTCACAATGCATACCCTGTCAAGATAACAGGTGGTGATGGACTACAACACCCATCATCCTCAGCCAATCATTTGATGGCCAAGAATGATGACAGTTATAGTTTATCAAAAGCTGGTGAGTCACATGATGCTCACCCTACGATGTGAGCATCGAATGTGCCTTGCCCCTGCCTGTCCTTGGATGGTGCTGGAGGAAGTGAAAGCAGGAGGACGATAATGAGGAATGATAGGAGAAATTCCTGGCCGCTACAAGGCCTAGGTGGATAATTGACGTGGTGAGCCAAATAAGAGGGCCACCTAGGTAAATGGTTTAAAAAGGGGGAGAGGAGAGGTGGGGTTTACAGGACCGTGAACTCAGAGCTGAGAGGCTGATGCCTTGAATTTAAGGCTTACAGCTCCTCCCACAAACATAGGCCAAGCCTTTAATATGTGGTCAGAGCTTACAGCGAATTGCAATGATGAATGATAGGAGAAATGTGGATTCCTGGCCGCTACAAGGCCTAGTTGTATAATTGACGTGGTAAGCCAAATAACCGGGCAAAAAGAAAGTGCAAAACCTTTGTTTAACTTGCATAAAGGTAACATCAGTTAGTCAATGAAGTAAGGGCCTCTAAGATTTCAACTTCTGGATTAAGGATATATCTTGTATAGCAGGGCTCAAAATTTCCACTCGCCACTAGCCAATGGCGAGTGAAAATTTAGCCCTGGCGAATAGAAATTCAGCCCTGGTGGGTATGTTATGACTTGCAGTGGCGAGTAATTTTTCAGGTCTGGCTAGTAGCAAAGGACTTAAAATTATAAGCCCTGTTGTATAGCATGATGATTGCCACCTGCCCAATTTCTGTATAATATGATGAGGAACTTTGTTGCGGGATGCTGAAGAGGCTTCGCCTATTCTGAAAGAATGACCTGAAAACTCTAATGGATTATGACCTAGTCTGGATAACATGGTTCTGAGATAATGAGTGAAAGAAGCTGTAGTTAGTGGGCTGTTGTTTAATGGAAGTAAAGGGCTATGGTTACTGAAGGGTTTGATTAGGTTGATTAATTGATTGAGTTCTGTGTAAGGGCACCAGAGGTTGTTTGTTGAGTAATAAGGGATATAATTACCTTTGGCAAGCTGGTCGGTTTTAGAGTGTGATAAGAAAAGTTTAATGTGATTATTGCATACTATAAGTTGTTGTTTAGTGATGAATGGCAAAGATTTTGACCTAGCTAGGAATTCACCCGGCCTAAGAAAGCCAAACAATGCTAAACTGATAGCTGTGAGTAATACTATATTGGTATTCTGCTGAAAAGGTTGGGAAAGTAGGAATTTGTGTAGTTGTTTGAATAATTGATTTGATATGGGTTTATGAGACTTGACTCGTGGTAGTGGTAATTTATTAATTCCTTTGAGAAAAAGTTTCAGTTTATATTGTGAAAAAATGGATGGTTTGTTAGGATATAGGATAGCTAGATGATGATGAATTCCTGCAAGATATGATTTTATGGAAGAGTAGGCTAAATGAATTGTAGAATGGCAAAAGGCTGCGAAGGCTAGAATAGTACGATTAGAATATGGCTGAGGAGGTTTAGTTTGAATTATGAATTGATTGAAAGAATTCCATGCTTTATTATATATGTGTGTACTGTGTTTGGAGCTAATGCTTTATTGATGACTAGTTGAACAGCCCGTTACACTGGCCACAGTCCCACTGCCACCTGGTCACCGGGCAGTCACGTGCAGTAGAGACTGCCCACGCCACGGCTGATACAGAGCTGGACACTCCTTTGGAGCACCTAGATCTGTATCAGCCATGGCGCAGGCAGTCTCTACTGCACATGACTGCAGCACGCGCAGCAGTGTCTACTGCGCATGTTGCGGCGTTACACACGTTTTAGAGAATTATTATATAGGATGGCTGATGCAATGAATACGTTTTTAATTAAAGTATTGCTGGAGGACGGGATGGAGATTTACTTCTTCTGAGTTGAAAAGGACCTGTAATTTAGAATGTGATAAAGTGTCATTATATGTATAACCTAATTTGAATTGACAGATGAATGAATAAAACATTTATGGTACAGAGACAGCTAAGTTAACTTTCTAAATAATTTCGTAATGAGCTGGGAGTGAGATCTACCTTTAAAAATCAAAACGGCAGTTTCAGGCTAAATTAATTGGAAAGTAACAGCTTTGCTGTCCATGAGTGACCCCAGACTGCTGCAGCTGCTACAAATGTGTAGATTTCTAGGAGGGACGGAAATGAATGAAGTTCATTTCAATCTGATACTTCTCTAGGCCATTGTTCTGCAAACCATTAATCATTTGAAATAGCAGAAAAACCTTCCTTTGAGATAGTACAAGATTGAACACCTGGGAATGCTGGTTTGAGCATGGGAGGGAACATCATGTGGCCGTTCCAATGATGCAAGAAAGTTGACCACATGATGAGATCTGATTTAGCTTCTATGTCTAATGGAATTTTGGAATTAGGGAACTGAGAACTGTAGGTGTACAGGCTGAGAAGAAAGGATATGAAGGACCTACATTGCGGGATGATTTTCATTGAAAGGCTAAGGTGACCTATAAGTGACTGTAATTCTTGTAATGTGATGAATTCTTTGCAGATGTAGGATTCGACTAATAAAGTAATACGATTTAGTTTGTCTTGTGGGATACTGGTCTCTAGGAGAATAGAGTATTAAAAATCTGAGGAATTCTATCGTAGTTGCGGGGCCGTGGGTTTTATCGGATGCTACAGGGATATTGAGGGATTTGAATAGATTAAGTAGTTTTTTTAAACTTGAGGGGATGTGATTTGCTGGTTTAATAAGCCGAAAGTCATCGAGGTACTGAAGTACGGCTGGACATTTTCACTGGTTGAGAAGTAGCCAGCAAAGGGTGTCAGCAAAGGTGCTTTTGCAACCAAAAGACTATCTAGGTTGAAGAAGTACCTTCGGCCTCTGTGAATAGGTAAGGATGTACAGTGAAACTTTGGCCTCTGTTGAAGAGGCAAAATTGGTAAGTGAACCTTTGGCCTCTATGAAGAGTTAAGGTTTGTAATTAAACCTTCGGCCTCTGGGAAGAGGTAAGGTAAGTGAACCTTCGGCCTCTGCAAAGGGGTAAGGTAAGTAGGTGAACCTTCAGCCTCTGCGAAGAGGTAAGGTAAGTAAGTGAACCTTCACCCTCTGAGAAGAGGTAAGGTAAGTAAGTTAACCTTTGGCCTCTGAAAAGAGGTAAGGTTGGTAAGTGAACCTTCGGCCTCTGAGAAGAGGTAAGGTTGGTAAGTGAACCTTCGGTCTCTGTGAAAGAGGTAAGGTTAGTGATTGTAACTAGCGGTCTTTGAATGTCTTGAAGCTTGAAAGTAAAGTGTAATAGAAACTTGTGTCTACAGAGAAAAGCGGCTGAGATGCCCGAAGACTGGATCGAAAACCAGAATTGACTGTTGAAAAACCGGAAGTGACGTAGCGACCTTGATAGAGCTCACAGGACCGTGAACTCGGAGCTGGGAGGCTGCTGCCTTGAATTTAAGGCTTACAGCTCCTCCCACAAACACAGGCCAAGCCTTTAACTCATCAGTTAACAAAATGAATAGTGAGTGAACAGAATAAACATCTAAATCAAATCAATATTTGGTGTGACCACCCTTTGCCTTCAAAACAGCATCAATTCTTCTAGGTACACTTGCACAAAGTCAGGGATTGTGTAGGCATATATTCAGGTGAATGATTAAACAATTATGCCAAACAGGTGCTAATGATCATCAATCTAATATGTGGGTTGAAACACAATCATTAACTGAAACAGAAACCACTATGTAGGAGGAATAAAATTGGGTGAGGAACAGCCAAACTCAGCTAACAACTCAAAAATCATACACCATGGCAAGACTAAGCACAACAACAATACACAAGGTAGATATACTGCATCAGCAAGGTCTCTCCAAGGCAGACATTTCAAGAAGACAGGGCTTTCCAAATGTGCTGTACAAGCTCTTTTGAAGAAGCACAAAGAAACAGGCAACGTTGAGGACCGTAAATGCAATGGTTGGCCAAGGAAACTTAGTACAGCAGATGAAAGACACATCATGCTTACATCCCTTTGCAAGCGGAAGATGTCCAGCAGTGCCATCATCTCAGAATTGGCAGAAAACAGTGGGATCCTGGTACATCTATCTACTGTCCAGAGAATTCTAGTCAGAAGTGGTCTGCATGGAAAATTTGCAGCCAAAAAAGCGATACCTCCGACGTGGAAACAAGGCCAAACGACTCAACTATGTACGAAAACACAGGAACTAGGGTGCAGGAAAATGGCAGCAGATGCTCTGTAATGATAAGACAAAATTTGAAATATTTGGCTGTAGCAGAAGGTGGCTTGTTTGCCAAAGGGCGGGAGAACGGTACATGAATGACAGTCTGCAGGCAACAGTGAAGCATGGTGGAAGTTCCTTGCAGGTTTGGGGCTGCGTTTAGGCAAATGGAGTTGGGGATTAGTCAGAATTAATGGTCTCCTCAATGCTGAGAAGTACAGGCAGATATTTATTCATCATGCAATACCATCAGGGAGGCATCTGATTGGCCCCAAATTTATTCTGCAGCATGACAACAACCCCAAACAAAGAACCAAAGTAATTAAGAACTATCTTCATTGTAAAGAAGAAGAAGGAGTCCTGGAAGTGATGATATGGCCCCCACAGAGCCCTGATCTCAACATCATTGAGTCTGTCTGGGATTACATAAAGAGAGAGAAGAAACTGAGGCTGCCTAAATCTACAAAAGAACTGTGGTTAGTTCTCCAAGATGTCTGGAACAACCTACCTGCTGAGTTCCTTAAAAAACTGTGTACAAGTGTACCTAGAAGAACTGATACTGTTTTGAAGACAAAGTGTGGTCACACCAGATATTGATTTGATTTAGATTTCTCTTCTGGTCACTCACTATCATTTTGTTAATTGATAAAAATAAACTATTAACATGTCTATTTTTTTTAAAACATTCTTATTTTGCAGCATATTTTTTCACACCTGCCTAAGACTTTTGCACAGTGCTGTATATATGTCAAAAGAATGAGTATTGCAGTATGTAATACTTTTTTTATTGAACTAATATTTACATTTTATGGAGAAAAGCTTTTGAGAGATAAACTCTCTCTTTCTCAAGTCTGAAGCAACTGAAAACAAGAGAAATGAAGCATACTGGACATAAGAGGAAAAAAACAAAAGTTTGGAGCTGATGGGGAGTGAATCAGAATGCATGTGTGTTGGGGGGGTAGATGGCAACACAGGGTGGGGGACACATAATCACAGTACACAGATGCAAATCAAAAAATAAAGTGAGAAGAGTAAAACATGTATCAGAATAAAATAAATAGAAGTGAATATTATATAAAATGTTGATAATGTGATAAGAAGCCCAAGTATTTATTCAGTCCATTGTGTTTGCTGTTGAAGTAAATTACCATCTTGATTTCAAATGTCTTTCTCTCCTGTGTATTCTTGAAGTTCTTTCTGAGTATTCTGATCTTAAAGGGATAGTAATGGTTAATTTTAAGTTGATTTAATATTGTAGACATTAACATCAATGTAAGTCTTCTCTCTCAAATCTTTATGGTTTGAGAGATACAACTTGCTAAAGTTACCTTTTCCTGGCTGTTTTACTCAAGGCTGCCATCTAGCTGACAGCTGCAGATTCCAGTCATTTGATCAGACAAAGGCTCTTCATCAGAGCTGAAATCACACTATTTAGAAATAAATACTTCATTGGAAAGGTCTACAAAGTGTGCTTGCAAGCCAGGCACACTTTGTAGACCGTTCCAAATGAAGTATTTATCTTTAGATATCGTCATATCGGCACTGCTGAAGAGCCACATCAAGTGACCAAAATCTGCTTCTGACAGCTTTACAGCTCGTCAAGCAGAAAGGGGAGGGACCAGAGAACTTTATTTTCCTGTATCTCTCAAACCACAACGGTTTGAGAGATACAAATAAGTGCAAGTACTCTCTTTTAATCGTATGTGCCATATAGTTAATACTTTTTTTCTGACATTACTATTAACAAAATTTGATATCATATTCAATGCTATTTTTTCTGATCTGATACATGTTTTACTCCACTCCCACTATATTTTTTGACTTGCATCTGTGTACTGTGAGTCTGTCACCCCCCCTCCGATTCACTCCCTATTAACTCCTAACTTTCCTCTACATTCTGGGTTTTTTTTCTCTTATTTCTAAAATGCCTCATTTCTCGCATTTTCAGTATGCTTGACTTGGGAAAGGGAGTTTATCTCTTAAAAGCTTGTCTCCATAACATTTAAAGGGATAGTAATACTTAAAATGTAAAAAAAGATATGTTGTAAGGTTTATCCACCTGAGTAAAACAAGAGTACTTCCACTGCTGAAAGGTGTTTCATTCAAAAGTTATTAATTTTCAAAGTTGAATTTTTTAGGTGCAATATCACAGTGGCCTGAAATTGTACAGTGGCGCGGTTGCTACACGATCCTATGGACAGCTCTGGTCAGTTGACCATAAATCTCCATAGGATAGTGTAGCAACAGCACCACTGTACATTTTCAGGCCACTGTGATATTACACCTAAAAAATTCAACTTTGAAAATTAATAACTTTTGAATGAAACACCTTTCAGCAGTGGAAGTACTCTTGTTTTACTCAGGGGGATAAACCTTACAACATATCTTTTTTTACATTTTAAGTATTACTATCCCTTTAAATGTTAGTCCAATAAAAAAGGTATTATTACATACTGGAATATTCTTTCATTTGACCACTACACCATTGGACTAACACAGCTAACCTACATTGTATTTATATATACTATATATAATTAATAAGCTTTTGAAATACATTTTCCCTTTTTCAGGTCTAAAGCATACTGGTAATAAGCATACCTAGGAACTTTGTCTTGTGGTGCAGCTAGGGTAAATACATGATGAGATTGGTGTAGAAAAGGGGAGTGGCTTGACCATGAGTGGGGCTTAACATACGTGGAAAAAGTAGGAGGAACAGGGTGGGGAAGAAGGTGAGGTGGGAGGAGCAGACAGGGAAGGAGCTTAAGTGGGCAGAGTTTCATTAGAAACTCCCACATCCAGAGAATCAGCCTCTGCCCTGGAGACCCAGCAAAACCTGGAGTCTCCGGGGGAAATCTAGAGAGTCCCCATCTATGGTAATAAGGTTATTATATATATATATATATATATATATATATATATGTACACACACACACACACACTGATGTACATCATGATGTACAAATACATTTCTCCAAATTCCCATTTATGTAAATGTAGTTCTTTTATACCAGTTTAGAATATGTATTTGTTCCCTATGGTATAGTTGGTTGCTCCATAATTACCACTAGTTTTCTTAGTACACACCCATGTGTACTGTCCCATTTACTCACAAAGGCTATTAAATGAAATAAGACATCACCATACAAATAGTGACATTTGTTAAATAACCATCTAGCAATGGTGCACCCTCTCTGGAAGATTATACGAATATCCAGGGGAATAATACTTGATAATCCACCTTTTCAATACCATATGTAGCACTGAATTTAATTCCACATCACCAAGAGAGGGTTTCCAGTTGCCCAGAAACCCTCCATGAACTTTTTTGTCGCTATCAAATCAAAGAAATAGAGAAGGGGGCATAGCTTTAGCACCCCAATAATTACAAATGTTTACTTTGCTTATGAATATGATAGGGGCAGGCAACTTGCATACCTCCAGCTGTTTAACTACAACTACCAAACATCTCTGGAATTCTCAGGTTTGAACCTTGTGGCATTAATGGGTGGGATGACAAAGCAAAACTGACTTGGATATTATTGCAGATGACTTGAAGGTAGGCAAGCAATACAGTAAGGCAGTGGCAAAAGCAAACCAGGTACTTGGTTGTATAGGGAGAAGCATTAATAGCAGAACGAAAGATCTACTAATGTCTCTCTATATATCACTGGTAAGGCCTCACCTGGACTATTGTGTACAGCTCTGGAGAGTAGGCCATAACTCCAGAAGAACCTTAATAAATTGGATCCAGTTCAAAGAAAATCCACCAAAATGGTACAGGGTCTTCATGAACAGGGTACCACAACAGGCTCAAAGAACTTCATATGTACAGCCTGGAAAAAAGGATGGAGAGGGTGACATGATAAATTCCTTAATATAGTGAAAGACTTCTAATATAGTACAGGAGGGACACATTTTTCAGAAGATAAAGGAATACTACAACAAGAGGTCATGATCCAAAGTTAGAGAATGGAAACTTCAAAAGTAACGTGCATACATGCTACTTTACAGAAAGGGAGATTTCCTAAGGGAACAGTCTCCTGGCAGAGGTGGTAGGGAGAAAAACAGTTGAGGAATGACTGTCATAGGCATAAATCTGTTCTGAGAAGTATGTAAGACTGTTGTTTAATTAGACAGGGAAATGGGCAGACTGGATGGGACAGATGGTTATTTTCTGCAGTCAAACTCTATGTTTCTATGTTTATTCATGTAGAAGCTGTGCGCTGGCTGGTGAGCTGGAATGTACTAAAGTTCTTTAAACTTTCTTTTTTCCAAGTATTATTTGCTGTTTTCCTAAAACTATCGGTGTACCTACAAAATATTCTGTGGAAATTCCCACCAGCTAAAATGCTTTAGAGCTGCAACTGTCAGGACTACATGATTTATGAGGTTCTTAATTTTAAAATGTTACACAATCTTTTTTAATCTGCCACTTGTCAACCACACGCCTACCCACTTTGTGTCTTATGTTTCCTCACGCTCTAGATCAGTGATTCTCCGCTCCAATCCTCAGGACACAACAGGCCAGGTTCTCAGGATATCCTTAATTATGTGCAGGCTACTCAATGACTGGTCCACTGATTAGTCACCTCTCATTAACCCCTTAAGGAACCATGACATGCCAGATCGTCATGGGAAAACTTCCCTAAAGGACCCATGATTGTCCTGGCACGTCATAGCTTTCAGGGCGCCCCGTGTGGCTGCACTATGTTCGAGGAGCCCTGATTCATACTGGTAAAAAAAATGCTCCGTGGTCCTTAAGTTAGGCTGACCAGATCTCACCTTTAGCCGGGGACAAAGAGGAAATAGCCATTTTGCAGTACTTCACTGAAATCAATGAAGTCCTGCAATATGTATTTTTCCTATGCGTCCCCAGTTAAAGGTGAGGTCTGGTCAGCCTACCTTAAGTGCCGGCTGCATGCATGCGCGGTCAGTCCTTAAGGGGTTAAGAAAGGTTATAATGAAAATTTGACTTACTTGTGTGCCCGGAGGGTTAACATTGATAAGTACTGATCCAGTTTGAAAGTTATTGTAAGCAAGACCTTCATTGCCATGTGTTTGTCTGTTTCTGTATGTTCTTTTTACTCCCTTTTTGCTACACTATAAAGCAGTGGCTCTCAACCCCAGTGGCCACTAACAGGCCAGGACTTAGGGATTTCTCTGCTAGAACACAGGTGTGGTGATCAGAGGCTCATTCACATTGATTAACTCACCTGTGCTCTAACAAGGAACTCCTCAAATCCTGGACTGTTAGTGGCTACTGAGGGCATGGGTTGAGAACCAATGCTATAAAGAATGATGGTAATTAGAGTGTATTGCATTTGTTTGTCTGTCTGAATACTTTTTTTAATGCTACTGTTTCCAGTTTTAATAAAAAATTACAAAAAAAATGTAAAGTTACCATCATTTACCTTTTTTAATGTTTTATCCCTTTGAGTTCCACTGGGAGGGCTTACACATTGCAAATCAATGTGCTGGACACATCACCTGCTATTCAATAGGTTAAAAAGTATTTTACCCCTCCTCCTTTTTCCTTTACAACCTTCTACTTTTTGCTTCTTTTCTCTTAGGTATACTTTCCCATAATGTTATGATCTATAGCACTGAAGACACATCTTGTTAAAGGGATAGTAATACTTAAAATGTAAAAAAATATATATGTTGTAGGGTTTATCCTCCTTAGTAAAACAAGGGCACTCTCACTGCTGAAAGGTGTTTTATTCAAAAGTTATTACAGTTCAAAGTTGAATTTTTTTAGGCGCAATATCACAGTGGCCTGAAATTGTACAGTGGAGCTGTTGCTACACCAGCGTATGGACTGCTCTGGTCCCAGGACCATAAATCTCCATAGGATGGTGTACTCGTTGACCAAACAATGGCACAGGAGCTGGACAAGTACGTCAGATGTGCATTATCACCTCTTTATCACACCTTAGTGCATAACCACTACGTGTGAAAATTCAGCATTGTATTAAGATACATGTGAATAGTCATCCAAGGTTCTATAGCACTTTGATGTGCCAAGGACACCAGCTTAGGTTGTTATACTTTTTTCTGTAAAGACTTAGACATCTATTTTGCTACCAGGGCCAATTTAAGCCACTTGTGGGCCCTACACAAAGTATAAAGTAGCAGACCTCTTAATCTCTTGGATTCCATAAAGGTCTCCAAGGCATTACAAAGCAATGTGTTGGAGACTTCTGTAGTATTCATGGGGTTAAATAAAAACTACGCTTGTTTTCCCTTCTGCTAAAATTGAGAACACAAACTTACAACAACAGCAACATTTTGAACTTAACCCCTTAAAGACCCTTGACGGTCCTGACACATCATGGGTCGGCGAGCCATAAGGACCCATCCATGACATGCCAAGACAGTCATGGAATTCAGATCTCACCTTGCTGCTGCACACCATTCAGGAAGCCCTGAAAAGGATGAGAGAAAAAAAAATGGTCCGTGGTCCTTAAGTGCCGTCCGCATGCGGGATTGGCGGGTCCTTATGAGGTTAAGACCGCCATGGGTAAAACATGAGATAAGAACCCATGATGGTCCTGACATGTCATGGTTTTCAGAACTCTCCGCGAGGCTGAACACCACTCAAGGAGCCCTGAATCGGTTAGTCAAAAAAATGCTCTGTGGTCCTTAAGAGCCAGTCAGTTCCAAAGAAGGCTGAGATCACACCTTCGTTCAAACAAAGTTAAAGGGATAGTAATACTACGTTTTATCTTTATTTTATTTTGTAGGCATTAAAAAGATATGAAGAACGCTATAAGTCTTATCTCTCAAACCTTTGTGGTTTGAGAGATATTCACAAGCAAAGTTACCCCTCCCGCCCCTTTTACCTAGTGTAAGCCATCTCTTCTCAGATGTGGAATGCAGTCCATAGACCAGACAGATAACAGCAGGGGACAATCTTCTTCCTATGAGAACAATGAAAGCCCTGCCCCCCTTGACAAGTTTTTCAGGTTTTTCCCTTATCTTAATTGAAGATTGTCTATCTCTGCAATCTACCTGGGCACCTCCCTTCTGATCTGGCTGAGCAGAGTTACATCAGTAAAAGGGGTGGGAGGGGGATACTTTCCCATTGAATTACTCTTGAACTACAACTCTGACAGAATTGAAATAACACTCTCCAAAGTCCAAATACTATGACGATTAATTAGAGCTGCTTTTATTATGAAACATTACTATCCCTTTAAAGGGATAGTAATACTTAATATGTAATAATATAGGGTTTATTCTCCTGAGTAACAAAAAGGGCACCCTTACTGCTAAGATGTATTTTATCCCAAAGTTATTATATCTCAAACTTGAATTTTTTAGGTGCAGTATCAAAGTGGCCTGGAATTGTACAGTGAGGCTATTGTTACCCCATCCTCTGGACAGCTCTGGCCAGTTGACCATAAATATTGATAGAATGGTGTAACAACAGCATCTATGTACATTTATAAGCCACTGAGATACTGCACCTAAAATAATTCAAGTTTCAGCTGTGATAGCTGTAGCTGAAAATACTTGACATTTAATGTTATATCAACCTATTTTTGATTGTTAGTGTTCCTTTAACTCAAGCAGATCCTTCAGACTAACTGAAACACTGATTGATTCCCCTGGGTCCATATGCAGATATCCTGAAAACTTGTACTGTTGCAGGGGCCTGAGGACAGGTTTGACCCTCCCTGATATAGTTTTTTAACTAATGTTGCTTGGTGCAATGTTGCCATCTTTGTTGTGGAACCTTGGAGCTATATACATTGTATTCATTAACCCTTTGAGTGCCAGAGGGTTACTCAACTCATTGCAAAGCAATGCGTTCCGTACCCCCTCTGGCACTCAAAGGGTTAAGCTGCTGTCACATGCCTCTTTAGAAGTTAGGGTGTGCAATGGAAATTCAAGACTTTGTGTTGAGGTATCTTCAACTCTAATCTGTGAAGCCAAGGATTTAGGTGGAAGTTGATGAATAACTCAATACCTTTCTGGAGCTCAAATGGTTAATGTAAAAATGAAATTACAATCCTAGTCCATTCCAGCATTTACCTGTGGTTGTTGCTAGGTACTGAATGGATGGACTAAAGCCACAGACCTTATGCCTAACCCTTTGAGTACTAGAGAGGTATGCAGCGCATTGCAGCAATGCGTTGGATACCTCTCTGGCACTTAAAGGGTTACAGCCTCAGACATTCTTGTCACCTAATAGTGTTAACCCTTTGAGTGCCAGAGGAGTACGGAGATGCATTCCGTACCCCTCTGGCAGTCAAAGGGTTAAGAATTTCCCTGCTAATAAAGGAGCAATTGTTCAGCACAGCGCACTAATAATGGATTTGGCGGGTCGAAACGTCAGGTCTTTTGGGAACCTTACATCTAGCCTGCTTTTTATCATCTCTCCCGGACACCCTGTATCATGCCATGGATTATACTGGCACCTCCCATACAGTGATCAACAAGTAAACTACTAATCCTGTAATGGAAATGACAATTCCTGAAAGAAGATCCCCCTCGCTCACTGCTCTCCCTTGGGAATGATGTGTGTGTGTGTGAGTATGTTTTTCTTAGTGGGGGCTGTAGGTTAATTCCGTGTCACAGTGGATTAATGCTGACAGGAGTAGAACAAGAGTAGGGGGCAGGGGCAGACCGTGACAAGACAGATGACAGACTTACATGCCAATGCGTGAGAATCCTACCCCTGCTCTGTTATTCTTGCGTGACTGTTGTTTCCTCCTCGCCAGCAGACAATTCTTATCTCCAAACAGTCTCCCTTAACCCATAGTTTCCCACAGTCTAACATGAGCGTTATGACATGAAATACAAAGCATACTAGTTTTCTTTGCACATCACCCTCTCCAGCGACCAAGAGCTTCATGCAGTGCAGATTTTTTTGATTTTGATAAAGAATGGATTTGACATCATTATATATAATATAATAATACATATATGTGTAAATATAAACAGCCAGAAGATTCTGCTGCATTGTACATCGTAGTAACATAGTAAATTAGGTTGAAAAGAGAGGTAAGTCCATCAAGTTCAACCTTTCAATAAAACACTATATCCATATATTTACAATATATGTTTACAATCAATATTAAAATGCATTGGAAACATAAGGACAAGAAGACCATGCTTGATAGCATTTACAATCTATAGGAAGGGATGGACTGATAAATGCTGAGAATTTCAGAACGATCCAGCAACAGATTGTGAGCAGGGCCGGTGCAAGGATTTTTGTCCACACAGTCAAAGGTGCATTTTGATGCCCCCCAGCCACCAATCCCCCCACCGACCCAGCCACAATCCCATGCCCCCGCCCTTGCCACAATCCCTGGCCCGCAAGCATGGTTCCCTTGCCTACTATTAGCAACATATTGTCAAAATACACTGATGCAATCTGTGCCTCCTTCTGCACAGACCTCTGTAGTGCTGGAGCTCCAGAGCGGTTCTCAGTAATGTAGAGTGCTGGGAGATGATGTTATCGCCCAGCGCACTGCATTACTAGAGAGCTGGAGAGGGAGATCAGCTGTTAGAGGTCTGTGCCAAAGAAGGCACAGACCTACGTGCTGCGGGCGCCAGGTGAGGGGGTCGCAGGGGGAGTCTGGGTCCCTGGAGTGACGGCCCCTTATTGTTACACCAGAGTAGCACAGCTGAGAGAGAGAAGGCAGAAAATGTAGCAGCCAGATGCGGCTGAAGTCCTGACCAGGCCCACGTAGAAGTGAACGGGCCGAGAAGGGGAAACAGGAGTCAGAGCACTCACCTATGCAGCTACCACCAAAGGGGCTGAAGCGGCAGAGACTTGCGGGAGAAGCAGATGCTGTGCCTGCGTCTTACATCACTGGTTGCATCTGCTCATCATGACTGGACTGCTGCCGAGAACGAAACTACCAGGATAGATGCTGCAAGGGAGCGACTGGCAGCATAAATCAGTGCTCTGCGCTCCCGGCTCATAGCAGATATATAAAAAAATAAATAAATGGGAAAAAGAACAATAATAAAAAAAAATTCTCAGCACCCCCCCGTTTTGCTGCCCCCTCCACTGAGGCGACCTAAGGCGGCTGCCTGAACAGCTTTATGCTAGCACCGGCCCTGATTGTGAGACAGAGAGGAAAGCGACAAGTGCTATTGGGAACAGTAGGGCCAAACATTCAGCTAATAGTATCACAGATGTTCTGAGGAGTAAGAGTATGTGGGTTGCAGTGGGGGCAAGTAAAATGGCTTGTCCCAGTGTAAGTGTAATATGAGGGTACAATTATGCCCACTCATAAAGCAGTATGGAGTGAAAGGGGGATAACGTTACAGGGAAGGGAAGCATAGCCGTTAGCTGCAAAGAAGGTTAGGAGGGAGAGATCGTCATTCCTGAAGAAGCTGATTTTGAAGGATCTTTAAAAATCCTAGAATCTAGGGTAAAGTCAGACAAATTGTTTTATACTAGTTTTGTAGCTCCATTTCAATTCTAAACTCTCTGGTATCACCTGTGCAGCTCCATTTCAGATGTGAGACTCTGAACTAATTGTCCTCATTCTGGGACAAAGCTAATCGGAAACAAATAAGTAACCAAAATTTCATTAATTTCATATGAGGTTTTTAAACCCTGAATTGCTATCCTATTGAAACTTTGCCTTTTATTTGGAGGCCAAGAAAATTGAACATTCATAATGTTGCATGGTTCAAAAGAGCGACATCAGAATCTTGCCTGCATGACTGCGAGATTCTGATATCGTAGGTTTAAGTGGCCACGATGTATAGTTCAAAGCCCTGTGTCTGTCCTTTTCATTCCTTTGCTAACTTCCCATCTCTCCCTGTTGGTGCGGTCTCCCCTTCCAGAGCAGGACAAAATGTGAAGGGTTGTAAACATAACCCCTAAATCAGAGTAATTTAGAATACCAGTAAATGTAAGCCAAGAGTGTTTGTGAATTATGTGAGTTGTAGTCCAACTTGTTTTAGACTATGTGGTGCTACGAGTGTGATCATCAGTTCCCTTACACTTTGTACATGTGGTCTCCCTGTGCTGAGCAGGACTCAATGTATGCTTATGTATGAAGTGCAACCTATTAAAATGTCATCCTCTATTGGGTGACCAACCAAACAGAATATTAAAAATGTCACTTGGTTGAAAAGGGCAATATCAGATTGTCAAACGCATGGAAAGGCCGACAATCTGATGTCACAGGTACACATCGAATACACATGATCCTCACCACACGTGAAGGGCATGTATGTCAAAATACATCCCCTCTTTGTCTAACTTTGATTTCCTTTGAAGATGTTAATATCCTTTCAAAACACAATAGGTGTACTATGCCGTATCAGTTGTCTAATTAACTTAAGTAATTTGAACCAAACCAGACTAACAAAACATGGGCAATATCTCACAAGTATTTTTTTTTTTTTTTTTTAAATAGATGAGTGCATAGTGAGAAATATAGGATAGTGCAGTCTGAGGTAAATGATAATATTCAATGAGGCACATGAACGCTGATTGTGATCTGACAAACTAACAAATGTGAGGCAATAAATTAATAAAACCAGCTGCCGGTAGGGCCATACGTAGCTTACTATATTTTGGGAGGAGAGGGAGAAACCAACTGGCATATGGCGATCAGCCAACGAAGTCGCATAGCCGCCCAGCTGAATGAACGGCTAGAAAGTCAATGACTTAAGTCCTGTATACAGAAGACGACAGAAGAATAGTAGGGGTGGCATGGAAATAAGGGAGAGAGAGAGGGTGGAGGGAAGGTGCGAGACAGGAGGGAGCTAAAACAAGGAGGAACGGTACTTACTGAGGTAGAACTAAAACAGAACTTGCAGGCATAAGTAGTAAGTGAGAGGAATGAGGCCACATGACTTAAATGGGGGATCTCCAAAACATTTACATCAATTAACAAGAGGTTAATCTGTCTGCCGGCCTTTCTTCCTCCCCTCAGTGCATGCTCTCTGTGAACGAAATGTTGAGAGAATCAAACTTAATTGGATGTATTTTGTATGTGTGATGAGTGATCATGTGTACTCGACATGTGTACCTGTGACATCAGATTGACAGCCTTTTCATGTGGCCAACAATTTGATATCCCTCTTTTCAACTAGGCAACATATTTAATGAGTCATCTGGTTGATCGAACAATAGAGGGCAACATCTTAATAGTGAACCCTGAAAATGTAGGGGGCCCCGACAGTTAATCTTGTCCTCTGCCTCATAAATATCTGATATGGTAATTAGAAAGAAGAGGTACAAAAGAGAACAGTTGGGGATGTATCTTGAGACTGTGATAGGAATATAGAGTGGGCTTGTGTTGTTTAGTGCTTTGGCTGTTAGAACCAGAATTTTAAATTTGATTCTACATGGAAAAGGTATCCAGTGCAAGTACTGACAGACGGAAGTTGTGCTAGTCAAATGATGAATGAGGAAGGTTAATATTGTAGATGAATTCAAACAGATTACAGGTGACAGCTGGCAAAGAAGGCGGCCAAGAGGGAGAGGGTTGCAACAATCGAGATGGAAATTGAGGAAGGCAAGAATTTGGATTTTGGTTGAATTTTGTGTGAGAAAGTGAAAGATGCCTGAGATGTTTCTGAGATGAAGGTGGCAGGATTTTTCAAGGGCTTGGATGTGGAGAATGAGAGAGGGGCACAGAGTCAAATATGACTCCAAGGCAGAGGACTTTGGGAGTGGGAGTTTTAGATAATGGGAGGACATTATCACGGTGCCCGTGATTTGCTGCAGTTACTTGTCTGTCACCAGTAGGGGGCTTCTATTGGCTGTCTGCAGATAGCCCGCCTCTTATTGACTATTTAAACCTGGATTGGGCACCCTTTGAGTGCCCTTTCGTGTTGTTTCTGACCTTCTTGCTATCACTATGCTAGTGATAGCTGGGCCTCTGTTCCAGTGATCCTGAGTTCCTGATCTCATGTGTTCCTGAGTTCCTGATCTCTACTGTTCCAGTGTTTCCTGCATGCTGAAGTACTTCCAGTCCTGGTTCCGGCCTAGTCTCTGGTGTTGCAGTTCCTGCTGAACTTCTCTGCTGTTTTCTGACCTGACTGATCGTTGCTGGTTCCTGTCATCTCATCACCTGTCTTCAGTATCCTGGCGACCTTCTGCCTGGTCGCGTTGGTGACATTGCTACAATTCCGTGTTGGTCCCAGCGTGCGGACGCTGGTTTGCTCCTAAGCCTTGCGGCTATACAAACTCGCTTGTTACACCAGTGTGCGGTCACTGGTTTGCTCCAAAGCCTATCAGCTATACAAATCTGTGTTGGTCCCAGCGTGCGGACGCTGGTTTGCTCCTAAGCCTTGCGGCTATACAAACTCGCTTGTTACACCAGTGTGCGGTCACTGGTTTGCTCCAAAGCCTATCAGCTATACAATTCTGTGTTGGTCCCAGCGTGCGGACGCTGGTTTGCTCCTAAGCCTTGCGGCTATACAAACTCACTTGTTACACCAGTGTGCGGTCACTGGTTTGCTCCAAAGCCTTTCAGCTATACAAATCTGTGTTGGTCCCAGCGTGCGGACGCTGGTTTGCTCCTAAGCCTTGCGGCTATACAAACTCGCTTGTTACACCAGTGTGCGGTCACTGGTTTGCTCCAAAGCCTATCAGCTATACAAATCTGTGTTGGTCCCAGCGTGCGGACGCTGGTTTGCTCCTAAGCCTTGCGGCTATACAAACTCACTTGTTACACCAGTGTGCGGTCACTGGTTTGCTCCAAAGCCTATCAGCTCTACAAATCTGTGTTGGCCCCAGCGTGCGGACGCTGGTTTGCTCCTAAGCCTTGCGGCTATACAAACTCACTTGTTACACCAGTGTGCGGTCACTGGTTTGCTCCAAAGCCTTGCTGCTTAACGATTCTGCTAATTTGCCAGTTCCATCTGACTGCTGCTATTATCTCTGGGCTGCCCTGCCCGGTATTGGTAAGGCCGGTAGAACCTTTTGCCACATTCCATCTGAGGTTGCCTTACCCGGTATTGGCAGGGCCGGTAGAGCCTACATTGTGTATCTATTGAGGCTGCCTTGCCCGGTAATTTGGTAAGGCCGGTAAAACCGTTATGCTATTCCATCTGCAGGTTGCCTTACCCGGTATTGGCAAGGCCGGTAGAGCCTAAAGACTGTCCTGTCCGGTATATTGACAGGACCGGTAGAGTCTGCCTTCTGTCTGTGCTATATTCTGTATATATATATATGTATGTTATTGCCATCCTAAGTTATCATTTATTATTTCAATAAAATTGATTTTTTTTTACCTAAAACTTGTGTCTGAGAGTCATAATAAACCGTGACAGTACGAAAGGGCCATGACCTCAGACAGCAAGGGTGAAGGTAACGCACAGAATATCCATTGGAGGATGGATGTGCTCGAGCAACGTTTGGATCAGTTGGCAGTTGCAATTCAAACGATCCTTGAACGCACGGTACCTGCTGACCAATCTAGCTCTAGCCCGGTGGTCTCGCCAAGTCAGACACCGGAAAGTGATACCAGACCCCTAGGGGGTACTGTTAAAGGGTTAACGGCTTCTGCACCCTTGCCGCTAAGATATGATGGTGACCCTAGTCTCTGCAGAGGGTTCATCAATCAACTCGAAATCTTTATGGAATTGACGGCACACGCATTTCCCAGTGATCGTAGTAAAGTGGGGTTCACGATATCACTGCTCACTGGCAGAGCATTGGCTTGGGCTAACCCCTTGTGGGAGAATGCTAAACCTTGTACTAAGAACTTTATTGAATTTGTGCGTTCCTTTCGAAGAGTGTTTGAGCCTCCTGGTAGAACCACCTCTGCTGCCAAACGCCTTATGGAGATACAACAGGGCAGGCGTACAGTGGGCGACTATGCCATCGAATTCCGCACATTGGCAGCAGAGGTAGGTTGGAATAACGAGGCATTATTGGCAGCCTTCTCTCAAGGCCTGAATGACCACATTAAAGACGAAATCGCTGCTAAAGATCTACCTATTGATCTAGATGATTACATTGAGTATGTTATGATAATTGACTCCAGAATACGGGAGAGATCAATTGCCAGAGATCGTAAGTTACGGTCAAAAAATAATGAGCCTAGTAGCATGTTTTGCCCACCCATCCCTCCCTTGGCATTGAAGTCTAGTGAACCAGTACGGGAAACAAGTGAACCTATGGAAATAGGCTTCACTAGACTATCCAAGGCAGAGAGAATATATCGCAAAAAACAAGGGTTATGTTTATACTGCGGTAAAAAAGGGCACTTGCTAAATTCCTGTCCGGTACGTCCGGGAAACGCACACACCTAGGGTATCTTGGGGGACAGGCCCTAGGTGGTGTACAATCGTCCCCAGTGTCGGGCATAATGAAACCCACCATACAGGTGGTATTGTCTTGGGCACAACGCTCTGTGGAGGTTTTGGCCTTGGTTGACTCCGGTGCAGCAGGGTATTTTATGGATAATACCTTTGCTGAATTGCACGGAGTTCCACGCATTGAAAGAGAAAACCCCTTGACTATTGAAGCGATTGATGGTAGACCCTTAGAACCGCCTCAGGTTATATTTGAAACTATGCCATTGTCTATGACTATTGGGGCACTTCACAGAGAAGAGCAGCAGTTTCAACTGATTAATTCCCCGCACCATGCGGTGATATTGGGATTTCCGTGGTTACAGTTACATAACCCACAATTCGATTGGAAAAAGTGTGAAATTGCTGCTTGGTCCCAGTTTTGTATGGACAAGTGCGTCATCCAGCCTATTAAGGTCATGTGCACCTCCTCTGCTATGCCGGATGTGTACCAACAGTTTGGCGATGTTTTTAGCAAAGGAGAGGCTAGTATGCTACCCCAGCATAGACCTTATGATTGTTGCATTGAATTGCAGCCTGGTGCAGTACCTCCAAAAGGACGCACTTATCCATTATCTTGTGATGAAAATAAGGCTATGGAGGATTACATTTCTGATGCCCTTGCTAGAGGGATCATACGTAAATCTACCTCTCCAGCTGGGGCTGGGTTCTTTTTTGTAAAAAAGAAAAATGGCGAATTAAGACCATGCATTGACTACCGGGGCTTGAATAAACTAATGGCAAAAAACGCATACCCAATACCACTCATCACCGAGCTTTTTGACAGGCTTAAGGGCGCTTCGATATTTACCAAGTTGGACCTACGGGCCGCTTACAATCTGGTTCGCATTCGAGCAGGTGATGAGTGGAAAACTGCCTTTAATACTCGAGCTGGGCACTACGAGTATCTAGTAATGCCTTTTGGGCTGTGTAATGCACCCGCAGTTTTCCAGGAACTGATAAATGATGTTCTGAGAGATATGTTACAGACATGTGTTGTGGTGTACCTCGACGATATACTGATTTACTCCCAAAACATGGCACAGCACATCAAAGATGTATCCGCAGTATTGCTACGACTCCGTGAGAACAAATTATTTTGTAAAATGGAAAAATGTGAGTTTCATAGAACCAGTGTGCCATTCTTGGGGTTCATAATTGGCAATGATGGCATTGCCATGGACAAAGAAAAGTTGTCAGCTGTCCTACAATGGCCAAAACCCAAGGGTCTTAAAGCCATACAGCGTTTCCTGGGTTTCGCTAATTATTATAGGAGGTTTATTAAGAACTTTTCTTCCATTGTCAAACCTCTATCCGATCTTACGCACAAGGGTGCTAATCCTTCTTGTTGGCCGGTATCTGCTGAGAAAGCCTTTGAGAATTTGAAGCTGGCATTTGCTGCGGCTCCTGTGTTATCCCACCCCAATCCTTTACTTCCATTTACGTTAGAGGTTGATGCCTCAGATATTGGGGTCGGGGCAGTACTTTCGCAGCGACACGAGAAAGGTGGAACTCTCAGACCTTGTGGGTTTTTCTCTAAAAAGTTGACTGTCACTCAAAGCCACTATGAGATAGGTGACAGAGAATTATTGGCCATTATCCTTGCTCTTAAGGAATGGCGTCATTTGCTTGAAGGTACTAAGAATCCTGTCTTAATCCTAACAGATCATAAGAATCTGACCTATCTCTCGGAGGCCAAGAGATTGTCCTCTCGTCAGGCCAGGTGGGCACTGTTCCTGTCTCGATTTAATTTCATTGTATCATATTTACCAGGGTCAAAAAATATCAGGGCTGATGCACTGTCAAGACAATTTGAGGCCGACAGTGACAGAGTGGAAGCACCAGCTCCTATCATCCAACCTGATAGAATACTGGCTACTATACGCACGAGTATCACTTCTCCTCTAGGGGAGGAGATCCTGGCCTCTCAGGGGTCCGCTCCCCATGAAACCCCAGTGGGCAAATGTTTTGTCGCTGAATCATTTCGTACTAGGCTGCTCGAAACCTACCATTCCTCTAAGGCTGCGGGACATATTGGTAGAGACCAATTGTTATGGTCCCTTTCTCAGTTATTTTGGTGGCCTTCCATGAGAAACGATTGTGCCGAATTTACGAATGCCTGTGCCACCTGCGCCCGCGCTAAGACCCCGAGACATCTCCCTGTGGGCTTGCTTCAACCGGTGCCTAATGGCGAACGCCCCTGGTCTCATGTTTCCATTGATTTTATGGGAGAATTGCCTATGTCGAAGGGGTACTCCTTTATATTCATGGTGGTGGACAGGTTTTCTAAAATGGCTCATTTCGTGCCCCTCCGTGGTCTTCCTTCAGCGAAGGAATTGGCAATGGTGTTCGCCAGAGAAGTATTCCGGTTGCATGGAGTGCCTAGGGTACTGGTGTCTGACAGGGGGAGCCAGTTTGTGTCTAGATTTTGGAGGGCATTTTGCCAACAGATGGGCATACAGCTGTCCTTCTCCTCTGCCTACCATCCCCAGACCAATGGAGCCGCTGAACGAGCTAATCAGGGCTTGGAACAATTTCTCCGTTGTTTCGTTACTGACCATCATGATAATTGGTCCGACTTGTTGCCTTGGGCAGAGTTCGCCAGGAACTGTGCGGTCAATTCTTCATCCGGGAGCTCTCCGTTTCTGATTAATTATGGGTTCCAGCCCTGTTTGCTTCCAGACTCATTTCAGACGCAACAGATTCCAGCTCTGGATGAGCATATCGAGCAACTCCGTTCCACATGGGCACAAGTTCAGAGGGCACTTGGTCAGTCATTTCAGCGTCATCAGCGCCATGCTAATCGCAGAAGGCTTCCAGCGGTTTCCTTTCAGGTTGGGGATAGAGTATGGCTTTCCTCCAGAAATCTCAAGCTGCAGGTTCCGTCTAATAAGTTGGCTCCTCGGTTTATTGGTCCATACAGAGTTATTCGCAAAATTAACCCTGTCTCCTATGCACTAGACCTACCTGCATCCATGCGTATCCATAATGTGTTCCATGTGTCCCTTCTTAAGCCTCTGGTTTGCAATCGCTATACTACCACACCTGTGGTGCCAGGACCTGTTGAGGTCGAGGGCCAGGAGGAGTACGAGGTTCAGAGCATTATTGATTCCCGTAGGCTTAGAGGAAGGGTACAGTACCTGGTACATTGGAAAGGGTATGGTCCTGAGGATCGATCATGGGTGGATAGTATGGACCTTCATGCACCTAGGTTAACTAGGGCCTTTCATGCCAATTACCCGCAGAAACCTAAACCCTATTCTAGGAGAGGGGGTCTTTGAAAGGGGGGTACTATCACGGTGCCCGTGATTTGCTGCAGTTACTTGTCTGTCACCAGTAGGGGGCTTCTATTGGCTGTCTGCAGATAGCCCGCCTCTTATTGACTATTTAAACCTGGATTGGGCACCCTTTGAGTGCCCTTTCGTGTTGTTTCTGACCTTCTTGCTATCACTATGCTAGTGATAGCTGGGCCTCTGTTCCAGTGATCCTGAGTTCCTGATCTCATGTGTTCCTGAGTTCCTGATCTCTACTGTTCCAGTGTTTCCTGCATGCTGAAGTACTTCCAGTCCTGGTTCCGGCCTAGTCTCTGGTGTTGCAGTTCCTGCTGAACTTCTCTGCTGTTTTCTGACCTGACTGATCGTTGCTGGTTCCTGTCATCTCATCACCTGTCTTCAGTATCCTGGCGACCTTCTGCCTGGTCGCGTTGGTGACATTGCTACAATTCCGTGTTGGTCCCAGCGTGCGGACGCTGGTTTGCTCCTAAGCCTTGCGGCTATACAAACTCGCTTGTTACACCAGTGTGCGGTCACTGGTTTGCTCCAAAGCCTATCAGCTATACAAATCTGTGTTGGTCCCAGCGTGCGGACGCTGGTTTGCTCCTAAGCCTTGCGGCTATACAAACTCGCTTGTTACACCAGTGTGCGGTCACTGGTTTGCTCCAAAGCCTATCAGCTATACAATTCTGTGTTGGTCCCAGCGTGCGGACGCTGGTTTGCTCCTAAGCCTTGCGGCTATACAAACTCACTTGTTACACCAGTGTGCGGTCACTGGTTTGCTCCAAAGCCTTTCAGCTATACAAATCTGTGTTGGTCCCAGCGTGCGGACGCTGGTTTGCTCCTAAGCCTTGCGGCTATACAAACTCGCTTGTTACACCAGTGTGCGGTCACTGGTTTGCTCCAAAGCCTATCAGCTATACAAATCTGTGTTGGTCCCAGCGTGCGGACGCTGGTTTGCTCCTAAGCCTTGCGGCTATACAAACTCACTTGTTACACCAGTGTGCGGTCACTGGTTTGCTCCAAAGCCTATCAGCTCTACAAATCTGTGTTGGCCCCAGCGTGCGGACGCTGGTTTGCTCCTAAGCCTTGCGGCTATACAAACTCACTTGTTACACCAGTGTGCGGTCACTGGTTTGCTCCAAAGCCTTGCTGCTTAACGATTCTGCTAATTTGCCAGTTCCATCTGACTGCTGCTATTATCTCTGGGCTGCCCTGCCCGGTATTGGTAAGGCCGGTAGAACCTTTTGCCACATTCCATCTGAGGTTGCCTTACCCGGTATTGGCAGGGCCGGTAGAGCCTACATTGTGTATCTATTGAGGCTGCCTTGCCCGGTAATTTGGTAAGGCCGGTAAAACCGTTATGCTATTCCATCTGCAGGTTGCCTTACCCGGTATTGGCAAGGCCGGTAGAGCCTAAAGACTGTCCTGTCCGGTATATTGACAGGACCGGTAGAGTCTGCCTTCTGTCTGTGCTATATTCTGTATATATATATATGTATGTTATTGCCATCCTAAGTTATCATTTATTATTTCAATAAAATTGATTTTTTTTTACCTAAAACTTGTGTCTGAGAGTCATAATAAACCGTGACAGACATCCAGGTAGAAACTGTAAAGAGGTAGTTGGTAACCAGATCCATAAGAGGTAATGGTCTCAGGAGGGGGTAGGGTTACATGTCTTAAGTGTAAAGGTGGTACCGGAACCCAAAAGAAGAGATTAGATTTCTTAGAAAGGAAGTGTAGATTTAAAACAGAATGGAGCCCAGAAGAGAGCCTTAAGGAATCTTAACTGAAAAAAGGGGTAGAGATGAAGTAGTGCTTGAAGAGGAAACACTAAAAGAGAAGTCAGAGAGATAGGAGAGAGCTTTATTATTGTAAGAATCTGGTTTATTATTGTAGGAATTGCAGCTCTTTTTATCTGATCACACCCACTTTAGTTACTCCAGCTCTGCTATTATGTGTCATACTGTCTGCTTTTACAGACATACCTTCTGAGGCCTATATCAAGCAGCTTTACAGGCATTTCAATGCACGGATATAGGGTCTTTCGGCTAAGCTTTCCAGTGCTCCAATTCCTGTATTCAGTGTTTGACCACAGCTTGTGAATCCTGACAACCCTTGCTGGCCACCGGCGCTAATTGTAGCTCTGTTCATTACCTTGTTTTATATCTGATTTGGATACTGCAAACATTGGTTTGTGAGCTTATAGTCCTGTTTACTACCTGAGTCACTTGCTGCTGCTCCTTTTCATAGATAAACAGGTGTGATCATCCTGGTCCTGTTCTGGCTCAATTAGGCCTGGCTAGTCAGCCTTGCAGTCAACCACATTTTTCTTGGTTTGTAGGTGCAGCAAGGATGCACTTGCAGTGGACACCACTCAATAGTTATGCACCCCAACTTCACTCTGAAGCAGGTCCTCAGCAACAGCCTTGAATTTGTATTGTTTGCCAATCTGTATCGCCTCAGCATCCTGTACCACTCTGTAAATAGTCTGAATACACTGCTTCCATTAATTCCTGACTCTTTTCTGCCTAGTAGCCCCCTTCAGGCTCCATAGTCTGCCTTTGCCCTGTTAGCCAGAGTTAAAGTTATGAAGTCCAATGGACTAGAGGGTTTGTAAGAGAAACTGGTTGTCTCTATTGTGTCAAAAGCAGTGGAGAGGTCCAAAAGTATTAATAATCAGTAATGTCACTTTGCTTTGTTCAAGAGCAAATCATTGGCCACTTTACTGGGCACAGTTTCTGTTGTGTAATGAAAACATAATGCAGATTGTAGAGGATCCAGAAAGAAGAGGGAAGTGATAAAGTCATTCTGGCATGAGCTCGGAGGCAAAGGGGAGACAAGAGATTAAACAGTGGTTAGAGACAGAGAAGGGGTCAAGAGAGGGTTTTTTACAGGTGGGAGTAATTAGAGCTTGTTTCGATGCATCTGGGAAAGTACCAGAGGAGTGAGAGAGGCTGAACATGAAGGCTAGTCTTTGAGTGAGCACAAAGGAAACAGAGCAAGTCAAGAGCACAGGTGGTGGGGTTGCCACAAGGTCTAATACATTCTAGTAATGCATCTGTGAAAATATTTGGATCTCAGTTAAGCCACTGAGAGGAGCACAGTGTTTAGATTTAAGAAAATAGAGAAAGTGTATGATATGCAAGGAGAGTTGTGTAGAGGGCTATTAGTCCAACAGTGAGTAAGGTAAAATGAAAGATACTATCAGCAGAACATAGTGTAAATAGTTATTCAACTGAGACCAATGGTTCAATTGTGATGACATTTATAGAAATCTAACTTTTAAAGGCAGAAAAAAATAATCTGGCCCATTCAGTCTGTCCATTTCTCTATTCAATAAAATACTCAGTCTTACATACTTCCCACAATAAAATTATGTATATCGCAGGCATTACTGAATTTCCTAAACTTGCTTGCTTGTTCCTACAAACTCTGCTGGGAGGCTGTTCCATGATGAAATACATCAGCTTTTTGGAAAGTATTACTTACACAAATTACTTTAGAATTTTCCACCCTCCTTTTTTTAGATCATCACCTCCTTTTCTAGAATTCCACTTTTTGAAAAATGTTTTCCATCTGATCTGTATTAAATCCCTTAATATATTTAAGGTAATCTATCATATGTTTGACATGATCTATTTTTCATGAACTCATGTTGGCTCCTTCTAATAATGTTGTTGGTCTTCACATAGTCCTGAATAATATAAGTTAGCAATAGTGTTGAGCGAGCACCACGATGCTCGGGTGCTCGGGTGCTCTGACCGAGCACCCCCTGAGGCTCGAGTGCTCGGCCGAGCACCCGAGCCCCATTGGAATGAATGGGGCAACACCAGGCACCCCCTGCTCTGATGAGGGGAGGGTGCCTGGTCAATGCCCCCTTCATCTCCGCTATGCCCCCTTCATCTCAGAATGCCCCCTTCAGCTCCGCAATGTCCCCCTTCAGCTCCGCTATGCCCCTCTTCCACAATGTGCCCCTTCATCTCCGCTATGCCCCTCTTCCACAATGTGCCCCTTCATCTCCGCTATGCCCCTCTTCCACAATGTCCCCCTTCATCTCCTCTATGCCATAGAGGAGATGAAGGGGGACATTGTGGAAGAGGGGCATAGCGGAGATGAAGGGGCACATTGTGGAAGAGGGGCATAGCGGAGATGAAGGGGCACATTGTGGAAGACGGGCATAGCGGAGATGAAGGGGGACATTGTGGAAGAGGGGCATAGAGTCTATGCCCCTCTTCCACAATGTCCCCCTTCATCTCCGCAATGCCCCCTTCATCTCCGCAATGCCCCCGTACCTCCAGTCCCTGGTGGTCCAGCGGAGCTTCTTCGGATCTGTGCCTCTTCCGGCACAGATCCCCGCTACCCGAACATGTCGGGCGAGCACATGGCGGTACTCGACGAGTACCGCCATGTGCCGAGCAGAGCGATGCTCGAGCCGATCCGAGCATCGGCCGAGCACGCTCGCTCATCACTAGTTAGCAACCTTTCTAATATATTAACCTCAACAGAAGTCAAGCTCACATGTCTATACATGTCCTGGTTTCCTTGCCTCCTTTTTGACTAATGTTACTGCATCTGCTTTTCCTCCAGTCACAGGGCACTGTGCCTAATGAAAGTGAATCAATATGTATAAGGGTCAATAAGTATAAGGGTCTTGCTGAATCAATAAGTATAAGGTTAAGTTCCTTGCGTGTTTGTCAGCAAGTCCAATTACTTTATTCACCATAACCATTTGCAGTCTCTTTTGTCCTTTGTCCTTAGTAAGCCATGTACATGGTGGATGAAATTCTGTGGTTGGTAATGGGTAAAAAAATTCCTTCCTGACTCCAAATGGCAGTCAGATAGTTCCCTGGATCAACAACCTATCTGCATTGAAGCCATCTGTCATAATTATCAATATTGTTCTGAGCTAGATAGGTATCCACTGCATTTTTGAAAGCAGTTACAGTATCTGTAAGCACAACATCCTAAGGCAAATAATTACATTACCTCCTTTACCTCCCTTACTGTAAAAGCTCCCTCTGTGTCTTAGTCAGAAGGTCCTTTTGTCTAGTCTTAATGGATGACCTCTTCTTTTTGCTTAGCTTTTTTGCATAAATAATTAATTGGATAGTTATTTGTATTGACTTTGAATATGTGTAAATGGTAATCATATCTAATGTAAACAAACCCCAGTTTGGCTAGTGTCTCTTAATAATAATATAATTTAGATCCTCCAGTCCCATTACTAGTTTTGTTGCACTTGTCTGAACTTTTTCCTGTTTAGTAATGTATTTTTTTAAGAACTGGTGCTCAAAACTGTACTCCATATTCTAGATGAGGCCTTACCAAGGATTTATATAGAGGTAGAATTATATTAGCATCCTGTGCGTCTATGCCTCTTTTTATGCAGGATAATACCCTATTTGCTCTTGCAGCAGCTGAGTGATTCTGCACACTGCTGTGAAGTCTATCAGTAACATAGTAACATAGTAAATTAGGTTTAAAAAAGACAAGTCCATCAAGATCAACCTTTGCCTCATAACTCAGTACTCCTAAATCTCTTTCTAATGAGGATTCCCCAAGTTGATTCCTATTTAGTGTATATGTAGCATGTCTGTTTCTACAACCCAAATGCATAACCGTACATTTATCTACATTAAATGTCTTCTGCCACTTTGCTGCCCATCACTCAGTTTATCTAAACCCTTCTGCAGAGAAAATGGTTCCAGCCCTGTATGTATTTCCTTGCACAGCTTAGTGTCATCAACAAAGATTGAGATGCTACTTTCAGTTCCCACTTCTAGATTATTAATAAACAAATAAAAAAGCATTGGACCCAGGACTAAACCCTGTGGCACCCCACTTATAACTTGAGACCAACTTGATAAGGTTCCAGTTTACAAGTCTGCTTCATATTCCTTATTTCCCTGCAAACCTCTTTATTAAGCCACTTTAGTCTTAATTTGCTCCTCTTGCATTTATCCCCAATGGTATATATTGACTTGTATACTTATCTAAGAGCATTTTGAACAAATTTCATCTTTATTTTGCATTTTTTTTTCTTTGAAGATTAAACACTATATTGAATGTCCTCTAATACTGTTTTTAGAATGATAAATTAGCCTTTTTAAAGTTGAATGATTTAGTTGAAATCTTGTTAATGGGTTTCTCATAAATTTCAAAGGATATCAAACTGTGGTAACTTCTACTTAGATGTTCCCTTACATGTATATAATGTAGCATTACATAATTAATCGAGACAACTAGCCTATAGCTTTATACATGGTAAGGCAGGAGTCTATTTGCAGTAGATCATTTCAAAAATGGCATTAACTTTGAGTGCCAGAGGGGTATGCAATGCATTGAGTACCCCTCTGGAACTCAAAAGGTTAAAAGTTCAATTTTCCTGATGGAGATTCTGCCAGATATTTGGTATCTCTGGCCAACAGCCACAATAGCTGGTATAATTATGCATTGTTAAACATATAAAGCTGTAACCATTTGACATCCTGGCATACATAGTAAATTAGGTTGAAAAAGTACACAGGTTAATCAAGTTCAACCTTTCATAGCCAACTTCTTTGAATTTAGGGTTATATAGTCCTGGCATCCTTTAAGGTTTTAGTATTACCTTTCTACATTAATCTTTGGAGAAATTTCCTTCTCACTGTTGTCGAAATACCACGAGTTGCAAAAGCCTGAAAGGTCAGCAGGAATACGCTCCAGTTACAGAAGTGTCAATAATGAAGGCTCCACCCTTCTTCTTCAAAGCCAACCTAATAATTGCTATTATTCCTATATCTGTAGTGGGGTGATGGCTAGCTACAGAATAGTGCATTTGGATAATTATTATTAACATTTATTTATGAAGTATTAAGAGATTTGTAGGGCTGGTAAAAAATAAACAGAATATCGAACATTCACATTTCAGAATATAAAGGCTGCAAAGGGGTGGCTGGTCCCCAGGACATCAGGGCCATCCTAACTTTACAGTCTTTTAGCACAATTCACAGGTGCACAATACCATTCAATATACCATCCTTCACCAGTTTGTGTACACAGCCCACAGGCACACCTCTCCCTACAGCAGGGCTCAAAATTTCCACTCGCCACTAGCCAATGGCGAATGAAAATTTAGCCCTGGCGAGTAGAAATTCAGCCCTGGTGGGTATGTTATGGCTTGCAGTGACGAGTAACTTTTCAGGTCTGGCTAGTAGCAAAGGACATAAAATTATAAGCCCTGCCCTACAGCGTTACTCCACCAGCGCTCCAAGGACTGGTAACACTGTCGTTAACTGTACCAAGTAAGGAGCTGGAAATATAGGTTCCTGAATAGTTTTTCCTTCTTTCACCTAGATCATTGCTTATTTGGGACAGTGTCCAAATCATTTGTGATATGCTGAAAACTGTCCAGCATTACTTGGACAATTAAATGTTCTCATGCCCTCTGCAAACACAAATAGTGATTTGCTATAAGGCATCCAGCATTACTTTGACCATTTAGTGGTGAGGTCTCCTCACACAGAGATAATCGGTGTATGTCTGTACTTGACTGGTGTTCCACTCTACTCCTACAGTTCCATTCATAAATTCACACTTTGTTAGGGTATGCACATTGAGTCGCTTGCATAATAAGAAGCCAGTGAGGAGACCTCCCACAGGCACTGAATTACTGAACTCACCAAAACTTTAGAAATGATGTCTGGGACAACTTATACAGGATACAGAAGCTCCTCCCTACAGTCTTTTCTAATGCAGTTATAGTGGTACATCGTACCATTATCCCTGATTTTATGCTCAGGAACTAGATCCTTCCTTCAGATAGAGGACCTGGTGATGCCAGAACCTTTAGTAGAAAAGTGTAAAAAAAAAAAAAAAAAAAAAAAAAAAAAAAGCAAAGGTTAAAAAAACAACAATATAGTTAGTTTGGCTTTATTTAGTATGCACTAGTAGAATAACCAATTTAAGAAATATTGGTAATTCTCACTGTAAAATACAATAATACAATTTGTGTTCTGTAGATCCTCTCTCCTAAGTTGGCATGATGTAGTACTATCAAGGAAGAAATAGCTATTACTCAAAGGGCATCTAGAAAGACTATGTAGGTATGGCAATTCTTTTCAAAAAATCATCCCCATATGTCCTAGTTCTGATGCATTTTCACTGTTCATATTCCTTGAAAAAAATGTATTTTATAAAGATGGAATCACAAGTGCCCCCTGGTTGGGCCTAAGAATCTGTTTCTGTTCCTTCTCCACTCTAGAGAAGTAGCAGTATAACATGGGACATGGGGCACTGAGATGTATTATAATTGTGATTAAGATCTTCCACTCTATTTCAATCCATCCCAGGGGTGGCAGGCCATCACGACACCCATGAGCTGGGTCACAGCATAGTTACATATTTGATGAGATTGTAAAAATGATTAGCCCTTCAAGTTTTTCCTTTGCCATACCCTCCTACTGTTGATCAAGAACAGTGGTGGACAGCAGGTGGTCTTTGGACTGCATGCAGCTCTAAGGTCCATGGGAGAGTGGAGATAATATCACTTTCACATCACATATATTGTACACACTATTTTAATGGTAAAATAATGCATTCTTTTTCTTTTGCTTGAGAGCATTCATCTGTTTATGCCTAAAATGTCCCAGCACAACTTACTGGGTTTGAAATGTGTGAGATATCTCACTAGCATTTAACGGTTAAAATCCCAATTTAAAACAATAGGAATTTAATTGTACACCTATGGTGCAGTTTGTTGGTTCCAAAACTACAGTTCATTTTAAAATATAAGACTCTGTGTGCCTTAAAACAAATACTAATGATTCTCTAGACCATTCTTAGCTACCAAGGTATTTAAACAAATTTTTGCCAACAACAGTGGCCATATTGAATCTTGGGCTGAATCTGAGGCACTGATATAGGGAAGCCACATACAAATACATTGCTCTTCATCTCCCAGAAGTAATTTGTGGTTACCAGGGAGTTTTATATATAAAAAGAAAGGACTACAAGTTTGCAATGTTTGTTAGAACAATCACTTTAGCAGTTAACAAAACCCCCTTATTAAATATAGTTTGGGGTCTTACCCTCAAGCAGTTTGGATTTCCTCACTTGTAATACTCCAAACATCTGGTCCCTGAGGCTTCCCTCCAGGGAGTCCCACTTTGCATTCCTGCTTTCCTGCCCTGAAATTACTCCTCTCAGTATATGCCACACAGTTCAGTCTGACCCACTAAAATGTGCTATGTATATAATTAGTGGTATTATATTCCGAAGGAAGGAAACAGAACACTTTTTATTGACAGATGGAACAACCAGAAACCTAAAAACAGGTCTGCTGGTTGGAAAGCCATTTTTCACCTTCATCATCAGATCCTGACGTCTCCTAGGGAGAGAGCAAAGGTTTATGAGGTAGTTAGGATCAATTTCACACATATGACAGGTTTTTTTAAATTTTTTTTTTTAAAGAAATGATATCGCACATAAGGTGCAATTTTGGCGTAAGCAAACTAGACCATAGTCAGAAAATGAAAAGTCAAATTTATTTATATGGACCATTAACCCCTTAAAGGGATACTTCGTTTTATCTTTATTTTATTTTGTAGGCATTAAAAAACATGAAGAACTATATAAGTCTTATCTCTCAAATCTTTATGGTTTGAGAGATATTCACAAGCAAAGTTCCCCTCCCGCCCCTTTTACCTAGTGTAAGCCATCTCTTCTCAGATGTGGAATACAGTCCATAGACCAGACAGATAACAGCAGGGGACAATCTTCTTCCTATGAGAACAATGAAAGCCCTGCCCCCCTTGACAAGTTTTTCAGGTTTTTTCCCTTATCTTAATTGAAGATTGTCCCTCTCTGCAGTCTACCTGGGCACCTCCCTTCTGATCTGGCTGATCAGTGTTGCATCAGTAAAAGGGGCGGAAGGGGGATACTTTGTCATTGAATTACTCTTGAACTACAACTCTGACAGAATTGAAATAACACTCTACAAAATCCAAATACTATGATGATTAATTAGAGCTGCTTTTATTAGGAAACATTACTATCCCTTTAAATGCAAAATAGGTCTATAATACCACTAGCATTCAAGGGGTTAAAACCTCATTAAAATCAATGGACATTTCATACAGTTTTTACTCCTATGGTAAAGTTGGCTTGCAGCATCTTTAGGCTCATGAATAAGGTCCATCATTTGTAAAGAATAGTAAGGGCAGGATTAGTCAATTGTTGAACTTCCACCTGTTGGAAACTACAACTTCCATACTCTCTTGGATTGAAAATGCTTATGAGCAGTGCCTTCATTTGTTTTTATACACTTCAGATGAGTGTGGGATGAATATAACACTTCGAGCACCTAACCACATCCAAATAATTAAGTTCCTGCTCCTGCCTGTTAGAGCTGGACAAAGAAGGGAGAACAATTTCCTGGTAAATGTGAAACTAAAAAAACAATCTTAGGAAGGAGCCCTTTGGGAGTGAGCAGGATCACCCTATCAGGATGGAAACTGGAAAAGGACCAATAGTCATCAGAAAAGCTGTCTTAAAGGGATAGTAATACTTAAAATGTAAAAAATATATGCTGTAGGGTTTATCCTCCTGAGTAAAACAAGAGTACTCCCACTGCTGAAAGGTGTTTCATTCAAAAGTTATTAATTTTCAAAGTTGAATTTTTTAGATGCAATATCACAGTGGCCTGAAATTGTACAGTGGCGCTGTTGCTACACCATCCTATGGACAGCTCTGGTCCCGGGACCATAAATCTCCATAGGATGGTGTAGCAACAGCGCCACTGTACAATTTCAGGCCACTGTGATATTGCACCTAAAAAATTCAACTTTGAAAATTAATAACTTTTGAATGAAATTCCTTTCAGCAGCGGAAGTACTCTTGTTTTACTCAGGGGGATAAACCTTACAACATATTTTTTTTTTTACATTTTAAGTATTACTATCCCTTTGAGCATTCAAAAGTGCAGCAAAACCAAAGACAAAGGCTCAAAAGGAGCCCTCTGAAGCACTACCAGAATCAGGTTCAGATCCCCCAGTCTGTGCGTTTGGGCTCTCTTGACATTTCCCGCTTAGGTCTCTTCTTTCTTCTTCATGCTGTACTCTCTTCCCCCTCTGCCTCTTCTTCTTATTCTTCTCTTTCTCCTTTTTCTCTATCCAGGTACACCTCTGTAGATCCTGGATCTCTACTCTCCTCTTTATGGGTGGTTTTACACTCACCTTTCCCTTTGTATCCAATTTCCCTTTAAAATGGCCATTTAGGGGGCTTCTTCAGGTTCCTCTGATGATAGTGTCACTTTATAGCTGTTTGCCTATCCTGCTCTGCGACTGTTTGCATACAGGCCCTAATTCCTACTTTTCACTAATGCTGACCTCCATCTTCTAGGTAGTCTGTACCTACTCCGAAATGTAACAGCCATACATTTATGTTGTGTTTGTTACTCCTTGTTTATGTGTTACTCACTTGTGTATCACTTGCCTTTTGAGACTCTGTATGCCTTTATTTCCAATATGCAAGGGATTTAAATGGCATGAAATAGGGAGGGACAGCCTCTGTGTAACACTTATAATCACAAGGAAAGATAGCTATTGAAGCAGAACCCTAGAAAAACTTGGGAAACAGGACAGGGTCACCAAGGTCACTGCTATGAAAAGCAGGATCGTCCAAATCAATTTCGGCCCACTCTGACCCCAGAGAGATGACCTAGGGCAGAGATATCCCTTTGAAAGTGGTGTGAAATAAAGATAGCGGCTGCGTGGGGTACCTGCTCTTAAAGGGGTGGTGTCGAATTTTCAATCAACAATAAAGAAAAATAAGGTAAAGCTGGAAAACAACTAATCAGTAAGCAAACCAATAGAAAAGTTCAGGGGAATAAAGAATCTTACTCCATAAGGAGGAGGAGGAATTCCCAAAGGTGTAAAAACAGAGAATATAATAGCCCTAATAGTAAAGGCAGCCACTCAAGAACAGAGACATAGAAATAATAAAAGCTGAGAATAGGGTGCAATACAGACAAAAAAAAAACACATTCTCGTGGGTGCCCAAGAGGAACATGAAAGACATAGCACTCAAGAGGTTAACTCATCTGTAGCTTCTGATTCCCATCTACAGTCTAGTGAAGAGCTTCAGAGAAACTCAACAGTAAGATAAAGACTTAGAATGTCAAGTCAACCTCCACAGGTTTAAAGTCCTGTAATGAACATGTGAACTGAGAACTCCACAAACAAGGAAGCCAGTTAATGGGATCCCACCTAATTGGTTTGGGGGAGTAGTATACAGCCCCATATTATTATGAATGGAAAATAAAAAAGAAGTCTAAGTGAACAGTGCCCATACACCCTTGTCTGGGGGAGGTCACTTAAAGGGATAGTATTGCCATATAATAACTAAAGCTCGGGATGCTGTGCTTGCAGATAATGTAACTGCATTCAAAAAAGCAATGGATGCCTATCTAGCACAGAACAATATTGACAGTTATGACAGATGGCTTCAAAGCAAATAGGATATTGAGCCGGGGAACTATTTGACACACCCACACACACCTACACTGGAAATTGCTCCAGAGGGCTTTTTTGTTGCCTTCCTCTGGATCAACAGGGGTGTTATTGGCATGGGCTGGACTTGATGGACGCATGTCTTTTTTCAGCCTTATCTTATCTACTATGTTACTATGTTACTATGTAAGCTAATGTTGTAGGTGTTAAAAAGTTAAACTAAATACCCCAAGTCCCATCTCTCAAGCCTTTATGGTTTGAGAGATATTCAGGACCAAAGTTCCCCCCTCCATCTCCTACCCCTGATGTCAGCTCTCAAGCTCCGGGACCAAATTCCCCTGCAGTCAGCTTGAGAGCTGACCTCAGGGGAAGGGGAGGGAGGGAGGGATAACTTTGGTCCCTAATATCTCTCAAACCATAAAGGCTTGAGAGATGGGACTTGGGTATTTAGTTTAACTTTTTAACGCCTACAACATTAGCTTTAGTTATTATATGGCAATACTATCCCTTTAAAACTGAAAATAGGAGGTGGGGTAAAGTGGAGGGAAGATCGAAGTCTCTGCCTCAGAAGACTTTTTTTTTTTTTTTTTTTTTTTTTTTTTTTGTTAACACGCCCTGTGGAGGGTATCCTTTTGAATGGAGACTTTACCCCATGGTTCCAGTGTTCCACACTGGGCAACAAGGAATGTCCATAAAAAAATGTGCATTACAGACATAATATGGTCGTTTGCAAGCTAGGCACTATTAATCGTTTATTGTTTAGATACAAATGTTCCCAACTCATATGGACTTCTTTGCCTATACTACCCACACTGGCACGCAAAGATTACAGCACATACACTGATACACAATCAGAAGATTGAATTTGCACAGATCAGAAAGACTAGTGAATGGCAGATGCTTTGACTTTAATGTAAATGAGAAAAAAATAGTTGTGTGAGAAGAAATAAAACTCAATGCTGTGCAAGTGTTTGGCCACTGAGAGGTAGTGTTCCTCTGTAATAGTAATATAACTGTATAATGTAGCAACCAATTGTGACCAAAACAGCTAGAGGCAAAAACACTATATATTGATGCACATCCATATTTACTAAATACTAACCCTTTACTGTGCAACATATTGCCTTTGTATTATTACTATATTAAAAACTAGTTACAAAGCCCATATACATGGGCTGATCCGGGGCGGGGAGCTCCAGGTGGCCCACAGCCTGTCTGTGCTCCCGGCTCCGGGGCAGCAGCGGAGGCGCTGGGTGACAGTTTGTCACCCAGCTGTCTCTGCTGCTGCCCTGGAGCCGGGACCACAGATAGGCTGTCAGCCTTCCAGAGCTCTCCGCTCCGGATCAGCCTGTTCTGCGAGTCCCCACTGCGCATGTGCGGTTACGCACACAGTGAGCGACGCATTCTAGGACTTTCTGTTGTAGGATGAGGCCACATCCCCATAGCAGATATACAGCACATCACTTTGTTTGTACCTTCTCTGGACCTCCTGTACAAAACCATAGCATTTCATCCACTGCTTTATCTGCAGACCTGACAACTAGTAATCTACAGTAAATAGGTTTTTTAAGCCGATGACTACCCCATCCTTTTAGTAGCACTTTAAATATGGTATCCCTCCAATCAGTAAAAATACTAATTACTCTCATCCAAGGTGAAACAAAGGAACCATGGAGGTAATGTCTCTTCCACCAGGAGGATAGAGCACGTCCAAAAGTATCCTCTGACACAGAGACTCCCCATCCACTTTACCCTCGCCTGCTAATGTGGTTTTAAGTGACCTGATCATCAGGAAGGGTTCATGGCCACATCTCTCAATTTATATTCTTAGAATATGGGGCTATATAATGCCCCATTTGGTGGGCTCCTATTTACTGGTTTCATAATTCATGAACTGTCCACAGATTCGTTTTCAGGTCCTTAGACCTGTAGAGGTTGGCTTGATTTAGTGGTCTTTACCGCATTAGAGATTCCCTGAAGCTCTTTTATCATAATGGGAGTCTGAAGACTGAAGCTGCAGAGGTGTTAACCTCTTGAGTAGTGACCCTATCCTATGGACATACACTACTGGTATTTTTTCCTAGTTTGCACTCTATTATTTTAGTATTCATTTTAAATGTAATTCTTGGCTGCCTTATTCACAAGTGTTATTAACCCCTTTATGCCTCGCTTGTAATATACAACATGCTTAGAACATTTCTCTCATTGGGGGGACCATATCTTTATTTTAGGGAGCTTTTCTATTGAAACACTCACTTTTTAACATACTTTTCAGCAATTTTTTTTCCCCACGTGCCTTTTCTTAGTTTACCAAAACTGTGATGCAGCCCCTTTAAGACCAGGTGCCCACATGGTGGCCACTTTGGATTCATACACTTCTCTTGTATTGGACATCTGCCTCCGGATGATTGTAGGAGGCAGTGTGTTGGCTCATAGTGCTTCTGGTGAATTACTCTGTCACCTGTGGCAGGTTTTCTGGCATGGGAAGAAAATTTGAGTAATCATCTTCCTTTTTGGATTCTACGTGCTGCTCAGAGGCTGGTTTCTCCATTGTACTTGCCACTTTACCCCATGCAGTCAGGTAAGTACTTTGGCATACTTTTGAGTACACTTCTAATTCTGCTATTTTGACTGTCTTTTCTTATGGGGGGGGCTTCCTACTGACCATGTCAGAACACAAAGGACACATGGGCAAAATAAAGTCTAAATATTCTGGGGTCCCCCTAACCACTTTAACCAGTTATTCCTCTTGCCAATCTGACCTCCCTAGGGCATATTTTGGAATCTTATGTCCCTCTTGCAGTGCGTCCCCTACACCAGCTCCTGGTACCTCATCAGCAGACCAGGAACCAGTTTGCGTTAAGGCTCTTCATTTCACTCACCTCTTCACTCTATTCCCTCATCTATGGATACGTGCTTAGGATGCCAATTCTTCAGGCAGTGCAGGGGTGTCCTCCTCCCAAACCCAAAAAGGCTTGGGCAGACAAGAAAACTGCTCAGAAGCCTAAAGCTGACAAGTCCACCTTGCAATAACTACTGGGGTCCTGTTCCATCTCTGCCCGTAGAGGGCTACCTCCATTTTGTTTTTCCAAAGTGCATGGTCGATTTCAATGATGGATCAGTGAGTTTTGCGGGCGATTTTGGAAAGGGTAGACTATAAGTCCCTTCCTCTTCCCTGTCCTGAGTTCTTCAGGATCAAGGCTGTCTATTTCTAGATGCAGTTTCTTCTTTACTAGAAAAAAAAGGTGTTGGTCCTAGTTCCTCCAAAGTTAAGTTTTACTGGATTCTATTCAAATCCTATGGTGGTTCCCAAAAATATGATAGCATGTGCAATCATATTCTGGAGTTAAAGTGCCTCAACCTATTTGTTCTGGCCCCACAGCTTAAAATGGAGTCCTAGAGATCTATCATCGCAGCTATGAGGCCAGGGAGTTTCTTGCCTCTGAACCTACAGGATGCTTATCTGCACATCCTGATCCATCCAGATCATCAGTGCTTCCCCTCATTTTATGTTTCAGGGCAATCAATTTCAGTTCACTGCCCTTTTGGTCTAGCGTCTTTTTTCCTCAGCAGCTCACATCAATGCTCATGGGACCTCTGACTCCCTACTAAGAAGACCCTTTACTTGAGGCCCCTTCAAAAGGTAACTTTACACAGATTCAGGATTGCATTTCCGTTCTAGAGCAGTTTGTTTGGATACTTAAATTTCAAAACTCTTCTCTGGTTCCTTCCCAGGTCCTTCGTTTTCTGGGAATACAAGTCAATACCCTACAAGGGAGTGTGTGTTATTTGACACTCAGACACAGTAGATTAGATAAAACACAGTTTTATTGAACAGACTCAGAAAAACATTAACCCTCACGGGTCCAGTAATATATATCACAATATAGTACCGACACAGGACAGGTTGCAGTAATATATACCCACACGGGTCACAATTCAGCAACAACAATATACTGACACAGGTCAAGTAACGTTTGTGTGATACTCAAACGAGGCAGCACTGAATGGGTTACTATTAGGCCAGGAAGACTGACAGGCCCTAATATCACGAGGCCCTTTAGACTCTCACTCTGCAGAGAGTGCACAAATATTGAGTAACGCCACAATAGTAAACGGAGGCCCAGGACAAACTTGTGAACTGCCGCAGCAGTAGCGGAGGACTGACTGTGTGCCTGGAAGGGCACCCAACAGAGACTGCACTGATGGATAGCCAGTGGAATCGGGCACCTTCCCCGAAGGCAAGTATACACATTGACACACTGATACACATATATAGAAGCACAAACTCACACACTGATACCCCTACAGAGACTCACACACATTGACACACTGATACACATATAGGGAACACACAAATTGGTACTTATACACATATAGGGAACACACTGACACAAAACACATACAGGGAACACACATACATTGACAGTATAGGGATCACACACACTGACACTTATACACATAAAGGGGCGGGGCATAAAGGGGTGGAGCCAAGGGGGCGGCAAAATAAGGTTTTGCCTAGGGTGGCAAAAATCCTTGCACTAGCCCTGGTTGAAGCTGAAGACATTTTCCTTTTTACTATTGTGTGTTCCACTGGTAACCAAACTTCAGGCCTTGTTCTGTAAGACACCTTTCTGATTTTTAATCAGGAATGAGTAGTTTTATGAACGCCTATGGTATTTTTGCCCAAGGTTGTTTCAGATTTTCATATCTGCCAGAAACTAGCCCTTTCTTCTTTCTGTCCAGCTCAAAATAGACAGGAGGAGGAACTTAATTTTTTGAATGTGGTAAGAAATTTATCAAATGAAGCCTTTTTAGTATATCTGATTCACTCTTTGTTATTCCTGAGGTCCCACATGTGGGAGTGGCTATGTCTGAAGTTAATGTTGCTTCTGGGATTAAAGCTACCAATTGCCAAATTTCCTCAGGAAGGGTTCACTGTTGAAATGTTGTATGCCGTATTGCTCGTCTTAAAATGTCGCGTTTGGTCTTGTGAATGGGAATGACACATTCACAATGTTGCACGTTAACCATTCGTGCACATTCAATATGTCGCCTTGCATAACATGTCTCCTTCTATATGTCCCCTGTGTCAAAATGTTGATCAGAGCTTCAACTAAGGTGCACTTAAGGTAGCATTAAGGATGCAATAAGGAACGCATTGAGCACAATAAGGGTGCAATAAGGACGCAAAGTGAGCATTAAGTATGCAATAAGGGCACATGTAGCAATCGTTTTAAACATTTTAAATGCAGCATAACATAACAAACATAACATAAAAATTTAATTTAGGAAGTCTATTTATTAAAATGCAAAGTTTGTGCCACAGCTCTAAGGTAGTTAGACAACTCTGTGCTTGCATAGTTTGTAACAATTTCAGTCTTGCATTTTCCCTATGCTCTTTTTTAGCTCGTGGTGGCTCCTGTCCAGCAGCATATTGTTCCAATTTTAATTCCGTCAAACTTTGTTTCTTTTTTAATCCATTAATAAAGTTCCAAATACATGGGTGGCATGCCCCTAGATGATGGCTGAATCCATTTTGCCACCCTTCTACAGAGTTATTTGTTTTGGGCAGGTCATGTAAAACGGAATGGAAACAGTTCCAGAGGTCAACATCAAACAGTGCTTTACTTCTATTATTTCTTCTTCCAAGTCTGCCTATCCAAGTGTCCTCAAAATAATTCAGTAGCAATTGTAGTTCATCCACATTTTCAATAAAAATGGTAGAGTCCATTAGGGTTTCAAAAGTATCCATCACATGCTGTGGTGGCACAAAAGCCAGCACAAGCAAGTTCCTTACTTGCAGTGCATTCTCCAAGTACTTTTGGCCACATCCGGTAATTGTTATATTTTTCGCCAAACACACTTGCTGAAATGGAACAGGCATCCTTACTGCGTGCTATCCGGAAATACCCTTCCAAATGCGACTATGCTTGCACTTTCAAAGTCTGTCATCACAGTCCGAAGGTTCGAACAAGGGCAAAGCTTCTTCAACTCAGTTAGCACACTCATGTACATGTTTGTCTTCCTGTCACTCATGAGGACAAACACAAGTGGGATAACAGTCCCAAACTGTAGGGCATGTATGGTGTATATTTGCTGAAATAGCACTGGACAGCTTTTAAAAGTTCCATCAGCATACCAGTTTTGGCTGTTTGACAACACTGTTGTATGAGGTGGGTCCTCATATGGCTCAGGGTCTTTGGGACAGGGCAAAGATAAAAAAAAAAATGATAAATCGTAGGAATCCAGGTCCACTGTCATGACGCATAAAGTTCTCACCCATTGCAGTCTTTACATATTCCCCACCAATCCTCAGCTCTTCCAAATTTTTTGGGATTTGGAAGTGGAGCCATGGCACCTCTCCTCACTCTTCTGACGACCTGCTTTAAAGGGATAGTAATGTTTCATAATAAAAGCAGCTCTAATTAATCATCATAGTATTTGTGCCTTGGAGAGTGTTATTTCAATTCTGTCAGGATTGTAGTTCAAGAGTAATTGAATGATAAAGTATCCCCCCACCCCTTTTACTGATATAACACTGCTCAGCTCAGAGCAGCAGGGAGGTGCCAGGTAGATTGCAGACAGGGACAATCTTCAATTAAGATAAGGGAAAGAGCTGAAAAACCTGTCAAGGGGGGCAGGGTTTCATTGTTCTCACAATAAGATTGTACCTTGCTGTTATCTGTCTGGTCAAGCAACCAGATTCCACATCTGAGGTGGAAAGCTGACAGCAGGAGATCCGTGTTGCACTGACCCGGACGGCTCCAGAAGAGACTGACAGCACAGGCGCACAGGATGCAGTAACCTGGCTGTCGGACTCAGAAACTTAAGCATAACTTTATTCGTGGGCACTTTTTAAAGATAAAATAATAATTAGTATGCTAGTCGCCACCTGCATAAGTATTGCAGGGTGAGTTTAGTGGAGGCGGTAGTTCCGCTTTAATGAGCCCTTATTGCATCCTTTAAGCGCCCATGGCATCCTTTTTGCATCCTTAAGTGCTCCTTAGTTGAAGATCTGATCGACATTTTGATGCAGGCAACATATAGAAGCGACATATTGAATGTACGAATGGTTAACATGCGACATTGTGAATGTGTCATTCGCATTCACATGACCAAACAAATACAACATTTTAAGACGTGCGATGCCGCATGCAGCATTTCAAAAGGATAACCTCAGGAAGCACACTACACCCTTCAGGTCACAGAGCATTCAACCAGGTCGGCAGGAGTCTTGGGCCTACAAAAAAAACATGGATCACTGCTGAGCAGCTGTGTAAGGTGGTGATATGGTAGTCTCTGCACACCTTTACCAAACACCACTGTCGTAATGTGCTGACTTCTGTTGGAGCCAACATTGGTTGGAATATCCTTTAGGCTGCGGTGTGTGTGTTTAAGGGTTCTTCTAGTCAGAACCCTGTTAAATTACTGTTCATTTGCTATTTGGTTTGCAAGTTCAGTGTCCATTGCCACTTGAGGGTCATGTTGTATCATTTTGGTCCTGTAGATACTGGTCACTAGTAGAGGGTGTTTTTTTTCCCCCTACTCTTTCCTACCTTGGAATCTTGGTGGATAGCTTTGGCATATGGATCCTGAGTTCCTCACTGGAAGAAAGACGAGAGGAATTTAGTGTATTACAGATGAATCCTTTTCGCTTAGTCCATGTGCCACACAGAGAAAAAAAACCTGCAGGCATGAGTCTCTGGGGCAGGGGGATACACCGTTCAGGGTATTTTCTTCTCTTCTTTCACATCGATTTTGCTTTGCTATACAATAAACCTGAATTAGCATGTGGGGATAAGGTTGACGGGAGGAGTTAGTCTCCAGCTCAGAGACCTTTTTGATATAAGTGCCCTGCCCTGCAGGAGGAGGAGAATTTACCTCATGGTTCCTGTGTTCCACCTGGACTAAGAGAAAAGAATTTAACAAAGTCCACTAAAATCCTCTTTTTAGTTAGGCATTATAAGACATGCCCTTAACCCTCTGAGTGTCATAGATCTGTTACTGGCACTCAAAGAGTTAATGCACAGCTTCTCCCACGTCTCAACATTTTGCGTGACACGTTAACCATGCAATATCAGAATATTGCCCTTTTCATGAGGGCAACATTTTGATTTTGCTCTTTTTGAACCAGGTAATATTTTGAATGTGGCTTTTTGTATGTCCCAATAGAGGGCGACATTTCAATAAGACACAGTAATTTAACAGCTGAATATGTATCCTCATGTGCGTAATTGGTCACGACACAGATATAGACCCTTTTATATGAAGATTGTTTTGATTTGTGAGAACTACACATTTATATTTATTTTCATTTATATTTTTTTTTTTTTTTTTTGAGGAAGGGTAGAAGTATTTTCAGTTTAAGGCAATATATGATCGTGGACTATGTGATGTACACAGTCTAGGTATTTACATATTCATTACAGTATATACCTGCAGGTGGATGTCATTTTTATAATTTTAAATAAATATATTTTTATCATCTTGTGAACCGGTTGTTTTTGTTGTCATTTAACAGATAGTACTGGTCATCTTTTGGAATTGTAGCTGCTTTCTGAGGGCCCCAGAGCGCACTGGTTTTATATCATATAGGAGGCTGAGCTCCTTTTTGTCTTTACCTTTCTTTGTGGTCTGTAAAGTTTGTCTTTTTTTTTTCCTGAGGCTAAAAAATCTAACCTTATATGATCCATGGGAGTTTATGCTGGTTCCTTTTGCAGTGCTCTGATATACATAGCAATCTTGATTGGTGTCTGATGTCTCTATTTTACCATCTCTAATGGACTGAAATGAGGTGTCAGCCCCTTTTTTAATACAAAAGCAGTGGAAACTATCATCAAGCAAATTGTTGACGCTTCTCTTATTACAATCAGCACAAACTAAAATGAACCAAAATATCATCTGAATAGGCGTCTATACAAGAATAAAACCAGGAAGACAAGGCATCAGATACAGTGGTGGGGTGGAAGGTGGAATAGCAGATCAGAAACGATGGAGACTTTCCATGCTCTGACATACTATGCCTTCCACTTGACACCCCATCACACTCTCTGATGCCTGGTCTTCCTCCCTTTGACTCCCCAGCCAAACCTCTCTGCACCCTCATTACTCCCTTCTCTGATCAACTTTTTTTTTTTCCCTCAGTAGCCCACTTCATCCTCTGCAATGCACTATCTTCTCTTCCTGCCTCACTCTCCTTCTGTAACCTCCTGTTGCCTTATTCTACATGTGCCATATTGCTTCCCATCTAAATCGAATTATGTACGTTTAAAAAAAAAAAAAAAAAAAAAAACCAAAAACACAGTTTATGAAGAATGTATGGATATATCTGGGTACTTTCAAACTGAGCTGCTGTGAAGCAGAAACCTTTAGGAATGGAAGAGAAACAGACTGTCTCTGAAATATATCTCTCCAGGAAATAGTACGTTTTAAGAAACTTTTATTGGGTACGTTTTAATCCCATGTGGTTTCTGGAATGTTTAAATTGTAATATGATATCTTAATGCTGTTGCACATATTTAAATGCAATTTTTGTATGTCTTAATCCCCTTAGACCGTTTGCGCATGTAACGTCAAAGTGCGGCCACCATGATATGGCTGTGGCCACACTGGCGGCCATCAGAACATTGTTGTGGCCACCAGAAAAAATCCTTTGAGAACCACTATGCTAGACTATACAGTATATTTCTAATTCGGACTAGGAGAGTTTGTTTGTGTCAGGCTGCTTAGTGGTTTATTTTTTCCCTTTTCTCCACAACAGTGCCATCTATGTTGTGTTTGTTGCATTATTTGCAGAATTATGGCGCAATAGAAAAACGCACCTTTTTACACATCATTCACTTCAAAAGGTATTAAAATGTTCAACAACGCAGGAGTTACTAGCGCATTTAATGCCTACTATCAACCTAAGACAAAAAGGAACCCCTATAAGCCTGGCTACCAGTGGAGCAAAGATGGGGAAGCAAACAGTGTGCGATTCTACAGCCCCCAGTTGAAGAAAGAGTGTGGGATGGGGGGTTAGTGTTTATGGAAATCTGCTATTACCAGTGGGCAGAGGAACCAGGGAGGTTGTGGGGGAGCAAAGCAGTGTCAGACAATGTATGCAAGGCCCTGTCTACCAGTGAGCAGTTGAACAATGCTAGCGTGGTCAGACAGTATACATGAGGGATCTATCACTACCAGTGAAGTCAAGTTGGAGGTCAAAACACTATACGGGGGAGGGGTCAGTGACTACCACTAGACGAGAGGGAGGCAGCAGCATGTGAGCTGTGAATACAAGTGGGCTATAGAACCAGGCTGTGGGGATGTGGCAAGGGTACGTTGGCTTCTGCAGGAAAGGCAGAAGGCTAGGGATACAGATGATGTACTTTGCAATGTGTTGGATCCCCTGTGGTGCTCACACACACACAGTGTTAATACATTATCTCTCTCTAGATAGATATATTTTTTTTTTTTAAATTTAGACCTTGTTGGTGTGGGCAAAGAACCATCCCTCTTCGCCCCCCCCACCCAAATGAGAGAGAGTGAATAAAAAAAGTGTATGTGCATGACACAGGGCTGCCAAACACATTGTAAAGCAATGCAGTGGATACACTATGGCACACATGGGGTTAATCATATTATTCAGACCTCATTGTGGGTGTGGGGGGCAGGGGCATCAGACCCCCCTCGTCAATTGCATTGGGTGATCAATACAGGCATTGCAGGAGAGAAACATGTTGCCCTGCTTCTACTCCTACCCAAACTAGTAGGAGTGGGAGGTATAGGGGAAAGCCTTCTCACGTCACTGGTGTTCATGTCACCAGTGGTGTGGTAAGACTTTCCCTAAACCCGCCCACTCCTACCCACAAGGTCATGTTGGAGTGAAGCAGAAGGGAATGTTCCTCTTGCATCTCCAGTATTGATCTTCCAGCATGATCGGTCAAGAGATCAATAGCTGTTTGGGTCCAGATGATTTCCCCCGGGTCTGACTACATAAAAGACAAAATCCATCAAGTTCAGCCTTTGCCGCGGTATAACCAAGAAAAGAAGAACTATTATAAAAGCCTTCTAGAACCCAAAATGGTATACGTCTGTTTAGGAGAACTTCCTGTTTGGCCTACTAATACGCAACATAAAAATCTGTAAGTCCCTTTTTGCTAGAAATACATCTAAACTTCTCTTAAAATGTAAAAAAAGTTGTAGGGTTTATCCCCCTGAGTAAAACAAGGGTACTACCACTGCTGAAAGGTGTTTTATTCAAGTTATTACAGCTCAATGTTTCATTTTTAGGTGCAATATCACAGTGGCCTGAAATTGTACAGATATTTCCATGGATTAACATCCTAACTGCTTTGAAATCAACAAATATAATTCTCAATATGCACAATAATATTTTTTAAATAAAATGCACTAAGCTCCAGAAGCACCCTTAAATGTAAAGAATAAGATCCTGGTGCTTTACTCTTAATCTTGTCAGTTCTTCCCTGGAACTCTTCTTCTGCCAACACTAGATCTGATAATGGTATGTTGTAATTGTTATTTGTTGAGCCTCTTCTACCGTTCTTTGTTCCCTGGTATATATGGATTAAAAGACTTATTAGTCTTGCTCTCTCTTGCAATTCGAGTTCACTCCCTGTATTTCAAGACAGAATTCACTGTTCCTTCAGACTTAGTCTAAAAGCCTTTTTTCCCCCACTTCCTTCTTCACAGCTGTGATCTACTTTTACATTTGTTACCATAGATATATAATACTGAATATATTTCCACCAGCAAAATTAAAATTCTGACCATTTTCCCTCAGTATCTTTCCCTTTTATCAATGTATCCAGTTCTATAGGGGGAGATGAGCTATGGATTGATAACTAAGTGAAAACGGAGTGGACTTCTCCAAGTCACATTTTATTCTATGGAGCCTATGTACTAAGATTACTCAAACTTTGGAGATCTTGGTGCATAGGATCTAAAGAACATAGAAAAATGATAATTATGGAGAAAACCTCTCTCCGCTTTATCACCTTTTAATCACTCCTTTGTGCATAACCCCCTAGCTGTCGTATACATACTGTGAACATTTTGAAGTTACCCATTTTAAAATTGAGTTCTTATTGAACATATAGTTTTTTTATATTATTGGTCTTCAAAAGGTCCTATACATTGTTATTTCTCAGTGACACTTCCATCATCTGTGACATGTAGCCGTCCCCACGCATGCTTACAAGCCTGCTTCCCTTAGCACTCTGACAGGTTTATATTTTGATAGTTAAAATATCCCATAATTATAGTATGCCAAAGATGTTCAGCTTTCTTCATTTGCATTAACAATAGGGCCCTCAACATTTGGTGTTTTTTAACATTACACCACAGCTTCAATTTCTACCCAAAAGGACTCTACATTATCTCCAGTTTCCTAACAAATGTCCCCCCATTGAAGGGAAGAAGGGAAAAAAAAAAAAAAAAAAAAAAGAGAAGTAGTTGGTACTGAGAGGGTTAACCCTCTGGTGTGCAATGAGGATCCAAGCAAAAGGCTGAATTGACTTATTTATTTTTAAACCATATTTACATCTATACATTTATTCACACCTGAAGTAAAACAGAAAACACTTAGCATCTCGAGTTTCAGACCAACAGATTAATTTAGCCCTTTTAGTACCAGAGAAGAGACCAATGAATGGCTTTGTGACTGGCACTCAAAGGGTTAAAACACACACCTTTACATTACTGGAAACACACATATAAGAATAAGTAGCAAAGGGACCTGCAGAATAAACATTGCAGTTATTCTACAAAAACATAAAAAGAGGACAAAAGATATACAGTTGTAGAAGACTTTGGGCGAACTACCAATTGTAGTAATACTATAAATACTAATTGTATTTGGTAGCCATCCTATAGGGCAGGGTTGGACAACAGGGAACTCTCCAAATGTTCAACTACAATTCCAATTATCTTCAGTCATGAAGGTGGTGGGAATTGTTGGAGAAAAAAAAAAAAAAAAGCAGGAAGTCCACAGCCCAGTATTGTGCAATAGAACTATATATTACATACACAATGTATTTGTTCATACTCTCTTGACAAACTCCTATACTCTGCTTGTGTCAAGATGTTGAAGAGCAATATTTAAACAGATAATCCAAATCATTTTCACACAAGAGAGCAGTGTGTGTGCTGTTTGTAACATAAAATGAAGCGAGGACTAAAAAGGTTTATGGGTGTCTCCATACATCAGAATTTGCATGGTTCTCTCAATATATACAGACCGTACTGAATTAAAGCTGGACCTCAATGTGTTGCAGGATCTTCCTCTAGTATTTGCCTTGCTCAAGTCCTTCCAGTCAGTTGAATGACCACTGATGCAAGGCCATATACTGTGTCAGTAATTACTCAACATACATTGAACACAATATTTGTATGAAAAGTAAAAGCCCCATGCACATGTAGTATAAAATGCTCAAATCTTGATGGCTGGTCTTGGTACTTCAAGATAAAACACTCCTTTAGATCTTGCAGACATTGATAATGAATATTAAATAACAAGTCACAGTCATATCAAACAGTATCTGAAGTAAGGTCAGCCATAAGCTGGTAGAAAGTAGACTGCTCAGGCTGCCTTTCCTAAATATTGAGTGACTATGCCTTCTCTTAACCAGTGTCATAAGGCACAGGTCAGCAATTTAATTTTAGTCTTATTTGATGGCAGTGAAAGGTGTTCAGCTCAATCTTTGGCATCGCCAACTCCATCAGCATTGATTGCAAACATTGCCTCTGCTTCAGGGAGGCAGGGGGAGTCGTAGATTTTACAGATGCGAGTTTCACCCCGACCCTTCCTCAGGTACAGTCTGCAGGAAAACAGAATACATTTGGAGTGAGACAGCACACTTTATGTACAATAAATAAAAAGCCCATCCTAGAAACGTATGCAAATGCTTGTGGGAGTTTTATGAAAAGAGAAGGGGAGAGACACAAAGAACACCACCCGGCCAACCTAGTCATATTTTTCCTCAATTAAGTAAGCCCTTGTACAATAGATGGGCTTCTGTATTAATTTCTTCTCAATGTGTTGGGAGACTTTTCTGACATACAAGCGGTTAATAACCTCAGTGTATTCATACCATGTTATTTTGTGTTTAGGTCCCCATCACAATACATCTGGGCTCACTATTGCCAATATATCATTGATTTTATTTACAATGTGTCTCCATGGAATTCAAAATAAATATGCAAGACAAAAATAAGGGCTAACATTTACCATATAAAAATGTAATCAAGCCTTATGGTTACTTCTTTTGTTGGGATTTTTGTCATTCTGCTGTGCAGGAGCAGTCCGACTCTTCAGAATATAGCCTTGCTCTTGCATCTTTTTCTGAAACAAGCCTATCTTCTGCATATTTTTTTTTTTTTATAATATTCTAAATTTGATCATTTTTATAATCACCATCATCCAAATTACACATAAACTAAGATTTTGTGTTCTTACCTGGTCAATCCTTTTCTCTTTAGTCCATATGGAACACATGTACCATGGGGTTGAGTCCCTCCTCCTGGAGGGCACGGCACATCACAACAGTTCCTGGGGTGGAGACTCCCTCCTTCAGCTCAACTCCCCCTGCCCACTAGCTCCCAGAATTCACGTGACAGAAGCCAAACAACAAGCAGTAAGAGAAGAACAGCATCTCCTGCGAGGAAGACCCTAAGAGGACTCCTCTGCATAGGTAAGCATTACCACGAAAGTTCCTTCTTCTGGGTAGGAGACACCTGTGTTCCATATGGACTAAAGAGAAAAGGATTTAACAGGCAAGAACTCTAAAATCCTATTTTCTCTCAAGTCCAATATATAACACTGGTACCATGGGGATATACCAACGATCAACTCCCAGTGGAGGGAAAGGAGAAATTACCTCAATCATGTCCACATGATACAGAGATATCCAGATACTGGGCAGTCCTGGGGAACTCAAGCAACAGGTGTTAAGACACTGAACTTACACAGCACACTGAAACCAGAGCCAACTGGGTTCAAAAACTGCTGAACAACTCGCAGCAAAAACAGCTCAGGTGCCCAGACAGAACCGCTTGTAGGACCTTCCATCCAAAGCTGTCTTAAGCCAAGGCCAAGATGTTGACATGGTAGTGTTCGTAGAAAGTATGCAAGGAAGACCAAGTCGTTGCCTTGCACAGCTGTTCATCCAAGGCTTGGTTCTTGTAGGCCCAAGCATCCACAGATCTGGTGGAGTGCACTGTGATCTTAAAGAGAACAGGTGTATGGTAGACTTGATCCAAGAGGCAATAGGGACCTTGGAGGCAGCATGACCAGCTCTGGGACCCTCTGGAATGACAAACAGTCTTGCAAAAAGGCTTAGTATGGTGCACGTAAAACTTGAGGCAACTCACCACGTCCAACAAACAAAGTGCCCTCTCCTTATCAGATGTAGGATCAGGACAAAGGGAAGGTACAACAATCACGTGATTGATGTGAAACGCAGGTACCAGCTTGGGAAGAAACTCCTGAGAAGTGCGAAGCACAGCCTTGTCCTTGTGAAACACTAAAAAAGGTGGTTTACAGGACAGAGCATGTAACTCAGCGACACAGCGAACGGACACGATCGCCAGGAGAAAGGCCATTTTCCACGTCAACAGGCAGAGGAATAGTAGCCAAGGACTCAAATTGAGGGCTCTGAAGAATGCCCAAAACAAAGTTAAGATCCCACGGAGAAGCGGGATTCTTGAAGGCAGGACAAGTATGAGCAACGCCCTGGAAGAAAACCTTGACATCAGGAAGGATGGCAATGCGCCTCTGAAAGAAAACAGAGAGAGAAGTCTGAACCTTAAGGGAATTCAAACGGGGCCCATTATCCACACCGTCCTGCAAGAAAGCCAGGACCGTAGGCAGATCAAGTGCCTGTGAAAGGTCCCTATCAGCACACCAAGATCGACCAGACACTATGGTAGATCTTGGAAGAAACAGGTTTGCGGGCACTGAGCATAGTAGCCACCACCCCAGAAGAAAAACCTCTCTTCAATATTGAAGATTCAATTTCCAAGCAGTCAAAGCTAGCTGATGAACATCCTCCTTCCACAGATAACCCTGTAGAAGACCCGGAAGGCAAGGGAGCCAGAACGGCTCAGCCACTGACAGATTCAGCAACTCCGGAAACCAAGCTTGGCAAGGCCAGTATGGAGCAATTAGAATGACTGGACAGTGTTCCAGTCGCAATTTCTGTAACACCCTGTGCAACATTGGGAGGGGAGGAAAGAACCAAGGAATGGACATTGCAATCACCGCCAGAGCTTGAGGGTCCCTCCACAGAGAGCAGAACCTTGGAACCTTCCTGTTGTGTCTTGTCGCCATCAGGTCATTGCAAGGAAGACCCCACTTCTGAACAATGAGGGTTAACACCTCTGGGTGCAGTTCCCACTCTCCACTGTGTGTAGACTGAGGAAGTCTGCCATGATGTTGTCTACACCAGGAATGTGCACTGTGGATATGGCAGGAACGCGTTCTTCTGCCCAGGACAAAATAGCCTGGGCCTCTATCAAGCGGCGAGACTTCTTGTTCCGCCCTGCTTGTTGATGTAAGCCACAGCCGTGGCGTTGGACTGTACCCGAACTGGACAGTCTTCCATCTGAGATGCCCAGTGACAAAGGGCATGAAATATCGCCCGAAGCTCCAACACGTTGATGGGAAGGAGAGATTCCTCCGGAGACCACCGACCGCTCCCCAGCCGGAGAGGCTGGCGTCCGTCGTCACCGTGGTTCAGAAGGATACAGGAAGGACTTGCCCTTCAGCAGATTGGAGAGGTCAAGCCACCACGACAAACTCAGTTCCACACGAAGAGGGAGTGACACAGGGATCTTCAGAGGGTCCGGCTGACCCTTGCACATCTGGATCACAAACCTCTGGAGTGCCCTTGTGTGTGCGCCATGGCAAATGGGACCGCATCTATGATGAAAATTAATTTCCCCACTAGAGAGGGCAGCTTCTTGGCTGGAACTGGATCTTGAGCCACGACCGCTGAAACCCTGTGGGCAATCTGGTGAGCCACCTCGTCCGTGAGAAACACCATGCTCTGCTGAGTGTTGAAGACAATGCCCAGGAAGACCAGACTCTGGGATGGGACAAGATCTGACTTGTCCATGTTGATGATCCACCTCTGATGGGTGAGAGAGTGAATGCATAGTAGAACCTGCTGATGAAGAAGTTCCGCAGAGGGGGATTTCAGAAGCAGGTCATCCATGTATGGAGTAACTCTGATGCCATCCCGGTGGAGGATGGACACTAAGGCTCCCAAACACACTGTTGAAAACTTGAGGAGCTGTAGTCAGACCAAAGGGAAGAGCTGAGAACTGAAATTGCCCTCAGTTGCTGGCAAATCTGAGATACTGACGGCTCTCTGGATGAATGACTGTGTAAATACGCGTCCTGAAGATTCAGAGAAGCAAGGCATTCTCCTGGGGACAAAGCAGCAATCACCGTCCATAGAGACTCCTGGTGATAATGAGTCCGGATCACAAAGGAATGGAGATCCTTCAAATCCAGAATAGGGGAAAGGCAGTGTTCTTCGCCAATCGTGAGATGGGGGTGAGGGTGGGGGGGTGTCAAAGGAAAAGGTCCACTGCATCAGAACATCAGCCGTAAAAGGGTATACCTTAGCAAAGAACTTGTTAAGATAAAGCCTCTTATCAGGAGTATTCCACTCATCTTTTAGGATTTTATCAAGAGTGTTATTGCGTGGAAATACAGGAGAAGTTTTCCTGCAACTCTGGAAAACATCTGGAGAGGGAGATACCCCATCAGTGGCATCAAAAACGTAAATGGTCTCCAGCACTGCCTTGATGAGCCCCTCAGCAGAGGGCAGTGGATCAGCCTCATAGGAATCTCCATGTTCTTAATCATCCTGAGGCCAATTCTTCCTCATAAGACACCCCAATAACTTGTGTCCCCTTGATTGCAGGGTCAAATTGCTTCAAGATAGGCATCGGTTTCCAAGAATGGAGAACCCCCTGGGGAAGGGATTTGTACCACTGAAGAAAGTAGTGTCTTAACCCATACAGGCTCTTGTTCAGCACTAGAGGGGCCTGGTGGTGTAGTAGGGGCCAGCGCACATGAGGGGCATAGAGACCCCAAATATATCCTTGGAAACCTTGTATGGCATGAGGAAGCAGGAAAAGATGGTCACTAGAAAAGGGACAGCAAATTGGAAGAAAACCTGAGAAACAGACATTCTGGGTACTGAAGTCTTCTCAGTTGCCTAGTAATGCCTATAACTCTGGCCGTGGCATGCCGCTGGACAGTCAAAAGGTGGACCGGATGATAGGTCATGAGGAGACAAGAAGATAAGGCCCTCTATGACTGTTGTAGCCCAAACAGTTGCAGACATATGTCCCATAGAAATCAATGGAGCAAAGATCGCCACAGGTGAGCTACGGTTCTTTAAGGAGCCGCCACGCTAAAAATGATCTACACTCTACAGGTGGAAAAAAAGTCAATAAAGCATCTGTGAACTGGGCAATCCAACTCCAGTGAAGCCCAATGAAGGTAACCCGCCTAATGGGGGACTATACAGCCTCGTACCTACGAAAAGAGGCTAGCCACTGCACAATGGCTGCATTGCAGGGCACCAACTCAGAGATTGTAGTTGGGGGTTGAGTTGGAAGGAGTCTCCACCCCAAATACACTGTCTTTTGTGGTGTGACCTGCCCTCCAGGTGGAGGGACTCAACGCCAAAGTATCTTGTGTTCCAAACTGGATGTAAGGGAAACACCATTTTCGATCCGTTGTAAATAAAAACGTTTATCTCTAAACATCACATGTTTTATAAATACCAATTATGCTGCATTTTCTCAGTGTGGAGCGGAGAACAAGCCACTTTCTATATTTCTATACCAAAAGGCATGAAAGACAGACATTTATTTAGCATGAGAAAGTGTTACCTTGTAGTGGAAGCATGAGCTATAATATTTCCTCCAATAGGTTTCTTGGGATCAGCTGCAAACATAGCTGCTCCATCTACTTGTGCCACCACTTGGTTTGTGATCACAACTGCAACACCAAACTGAAGAAAGAATGGTTTAGATTTAAAATGTTCACACTAATGCATTCACACTTCTTACCAGATGTCAGTGAAGGTATTAAAAGCAACACTAACGCATACTTTAGAAATGTAATTTAAAAAAAATTAAACCTATAGCCATCTATAGCTATATATATTTCAAACTCAAGTCAAGCTGAGGGCCTCAGGCTCAACATTTCCCTCTTAAGAGGGACAACAGCAGCAACTGGTTTCCAATAGTCTTTACTCCATTTTGGAACATTGGTGGTCAAATATCACTACAGACTTCGATATAAAGTCGAGTAGTTCTGGAGCAAACAGACTGGACAAAAAAATTGAACTGTAAACTCCTTGTATGCCAGACAAGCCTCCAATAAAAAAAAACAAAAAAAAAAAAAAAACACCTCTTGGGCATTCAAGGGAATAAATCTCCATTTAAATCAATGACATGTTTTATCCACTATGGTGCAATTTGTTACCCAATGTTCCAAAGAACAGTGGAGAAAGTTTGTAAGTGTTCATACTTGCCCACCAATGCTTCAAAACATAACAGGAAATTTGTAATTGACACCTGTGGTACAGTTGGCTACAAATCCTACCTCCATTTTGTGCCTAAAGGAGAGAGGAAAAAAAAATATAAATAAATAAAATAAATAAATAAAAAAAATTTGCATGCCTTAGCTCATACGCACACTTTTCATTGCACCACCTTTCCCCTATACACACACTCCAGTACTGTTGGGCCAGTCACAGCTTTGCGAGTCAAACTACTGGCTTTTGTGTCAGGAGGAAAACTGCCCTCGCCAAGGAGCGCAGTGAGAGAGACACACACACACACACACACACACACACACACACACACACACACACACACACACACACACACACACACACACACACACACACACACACACACACACACACACACACACACACACTAAAATATATATATGGATAGACAACACAATTGTACATATTATGCAGTTGCAGAACAAAGTCATAATAAAAAGAGTTACTAGTCCTTTAAAATGTCAGAACTGTGCAATGCATTTCAGAGAGCTGAAAACATTCATCAGCTCAATTTTTTTTTTCCCTCACTTAAAAGGCAACCATATCATCTCAGGAATAAGTCGCAAATGTGTTAACAGAAGAAGGTATTTTGGCAAGTCATTCATGTAGCAGTTAAGTATATCTACATAATGATTTGGAATTGCATTTGCAGTTCACCATCTACCGAGCTACAGTTTAATCACTCTACTAAATACTATCTGACCACAATTGCCTTTAATCCCTTGCTAACCAGTTTTTTTTTTCAGGTTTTTTTTTTTTATGCCATATTTATGTTTAACATGTCAGTTAGATTGATTATAGTATAAAAATAGACAGGAGGAAACACAAAATGCCCAAAAACAAATATATTAATTAATTTACTTGTCCAGAATATGGGAGCACCCCATATGCCTAGAATTTCAAATCTTTCACATTTACACTGTAAATATCAGAAGAACAGCACCACTATTTCCAAGCTGCAAGCTTTCAAAATTTGGCACGCAAGGATAAGATCTTAGTTAATGGTTTCAGAACTCAAAAATACCACACAAAAGCATGTATGTTTCTGAAACATAGGGTAAGTACGCCACAGAATTTGAGATTTTCATGCAGCCATTTTCCACAAATGTGTATCAAATTTGTCTCCATCAGAAGCAAAAAAGTTGTGCACTCTCGGCTTTAAAAATGTATTAAATCAAAGAATCAAGCGACGGATGGATTGATTTACCAGCGCCATCTCTCATATGGGGCAGTTTAGCAGACCTCCATTTCAAATTATCCCCACAAAAAGTATGCTTTTGAAAAAGCAGACAACCCAGAGTTTTATTCTTGGTGCATTTTGATGCCTTTCATGCAGCCACTTCAGCACCAACCCAAATCACCATATCAAAAACTGCTGGAAGAGGGGGAAACAAAAAACCCACACCCACCAGTACTCAAAAAAGCAAAAAAAAAAAAATTAAAATAGAGTGTGTTGTATCCCATTATATTTGCTCCAATATTTTGCTAAATAAACAAAAACAGCATATTTCATGGGGGGAAAAAAGTGGCCACAACACTACTGCATTGTCAGTGCAGAGCCCAGGCTGTAAAGAGAAATCAGACCAGCAGAATACAGTCTGTCCATTTCCCATTGCTGTAGCACACACACTTCACTGTTTCTGTGGGTTTGTTTACTGCTGGTTGGGGGAATTTAAAAAAAGGTTTGTGTGCTTCACCAGTTCTCAGTATGAGACGCACCACTGTAGTGGGTTCACTATTGAAATGTCGCCATCTATTGGGCATCCATCGATATGGCAAGTTAAAAAAGTTGCAACAAACAAGCAACATCAGAATGTCAGGCCAGTCAAAAGATCAGCATTCTGATGTTGCTTGCTTAATGGTCACCAAATAGAGTGCGACTTTCAGTGTACAAGTCTCCATCTGTGCCTTAACCCAATGAGTGAAAGAGGTTCGCAAAGCATTGTAAAGAGTTGCAGACCCCTCTGTCACCCAAAAGGGTAAAGGAGTATGAAATGTGCAAGCATTTACCGCAACATTTTGTTTCTCTTATATTTAATCCTTGGAGCACCACAGAGGTGTGCAACTCAATGCGGAGTAATGTCTTGCTCACCCGTCAATGGCATACGCCACAAGCATTTCACCAAAAGCAGTAGAGAAAAACGCTATACCCCATTTGCCAACGTTATATCCAAACACTATATGCAGTCTGCAAAAGTTATATGCCAAACGTTATGCGCAGTACAGCAAGTGGTATACCCCAAACGCTATACACCAAAAGCAGTAAGCCAAACGCTATAAGGATTTGCCAAAAGCAATAAGAAAGAAGCTATACGCAATAAGTAACACACTATACGCCAAAACGCAATTAGCCAAACACTATACTCTATTCGCCAAATACTTTACGCAAATAGTATATGTGAAATGCTATACACCGAATGCAGTACACCAAACGCTATACCCCAAAAGCAATGTGCCACACGCAGTTCGCCAAACGCAGTAACTCTATATGCTACACGCAATACGTCAAACACAATACTGCCAAATACAAGATGGCGCCCAATAGTGCCCTAATGGTCACTATATGATGTAATTGTATTTTAATGAACAAGATTTTAAATATTTGGCTGTAGCAGAAGGCAGTTTGTTCACCAAAGGGCTGGAGTGTGGTACAAGAATGAGTGTCTGCAGGCAACAGTGAAGCATGGTGGAGGTTCCTTGCAAGTCTGGGGCTGCATCTCTTCAAATGGAGTTGGGGATTTGGTCAGAATTAATGGTCTCCCCAATGCTGAGAAGTATAGGCAGATACTTGTCCATCATGCAATATCATCAGGGAGGCATCCGATTTGCCCCAAATTTATTCTGCAGCATGACAACAACCCCAAAGTCATTAAGAACCATCTTTAGCGTAAAGAACAACGAGTCCTGGAAGTGATGGTATGGTTCCCACAGAGTCCTAATCCCAACATCACGGAGTCTGTCTGGGATTAAATGAAGAGAGGCAACTGAGGCTGCCTAAATCCACAGAAGAACTGTGGTTAGTTCTCCAAGATGTTTGAAACACTACCTGCTGAGTTCCTTAAAAAACTGTGTGCAAGTGAACCTAGAAGAATTGATACTGTTTTGAAGGCAAAGTGTGGTCACACCAAATATTGATTGGATTTAGTTTTTTCTTCTGTTCACTATCATTTTGTTAATTGATAAAAATAAACTATTGGCATTTCTATTTTTGACAGTATTACAACATTTCACACATTATATATATATATATATATATATATATATATATATATATATATATATATATATTATATATCTATATATATCTCTATATATATCTCTATATCTATATCTATATATACACACACACACTTTTTTTTTTTTTTTTTTTTTTTTTTTTAAGTTTCCTATGCCTAAAAATAACCCATGAAAACCCTAATTTAAGATGAAAGGGAGAGGGAGGAAAAAAAAAAATAAGGGGGGGGGGGGAGAAGAGAAGACAGACAAAAGGAATATCTAACCTGCTACACCTGATCTGAGTGGGAAATTTCATATTTTTTTTTTTTTTATTGTGGAAAATGCAGTTGACATACTGTAATACAACATAGCACACCATGACGGTCTGTCTCCCTCCCTATCCGAGTGAGTGGGAGGGAAATAGTGAAGAATGGCTGGCTGAAAAACTGCTCCGGTTTCAGAAGCTGTTGGCAACAGCCTTTAAGCAGTGTTCACATCACGCCTGGAGACACAAAGCATATTTTAACTGATGACATGCCAGGACTGTCATATGTGTGACGGTCCTAACATGTCACTGGTCCTTAACAGGTTAGAGTCTCACATGACTTGGTAGCACAACGTTTTCTTATAGGAACTGAAAATGTTGCTCTATGTTTAGTGCTACAGTATAGAAAGGTTTCTTACCAACCCATTCTCTCAGAAATAGTAGTAATAAAACTGCAGGAAAAAGCACCGCTACCTGCAACAGATGAGATTTTAATGCAATTTCAAGTTTATAGCTGAATTATTGCATTGCCTGTGGAATGCATCTGACAATTGCAGCTCATGTCTATATGAAATGCTTCCTAGGCCAAAGATTCTCAAATTATACTCCCCACAAAGTTTGCTCTGTGACTATGCCACCAATATGAAAGATGCCTAAAAGTCCGAATGAGAAGGTATAGATATAAGCAATACCAATCTGTTTAGAGCCAGGAAATATTTTTTCATAGTATCTCTGTTCATCTAGATATTTTCATAATTTCAATACGAAAAAAGTATAGAAATATACAGGAGTGCTGGGTGTGGAACACCTACCTAGGTAAAACCTTAAATAAATAAACGAAGAATGACTTTATTCTAGAGTAAGATTTCCCTTTTAAACCTCCGTCACAGGGGTGCATGTCAAAGTGTTTCCATAAACAAAGACTGAAAAAATTCTACTTTTTGGAAATTTAACACCAGTTAAGCACCAGAATAAAAATTCGGAAGATGCACTCCAATTACGCTTACCTCATCTGCTAATCTCAGTAACATTCGTAGGAAGCGAGCTAAATGCATTTGTCGCGCTGAAAGCTCCCCTCGTCCAGAATAGTCTGTTCTGTAGAGAGCAGTAGCACTGTCCACAATGAGGAGCGCATACCTGCAAAGAACAGCGTATGGTATTATTGGTCTATTCTAGTTAAACAATGAGAATTATTTGCTATTCTTTCTAGCAGGAGATGTAACAGATGAAGTAGTCCGTCTTCTGTCCTAAAACAATCTTATGAGGAGGACAACATAAAAGGATTAAAACAAGTCAAAACAACTAAACATCAGACTTTTAAAAGCCAATTACAGAGTAAAGTTTATTACAATTTGTTCCGACAACAAGGATTTAGATATGTGACGATTAAAAGTTTAAGAAACATATTTGCAAACTATTCTGTATCTATTGTAACAAAGCATATTTATTACTTCCCAAGTTGGTTACCAGCGTCTCATTGGGATACGGAGGCTTTTTTTTTTTTTTTTTTTGGGAGTATTTTCATTTCCAGTACACATGCCATTTATCCATAACCAATAGGACTGCGCTATTAGCAATTATTACCTAGACTCTGCCATCATGGCTGATGCTTGGTATAAGAGCTGGGTTTGATGATCTGTGTTGAAGGCACGTGCATAAGCCACATTATCAAGAACATCGCTGCCTGATAAGCCATATCTAGAGGGAAATAAAAAGGAGGAAAAAAAAAAAAAAAAAAATCAAACGTTTATTAGCAAGCTAATTTTTCAAACAGAAAAATATTTGATTAAAGATCTGTCACGCTAACTGGGATTTACAGTATACCAAGATAAATATATGAACAAATAAGAGGATTTTTGTGTACTTACCAATAAACCTTCCCCCCCCCCCCCCCCCCCCCCCCAGCCCATGTGGAGAACAGGATCCATAGGCCAAAGCATTATCTTGAAGGAGGACAGAGTACTTGCCTTAAAAGACACTCGAGGCAAAGTCTAACTTCGTTTTAAATGATAGAAGAAAACAGACGAGAGAAAAGGCTTTATCTGCAAGTACACAAAAATCCCCTTTTCTTTTGTCCAATGTAGACCACAGGGACCATGGGGATATACCAAAGCTATCAAACAAGGTTCCAGGGAGGGAAAGAGGCAAACCGCCAACAAAATGCAGACCAGTTCTAACAGAGATGAACTGGAACATGAGCCTCATGTGTCAGACAGCAACACATTAAACCAAGCAACAGGAACCAAACAGGTTACGGCTAAAAGGGATAGTAATGTTTCATAATAAAAGCAGCTCTAATTAATCATCAGATTATTTGGACCTTGGAGAGTGTTATTTCAATTCTGTCAGAGTTGTAGTTAAAGAGTAATTCAATGAAAAAAGTGTACCCCTCGCACCCCTTTTACTGATGTAACTGTTCAGCCAGAGCAGAAGGGAGGTACCCAGGTAGACTGCAGAAAGGGACAATCTTCAATTAAGATAAGGGAAAAACCTGAAAAACTTGTCAAGGGGGGCAGGGCATTCATTGTTCTCATAGGAAGAAGATTGTCCCCTTCTGTTATCTGTCTGGTCTATGGACTGCATTCCACATCTGAGAAGAGATGTATTACACTAGGTAAAAGGGGCGGAAGGGGAAACTTTGCTTGTGAATATGTCTCAAACCATAAAGGTCTGAAACATAAGACATATCGTTCATGTTTTTAAATGCCTACAAAATAAAATAAAGATAAAATGAAGTATTACTATCCCATTAAAGAAACAAGGAGGTCACATACACAGTACAATGGCCTGTCAAGAAATTTGAAGAACAGGGAGATGAAATAGCCCTGCTATAGAAAGACTGAACATCTGAAGAGGGGAAAAGAAAACGAAAAAAAGAAAAAGCTCTCAAGTGGGGATAACCTTTTAGGTATTGAAGATAGCAGTGTTGACAGCAAATAGATGGATAAGGGTAATTTTTAGGATAGCTTAAACAAAACAAAAACAAAAAAAAAAAAACAAAACAAAAAAAAAAAAAAAACCACAGAGCTTCCATTGCCAAAAGTGCCCCCAAATCTCTTAAAACAGCCAATTAGGGTGCAGGTAGAAGAGAAATCCATTGAGGGTAGTTTTAGATATAATATCAGTAGGTGCCTCAACTGACAATTTAATGTCTCAAAACTAAAACATTTCTAAATCTTAAAGCAAAAACATTTACCATTCAACATTTCATAAATTCTGGCACATCCTTTGTGGTTTATTGCATTTCCTGTGGAGGAGAAAGCCTATATGTGGGCCGGACCACCTGTACCCTCAGAACTAGCAGGGGAGCACAGATGTATTATTAAAAACAACAGAGAACAATGTCCCCAGATGTCTTAATACCTGTTAGAAGGGGGTATTGTTATTTTTTCTATTACTGGGATAGACCACATACCAAGAATATGTCCAAACGGGTTTGATTTTTAAAATTAGGCACCTTACATCTAGCCGGTCTAAGGAGGATATAGCTCTGGGTTATTTATGAATATAAGAAAAATTATGTTGTTGTAGGGCTCTATACCTATTTGAGATTTTTTTAGGACTTAAAACTAGTATCCATGCATTTTTAATAGTAAGTTTTGGGATTTGGTGCAGGCTCCTCTTTATCCTATATAATAAAACTCTAGAATGTTTGTCCGATGCAGTCATGTGCAGTAGAGGTCGCTACATCGCATGACTGCACAGCACGTGCTGCCAGTGAGGTGGCAGCAGTACACTGCGCAGGATCAGCTTCTTAACCCTTTGAGTCCCAGAGGGGTACGCACTGCATTGCATACCCCTCTGGCACTCAAAGGGTTAACCTCACCTGGACCTTGGCCAGTGTACTTGGGCTTTTACACTAGTTTATATATAGACTTCAGGAATCTGCACTCCCTATTTCTATATGTAACGATTTTCTACACATATTTTTAAATGCATTGATTCTATTTGTATCATTTTGAACACTTTCTGCCTCCTGTTTTTTTCTTAAAGTTTATGCTCTCTTTTCGTTTACCATTTGTATATAACACATATTTAGTTTAATTTTTTTTTTTTTTTTTTTTTTAAGATATACCAAGCTCTTTACATTATGGGATATGTTGGATGCTGCTATTTAGTGGCTCATTTTAGAGAGTTTTTTTTTTATGTACAATTTAAATATGTATCAACATGTAAGCACTTTATACCTCTCTGTACATAAATTTTCAATATAGAATTTACAGGGATAGTAATGTTTCACAAAAGAGCAGCTCTAATCTTCATAGTATTTGGGCCATAAAGAGTTATTTCAGAACTGTCAGAGTTGTAGTTCAAGAGTAACTGAATGATAAAGTATCCCCCTCCCACCCCTTTTACCTAGTGTAAGTCACCTCTCCTCAGATGTGTAATCTGGTCCACAGACCAGACAGATCACATCAAGTGACAATCTTCTTACTGTGAGCATAAGGAAAACCCTGCCCCCACTGACAGGTTTTTCCTTATGGTAATTGAAGATTGTCCCTGTGATCCACTCTGGACGCCAACCTTTCTGTTCTGAGGTGAGCAGTGTTACATCAGTAAAAGGTGCAGGAGGGGATATTTTATCACTCAATTACGCTTGAACTACAACTCTGACAGTATTGAAATAACACTCTCCAAAGTCCAAATACTATGAAGATTAATTGGAGCTGCTTTTATTGTGAAACATTAATATCCCTTTAAGTGCTGTATCCCTTTATGACAAATCTCTTGTTATTGTATAGCTTCAGAAGAGCAATACTACTGGGAGGACCAACTTGCACTCCAGCTTTCTTGCAATGGAACGCAACCAGGCTGATAGACATGTCATGACAGCCAGTCGTGTGCACAGCTCTGAGGCCGGTTGGGAGGGGCAGTCATTTTCTGTTCGCCAAGAGTGAAGCTATTTAAGTGTGTTGTTCAATAATGTTTTTTTATGACATCTTTGTTACATTTGATTCCCTGAAGAGTGTCCACCACTGATATGAAACGTGTTGGAAACTAGCCTGTAAAATAGTTACTAAAGATATTATCCATCTATTTGCCGTCAACACTATCTTCAATACCTAAAAGTTTATCCCGAAGTGAGAGCATATTGTGGTATTTGTAAGGCTCGCTATACATTGAGATTTGGCGAGTACCAATCTTAATGGGGTATTCTATTACTCCTAATACAGATCTACTCTTAGAAAGGCCTGTGCCTTTTTTCTCTCTTTCTTGTCTACATTTCCCTGCAGATTCACATCTAGTGTTGTTTTAAAGAGGCAGTGACCAAGGAGTTTAAGATTGAAGGAATACATGGAGATTGATTAATAACCCCCAGGATTACTTTGGACTCCACAAACCGCAAAGACACACTAACTTCTAAGGAATATTGTTTCAGCAAGGTTGACTGTTACAAGATACATCTATTTAAAGATGTGTAATGACCTTGTACTTTCAATTGTTTAATTTCTACTGAATGTATTCCTACTTAAGGTCATTGTAAAGTTTACAATATACATATCTGTGTCTTAATGTTTTTATAAGAAAAAATGTAAATTTTTGTATGCCTTGAGGAATATTGTATTTTTCAGTATTTACATAATTTTTGTTATACAAGGGGAGAACCTATATACAAGAGCTTTGGAGTTTGTTTGTTTTTTTCTATCCCCATCAGATTCACCTTCCTCAATAAAGGAATCCCCATCCAGGGGAAAATTCCCCCAGGAAAATGACTGTCTAGCTTTTTTGGAGGGACAGGACGGTCCTGAGTCAAAGACTCAGGATCCCTTGAATTGAAGAAGGTAATTTAATTACAGAAGAATTTAGGGCTTTCACCCATGATGGCTCCTGTTCAGAAGAAGGGGACCCAAGCAAGATGGATGCCACACATCCATTCTTAAAGGAACCAGACACAAAGATCCAATTTACTTAAACTAAGGTAACCTTAAAAGAAATCTCCACAAGAGAGGAGAGCGATAGCAAAGGGACAAACTTAAAGGAAGAATAGCAATTTTACCACATACGGCACAAGCTCTTCAGTAGTCAAACTTCAGGCTCCTATGTACATAAGCACGCACTGCTAAGACAAGGTGAGCAGAAATGAGAGGAAAAAGGATGATAAAGGAAGTCATCCTTTAGCAGACCCAGGTCCTGTAAAGTCTGCACTCTGGTTCAAAGAGACAATGAAGGCCAGAGATAGTAGCCCACCTAATTGGGAATTATTCAGGCTTACTCATATCAGAGGAAAACTAGTGTAGTAGGGAGTCTCCATTTCAAAGAGACTTTTTAAAGCATGCAATCCACCTGCCTGCCAGATGATACTTTACCCCTATGGTTCCTGTGTTCCACAATGGATGAGAGAGAAAAAGTTTTTAAAATCTAATGCAGACTCATAGCGAAAACAAAATGTACCTTTCAGCCACAGCAAGCAGACGTTCTGGCCGAAAGGTGCCCTCTGTGTCAATGTACATTGCTTTTCCCTCACCGCCACCTCTATCAATGGGAAGCTGGAATCATATACAAAAGATGTTAAACATGTAAACCAGACATTAGAGTACAATGCCTAAAGTAGCATTCAACACCAGGATACAGGAGAAACCAAAGGTACGCTTTAGAAGAACGAACTTATGTAGTTGCCATGTCTTTTTTTTTTTTAATTTTTTTATTTTAAAACTATTAGTGTTTTCTATAGTATTCACTCCCTCTAGTCTCATATGTATTATAACAGAGGGTTTTCAATATGGGACATCAACAATACAGAGTCATTTAGATACATTGTCACCATCTGCAACTCCCTTTTCTGAGACTGGAACTTTTCCTTCTCAAAAGATAATTACTGGATGATACACAGAGTTATAGGGATAAGTCTTCACAGTTTATTAATTTATCATCATTTCCTATTCCATTGTGTATGTTTATACAGTTTAACTCTAGTCTCTTATACTAGTAGTACATTCTTGATATATTCCTTTTGGGTCACCCATATTTAAGTGTAATTTTTGGGGTCACGCTAGTTTTGGCTACTTCTATACTGTCAGCTCTTCACGTCACTTATTTGGTCCATCAGCACAATCACTTTTACAGTTTTTAAAGTGATAGTAATACTTAAATGTAACCATTTTTAATATTGTACAGATTAAAAACATGGATACGATGAGTTATGTCCCATCTCTCAAACTTTTATAGTTTGAGAGATCGAAGCATGTAATGATCCTATTTTACAGACGTCTGGCATCTAGCTGACAAAAGCAGATTCTGGTCCCGCGACCGTACTGCGGCTCTTCAGTGGAGCAGAGAAACGAAATCGAAAAGGAAATACTTAATTGGAACGGTCTACAAAGTGTGCCTGGTTTGCTCTGCTGAAGAACCGCAAGACTGTCCCGGGACTGGAATCTGCTTCTCTCAGCTAGAGGGCAGATTTCTGTAAAATAGGATTTTTACTTGCTTCGATCTCTCAAACTATAAGAGTTTGAGAGATGGGACATACCTCATTGCATTCATATTTTTAATCTGTACAATATTAAAAATAGTTACATTTAAGTATCACCATCCCTTTAAGCCACACATTTTAAAAGAACCTATACCATTCACTCTGTGGTTTTCAATACCAGGGTAGTTCTACGGTTACAGGAATTCTGCATAGTACATTTATCTACTTTGTAAATTTTTTTTATAATACAAATTTTTATTATTGCAATATACAGTCTTGCACCTATTCTCTCTTGTGCATCTATTAGTTTCAGACTTATTTGTTCAATCTAAAGGAAAGCTATATAGAAATGGAGGATATTAAACTTGTTTCAGTGACTAACCTGTTCATTATTGTCATATAGCTTATGTATCTTCATTACACAAATAAGTTAGAGTACATATATACAAGATAAAAAAAGAGAAGCAAGAGAAGCAAAATGGGTAGCCAATCGGAAGGAGTCCCACGAAACGGGCATTCTGGGCAATGTAGACTTCTCTGCTGCCTATAACTGTCTGCAAAGGAGGATCTCAACCCCGTGGTACTTGTGTTCCATACTGAACGATAAACGCCTTTTGTCAACCTCCACCTTTGATCACTCACAACGGAGACCATCCCTGATGCATACAGACAGAAGCTCACTTGACACCGTGTTCCCACACCATTGCTTCCCCCCCAAACATATCATTCCCTATATCTGATCACAACCTACAGATGTGTAAGCTTAGTGCACTCCCAACAAGTCAACTGCAATAACACTAAAAACACAGAAACCTAAATCTGGAAACAAAAAAAAAACACAACTGCTTTCTAATCTTTTACACACCCTTCTCCTCATCGTCACCTTTAAAACAAACTTTAATTGCAGTACTAGTTAAAGGGATATTAATAGTTTGTTTGAAGTTTATTCCATATTGTAGACATTAAAAAATTATAAAAACGATGCAAGGCTGCCAGGAAAAGGCAACTTTATAAAGTTATTGATCTCAAACCGTAACAGTTTGAGAGATATACCTTTCTAAAGTTACCTTTTCCTGGCAGTTTCACTGAAGTCAGTGCATAGCCGACGGCTGCAGAATCCGGTCATCTGACTGGACGGAGCCTCTTCATACCATTCCAGTGAAGTATTTAGTTCTAAAGAGCGTGATTTTGGCTCTGCTGAAGAGCCTCCGTCCGCTATGCTATGACTTCAGTGAAACTGCCAGGAAGAGGTAACTTTTGAAAGGTTTATCTTTCAAACCATAAAGGTTTGAGAGATAAGCCTTACATTGTTTTTTTATATATATTTTTTTTTAATGTCGACAATATGGAATAAATTTCAAACGAACTATTACTATAGCTTTAAGATAGTACCTAATGTATGGACGGGACTAATAGCCAACCCTGACGCACATACAACAAACTAGATACCTTCCAAAAATTGCTCACAAAATGCTAAACATCATTGGAGAAAGTCCTGGCCAGCAGACACCATCCTATCTGTAAAATTAATCTTACAGCACAGCACTCTCCATGCCCTAACAACGTTATTACTTATCTCTTGAATCCATTCCCTCACAGTTTCTTCATCCTCTCTAATACAATAACCAACCCTATTCGACTTAATGTCCCTATAAATAATGGTTTACTCCTTATCCACTTCTAAACCAGATCTACATCACACCATCCTAAATTCAAACATCCTTTGACAGTTACAGCCCCCATCTCTCCATTTCCATTTGCCTCCAATCTTCTTGAGCAACTTGTTAATAAAAGTCTCATCAGCTCCTCTCCTCTTACAATCTGTATTGACCTCTGCAGACTCTTTTGTATTCAACAATGCATTATACCACGCTTACAAAAGTAGCCAACGACCTACTCACTACACCAAACTCAAGGATCACTTTGGTTTACGAATCCTTCCTCACCCATTTGCAGGTTTTGACACAGCAGGCCACTCATTTTTTGCAAACTCTCCACTCTTAGGGCTTCAGTGCCACAGCCCAGTTTTGGTTTCCCCACTAACTCACCAATTACTTCACTTTCCTTTTCTGCAAGTGGTTCTTCCATTCCTTCCGGTAGCTACACTACAAGGATCAGCCCTAGGCCTTCTGCGATTTTCATCAATAATTCATTTTGTGGCATATTTATAACTACCTAGGGCCTTCAATATAAGCTTTATGCAGATGACACACACTCTCCCTCTCTGGATGACCCAAAGCCACCTCAAAGTTTATGCTATTGTACCCATAACTGATAACACCATTAACTGTAAATAATTCCACTATAACCCCTACTGCTCAAGCCAGTTGCTTGGGGACAGTATGAGAAAAAGTCTCACTTCAAGTACTCATTCTGACAGTTTCACCTCAGAAACATCTCTAGAATTAGACCTATATTTACACAGGACACTACCAAAACCCTAGACTGCTCAGCTCAACAAAACCACCTACCTGGCATTCCTCTTGGAAGTCTATCACCACTTCAGACAACTATGAATACTACTGCTAGTTAATTCAATTCATCTTACTTGTAACACTTCCTTTGCTGTCTCACTCTGTCAGGAGGTACTCCAGATCAGTGTATCCACAAAGATGCAAACATCTCACACCACAGCAGCTCCCAATATCTTGAACACACTGCCATGCTCCATTAGAATATCCTCCAGCTTTCACTCATTCAAGCCCTTGTGCTCAGAGGCTTACATCCAATACCTAGAACAGTCTAATGGCCACCACTATAGTAGATTTACACTGCCCTGGTCAATGCTCTTTCCAACCCACCTAGTAGGCCAACTCTACAGCTGGTCAAAGCCCTTCCCTTTTCAGAAAAAGGGAACACCATCCGAATGTGTCTTCACTTTTTGCCCTTTCTTCCTCTAGATTCTAGGATCTTGTGAGTAGAGCCCTCTGCCTTTTTTTCTATCAATATGTTAAGTCTATCATGTGTTTCCAGCAAGTCTAATACATTCTCCAATTGTAAAGGGAAGAGGAATATGCTGGACCTTTATAAAAATCAAGAGTCAGGACATGCATCAGTCATATAGAATTTAACCTAAAACTAAAGGAAGAGGACAAGGAGAATTATGCAGAAACTAGAGAAGATTGTATGGAATACCAGGCAATTTACAAATACCCCAAATACACACACAGGAAAAAAAAAAAAAAAAAAAAAAAAAAAAAAAAAAAAAAAAGACGCTAAACATAAAATGGACTACATAGATAACAGAGGCTTTTGATAAAGGTTTCAAAGTAATACAGCTTCATTTTAAGCGTTCATTCCTTCATGAGGTGTAAGCCAAAACAGATCCAACACTGTCTCCAGCATGTCTAATATACTATATTTAATGTATTCAAACAATTTTTAAAGACTTCAATGGTGAAGGCTAGTCTTACTTCTAGAAGTTAAATGTTGCTGCAGAACACCAAACCCTGCTCAGAACATTTTTACCTTGTAAAAGAAAACAGTAATCAACCTACTTGTCTTCTATTACAAAATAATAATTAGTATGCTGAGTGAGCTCTGTGACAAGACATCTTTGCTCCTTACTTGACAGGTGACTGCCAGAGTGTGGCACAGCTGAGTCTTTCCAGTGCGGAACTCCCCAAACATCTCTGTTATAGAACCAGTTTCAATGCCACCTGGTGGTAAAAAAAATAATCAAGTTGAGACTAAATTTAACTCCAAAGGGGTATGCAACACATTATTTAAACAAACATAGGAAATGCATTAGACAAATGGTGAAAGTCAAATACATAATAAAAAACCAAAAAAATCCACAAAACTCTCCACCTCAATGTGGAATGTAACCCTGACACATGGGATGCCAATAGAATACAGCTCCATATGCGAGAACCAGGTTTTCTCAAACCTGTGTCGGGCCTACCCACTGTCCTGTCTGATTATTAGTGAACACCCCTGAAGTCTATTTTAAGCTGCTACATATAAACATGTAAAATGTTAAATTATTAGCTTTCCTGAGCTTTGTATCCTATCTATTCTGTCAACAACCCTTGCATTGTTGAATGATCACTGCTACTGTCTGCCACTTACCGGTGACCCTCGGATCATTAAATCAACAATAGTCATGGCACAACTATATGCCTCTGATATGATTACGGTTTTCATCTGTTGCTAGCACTGTATATAATGTTCCTTCTTTAAACTCATTACTGAAGTACTTTCCCTAGATAATTACAGCCTTCAATAAGGTCAACCCTACACACTCAAGCTTAACTGCACCTGCCTTGAAAGTCTGGTCATCTGTGCCCTTTTCAAGTTATTCCAGTTACTGTCTACGTGTCTGTGCATGATCAGCTATCAAGCTGCCACAGGTTTATGTGGCCTTTTCCAAACATGTTCTCTGTATCAGGTTAAGTGTGGAGTTTTCAACCACGTTCTCTATGTATTAAGATAAGTGTGGTTGGGTGATCTTTTCAGTAGCTCTACTTCTAGTCCTGTGCCATCCTACTGTCTAAATAGTAGAGTGACTACTAAAATCTCTGCTTTCTAAATCCAGTTCCTGTATGCCAATTTTGTGCCCCATGAGCTTTTGCAAGACTTACAATGGATACAGAGAAGATTAGAAGCATTTCTGCTGTGGATCAGCAGGTAAAACAAGAAGTTCTGGTTAAAAGACACCCATTTTGGAGGCACTACGGCTTATAAAATTCTCATTCTCTAGGTTATGAGGCAAATGTTGAACTTGATGGACTAGCGTCTTTTCTTCCCAACCTAATTTACTATGTTACATTAATTTTTTTGTGGTTCTTAGGCCAATAGGCTTAAGAGCAGAAGTACAGTTGTTTAATTGTATGAAATAGTTATGATGATTATTTTAGTTTATTAATAAACTTCAGATGTGGCCTTTCTCCACCCATTCATTTGTACATTTCTATTAATAATTTGCCCGTTTAATTGGGTCAGAGGTATATTTCTTCCTTCCAGCTCTCATGAAGGACCCCCTAAACATATATAAAATAGGGCCATCTTGGGGCTCTAGGAAGAGGAAAGGGCATGTTGGTCCATATATGTTGGCCTGTTGCACAGTTGACCTCAGTTTTTGAGGGTGTGTATTATTAACTTGTTGTTCTTTAACTGGACTTAGAGGTATGCCTCCTTACAACTCTCAATACGTTATTCCCAAAGCCTCCATAGCAGAAACAGACTGGAATAATAGAAGAAAATGAACAAGGGAGGCTTAAGGGGAGTTATATATGGAGTGCGTGTACTGTCATTTGAGATGCTACACATCAGGGGTTGTAGGAATTTATTAAAAAGTGCAGGAGGAAAAAAAAGGTAGGGAGGGACAGCGCCACCAAAAGAACTCTAAATTACACAGAGTTCTTTTGGTGGCACTGTCCCTCCCTACCCTTTTTTCCCCGTTTTGCATGAAACATGTTTTGGAGGTCCTAAGACGAAAACAGGATCAGCAGCACAAACGCTGACATATAAACGAACATTGAAGTCTTAAAGATTTTATGTTTTAATAGTAACTTTTGAATAGATTTGACCGTATACTCATTTACCTGCCTGTATTGTACCCTACACATTGGATAAAGAATTGTGGTAGCGCTGGTTTACTTTCGCTGTATACCAGTAATATACAGTCTGGAATTTTCAGGGCACCTCTACTATTTAATAGGTAATTTACTGGGAAAAAAAAACAAAAAAAAAAAAAAAATAAATGTGTAGTTATTTGAGAAGGAGCATATTGTGCATAAATCATGTCCATAAATATGCACTGGAAATTCAAATAATATTTTGACAAGGCCTACATTAAAAGTAGGGCACCCAAAGATGATGTCCATGGCACAACAAAGTGCCAAGGCACTCTGGATGAGAACCAATGGCATAGACAGATGGAGTTTATATTTATGTAGCAGATTAGTTATATCAGTGTTTCCAGTACAAGCCGTAAAGTCTAATATTCATCTGCCTGGTTATCCCCCCCCCCCTTCGTCCTTCTGTTGTAAACATCCCTTTACATTGGGGAGCACTTGGCTTGTATGCAACAGATTCTGTAGAATTATTTTTTCTAATTCATAAGCCAAATAAATGGTTAATATTTTTCATAGGGCCAACACTAGTCAAATTTAAAAACACCAGTGTTGACTTAAGTCAAAGACTGAGAATTTCCTGATAGCACAATGCATATTAACAGACCTGCAATAAATTTAGTTGGCAGAGTAAGAGATTTTGTTTGTACCTTGTAGAAGCTTGTCCAGCTCTTTGGATCCTGTAGTTATCTGTATGATTTCAGAACGTCTCTGGTGAAACTCTGTGGCTGTGGTAAATCCCATGGGAACCAGTTTAGCAGCTTCTGCCTTCAACATAAAGACAACATGTCTCACCAGATGAATAATGCTACTTTTTGTTTAAATAGACATGTGACCAAGTCCAGCCCATGCCAAAACTTCCCTGTTGATCCCTGTTTTATACATACATACATACATACAAACTACTAGTATATGTATGAGAGAAAATGGACAGCATCCCTCACTATTTTAAATACCCAATAAATATTTAGGTGCATGTCCCAAAAAAAAAAAAAAAATATATACACATATACATTAGATATACTGGGGAAATACCGGCCTTGCATGAGACAGCACACTGGAACAAGTAGTTCCACAGTGTGCTGTCTCATGCAAGGCCAGGAGATTAGATCTACATACCAATACATATTTATTTTCTAATAAAAGCAGAAGTTGTCATGTGATAGAGAATTCTTCATTTGCCAGCCACACCCCGCAGGAACAGTAAGGAGGAGATCATCTTCAAAGATAAAAATGCACAAGAATCATGGAATATATATGTGACGGAATGGGTGTCACCCAGAGAATGAAATGTGTCTGTTTTCAGTGATTGCCATTGTCTTAACATGTTCCCATTCTTGAAACCTTAATGTCCCCTGTGTGTGCATGCATTAGAGAGGGTTGTCCAGTTACCAGCAGTGAATGGGTTAGTTAGTGTGTAGGATGGACAGAGGAATGGTGCCATTCAGTCTAGCTAAACCCAGAGATTGTGTTATGAGATAGCCAGTGTTTGTCAGATAGAGAGGGGGGGTAGAGGAATGTGTGCATCTCCCCCCTCACATCAGGCCAAGCAGAACAGACCTGGTAGATGGTACCTGTGACAACACATCCTGTAGGGGGTGGGTAGAGAAAACCTAGAGAGAGAAGGGTGTGAGAGAGAGAGAGTTGGAGAATGTAGGAGCAGGAGAGAGCCTCTCCCCAGCATGGAGTGGGGTAGCCTGGGGCCAGTCTGGAGTTGGACTGGTCCAGGTGCTTTCTGCAGGTGTACTGGAGAAACTGGGACTGGTGAGTGCCCTCACCGGAAGAGTTAGAGTGAGCGGGCACTGTAGGGCCAGGTCCCATTTTCAGTTGTGGGCTGTAAGTCAAGGAAGCTTCAGACACAGAGAGAGAGTACCCTGATGTTCCTACCCCAAGGATCTTAGGATGTCTTCCCCAACTCCTCTGCCAGGACTAAAAGATACAAGGAACCTTCATGTGCTCCAGCAGCATGTGTAGTGGGCAGGATGCCTACTCTTGCCTCTAGTGGGACTATGAATAAGCTCCAGCATTAAGCTAAAATGGACTGTGAGTATTATTTGTAACCCCTGGCAAGTTATGCAACTAAGAAGAGAACAGCAGAAGTGCTTAGTTTTTATGTTTTACCCCTGTTTGTTTGCCTGTAATTGTTGTCCTATGTTTTGTGCCGTGACCTCCCTAATAAATGCAATTTATTATCTTTTTGTCTGGCTGGATAAATCTCTTAACCCTCGGCCTACCAAATAAGTAACCCCTGTACCCCCCCGTCACAATATATGTTTATATTTGTGACGGTACCAGGATTTACTGAACCCTTTACACACTGCTTATATAAACTTCCAGAAACTCCTATAAAGATTAGAATGTAAACCACGGCTTGGGACAGTGTTGCTACGCTTGACCAATCAGAGAACGGCCTACATTTCCAGACACTTATCAAGATAAGAATACAAAGTAGGGCTTTAAAAAAAAAAAGGGCATTTTAACTAGACTATAATAACTTCCCTGATTGGTCAAGGAAGCACAGCAGGAGTCAATCAACATTCCATTCATTCCCTAGCACAAGTTACACAGACCTGGAGTATATTGTAAGCAACAGTCTGGCTCCCAACTGCCAAATCCCTTTATAGGACTTACAGTCTAACACCACACACAGACCTTTACATTATGTCACACAATGTACAATATAGTGATCAAGATTTCAAGATGTATAGTCCTAAATCACTCCATCTGGTGAAACTACCTTCTCTCCACCACCCCCCCAGACTTGGACAGACCTGGTGTGATCCAGACGGATCCACCTTGGCACTGTCCACAAAGTCCTTCAGGCACCTTCTTGCCAGGATAGTCTATCAGAGTTTTTATTGTACCTGTTGGGTCTGTACTGAATGGTAAAGGTGGATGGAGAAGCTTCACCTGTGTAACAACTGTCCATTTTTTTTTTTTTTCCCCACAACCATATTCAGAAATGCAGCCATCTTTGGGGTTGTACAGACAAGGAGCTTGCAAAGGCACTGGTAAGATACCCCAAATCATTTGCCAACAGTACCTCAGCTAGTATGCCAGACATCGCTCCCACCTCACAGTCTTTCACCAGCAACCCAATCCAAGTGATCCGGGCCAAAGAAATCTGGTTTATGGCTCCTGCAGCAACTCATACTGCCACTGTCCATCCAGTTCTCTGCCTGTGGGGGAACCCGGTGGGGTTGTACCATAGTGATTGTGGCCACAGTGTCTCTCAACCACTTGGCTGGCTGCCTGTTTAACTGTCTGATCATGGTGTCCTCGGTTGTCTGTGCTGGCTGTTTGATCAGGCTCACCTCGTAGATCTGTCCCCACAATTTGTACTCGCAAAAAATGGTCAATTTTGTAATCCACTCCCATGGGCATGGATAAATTGTACTCCATAGGTTCAGTGCCAGGGTCCTCTCCCCCACAGTAGGCTTGTCTTGGTGCACTCCGGGGTGGGACCGGTGGAGATTCTGGCTGCTGGGGTCTCTGAGGGCAGTTACTCTGACAGTGCCTAGGCTGCAAGCAATAAACACACTGCAGTCCATAGAGGTGCCCTACACTGGGCTGGCTGTGAATGATGGGAATGGGGCTGAGATGTGATTTCTGGCCCATTTGAATGCCTGTAGCAAATCCTTTGGGTGGTACAGGAGAGCAACAGGGCCCATTTTCTCAATTCTCCACATATCCTTCCATACAGTAGGCTTGTCTTGGGGCACTCCGGGGTGGGACCAGTGGAGATACTCGCCTCTGTGGCAGGGGTTTAGGTTTGGACTGTCTCCGAGGGCAATTTTTCCGAACACGTCCCAGCTGCAAATAATTATAGCACTGCAGGCCAGGATTGCGCTTTCCAATGGGACGGCGGAGAGTGGATGCCACGATCCAGTGAGGAGGACCGGAGAGGGGCAGGGCCCACTCCTTTGGGTTTCCACATATTTGTCGGCCAACTTGACCACTTCCCCTCCACCATAGCTGGATCATAGTCCCTTACCCAATCATGAACTTTGAGCCATATCTTGAAAGAATTGCTCCACTATTAAAAGCTGCCGACAATCCTCCATAGTCTTTGCCTCGCAGCCCATTAGCCAGTTGGCACAAGCACGGTCCATGCGGTACACCCATTCAACATAGTAGTCCTGTTCCCTTTGTCGGGTATCACAGAACTTCCACTGGTAGGTATCCGGGGTAACTGCATATCAGGTAAGCAGGCAGTGTTTCACCTCTGCATAACTGTGGACGACTTCATCAGGTAGGGCTCGATATGCCTCGGTTGCACGTCCAGTCAGCTTTGCCCTCCAGAATTGTTACCCAGTCTCTCTGATCAACCTAATGAAGGGCACATTGCCTGTTAAAATCTTGCAAGTACCCGTCTAGGTCTCCTGTGTTCTACTCAAACGCCTTGAAAGATTGATGAGGCAGTTTGCTATTCCTGGATCCACAGCTCCGTGAAGATCTAGAGACTCTCAGACCTCTCTCCAGTTCTGCCATCTTCAGGAGTTCCTCCCTTTCTGCGGCTTTCCGTTGATCCTGAGTCATCATGGTTTTGACTATCTACCTCAGCAGATGGGTAAGGGTCATAAAAAAGCAAGCAGGATCTTGACAGCTCGGGTGAAGGCATCCTCATGCTCTATAGGGATCTCCCCGGATCCCATGCTGGTCTGTAGGCTTGCAGGGCTAGCAGTTCTGACTGATAGATGGTCCATCTGCATCAAAACCTCAACCAAATCAGTCTTCCTGGGTCCACTTGCTTCTGCACCTCTGGCAGCTAGGATATCTTAAGGTGGATCACTTCAGATGTTTGTAGAACTCCTCCATACACCTGCCACTGGCTCCAGCCAAATCTCCCAATGGAGATTGTCCTGGTGGGGGTTTGGATGCAGTTAGGAAGACAGCATCCTACCGCTGCCACCAAATGTGATGGTACCAGGATTTACTGGACCCTTTTGGGGTCATCGGTTACTGAACTGCTACTGCTGCCCCTCTTCCACGGCCGGCTGGAGCACTGCTACTTCTTGATGGTCTGAAGGTCCTGGATACTCTGGCAGGAACAACTGGATGCTGCCCCTGGCAAAGCTAATGAATTTACCTGCAGAACCCTAAGCGAGGTTTCCAGAGACCCTGCGCCAGTAGTACGGCAAGGCAAGTGAATTCGCTCCTCCAGTGGCTAAGGTGAGAATCCCCAGCCCCCTCCAGAAATACAGCCAAGACTTGTATTGACGAGGGTAGAACAGACAGGCTTTATTGATTAAACACACTGCTTATATACACTTCCAGGTACTTATCAAGATTAGAATGTAAACTAGCACATGGGACAGTGTTGCTACGCTTGACCAGAGAATGGCCTACATTTCCAGACACTTCAAGATAAGAATACAAAGTAGGGCTTGAAAAAAGGGCATTTTAACTGGACAATAATAACTTCCCCTAATTGGTAAAGGAAACACAACAGGAGTCAGTCATTTTTTCCAATAATTCCCTAGTACAAGTTACACAGACCTGAAGCATATTGTAAGCAACAGTCTGGCTCCCAACTGCCAAACCCTTTTACAGGACTTACAGTATAACACCACACACAGATTATTACATTATGTCACACATTGTACAATATAGTGATCAAGATTTCACGTTGTATAGTCCTAAATCACTCCATCTGATGGCAATGCTCAGACAAATATACATCTTTTTGGGAATAAGCACAAGATAAGCATATTAAAACCAACGTGGCTTAAAGGGATAGTAATGTTTTACAATAAAAGCAGCTCCAGTTCTTCTGCATAGTAGTTGGGCCCTGAAGAGTTATTTCAATACAGTCAAAGTTGTAATTCAAAAGTAATTGAAAGAAAGTATCCACCTCCCGCCTCTTTTACTGATGTAACACTGCTCACCTCAGAACAGAAAAGGTGGTGTCAATATGGCTTGCAGAGAGGGACAATCTTCAAGGGGGCAGGGTTTTCATTGATCTCACAGTAAAAAGATTGTCCCTTGCTGTGAACCGTCTGCTCTTAAGACCAGATTTCACATCTGAGGGGAGGTGGCTTACACAAGGTAAAAGGGCTTGAGGGGGGATACTTTGTTATTCAATTACTCTTGAACTACAACTCTGACAGTATTGAAATAACACTCTCCATGGCCCAAATTCTAGGAAGATAAATTGGAGCCGCTTTTATTTTGAAACATTACTATCCCTTTATTAATGAGGTTTGCAGGCTTTTAAAGTGTTTAAGTCAGATGGCCCAATGCATAATTTAGAAAATATAAAGAATGTAATAAAGTCAGGAATAGTGTTGTGTGCTTGAAGAAAAGCTGATGTACTACCAGTTATTAGGCGGTGTACAAAAGGATGTCCAAATGTTCCTCCATTTCAGTGAGTTGTGGACCACAGGTGTGGGAATCACCCGTTGCAGATGCCTATACAATAGACCAAAACAGGCCAAGGAGACCCTGGTAGTGTGTTATATCCATCCTATGTTCATCTACTCCATTCCTAGTTTAAAGTCACCACTCCAATCCTTTTCCCTAGCACTGCATCACACCAGCCACTAAGATCCAATACATTTCTACTGTAAAGATAGCCCATGAAGGGGTAGATGAACACAGGATGGAGTAGACAGTGTACAAGAGGAACTGGGATTGGAGAAGGGGGCAGTGCAACTTGGCAATAGGGAGGTGCCAGATTTAAAAAATTCACATGATAAATTTATGCTTGTAGATTGGCTGGTAAGAGGAGGTAATTGGGATTGCTCTCAACGAAAAAGCTCTATGACCTTCTAAGTATCACTGAAGCCTGGTTGTATGATACATGAGACTGAGAAGTCATCAGTTGTTCTGTAGAAACCCAAACTCTTCCTGCTAAAACAAAAGTATTTAGGTAGACTTTATTTCATAATCTCCTGTAGTGTGTGGCATGGTTAGTATTTCAGAACACCATCTTTACAGGTACATTAATTAAGCCTGTGAAATTAATCCATTAGATAAATCTTAACAGACCTCCATCTCCCACTGACTGTCACTGTACCCAATACATACCATAATAGCTGTGTCATGCCCAGCAAACCAACCCAAACCCAGTAGACTGCAAACTGCTCTGTTGTAATGATCCTAGCACCTGATTACCCTTTCTTCCTAATCACAGAATACCCTGTCATCACCGCCTGCCTGTGTCATCCTGCATCCCAGATACCATCAGCACTGGAAAGCCAAAAAGAAAAGAATCAGAGTAGCCCTAAGAATTTTTACCACAGTTTAAGGTAAAGTAGCGATTATCATTCCAAAGTGTTGGTGTTCCTTTGATTTCTGGATTCTTAATAGGCTTCCTCTTTATATTAAAAACTAACACGTCACTTTATGTTTGTAGATTCCAAGACTATTAGCAGCCCCCACTCACGCAAAGAAGTTCAGTAAGCCTCGGTTTTTCTTACCAGGATTTTGTCAGCTTTGGCCTCACTAATGCCTTTTATGTTGAGTAATTCCTTCTTTGGAGCATAAGCAACTGCTTCTACTGTGTGGAATCCAGCCTCTTCCAATTTCTTGACATCATTTGCGTTTATCCCACATTGCTGTCAGGAAAAAACAAAAGCAGATGAGAATAACTAAATATCCAAATATAAGTATTAATATCCTTATCTTATACAGAGTGATGTTGAATAATCTGAGTTACTGACAACCTTTTAACCCAAACTGGACATACAATGCCTTATCCTCCCTTTAAAACACTAAGGAAGCAGCCACTGGATACACCATTCTAATGCCAGGTGTGCCTGGACCTACTACTCAGATACTAGAAAGGTATCAAACACATTGAAAAAACATGTTTTAGACAATGCTCTCAAGAATCTAAGTGGTTAACATCCAACTGAAAGGTCATATTTGCAAAACTTTACTAATAAAACTGCTAAATGAACATTCATCTCACCAAACTACACAACCTTCCTAAAAAAATATTTTCAGTATGCAGACTGATATTACATTGGGGCATTATTTATACGCAAATAAATATTTCTTTTGTCTACTTCACAGCACTTAACAAATGGGCTCTTAATATCCTCCTCCTCCAGCTGATAGGACCAGATAATTTTCTATTTTAGGTGGCTCCATCCCTTCCTTCACCAGTTCTTTTCCGGTCCTAAGCAGCTAGAGGAACGAAAGTAAAACCTCTGTCGGCCTCTGCACCAAACAATAAGGGAAGTCCTGAGGAAAGCAAGATTAGAAAAGGCAGAACTGATTATAATAGCACCAAGATGGCCGAGATGAATATGGTTCTCAGAGAAAGCAAAAAAAATGTCACTCAAGAAGCCATTGACTCTTCCAGTAAGACAGGATCTGCTACTCCATGGGCCACCGTCTCATCCCAATCTGGGGTTTTTCCAACTAACAGCCTGGAGGCTGAGTGGAGATATCAGACTAGGGAGAGAATATACAACTCCGTTATCAACACCATGTTGGTAGCAAGAAAAACCTCTACATCCAAAATATACAATAGATTTTGGAAAACATTTATTCAATGGTGCGATCAACATCAGATCTCAGAAGATAATATCTCCACTACAGTCATCTTAGACTTCCTTCAAAAAGGGATTGAGAGGAGGCTAAAACCAGCATCCATAAACCCTTGGATCAAATACATGTCAAACATTTAACACTGAAGAGTTTCCTTAACAGCCATCACATCGTGCCAGCCTTCATATTTATCCATCCATCTAGACAGAATTGTGTTACGCATGAAACCTGACTTCAGCTGCAAAGTCATATCAGACTTTCACTTAAACCAAGAAATTATTCTCCCATTTTTTGCTCCAACACTGAGGGACCAAAGGAGATGAGATTACACTCCTTGGATCTAGTCAGGTGCGTTTCTAGCTATATCCAGAGAACTAAATAATTTAGAAAATCAGACTCCTTGTTCATCTAATCCCAAGGTAAATACAAGGGTTCAGCAGCATCCAAGGCATTGACTGCACAATGTATTAAAACTGCATACTCAGAAGTCAAACAAGAATCCCCTTTAACCATTAAGGCGCACTCTACCAGGGCTATAGCCACATCCTGGGCATACAAGGCAAACACTTCCTCAGAAGAAATTTGTAAGGCAGCGTCATCGGCCTTTTCCTTTATAAGACATTATAAACTGGACGTGACGGCTTCTGCAGAAGCCAGAATCAAAAGGAAAGTCCTGTAGGCAGTTATTCCTTGTTAAACCTGGTAGGATGTATCTTTCCTTCTATTTTATTAGAATAATAATATTAAATTAGATGCATCTGTATATCAGTAAGTAAATTGCACCTTTTTCTTAAAGGGATAGTAATACTTGAAAATATTTTTATTTTATATTGTAGCCCTTAAAAAAAACAACATTAAAAATAATACAAATCTCATCTCCCAAGCCTTTATGGTTTGGGAGATATTAGCAAGTAAAGTTCCCTTTTCCTGGCTGTTTCAGCCAAGTCTACCCTAGTGGACAGATTTGGAATCTGGTCCACAGATCAGCCTGCAGCTCTTTTGCAGTGCTGAGATCACGATCTTTAAAAAGAACTACTTAATTTGAACTGTCTACAAAGCGTGCCTGGCTTGCAAGCACACTTTGTAGACCATTCCAATGGAAGATATTCTTTTTAAAGATTGTGATCTCAGCACTTCTGAAGAGCCGCGGCCAGTCCCGGGACCAGATTTCAACTCTGAGAGCTAGAGCAGTAATGTCACTGCAGGGGAAACTTTACTTGCCAGTTATCTCCCAAACCATAAAGGGTTGGGAGATTTAAAAAGTCTTAAGGGCTACAATATAAAATAAAATTGTTTTCAAGTATTACTATCCCTTTAATAGCACCACACACACATTATATATACACACACACATATATACATACACACACACACACACACACACACACACACACAAAAGCCATATATGGCTTTAGAACTAGCCTTAGTTTTGCAACAATTCTTGTCTTTCAAGCTACATTGTTACAGACCAGATACAGTGCAACTTTAGGGATAGCCCTGCAACCTGCATTGTCTCTAGTATTTCCAGTCTAAAATGTTATGGTGGCGCTGTTGCTACAGCATAGGTCTTTGAACCACTGTAATGTGTGTTTGTTATTGAAACACATCATCTGTGGGCATTCACTGGGTTTAATCATGGTTTTGCTTTATATCTCCTGCACGTATGTATATTTATTTGAAGGCAAGTAGCTACTTCTAAGGAGGCTTATGGACTTCGCCTGAATCATTGGATGACCAAATCGCATGGTTTACCTACACATTTATGGCTATGTTATCCCACCACTGCATTGGCTCCTACACATCTTCTTCAAATAATACAAAATAATGTTTTTTATACCTTGTGTACTGCTACACATTCCCTTGAGAAAGGCCCCTGTGAAGGCAAAAAGTTGACCAGCATGTGTGTGTTTAGAATTAACACTTTTCTTCACCTGAAACCAACATTTTATCTGTACGTAATATATACAAACCCACAAACTGGAAAAAAGAACACACACACCCTGACATACAGTAACCTTTGAAATGGTTAATGAAATAAACCTCTCCACCCATTATGGCATTCAAATGGTTGATGAAGTGTGCCACCCCCCATTTCTGGAACTGTTTAGTGTGTCTCCCCAGATTTGGCACTCAGATGATGACAAGATTTCCCTCACCCCCCCCCCTTTTTTTGTACTGAAATGGTTAACAGTTTGATGATCCCCTCCACACACAAGCATTGCGCACCCCCCCACTAGCACTGAAATTTTCATGGGGCAACCCCCCTCTGCAAATCAAGTTGTTAATGGTGAGACAGCCATAGAACCCTCCAAACCCCTTTTCTGGAAATGAAGTGGTTAATAGTACCCCAGCCCTCTCCCTTCTTGAACTGAAATGATTAATGGTGCAAGCCATCACCTACTGGAACTTTAAGGTTAATGGAGTGACACCCCATTCACACACACTTCCCTTTACATTCTGGCACTGAACAGGGAAATGGTGCGCACCACACACACGGAATTGTGCCAACAACTCCCCCTCAAACCCCACAGTCTGGCACTGAAATGGTTATGGTTGATAACTTCTTCGGACACCCAAAAGGTTAATTGTTAACCCCTAGAACTTACTGTAAAATCTCAGGTATAACAAGCAGCTGTGTATATTAAACTCAAGATTTTTGGGGAAAACAAAAAAGCGCCTATGTATAATATGCACCCTTCCTCTACCCACCAAAAATGTAGTTTCTTGTCTGCTTCTCACCCACCACCAACCTCAATATGCTCACACCTTGGGAGGCAGTCTTGAGGATGTATATGTATTTTTCTTGTGTCCTTCACACAAGGGGAAAAGGGGCAAAATTGTGAGCATTATAAGTGATATTTTACATGATGATGCACCCCACCCTCCCGTTCTGACACTCACATTGTTGCTGGTGCACTTCCACCTCTCCCCCCACTCCTTTAATAGTACTCCCCAATCCCCCTCCCACCCTAGTCTGGGACTCAGCTGTTGGTGAACAAATAAAGAAGACATATCTACATACCTGTGAAAAAGGTTGGCACTCATACTACTTCAATATGCTCGGGCGAAATGCTAATTATTCCATACACCAACCAAAGGCAAGCACTCATGGGTCTTTACAAAGCTAAGACATACTTTATCATTGTGCGTACCAAACTGAAAAGTCGAATAAATGTGTGTTTTAACTCTGTAAAGTCCAGTGAATGCTTGCCTTTGATTGAGACAGTGTGTGTAATTAAGTTACCTCTAGTCGAGATATTGCTTGAGGCCCAAAATTCTCTTCCTCTGTGGCTCCTGCTTCATATTCAGCTTGCATTGCCATTCTAGATTGACTTCACAATAGCTAAACACAACAATGAATAAAAGCAAAAGTTAGTATTTTATAACCACTGGCAGGTGATAACATCGTGGCACAATATATTAACTTATTTCACAGGGGTGGATTACAAACCAAAATTATAGTAAAAGGATTAAAGAACTGCAAAAACAACATCTCAAATTAAGGTTCCTTGCTCTGCTAGTAAAATACTTACATGGATGGTGGGGATTCAGAGAATGGTGGCACATTTTCAGTACTTTGTCATCTGCTTAAGCATTATTTTAAAATTTCCTATTAAATATATAAGTAACAGTCCTTCATCCTCTGAACACAGTGATCCAAAGATTACAGTCTAACATGGGCTGTACAATGGCAAAATTTCTGTACAATTGTTTCAATATGAGAAAAATAAAACTAAGATACCATTGTTAAATGTCATACTGCTTCACAGCCAACAAGTGCACCAAGCTGATGCCTATATTTCATGGATATGCATGCAAACCTTTCAACATTAATTAATAACTAGTGTAGGTGGTTACTGAGAAAATAAGTGACTCAAAACACAAATATCTTCACAGAGAGCACGTATCTGAAAACAGACCCCAGATACCCCCCCCATCCATTGATACTGTACTATGCAGTATAGCTTCCCGTTCACAAAAGTGAGGGGTTTTTTTCTCCAAGCAATTTTTATTGTACCATGTAAGTCACATGAAAGTGTTTTTTAAACCAACACACACCATTCCCTCTTTCTCCACATAAACAACAATATTGCAAACAAAACACAACAACCTGCAAAATGTTTGGTTCCACCAAAACTTGTACTATAAATTTTAGGTGGGTTATCATACCGTCAGCAGAAGGTTGCAGCATTGTATGTCGCTTCCTGTGACATACAACACAACAGTTGTCCAATTTTGGCAATTAGGTATAAAAAGACATCAAATAGATTTGCAGATTACCATCCTGCTACTGCAAACTGCTGTTACATTGCAGCAGAATGGCCGTCACAAGGCTCCTTTTACAGATTAACAAACCTTCCCAGGCTCCAGGGCTGATAAACCCAGCAAAAAAGGCCATGAACACCACAATCCCCAAGGTGAATATACAAAGCAAGGCGCAATAATACAATCCAGGACAATAAGTTGTGTCCCGCATACAACTTTTAGGAACCAGTCCGACAAAGAAAAGTTAAAAAAACAAAAACAGAAGCGCAAGAGCACCTAAGAGGAGCACCTGTATATGTAAAGTACTCACAGGAAGATTGGAAACAAGCCTATAGTATCTGTGGAACCAATCTCTTTGATATGGATTTTCAGGTGCACTTGTCAGCGGTCTGCACACTTTCTCATCCTAATAAGATGTTCAAATGTCTGTATATAAAAAAAAGAAAGCAAGGGTGAGAAGCAGCCGCTAAGAGTAGTACCACCATAAACAAGGGCCCCTTAGGAAGAGAAGCTCACTCACCGGACACACCTGATTAATCTAACCATAAACATACAGTAGGACGAGGATCCAAAGTCATGATGTAATAAGTATAAAATGTATTAAAAGATATAGTAGACTCCCAACATGTTTTGTAAGTGTCTGCTTACCTCATCAACGAATGGTGGAATGGAATACAATAATAAAATATATAAAAAAAAAAACCAAATACTGTAGGAGAGAGCTACGAATGACTACATATAAAAAAAAACATTATGTAAAACACACACACAATAGCAAGATGAAATAAATTCTAGACTAAAGAGTTCATAAGCACTAAATTCTTACTTAAAGCTCCAGATATATAAACGTTGGTGCAATTAAAAATACTTTTTGTCTTCAGATAGTGCTGTCTGATGTATTAAACAAGTCCATCAGTTACATACAATGTATCTGTCGATAAAGCAGTATGGCATCCTCTAATCCTTAAATATGTAGGGATCTATCAGGCAGGTCAACAGATGTATAACTTTTTAATGTATCTCCCCGTCACAGACTTCAGACTCACTTCTGGATATATTCATCAAAATATGCTGATATTACCTCGGGTGACCAGTCCTTAGATCACCTCACTGAGTCTATGCTGGCAGAGAGACCGTCAATGTTTGACCTCCCGTCTCCACAGATCCCTTTTCCTGCTACTCTGTATTACCGCAGTCAGGAAATCAGCAGCCTCAATATTCTATAGGATGTATATGCAGAGAACAGTCTTCACCGACAAACACAATCCGTCAGTGTTCGTGGAAAGTAAAACATTGAAGATTTCTCTGCCTACATAGACTCAGCAAGGTGATCTAAGGCCTGGTCACCCGAGGTAATATCAGCATATTTTGATGAATAAATCAGACAGCACTATCTGAAGACAAAAAGTATTTCTAAGTGCACCAATGTATATATAGCTCCTGAGCTTCAATTGAGAAATTAGCTCTTATGAACTATTTAGTCTAGAATTTATATTGTTATTGTGTATGTTTTACTCTCTTACAGTATTTGTTTTTAGTTTTAAATGATTTACTCGACACACTAACGTGTTTTAAGATAGGAGCGATACTATTGACTTATTTACAGTCTGGTTGATAGATCCCTTGATGTACGGAGTGCCGTGATCACAGTTATTCGGGAAGAAAATAAATATATATATATATATATATATATATATATATATTTTTTTTTTTTTTTTTAAAGTTCTTTGCAAGTTAATTAACACTCTAGAAAAGATCTCCTCTTAGTCGTCTTATCACATTGTACAAGTATATGAGAGGTCAATACAAGGATCTCTGCGGTGAGCTATTTATTCCAAGGCCTGATCAGGTGACACCCCTTGAGATTAGAGGAAAGGATGTTTAAACTTCAGCAGACGAAGGGTTTTTTTACGGTAAGGTCTGTCAAATTGTGGAATTCATTGACCAGGGAAGTAGTTATGGCAGATACAATGGATACATTTAAGAGAAGATTAGATACATTTCTTACAAAAGGGAACATACAGAGTTATACTGTTTATCAGTAGGCTGATCAGGAAGGTCTGATAAAGACTAATTTAATTGACAGCAGGAAAGCTATCAAATTCTCAGTTACTGGGGTATGAGGCGAAGGTTGAACTTGATGGACTTGTGTCTTTATTCACCCTAATTTACTATGTTACAGTGTTAAGCTATAACAGTGTTTCTCAACTCCTGTGCTCAGGACCCACTAACAGGCCAGGATTTGATAATTTCCTTGTTAGAGCACAGGTGAGTTAATCAATGTGAATGAGCCTCTGATCACCACCCCTGTGCTCTAGCAGAGAAATCCCTAAGTCCTGGCCTGTTAGTGGGTTCTGAGGGCAGGAGTTGAGAACGACTGATCTATGGGATAGTTAAATATAGTAGACAAATTAAGCTATATCAAAAATAATTTGCATAGCTTTTGTTCCAAAAGTAGATTTACATTTTTCAGCTCAAAATGTCTACGGATGGTACCAACACATGTACCAGCAGGCACTAGAGATAATCACATTGCAAGGTCTATGGCAGCAAATCCATATCCATTGACTAGATGGGGGGGACACATTACATAATGGTGCTGACCCTTTGCAGTCCTGCAGGATGAATATTTAGGAAGCACCCAATGTTAAAATGGCAGTCTGGTCACATTACGTTAAACAAATCTGTGCAGCATTTCAGTGACACTGCAGTAGTCAGATATAGTGCCTCATACTGAAAATTGTATAAGTTATTTAAAAGTGTCCAGTTCTATAAGAACATGAAAACATACAAGTACTGTATCACAATTCAAGCCTCTTCCTCCTCCTAATATACTCTTCAGAACTCCACAGCCCACGAAGGAGTATTGGTAACACAGTTGATGAGGCTGAAAAAAACAAAAGCTGCCCATCAAATCTAGCCCATGACATTTCACCCTGTTGAACCACATGAAGGCACAAATAAAAAAAAAATAATCCATCTCCAATTACAACCCAAGTGGGTAAAACAAAATTCCTTCCTGACTCTAAGTGGCAATCATATATTACCCTGGATCACCACCAACCAATATTAATAAAAACAAGTAGTTTTGACAGGGAAAGGGGTAATGGAATTAATGGTAATTGCAGTTCACCAAGTTGTGCACCACTGTCCTATAAATGCATGGAATACACAAATGAAAACCCTGCTCTGGATGGTGGCTCAGTGACAAAAGAAATAACTGAGCTAATCAACAAAAACAAGTGTAAGCAAGGGATATAGACTGCACCTCCAGCAGACACTGGAAGAATATATTGGGGCGAGCAAATCGTGATGTTGCTGAACTACACTTATCTTTAAGCGGTTGGGGATTATGTAAGTAGCACTGAATCAAAAACTGTAAGGGCCGCAAATTGCACAAACCAATACCATATAAACTAAAATACGTGATTAAGCACCCTAACCCTTGGCACTTCATAACCAAAGGCCCAGAGTCAGCTGACAGTGTTTACCCAGTGAGGTCAATTCCGTCCCCATTATGTGTCAAAACACTGCTCGGGACTAGCATCTGACAGCCAAAGAGATAACCCTAGTACCGATCCAGGTCAAGTCTGTACACGTGTTTAAAGTGATACAGATTACTAACCACTCACCGAAAAGCTTCTCACCGCTAAACGGGAAACTTCAGCAGCTGCTGAACTGCACAACTCCAAAAAACCCGCCGAGCATTTCGTGTTACGTCAACACGTTCGGTTCGGCCCACTATCAGCTGACTAGTCTCCGGCCAATCGCAAGCCGCAGTGACGTTTGGGTTGTGCTGCGGGTGTAACATTTCAAGCGCTTGGTTGTACCGCTGAGTAACCTGCGGTCATTAAAACTTTTTATGTTATTGGAGATGTAGTCGACAAAAATCGGAGGCCTTTAGTTATTGCCACACTTGCAGTATATGCAGTAATCATTTGCGGGATAAAAACTAATCAGAAGGATTAACAGTCCATATCCTCCAACTGTACCTTTTAGTGGGTACAGTATCTTTAGCTCGTGGAGTTAATAAAACAGTATGTGGATTTTGTACTTTTTTAGCAGCGAGAGAATAAGCTCTCCTGGTTTTATTCTGCAGGGTACAGAGGAAATCTCACAGCACAGGCGTCACCACAAAAATACACTTTAAAGGAGCAGTAATCTTTTTTTTATGAAAAAAATATATTTTAGGGATTTTCCTATTGAGTAAAATCAGGGTACTCCCACTGCTGAGAGATTTATATTTCCAGAGTTATTACAGTTTAAACCCATGTTTCTTTACATTAGCAGTGCCCTCTAGTGGTGAAATTCTAATTAGATTTCCTGTTAGATTCTAATTGAGAGGAAAGTCAGAAAAGTCAGAGACATACAGTTCTCCATAGAATGTGATAGAAACTGCCTGTCACTTCCTGTCAGTTAGAACTATCAGGAAGTAAACACAGTAAATTCACTTTTTGGTTATTTAAACTGCTATAAATTTTGAATAAAACATCTGACAGCAATGGGAATGACTTTGTTTTATTCAGCATGAAATGCTGTGTAAAATATGTGTTTTCATAAAAAAAGTTTACTGCTCCTTTGAAGACAATACATTTACAGGACAGAAAAACATGCAATTGAAAGGAAGTGTGAGTAATTGCTGAGAGTGTAACTTTTTATAATGTTGGAGATTATGATATACATAGATTAATGACCAATTGTGTGCTCGTATGAATACATGGGGGGCAATGTTTCCTTTTTATCAGATACAGTAGTCTTGTAGCTTTGGCAGTGCAACCATGCATCACATGCCTGTGAATTCCAGGATATTCAGGGACACTCTCCTTTTGCCTCACTGTTCCAGAATCCCACTCTAACAACTTTGTTCCTGCTCGTAAATGTAATAAGCACATTCTATTTGCATTATGAGCTGGCTTTTAAAGGACTAACATGCTATGAACATCACAACTTTTTACTACTGCTTATTTATGTGATTTCGTCCAATTTCAGTGTGGGTAAAGATTGGTCTTTGCAAGTTGATGGTTGTCTTTTTTTCCCACTACTGCCTCCCTATTATGTGACTGACCAAGGCAAAATAGTTCCTAGATTTGTTTAAAAATGAAGGGTGCCCAAGTTCAGTCCTCAAGTGCTAGCAACAGTCCAGAATTGAAGAATTTGTTTGCGAACTGGTGGGCCAGTCAAAAAGAATGAGCCACAGACTAATGCCCATATTTAACTTTATTTTTGTAACCTATACAATATTAAATAAAGTATTTGGAGAAAGTGCCATCTCTCAAACCCATAAGCCGCTAAAGGTCCCCCTCCCCTGACATCAGCCCTCTACTGGCAGCAGGAGATCCCGGTCATGGGACCAGCTGGCGGCTTTGCAGCAGAGCCGAAATCTCGTTATTTAAAAATGATTACTTCATTGAAAAGGTCTACAAAGTGTGCCTGGTTTGCAAGCACACTTTGTAGAACTTTCCATTGAAGTAGTTATTTTTAACCCTTTGAGTGCCAGAGGGGTACAGGACGCATTGAAGAGTAATGTGTTCCGTACCCTTCAGGCACACAAAGGGTTAAATAACGTGATTTCGGCTTTGCGGAAGAGCCTCCTCGAGTCGGCCAACTTGAATCTCCTGCTGTCAGCTTTACAGCTGACAGCAGGAAAAGGGAAACTTTAGCGATAAATATCTCTCAAACCATAATGGTTTGAGAGATGGCACTTTCTCCAAATACTTTATTTTTGTAACCTATACAATATTAAATAAAGTTAAATACGGGGATTACTGACCCTTTAAATCAGGGAAATCCTGGCCCTTGAGGACCGAACTTGGACTGCCCTGTTTAGCCCTTTGAGTGCCAGAGGGGTACGCATTGTAGTGCTTTGCGTACCCTCTGGTACTCAGAAGATTAAAGCAGAACTATCTCCTCTCTTGAAACCCACCCCCAAAAGAGGGTATAGTAGTCCAAAACAGAAAATGTATTGTGTGGCCCATACCTTTCCCGAATGAGAGTGGCATTGGTGAGGGAGTGCATTGCCATCTTGACTGCATATAGCATGATTGGTGCTCCCCTGCCTTAATGTCTATCTGTGCCTGCCCCTTCTCTCTGAGGTTGGTGCTCAGCATCAAAAATGGCATTTTCTATTGGATGGGGGGCAGGCATCAGAAGCTAGAGGGGACTGCCAGCACTCGAAAATCTATGTCTGCGGTACAGCTTATTTTGCAGAGAAGCTCATGTTGGCATCACCATCATCATAAAGAAGAGCTATTGTCACAAAGGACAACAATTTACTTAAAAAAAAAAAGTATAGACAATTAGGGCTTGACTATCAGTCTTCTTTCACCTGGGAGCAGGGATCTCCAATGTGAAGGTTCCACTTTAAAGGGATAGTAATACTTTATTATTACTATCCCTCAAATTGTAGATATTGGCAAAATAAGTTAATAGCCCCCAGGTTCATCTCTCAAACCTATATGGTTTGAGAGATAACCAAAGGCAAAGTTCCCCCCTCCCTCCCCCTTCCCTGAAGTCAGCGTTGTACTGACTGCAGGGATATCTGGTCTGTCTTTCATCATGCGGCTCTGCAGCTGAGCCAACATCCCCTTAGTGACAAAGAATTATTTCACTGAAACGGTCTTCTACATGTGCTTGCAAATCAATCACATGTAGAAGACCGTTTCAGTGAAATAATTCTTCTTCACTAAGGGGATCTCGGCTCAGCTGCAGAGCCTCAAGCCTGTCATATGACAGACTTCCCCTGCAGTCAGCACAACGCTGACTTCAGGGAAGGGGGAGGGAGGGGGAACTTTGTGTTTGGTTATCTCTCAAACCATAAAGGTTTGAGAGATGAACCTGGGGGCTGTTAACTTATTTTGTAAATACCTACAATATGAGGGATAGTAGTAATAAAGTATTACTATCCCTTTAAGATGACTGCAGAGCACTTATGAAAAGTTAATTCTGCAGGGTTGCATATGAATTAGTACACCCCTGCAGTATATGTTTTCATACCGTCCAGCTGTATATTTTTGACAGATACCATGTCCTTTTGTACATTTGTAACTGATGAAACCACAAAATCATTTTGTACCTTTTTTTTATAAATAAACGTTTCAAGTGTCCCAACCAGTAAAAAGTTGGTGGGAGTTGTAGTTTTCAACAGCTGCTGTGCCAAATTCTACCTTCTTCAGCTGACTAGTCCTATGGTAGGAAACCTACCATAAGACTAGGCAGCCGAAGAAGGTAGAATTTTTACTGGCTAGTTAGTGCGGAAAGCCATAACAGTATTCTTAGCGGTTAGATGAGCAGACAGATATAGCAGAAGAAATAATAAGTCATGTCAACATGATCATACCTCAGAAATTTCAGAAAGGAATTTTTTTTTTTTTTTTTAACATGCCCTGTGAAATACAGTGTAGTCATACTAATTAGTCCTGTGAGGACTTAAAGATATGTGATAATATATCACACCACCACAGTTTTAATTTATTAATGCAGATTTATTGCTTGTCAATGTTTTAGTGTCATGTCTTCATAGAGGTAGAAGACATGACACATCAGATGCATTGTATCGGATTATTGAGCACAATTAGTGAAAATAATTGTTACCAATATTCACAATATCTTTTACATTTTTGCTAGACTACCAATGTATTGTGATAGATTGAGACATACACTGGCCTGCTAATAACAGTGTCACTTTTTTTTTTCACCACCTTGATACTTATTTATGGTTTGTAATTATCTTTGTATTCAAGCACTTACCTATTCTATACCATGTAAATGCATCTGCATTAACCCTAGCAAAGTACGTACATTATATATTACTATAGCTAAGGAATGGGCCTTAAATGGGAATTAACCCTTTATAAAGATATGATTTTAAAAGTGCTTTCAAAATCACCTTTTCTAGTTGTTTAGATTTCTTCGTAATTTTTTTTTAATTAACGTTTTCTGGTAGGAAGTGACATTGGGGAGGGAGTGTGGAATGTTGGTATTTGATACACCAGGCTTAGCCAGCTAGTGCTACCCTAATTTGCATAAACTGACAAAAAATGCTAAATATCTCAAACTTTTGTTTTAAATAAAGAATGGCTAGCATAAATATAGGTGATTATAAAATATTAGTTCCACTTTTCTGATCCTAGTTAAAGGATCAGCAATGTTTACAAACAGAAGCAGCTCATATTGTTTGTCATAGTGAATAGTACTGATGTCTGAGGCTCTCAAAATTCATGACTTTTCTAGTTATGCTGTAATCACATGATGAATTTTACCTCTCCCGCCCCTTTTCCCATTCGGAAGCCACCTCACCTAAGATCTGAAGCCTGGTCACTTGACCAGATAGATCACAAACGAGGGACAATCTTCCCTCTGTCAGTATAAGGAAAACAGTTTTTTTTCTGATACTGACTGAAGATTGTCCCTCACAGTTATCCGCTCTCACATCTGAGCGAGATTTGCTGACATCGGGGAAAAGGGGAAGGGTAAAATTCATCATATGATTACAGTGTAAAGTTATGAACTCTGACATCAGTACTATTTACTATGACAAATGACCTGAGTTGCTTGTCTTTGTGAACATTACTATCTCTTTAACCCCTTACCGTCCAATGCCGTGCCAGCAAGACTGGTGCAAGGATTTTTGCCACCCTAGGCAAAACCTCATTTTGCCACCCCTTTATGCCCCACCCATGTATGTGTATAAGTTATATAGCAGTAGTGGTGATCAGATAATTAAGCCCATTAGTTCATATGTGCTCCTTAATTAGATAAGAAAAGGTTTTGTTAGTCCAGATTTGGCCTGCCACCCATGGGTCGCATGTTGGGCACCCAAACCCTCCATATATATTATTTTTTCATAATATAAGCAGGGGCTTAGCTTGAAGGGCAAAGCAAAAACAATTAGGGCAACCCTGCTTCGTAACAGTTGACAGTAATTAAGCCAAGGCGACAAGAGATAAGAGACTGAAGTATAAATAAATAAATGTATGTGTGTATATATTTATTTTCCTTTTTTTTTTTTCAGTGTGAGAAACCTCAGAGTGTTGGAGGCAATCCTTTTGACTATTCCTTACACACTCTACCATCTTTAGCACTCGAATGGTTAACAGAGGTTTGCCTTTATAGAACATATCACTGATGCGCGTGTAGACTTGTCACGAGTGCCAAATCTCTTGTGGTATGGCTTATATTATATTATATTGGGCGTTATGCTCAAAAGAAAAGGGGCGGTATTCTTGGGCAAACCAACCATGAGATCTAAAAATTATTGTTTCGTTATATGGGGATTTTAACACCTTACATGCTAGAGACGTCTCAAACACATTGCTCCACATCGTTATTTTCCTTTGCTGCCGCCTACCTCTTGATACAGAGCGGATCACTGTAGAAGGCATGTGCAGCACGCTGTCTCACAAAACCATAGCAATGAGACAGGGATGCAGAACGTCCACAGCTATGGGGGGTGGGGTCACATTTGGTTGCTTGCTGTGATTGGCTGACCATCATGCCAATCACAGCAATAGTAATTGAGCGGCAGAAGTCGGCTTTCTAGGCTCTGCACGCCTCTCTCCCCTCAATTTGTACAGCAGCCGACATGGTGTGTGTGACTCTTGACTGCGCCCCCAGTAGATGTCCGCCCTAGGCCGACGCCTACCTCGACTATAGGTGGCGCCGGCCCTGCGTGCCAGGACTGTCACCGCTGTCCAGCACTTAAGGACCAGTGACAGTCCTGGCACGTCATGGAATTCAGGGCACGCCACTCAAGGAGCCCTGAATTGGATCCACAAAAGGAAAAAAAAAATGACCCGTGATCCTTAAGCGCCGGCTGCACATGAGCGCCAGTCTTTAAGGGGTTAGTGTGTTTGCGGCAGCTGCTGGTTTCCAGTTAACTGGCAGGACATAATCCTTGGAGTACAGAGTCCAGGAGCTTACAGGTCCTTCCTGATGAATAAACTGAAAATAAACGGAATCTAACTTTCTATACAAAGCTATCAGGTTCCCGATGTCTCTATCCAGCTTCTCTCTTATGGCTATTGTGATGACAATTCATTGTACTTACCTTGTTGAGGACATAGCAGGGGATTGGCAAAGAACGAAGCCAGGTCAGTATGTGGGGGCTCTGTTATTTAAATTAGAAAGCGAGGGGCCAGTAGTTTTGTTTTTTTTTTTTATGCAGGGAAAACTAAATTGATATGGGGGTGGGTGATTAAGTGAGAAAGAGGATGTGAGAAAAAAGTAATGGATGAGATAATGGAAAGGGGAGGTAAGGAAAGGTGGGAATAGGTTTTTGCATGATTTTGTTGAATTGCACATGAAAATGTAAGATTAGAGAACGGCTGCAGTTATTTATTATTTTTTTTTTGTGGGCATGGCTAAGATTACACAATCTGTGTCAATGGATTAGCGAATGCACCTAATGCAAGAACTGCTATTGCAAGTTAATTTATACATCTGACTACTGTTGTTGTAAAATGGAATTTTTCATGCGCAATTCAAGAAGCGTTCGGTATTTAGCTTCCTGGATTAGAACATGCACAAAATCTATCTGTGCACAAAAATGCCTTTATCCAATGCGAATGTCTCTTGCATCACGCCATATGTCTTTAACCATATTTTCTCTTTAATTCCTTTAGTACACCCACACCAATTATATACTGTATTTTAACCACACATAGGGCTTTCTTTTGAAACCACAATTATATGAATACCTCATTGTTTAATTTGATTAAAGTAGAAAAAATATGTTTGCATACATTTTCCTGTCAGGATTTGCATACTATTCGTTCATTACAAAAAATACCCCTAAATATATTAATTTCCTTCTCCTGAATATGAGTACCCCATATGCCTAGGTTTTCAATTGCTTTCTTACATTTACAAGGTAAATATTACAAGATGGACACCATTTTTACAACCTGTAATTTTTCAACATTTGGCATGCGAGTATCATAGCTTAGTTGATGGTGCCAGAACCCCAAAATGTCCCACAAACGTATAGGTTTCTGAAAAGTAGACGACATAGGATAATCCGTAGAACTGTTGAGTTTTTTATGCAGTTATTTTTCCAGAAATATGTTCCAAGATTGTGGTAATATTTTGTATTTTTTTTTTTTTTTTTTGCATTTTTCACATTCTATTTGGATTGTGATACATCTAAGGAGGGATGTGTTTTGAAAAATAAAAAAAACAGAATATTTCAAGGGGAAAAAGTGGCCAAATAATAAAATAACCTTTACAACACTACTGCATTAAGCCTACATGATATTGCTTGAAGCAGTCACTCATGCAGAGGCCAGGTTTGGAAGGGCAAGCAGGACAGTAAGTGGTGGTGTCGGTCCATATTCACTTGCTGTAGGAAACCCTGCAGCGATGTTGTGGGATTTTCCTTTCGGTGGGATATGGGGGTGGTGTTTATAAATAAAAATAGTTGAAAAGCCCATGTACACGGGCCACAGTGCTACCCAGCACCCTTGGCTGGTGACCAGATCCTCACTGGCCGCGCCAGTGGTCCCAGGAAGGTGCGCAGAGAGGACTCCAGTCTGAATTCGGAGTGCCCTGCTCCATATCAGGCGTGGCGCAGGCAGTCTCTACTGCGCATGACTGCTTCTGACAAACATCCTTAGCGAACTATGTAGGATGTACCACCCCGGGTCTTGGTGGAATGATTTCTGTTGCCTCTTGAAACAAAAATAGGGAAATAAGACTGAGCTGATACGCAAAAAACTACATTTTGGAGTAGGGTTTGCCAGTTTAAAAATTAAAGGGAGAGTAATAATTCATTACTACTATCCCCCATGTTGTATCCCTTAAAATTCTGAATTCAACGATACCAGCGGTATCTCTCAAACCTTTATGGTTTGAGAGATATCAGCTTTCAAAGTTCCCTCTTTTTGCCTTTCCCCTGACATCAGCATTCTAGCTGAGAGCCGGGGAATCCTCTCAGTGAGCAAGCGGTGGCTCTGCAGGAGTCCCGAGATTGCGTTATAGAAACAGAAATCCTTCACTAACATGGTCTTCTACATGTGCTTGGTTTGCAAGCACACGTTGAAGACCATTTTAGTGAAGGATTTCTGTTTCTATAACAAGATCTCAGCACTGCTGTAGAGCCGACACCGGTCCCGTGACCAGATTCCCCTTCTCTCAGCTAGAACACTGACGTCAGGGGAAAGACAATAAGAGGGAACTTTGAAAGCGGATCTCTCTCAAACCATAAAGGTTTGAGAGATGCCGCTGGTATCGCTGAATTCAGAATTTTAAGTATTACTATCCCTTTAAAAAAGATCTGTATACTGCAGTCTGCATCATGTAAATGGCAACCTTTTTATACCATGCCCTACACTTTCTTTCATAGTGAGGTACAGCTGCATCTATGTAAATACTATATCTACCTCTATATCTAATCCTAAACGGTCACTATTCCTATGACATTTTTTGCTTTTTTATTTTTGTATATAAAACTATATTCTTAACCTAAATCTATCCCTAAGCCATACCTTAAACCTTGTATACCCTGAACCTACCTAACACAATTCAACTAACTATCTAAACTATAATTATTTATTCTAAAAAGCTGGGGAAAAAAATCTATTTTTAAATAAGAGGATTTTAGTCTTACCTGTTAAATCCTTTTCTCTTAGTCCATACAGGTTACTGGTAACTCTGGGTAGGTGATTCCTTTAGGCAGGAACAATTCTAGAATTGAATGCAGGGGGTTGAGCCTACCTTCCCTCCTTGGCTGCAGCTAGTCAACCAGCTCCAGTAAGATTTGAGACACTAACTATTGACTAGATAGTAGAAGGGAAAGCAGACACCTGTGAGCATGACCCCAAAGGACCCCCACGGTCTGCCACAGGAGAACCAACCATGGTCCCGTGACAGGGTGAGAGACCAGTAACCTGTATGGATTAAGAGAAAAGGATTTAACAGGTAAGACTAAAATCCTGTTTTCTCTGTCATCCAATACAGGTTACTGGTAACTCTGGGATGTCGTCCAATACAGGTTACTGGGAACTCTGCGATGTCCAACCATTGAGTTTCCCAGAGGCAGGAAGTAAGGCAAGTACCAGACACAAGGCCCCCAAAGTCACCAGAGCAGATATGAACCATCAGATCAGAGAGAGCCCAACATCAAAGGAGTGTCAACGGACACTGAACAGGGGTACAACACCCCAAACTGTTACGCAGCACACTGAACTAGAGCCAACAGGGCTCAAAAGTGAAGGAAGCACCAAGAACCAAAGAAGAAGATCCTAGACAGGCAAGACTGCTTCCAGGATCTTCCTCCCAAAGCTGGCGTCAGTCAATGCCAGCGCATCAGCATGGTAATGCTACGAAAAGGTGTGCACAGATGACCAAGTGGCAGCCTTGCACAACTGATCAGCGGAGGCCTGATTCTTGTAAGCCCAAGAAGCTCCAATAGATCTAGTAGAATGAGCCGTGACCCGAAAGGGAACAGGCTTCTTCCTGAGCTCGTAAGCCTTACACATAGTGGATTTGATCCAGAATGCAGGTCTTCCTGCCCTGGGACCCTGAGGAATGACGAATAGCGCGTCAGATTGCCTGATACTCAGTGTGATGTACATAAAACTTGAGACAACGTACCACATCTAACAAGTGTAGATCCCTCTCCTTGTCAGAGGTGGGGTCAGGGCAGAAAGAAGGCACCACAATCTCCTGACTGATGTGGAACTCCGAGACCACCTTTGGGAGAAACTCCTGAGAAGTGCGAAGCACCGCCTTGTCCTTGTGAAACACCAAAAAGGGTGGTTTATAGGACAGAGCAGTAACCCCCGCGACATGGCGAATGGAGACAATCGCCAGGAGAAAGCCCATTTTCCACGTTAACTTACGTAGAGGAATGGTAGCCAAAGACTCAAAGGGTGGGCGCTGAAGAACGCCCAAAACCAAGTTAAGATCCCACTTAGGAGCGGGATTCTTAAAGACAGGATGAGTATGAGCAACGTCCTGAAAGAAAACCTTGATATCCGGAAGAATGGCAATGCGCCTCTGAAAGAAAACAGAGCAGAAGTCTGAACCTTAAGAGAACTCAGACTGAGACCCTTATCCACACCATCCTGCAAGGCGGCCAGGACTGTAGGCAGATCAAATTCCTGAGACAGGTCCCTATCAGCACACCAAGATAGAAAGGTCGACCAGACACGATGGTAGGCCTTAGAAGAAACAGGTTTGCAGGCACTAAGCATAGTAGCCACCACACCTGAAGAAAAACCTTTCTTTTTCAGTATTGAGGATTCAATTTCCAAGCTGTCAAAGCTAGACGATGAACGTCCTCCTTCCACAGGTAACCCTGTAGAAGAAGATCCAGACGGGAGGGAAGCAGAACAGGTTTCACCAGTGAGAGATCCAGAAGCTCGGGAAACCAAGCCTGTTGAGGCCAGTACGGAGCAATCAGAATGACTGGAAAGCATTCCAGTCTCAATTTCCACAACATCCTGTGCAACATGGGGAGGGGAGGAAAGATGTAAGCCAGAGGAAATAACCAAGGAATGGACATGGCATCCACCGCTATTGCTTGGAACTTTCCAGTTGTGTCATGTTGCCATCAGGTCGATGCAAGGAAGACCCCACTTCTGAACGATGAGGTCGAACACCTCTGGGTGCAGCTCCCACTCGCCGCTGTTCGCCATGACGTTGTCTACGCCAGGAATGTGCACTGTGGATATGGCAGGAACATGTTCTTCTGCCCAGGACAAAATAGCCTTGACCTCTAACCAACGGTGAGACTTCTTGTTCCTCCCTGCTTGTTGATGTAAGCCACGGCCATGGCATTGTTGGACTGTACCCGGACTGGGCAGTCTTCCAGCTGGGGTGTCCAATGATGAAGGCATTGAAATATAGCCCGAAGCCCCAACACGTTGATGGGAAGGAGAGATTCCTTTGGAGGCCACTGACCCCAAGCACTCAGGCGACCCAGGACCGCTCCCCAGCCAGAAAGGCTGGCATCCGTCGTCACTGTGGTCCAGAAGGATACCAGGAAGGACTAGCCCTTCAGCAGATTGTCGTGGTGGCTCGACCTCTCCAAACTCAGTTCGCCATGAAGAGGAAGGGATAATGACGCCTCCAGAAGGTCCGGCTGACCCCTGCACACCTGGATCACAAACCTCTGGAGTTCCCTGGTGTGAGCCATGGAAGGCCCAGGAAGACCAGACGCCGGGATGGGACAAGATCTGACTTGTCCATGTTGATGATCCACCCGTGATGGGTGAGAGCATAAATACAGTCCTGAACCTGCTGATGAAGAAGTTCCGCAGAAGGGGCTTTCAGAAGCAGGTCGTCCATGTATGGAGTAACTCTGATGCCGTTCACAATGGAGGATGGATACTAAAGCTCCCAGAACACGGTTGAAGACTTGAGGAGCTGTAGGCAGACCAAACGGAAGAGCTGAAAACTGAAAGTGCCTTTGGTTGCAGGCAAATCTGAGATACTGCCAACTGTCTGGATGAATGGCGATGTGTAGATACGCCTCCTGAAGATCCAGAGAGGCAAGGAATTCCCCTAGGGACATAGCAGCAATCACTGTCCTTAAAGACTCATTTATCACCAGGAGTCCCTATCACAAAGGAATTGAGGCCCTTCAGGACCAAAATGGGATGACAGCGGCCATCCTTCTAGGAGACAATAAAGAGGTTTGAGTAAAAACCCATACCTCTGACCCGAATTGGAACAGGTTCCAGAAGGGCCTGGATAGCACCACTTGAACAGACGGCGTTTCTCTACGCCCTGGGGCGTATGAGGGGGGGGGGGGGGGAACAAACAAACAAAAGGGATCCTGTACCCTTCCGCCACCGCCTGTAAAACCTACAGGTCCACCACTGAATCCTCCCAGACGTTGTGGTAGTGATGCAGATGGCCACCCACAGCCGAGTGGGGACCTTGGTTCGGCGAATCATGACTAAGGAGGCTTGGAAGCCTTAGGCTTGGAGGAGACCTTGGGCTTCCATTGCTGTTTGAGCTTGGAGGAGGAAAGCAGAGCTAAGGGAACCACCTGGTTTGCCGGACGTGTTTCAGTCTGGAAGGAACAAAAAAGCAGATTATGCTTGAGAGGAGTCTTCTTCCTGGGGACCATAGGTAGAAGGGTACTCTTGCCCCCTGTGGCCTCACTAATCAGATCTTTAAGATCTGGCCCAAACAAAGAGGTGCCTTGAAAAGGCAAGGAGCGCAATGCTTTCTTGGAAGCAGTGTCAGCAGACCAGATCTTGAACCAAAGAGCTCTTCTGGCAATCACAGACATGGTAGAAACCCTCGTCACCAAACGGATGGCATCAAATAAGGCAGCAGAAACATAGTGCTGGGCCTCAGAAATGTTGGCAAGAAGCAGCAACATATCCAATGTAGGAGTACCCTGATGGACAGCCAGGGTGAGCTGTAGCCAGGGTGAGCTGTTCAGTCCAGACCTCAATGGCCCGGTTCACCCATGCCACAGCGAATGCTGGACGCATGACCGTACCATCTGTCGCAAAAATGGACTTGAGGGAGACCAAGTTTCTCGTTAGTCCAGTCTTTCAGAGCGGAAGCATTAGCAACTGGCAAGGCAGTGGACTTAGATAATACTGAAAAACAAAAAATATCTGGGGCACAGACACAGTTATGTCATCACAACTTACAAATATAGGCTGTTATAATATGCCTAGCAGCTGTGCTTCTCAGTGTACCAACTTATTCATATAATTGTGAAAAAAAAAAAAATTTTCAAAAAAATAAAGTAAACTTAGCAGAGCGCACATAATGACTAATATGTATCGTAGTACTGTACTGAAAAACTGTTGAAATGATCTGGAGAAAGTAAAATAAAAACAACTTTTATTACAATTTCTAATAAGACAGACACTTAAAAGTAATGTTTCCCCTTGTGTGTGTATAAACCTCACTGGACTGTAGCTCCACCTAGCTAGCTATATATCTAACATAATCATCATGAAAATAGGATACAATTAAAATTGTATATTGGTATAATATATTCACAAAAAATTAGAGCAATCTGCATCAGACTGCAGTCAAATAAAACTGTCCCGTAATTCAACAAAGGACAGTAATAGATTTGTTCAATCTTCATTGATAATCAAACTACAAGTGTAAAAAATCTAATAATACTATAATGCTAGTGTGTAAACCATACTCTCAAGCCACTAAATATAACTGGTGGTACAAAGGACTGCGTCTCTGAACTACAATAAGTAACAGTTATTAGGATCAAAAGTTATATGTTCTTACTACTAAATAGGTATCGTGCTACCAAGCTGAGAGCTCAGGTATCCAAGTAGCGAGGTTGGATACACCACAATAGCAAGGATATCGGAGAAACAAACACTAAAATCTTGGCAGTTACATTATGACATGGTGCGCTATCTAGTGCTATATATCTCGCTTATTTTATTCAACAATTGAGTGTCATGTTCAGAGTTATAAACCTTCAAGTCATTAAACTAGACTGCAATCTAAAAACGCCTGTCATGCGTTTCGCTCGACTGGCTTTATTAAAGGCTAACCTTTGAATATATTATCCTATATAAGACTGAATTGTATCCTGTTTTCATGATGATTATTATGATTAAGATATATAGCTAGCTAGGTGGAGATACAGTCCAGTGAGGTTTATACACACACACACACACAAAGGGAAACATTAGTTTTAAGTGTCTTTGTCTTATTAGAAATTGTAATAAAAGTTAAGTTTTATTTTACTTTCTCCCGATCATTTCTACAGTTTTTCATTACAGTACTATGATACATATAAGTCGTTATGTGCCCTCTGCTAAGTTTATTTTATTTTTTTGAAAATATTTTTTTTTTTCACAACAAAAGTGGACTTAGATAGCCTGGAGACAGGATCATCCACTTTGGGGGGATGAACCCACTGAGCAACGCAACCTCAGCCTCAGAGAAGGGGTAAAGCTTGGCAAATTTCTTGGAAACAGAAGGTTTCCTGTCCGGAGACTTCCACTCATCAGACACAAGGTGGCCAAGAGTGGGGTTAGGTGGAAAACAAATATAGGGCCTTTTAGGCTCCTGAAATACATCAGAGGGATCCGAAGAAACCTCCTGAAATAAGGGAATGTTTAGGGTAGTTAAGACGGTTCTGATCAAGCCCTCAGCCGAGGGGGTAAGGATCAGCCTCAAAGGGGTCCCCAAAAAAACTGAAAGGAGCCCACAGCAGAACATTCCTCAACATCCAAATCCACCAACAGTTCCTCCTCAAAGGAATCTGATACATCAGGTACTCCCTGCGGTTTTGGCAGGGAAGATTTGATGGAAGAAGGGGTCTGCCATGAGTGGAAGACCCCCTGTAACTGGGATGGAAAGAGTTGCAATGTAGACCGGAGGTCTCTAGTAGCAGTCTTGAACTCTTGCACCCAAACTGGCTCTGATGCATGGCTGGAGGTCCCTGGGAGAGACTCAGGGATATCAGAACATGTTGGGCATAAATGACCTGAGAATTCTCTAGGTAACCCTGAATGACATGAGGAGCAATGCGCAATAGGGGACACAGAGACCCCAGCGTCCTTAGTCTTAGGCCTGGCCCCAAGCTCTAACGGATTAGACATTCTCACAGTGTCAAAATGTTTAAAGTATAAGGAATCACCAAAATACAGTGTGTAAGATTAAAATCGCTAAAATGCACTTATCTGACAGGCAAAGGGTTAATCTGCAGAGGAGAGAAGGAGCATCCAAGCCCTGCGTAGGATACTTGTTCAGGAAAAGGCACAAAATGACTGCCGCGGCGGGTGCCAATCAGAAACACTATTGCTCAAAGCAAGCGCTCATGGGAAATGTAGTTTTCCCAGAAAAAGTACCCCAACAGTGCCCAAAGCCCCCTGGGCCCCCAACACACATAAAACTTTAACCGGATGACAGAGCATGGGCAGACAATTAAGATGAGCCATCTCTGAAGTCGCTACGTTGAGCAGTTGCAGAGATATGTCCCAAACTGTACAGTCCCATAGAAGTGAATGGAGCAATGGCGTCTATGCGGTAAAGCGTGCCTTTACACAAATTTAAACTATGAATAAAAATTACATGAAACATCACTAGAACACATTAGAAGACCCAAAAAACACTGAACCCAGTATGGAAAGTGCCAATAAACCCCCAAAAGATGCAAAACCAGCAGCTAAATGGTTACCTCAGAAACTTGCTCCAAACACCCAGGCATACAGATAAACCCAATGAGTGCAGGAGTGTGCAATAGGAACTCCAAAGGAAAACTCCTGTGCAGAGGGGCACTGTGGGACATGTGGACCTGCAGCACTCAAAGGGTTGCTCACCTTTCCTGCAGGTCTTCAGATTACCATATATTGAGAATAAGCCTCAGTGGGCAACTCCTGAGGAAGGAGCTTGAACCCAAGATTTTCCCCTCAGGGCTTAAGGTCCACAAAAAGCACCTGGATACGGAGCTAGCCACATCTAAGGGCATTGTCAGTTATGGTAATCGCCTAATGGTGGTATTCCATATCTAACAATAAAATAAAAATTAGCTAAAATTATAGCAAAACTGTTCTCTTGCCTGTGTCTTCACCAAGGAACAAATCTTACTGAAGCTGACTGGCTAGCTGCAGCCAAGGATGGAAGGTAGGCTCCACCCCCTGCATTCACTTCTAGAATTGTTCCTGCCTACTTAAAGGGGTGGATCGCCTACCCAAAGTGACCAGTAACCTGTATTGCACAACAGAGAAAAGGCTTTGCCGGTGGGCAGCTTCCTCGCCATCCCTGACCGTCTAGTAATGTAGAGGGCTGGGAGATGACACCTCCCAGCGCTCTGCATTACTGGAGAGAGGACCACATGGGAGCTGCACAGACCTCTCCTGCCATGACACTGGACCACTAGGGATGAGCCCCCCCCCCCCCTTCCAGAGCCAGGTAAGAGGCGAACAATGGGGGTCACATCTGTGGAGCTGGATAGTGGGGGCAGTGTGGAAATGGACAGTGAGGGCAATGTGGAGGTGGACAGTGTGGAGGTGAACAATGGGAGCAATGTGGTCGGGGGGACCCCATGCAATTTTTGCACCAGGGCCCGGCAGCTTCTAGTTACGTCTCTGAGGGGAAGCCCAGCAATGGTAACCGTAACAGAAAAAAACATAAGAGAAGTGTCCTGGCCATGATTTCACCTCAGAGAACATATAACTGGAGGCAGGGTAAGGGCTGAGCTGAAGAGGCTGCGAGTCTCCACCCACAAGTTTTATTTGAGAATGTGGTCTACCCTCCAAAGGAGTATCTCAACCCCATGGTACCTGTGTTCCATACTGAACGATAGAGAAATGCTTTTTATTAACAGCTTACAATAAATGCAAACAGGAAACTAAAAAAATGTAAATAAGAGAAAAAAAATAAGAGATATTAAGAAAAGCAAAGATCAGTTATTTGCGTGAAAGGAAGTAAATTTTAGAAAGGACAATAAAGTAGATTTTGTACTCAGTGTAGTTCAAAGTCCATGATACACAGCTCTATATTAAAATATATAGCATGTTTATTAAAACAACTGAATACAATTTTATAGGGGTAGGAACAAAGAACTGCCTTATGTGTTTTGTACTTACAAATACTGTATAACTATAGTCATGCTGCAACAAACTGGAAAGCTATATTTGGACTGTTTTCTTTGAAGCTGAAGGACACAGAGCTTAAAACAAAATGATTGAGGAAAAAAAATATTCATTAAGGATTTGTCTGCTGAGTAAAACTAGGGTACTACTGCAAGATGCTTCAGTACAGATATTAAACTTGCATTTTTTTTTAGTTCAAGATTTTCTGCAGCCTAATGGCACTGTTACAGCTACTGCTTGGGAGTAGATTTGTGTTGCAGACAAAAGGTGAAGGTAGCAACAGCTTAATCAGGTGGCAAAGCATCTGGATTACCCTCATTTACCTCACCAGAAAAAGTCCTACAACATATATGTTTTCATAACTGTAGTTTACTTCCCCTTTAAGGACTGTAACTTGCAACATTGAAAGGTACTTTTAAAATAAACAGCACTGCTCTTTTTGTGTGTGTAGTAAACAGTTATTTTTTATTTTCATAAGATGCTAATAAATCCATATTTTTAAATTACTTTACAAAAACGAGTAATTCTCAAGAATACCAACTGCACCATGGGGGTGGGGTGGGGTGGGCAGAGTATACAAATTCCCAGGAATTTAAATGGGGCCATTAAACCCTTGAATGCTAGCAATGGTTAATGGACTAATTTAAAACAATGGCAATTTTTATCCCCTCCCCCAATGGATTATTTGCTCTAGACCTGATCATATTTTAGTTTATGAATAAGGCCCCAAAATGTGTTCTAGGCTCCCTGGGCAGAGAGCATTAATGGTCCAAGTTAATGCAAAACCATTAAGATGGCCAAGAAAGTGCTTATATTAACTTAAGGAAGAAAACTCTATGCAAAATGTACAAGCCATATAAAACAATATTTACATTTCATAGTATACCCATAGGATTCTCTCTTCTTCCAAACGGCAGCTTTAGCATGTTCTGAAAGGCAGCAAGTACACTGCCATTAACTCTTTGAGAGCCAGAGAGGTATCCAACGCATTCAGGTGCAATGCGTTAGATACCTCTCTAGCACTCAAAGGGTTAAAAACAAACACATGCACCCTACCCACATTTACTTCATTGGTTTCCTTAAAAAAATGTGGGGCTGTCTGCTGCGCAGTAGACAAATAAGAATGCAATTGATTCAAATGGGACTTCTAACTCCTTGAATGTGGATTAGGTTCAAGGGGTTAAAAATCTCATTTAGGTTAGATGGACATTTTATTTTACCTGTCTGGTTCAGTTATTTTACCCAGCATTTCTAGTCTTTTGTGCACAAAGCTCTAAAGGGCTGTATTCAATAACCTAGAGAGGAGCAATTCTGGAACAACCCAGTTGCAGCAGAGAAGACAAAAATAATTCCCCAAATGTGGCTTTTAATCCCTTAGCCCTTTGAATCCAGAGGGGAGTGCAACGCACTGCAATTAAATATATGTAAATTCTGGGAATGTTGTTTCATTATTCGATATGGTGCGGTTGGCTTTCCCCAGAATTGTTCCTCACTCCTTTTTTTGGATTAAGGTTTAATCTTCATGCAAAAAGGTGTGCAATTCTGGAGCAAACCAACTGCACTATAGGGTTGAAATGAAAAATTATGCAATTTCCCATGGTTTTAACCCCATGAATGCCAGAGGTCTCAGAAGCACTGCCTTGCTATGCTCGTTGGAGACATCCATCGCATTCAAGTGGTCAGAAGCTCTATTTAAATCAATGGGAATGTTTGTTTGCTCCAGAACCGAACCTCTTTAGACTGATGAATAAGGCCTTCAGAGCAGTATGCATAAAACAGAACATCAAAAGCTGTGGGCAACAACTGTACTATAGGACCACAAAAATTCACCCCAAATTCCAACTGATTTTTAACATCTTATTTACCCTCTGAATGGTAAAAAGCTATCCAAAGCAATACAAAATACAATGGAGACTTTTCGAGCAATTAAGGATTTGAAAATCAGCATTAAAACTGTCAATACTAGGCTCCAAGCGCGATAGATATTTATCATGAGTTCAGTTCCAGCAGGTTTGGTGCAAATGGATGTTCAACTTCTTGGATGATAAATACTTGAGACTGCCAGCTATATTGAAACTATGAACAAACGACAAATCCTTAGGAGGATCAGACCAGAAGGCTTTGATGTATATGGCGCACTGCTCTCTTCAGATACGAGAAACCGACAGGAACCTTCGACAATACGGAGGATATGGTTTTGTGGCTAAAAATGATAAAATCAAATGCATGTTAGTGCAAAGCAGGTGTGAGGACTTCAACACAGAGCCAGAGCATTCAAAGGGGTTAAAGAATATACAATATAAAATTAGTCTTATATAGACGTTTCATAGGTGGGTCACAATGCTCATTGCTTTCATCAGTACCCTCCTTTATACATCCAGAAGAATTGGTCACACATCTCTCCTCAGTTGTACACTGAGGCCATAGGCACAAGAGAAAATATGTGGAATTCTGCGGCAAACCAACTGCATCATAGGACAAATATCCCTATTTACTTAAATGAGGATATTAACCCTTTGAATTTTAGAGAGGTCTCTAAACACAGGAAAAAATGCTTTGGAGAGCCACTTAAAATCCACTTTTAAAATCAGAGGGAATTTATATGTTGCAGTTCGGTTGCCCCATGAGTTTCTTTAATATGGCCCTGTGTGCCTTTAGAAGAATGTCTGGGGAAAACGAACTGTACAGGGAACAAATGGGGTGGTGATCGAGAATTCAAAAGGGATAATCACCACATAAAAATCAGTTGCAAGTATTATTTGTCCCCTTTGGTTCAGTTTCTTTACCCCAGAATTGCTCCTTGTTTCTTTTGTGCATCAGTCTGTAAATGGCCATATTCAATAAACTAAAGTTGTGAAACATTGGAGACATCCAGCTGCATCATAGGGGATAAAAAGGGATTTTTGAGGACTTGTAGATAAATGATTTCCTCCTAGTGAGGGCAGTGGCTTAATAGAGCTATCTGGTGATGGAGACTCTTTCCCTTCTCCACTTTACCCCCACCAGACATATAGCAAAGATAAAAAAACAGAAGTGAGGCAGGAATGGCATCACCTGAACCAGAGAAACCAAGGACCCCTCCTCCCAGCCCAGAACGCAAACAACTTGTTTTTCTCCAGGAGCGAAGTCCAGCATTATACATGGACCAAGAAAATTGTTTATTTGTAATGCCCTTTTCTCTTTCATCCTATGTGGAACACTGCCCTGTGGACACTGCCCTGTCACAGAGAGATGGAGAAAACCCCAGAGCTAGGCCATGATGAGGTCAGAACTAGTAATCACAACAACATGAGCCCGCTCCATCTTGACTATCCCCAATATCCTGGGAATCGGGGAATGGAGGAAATACACCAGGGGAAATTGTCACAGAATTACCATGGCATCCACAGCTAGAGTGAGAAGATTCCTGGATCTGAAGGAAAAAAAAAAGAGAACCTTGCAGTTCAACTTAGAGGGTTGTAGATCCATAAATGGCCTATGGAATCAAACACTATCTGCTCGAGTTCCCATTCCCCAGGAACCAGATGTGGTATCTACCCCTGGAATGCAAACGGCGGGAGACCAGGTACGTGAGCTTCCATGCAAATGAGAAAAACCCAGACTTCTGGCCATGCAGCTGCCTTCCCAGTCCCTCCTGGGAGGTAGACATAGGCCACTGCCATCACACTGTCAGACTGCTTCATTGGTATCTCATCCCTCCTCGATTTGACTGTGCGTATTCAGAGTGAGACAAGTCACCAGGAACAGCAGACGGGTATGATTAACACCCTGGAAGAAAACCTTGACATCAGGAATGATAGCAAGACGCTTCTGAAAGAAGACAGTAAGAAGTCTGAACCTTAAGGGAACTCAGACTAAGACCCTTATACACACCATCCTGGAGGAAGGAAAGCACTGTAGGAAGGTCAAAATCCTGAGACAGGCCTTTGTCAGCACACCAAGTTAGAAAGGTAGACCAAACTCTATGGTAGGCCTTAGAGGAAACAGACTTACGAGTGCTAAGCATAGTAGCCACCACACCAATCGATAAACCCTTCTTTAAAATTGAGGATTCAACATCCATGCTGTCAAAGCCAGATGATAAATGTCTTTCTTCCAGAGGTAACCTTGCAGAAGAAGATCTGGACGGGAGGGAAGTCGAAGAGGTTCCGCCACTATGAGGTGCAGAAGCTCCAGAAACCAAGCTTGTCGAGGCCAATACGGAGCAATCAAAATGACTGGACAGCATTACAGTCTCAGATTCCGTAGCACCCTGTTCAAAAGGGGAATTGGAGGAAATCAGTAAGCCAGAGGAAATATGCACGGGATCGACAAGGCATCCGCCCAACAACAGCAGAATGTTGGAACCTTCCTTTTGTGCCAGGTTGCCATCAGGTCGATGCACGGAAGACCCCACTGCTGGATGATGAGGTTGAACACCTCTGGATGCAGTCCCACTAGCCACTGTCTACTGTGTGCCGAATAAGGAAGTCTGTGAGAACATCTACGCCAGGAATACAAACTGCGGAAATGGCAGGGACATGCTGCTCTGCACAATAAAATAGCCGTGACCTCTTGTGCCACCTTGCTTGTTGATGTAGGCTACCGCTGTGGCGTTGTCCGACTGTACCCTGACAGTGCAATCCTCCAGTTGCTGTGTCCAGTGATGGAGGGCATGAAATATCACCCGAAGCTCCAAGACATTGATGGGAAGGAGAGATTCCTCCTGGGACCACCGGCCTTGAACACTCAAGTGCCCCAGTACTGCTCCCCATCCGGAGGGACTGGCATCCGTCATGACTGTCGTCCAGAAGAGCACCAGGAAGGTTCTGCCTTTCAGGAGATTGTCCAGGCTAAGCCACTACAAGAGGCTCTGCTCCACGTGAAGAGGAAGAGATAGGTATTGTTCCAGGAGATCCGGCTGACCCCTGCATGCCAGGATTAGAAACCTCTGAAGTTCCCTTGTATGAGCCATGGCAAACGGAACCGCCTCTATGGTAGAAATGAACTTCCCCACCAAGGATGACAACTTCGTGGCTGGAACTGGATCCTGAGACAGGACAGGCTGGACCTTCAGTGCTATCTGATGAGCTACTTCGTCTGTGAGGAACACTATCCCCCCTCTGAGTGTTGAAGAGGATGCCCAGAAAGACCATCCTCTGGGAAGGGACAAGGTCTGACTTGTCCAGATTGATGATCCAGCCGTGATGGGAGAGAGCATGAATGCAGTGTGCTGATGAAGGTTGTCTGGAGAAGAGGCCTTCAGAAGGAGGTCGTACATGTATGGAGTAACTCTGATGCCGTTCAGATGTAGGACGGAGGATCAATGCCCCCAGGACTCTGTTGAAGACTTTGTGGGCTGTGGTCAGGCCAAAGGGGAGGGCAGAAAACTGGAAATGCCCCTCGCTCGCAGGCAAAGCAGAGATACTGCCAACTCTGTGGATGAATGGTGATGTGCAGATAGGCATCTTGAAGATCCAGAGAGGCCAGAAATTCCCAGGGGACATGGCTGCTATCACTGTGCTCAGTGACTCCTGGCAGTATTGGGACCGGACCACAAAGGAGTTGAAATCTTTCAGATCCAAAATGGGACGACATCCACCATGCTTTTTGGAAACCACAAAAAGGTTGGAGCAGAATCCCAAGCCCCTATCCTGAAGAGGCACTGGTTTCCAGGACCTCCTTGTCCAGAAGGGCCTGAATGGCCTCCTTGAAAAGGCAGTGCTTTTCTGCTCCCAAGAGAGAACGAGAAGAGGTGGTCCTGGAAGGAGGAAGAGAGGTGAAGGGAATCCTGTACCCTGTAACCACCACCTGTAAAACCCACGGGTCCTCCACAGAGGCCTCCCAAGTCAAGAGGTAGTGGCGCAAGCGGCCACCTATCTGCGGGTGGGGACCCGAGTTCGGCGAGTCACGCAGAAGGAGGTTTGGAAGCCTTGGGCTTCGGAGGACTTGGTCCTCCATTGCTGCTTAGGCTTGGATGAGGAGTGCGGGAGTCTGAGGGACCGTCTAGGTCGCCTGGCGCAAGTCTGCCTGAAAGGGACAAAAAAGCAGATTCCCTTTGACAGGTGCCTTCTTCCTCTGGACCACTGGCAGGCGAGTACTCTTCCCTCCAGTGGCTTCAATGATCAGATCTTTAAGATCAGGCCCAAACAGTGAGGTGCCTTAAAGGGCAAGGATAAGAGAGCCCTCTTGGAGGCAGTGTCTGCAGACCAGATCTTGAGCCAAAGAGCCCATCTGACTGCCACAGGCATGGTTGATGCCCTGGCCACCATGCGGACAGCGTCAAACAGGGCAGCAGAAACATATTGCTGAGCCTCAGAGATGTTAACGAGAAGCTGCAACATGTCAACAGTAGAAGCTCCCTGACGGACAGCTGTAGTGAGCTGTTCAGTCCAAACAGCAGCAGCCCTATTCACCCACTCTGCAGCAAACACAGGGTGGAAGAAGAACCAGTCGTCGCAAAAATAGCCTTGAGAGAGGTCTCAAACTTCTTGTCAGTCCAGTCTTTCAGAGCACATACATCAGCCACAGGCAAGACAGTACACTTAGAAAGCCTGGAAACAGGGGCATCCACCTTGGGGGGATGGACCCATTGCATAAGGGCCGTTTCAGAGAACGGGTAAAGTTTAGTAAACTTCCTAGAGACAGATGGCTTCCTGTCTGGAAACTTCCACTCCTCTGACACCAACCGGTCAAGGGTGGGTTAGGTATAAAACAGATATGGGGCCTAACAGGCTCCTGGAACACATCAGAGGGGTCAGAAGAAACCTCCTGCACCAAGGGAATGTGCAGGGTGGTCAACACAGCCCTGATCAGGCCCTCGGCCGAGGGAATGGGGTCAGCTTCAAAGGATTCCCCAAAAAACTGAGATGAAGGAACAGCTGAACAGTCCACCAATAATTCCTCCTCAGAGGAATCAGACACATCAGGTACACCTGGCGGTTTAGGCAGGAAAGATCTGATAGGGGCGGGGGTCTGCCATGAGTGGAAGACCCCCTGAAGACTGGATGGAAGGATTTGTAAGGTAGACCTGAGGTCCCTAGTAGTAGACTTAAACACTTGCATCCAAACTGGCTCTAGTGCATGGTTGGAAGTTCCTGCAGGGGATTCAGGGGCAGCAGCACATGCTGGGCAAACATGACCCGAGTATTCTCTAGGTAACCCTGAGTGACATGAGGAGAAATGGGGGACACAGACACCCCAGTGTCCTTAGTCTTAGGTTTAGCCCAAAGATCTAATATAGTAGACATTCTCAAACAGTCAAAGTATCAAAACACCCACAACACAGTGTATATAATAATAAACGTCACCCTAGAAATGCTAAATTAGACTTATCTGGTAGGCGAAGGGTTACATCGCTGAGGAGAGAAGGAGAGTCCAAGCCCTGCGTAGGATACTCAATCTGTGAAGACACAAAATGGCTGCCAAGGAGGGAGCCAATCTGACACGAGCGCGCAAAACGAGCGCTCATGGGAATTGTAGTTTCTCTGAAAGAGTACCCCCAACAGTGCCCGAAGCCCCCTAAGGCCTCCAACATGCCCAGCACTTTGACCGGATAACAGAGTAAGGGTAAACCAACAAAATGAGCCATCTCTGATCTCACGATGTGCAGCGGTTGCAGAGATATGTCCCAAACTGTAACATCCCATAGAAGTGAATGGAGCAATGGCGTCTATGCTGTAAACGCACGCCTTAAAGGCGCGGAGCACAAAGTTAACAAGGTGAATACCAAAAAAATAAAACCACTCAAAAGCCCTCTAGAAGAAGTCAGTAGACCCAATAAACACTAGTCCCAGCAGGGAAAGTGCCCACAACTCCCAAAAAGAATGTTAAGCAGCAGCAAAGGGGTTAAGTTACTACAGAAACTTGTTCCAAACACCTCACAGACATACAGATAAACCCAATGAGTGCATGAGTATGTAATAGGAACTCCAATTGAGACCCATGTGCGGAGGGGAAGCATGGGACATGTGGACCTCAGCACTCAAAGGGTGCTCACCTTTTTCAGCAGATCTTCTGTCTTCGGATTACCATAGGTTAAGAAGAAGCCTCAGTGGACAACTCTGGGGAGAGAACTTGCAGCCAAGATTTTCCCCCCAGGGCTTAGGTCCACAAAAGCACCTGGTAAATTGAGCTAGCCACATGTGGGTGATGGGAATTGTCAGTGATGGTAATCCACGTAATGGTGGTATCCAATATCTAACAGAACAGTTCTAATAACAACCACCACAGAGGTCCTACGGTCTTCCTCCTAAAAATCTACAAAAGCAAGGGATGAAGCTTCTGTAGAGCACCCCCCTTCCCGGAAAGACTACTCGACGAAGGGAGGAATTTTCCAAAGGATGGATGGGTCTGTAAATAAAAGGGGGTAAAATAAAACATAAGAAGTTTGAGACTCCTGGTTGGAAGAGGAGGGACCTGCAAAAGATTAAGCAGGGCCCACAGATTCACTCCACTGGCCTGTGTATGGAGAACCTAATGCCCATGTGAAGTCCATAGAAATACCTCTGGGCCTGCGGAACACAGGGTTATAGGGGGAATCCTCTATAGACTTATCTATGGGTACCTTGTGCTCAGACATAGCCAGGAACCCCTCACCCCCACCCCATCAAGTAGGGAATACAGGATAGAGATTTAGACAATACGTATCTACCTGAAAGAGGTCAACTACAGAATACAAAGAGGAATAATCCAGCCTAGTTATGGATACACTGTGCAGACAGGAAATGGAAGGGAAAGGCACCTCCCTTTCTGTTACCTGGAGGACAGGGGAACCAGGCCTTAAAAGAAATTTTGTTTTTTTTCTCCCAATAATAGAACGGCATGGCATCCAGCAGGACCTGTTTGCCTACAGGAGGCAAGCCCTAGTTAGGATAACCATGAATCAAATCAAACAATAAATCCAATAAGCCTTAACTGCATATTTTTACAGATATGCTCATTCTCCCCTGTTCCAAATAATGTTAGTAAGGACAGTAGAGTAAATCTAGTCCTGCCCATCAGAATCATCTGGTGAGAACTGAACATTCACTCCGCTACACTGACCACTACAGAACTAAAGCCTGCACAGTCAATGCCCCATCCAAGACTGCCACCACTAGCAACAAAATCTAAAAGTCGCTGCTGACCCGTATTGGAAACTAAGTAAATGCAGACAAATATTAGTAGGGCAATGACAAAGGCCACCTACGATAAGAAGATGAATGGGAATGGGGCTTCAAGAGATGAAGAACAGAGTGCAGAACTAGTAGTATCACTACAGATCTCAGAAAGTTGCTTCTAGGCAGACAGGGGGATCTTACTTACTGGTCCTGTGCACGTGAACTGGCCTCCATGAGTGCTTGTTTCTTAAAGGTGCCTCTGGACCATAACGGAGAAACTAAATTTATAGTTAGTAAAGCAATGGAAGAGGCTACCGCTGATGGAAAGGGGAACGAAGACCAGAGTGCAGAACAAGCAATGTTACCACAGACCTCAGAAAGTGGTTGCTAGACAGTTTCACGTTTGGCTTTGAGAAAGCAGGTGTGTTCCCACAAAACGTTAGCATAATATATATTTTTAATACTTATATTTTTTTTTGTGCAGTCTGATTCAGGGCTCCCCGAACGGCGTGCAGCCGCATGGGGAGCCATGAATTCCATGTACGTCCTTGGTCCTTTAGGGACCTACACCAGTGACGTACATGTACATCATGGGTCGATAAGGTGTTAAGTGCTAGAAAGGTCTTAAACTCAGTGCAAAGTAATGCATTGGCCTCCTCTCAAGCATTAAAGGGGTTAAAACAGCCATTTAAGATATTGTGAATTTTAATTTCTCACTTTACCTTATTGAAAAAGGGCCTTGAGCACAAAATAAGAAATACAATTCTGGATCAACCCAACTGTACCATAGCGAACAAATAAAAATCCCCATTGATTTAGAGAGGGCTTTTAACTCCTTGAATGCTAGAAGAGGTCTCCAGCTCTACTTTGCACTGGAGACTGCGCTAGGATTTAAAGCGGAACTTTCACTTAGTGTAAAGTCGTCCTCCAGTACTTAAACATATGGCAACTAGCCTCATAATACGTATGTCACCTCTCAGAAGCACCCAATTCTAAAGTAAGCCTTAACCCTTTGAGTGCCAGAGGGGTACACAATGCATTGCGTACTCCTCTGGCACTCAAAGAGTTAATCTACGAAGACTGATGGCCAGGTTAGTGTCATCTGCATTCCTGCGCCGCCAGTCCCTTCTAGTGCCTCATGGCACAGTGCAGTGTCTCCTAGAGGAGACCGGGATTGACAGTGCAGGCACGCAGAAGTCGCTAAGACAAGATGTCTGCGCTGATGCCTGGCTTCTGGTCTCTGAAGATTAAGGATAATTTTAGAATCTAGTACATCTGAGAGGTAATAGAAGTATTATGAAGCTAGTCACCATATGCTTAATTATTGGAGGGTGACTTTATACTAAGTGAATGTTCCGCTTTAAATCCTAGAGCAGTCTCCAGTGCAAAGTAGAGCTGAAGCTCTCTTCTAGCATTCAAGGTGTTACAATCTCCATTTAAATCCATTGGAATTTTTGGCAATTGTTTTTTTCATTTTTCTGTAAGGTGCAGTTGGCTTGAATGAGAATTCCTCCTAGTTTCTTTTCTGAGTAAAGTCCTGACACATAGCAAAATATTAGCAATTATGGAGCAAAAATGTCCTATTAATTCAAATAAGGCTTTCAGACATTTCTCTGCTAGAACTTTTATGCTGATAACCAACATTCAAAGGGTTAACCTTTGGAGAACCAAAGAGGTATCCAACGCATTGCACTGCAATGTGCTACATACCTATATGGCACTCAAAGAGTTAAAAGCACCATTTAAATACATAGGATTCTCATTTCAAATCTCATGTGACCCTTGGTTTGCTCCAGAATTGCATCATTATAGCTCAGTGGTTCTCAATCTTTTTTTGTTCGGGGCACCCCTAACACATAATCTAGAACATTCGAGGCACCCCTAACATATTTATCGTACTTGATCAAGGGCATAAGAAGGGTACAATACATAAATATACAGTTATTATTAGGTATTATAATCATAATAACAAAACGAAATATATTGTGCATAACAATTTCTATAAATCTTTATTTAAAAGTCCATTTTTGTTAGTATTCATAGAAAACATGGGGCACCCTGAGCTGATGTTCGTGGCACACTAAAGTGCCACGGTACCCTGGTTGAGAATCACTGTTATAGCTAGATGAAGAAGTCCAAGAGTAATTCATGTAGTAAGAACCATGAACTTTTGGCAATGCATTCCTAAACCAAAACAAAATAAAAAAAATATAAAACAACTCACCAAATCTTTCCAATGTGGTTCAGGACCGTGAAGCGTAGAGGGAGTGTTGGGTATGATTCCGTGACATCTATTATCAGTTCAAACTTTGCACAAACTGCTGAGCTTGAAAACAAAAGCTTTACTCTGCAGGAAGAGATTACACACAGAAACAGGATTTTCAGAGATTTCTTGATTGCCATGGCAATAAATTATTTTATGATTGCAGGAAAGATTTGATGGTGTACTTGAATGTTTTGGATTACAATTACACACAATACTATCTTCATTATCCAAATGGGTTTGTATAGGGTTGCATAATTTCACACTGATAAAGCCCCATGGATTCCAGGTACATCATATTGCAAGCTCTTCTAGAACAACATATTTAAAGGGATAGTAATACTTGTTAATTTATATTGTAGCCCTTAAAAAAACATTAAAATGATATAAGTCTTATCTCCCAAACCTTTATTTTACTTGTGAATATGTCTCAAACCATAAAGTTCCCTTTTCCTGGCTGTTTAAGCCAAGTCTGCCATCTAGTGGACAGATTTGGAATCAGGTCCACAGATCAACCGGCAGCTCTTCAGCAGTGCGGAGTTCACGATCTTTAAAAAGAACTACTTAATTGGAACTGTGTACAAACTGTGCCTGACTTGCAAGCACACTTTTTGTAGATCATTCCAGTGAAGATATTCTTTTTAAAGATTGTGATCTCGGCACTTCTGGAGAGCCGCGGCTGGTCCCGGGACCGGATTCCAAATCTGAGAGCTAGAACGGTGATGTCACTCAGGGGGAAACTTTGCTTGTGAATATCTCCCAGACCTTTAAGCAAAGTTTCTCAAACCATAAAGGTTTGGGAGATAAGACTTATATCATTTTTAATGTTTTTTTAAGTGCTACAATATAAAATAAAAATATTTTCAAGTATTACTATCCCTTTAAAATGGCAATCAGCTGAACCCTGAGTTATCATGCAAGTACCGGAATCAGCAAATTGGCATTTTGAACACTCTATTGCCTGCCCAAATCTTATGTGAAGAACACAAATTTTTACTGGTGACGGTGGCATAACTACAATGTTGGGCCTTGGTGCTCACTTTTTTCGGCCCTTTAACACAAACATTCTACTAGGGGCATGACTACAACCTATTGGGCCCTGGGGTCATTGGCCCCTTGAATGCTGGGCCCCATCACAATTGCACCTGACTGGCATTATTTTTAACCTAAATAGGTAAAACAGGCTAGTCAAAGTTGGGGCTTGACTTAGGGCTGTCAGTGGAACAAGAGTAGGCTGTCTCTACAGAGAAGGGAATTACAGGACTATGGCTTCAAGCACAACACTAAGTATGTACTAAGATGAGGAGAAATTCTAGAGCAAGCCAACTGAACTAACATATGGCGCAAATGAAAATTTCCATTGATTTAACACCTGGAATGTTATAGGTATTTACAGGGATAGTAACACTTCGTTTTAACTTTATTTTATTTTGTAGGCATTAAAAAAAACATGAAGAATGATATAAGTCTTATCTCTCAAACCTTTATGGTTTATGAGATATTCAGAAGCAAAGTTCCCCTCCCCGCCCCTTTTACCTAGTGTAAGCCATCTCTTCTCAGATGTGAGTCTGGTTGTATGACAGTACAGATAACAGAAGGGGACAATTTTCTTTGTATGAAAACAATGAAAGCCCTTCCCCCCTTGACAAGTTTTTCAGCTTTTTCCATTATCTTAATTGAAGATTGTCCCTCTCTGCAGTCTACCTGGGCATCTCCCTTCTGATCTGGTTGAACAGGGGGGGGATACTTTGTTTGTGAATATCTCAAACCATAAAGGTTTCAGAGATGAGACTTATATCATTCTTCATGTTTTTTTAATGCCTACAAAATAAAATAAAGTTAAAATGAAGTATTACTATCCCTTTAATGTAAACTTTGCAGTGCATTGTGGATATCTCTAGCATTCAAGGGGTTAAAACAGTGTTGATTTTTCCTTTGTTCCTTAAGGTGCTGCAGTTTGCTTCTTCCAGAACAGATCCTGTTTTGCTTGCTGCATACAGCACTAAGTGTGGCTGCACAAATGCAGTCTGCAGTGTACAGGAAAAACTGTCTCTCCACTAGCCAAGCTTCAGCTGCCCCATACAATGTTATATGCATATAGTACCAGGCACAGTGAAAGTTGTCCCACCACCAGCAGTGGGGAATGTGGAGAGAAGGGTCTTTTTCGGTTAAACATTACATGTGTTTTCCTTATATGATGCATGGGTTATTGGGAATAATAAATATTCTAACTAGTAAAACTGAGCGATGCTCAGCTAGAAACACAAATGCTAAAATTATGTAGGGGGCTCTATAAGACCTTATCTAACCAAAGGTGGAATCTCTTTTATCTCATGCCATATAAAGAGAAGGCATATCCTGAAGTATATAACAATCCTCAGGGCCTTCTTTCTCAAGATCCAAGCCATCAAAGCCAACTTTTCCAAGGTGGACCTCAGGTGAAAAAGGCTGAAATGGCTCCACCACAGTTTGATTGAAAAGCCTGACTAAGTCACAATAGGGCAAATCAGAATGACAAAAAGCCATCTCCAGAGGAAAATGCCATGGAATGACATATGCTATGACAGCTACATGATCTGGGATCTGTCACAGAACTAAGGAACCTTATGGTTCATTGGAGAGACTATTAGGTTCACCATCGGGAGACTCCATAAATGAATTATGTAGTTGAATATGTTCTGACTGAATGCACAATAGCCAGGATACAGAACCCGGTGACTGAAAAAGTTTGCCATGACATTGTCTAATCCTGGAATGTGAACAGAGGAGATAGTGGGATTATGAGCCTCTGCCCATGTGAGAATCCGCTAAATTTCAGCCCACACTCCTGGTCCCTCTCTGGGAGTTGATGTAAGCCACTGTGGTTGCATTGTCGGACAGATCCACACTGGGTATCCCTGGAGGGAGACACCAATTCTGCAGGGCTTGGTGAATCACCTGATGTTTCAGAACATTTATGGACTGTGTGCTCTCCAGCCAGGTCCAAAGACAGATGTTCATTGTGACTGAACCAATTTGGGTCAACCAGTGGCCATCCTTAGGACAGATGAGGCCTATGAAGCCTCCAATGACAGTCCGCCATAGTCCTGTCAGACAGAAGCATGACACAGGAAAGATGACACTGTTGTCTGGACCAATTCCAGAGAATTTACAACTGGCTCCCACATATGAAACTGAGCAAATGGGACTGCTTCCAGACTAGAAACTAGGTAGTATAGTACACCTTCATGTACTTGCACACAATCGCAGATGGCTGGGATGCCACTGCCTGAGTTACCTGAAGGGCAAATGACAATTTTGCTGTGTGGTAGTAAACCCCTCCCTGAAGGGTGTTGACTCTCATACCAAGAAAGTGGAAGAAGGAACCAGAGATGATTTCTTGAGACTGAGAACCCAACCCTGTTTGCTCCAGAATGGACAATCAAGACTGAATCCGAGTGAGAGCTCTCCCGAATAAGTCTTTAATGAAAGGTGATCCGGACAGGCAGTTAAAGAGATTGCTTGAGTAGATGTGAGCTGCCAGGGCTGACATGGCAGTTTTGAATAACTGCTGAGCAGATGCCAACTCAAACCAAAGCATGGAGAATTGAATCTTGTAATGTAAACATCAGGAAACACTGATGATCTGCGTGGATAGGGATGTGTAGATAAGAGTCTTTTATATATAGGGAAGCCAGAAACTCCCCTGGACACATGGAAGCAGTGACAGAGCACAAGGACTCCATCTAGAACCGTGGAGAAATCACAAAACTGTTAAGTGATTTTAAAGGGATAGTAAACCTTGAAAAGAAGTTTATTTTATATTGTAGACCTTAAAAAACATGAAAAATGATACAAGTCTTACCTCCCAGACCTTTATGGCTTGGGAGATATTCAGAAGCAAGGTTTCCCCCGAGTGACGTCACCGTTCCATCTCTCAGATTTGGAATCCGGTCCCGGGACCGGCTGCGGCTCTCCAGAAGAGCCAAGATCATGCTCTTTAACCCCTTAAGGACCAGCGGTCCCGGGGTGTCTGGTCCTTTAAGGACCAGATAGGCGAGTTCGACGTGCCGTCCCATGTGACTGATCACGTGTTCCGGCACGTCGAACGAGGGACTGAAAGAGATCGCTCCGGTCTTGGAGCGATCAACTTCAGTCCCCGGTATTACTCACCGTGCTCCTGCAGGAGCGCGGTGAGTAAAAGTACTTGAAGTACCAAGACAGTCACTGGTCCTTAAGTGCCGGACCAGCGTGACGGTCCGGGTATGTCACCAGACGCGAAGGGGTTAAAAAGAATTACTTAATTGGAATGGCCTCAAAGTGTGTTTGCAAGCCAGGCACAGTTTGTACACAGTTCCAATTAAGTAGTTATTTTTAAAGATCGTGATCTCAGCACTGCTAGAGAGCTGCCAGTTGATCTGTGGACCAAATTCCAAATCTGTCCAGTAGATGGCAGACTTGGCTGAAACAGCCAGGAAAAGGGAACTTTATTTTACTTCTGAATATCTCCCAAACCATAAAGGTTTGGGAGATAAGAGTTATACCATTTTTCGTGTTTTTTTTTTTTTTAAGGGCTACAATATAAAATAAACTTATTTTCAAGGTTTACTATCCCTTTAAGCCCAACATACACAGTCTTTCTTGTGACAACAAAAAGATTGGAACTGAATCCTGTGAATCTTTCTAGAGAAGGAACTGGTTGTAAAATCTACATACTAGCAGGGAAGAGACTGTGTCCAAAAATAGACTGCTTCAAACATGATTACAAGGAACTCTGGACATGAAGAAACTGCATGGAGGAAGGAGTCTATGCTCTGTGGATAAAACAATAGTGGTGACCTCTTACAGTCGTAAGTGGACCAGGCTCCATGAGTCATGCACAGGTAGATTTGTCAGTTTTGGGCATCTGCATGAGCTTCTTGCCTGACCAAGCCAGCTTGGGTTTTGGGGTTGAAAGTGCCTGGGTTGCCAGAGGAAGCAGTGTTCTGGGTGTGTACTCATACTGGCAGGTAACGAGAACCATGACTCTTTCATGGGGAGAGGGGGAAAAAAAAAACAAAAAAAACCTCTTGCCTCTAGTGGCTTGACTGATGAGCCTTGTCCAATATTGGGTCAAACAGCTGTTTACATATCAAAGATCTCTTGGAAGGCTGGTCTGCCAACTCAGTTTTAAGCTACAAGGTGCTATGTGAGGCTATAGAGAAAAAGGAGGCTTTTCCAGTAAGCTTAGGGACATGAAAGGTCACTTCAGTAAGGTAAGTGTTAGTCTCAAGGATCTTGGCAATAAAGCGCCAGATTCTCCTTGGGTGCATTCTCTTGGACATCATCCAAAAGTTGATCTCCCCCCAGAGAACCACAGCTTTATTAACCCAAGCAAAAGTAGGCATAAGAGAGCAAAGTTAGCATTCAAAAAGAAATCCAGGCATTTGTCCAACTGATTCTTAAGAACTGAAACATCTGCCATGGTGAGCAATTGGAGGATCTTCTGCAGAGGAGTGGCCCACTGCACCAAAGCCTCAGCAGAAAAAGGGAGTAAGAAATAAGGAGCAACCTTTGGTCAGGAGTTTTACATTTCTCTAGGAGTAATTGGTCTAAGGAATGGTGAGGAGGAAAAAATGCAACCTCCTTCTTGATTATCTAAATATAAAATCTCTGGAGAAGAGGAACTAGAGTTGTAGGCCTAGGAAATTTTAAGCATCTCTAGGACAGCCTAAATAAGACCATCAGCAGAAGTTCTTGGGTCTCTCTCACACTAGCCCCCAATACAGAAGAATGCCTTTAGGTCATCTGCATCAGTTTCTCCTTCCTCAGAAAAGGAAACTCTAAAAATGGTGACATCACCCTCCATAATATGACTGAAGCAACTTTTGAGGGGTGTTCTGGCAGCCGAGCTGAGCTGACGAATGCTCTGGAGTTCCTGCGGACGTCTGCCATTCCCTCTTACCCTCCTCTTCTGAACATCCTAACCCACAGGCTTCCACTTTCCAACTGGCTGAAAGCCTTTATTCACAGTATTACTGCCAAGGTCTACCATCAGGAGTGAGGCTCGCTGCATTCCAGCTGAGCCTGCCCGGCTTCTGGGTGCTGCGGAAGCTTGCAACATCTATTCCACCCGTGAGCTTCTGCCTCTCTCAACAGACTGATAAGTCCGGACCTGAAGTCTTTCTGTTACAAGAAGAGGCGGCTCTGGGTTTATCACCATTATGCCACATTAGCAGGAGACGCAGTCCCTCTCCATATGGGAGCTGCATCTGTTGGAGGTAAGCAGAGTTCTCCTCCAAGGGGCACCTGGAAGAACAAGGATGGAAACTGGAGCCCGATTTTAGCTTTAGTTTTGGTTTTAATTTTCTTGTATGATACTGCCACACTCAGGCATCCTTCTCCACACATTGTCTGTAAAACTCCCTGACCCCATAACCTACCCCATTTTTATTTAAGGTTTGTGGTTTTCTTGCCCTCCTCTTACATGCACCCCCTCCAAGGGTAAAGGGATCCAAAACTGCCTGACTTGTCGGTGGCCTCTCTCTACGTGGCCATAATGCTTCAGCTGCACTCTTTCCTTGGAGGTACCTCCACCCATGCCCGCAGTGGTCTTTCAGATATCCCTCTTACCATCTTCTGAATGCCATGGAAACCTCCGTGATGTGAAGCCTACCCCTGTGAAGGAAACTCACCAGTGTATTTCTGATATTTCTGCACACTTCTACCTCCTCTATCCATTCTGATCTGTGGACCTTACCTCCAGCTCCCCCTCCACCTCACCTTCCTCTGGTGCCTTCCAATATCATGCCACATAAGACCAGGGGGCACATTCCTAAATCGCTGCCCGATTACTTTGTGACTGCTCTGGCGATTGGCCCTACTCTGATCTCTCCTCTGACAGCTGCCAAGGCTGCCTCTTCCTCCACAGCTTTGGCTAACATGGAGTCTCCATGAGAAATACAAGACTTGCTCAACCTTAAAAAGTGTTTTCTAACTATCAAACCAGAATTACACGGTGATCTCCTTTGGGATGGGTCTTTCATGCCCATCGAGGTAGAGCGCACTTTGCTCTATTTACCCTCGGGTGAGTTCCTCTCTTATCTTCAGCTCCACCACTTTTAGCACTCCCTTACGTTTACCATGTAATTACCCCTACTCACACTCTTTGAAAGGCTTTGCTGTGAAGCGGGGTTGTGAAGCCACCTGGTTTCTAGACATTATGCACTGTTGATGTCATTGGATGCCCCTTTTAAACAAATACATGAGGGCGTGAGAGAGGGACTTGGGCCTCGAGATATCCAAGGAGCAGTGGTCAGCAATCTGGTCAGCGGCTAATAAAACATCTTAAATGCACGACCACAAGGGAGAATATCTACAAAATTCTGTTAAGCTGGTAACACCACCCCCGTCTAGGCTCCACTCCATCTACCTGACCTACTTGGCATTGTGCTGGAGGGGGATGAGACTGGTCATCTTTTCCACATTTGGTGGTCATGCCTCATAATATCAAAAGTCTGGTAGAGGCCTACTTGTTTTATATAGGAGATTTTCTCTATCACTTGCCTCTTGATCCACTCATCCTGGTGTTGGGCGCTCCAATTGACCATAAGATTATGATCCATCCCTTAGCTAAACTGACCGTCCATATTCTCACAGCAACCTGGTTCCTGATTGCAGCTGTTTGGAAGTCCCAGTCCGCTCCATCATCAGATCTGCTCCTTTCCCGCATTGGCCATGTTGAACTTATGGATTGCCTCACTGCGCTGCTACACAACTCATTCCCCTCAGCATAAAGCTGTAATGAGACATCTGGGAATATTCGAAAACACTCCCTCGATGTTCCCACCTCCTTTAACCTCCCCTCGCCATTCTTTATAATTCTTCCATATCCTTCTCCTTACTTCCTTCTTCTCGGATCTATCCACCCCATCCCCCTTCCCAGTGTTATTCTTTCCTTCGCACCCCAGCTTTTTTTTTTTTTTTTTTATTAATTATTTTCTGAGCGGTGTGGTTTTCCAGCCCTCTGCAGTGTTGTTATGTTTCATATTTGTTCTTGCTAATAAGATGTGAACTTAACATTTTAATAGCTTTTGTGCCTTCTTTCCGATTATTTTGTTACTGTACCTGGACCTTTTAGGTCCAATGTTTGTACTGAATGAAAATTCTCAATATAAATATTTTGAAGAAACAAATAAAAAATGTCGCTGTGACTCTCCATCCATTGCCGAAGAGCACTTTCTGGTACCAGGGAAAATTCTCTCTTCTATATGAGCAGAGAATCTTCATAGAAGCTATGAGGAAAAAGGGTTGATAAAACAATCCTCTACAGACCCAGTCTTGAAAGCCTGGACACTGGCTCACTACTTGCAAAGGTAGGCAGAAATAGCAGGTCACCTAATGGGGGATCATGTAGCCTCATATCCTACAGGGTAAAATAAATAAAAAAAAAAGGTGGCTAAGAACTCTGCGTTTCCTTCCTCTTCAGGAAGAGCATGGTTAGAACTGGGCATATCATGTTGGGGGTAAAGTGGATATAGGAAGGATTCTCCTCCTCAGAGAGCTCTTTTGTCATTTCCTTGACCTCCTGAAAGGAGGGGACCTTACCCCATGGCTCCCCATTTAACCCACATTAGAAATAGTGAAATAATACTGTAAGGGGTAATGGAGTCAGAGACTTGGAGAAGTCTGGCAGTCAGACAGTTATAACAGAGGGGCTGGTAAGGCCCTGTGTCACCTTTTGTTCAGAGTTTTTATCTGTGGATGGCTTGTGTGTCATAATTGTAGGATTCCTGCAATTATAACACCAACTTCAGACCCTGTATCCGGCAAGAAACTACAGTGCAGCCATAAAGTGCCAGGTGATTCCTCTCTAAAAAAAGAGAAAGCTAACCCAAAAAGACTTATGTTTTGCCTTCTTGGGCCTTGTCTTTGGGGTGCAGCTGTTCATTCTAGGCACCTGCCAGCATGGGGTCCACATTTGGGTTCCCTTATCATGCTTATACAGGGCTATGTCCAACGGTTATTTGCATATGCAAAATAAGGTTCCAAGATGCTCAACTAGGAACAAGCTTACAAAATTGGGCTTGGGGTAGGGATATCCCTATGTGAACCCCCTTGCTCACAAGTGCATAGAACAGCTGTACCTCCCCAAGAAGGCCAAAACCTACATTTGGTGTTAAGCCTTTTCTCTTTGTCAGAGAAGAATTGCCTTGCACTTCATGGCTGGACTGTCATCTGGACAGGACGGCATGACAAATTGCAGTCTATATATACTCAGTGTTTGGCACTTGTGAACTAACAAAACTGCACCATGTGTAAGATAAGGTCCTATAGAGCTGGCTATATCTGTTGGCATACTTGCGCATAGTTCAGCATCACTGACAGTTTATTTTCAAGGCAACATGTCCACTTCAACTGTATATTAACCCTTTAAAATACTAGAGGGTGCTCAACGCATTATGATGCAATGCACTGCACACCCTTCTGGTCCTTAAAGGATTAAGGAGGTGAAAAGCATGGTAACAGCATATTCCAGCAGTGCAATTAATTGCTAATAGTTTCATTATAATCAGGCAGGAAAGGAGCAGAGTATGGAGAACGTTTTAATTTTCTACTGAATTTTGGGTTTCCTGTCCATGGGAAAATTAATAATGCAAGAAGACATTTGCTTTCTATACCTCTGGCACAGAAGCTTTTGGAGGTAAAATATTGTACTCACTCTGTGTTGTGCACTTGCGTCTTGAGGAGATTATACTTGGCTCCCCATTTCATTAAATACTCAATTTCTTCCCCTAGTAATCGGCATCGACTCACTACCAAGGACAGATCAAAAAGCAGCTGCAGGGAAGAGAGAATCATTGTTTCACACACTTTGCAATAGCAAGTCATACTTTTAGGTCACTAAAAATGGGTTTACACCATCTATTTAGAAATGGCTTTACCTGTGGCAGATCTTCCTGTGTCTTATAAGTTTCTGATAAACATCCCTTTTTATCAACAAACTGGAATATCAGTCTATGTGCCAGAAGAGATGATGGAGGGGCAATTTCCTCTGTTTAAAAAATAAAAAAAATAATTTTAGTAATCTTACTTGTTAAATCCTTTTCTCTTTACTTCATAAAGAACACCGGTGCCATGGGGTTCAGTCCCTCCCCTCCTAGAGGGCTGGACAACAAAAGACAGGGTTTTTGGAGATTCCCTCCTACTCCTCCAGATCAACTCTTTCATAAATCTATGGGGATATACCAGAGCTAGTTTTCCCAGGGAAGGAGAAAAAAAATCTCACATGTTCACATAGTACCCTAGGACTATTCAAGATCTGAATAACCCAGAAAAAAAAAAACTGTCAACTGACACTGAGGTGGCACAGCACACCAAACAAGAGCCAGCTGGGCTCAGAAACTACTGAACAACTGGTAGTAACAAAGTTTAAAGAAAAAAAAAAAAAAAAAGACAGGTCCTTAAAACAGAAAAAACTGCCTGAAGGACCTTCCTGCCGATGCTGGCCTCATCTGAGGCCAAGATGTTGATACTGTAGTGTTTGGTGAAAGTGTTCAAGGAGGACCAAGTTGCAGCCTTGCACAGCTGCTCAGCTGAGGCCTGGTTCTTGTAGGCCCAGGACGCATGCACAGATATGGTGGAATGAGATGTGATCTTAAAGAAACTGGTTTCTTCCTGGTCACATATACTTGGAGTATGGCAGCCTTGATCAAAGAGTCAATGGTTACCTTGGAAGCGGCCTGACTCACTCTGGGACCACTGGGAATGACAGACAGAGTGAAGCCTTACAAAAAGGTTTAGTACTGTGCACAGAGAACTTAAAACAGTGCACCACATCCAACAGATGGAGATCCCTCTCCTCATTAGACACTGGGTTAGGACAAAAGGAAGGCACATCAGTCTCCTGATGGGTGTGAAACTCTGAGACCACCTTGGGAAAAAACAACTGTGAAGTATGAAGTACCTCTTTATCGTGATGAAACACCAGAAAATAATATTTACAAGACAGGGCTTGTAACTCAACTATCCAACCACACAGGCAATTGACCAGAGGAAAGCAATCCTGAGTGTTAATTGTAGCAAAGAGATGGAATAAAGAGGCTCAAAAGGGGGCCTCTGCAAGACACCCAGGACCAGGTTAAGATCCCAGAGGAGTGTGACCCTTGGAGGGGAAAGCATGACTCACCCCTTGAAGAAATACACTAACATCTGGGATGACAGAAATTAGTCTCTGGAACAGAGAGTTGAAATCTGAACCTTTAGGGAGCTCCAGCCGAGACACTTGCAGAAAAAATATTACAATCGGAAGGTCAAAGACCTGTGGGGACACATTTTTCTCCACACACCAGGTGAAAAATAGACCATATCACATGGTATGCCTTGGAAGAGACCGGCTTCTATACCTGAATCATTGGAGAAAACCCAAGCGGAGAAACCCTTCCGCTTCAGGAGATTGGTTTTAAGAGCCATGCCATCAAAGGCAGTCTCTCCATATTCTCGTACCACAGGTTACCCTGGAACAACAGATCCAGCCTGGGAGGGAGACGAATCTGGTCCTGAATGGACAGTTTGACCAGGTCAGCGAACCACGCCCTAATGGGCCAGTAAGGAGCAATCAAAATGACCGATACCCCATCCATTCGGATCTTCCCAGCTATGAGAAGAATCAGAGGAAACACATAAAAGATGAAAGCTCCAAGGATGGTCATCACGTCCGTTATGAAGGCCAGGAGGTCCCCTGTTAGAGAACAGAACGTTCAAACCTTTCTGTTCTTCCTGGTTGCCATGAGGGCTATCGCTGGAACTCCCTGGGCTAAACGGTCAGATAAAACACCTCTGGATGGAGTTCCTAAATTTCCTGGATCTACATCTTGGCGACTTAAAGTCCGCCAGCACCTTTTTTACTCCTGAAATGTGAATGGCTGAAATGGCCGGAACATTAGTCTCCTCCCAGCTGAGGAGATCATTCACCTCCCTCTAGGCTACCACACTATGAATCCCTCCTTAGTGATTTATGTAAGCCACAGCTGTGGCGTTGTTAGACTTCACCCTTCCTGGAACACCCGTGAGAACTTTGGTATCAATGAAGATGCCAGCTCACGCAGAGTTCCAGAATGCTGATGCACAACAGACTCATAGTGAGTCCATCTGCCTTGGACACTCACTTGGTCCCAGGGCTGCACCCCAGCCATGCAGGCTGGCATCCATGGTGACCAGAGCCCACTCCAGAATCACAAAGGGCCTCCCCTGCTCCAGATTCGGCTGATGCAGCTATCACCAGAAGCCTTTCCTGGCTTTTGGAGACAGACATATCTGCTGAAGGAGATGCTCTGGATTCCAGGACCAGGACCTCAAGTTACCTCGTGTGGAGTATGGAAACCCCCCCGGGGACGACACCAAGTGACCTAACACCTTCACAAAGTCCTTGATTGTGGCCAATGACCACTGCAGTGCCCAAGACATGTCCTGGAACAGAACCGGAATATTCTCCTCTGGGAGAAAGACCTTTCCCTGAAGGGTGTCGAATCTCGTGGCCAGAAAGACCAGAACCAGAGGAGAAACTTTCTGCAGGTTTAACATCCAGGCATGGTGAATCAGAAAGCAGGCACAGTCTTGGACATAGTAAGCCAAAAGCTCCCCCAAAGGAGTCTGGATGAGGAAGTAGTAAAGATACAAAGTCAGAGAGAGGCCCTGGGTGTGAATGAACATGGCCAGGGCCGCCACAACCTCTGTGAAAATTTGTGGCACTGAAGCCAGGCCAAATGGCAGAGCAGTGAATTGGTAATGATTGGAACAGAAAGCAAAACGCAAATAGAATTGACTGTCTAGGGTATATTGTGATGTGCAAATAAGCATCCTGAAGGTCCAGGGAAGCCAAATACTCCCCTGTGCAAATCACCGCAATGACAGAATGCAAAGATGCCACCTTGAAGTGCATAGCAACCACATGCTTGTTGAGGCATTCGGGGTCCAGAATGGGCAGCAGCCACCATTTTTCTTGGGAAAACTAATAGGTTGGAACAGAAACCTGTAGAGAGCTCAGGAACTGGGACTGGTACCAGCACCTGTTTTTCCATTAAAGAGTTCTCAGTCTCTTGGATGGTCCGGAAACTGATAAAAATAACAGATATGGAGGAAGGCATTTGAAATCTATTAGGTAACCTCCTGATATCACCACAAATCCCACTGATCCATTACAGAGGATGCCCAGGCATCTCAAAAAGGATGGAGATGACCCCTTACAGGCAAAAATGGACCAGGATTCCATAAGTCAAGTGGAGGTGGGTTTGTTAGACTTAACATTTGCAGCTGATCACTTGGGCTGTCACATGTCTGGGCTTTGTGGCCTGTGTGTAAAAATATGCACCTACCTCGTCACAAAGGAACTCTTGGTGGAAAGCTGAGGCAACAAAGTGCTCTTACCAACTGTAATCATTGATTTGTTTCACTTCAGGACCAAAGAGAGACTTGACCTGAAAAGGCAAGGAAACCAGTGACTTTTTAGATCATTGGTCTGCAGACCAAATCATAAGCCAAAGGGTGTGGCACATAGAAACCGAAATAGTGGAGGCCTTAGCTGAGAACCTGTCAGTGTCGAACAGCACCTCAGAGACATAGGTATTGGCTGGTATGAGGTTAGCCATCAGGACAAACAAGTCCTTCTTTGTAACATCAGCACATCTAGCATCAGGACCCAAAAAAGCTACAGCCCTCTTAATCCAGGCAGAGGCAAAGATGGGCCTCAGGGTTGCCTGGGTAGTCACAAAGGAGGCCTTGAGAAGAGAATCAAGCTTCTTATGCTCCTGATCCCCAAGGCCCGTAATGCCTGCAAGTAGACGGCAGTGTACTTCACCAGATGTGAGATAAGGGAAGGGGTGGGGGGGAGGCTGGTCAAAGGCAGGAGAGAAGCCCACATCGCCAAAATCTCTGCAAAAAAAGGATACGCAGGAAACTAGTAGAGTAAAAATCATACCTTTATTGGCCAAGTGGCTTTGGATGCAAGCTTTCAAGACAACTAGGTCTCTTCTTCAGGCATAAGAATAAAAACTGAATGAAATACCATTTTCTGTTGCATTCGTAAGTGAGCTCGACTCCACCAATTGCTTCAGATTGGGGGGGCTATTTATAGGAGAAGAGGTCTTGGGAATATTCTTTTTAATAGGTCATCAGTATATAGTATTGGTTGAATATCTTTTGAAAGTTTACGCAGTACTTCAAGCTGTGAGTTGTCGGAGACTACTAACGGCACTCTGTTTTCTTCCTGTGGTTTTTTGTATTCCAGGAGATTTTTTTTGGATACAATGGTGGCTCTCCCAATTTGGAGATCTATGATCTTGGCATTATATCCATGACAAACTCTTTCCTGATATTTTTAAGATGTTATTTGGTCAGAAGTCTCAGGGCATATGCAGTTATACTTTAGGGCCTTGCTGTAAACAATAGTTTTTTTTTTTTGTTTTTGAGTGCCTGGGGAGGAAACGGTCATTTCTGAAATAATTAGGCCTGCTTTTTGATTTGTGGTACAGAGATGTCTGGATGAAGTTATTTCTGATCCTGACTGTAGTATCCAGAAAGCTAATTTGTGTGGATGAATGGCTGAGTTTGAATTTAATGGTGGGATGGAAGGCACGGTAATTTTAGTGAACTGCCAAAAGTTCATCTTTGCTGGACGCCCATAAAGGTATCATTTTACTCTACTAGTCACCTGAATTTTCTACGGCTAACATGGTACCACGCTTTACCCATAGTACAGAAACAGGGTATAGCTTAGCAAAGGGCTTGTTAAGGAAAATCTGGTATCAGGAGTTGTCCACCATTGCATAAAGATCTGATCAAAAGTGTTATTGGGTGATAACACAGGAGAAGGTTTTCTACACCTCTGGGAGATATCTGGAGAGGGAAGTCAACCCATCAGAGGTATCAGATCTGGAGGGTTTGCAGGACTGCCTTGATAAGCTCTCTACTGAGAAGACCAGGTCAGCTTCATAGGAATCTCCATAAGAGATATTCCCCATCATCACCATCACCCTTAGGTCAATTCCTCATCAGACGTGACCCCCAATAACCTGAAAATAACCTATGAATACAGGGTCAGTCTGTTTAAAGGTGGGCATAGTTTTCCCAGAATGAAGTACCTCAACAGAAGAAGGTATTTGGGGCCACTGAAGAGACCAGTGTCTTAAAGTGATAGTAATGGTGCTTTAAAAGTTGCTCTCTGAGTCTTCCATATGTTAAAAGTAAGCTATTGTGCTATGTCTCATACCTTACATGTTTGTAGTTCATAAGTTATGAAGAGCTAAAGAGCCGCCCACCCCCCACCAAATCTGTAATCAGGTCATGTGACTCGACGGCTGCAGCAAGGGACAAACTTAGTAAATATAAGGGAAATCCTGCCACCCTTGACGAATGAGGGCAGGATTTCCCTCTGCTTATTTAAGTTTGTCCCTTGCTGCAGCCCATCCTGCATCTTCAGGGTAACGTATCCAGAAGGGGCAGATTGTGGATCTTTATCTCTTCATAACTTTTGAACTACAAATATGTAAGATATGAGACATAGCGCAATCTGTTACTTTTAACATACAGAAGACTCTGTGAGCAACTTTTAAAGCGCCATTACTAATACTTTAACTCAAGCAGGCTCTTTATCGGTGCTAGAGTGGCCCGGTGGAGTACTAGGGGCCACCGCACATGAGGGGCACAAAGACCCTAGGTAGCCCTGTACGGCAAGAGGAACATTGAGTGAAGGGGGGGTGAAGCCCCTGATTCTTTTGTCTTAAATGTTCCCCCATGCCCCTACCAGTCTGACAGGTCTCTCAGAAAAAAAGACCCAAACGTAGTAAAAACTAGATAAAATGTCCCGAGAGAATAAGAATCCTGAATATCCAGAAATACACTTATCTGTTAAGTGAAAGGTTAATATAGAGAAGGAGAGTAAGCCTCAGAGTAGGATAAGCAAGAGAAATAAGATGGCCCCCAGATAATGGTCAACCAATCAGAAGAATGCACACAAAATGGTATTCTGGGTACTGTAGCCTTCTCTATTGCCTAGCAACATTTACAACTCCATTCGTTGATCGACCCCCCCCCCCCCCCAGTCACTCAAAGTGGACCGGATAGAGTCCTTTCTGATCATTGTAGCCCAAATGGTTGCAGAGATACATCCCAGAGAAGTTTTTCTAATAGAAGTCAATGGTGCAAAGATGGACGCAGGTGGGCTCCCGTTCTTGAAGTGGCCACCTCACTAAATCTGGTCTATCAAGTAAACTGTGGCAAGAAATCAAAAAACCTCAAGGAAACCTGGGGGAGTCTAAAAAGTAAGAAAAGTAGTAGTAGGGGAGCAAGAATAAGCATCCAAAGCGCATTCATATATGTACAAAAGCCCAGACTAGCATAGGAAAGTTAAACCAAACTAGAGAAAAAGCAGCTGTCCTCGCTCCAAAGCCCTCATAGAGAATAGAAAGATCTATAAAGTGTGCCAGAGCACAACTTGCTCACAACAGCCACTGCATGCGGAAAGAACATAAAATCTGGACACAAAGTGGACCAAGGCACTCAAAGGGTTACTTACCAATTTTCTGTCTTCAGGTTACCACAATAGCATGAGGGAAAACTTGTAAGCCAGATTCCCTCCACAGGGCAAAAGTGGCCCACAGAGCACCAGTGAACTGGGCATTCCAACTTCCAGAGAAGCCATGTGATGGTAATCTGCCTAGCTGGGGATGATACAGCCCCATATCCAAGATGAAAATAATAAAACCTAAGAAATACTAAGATGATGACCTTGCCCATCCAGCTTGCTTACAAGACACATGAATTCTGGGAGATAGTAGGTGGGGGTTTTGAGCTGGAGGAAGGAGTCTCACCCCAAAAAACGTTTTTTTTTTTTTGTGTTTTTTTTTAGGTGCCTTGTTGTCTAGGAGGAGGGACTCAAACCCATGGTACCGGAGTTCCATGTTGGATGTGAGAAATAAGTTCTAAACCACTTACACACACAGCTGGTAATAATTATGTATACTGTTCATAGTGGTAAAAAAAAAAAAAATCTAAACATATCTACATTACTAATCAACACTGATTCCCACGGAAAATAATTCTACAGCATTGCTGCCCTTACTATACACATTCCTTTCCTTTACTCTAGCCAATCGGGATCGTGGAGAAACAAGATGTGAGCCCCTTGTATCCCCTACTGCAAAAACTGTTGTACACTGTGTTGTGTCCCCCTAGGTTATAATTTAGTGAATGTTTTATGTTATTTACTTCCAAAGTGTATTTTGCTGTGTATTCTATGTAGATAGGACTAGGGCTTGGGACAGGAAGCACCCTGCAGAGCAACAACAAAGGAACACTGTTGTGAGAGCTGTTTTTTCAAAGACTTTTTCCTGGATTGGAAAGGGGGCTCTGATTGTCTCTGATTGGTTCCCTGGGGCTCCCCTGATTGCACACTATCAGCCCTGCCACAAGCCTTCATCTGACTATGTACACAAGGATGCCAGCTGGAAGTGTATAAAAGCCCTTCAATAAAGGCAGTTCTATTTTACCCTCCTCAAGAAAAGTTTTGGCTGTATTTCTGGAGGGAAATTGACTGGTGACCATCATCCCCGCCACTGCAAGAGCTAAATTCACTTGCCTTGCCAGTATACTGGTAAGTTTGCTATTTGCAAGTGACAGCCATATGTTGCCCCATCCAGAGTATCCAGGAGAAGAACCCAGGGAGGGGCTTCACTGTCTGGGTGAGTGTGTTCTGTGACCATCAAAGGTCTCAGTCTTCCTACAGGGCCATGTGCAGATTTTTGGGATATCCCTGTTTTTGCACATATCTCAGTCATATGCCAATTGATTCTAAATGAACCAAGAGTGCAAAGTCAGGGATACCTTCCCTAGGGATGCAGTTTGAGACACATGCTCTAATCTGAAGAGCTTTTCTTTTAATCTTCATAGATGATCTGTGTTACATGCTGAAGCCTTTGAATAAAGATTTTGCCAGAGTAATTCGTATGGGCCCTGAATATATCGGACTGCAGTAATCATGTCCTCCCTTTGACTCCTTTTAACTAAATTAAATAATGTATTTATGGCTCACAAATTCATCACAGAATCTACATCCGAATTAAAAAAAAAAAAAAAAAAAAAAGTATGTGAGAAATATCTGCCTCAGATGTGTAAACTTCATATTAGAGGTCTTTCTTACCATCCAACTGTGACTCAATGGTTACTGTGGAAATCTTTCTGCTGGGCTTGTTAATAAAATCCATACCATCTGCAGAAACAAAACATTTAAATATAGTAATCATATATTCAAGCAGATAAATCACCAAGTGTAATAGCCAAGCTTAAGACAGATGTATTAAATGGTCTTGTAAACATTTCTAACTTATTGTACACATACACAAGCATTTAATAGAGTGCGGCCAAAAGCAATGTTCTGTGCAGTCACCATGACAAATGTGGTCATGGTGGCTGCATGCATCCATCAGCCGGGTAGTGGGCAGCCACCCCAAACCTTTTTTGTATGTGCCGATTGGGACCAGGCCTGAAAAAGCAGGACTAATGCAGCTGCAGAGGGCTTAACTTCACCTGTGTCTGGAATGGCTGGATATTTCTCTCACCAGCAAATCCATATGCAATATGACATTCAGGTCGGCCCAGCTGCTTTAGCACAGCTCTAGAAAGACTCTTCATTTAGTAACACCACACCAGTATAAAAGCAGAGGGCTCCAGGATGGATAGAGCCATGGCAGACTGGCCGTTGAGCTGAGCTACAACAGGTTGCCTTTTAAAATGAAATGGTCATTGATACTTTAAAACTTTGAAAAAGTGTGTAGTTCTATGTCTACAAATGGCTGATGGGGGTTTGACTACCCTTGCAATAAGGTCAGTATGTGAATGATTTTATGGCAAATGTGAAACAAAGATGGAGGTTTAAATGCGTGGTTCTGTGGCTACTGTGAAAAAAGATGGAGGTCTAAAAGAGTGGGTTGTTAAATTATGTGTGGTTAAATGACTACCAGTGCAATGGGACAAGGCTGGGGAGTCCCTATGTATTGCTACAAGTTTGGGGAACAAGGCTGCTGGGGGAATGGCTACAATTGCAGAGGAGTCAGGATGCATGTGTGTGTGTGGCGTACGTGTTGAGTGTCTGTTGCATGCGGTGTATGTGCGTGCGTGCCTCTATGGCTATTGGGGTACAAGTATGGGGGGGGGGTCAATATGTGTGGTTCTGTGGTTACCGATGCAGAGGAACAAGGACAGGGGGTCACAGTATGTGTGGTTCTATGGCTCCCACTCCCAGTGCAATGGTACATGGCTAGGGGTTCTGTGTGCATGCCTCTATGGCTACTGTGGGACAAAGAGATCAGTCAGTATGTGTAGTTCTATGTTACCAACAACAGGAATTTGGAGGATTTATGTGTACCCTGTGGAGCAACTGTGTTTCCAGCCTCTTAAATACTGCTCCTTATCATCGACACTACTTTGTGGTTTCACAAACCTTAAAAATAGTAATATGTGATGATGTTTAGAAACAGCCATGTCTTCATCAAAATTAATCCTTGCTGTATTGCCTTTCTTTTCGTTAACCTAAGGAAAGGCAAACCTCCTATGAAGTCAATTAACAACTAAGCTCCATAAAAAATAATTTTCTCACTCCAAAAGGCAATTTGATGTCTCCATAGATCAACATCCTGCATTATAACAAACTGTCATAATTATCTGTATTGGTCAACTCATTTTTTGAAGACACCCTGCAAAGGTGAATAATTCCACATCTTTACTGCCCCTACCATACATAAAACGGCTGCCTTTGTTTCAATACCAACTTCATGATCATATAGAAAGTAAAAAGCATTGGGCCCAGTACGGAATCCTTAGGCACTGATGGCTTTAGACCAGATTGAAAAGGTTTCATTTACAACTCTGCATTTTATCATTTAACCAGGTTTCTATCCACACACAGATACCCCTAAGCAGAGCTCTTTCAGGTTATACAGTGCTCGTAAGGCACTGTATTCAAGGCTTCTGCAAAATCCAAATATACTATATCTACTTTTATACCCTTGTCAGTTTTACCACTTACCCTTTCATAAAATGCAAGTAAAGTAGTTTGATATGGTCTATGCTTCATAAAACCATTTCTGACTCTTCCCAAGGATATTATTGGTCTTCACATAATCCTGAATATGATCCATTAGTAACCCTTCTAGTACCCACAATAGATGTCAAACTAACAGGTCTATAATATCCAGGTTGAGATTTTTGATCCCTTTAAGGACAGAACTACATCTGCTGTTCTTCAGTCACAAGCCACTATGCCAGATGAAAGTGAAACAATTACTAGGTATTATGGCCTTGCAATTACTAAATGGAGATCCCCAAGTACCCTTGGGTGTATGCCATCAGATCCAATCCCTATATTCAACAAAACTGTTTCTTTGGACATTGTCCTGAGTAAGCCATGGAACATGGTGGATGGAATGCTGTGCTTCCCTCTATTTAACCAAAGCCTGTAAGTATTGATTCCTTTGTATATACGGAAGAAAATAATTTAAGGTGTCCATTATCACTTTGTCCTAATTAATTTGTCTCAGTATTAAAAGGCCTAATATTGACCTTTATCTTTTTGTTATTTATATACTTGTAGAAATGTTGTCTTGCTGCCTTTTGCAATTCCTCTCATTTTCAATTTTAGCTAGGTCAATTGGTTGTTTGCAGATCCTCTCAAATTTTTTATATTTTTAACCCCTTAACGACCAACAATGGTCCTGCCACATCATTGAGCCTCAGGGAGTGCTGTGATTATTTCAGGAAGGCTGAAACTGACTGCTCTAGGACTGGAGCAGTCAGTTTCAGCCCTTCTCTGGTGGCTGCTACAGTGATTATACGTGCTAATTGAGCCAATGATCATGGCAATGTATAGTATAATTTATATTTGTCACTGTTCTCTTCCTCCCTGTGATCATGAGGAAGAGAGAATCAGAGAGCAGACCTTGAAATCATTAAAATGGTCAAAGACTGAGGCAGTTTTATTTAAACTGGTGATAGGACTATGGGCAGGTCAATTGATGACCTATTGCCACCCATTTGGGTAACTGAATAAATAACTTAGAGCAAGACACAGACTAATTACAAACACATATTTAATTTAAAAAATAAATAAAAAAATATGTGAATTTTATTACTGTGGAGCAATGTGGTACACTTACACACCACAAAGTCTGATCTCCAAAGAGCAAGACACCAGGGAGGGAAAGAGGAACATGGGAATTTTCACCTCAGAGGGACAGTACCAACCCCTAAAAAAGAACATTTGAGGAGGTATGAACAAATGTTCATACTTTTTATCCAATTCGTGTTAAAAATACACTGAGTACAATGCATCACAGAAAAACATATAAAAATATTTTTTTCCATGTTTTATGTTATAATAAACTATACAATGGGTTACACCCATAAATATTGCATCAAAAGAAAGCTCTATTTATCCTTAAACTGTATACAACTTGTGTGGCTGTACTACACAAATTGTAGGGGAAATATGGATAGACACACACACAGCCAAAACTGATCTGGTCCTCTAGTGTAAAAACAAAACAAAACACCCTGGTCCTTAAAGGGATAGTAACACTTCGTTTTAACTTTATTTTATTTTGTAGGCATTAAAAAAACATGAAGAATGATATAAGTCTTATCTCTCAAACCTTTATGGTTTATGAGATATTCACAAGCAAAGTTCCCCTCCCCGCCCCTTTTACCGAGTGTAAGCCATCTCTTCTCAGATGTGAGTCTGGTTGTATGACAGTACAGATAACAGAAGGGGACAATTTTCTTTGTATGAAAACAATGAAAGCCCTTCCCCCCTTGACAAGTTTTTCAGCTTTTTCCATTATCTTAATAGAAGATTGTCCCTCTCTGCAGTCTACCTGGGCATCTCCCTTCTTATCTGGCTGAACAGGGGGGGATACTTTGTTTGTGAATATCTCTTAAACCATAAAGGTTTCAGAGATAAGACTTATATCATTCTTCATGTTTTTTTAATGCCTACAAAATAAAATAAAGTTAAAATGAAGTATTACTATCCCTTTAAGGGGACAAGTGATTCATCTGATTTCTGGAGTAAACAATCTGAAAGCCTGCTTGGACTTAATGTGTTCCTCTTGTGTGTGTATGTATATATATATATATTATATATACATATTTATTTTTAATTATATTTAACAGATGTTCTGTTACCTGTATATTGTGTACCATGTCAGAATTGTTTGCTATCACTAGAGCCAGCAAGGCCTTATTTCTCTTCTACTACTAGTTGAGACATGGAGTTGTCATTAAAAGGATAGTAATACTTCATTTTAACTTTATTTTATTTTGTAGGCATTAAAAAAACATGAAGGATGATATAAGTCTTATCTCTCAAACCTTTATGGTTTATGAGATATTCACAAGCAAAGTTTCCCCCTCCCGCCCCTTTTACCTAGTGTAAGCAATCTCTTCTCAGATGTGGAATGCAGTCCATAGACCAGACAGATAACAGAAGGGGACACTCTTATTCCTATGAAAACAATGAAATCCCTGCCCCGTTGACAAGCTTTTCAGGTTTTTCCCTTATCTTAAATAAATATTGTCCCTCTCTGCAGTCTACCTGGGCACCTCCCTTCTGCTCTAGCTGAACAGTGTGACATCAGTAAAAGGGGAGGGAGGGGGACACTGTCATTGAATTACTCTTGAACTACAACTCTGACAGAATTGAAATAACACTCTCCAAAGTCCAAATACTATGATGATTAATTAGAGCCGCTTTTATTATGAAATATTACTATCCCTTTAAAGGGCCTTTAACCCACTGAATGATAGAGAAGTATACAGTATCAAAATAACTGATAATGGGAGCCTTTGGAAAATGTTTCGGTAGGACCAGGGCCGGATTTGTCATAAGGCAGAGTAGGCATCTGCCTACAGGCGCACCCCACAGAGGGGCGCCTGTCATTGGAATAGATTTTTTTTTTTTTTAAGTGGCGAAACCCACCACCCTCATGCTAAGGTCTGTGAGCTGCTGTGAGACCTGTAGCTGCTGAGCTCCTCCGGCTCTTTAGTAATGCAGAGCGCTGGGAGATGACATCATCATGACATCATCTCCCAGCGCTCTGATTACTAAAGAGAAGACGGCGCAGGAGCTCCAGCAACTACAGGTCTGTGCAGAAGCAAAGATCTCTCCTGCCGCTGGATCAGCAGGGAGGTAGGAAATAGGTACGGGGGCAAAGTGGGGGCAAGTGAGAGCTTATGGGGGCAAGTGAGAGCTTATGGGGCAATGTGATGGCAAGTTGGAGCTGATGGGGCAATATGAGGGCAAGCTGGAGCTGATGGGGCAAGTTGGAGCTTATGGGGGCAATGTTGATACGATGGGGGCAATGTGGAGATGATGGGGGCAATGTGGAGATGATGGAGGCAATGTGGAGATGATGGAGGCAATGTGGGGGCAAGTTGGAGCTGATGGGGGCAATGTGAGGGCAAGTTGGAGCTGATGGGGGGCAGTGTGAGGGCAATATGAAGATGGGGGTAATGTGGAGGTTAGGAGTATTGTGGAGGTGTCCAGCGGAGATGGCCAATGGGGGGCGCTTCAGATTTCTGTGCCTACAGGCTCTTGAGATGTAAATCCGGCCCTGGGTAGGACTCTGCAACTCTTTGCCAGCTTTGAACTCTGCTTTAGCGTCCTTAAAGGGATAGTAATGTTTCATAATAAAAGCAGCTCTAATTAATTATCATAGTATTTGGACTAGAGTGTTACTTCAATTCTGTCAGAGTTGTAGTTCCAGAGTAATTCAATAACAAAGTGTCCCCCTCCCGCCCCTTTTACTGATGTCACACTCTTCAGCCTGAGCAGAAGGGAGGTGCCCAGGTAGACTGCAGAGAGGGACAATCTTCAATTAAGATAAGGGAAAAACCTGAAAAACTTGTCAAGGGGGGCAGGGATTTCATTGTTTTCATAGGAATAAGTGTCCCCTTCTGTTATCTGTCTGGTCTATAGACTGCATTCCACATCTGAGAAGAGATGGCTTACACTAGGTAAAAGGGGCGGGAGAGGAAATTTTACTTGTGAATATCTCATAAACCATAAAGGTTTGAGAGATAAGACTTATATCATTCTTCATGTTTTTTTAATGCCTACAAAATAAAATAAAGTTAAAACGAAGTATTACTATCCCTTTAAGTATAATTATGAATTACTTCCCCTTGTTGTGCATTTCGCCAGTCAGAGTCAGGGTAGTTAAAATGTCTCATTATTATTAAATTTCCTAAGAAGCCTTTTCCCTTTTTGTCTCTTTAAACTCATTATTATGTGGCTTGTAGCAAAAGACCATCAATATCTTTTTATTACAATGTACAATTAGCTTCTGTAGCAAACCAACTTCACCATAGGTAACAAACCATGATCCTCCAAATTCCATTGATTTGAACAGGGCTTTGCATTGTGTTGGCAACCTCTCTGGCATTCAAGGGATGAAAAACCATTTAAATCAATAGCAATTCTTGTTTTTCACATCGAGAGCAGATAGTTTGCCCCAGAATCACAACATTTTAAATTTAAACACAAGGCCTAATATACTCACCAACTTTGTCTCCAAACACAATGGCAAGTTCAATAGAGTCAAAGAGAAAAGTAAATATGGCATGATCATCTGCCCATTTATCCAGATCCCATTCTGTAAAACTGGATTAGAAGCAAAGCATATTAGATACACATACATACATGTTTTACAAAGCAAATTAATGGTAGCAGTACAGACGAATAGCATGCAATAACAGTTTTGCAGGTTAATGAATTTATTTTGCTTTACATTTCGGTCATCTTTGAAGATGTGAGCTAACTCATACAGACATGTGGCACAATCCCTGTAAAAGGCAGAGAGTCTGATGTAGTAAGGAAAACTGCAGTAATTATGGAGCAAAGCAGGGGTTCACAATCACAATGCTCTGAAGACCTTCAATTCAAGGAGTGAAAAGCCTAGTTTAAACCAATGGATGGGAGTTTTGAATGTTTATTTCTTCCCTGTAATGGTTGGTTTGCACCACAATTACTCCTTTCTTTCTTAATACATCAGCCTCAGTATGGAACCATAGATGGCCTTTACAAAATCCTCTGAATATATAGTATGGTTTCTAATTCCTACTACACTAAAGAAATAATTAGCTACCCTGGCTAACTACTTGCAGAAGAGGGGTGCAGTAAGGTGAGCTATAGAGGAGAAAACTCCTGTGTCATGAAACTACCAACTCTTATGTTATCCTGTGGCCTCTATGCAAAAATATCTGCCAAGTAAAGATGTTAGTGCACAGACTAATATAGGAAATGGACAATTTCAAAGGGGAGATGGTAGCGCCTCTTTATAACACCTTAGTGCATAAACCCCCAGGACCCGATACAAAATGAGACCAAGGAGAAGAGCAATTCAGCACTACAAGAGACAAAAATTTTCCAAATAATTTATTCTGGTCTTAATCCTCAAGTGCAAGATTGTTCCAAAATGCATGCATTTTCAAAATCTTTAGCATATTAATACTTGCATTAATTCTGTCTGGCCCAAAACGTACATATAAGGTTATTAATATTCCAGTCCAGGAAGCCTTCACCCCTTCCCCTCAAGTGGCAGTCAAAGGTAATCAGCTAGGCAAGTCTGGTATCCTACCCAGTGTGCAATGTCTAACTCACAATTGCAGTACACAGAGAAGAAATATCCCAAAACACAATATACTGGTCCTGCCAAGATGACAGTTCAGCCACCAAATGGCAGGCAATTCTCCGCAAACCCCACATGTAACATTTTAGCCTTTTTTAGGACTAGTCAGAAATGCAGCTGATCTCTCTAGGTCAGTGGATCTAAACCAGGGTACTGTGACATTTTGGTGTGCCACAGACCTAGCTCAGACTGCGCCACTTTTTCTATGAAAACTGACAAATATTTTGTAGTTGAGTGTCTAGTATGTATTTATGGAAACTATTGTGCAAAATATAATCTTTGTCGTCATTCTAACAATGAAATGTAAGAATACGCATTTACGCATTTCTTGCCTCATTAAGTAATTGTGAAATTATATACCATGTGTGAGAGGTGCCCTGAAAATTCCAGATTGCATATTAGGGGTGCTTTGAGTGAAAGAAAGATTCAGAAACACTGCTCTAGGCACTCCTGAGCAAGAGTTTCACATCTGGATTCCCTTCTTACCCTCAGGGTGACCAAGCCCAAAGGATTCAAAGTGGCGATCATAGATAGACAGGATGCAATCTCTTAGCTCTCAGGTGCAATACACAGAAGCAATATCCCAAAGCATATAATGAAATCTGAACCTTTAAGGAGCTCAAGTTGAGTCCTTTGTTCATCTCATCCTGGAGAAAGGAGAACAAAGAAAGGTAAAACTCCTGTGAGGACAAAGACCTGTCCATGCACCACGAATAAAAGACCATACCCTATATCAAGCCTTGGAAGAGACAGGCTTGGGGGCCTAAACCATTAGTGGAAAATACCTCAGTGGAGAACTCTTTTATCCTCAAGATGTGGACCTCAACAGCAGTGCTGTCAAAACCATTTTTCCCCGCATCTGGTCTGGGAGGAAGGTGGAGCAGATCCTGAATGGAAAGACTGACGAGCTTCACTCTTGGTTCAATAAGGAGTGACCAGAATCACGGTTACACCAACCATCCTGATAGTCTTGAGTACCTTGGGTATGATAGGAGTCGAAGTACAGACATAGGAGAGGTAGAAGTTACACGTAAAATTGACACAGCGTCTGTGGTGAAGGCCAGAGGATATCCCCACCAGGAGCAGAAGGTTGGAACCTTCCTATTTTCCCTGGTGGCCATGAGAGCTATCGTTGGCACACCCCACTGTTGCACAATCAGATAGAATACCTCCAGATTGCATTCCCACTCTCCGGGATCAAGGTCTTGGTGACTTAGGAAGTCTGCCAGCATGACTCTACCCCTGTAATGAGCAAAACGGAGATGGCCGGATTGTGGGCTTTTACCCAACCTAGAATGTACTTCACCTCGTACAAGGTGGCAGCACTGCAAGTATCCCCCTGACGGTAGATGTAAGCAACGGCCATGGCATTGAGACCGGACCCTCACCTGTCTTCCCCTCAAGAATGAGGTCCAGTACACAAGGGGAAGATGGAGCACCCCGAGTTCCAGAACAGTGATGGACTGAAGAGACTCCTCCTCGGTCCACCTACCCTGAACCCCCAGGTAACCCAGCACCCCACCCCGGCCGGCGTCCTCCTTGACCAGAGTCCATTCTGGTATTACAAAGGGTTTCCCCTGTTGCAGGTCGCATCTGCACAGTCACCACTGAAGGTCTCGGTGGGGAGAGAGATCTGGCGATCCAGGAGTGCTACATTGCCCAATCAACTCTGAAAAACATGCCGTTGAAGTCCCCTCATGTGCACCAGAGAGTAGGGTACAGCCTCTAGAGTTGACACTATCCTACTCGGCACACTCATGCACTCCCTGTACGTGGTCAAGAATCACTGCAGGGCCTGCAACACCTCTTGCATGACAAGAAGATTTTTTTCTGGCAGGAAAACTTTCCCCTGATGGGTGTCAACCTCATCCCCAGGAACACCATCTACTAGAGGACTTCAGCATGTTCAAAATCCACCCGTGGTGGACCACCAATCAAGAACAGTCTTGGACATGCTGGACCAAGACCTCCCCCTGAGGGAGCCTTGAGCAAAAGGTTGTACAGACAGGGTGGAAGTGGTTCCAGGTGTGAATGAAGGCCACCAAGGCCCACCATGACTTTGGCAAACACTCGAGGCGCAGAAGCCAGGCCAAATGGCAGAGCTGTGAAATGGTAATGATCCGAGCTGTAGTCGAATTGTATATAGCATTGGCTGTCTGGATAGATGAGGATGTGTACCGTAAAATCTCGGGTATAATACGCACAATTTTACCCCTCTTCACCTTATGTGACATGGGGGGGTGAGTATTATACACGAGAGTTTCAAAAGTTAGGGTTGGCAGATACCTTCCCTCCCTCGCCCGGGCCAAAACCGCTGCCAAACCAAGACTTGCTTGGTTCAAATTTAACTCCCCACTGAAGTCCGCATCTCTTGAATTGATGGAAGGCAAAATACAAAGCTTCTCAGTGGGCGTCATGATTCCATTTGCAGCCCACTTCCTTTAGTGAGCTTTCAGGACCTTCTGCCTCCATCCAATTGGCTGGAGGTGGAAGGTCCTGAAAGCTCACTGAAGGAAGCGGGCGGCAAATGGACTCCAAGTCCAAAATGTGTGGCCTTTTCACCCATCCCTAATAATAACATTCCCCAGTCAACCCTATAAATATCTAGTATGTGACTAGACCACATCATCATATTTGCTGTTCATATTGATTAATTACCATTCAAACTTTATCCTACAGAAGGTAATCTAAGTCTAAGCCATATAGAAAGCAGATGTGGCATAAGCTTCTGCATCACAAATCTATCATTGCAAATGCAACACACTAAAATTCATCATGCTGCTTTGTTCTTCATTGTAACACTAAAATCTAGACATACCCTTCACCTCTCTTTACTACTTTATAGCCACTTCCTTCTAAAGCTACCACATTACCTGGGAAGTATGCTCACACCAGTTTTCCATACTTCCTAGAACCTCCAATAAACTACTAGCAACTCACTGACTTACATCCAAAACAAAGGCATTCCTGTTATAAGTAACAGTACACCTAGTTAATGGCATATTGACTCCCAAAAGAAGTATACCCTTACAAAGTCTAGAAAAAGCCCTAAAAACAAGGATTAAGAATATTAATACATATTTTTCAGTAATACAAATAAAAATTCTTGCATAAATAATTTCACCATTGAATGAAAAATGAAGAACTAACTACAGCAAAATGTTCTGCTGCTTTTTAAAAAATACAATTAGTCTCAAGAGTCCACAGAATAATTTACCACTACCAGAGTCTATTAACTTAACTGCTGGGATTTGTTCCATTGTTCATAAATATTGTTCTATAAATATATCTTTACATCTATATATAATATTCAGGACTTGATAATTATTTTCTAGGAAAAAAACTATTCATTAATTTTTTTAAGAAAAGGGATAGTGTGAAACGCAAGAACTCTTATGAAGAACACTAATTGAATTGAGTTAGATACCAAAGTCATATCTCATCACATCTGGGCATGAAAGTTTTTTGTTTTTTTTTTAGAGCGAGTGCTTTCACCCCACAATTGTTTTATTATATATATATATATATATATATATATATATATATATATATATATATATATATATATATATATTATAGCTGCATAGTAAGTTAGGTTTAAAAAAAGACAAGTTCATCATGTCAAGCAGACATTGTATGTGTACTTTTTTTTGTCTACCAGTGAAAGACTAGGGAAGCAGACATTGTATGTGTAGTTCTATGGCAAACAGTTGTGCAAAGCTGGAAGACAGAGAATGTGAGGTTCTGTGGACAGTGGAATAAAGCTAGGGAAGAACAGTGTATGTGAGAGTGTCAATGCATTGCAAAAGCAATATGTTTGACATACCTCAAGTAGGTATTTTAGATATTTATTTTTTCTCCAGCCTCCCTTAATACATTATTCCTCCCCTCTCTACTCAACTAGATTTTCTCCAAAGTTCTAGGTTGAGTCAACCATGACGATTGTGGGCCTTTAAGGTCCTCCAATTCAACTCAGACATTTGGGGAATGCCAGGCTGAAGAAGGAAGGGGGGAAAAAGGAAGTGAGTGCCTTACAGGTTGTCGGTACTGTTTGTCCATCATGATCGGATAGGTGATCAATACTAGAAGGGCATCAGGAGGTTCCTCATGCCCCCAATGTGGTCTGTTTTTCTGATATTTATAGTGCAGGACACCAGGATTCCACACAATGTTTATGCTAAAAATCACATGGCCATCAGAGCAATCGTGAGAGTGTAGTTTAGGCAAAGTCCACTTCAAAGCTTTTAAAGACTACCTCAGTCTTCATAGGGCTGGCCTAGTAGGACCACCTTACCAACCACATAGCACCCAAAGGGTTAAATGATAAAGATGACTCCAATGCATTGCTTTGCATGCATTTTCAAATTTTGGTGTTTATCTTACAAAACAGTCAACAGAAGCAGACAATGACTGTATGCTAAGCTGTGCAGTGGGGGCGTGGGTGTGTGTGTGTCTGTATATGGGTGTAAGAGGAATGCTCAGTTTTTTTCCCCATCATGTTCTCTTACTCGCATCCCTCCAAGTGCTTTTGCAGTCTGTGTGCTTCTTCTTGTAGGCAGCCTAGTTGTGCTAAAAAGCGTTGCCTCTGCTCTTCCAGTTGTGAGGATTTTCTGCAGAGAAAGATTAAAAACAATATTAGTTTTTACCAGCTTAGTAAAAAGTACTGGATGGGGCTTCCATAATGTGCAAAATAATGCTGTAAAGGTGTTAAGGTTATATGCCAGGATTTTTAGGTATTTCCCCGAGAAACGGGCTAAACATTTACTGAAGAGCAATGCGTTTCTAAATGTTCTGGTGCTGTAAACGTTATAGCGTTTCACCCCAAAAGGAAAATCTTACCTAATGCTGTCCTCTTCCTGGAACTTCAAAAGTTCTCCCTCTGTAAGTTAAGGACAGATAGGTGCATTAAGTTTCATCTGACAGGTTACAGTTTACAGTATACAGCAGCTGAGAAGACCACCAAAAACCTTAACATTTGTTTACGATTGCAAAGTCCTTTTTATAAAGAAATGGAAATGATGAGTGCTTTCACTATAAAGTTAAGAAGAGGTATGTAGCACAAATCATAGAAATAAAACGAATATTAAATGGTAACTATCACCCCTATACAAGTTTGGCTCATAATGATCTTAATATAGCGATAACCTGTAATATTGGATTTATTTTGGTTTTTCAATGTGTGCAATGGCAAAATTTTAAGTTTTAAAAATGAGCCGTGGCCCTACTTCTGGACAGACGGCAGGTAAAACACTGCCCTGCAGCCTGTAAATCTTCTTCTCCCTCCTCACATAGCGCCTAGTTCCAACCTCCTCCGATGATGGATGATTTCTCCATGTAGGCTGGAGCGCTTTCATTGGCTAGAGAGCGCTCCAGCTTACATGGTGAAATCCTCCATCATCGGAGGAGGCTACAATGAAGTGCTACATGGGGAGGGAGCAGACAAAATTTGACAGGCTTTTGGCCAGAGCTGTAACTGCAGTCTGTCTGGAAATAATGCCAGGGCTCATCTTTAAAACTTAAAATTTTGCCATTGCACACATTGAAAAACCAAAATAAAACCAATATTACAGGTTATCGCTATATTAAGATTATGACTCAAACTTGTATAGGGATGATAATTCCCCTTTAACGACCCTTGACGGTCATAGTACGTCAAGGGTCGATTTGACTGAACGACCGATTACGTACAATGACAGTCATTGAATTCCGGTCTCCCCCCGCGGCTGCATGCTGTTTGGGGAGTCCGGAATGCAACGGAGCAATAAAAAAAAAAAAAAAATGCTCCGTTGTCATTCAGTTGTGTCCACGCGCCGATTCCCCGGTCGTTAAGGGGTTAAATACAGATCGCATTTTGTGTAGACGTTATCATTGATAGCTGGATAATTAACCTAGCTTTACCTTGATCTCCAAATGTATACAATAATATGTCGTTATTAAATGCAATGTCTATATTGGTCTATCTGTAGATCATAGATGCTATATTTGGAGGGGGGAAAATTCAGGTCTCTTAGGGCATATAACAAAATCTGTTTTCAATTTATTTTCAATATTTTGGAGCCTCCTACATTCACACATACATGCATGATACAAAAACGTTTAAAGGGACAGTAATGTCCGATAAAAACTTTTTATAGTTTTGTAGAGGAGAAGAAAATAAGCTGAATGGCACAAACCCTATCTCTCAAACAGCTATGGTTTGAGAGATATAAGCGCTGAAAGTTCCCCCCTCCCTTTCTCCTGATGTCAGCTGTAAAGCTGACAGCAGGAGATTCGAGTTGTACAACTCGAGGAGGCTCTGCAGCAGAACCAAAATCTCATTATTGCAAAACAATTACTTCATTGAAAAGGTCTACAAAGTGTTCTTGCAAACCATGGCACACTTTGTAGACCTTTCCAATTAAGTAATTATTTTGCAATAACGAGATTTCAGCTCTGCTGCAGAGCCGTCGGCTGGTCCCTGGACTGGGATCTCCTGCTGTCAGCTAGACGCTGACGTCAGGAGAAAGGTAGGGGGGGCAGACTTTCACTGCCTATATCTCTCAATCCATAGCGGTTTGAGAGATAGGGTTTGTGCCATTCAGCTTATTTTCCTCTCTTCTACAAAACTATAAAAAAAAAACTTTTATCGGACATTACTGTCCCTTTAAAGTGATAGTAATGTTTCACAGAAACAGCAGCTCCAATTAATCTTCATAGTATTTGAGACAGTGTGTTTTATTTCAATACTGTGAGAGTTGTAGTTCAAGAGTAATTGAATGATAAAGTTTCCCCCTCCCGCCCCTTTTACCTTGTGCAAGCCCCCACTCCTCAGATGTGGAATACAGTCCATAGACCAGACAGCTCATATCAAGGGTCAAAATTCTGTGAGAACAATGAAAGCCCTGCCCCCTTGACAAGTTTTTCAGCTTTCTCCCTTATCTTACTTGAAGATTGTCCCTCTCTGCAATCTACCTGGACAGTCCCTACTGCTCAGAGGTGAGCAGTGTTACATCAGTAATAGGGGCGGGAGGGGGATACTTTATCATTCAGTTACTCTTGAACTACAACTCTGACAGTACTGAAAGAACACTCTCCATGGCCCAAATAGTATGATTAAATAGAGCTGCTTTTATTGTGAATAAGGGCATTTTGTAGGATTTTTTTTTATTCCCAAACTGAAAACCCGAGGAGACAGTCCTATGGGGCCATGCTAAGGGGTACAGAAAATTTGCTTACCCCCTGAACTAGAAGGCGATAAAAAAAAACAAAAAAACAAAAAAAAAAAACAACAACTTTGCAGCCATTTCTAATTTTGCCTTGAAGCAAAAACATTTGCTTAGAGATCTCACATGTAAATTAGTCAATTTTTTCCACAGAGAGAGAGAAACTCTTGCGAAGTGCGAAGCACAGCCTTGTCCTTGTGAAACACCAAAAAGGGTGGCCTACAGGAGAAGTCATGAAGCTCTTCAACACGGCGAACAGACATGATCGCCAGGAGAAAAGCCATCTTACACGTCAGCAAACAGAGGTATAGTGGCCAATGACTCAAAGGGAGGGCGCTGAAGGACGCCCCAAACCAAGTTAAGGTCCCACTGAGGAGCAGGAGTCTTAAACACAGGACGGGTATGAGCAACGCCTTGGAAGAAAACCTTGACATCAAGAAGAATAGCAAGGCACCTCTGAAAGAAAACAGGGAGAGCAAAGTCTGAACATGAACAGAACTGAGACCCTTATCCACACCATCCTGGAGGAAGGAAAGGACTGTAGGAAGATCAAAATCCTGAGACAGGTCCCTATCAGCACACAAATATAGAAAGGTAGACCAAACTCGATGGTAGGCCTAAGAGGAAACCTGCTTACGGGCACTAAGCATAGTAGCCACCACACCAGAAGAAAATCCTTTCTTCTTTAAAATTGAGGATTCAATCTCTATGCAGTCAAAGCCAGGCAATGAACATCCTCCTTCCACAGTTAACCCTGTAGTAGATGATCCTGGCAGAAGGGAAGCCGAACAGGTTCAGCCACTGAGAGATCCAGAAGCTCTGGAAACCAAGCCTGCTGAGGCCAGTACGGAGCAATCAGAATGACTGGGCAGCGCTCCAGTCGCAGTTTCCGCATCACCCTGTGCAGCAGGGGAATGGGAGGAAAGAGGTATGCCAGAAGGAAATTCCACAGGATCAACAAGGCATCCACTGCTAGAGCCAGGGGATCCACCCAGCGAGAGCAGAACATTGGAACCTTCCTGTTGTGTCTTGTTGCCATCAGGTCAATGCGCGGAAAAACCCACAACTAAACAATGAGGTTGAACACCTCTTGATGCAGTTCCCACTCTCCGCTGTCCACTGTGTCGACTGAGGAAGACTGCCAGAACGTGGTCTACTCCAGCAATATGAACTGCGGAAATGGCAGGGACATGCTCCTCTGCCCAGGACAAAATAGCCTTGACCTCTAGCCAAGCTACAAGACTTCTTGTGCCTCCTTGCTTGTTGATGTAGGCTACCGCTGTGGCGTTGTCTGACTGGACCCTGATAGGGCAATCCTCCAGCTAATGTGTCCAGTGGCTCAGGGCATGAAATATCGCCTGAAGCTCCAAGACATTGATGGGAAGGAGAGATGCTTCCTAAGACCACTGACCCTGAGCATTCAAGTGCCCCAGAACCGTTCCCCAACCGGAGAGGCTGGCATCAGTGGTCACTGTTGTCCAAAATGGCACCATGAATGGCCTGCCTTTCAGCAAATAGTTCAGGTTGAGTCACCACAAAAGACTCAGCTCCACGTGAAGAGTGAGAGATAAGGACCTCTCCAGGAGATCTGGCCAACCCCTGCATGCCAAGATTAGAAACCTCTGAAGTTCCCTGGTATGAGCCATGGCAAACGGAACCACCTCTATGGTGGAAATGAACTTCCCCACCAGGGATAACAACTTCTTGGCCGGAACCGGATCATGATTCAGGACAGCCTGGACCTTCAGTGCCATCTGATGAGCCACTTACTCCGTGAGGAAAACCATCCCTCTCTGAGTGTCGAAGAGAATGCCCTGAAAGACCATCCTCTGTGAAGGAGCAAGGTCTGACTTGTCCAGTTTGATGATCCACCCGTGACGGGACAGAGCATGAATGCAGTCCTGCACTTGCTGATGAAGGAGTTCTGGAGAAGAGGCCTTCAGAAGGAGGTCGTCCATGTACGGGGTGACTCTGACGCTGTCTTGATGTAGGACGGAAATCAAGGCTCCCAGGACTCTGTTGAAGACTTGAGGAGCCGTAGTAAGGCCAAAGAGGAGGGCAGAAAACTGGAAATGCCCTCGGTTGCAGGCAAAGCGGAGATATTGCTGACTCTCTGGATGAATGGTAATATGCAAATATGCATCGTGAAGATCCAGAGAAGCTAGAAATTCTCCAGGGGACATGGCAGCTATCACTGTGTGTAGCGACTCCTGGCGATACTGGGAATTGACCACAAAGGAGTTGAGATCCTTCAAATCCAAAATGGGAAGACAGCTGCCGTCCTTCTTAGAATCCATGATGAGGCTGGAGTAGAATCCCAACCCTCTTTGCTGAGGAGGAACTAGTTCCAAGACACCTTGTCCAGAAGGGCCTGAATGGCTTCCTTGAAAAGGCGGAGCTTTTCTGCTCACAGAGAAGGTGGTCTGGGAAGGTGGAAGGGAGGTGAAGGGGATCCTGTACCCTGCAGCCACCACCTGCAAAACCCACGAGTCCTCCACAGAGGGTTCCCAAGCAGAGAGGTAGTGGAGCAAGAGGCCACCCACCTGCGGGTGGCGACCCGGATTCGGCAAGTCATGGAGAAGGAGGTTTGGAAGCCTTGGGCTTAGGGGAGGACTTGGGCCTACATTGCTGCTTAGGCTTGGATGAGGCGCGCAGAGCCTGAGGCACCGCCTGAGTCGCCTGGTGCTAGTCTCCCTGAAAGGGATGAAAAAACAGATTCCACTTGACAGGTGTCTTCTTCCTTTGGACCACTGGCAGGTGAGTACTCTTCCCTCCAGTGGCTTCACTGATCATATCCTTAAGGTCAGGACCAAACAGTGATGTGCCCTGAAAGGGCAAAGACAGGAGAACCCTCTTGGAGGCAGTGGCAGACCAGATTTGAGCAAAAGAGCACGTCTGGCTACCACAAACATGGTGGATGCCCTGGCTACCATGTGCACAGCGTCACACGGGGCAGCAGAAACATAATGCTGAGCCTCAGAGATGTTGGCAAGAAGCTGCAACATGTCAGCAGTAGGAGCTCCCTGATGGACAGCTGCAGTGAGCTGTTCAGTCCAAACAGCCACAGCTCTATTCACCCACGCCGGAGCAAATGTGGGGAGCAGGGCAGAACCAGCTGTCGCAAAAATGGCCTTGAGAGAGGTCTCAAGCTTCTTGCCAGTCCAGTCTTTCAGAGCAGATGCATCAGCCATAGGCAAGGAAGTGGAATTAGAAACCCTGGAAAAAGGGACATCCACCTTGGGAGGATGAACCCACTGAGCTAGGGCTGCTTCAGAGAACGGGTAAAGCTTAGCAAATTTCCTAGAGACAGACTGTTTCCTGTCTGGAAACTTCCACTCCTCAGACACCAATTGGTCCAGGGTGGGGTTAGGTGGAAAACAAGTATGGGGCCTAACAGGCTCCTGGAATACATCAGAGGGGTCAGATGAAACCTCCAGTACCAAGGGAATGTTCAGGGTGTCCAACTCAGACCTGATCAGGCCCTCAACTGAGGGAACAGGATCAGCCTCAGAATCTACCAATAATTCATCACAGAGGAATCAGACACATCAGGTACACCCGGCGGTTTAGGCAGGGAAGATCTGATAGGGGTGGGGGCCTGCCACAAGTGGAAGACCCCTGTAAAGTGGATGGAAGGAGTTGTAAGGTGGACCGGAGGTCCCTGGTAAGTAGCCTTAAACACTTGCATCCAGACTGGCTCTAGTGCATGGCTAGAGGTCCCTGCAGGGGACTCAGGGGCAGCAGCGCATGCTGGGCAAACATGACCTGAGTATTCTCTAGGTAACCCTGAGTGGCATGAGGAGCAATGAGGGACACAGATGTCCCAGTGCCCTTAGTCTTAGGTTTAGCCCCAAGGTCTAACGGAATAGACATACTCACAGTGTCAAACGGTCAAAGTATCAGAAACACCCAAAATACAGTGTGCATGATAATAAAAATCACCCCAGAAATGCTAAAATAGCCTTATCTGGTAGGCGAAGGGTTAAACTGCTGAGGAGAGAAGGAGAGTCCAAGCCCTGAGTAGGATACTCGATCAGGGAAGGCACAAAATGGCTGCCGCTGCGGGAGCCAATCAGAAACGAACGCGTGAAGCAAGTGCTCATGGAAATTGTAGTTTCACTGAAAAAGCACCCCAACATGCCCAGAACGTTGACCAGATAACAGAGCAAGGACAGACCAACACAATGAGCTATCTCTGGCCTCGCTACGTGGAGCGGTTGCAGAGATATGTCCCAAACTGTAAAGTCCCATAGAAGTGAATGGAGCAATGCGGTAAACGCGAACACAAATTTTACAAGGTGAAAACCAAATGTAAAAACCACTCGAAAGCCACTAGAACAAGTCAGTAGACCCAATAAAAACTGATCCCAGTACGGAAAGTGCCCACAACACCCCAAAAGATGCCACACCAGCAGCCAAAGGGTGAAGTTACCACAGAAATGTGCTCCAAACACCCCACAGACATACATATAAACTCAATGAGTGCAGGAGTATGTAATAGGAACTCCAAATGAGACCCCTGTGCAGAGGGGAAGCATGGGACATATGGACCTCAGCACTCAAAGGGTGCTCACCTTTTTAGCTGGTCTTCTGTCTTCAGATTACCATATATCAAGAAGCCTTAGTGGGCAACTCCTGGGGAAAGAACTTGCAGCCAAGATTTTCCCCCCAGGGCTTAGGTCCACAAAACCCCCTGGTAAACTGAGCTATCCACATTTGGGTGATGGGATGTCAGTGATGGCAATCCGCCTAATGGTGGTATCCCATATCTAACAGAAAAATAATAAAGAAGCTGAAACTGTTCTCTTGCCTTGTGTCTTGACCAAGGAACAAATCTTACTGGATGGGGATTGGTTAGCTGCAAGCTAAGGAGAGGATTTAGGCTCCACTCAGCAGTCACTTCTCAGAATTGTTCCTGCCTACTTAAAGGGGCTGATCGCCTACCCAAAGTTACCAGGAACCTGTATTGGACGACAGACAAATCACTTATTAAAATAAAAAAATAATAATAAAAAAACCTCAACCTCATTTTAATTTCCATTTTCCAGTATCTAGGTTTATTCTGCCAAGATAATCTGTTTCCTAGTTTTTCAGCCCTGGTATGCAAATGGCTGACACGGCTAGAATGCACATTCAATTATCTGAAAACTGAGTGGAGAGGTAATTACATACCACTCCCCATCCAATTAGACTTGCTTTGGTTGTGACAACTAACAGTGCTGGAATTTTGAATGTTTTTGCTGTTTTTAAGATTGACTGTTCAACCACCAGTGGAAAGATTGACAAGCTGCTGGAGACAAATGCCTTTAGTTTCATAATTACAAAACTTATTGGATGCTTCTGCCTTCCACAGATGGGACACAGGAGACCACTTCCGGTTTCTAGTCATATCCAAAAAGCCTCTCCATGTTCCACACATGGAATGTAAATATCCCCAGGTATGAACTAAATATCCTCTGTGTGTACCACCAATGTGGCACAAAAAATATTGATTCATCCACCTTCCTAACTGATGATCACTCATTCTTATACATAAAACCCGTGATGATCATGTGTATAGCATTCCCAAATCAAGACCGCCCAACTCTCTCTCTCTAAAATAAACTATATACTCACCATAAATCCCCTGTATATTTCAAGCATGTATATCCTTCACTCAACACATCCTAAGGAATACACTGGGAGAAAGAAGGACATGCCTACAAATATATCATCAGGGAGCTACTCTACAGGAAGGTGCTAACCTCTACTCCCTCGTTCATGCCCAGCGGAGTCTATGAAATCAATCTAAACATCCAAAACATCTCTTTCATACAGAGTATGAAATCCGTCCATGTCCATGAATGCCTGTGTACGGTGACATGTGTTTGCAGGAGGCACATCAACCTTTGCTAAATTTATAATTACCCAGAACAGGCTTTATAGCAGTGTTGGCCAGAGATCTTTTGTTATGCTCTTTAGGACTAACTTGGGGCTACATAGTTTCAGATGGTCTTGCCGTTCTTATAGATAACCAAAGTTCTATCCATAAGGGCCTCCTTCAACAAAGAGTCTTGATAGATGATTCCCCAATGTTTTGGATACTTTTTAGGTCTCCAGAGAAGACAGTGTGTCTTGTTGTAAAGGAAACACCTCACTCAAACTCCTTTCTCCTCCTCCTTCAACCTGACTCACATCCCTAGAATCCTTAATATACTTCCTCTTTCTTCCTGGCTCCTTTAAAAAGGGATTCAGTAATAAAAGCATTGGCTTTCATAATATTGGTAACCAGAATCTGTATGCCATCCCTACAAACCTCAGAAAGCAAAGCTTCAGACAGCTGTTACACAGCAATAGGCCTCACACTGCCCCTGTGGCTGCAAAGTAGCCTGATCCTTGAGTCCTGAGGCACCCACCGCAAGGTGAACGGCAGTGTTCTTCATCAAATGCGAAATAGGGGGTCAACAGTGGAAGGGGGGGGGGAAGAGGTCTCTCGTCTGGAGTTTTCCATTTGATCATAAGGATCTGTTCAAAATTGTTAATGGGAGACAGGACAGTCTCTTTTTTTGTGCCTCTGGGAAGTGCCCAAAGAGGCAGACCCGCCCTCCACAGCCTCAATGACATAAAGTGTCTCCAGCACTGCTTTGATGAGCCCTCAACAACAGGGACAAGAGGTCAGCCTTATAGGAATCTCCACAGAAGGAAGAGTACATATCGGTTATCCTCTGAGGAAGGACTGGACTCCGTGTGACCCCTGAGTGACAACCCCTGAGCACAGATTCAACAGGTTTAAAAGAGGATAACGGTTTCCAGGACTGGAGAATCCTCTAAACTGAAGAAAGGATAGCTGCCCCTGAGGACAGAGTTTTAGCCTAAACTGGCACATGGCCATTGCAGGAGGGCCATTGCAGGAGGGCCCTGGTGGAGTGGCAGGGGTACAGAATATGAAGTGTAGAGAGACCCAGAATATTCCCTTGGAAGTCCGATATGTCATGAGGAACAGTAGGTAAGGGGAGTAAGGAAAGCCTCTGAATCCTTAGCCTTGGATTTCCCGATATGCTCTTTAGGTTCAGAACTGTCCAAGAGAAAGTGACTAAAATTAGATATAACTAGTTTAAAATGTACCCAGTTTAAAGCAAACCCCCCAGAAAAATAGTTCTTATCTGGTATGCAAAGGGTTAAATGGAGAAGAGAACAGGAGAGTCAGCCTCTGCACAGGACAAGCAAGGTTAAAGATGACCACCAGTAAGTGTGCCAACCAGTACAAAATCCTACATAAAACCAAGAGGATGGACACTGCACTCTTTTCTATTTCACAGACACATGAATCTGGAAGTAGGCAGGGGTTGAGCTGGAGGAAGAGGAGGTAGTCTCTGTCCCAAAGACCCTGCGTGAAAGATTCAACTTCATAGGTTTATTATGTTAAAATCAATAAAAATTGATTTATAGATCTTGCAACAGTAGTTGCATTATCAAGATCAAACAGAAAAATGGAAAAGCTGGATAGCTGGAAGACTACATAAGCAGCATTCAACAACCAAATCAAGTAAGTGCATTTGATATGTTTTTTTTGGATTAGATATACTGTGTTATAAGGCACTATTGGCATCCTTTAATTTTGTCATGTTTATCTGTGACTGTCCTTTGGATGTGATGTGAGGAGCATTCTACAAACAGGATATATATATAGGTCAAGAGACTTGTTCTGAAAAGTACTGCACTAGGAACACCTCCCCCCACCCATTTTTTTTCTACTAAAAGTTTTACTGTAAAGCTATTAAAAAAAAAAAAAAAAAAAACACACACTAAGAAATATTAGATGATTTTAACTGGTGATAACATTTAACATAATATATTAGCAAAATGCACACAGTTCAGGTGTAGAAAACCAATAAGTTTACAATCTGAATGGACGCCCACCATATTAAATAAAGAGAGAATAATGAACCCAAAATAAATTTTGCGGACTAAACCAATAAAGAGAAATTACAAGTGTAGTCATGCAGATTGTGTGACATGTTAACACAGGTGTCACAGAGCGAAACAATTTAGGTTTACTGTCACAGGTAATCACTGTAATTGCACAGCAAAATATATTGTACGTTTATTGGAATGTGCTTATAGAACACAATATGTGGGCAGAACAATAAGAACCATGAAAGAAAGATTATGTGAACATTGGGTACACATTTTAAAAGATTCAGAAAAACAGCTTTAAAGCATTTCCTCAATTGTAAGAAGGGAAATATTGAATAATATTGAACATCAAGACCTAGAGAGTGATTATTTGTATACACGGTTCAGAAATATAAAATAAAATACCCAGTAGCAGCCCTACTGCACTTAAAAACCAAGAAAAACTGACGGGTGGGCAAAGCCCAAGGATTAAAACTACAGATAGGGAGGAGCAGATTTATTTGGATAGTTAACTCTTAAGTACCTGGCTCCTGGGACAGGGAAGCTTGCACATGGCTCCTCTGTCCCCCACTGGACTGCAGGGGTAAATTAAATACGTAAAAAGAAAAACTGCATGTACCGGATGTAAAAATATGTTCTTTCCTTACCCATCTGCAGCTCTTGAACTCTAGCATCCTCATTTGTCAGGTTCCCATTTTTGCAATCCGTTTCCAGTTTGTTAATTTCTGAAAACAAAAATTAGAGTTTATGTGAAACAAACACGTGAACCATAATAAATGCATTTACAAGAGATCTAGAAGCATAATTTCAGGGGGTTACATGAGATGATCATCACTTAAAATCAAGCATGGGTTGTTGTGGCTCTCCATTGGCCAGCTGAAAGGGGTGCATGCTTTGGGTCAACTACAAATGGAGGGCTATTTGGCCAACTCTGTTCTCCGTTTCATAAAGGTGTTTTGACCGAGTACCAGCACGAGTCCTCAGGGATGCCAAAGTGGCAAGGTTTTAAAAGGATACAGTAATTAAAAATGGTACACTTTATTAATAGGATAGTAGCACCTAAAATAGAAAGACTTTCACATTTTAAAAATCAGACTCGTATCCAGCAATGTAAAATTATTTTTCTAGCATCACTGGTCATAGAGCTGTGCCCACCAAGAGGCAAATTCCTCCCACTCAGGTGTGCTATACCACGGTCACGTGAGGCTTATGTAAGTTTTTAAAGTAACCTCAGGAAGTCTTGGCCATTATCAGAAAGGAATGTTTCACTTAAATAATTTTATTTTACTTATTTTTTAAATAATTAATGAGAGCCCCAACTTGGTTGAGATAGTTCTGAAAGGACTAATGGGTCCCATCTATCGGTGACTCATTCACTTGGAGACCAAGATAACAAGAGGAGCAAAAGAAAACTAATACAGCTCCATACTCTATGGGATCAGGTAGAGATAGGAATTACAGCCTCTGTAAATCTCACTTGCTCTAAGCGGACCATCATGAAGAAACGGAATCATGGTTTGTGCAACAATATATACAGTATTTTGCTGCTTAAGCTCATTCTCATGGAGAAGGCCTAAAGTAAGCAGGTTCTATGTACAGTAAAGTGGAACTTTGATCACCAACTAAATAACAATAGAGAGAGTATTTTAGTGACTAACCATTAAATCCTTTTCTCTTAGTCCATATGGAACATTGAACTCCCACCCAGAGGCAAAAATCTAGTGTTTGACTCAGCAGGCAAAGAAGGACTCTTGGAGCATTTGTTCACAGTGTTTCCTTTTTCTCTTCCGGTTTCTTGTGCTATTTTGCTATATGTGATACTGGGGTGTTAAAATGGTGGGGAGTGTGTAAAGATGGAGGAGCAGAGGGCAGTCCCTGCCTTTTTTTTTAGTGCCCTTTGAAGGAGGGAGCTGTACTCCATGGTTTCTGTGTTCCATATGGAATAAGAAAAAATGATTTAACAAAGTTTTACTAAAATCGGCTCTCACATGTCCTATAGCAAGAAGAGGAATCATGGGAATATACCAAAGCACCTGCTAAGATTCTTGGGTGGGAAATAAGGGAAAAAAACCTTCTCCCCATAGAAGACCAGCATTCCACAGGAATAAACTGGCATGTAAACACCAGGTGTCAAGAAACACTGTTCAAATACTCTGAATAGGCTAGAAAAAGGAAGAGAGTAAAAACAGGCACAACAGCCTGTAGGACCTTCTGGCAAAATGACTGACACGCTAATGTTTGATGAATGTGAGCAAGGCGACCATGTTGCCACCTTGCACAGGTGCTCGGCAGCCTGGTCTTGTAGGTCCAAGAGGCATCCACAAATCTGGAGGAGTACACAGCGACTTGCAAAGCAACAAGTTTCTTTCTGGATACATATGCTTGTTGAACAGTAGCTTTGATCCACGAAGCAATAGGGACTTTGGATACAGCCTGACTCACTCTAGGGCAATCAGGAATAATGAAGAACAATTTCCTGGTTAATGTGAAAATCCTAAGCAACCTTGGGGAAAAGAAAAAGAAAAAAAAAAAAAAAGAAAAGAAAAAAAGCATCACCTTGTCCCAGTGAAAGACCAGGAAAGGTAGTTTACAATACAAGGTTTGTAACTCAGCAACTCTTCACACATAAAAGATGGCTAAAACGAAGGCCATTGTGACGGTACCAGGATTTACTGGACACTTTTGGGGCCGTTGGTTCCTGAACTGCCGCTGCCCCTCTTCCCCGGACGGCTGGAGCCCTGCTGCTTCCTGGAGGTCCTGGATACTCAAGCAGGGACAACTGGATGCTGCCCCCTGGCAGACTTGTAGAGCTAGTGAATTTAGCTGCAGAACCCTAGGTAGGGTTTCCAGAGGCCCTACGCCAGTAGACCAGCGAGGCAAGTAAATTCGCTTCTGCAGTGGCTAAGGTGAGAATCCCCAGAAATACAGCCGAGATTTGTATTAAGGAGGGTAGAACAGAACAGCCTTTATTGATAAAACACACTGCTTATATACACTTCCAGACACTCTTATCAAGAGAAGAATACAAATTAGTGCTTGAAAAAGGGACATTTAACTGGTCCATAATAACCCCCCTGACTGGTCAATGAATCACAGCAGGAGTCAGTTCACATTCCTTAGCACATGGAGTATTCTTTAAACAAGCCAGAGTGCTGGACTTAACAGCCCACTCTGCAATCTGGTTCCCCAGATTTACCAAATGTCACACAATGTATAAAACAGTGATCAATATTCAAATGCTATAGTTCTAAATTATTTCATCTGGTGACAGCCATTTTAAGACAATCCTATGATAGGACGAAGAAAATACAGGCTTCCTAGCTTGAATCATGAGAGAGAATGATTGAGATGATAACGTCTGAGAAACCCTTCCTCTTCAAGATGTCTGCTGTCAAGTCCAATCTTTCCTTTGCTGGTAACTGAGAGGAACATGGTTCAGACGATCAAGTCTCAGGGGGAGACAAAATGGCTCCTTGATGGACATGTTGAGAAGATCCAAGAGTCAGACCTCACTGGCCAAAAGAATGCTGATCTTGAGGTTTCACAACACCCTGGGTATTCAGGGAAATGTGTTGGGAATACATAGACCAGATGAAAGTTCCATGGCATGTACAACATGTTCATAACACAAGCTAGAGTATCCTTCATCTTGGTGCAGAAAAGTGGAACCTTCCTGTTCTCACAGGATGCCATGAGATCCACTGATGGAAGACCCCAGTGGTGGATAATCTGATTAACTCCTGGTTGATTTTCCAGTTTCCAGGATTCAGCTCTTGATGACTTAGGAAGTCTGAATACATTTTCTATACCTGGGATGTGGACCACTGAGATGGCTGAAACATGGGCTTCCACCCACTGAAAAAGCTTCAGAAACTCTCTCCAAGCTAATTCACTTTGGGTCCTTCTTGATGGCTGATGTATGTGACCGCTGTCGCATTGTCTGGCTTGACCCTCAATGAATTTCATGCTAGTGTCTGATACCAGTGATGAAGCTCGAGGCAAATGGCCTGCATTTCCAAGATGTAGATTGAAAAGAAGACTCTCCTACCTAGTCCAATGGACTTCTGTTCTTAAGGGACCTAGCGTCACTACCCAGCTGTTCAGGCTGTCATCTGGGGTGACAATTGTCCATCTGTAGCACCCTTGTGTGGAACTGAGCGAGAGGACCTCTTCCAAAAAGAAGACTACACATCCCAGAACTCTCATGTAATCACTCATTGCTGTGGACAGCCAGGACGGTATTTGAGACGTGTTTGAATAGCATTTGAAACTTGCCTACTGACAGAAAAGCTCTCCTTTGCAGGCATCAAATCTAATCCCTAAGGAATACAGTCTGATAAGGAATGGGAGAAGACGTCTTGAGATTAAGTATCTAACCTTGATGCTACGGAATGTGAGCACATTCTTGAACATAAGACATGCCTGAGCTACCAAAATAACGCAGGGTCTTCACAGGGTACCAGAAAAGAAAGAACTGAATATATACAGCATGAAGGAAAGGAGTGAGAGAGGTGCTATACAAGAAACCTTTAAATATATTAATGGATTTATTATAATTCAGCTTTGCAGTATAGGTCAAAAAGAGGAATACTAGGACAACTGATCTAAAGTTTTATAGGGTGGAAACATCAGAAATAATCTTTGCAAGACTACTTTCCAAAAGAGATGATGGACTCATGAAACAGCCTCCCAGCAGAGGTTAGAAGGACAAACACTCTTAGGAAATTAAAAAAATTACTAGGATAGGTATAGATCTATTCTGAGAAGTATGTAAAGACTGCTCATTTCCCTATCTAATAAAATCTGCACTATACACAGACTACTTCTTCAAGTGATCAACTTTCCGTTAACCACAAAGATTCGATTGCCAATCGGTTGACATTGATCAAAACACACCAGTATTTCTGAAACATTGTGGCCAAGCATTGGTTCAGACACGAGGTCGACAAAACAAACATCGCTGAAAAAGAATTTGGATCCGTACCAGAGAACACCAGTGGTGGCTGGACACACAGTCTGTGATTTACAGCCAGGATTGAGCAAGAAGGTGACTGTATATTGATTATACTGCTTTTTTTCCACACGGATCTAGTAAGGAGCCAACTATTACCTTGCCACTTGGATTGCTGCTACACTGTGTGTGTTTAGTTATCTCTATTTGTGCAAACCGATTTAAGCTTTTGCATCTAGCATTCGCTCGCTAATTGTGGACTCTTAATGGACAACTTGTCCTAATTTTAAGCATTTTTAATCAGTGTGTATCAGCCCCTCACTAGAGCTACAAGTTAGTCTTAACTTTCAGTCAGACTCTGCTCATAGATATATTTGGACATATTTATATTTTATCCTATTTTTATTTGTTGATCAACAGTACCATTTATATCTTTTTAGATAAGCCACACTTAAATAAAAGTCCAAAGGACTTACATTTGCATATCTTACCAAAATAAATGATATAATATGTTATGTCCTCTCATTATAACTAATACTACATTTAGTGGTTCTTCTTGTTTGCGCTCCCTCCCCTCTCTTTTTGCTCTGTTCTAATAAAATATGCAGACTGGATGAGCCAGGTGGTTCTTTTCTGCTTTCAATATTTGTTGCTATGGTTCCAGGGCAAGTTCCCCTTTAAGATTCCAATACCAGCCTTAATCTTTTTGCTATTACTATTTAGATAGTGACGCTTTTATGCTTTATCTTGCTTTTGAAATTATGTCAATTTTCAATTAGCCAGCGTTATTGCTTATTTGCAGATTTTGTTGCATTCTTCAGATATAGGATTATACTTTATATTCTTTATACATTAGATTCACTGAGGTGTAGAGCCACTTCAACATAATGAAATGCTTCATATTTTATTTGGATGGCTACTACGGAGAAGAGACATCTGTCCTTCGGGAAAAAAAAAAAAAAAAAAAAAAACTCACCCTTTTCTAAATCAATGATGCAATTATCCGTCTCCTCAAGAAGTTTATCCACTTTGTTCATTCTACTCTGTAGCTGTTCACATTGAACCTGTATAATAAAATATACACAAGCATGACTTTTTTTTACACTTTAAATACAAAGTTTTTAAGCATGCAGAAGTGGTCATTTGACAAACCGACAGTTTGCTCCTGGCAGCCACCAGGCAGCGGTTTCCCATTAGCTTGTAACTCTTCAGCATACAGACCCCTTTCTCAGCATCTACTATCACATTACCCTTAGATGTACAGTTGTCCTTTACATGTCCTAAGGTACCCTAAAACACTAGTGCGGTTTGTACCATACCTAGTCATGGTACAAATGTGGGGAATGCCACACTACAAGGAAGAATTGTTTTGCCCCTTTCACAACAGATTTGTTTATGGATCATTGTCAAGATCCACTCTTTTCTGGTTTTGAGGTCATACTTCATACATAGATTCTAAAAAAAAAGAAACAATGAACATTCAACAGAAATTTCACAAAACTGCATCTATGATGCAAAGAGGTGGAGCAACAGAATCTGCATCGCAGTGCTTTCAATACACAATCAGTGTACAGGCTGGTGGGGAAAAGCACATACTACACAGATGTGAAATATTTACTATGAACTATTTTCATTGAACTGCGAAAAATGAATTTAACCCTCTGAGTGCCAAAGTGGTACGCAACACATTGGTTTGCAATGCGTTGCGTACCACCCTGGCACTCAGAGGATTAACGTAATTGGAATTTACAAAATAAATTAAACATGGCAACAGCAGTGGAGGATAAACAGAGGAGTCCATCAAGGTCAGCCTCTGCTATATCATGTTTGCTAATGCAGAGGAATGGGAAGAGGGAATTCTTCCTGACTCCAAAAGATAGACTTTTCTACCTGGATAAATATCCTACCTGTATTGAAACAGACTGTCACCTCAATATAAGTGTTTTCAAAGAGATTCTCTAGCCAAAGAAATCCGCAGTGTTACTGCCCTTACCGTAATAATCCCTGCTTTTAAGTCAAAACATTTTTCCACTAGTCAATGGATGACCCGTTCCTCTTTCTGTGCAACTGTTTTTTTTTTTTTTTCCGTTTTTACATTTTTCAGAAAGAAGCAGAAAACAGCAAATGAAACATAAAAGGACTTAGGATATCATCACAAATTCATTACAATTTAGCCATTAGCAATTATAAGAGGATTTTAGTCTTACCTGTTAAATCCTTACCACTTAGTCCATACACGTTATTGGTAACTTTAAGTAGGCAGGAACAATTCTAGAAGTGAATACAGGGGATGGAGCCTACATTCCCTCCTTGGCTGCAGCTAGCCAATCAGCTCCAGTAAGATTTGAGGCACTATTGACTAGATAGTAGAAGGGAAAGAAGACTCCTGTGAGCATGAACCCGAAAGACCCCCATGGTCTGCCACAGGAGAGCCAAGCATGGTCCCTTGACAGGGTGAGAGACCAGAAACCTGTATGGACTAAAAGAAAAGGATTTAACAGGTAAGACTAAAAATCCTCTTTTCTCTGTCATCCAATACAGGTTACTGGTAACTTTGGGATGTCCAACCACTGTTTTCCAGAGGCGGGAAGTAAGGCAATGACCAGGCGCAGGACCCCCAAAGTCACCAGAGTATATATGAACCATCAGATCAGAGATAGCCCAACAAAAACAGTGTCAATGGACACGAACAGGGGTAACACCACCACAAGAACTGTCACACAGAACACTGGAATAGAGCCAAAAGGGCTCAAAAGTGAAGGAAGCACCAAAGAGCCGAAGATGATCCTAGACAGGCAAGTCTGCCTCCAGGATCTTTCTCCCAAAGCTGGCTTCAGCCGATGCCAGCACATCAACACGGTAGTGGTTCGAAAACGTGTGCACAGATGACCAAGTGGCAGCCTTGCACAACTGATCAGCTGAGGCCTGATTCTTGTAAGCTCAAGAAGCCACAATGGATCTTGTAGAATGAGCTGTGACTCAAAATGGAACAGGCTTCTTCCTTAGCTCGTAAGACTTATGAATAGTGGACTTAATCCAAGACGCAATGGTCACTTTGGATGCAGGTCTCCCTGCCCTGGGACCCTCGGGAATGCTGAACAGCGTGTCAGAATGCTGAATGGACTCAGTGCGATGTACATAAAACTTGAGACAACACACCATGTCTAACAAGTGTAGATCCCTCTCCTTGTCAAAGGTAGAGTCAGGGAAGAAAGAAGGCACCACAATCTCCTGATTGATGTGGAACTCAGAAACCACCTTCGGGAGAAACTCCTGAGAAGTGCGAAGCACAGCCTTGTCTTTGTGGAACACCAAAAAGGGTGCTTTACAGGACAGAGCATGTAATTCCGCGACAAGGCAAACAGATATGATCGCCAGAAGAAAGGCCATTTTCCACGTCAACAGGCGTAGAGGAATAGTAGCCAAGGACTTAAACGGAGGGCGCTGAAGGATGCCCAAGACCAAGTTAAGATCCCACAGAGGAGCGGAATTCTTAAAGGCAGGACAAGTATGAGCAACGTCCTGGAAGAAAACCTTGACATCAGGAAGAAGAGCAATGCGCCTCAAAGAAAACAGAGAGCAGACGTCTGAACCTTAAGGGAACTCAAACGGAGACCCTTATCCACACCATCCTGTAGAAAGGCCAGGAGTGTAGGAAGATCAAAATCCTGAGACAGGTCCCTGTCAGCACACCAAGAGAGAAAGGTCGACAAGACACGATGGTAGGCCATAGAAGAAACAGGTTTGCAGGCACTAAGCATAGCAGCCACCACACCTGAAGAAAAACCTCTCTTCCTCAGTATTGAGGATTCAATTTCCAAGCCGTCAAATCCAGATGAACATCCTCCTTCCACAGGTAACCATGTAGAAGATCCAGACAGCAAGGGACCTGGAATGGCTCCGCCACCGACAGATCCAGAAAGCTCTGGAAACCATCCTGCCGAGGCCAGTATGGAGCAATCAGAATGACTGGACAGCGCTCCAGTCTCAGTTTCCTTAACACCCTGTGCAACATGGGGATGGGAGGAAAGATATAAGCCAGAGGAAATAACCAAGGAACGGACATGGCATCCAGCGCTAGAGCTAGAGGATCCCTCCAGCGAGAGCAGAACCTCGGAACCTTCCAGTTGTGTGTTGTCGCCATCAGGTCAATGCAAGAAAGGCCCCACTTCTGAACAATGAGGGTGAACACCTCTGGGTGCAGTTCTCACTTTCCACTGTACACTGTGTGCCGACTGAGGAAGTCTGCCATGACATTGTCAATGTCAGGAATGTGCACTGCGGAAATGGCAGGAACATGTTCTTCAGCCCAGGACAAAATAGCCTTGACCTCTAACCAAGCGGCGAGACTTCTTGATCCGCCCTGCTTGTTGATGTAGGCCATGGCCGTGGTGTTGTCGGACTGGATCCGGTCTGGGCAGCCCTCCAGCTGGTGTGTCCAGTGGCGTAGGGCATGAAATATCGCCCAAAGCTCCAACACATGGATGGGAAGGAGAGATTCCTCTGGAGACCACTGATCCTGAGCACTCAGGTGACCCAGGACTGCTCCCCAGCAGGAGAGGCTGGCATCCATAGTCACCGCGGTCCAGAAGTATACCAGGAAGGACCTGCCCTTCAGCAGATTGGAGAGATCGAACCACCATGACACACTCCGTACCACATGAAGAGGGAGGGACACTGACATCTTCAGAAGGTCCGGCTGACCCCTGCACACCTGGATCACAAACCTCTGGTGTTCCCTGGTGTGAGCCATGGCAAACGGGACCGCTTCTATGGTGGAAATGAACTTCCTCACTAGAGAGAACAGCTTCTTGGCTGGAACTGGATAGTGAGCCAGAACAGCCAAGACCCTGTGGGCGATCTGGTGAGCCACTTCATCTGTGAGAAACACCATGCTCTGCTGAGTGTCGAAGAGAAGGCCCAGGAAGACCAGATGCTGGGATGGAACAAGATCCAACTTGTCCATGTTGAGGATCCACCCATGATGGGCTAGTGCATGAATGCAGTCCCGAACCTGCTGATGATGAAGGTCCATAGAAGGGGCTTTCAGAGGCAGGTCGTCCATGTATGGAATGACTCTGATGCCATCCCGATGGAGGACGGATACTAAGGCCTCCCAGGACACGATTGAAGACTTGAGGAGCTGTAGTCAGACCAAAGGGAAGAGCTGAAAATGCCCTTGGTTGAAGGCAAATCTGAGATACTGCTGGCTCTCTGGATGAATGGCGATGTGTAGATACTTGTCCTGAAGATCCAGAGAGGCAAGGAATTCCCCCGGGGACATAGCAGCAATCGCCGTCCTTAGGGACTCCTGGTGATAATGAGTCTTGATCACAAAGGAACTGAGATCCTTCAAATCCAAAATGAGACGACAACTGCTGTCCTTCTTGGAGACCACAAAGAGGATTGCTTAAAAACCCATAGCTCTGTCCTGAACTGGAACAGGCTCCAGAACATCCTTGTCCAGAAGGGCCTGGATAACTCCACTAAACAGACGGTGTTTCTCTGCTCCCTGGAGCATATGAGAGGGAAAAAAGCAAAAGGGAGAAAGACGAAAGGGACCCTGTATCCTTCCACCACCACCTGTAAAACCCATGGGTCCGCCACTGAATCCTCCCAGACGCTGTGGCAGTGAAGCAGATGGCCACCCACAGCTGTGTGGGGACCTGCGTTCGTAGAGTCATGCAGAAGAAGGCTTGGAAGCCTTGGGTTTGGAGGAGACCTTGGGCTTCCATTGCTGTTTGGGTTTGGAGGAGGCACGCGGAGCTGAGGGAACCGTCTGGTTCGCCAGACGTGTCTCAGTCTGGAAGGAGCAAAAAAAAAAAAAAAAAAAAAAAAAAAAAATGATTACACTTGAGAGGTGCTTTCATCCTGGGAACCAAAGGCAGAAGTACTCTTGCCCCCTGAATCAGATCCTTAAGATCTGGCCCAAACAATGAAATGCCTTGAAAAGGAAAGGAGAGCAAAGCTTTCTTGGAAGTAGTGTCAGCAGACCAGATCTTGAGCCAAAGAGCTCGTCTGGCAACCACAGACATGGTGGAAACCCTTGCCAACAAACGGATGGCATCAAATAAGGCAGCAGAAACATAGTGCTGGGCCTCAGAAATGTTGGCAAGGCTGCGCAACATATCTGAAGTAGGAGCACCCTGACGGACAACCAGAGTGAGCTGTTCAATCCAGACCTCAATAGCCCGGTTAACCCATGCCGCAGCGAATGCTGGACGCATGGCAGTACCAGCAGTGGCAAACATGGACTTGAGGGAGACCTCAAGTTTCTGGTCAGTCCAGTCTTTCAGAGTGGACGCATCAGAAACTAGCAAGGCAGTAGACTTAGATAGCCTGGAGATAGGACCATCCACTTTGGGGGGATGAACCCACAGAGCAAGTGCTGCCTCAGAGAAGGGGTACATTTCTTGGAAACAGAAGGTTTCCTGTCCGGAGACTTCCACTCATCAGACACAAGGCAGTCAAGAGTGGGGTTAGGTGGAGAACAAGTAAGGGGCTTTTTAGGCTCCTGAAACACATCAGAGGGATCCTGAAGAAACCTCCTGAATTAAAGGAATGTTTAGGGTAGTCAAGACAGCCCTGTTCAGGCCCTCAGCTGAGGGCTCAGGATCAGCCTCAAAGGGGTCCCCAAAAAACTGAGAGGAGCCCACAGCAGAACATTCCTCAACATCTGAATTAACCAACAGTTCTTCCTCAGAGTAATCTGAGATGTCAGGTACTCCCTGTGGTTTGGGCAGGGAAGACCTACCTGAAGAAGGTGTCTGCCATGAGTGGAAGACCCCCTGTAACTGGGATGGAAAGAGTTGCAATGTAGACCAAAGTTCTCTAGCAGCAGCCTTGAACTCTTGCACCCAAACTGGCTCTAATGCATGACTGGAGGTCCCTGGGAAAGACTCAGGGACAGCAGAACATGCTGGGCATAAATGACCTGAGAATTCTCTAGGTAACCCTGAATGACATGAGGAGCAATTCGCAATAGGGGACACAGAGATCCCATCGTCCTTAGTCTAAGGCCTGGCCCCAAGCTCCAACAGATTAGACATTCTAACAGTGTCAAAAACGTTTAATTAATCACACAAGTACAGCATGTGAGATTAAAATTTCACCCCAGAAATCGCTAAAATACACTTATCTGGCAGGCAAAGGGTTAATCTGCAGAGGAAAGAAGGAGAGTCCAAGCCCTGCGTAGGATACTCGGTCTGGAAAAGGCACAAAATGGCTGCCGCGGCGGGAGCCAATCAGAAACGAGCACACAAAGCAAGAGCTCATGGGAAATGTTTTCCCAGAAAAAGTACCCCAACAGTGCCCGAAGCCCCCTGAGCCCCCCCCCAACACACTTAAAACGTTAACCAAATGATAGAACAAGGGCAGACAATTAAAATTAGCCATCTCTGAAGTCGCTACGTTGAGCGGTTGCAGAGATATGTCCCAAACTGTACAATCCCATAGAAGTGAATGGCGCAATGGCGTCTATGCGTTAAAGCTGAACACAAATTTGTCAAAGTTGAAACTGTAAAATAAAAATGCATGAAATATCACTAGAGCATGATAGAAGACCCAGAAAACACTGAACCCAGTAGGGAAAGTGTCAACCCCCCAAAAAAATATGCAGAACCAGCAGCTAAAGGGTTAAGTTGCCACATAAACTTGCTCCAAAACACCCAACAGACATACAGATAATCCCAATGAGGGCAGGAGTGTACAATAGGAACTCCAAAGGAGAACACCCCTGTGCAGAGGGGCACTGTGGGACATGTGGACCTGTGTTTTAATAAGCCGCCTCGGTGGGCAACTCCTGAGGAGAGAACTTGAACCCAAGATTTTATTCCCAGGGCTTAAGGTCCACAAAAATAGCGCCTGGTTATGGAACTAGCCATATTTAAGGGCATAGTCAGAAAAATAAAAATTTTTCTAAAACTATAGCAGAACTGTTCTCTTGCCTGTGTCTTCACCAAAGAACAAATCTTACTGGAGCTGGTTGGCTAGCTGCAGCCAAGGAGGGAAGGTAGGCTCCGCCCCCTGCATTCAATTCTAGAATTGTTCCTGCCTAATTAAAGGGGTGGATCGCCTACCAAAGTTACTAGTAACCTGTATTGGACAACAGAGAAAGAGGCATAAGATTACATGATATTTAAATATCGGGGGTAGAGATGTGGGGGCTATCCAACAGAGACTATCCATCGCAATGTTAGGGGTCAACAGCTTGACACATTCCACCGATTCAATGGAGGAGATTCTGGTGCACTTTGTTTTTGCTCAACTAGGAGTACATTTTTCAACTTTGTAAATAGGAATTATAGCCAAACGTAGACGTCTCTTCTCTAAAGAGACCATAGCTGTTTGAGAGATAGGATTTGTGGCATATAGTTTATTTTTTTAACCACTAAAAAAACTATAAGCATTTTTTATGAGACATTACTATCTCTTTAAATCCTGGGAGTAGCCTGCATGGAAGGGATTTCCTCAGTTGTCAGGTGCTAGATCCAAGAGTGTGGGAGTTTTAGCAGTCTATCTTTGGCCCCATGAGAGCACATGGGGAATATCTGATGGTGCTTTGTAGACAAAGTCTTAAGATCCCAATCGTTTGTACAATGGTGATGGCCAACTGACTATATGTAAATATCCTGGCAGCTTATTGTAACTTTTGTTTTCCCATGTTTGACTGTTTTCTCTCTTTGGGTTCTTTTCAAGATCAAGACACATAGACCTCATATGTCTATTCATAGCTTCAGCAGTTTCCACTTATTTGGTTTCTTTGATAAAGTACAGTATCAGACACATCTACATGACGAACAATCCTCTTTCTTATCTCAGTTTACTCCTCCAAGACCCTTAGGGTGTCATGAACATACAAGATCAAAGCTCAAGAAGAGAAGCTGTGCAACGCTGCTAGGGGCAGAGATATTTCCCTGTAAAGAATCGTGTGAAACAAAAAATGGCACTGCGTGGGTACCTGGATCAAAGGGGCTACGACAAATTTAAGAAAACACCAATATAGAGAAATAAATCTTAAAAATGAATATGAATCAATCGAAACAGAAAAACTACAGGGGGCAAAAGATCTCATAAAAAGGAGAAAAGTCACAAGACAATATAAAACAGATCAAAGACTAGGATGGGTTAAACAGCCCTCACATTGTTTATTGTACACACAGACGCACACCAAAAAAGAGAACAGAAAGAGTACAACCTCCACATAACACTGTTTGCCAGAACAACAGGGACATGAAAGTAGGACCATAGGACTCAAGAGGTTAACTGAACCAGATTCACTCTCTAGACTCTCATTGTTTAAAATGAAGAGCTTCAGAGACACTTAACCTGAGGTAGAAACATTTTGAAAAGAGGTAAACATTCACAATAAAATGCAGTGAAATACACCTGTGAACTGGGCAATCCATGAGCAAAAAAATAGGATTTTAGTCTAACCTGTTAAATACTTCTCTTAGTTCATACAGGTTACTGGTAACTTTGGATAGGCGATCAGCCCCTTTAAGTAGGAAAGAACAATTCTGAAAAGTGACTGCTAGGTAGAGCCTACCTCCTCTCCTTAGATTGCAGCTACCCAATCCCCAACCAGTAAGATTGCAATCTAACTATTGACTAGGTAGTAAGAAGGTAAAGGAAGACTCCTGTGAGCATGAACCCGAAAGGACCCCCACAGCCTGCCACAGGAGAGCCAAGCATGGTCCCTTGACAGGGTGGGAGACCAGTAACCTGTATGGACTAAGAGAAAAGGATTTAACAGATAAGATTAAAATCCTCTTTTCTCTGTCATCTAATGCAGGTTACTGCTAACTTTGGGATGTCCAACCATTAAGCTCCCCAGGGTGGGAAGAAAGGCAAGAACCAGGCGCAGGCCCCCAAAGTCACCAGAGTACCAATGAACCTACAGATCATGAATAGGTCAACACTAACCGCAAAGTGTCAAGGACACTGAACAGGGGTAAAAACAAATCCCATGAACTGTTGCACAGCACACTGAACTAGAGCCAACAGGGCTCAAAAGGAAGAGTACGGAGAGACTAAAAGTTCTTAGACAGGCATGGCTGCCTCGAGGATCTTCCTCCCAAAACTGGCGTCAGCCGATGCCAGGGCATCCACACAATAGAGTTTGGAAAAAGCATGCACAGATAACCAAGTGGCCTCCTTGCACAACTGATCAGCTGAGGCCTGATTCTTGTAGGCCCAAGATGCCCCAATAGACCTCGTAGAATCAGCCGTGACCCAAAAGGGAACAGGCTTCTTACTAAGTTCATAAGCATTACGAATAGTGGACTTGATCCAAGAAGCAATGGTGACCTTGGAAGCAGGCTTCCCTTCCCTGAGACCCTCATGAATGACAGAGTGTGTCAGACTGCCTCAATGGCTCAGTGCGGTGCACATAGAACTTGAGACAATGCACAGCATCCAACAGGTGAAGATCCTTCTCCTTGTCAGAAGCAAGGTTAGGGCAGAAAGAATGAACCACAATCTCCTGATTAATGTGAAACTTGGACACCACCTTTGGGAGAAACTCTTGCGAAGTGTGAAGCACTGCCTTGTCCTTGTGAAACACCAAAAAGGGTGGTATACAGGACAGGTCATGGTGCTCCGCACCACAGTGAACAGACACAATCGCCAGGAGAAAAGACATCTTCTACGTCAACAGACAGAGGAAGAGTGGCCAATGACTCGAAGGAAGGGCGCTGAAGGATGCCCAAAACCAAGTTAAGGTCCCACTGAGGAGCGGGAGTCTTAAACACGGGATGGGTATGAGCAACGCCTTAGAAGAAAACATTGACATCAGGAAGAATACTAAGGCGCCTCTGAAAGAAAACAGGGAGAGCAGAAGTCTGAACCTGAAGAGAACTGACACCCTTATCCACACCATCCTGGAGGAAGGAAAGGACCATAGGAAGGTCAAAATCCTGAGACAGGTCCCTATCAGCACACCAAGATAGAAAGGTAGACCAAACTCGATGGTAGGCCTTAGAGGAAACCAGCTTACGGGCACTAAGCTACTTATGAACTTAATGGAATCATTTTAAGGGACTCATTGCTAGAGAAAGACCTGGGTATCCTTGTCAACTACAAACTTGGAAGCCGATTCCTTTTGGCAGGCACCTTTTTCCTCTGGACCACTGGCAGGCAAATACCCTTCCCTCCAGTGGCTTCGCTGATCAGATCCTTGAGATCAGGCCCAAACAGGGAGGTGCCCTGAAAGGGCAAAGACAGGAGAGCCCTCTTGGAGGCCGTTTCAGCAGACCAGATCTTGAGCCAAAGAGCACATCTGGATACCAAAGACATGGTAGATTCCCTGGCTACCATACGTACAGCGTCAAACAGGGAAGCAGAAACATAATGCTGAGCCTCAGAAATGTTGGCGAGAAGCCGCAACATGTCAGCAGTAGGGTCCCATGATGGACGGCTGAAGTGAACTGTTCAGTGCAAACAGCCACAGCTTTATTCACCCATGCTGCAGCAAATGCAGGGTGGAGGGCAGAACCAGCAATAGCAAAAATAGCTTTGAGAGAGGTCTCAAAAGCTTCTTGTTAGTCCAGTCTTTCAGAGCAGATGCATCAGCCACAGGCAAGGCAGTGGACTTAGAAAGCCTGTAAACACGGGCATCCACCTTGGGGGGGATAAACCCACTGCGTAAGGGCCGTTTCAGAGAATGGGTAAAGCTTAGCAAACTTTCTAGATACAGATGGTTTCCTGTCTGGAAACTTCCACTCCACAGACACCTACTGGTCAAGGGTGGGGTTAGGTGGAAAACAGGTATGAGGCCTAACAGGCTCCTGGAACACATCGGAGGGGTTAGAAGAAACCTCCTGCACCAAGGGAATGTTCAGGGTGGTCAACACAGCTCTGATCAGGCCCTAAGCTGAGAGGATGGGGTCAGCCTCAAAGGGGTTCCAAAAACACGGAGATGAAGGACAGCTGAACAGTCGTCATCATCATCAGAGTCCACCAATAATTCCTCCTCAGAGGAATCAGACACATCAGGTACACCCAGCGGTTTAGGCAGGGAAGATCTGATAGGGGCGGGGGCCTGCTATGAGTGGAAGACCCCTGTAAAGTGGATGGAAGGAGTTGTGAGGTGGACCGGAGGTCCCTGGTAGTAGCCTTACACTCTTGTATCCATACAGGCTCTAGTGCATGGCTGGAGGTCCCTGCAGGGGATTCAGGGGAAGCAGTTCATGCTGGGCAAACATGACCTGAGTATTCTCTAGGTAACCCTGAGTGACATGAGGAGCAATGAGCAATGGGGGACACAGGCGTCACAGTGTCCTTAGTCTTAGGTTTACCCCAAGGTCTAACTGACCCAAAACAGTGTGTATGATAAATAAATTCCCCCCAGAAACGCTAAATAAGACTTTTCTGGTAGGCGAAGGGTTAATCTGCTGAGGAGAGGAGTGTCCAAACCCTGCGTAGACACAAAATGACTGCTGCGTCGGGAGCCAATTAGTAACTAGCGCTCATGAGAAATGTAGTTTTGCTACCGGAGTACCCCAACAGTGTCCGAAGCCCCCTAAGGCCCCAACATGCCCAGAACGTTGACCAAACAACATCGCAAGGGCAAACCAACCCAATGAGCCATATTTCACCTCACTATATGGAGCAGTTGCAGAGATATGTCCCAAACTGTAAAGTCCCATAGAATTGAATGGAGCAATAGCGTCTATGTGGTAAACACGCACCTTAAAGGCGCAGAACAGAAAGTTAACGAGGTGGATACCAAAATGTAAAACCACTCAAAAGCCCACTAGAATAAGTCAGTAGACCAATAAACACTGGTCCCAGTAGGGAAAGTGCTCACCCCCCCTCCAAATATGTTAACCAGCAACCAAAGGGTTAAGTTACAACAGAAACATGCTCCAGACACCTCACAGACATACAGATAAACCCAATGAGTGCATGAGTGTATAATAGGAACTCCAAATGAGAGCCCTGTGTGGAGGGGAAGCATGGGACATGTGGACCTCAGCACTCAAAGCAGGTCTTCTGCAGTGGCATAACAATAGGGGCTGCACCGGCGACCGGGCCCATCACTCCATGGGCCCGGCCACCCCTGCAACCCCCGTTCGGCGCAAGCAGCTGAGGACGAGGTCTGTGCTTTCTTCCACACAGACGTCAGCTCTAGCAGATGAGGATCCTTCCGTCGACACTGAAGTAGTAATGCAGAGCCCTGGGAGATGACATCTCCCAGCGCTCTGCATTACTGAAGTACCATGCGGGAGATCCGGCTGTGCAGAAGACCTCTCCTTCCACACCAGCCGCTGGACCACCATGGAGGTAGGAGATGGGCACAGAGGGTGTCAGTGGAGGCAATGTGGGGGCAATTGTGGCAATCGTGGCTAGTGGGGGCAACTGTGGCTAATCGGAGGCAATGGCAATTTTTGCACCAGGGCCTGGTGGCTTCTAGTTACCCCTCTGGTCTTCTGATTACCATATATCAAGAAGACTCAGTGGGCAACTCCAGAGGAAAGAACTTGCAGCCAAGATTTCCCCCCCAGGGCTTAGGTCCACAAAAGCACCTGGTAAACTGAGCTATCTACATTTGGGTGATTGGAATTGTCAGTGATGGTAATCCACCTAATGGTGGTATCCCATATCTAACAGAAAAATCATAAAGAAGCTAAAACTATAGCAGAACTGTTCTCTTGCTTTGTGTCTTGACCAAGGAACAAATCTTACTGGTTGGAGATCGGCTAGCTGCAAGCTAAGGAGAGGAGGTAGGGTCCACCCAGCAGTCACTTTTCAGAATTGTTCCTGCCTACTTAAAGGGGCTGATCGCCTACCCAAAGTTACCATTAAACTGTATTGGACGACAGAGAAAGCCAGTTAAGGGAATCCTGCATAATGGGGGATTATACAGCCCCATATGACTAGGAATAAAAATAAAGAAGTTAATTAAGAGAACAGGGTCTAAACACCCTTTTTGTAAGGCAGGTCACTTGAAACTGGGAATAGGAGGTGGGGTAAAGTAGAGGGAAGCAGGATGTCTCTGCCTATGAGGCCTTATGAGGTACAACTTTACTCATAGTTCCTGTGTACAACAATGGACAACAGAGAAAACTCCTGGGTAAAACCTCATCTAGAATATAGTACAGTTTTGGATACCAGTTCTTAAAGACATTATTTAACTGTAAAAAGTACAGAAACGTGCAACACAACTAATAAAGGGATTGGAAGACTTTTTAACAAAGAAAATTAGGGAAAATGGGTTTGTTTACATTGGAGAACATGAATCTAAGGTGGGTATTTGATCAAAATTTACAAACATATTGAAGGCCATATAAGGAACTCTTTGTGGGGGACCCTTAAAGAGATTAGTAAATAAAAACAAAGGGGCACCAAGTAATATTAGAGGAAATGTGCTGTGGCACACAGGAAAGGCAAGGACGTTTTCCCACTACGTGAAGCATAATTGAAAATTGAGTTGTGTTTGCCTTCATTTAGGTCAACAAAAAGGGTCTGGCAAATGCTGAACTTGATGTAATTTTTTTCTCATTATCAATGATGTAACTGTGATGCAAAACCTAAGTGTGACAAGAGCGCATTGAAAACAAATAAATCGAATCTTGTGGATGGTGCCTTCTTAAAGGGATAGTAATACTTCGTTTTAACTTTATTTTATTTTGTAGGCATTAAAAAAACATGAAGAATGATACAAGTCTTACCTCTCAAACCTTTATGGTTTATGAGATATTCACAAGCAAAGTTCCCCTCCCCGCCCCTTTTACCTAGTGTAAGCCATCTCTTCTCAGATGTGAATCTGGTTGTAAGACCAGACAGATAACAGCAGGGGACATTCTTCTTACAATGAAGACAAAGAAAGCCCTTCCCCCCCTTGACAAGTTTTTCAGCTTTTTCCCTCATCTTAATTGAAGATTGTCCCTCTCTGCAGTCTACCTGGGCACCTCCCTTCTGATTTGGCTGAACGGGGGGGGATACTTTGCTTGTGAATATCTCTTAAACCATAAAGGTTTGAGAGATAAGACATATATCGTTCTTCATGTTTTTTTAATGCCTACAAAATAAAATAAAGATAAAACGAAGTATTACTATCCCTTTAAGTATTGCTCAGTCACATTTCTGCTATCATTTGTCACTACAGAGAATACATTTCCATATTCATATCAGTCTATTCCCATCTACAAACGGTCCAGTGGCAAAAATCAGGCAAACCTTTCCACAAGAGAAACTGCAAAATTCCAGATACCCGTATCAACCTTAAGTGATCTTCCTTAATGAGGAACAGATGATTCCCCCTAGGCACATAGAAAGCAAGGGCCAAAGCCTAGGATAGCCTTCCAGTTTGAGAGACAGTAAAACAAAAGTGATGTGACAAGTGCACACAAAGAATGAATAAAACTAAATGTATTCTTTGGGATGGTGCTCCCTCGGGTGCTGCTCAGTGATGTTTGCAGAGCATACATTTCCAATTTCTACTTTGTCAGTAAGGTGCAGCTGATTCCCCTTTCGGACACTAAAAAAGTAAGACCTCCTTGTGCAGAGATAATGTGTCTGACATTTAGGTGGTGCCAGTTTTATATGAATAAGGAAATGTTTTCTCTGCAATAGCACTTAGGTGCGGAAAAAGTGCAAGAGTAGAACCAAAGAATAAACTATTTTTTTTATATTCGTCCTCAGTGTGACTTTTTCAATTTTTTTTTTTTTTTTTTGTAATCTCTCCAAATGGGAAGCTATACCGGGCATAGATCTGTTGAATGTCACTGATTAAGCGCACTAAAGAAAAAAAACATATATGGATTTTTGCCATCTCTCATATGCAAAGGTTTGCCATACATTTTGTCTAATCAGTGCTTTAAATACTTTTTCTTTTGTAATAATGATACAAGAAAAACAAAGTACCTGAGCGGTGTGAAGCAGCTTGCTGTAAACAGTAACTTTTCGTTCATGAGCCAAAACTTTACTTTTCTTGGCATACAGGGACTTTAGACTCTTGAGTTTTACGCCAAAATACATCAGCTGATAAATATAAAACAAAACACGCAAAAATTAGTTTTTGCTATATTACAAACACTGTACAGTTTATATCGGACTAATGAAGTTATTTTGGAAATGCTTAGAAACAAGTTCTTTCTACCTCGTTCTCAGAGCACATTCTCATTGCTTCCCAAAGAAGGCTGTTCACTTCTGTTAATGGCTTCTCTTGTATTGCTGCACAACTCTTTAGCCTGGGAAGACACATGAATGTGGTTAGTGCTTGGTAATCATTATTTAAATAGCCTCTATAATACAATTACAACATATTTTGTAGTGCTGCACAACTCAGCTAGCATACAATAATAGGATTTTAGTCTTACCTGTTAAATCCTTTTCACTTAGTCCATACAGGTTACTGGTAACACTGGGAGGCGTCAGTCCCCTTTAAGTAGGCAGGAACATTCTCTAAATGTATGCAGGGGGTGGAGCCTCCCTTCCCTCTCAGGCTGCCTCATCCAGTCTGCCCCCAGAATTGTTTGAGAGCTAAACAGACTAGATAGAAGAAGGAAAGACGACTCCTGTGAGCATGCCCCGAAGGACTCCCACAGAATGCCACAGGAGAGCCAAGCATGGTCTCTTGACAGGGTGGGAGACAAGTAACCTGTATGGACTAAGTGAAAAGGATTTAACAGGTAAGACTAAAATCCTATTTTCACTGTCGTCCAATACAGGTTACTGGTAACACTGGGATGTCCAAACATTGAGTTTCCCAGAGGTGGGAAGAAGGCAAGGACCAGGTGTAAGGCCCCCAGCGTCACCAGGACCCCTATGAACCAACCGGTCAACGGACACCAACTAGGGGTAAAACAGACCCCAGGAACGATTGCACAGCACACTGAACTAGAGCCAACAGGGCTCAACAGTAAGGAAGCACTAAGAACTACAGAAGAAGAAGACCGTAGACAGGCAATACTGCCTCCAGAACCTTCCTCCCAAAACTGGCATTAGCCGAGACCAGCACATCCACACGGTAGTGCTCCGAAAAGGTGTGCACAGAAGACCAAGTGGCCGCCCGGCACCGCTGTTCAGCAGATGCTGAATTCTCGTAAGCCCAAGAGGCCCCAAGTGACCTAGTAGAATGAGCAGTAACCCGAAAGGGAACATGCTTATTCTTCAATTCGTAATCCTTACGAATAGTAGACTGTATCCAAGATGCAATGGATACCCTGGATGCCCGTCTCCCTGCCCTAGGACCCTCAGGAATGACGAACAGAGCGTCAGACTTCCTAATAGACTCAGTGCGATGAACATAAAACTTGAGACAACGCACAACATTCAACAAGTGGAGATACCTCTCCGTGTCAGAGGAAGGATTAGGGCAAAAAGAGGGCACCACAATTTCCTGAGTGATGTGGAACTCGGAGACCACCTTATGGAAAAACTCCGGAGAAATACGAAGCACGGCCTTATCCTTGTGGAACACTAGATAAGGCAGTTGACAAGACAGAGCTTGTAATTCCGCTACTCGGCGAACTGAAACCATAGCCAAAAGGAAGGCCATCTTCCAAGACAAAAGGCGCAAAGGAATAGTAGCCAAGGACTCAAAGGGGGGGTGCAGAAGAACCCCCAAAATCAGATTAAGGTCCCACTGAGGAGCCGGACTCCTAAAGGCAGGACGAACATGAGCCACACCTTGGAAGAAAATCCTGAATTCAGGAAGAACAGCAAAATGCTTCTGGAAAAAGACAGAGAGCGCCGAAGTCTGGACCTTCAGAGAACTCAGACTAAGCCCCTTATCCACACCGTCCTGCAAAAAGGCCAGGACCGTAGGAAGATGAAAGGCATGCGACAGATCCCTGTCAGCACACCACGACACAAAGGTCGACCAGACTCTGAGAGAGCTTGGAAGAAACAGGCTTACGAGCGCGTAGCATAGTAGACACCACAGCAGAATAAAACCCTTTCTTCCTTAAAATCGAGGATTCAACATATAGGCCAAAAAATTGAGCCGAAAAACATAGTCTTCCACAGATAACCCTGTAGAAGAATAGCTGGACGAAAGGAGAGCCAAGCTGACTCCACCACAGATAGGGTCAAAACCCCAGAGACCATGGTTGACAATGTCAATCTAGAACAATCAATATTACCGGATAACATACCAATTACAATTTCCGTGACACCCATATTAACATAGGGAGAGGAGAAAAAATGGCCAGAGAGGATGTCCAGGGATGGACATTGCATCAGCATCAGAGTTAAAGTGCCTCTCCACAAAGAGGAAGACGGCGGAACCTTCCTGTCGTGTCCCATTGCCATCAGATCCACTGAGGAATTCCCCATCCCAAACTAGGAGTTGAAACACGTCCTGATGTAGGTCCAACGTTCCAAGACAACTGCAGAAGTCTGCCATAACGTTGTTTACGCCTGGAATGATCACTGTGGAAATGACAGGAACAGGAACCTCTGCCCAGGATAGAATGGCCTTGACCTCTAACCAAGCGGAGAGACTTCGTGTCCCGCCCTGACTGATAAAGTAAGCAACTGCCGTGGCATCGTCGGACTCGTCCACCAGGTTAGACTCCCGATGATGGGAAGACGGGACTCCTCCATGAATCACTTCCCCTGAGCGCTAAAGCGACCCAGAACAGCTCCCCAGCCCAAGAGGCTGGCATCCGATGTGACCTCGGTCCAGTAGGGAATCAGGAAGGATCTTCCCAGAGGAGAGTGGAAAGGCCCAACCACCACTCCAAGCTCAACTCGACATGAGGAGGGAGAGAGAGATCGGTAGCTTCCGAAGATCTGGTCGGTCCCTGCATGTCCATATCACAAACCTCGAAGTTCCCTGGCATGTACCATGGCAAATGGAACCGCCTCAATCGTGGAGATGGACTACCCCACCAGAAAAAATAACTTCAAAACCAGTATCCGATCGCTGGATAGGATCATTGAGGTCCTTCGAGTAAGATGATGGTTACCTAGTCCGGTAGAAAAACATGAACCTCTAAGTATTGAACAGAAGACCCAGGTGCCGAATGGAACAAGGTCTGACTGGACCCATTTCACGATCCAACCGTGAAGAGAAGGAATTGAATACAGGTCTGGACCTGCTGAAGAAGGTGGTCCACAGCTGATGCTTGCATAAGGCAAGTGGTCCGCGACAAAGAACTCTGATGCCGTCCCAATGGAAGATGGATATCAAGGCCCCCAGCCCCGGTGAAAACCTGGGACTGCTGACAGACCGATGGAAGGCTGAAATTGAGAATGACCTCTGGCGCAGTAAAACCCAAATACTGCCTGCTCTCTAGAAGGACTGGGAAGAGCAATACGCATCCTAAGGCCCAGAGAAGCAAGAAACTCCCCCGCAGCGAATACTGTGAGCAGATACTCCTGATGATAGTGAGACTGCACTACGAAGGAATTAAGATCTTTCAGATCCAAAATAGGGCGGCATCCGACAACCCTTTTATTTATTTATTTTTGTTGGTCATCACAAAGAGGCTTGAATAGAATCTTGAACCCCTGACCGCAGGGGGGACCTGTTCCAGGACATCCTTGTCCAGAAGAACCTGAATAGCATCTTCGTGGGAGGGAAAGGGATCTAGTATCCCTCAAACACCACCAGAAAAGCTCACAAGTCCGACACTGAATCATCCCACAGTGTCGAGAGACATTCCGAAGCAGATACAAGTCTAGGGCTTGTATGAGGCCTAGGGCCATAATTGCTGCATGGTCCAGGAGGAACGTGGAACAGATGGAACCACCTGGTTCATTGTACGGGACTGAGAGAAAAGAAACGAAAAGACCGGTTACGCGTAGACGGCAACCCTTTTATTTATTTAGTTTGAAACCAATGGTAGAAGACACTCTAACCCCTGAGTCCCCTCTAATCAGTTCCTTGAGTTCGGATCCCAACAAGGAAGTACCCTCAAAAGGCAAAGGAAAACTTTCCTGGAAGCAGTGAGAGCAGACCAATCAAAAGACAAGGCGCACGCCAAGCCGCCACAGAAGTAGTGGAGGCCCTTGCCATCATGTGGGTGGCATCAAGGGCAGAAGCAGAAACATAGCGTTGATCTACAGAGAGAATAACAAGGAGACACACTGTCTCTGAAGTAGGCGCATTCTGACAGACCACCAGTGGGTTGCACAGTACAGACTGTAACAGCCCGGTTAACCCATGCAACAGCAAAGGCTGGACGCAAAGCAGAACCAAAAGAAGCGAAAATGGACTTGAGGGAAACCTCAAGTTACTTGTCAGTCCAATCTAGCAGCGTCAGAAACATGTAGACAGTAAGTTGAGACAGTCTAGATATGGGTGCTTCCACCTTAGGCGGATGAAGCCATGTAGTCATTTCTGTTTGAGAAAAAGGAAAAGGTTTAGCAAACATTCTAGACACTGAAGAGGACTTGTCTGGAGTAGTCCATGGTCAAGAGTTGGGTTAGGAGGAAAATGAGTAAGGGGCTTTACAGGCACCTGAAAAAAAACATCAGAGGGAACAGAGTGAACCTCCTGAACCGATGGAATGTTGAGAGTGGGCAATACAGCCCTGATCAGGCCCTCAGTAGAGGTTTCAGGATCAGTTACAAATGGGTCCCTTAAGAGACCTGGAAGATTCCAAAAGAGCACCAACCTCAACATTCCAAACTAGCAACAATTCTTCCTCAGAAGAATCTAACACATCAGGTGCTCCCTGAGGTTGAGACATGGAGGATCTGATAATAGAAGGGGGTCTGCCATAACTGAAGTGCCCCCTGTATCTGGGATGCAAAGAGCTGTAAAGATCTCCAGTTGCAGCCTTAAACTCTTGCACCCAAGCTGGCTCAATAGCATGGCTGGAAGGCCCTGGGTTGCTGCCAGGAACCTCAGAACCTGCTGAGCAGAAATGACCAGAGAACACTCCAGGTAGCCCTGTGTGACAGGAAGAGCAGTGCGCAGTGGGGGATACTGAACCCCAGCTTCCTTAGTCTTAGGTCTAGTCCCTATCTCCAGCGGTATAGACATTCATACATCGTCAAAATAACCAACGGTACAATGAATTACCCAATTGTAGTGTGTAAGATTGATATTTCACCCCAGAAACGCTAAATATAGACTGTTCTGGCAGGCGAAGGGTCAATCTGCAGAGGAGAAAAGGATTGTCCAAGCCATATATAGGATACTCATTGAGAAAAGTGCCCAAAATGGCTGCCGCGACGGGAGCCAATCAGAAATTAGGCGCGAAACAAGCGCTCATGGGAAATGTCGTTTTTCCCAAAAAGTACCCCAATACAGTGCCCGAAGCCCCCCAACACACGAACTATAAACCGGATGATAGAGCAAGGGTAGACAAGAAACAACTAAAAATTGAAGAGAGATGTTCTCCACCTGTGTGTCTTACACAGGAACAAACAATTCTGGGGGCAGACTGGATGAGGCAGCCTGAGAGGGAAGGGAGGTTCCACCCCCTGCATACATTTAGAGAATGTCCCTGCCTACTTAAAGGGGACTGCCGCCTCCCAGCATTACCAGTAACCTGTATTGGACGACAGTGAAAATACGATTTCGTGATCTGATGTATTGATACAAGAACAAAACAGTATAATAAGTAGACAGTGCTCCATTTTAGTGTACAAGTGACAAATCAAGATAGCACAAATACACTGCTCCAAAAAATAAAGGGAACACTAAGATTACACATCCCACTGCTCCAAAAAATAAAGGGAACACTAAGATTACACATCCTAGATCTGAATGAATGAACGGACAACAAAATCACACAAAAGTTCTCAATGTAAATCAAATTTATCAACCCATGGAGGTCTGGATATGGAGTCATACTCAAAATGGAAAACCACACTACAGGCTGATCCATCTTTGATGTAATATCCTTAAAACAAGTCAAAATGAGGCTCAGTAGTGTGTGTGGCCTCCACGTGCCCATATGACCTCCCTACAACGCCTGGGCATGCTCCTCATGAGGTTGCGGATGGTCTCCTGAGGGATGTCCTCGCAGACCTGGACTAAAGCATCCGCCAACTCCTGGACAGTCTGTGGTGCAACGTGGCGTTGGTGGATGGAGAGAGACATGATGTCCCAGATGTGCTCAATCGGATTCAGGTCTGGGGAACGGGCGGGCCAGTCCATAGCATCAATGCCTTCCTCTTGCAGGAATTGCTGACACACTCCAGTCACATGAGGTCTAGCATTGTCTTGCATTAGGAGGAACCCAGGGCCAACCGCACCAGCATATGGTCTCACAAGGGGTCTGAGGATCTCATCTCGGTACCTAATGGCAGTCAGGCTACCTCTGGCAAGCACAAGGAGGGCTGTGTGGCCCCCCAAAGAAATGCCACCCCACACCATTACTGACCCACCGCCAAACCGGTCATGCTGGAGGATGTTGCAGGCAGCAGAACGTTCTCCATGGCTTCTCCAGACTCTGTCACATGTGCTCAGTGTGAACCTGCTTTCATCTGTGAAGAGCACAGGGCGCCAGTGGCGTATTTGCCAATCTTGGTGTTCTCTGGCAAATGCCAAATGTCCTGCACGGTGTTGGGCTGTAAGCACAACCCCCACCTGTGGACGTCGGGCCCTCATACCACCCTCATGGAGTCTGTTTCTGACCGTTTGAGTGGACACATGCACATTTGTGGCCTGCTGGAGGTCATTTTGCAGGGCTCTGGCAGTGCTCCTCCTGACCCTCCTTGCAAAAAGGCGGAGATAGCGGTCCTGCTGCTGGGCTGTTGCCTTCCTACGGCCTCCTCCACGTCTTCTGATGTACTGGCCTGTCTCCTGGTAGCGCCTCCATGCTCTGGACACTACGCTGACAGACACAGCAAACCTTCTTGCCACAGCTCGCATTGATGTGCCATCCTGGATGAGGTGCACTACCTGAGCCACTTGTGTGGGTTGTAGACTCCGTCTCATGCTACCACTAGAGTGAAAGCACCGCCAGCATTCAAAAGTGACCAAAACATCAGCCAGGAAGCAAAGGAACTGAGAAGTGGTCTGTGGTCACCACCTGCAGAACCACTCCTTTATTGGGGGCATCTTGCCAATTGCCTATAATTTCCACCTGTTGTCTGTTCCATTTGCACAACAGCATGTGGAATTGATTGTGTGATTTCACAGAAGTGTGACTGACTTCGAGTTACATTTTGTTGTTTAAGTGTTCCCTTTATTTTTTTGAGCAGTTTACAAAGGGCCCCTAGGAATATTGCCCTTGTGTGTTAGTTCAAGAGAGATAATCAAATCAGTCCTAAATATCATTTCCATGGGGGTGAATATGCCAGTTGTTAGAAGGACCACAGAATACAACTCCTCCCACCACATCATTAATTTTAACCTGTATGGTTTCTCAATGTGTTGTGAAACCCTCTGTTTTTAAAGAGTTAAGTAGGCTCCTGCTCTCTTTCTACTTCACTATGAAAAAAAGCTATCAACACCTGTAATGTTTGCTTCCATGGACATGGCATGCAGAACGGATTAAAGATGTCACTTAAAGGCAAAAGAGCTGGATTCATAGAAGTCATTATGATTTTATGGCCATAGTACAGAGAGGGGATTGTTTATCCCCACTTCCCAGATCACAAGGGAAAATGAAATCAAGATCAAGTTTATCTTACTCCTCAATGGTCTGGTATAGGGCATGGCATTCCTCCTCATACACATGCAGTTTGGGTTGGTATATGTACTGATCTAGCAGCAGGTCTTCTGTACTGGCAGCTTCATTTGCCCGTCTCTGTAGAAGAAAGAAAAAAAAATGACCATGGCATCAAAAGCTATTTTTCATGCATTAAATTGCCTTACACACAAAGTTTTGTAAGGTTGGTAACACTTGTTAATCAAATACTGTAACACAAAAAAACAACAATTGAAAGGAAAATCCAATAGTTTGCTGAATTCAAAAGCTCCTTTTACATATATTTTTGTGGTTGAAACGACTAGCTATAAAGATTGTTCTGTATTTGAGTGTATGTATGTATATAAATGTATGAGTGTGTGTGTGTGTATATGAGTATGTATATGTGTGTGTGTGTGTATATGAGTATGTATATGTGTGTGTGTGTGTATATGAGTATGTATATGTGTGTGTGTGTATATGAGTATGTATATGTGTGTGTGTGTATATGAGTATGTATGTGTGTGTGTGTATATGAGTATGTGTGTGTGTGTGCCTAAGTTTGTATGTTGTTTAAAAAAAAAAAAAAAAAAAAAAAAAAAATTATATATATATATATATATATATATATATATATATATATATATATATATATATATATATATATATATATATATATGAGAGACACACACACACACACACACACACACTAATATATATTAGAATATAGGATATATATATCTCCTATATTCTAATTCGCTAAGGCTGTTTGTCAGAAGACTTAATGCGCAATAGAGAGGGCTGTGTGCGCTGTAGTCTTGCGATACTGAGCAGGGTGCTCCAAATTCAGACCGGAGTCCTCTCTGCACACCTTTGGCTCCGTATCAGCCGTGGCTCGGGCAGTCAGTACTGCGCATGACTGCAGCGCCACCAGTGCTTGCCCATGTACACAGGCTTTAAAACTAGTGTATATATATATATATATATATATATATATATATATATATATATATATATATATATATATATATATATATATATATATATATATCTCCCACTTATTTATACAAGCTTAGATTCGTTTGGCAAGATCTGTTCCTCATAAAACCTTGTGAATTCCCACTTATAATTTGGTTTGTCACAATGTATACTGAATATTATCCAAATTTCCCTAGTTCCAAGGTCAAACTCTTTAAATACTGAAAAAAAGTGGTTTTGTCAACACTCTTCTGAATTCCTGAAAAACCCCAGGATGTATGTCAAAGACCAGGTGCACTGTCAGTCTCTCAATACTGTCTAGTCATTCCTTGATTTCTTCTTATGCTAACCTTATAGCTGAGAATCGTATGGTTGTATTTGTTAAGGCTCTTCTACAGTTGCTTGTTTCATGTTAGATACTGAAAAAGAAAACTTCGTTCAGAACAGCCTTTCCTAACTAACTTACACGTCTAATTTGTTTGAAAGGTTCAGAAGCTTTTCTCCAAGTTTTTAGGTATTTGCAATTCTTGTTTGGATTCCTGTTTTTTCTAACTCATTTGCCCTTTTTACAATCCTTCTTGAACTCATTATAATTTAAAGAAATACTCTGTTTCTTCAGACTTAATCTAAATGCCTTATTTTCCTTGACATCGCCTTATTTACATTAAAGAGGATCTATCATCATAATAACATTGCCCCTTCTCTTGTAAGTTCTGTGCAGCAGATGCCTGCCAAATAAGTTGTATTACTTCAATAATGCAGTCTTATTCTCTCACAGTCACTCACTTCTCGACTATCTTAGAGGTTATAACACTGGTATAAAACAACGGGTAGGAGTACCCTGGTCTTACTCAGTAGAAAAAGCTGTGTACCTGTGATCCTAGAGGCGTAATAGGAAGTAACCCCCCTTATGCTTTAACCTCTATGAGTACTAGAAGGTATATCCCTGGGTTTTGTTCTAATGACCAGCGTAATAGGAAGCAGCAATAGGTATATGACATGATTATATGTAAGTTGTGGAACTCTTTATATCTTGCAAGATTATTTGGTATTATATCCAGCTACAGGAACTCTGTGGCCAACTGTCATTCTTATACAACCATCCATATGGTCTGAACTCTTTGCCTTTGACCGGCACACCCATTTATGATTTACTGTCCCTATTCATGTATGGTATGTTCCCTACAGATTTTCAAATGAACTGGAATTATATTAATGACATTTTATATACCTCAGTGTCTGCAAGACACTCATTTCAAGTTATATTAACAATATCTGAATATAGATTTATATCTACTGTGAACATTAATATCATAGTGTACATTTACTGGTACACCTTCACCAAGTTTCTTATTCTGTTTATAGGTGTTGGATTACTCTTTAACATCTAGTCTTGATACTTCTCAGCCCTTCATACAGACTCGTGCATTGATTAGCTTGACATACTCTAATAGGTTATTACTTGTACTGCGTTAGGGAATCGCTAAATTCTTACCCACACGTTCATTTCATAACTAAACACGAGCAATAGATATGAAGTGATCCTGGGAGATACAAGACTAATCAGATTATTATAATCTACAAATAGGGGTGTTACGTTAACCATACGTCATTAATGCCTAACATACATCCATATATTATTGCTCCGGGATCCTTGATACATTTAGATTTGGCATACTTGTTCTTTTAGCACATACCCTATTCACCCAATGAGTGAGTGTATGAGTATGGATTTACCATCACAGCAGAAATCCTAAACATGCCATAATTACAGGGATTTAATATATGATGTGCAATACAATATGATTGGTTATTGAGAAGCATTGACTAGCCTTCCATCAATATCTGTGTGATACCAATAGTAGTGGAATACTATGCCGGATAGTGAACACAGGGTCAGATCTCACAACCCATTATCTGCATATTAAGGTATCATATATTTCATAGTTTTATTTCTTATTCAACATAGTCTTAGTCTCTGTAAATATCATATTATCAATATAAGTCTTTATGATCCAGTTTTCCAATCTTACTCTCTGCGTTGCAATGAGAGGGAGACTATGGACTGGTATATTGAGTTACTTGTCTGCAGAAGAGGGATGTATTATAGGTCTGTAATGATTCATGTGGCTTTCAAATGTTTCTCTCTTTATTTATGTTGTTCATTTGAGGTTTGCTACATTTTGATACATTTCTATACCCGGCAGACACAATATATATATAGAATACTTTGTATCCTGATGTATGGCTGTCTAGTCCATAAGATTCGATTATCTTTTCTGGTGAATAGATTATACACTGTGTACCCATATATGTATTTTATTTTCATTTGCATTGTTGTTTTGCACGATTATATTATTTATGTTTATTTGGGTATTGTGGGTTTATGCATATTCATAGGAATTATGTTCCTACTGGTGCCGTTAGGTGTGCGCCAATTTTAACGTTGTGTTGTAGATGGGGTATATAAGGTTTGTGTTCACTGTGTGGTGACATCTTGATAAAGGCCACCAGTGGTGGCCGAAACATAGATTGAATAAACCACTTTTGTTTTCACCATAACAAAAGATCCTGTGAGTGCTTTCTTTCAACATACAACATATATTTAAGTTGGGCAATTTATATCTAGGGTTTAATGCTTCTTTACATAAGAAAAGATAACAGTTTTCCATTGAAAAGCCAACTTCCTGAGAATGTTACCAATGACTTCAGACAAGGAAGTGATGAATGGAGAAAAAAAAAAAAAGTTCATGCAATAACACCTTATAGGAACACCAACAACAAAACTTAAATGGATCATATAAAGTAAGTATGCAAGTATAAAATGCTCTGCTGGGTAGCGGAGGTCATATATATTACACACTATATATATATATATATATATATATATATATATATATATATATATATATATATATATATATATATATATATATATATATATATATATATATATATATATATATATATATCTTTAACGTATTCTGTGGAGGTATTCATTCACACATTCTGCAGTTTTTAGTATAAGCAATGTAAACTGCCAGACACACTAAAAACTCTCTCAATATAAAAGTGGGTAACTATCAATTAAAGGGACATTAATGTCCCATAACATTGTTTTTTTTCTCTTTAGAGTTTTGTAGAGCATAAAAAATAAGCTAAATGTCACAAATCTTCTCTCTCAAACCACTATGGTTTGAGAGATATAATCCTTTAAAATTCCTCTTCTCCTTCTGTCAGCTGTAAAGCTGAAGGAGGAGATCTGTGTCGGCCTACACAAGTAGGCTCTTCAGCAGACACACAATAGCGCAATTTAAACAGAATTACTTCTTTGGAATGGTGTAAAAGGTGTGCTTGCAAACCAGGCACACTTTGTAGACCGTTCCAAAGAAGTCATTCTTTTTAAATCGCCCTATTGCGGCTCTGCTGAAGAGCCACTTGTCGGTCCCCGGACCAGGAACTCCTGCTGTCAGCTTACAGCCGACATCAGAGGAAAAGGAGGGAGAGGGGAACTTTAGCTGATATCTCTCAAACCATAACGGTTTGAGAGATGAAATTTGTGTCATTTAGCTTATTTTTTAAGCTCTACAAAACTCTATTTAAATTTTATGGGACATTACTGCCCCTTTAACTGCATTAGATCATGTCACCCTTTACGAGCTTGCACAATCAAAATGAAGCAAACCATTTAATTTGTACAAAGTAATTTCACTTAGGAGTCAGCATTCCCTTGATTTGCTTTTAGGTATGGAATCTTTTACATAAAGGAATGTGAAAGATGCTTTAATCATAAACGCACCTTATATTTTAAAGTAAAAATCAACAATCAAAATTGATAAGTTAGGGTACTTACATTTGCTGGAAGTTCACTGTACCGTGGCTTTTGAATAAGTATATGAATCCTAAGCAGCATAAAAAACTCCTTTACAGTAATTGTTCCATCTTGGAATTTCTGAAACATAAACAACTTGTAAGATGATCAAGGCATTACTATTGCTGGCTCAACAGGCTACAGAGTTTTAACTTAATAAAAGAAAAAAGCTTGGTGCAATAACTAAAAGGTTCAAGCTCACTTTTATACACAAAAAACCTGAAGACATTTTATTCCAGGAAAACTTGTCCTTGAACTTCAACTAAATCATAACTTAATTCTACTTTACTTAAGGTAGACATCTAGTAGTAGGTCTTATTTTAACAAGGATATAAATAGTACTCTGTAGGATGGAAGTGTAATTAATAGACCAACATATCTGTCTCTCCTCTGATCAGCGCTCAGCAGATGTCAAATGTTTAAAGGAAAACTAAACCTATAAAAATTATTGTTTCTTAATGTATTTAAAAGGATAGTAATGTTTCATAATAAAAGCAGCTCTAATTAATCATCATAGTATTTGGACTTTGGAGAGTGTTATTTCAATTCGGTCAGAGTTGTAGTTCAAGAGTAATTCAATGACAAAGTATCCCCCTCCCACCCCTTTTACTGATGTAACACTGCTCAGCCAGAGCAGAAGGGAGTTGCCCAGGTAGACTGCAGAGAGGGACAATCTTCAATTAAGATAAGGGAAAAAGCTGAAAAACTTGTCAAGGGGGGCAGGGCTTTCATTGTTCTCATAGGAAGAAGATTGTCCCCTGCTGTTATCTGTCTGGTCTATGGACTGCATTCTACATCTGAGAAGAGATGGCTTACACTAGGTAAAAGGGCCGGAGCGGAAACTTTGCTTGTAAATCTCTCTCAAACCATAAAGGTTTGAGAGATAAGACTTATATTATTCTTCGTGTTTTTTTTTTAATGTCTACAAATTAAAATAAAAAAACACGAAGAATGATACAAGTCTTATTTCTCAAACCTTTATGGTTTATGAGATATTCACAAGAAAAGTTTCCCCCTCCCGCCCCTTTTACCTAGTGTAAGCAATCTCTTATCAGATGTGGAATGCAGTCTATAGACCAGACAGATAACAGAAGGGGACACTCTTATTCCTATGAAAACAATGAAATCCCTGCCCCCCCTTGACAAGTTTCTCAGGTTTTTCCCTTATCTTAATTGAAGATTGTCCCTCTCTGCAGTCTACCTGGGCACCTCCCTTCTGCCCTGGCTGAACAGTGTGACATCAGTAAAAGGGGCGGGAGGGGGATACTTTATCATTGAATTTCTCTGGAACTACAACTCTGACAGAATTGAAATAACACTCTCCAAAATCCAGATATTATGATGATTAATTAGAGCTACTTTTATTATGAAACATTACTATCCCTTTAAAGTGGAACTTTCATGCTAATTACATTGCCCCAGAATATATTACTAACCTAGAGATATGCAAAGTTATACTATCCTTAAGCTCAACAAGTCCGCGGTATTTCAGTAAAAACTCATCTTCTATAGGCATCAGGCTGCACAGAGCTTACAAGAGAAGCTCTGTGCGCCTGCGTGGTCAGTCCCTTCCGGTGCCTTAAGGCACCAAGGAACATCACCACCAGTACTGGCAGTGAACGGGAAGACAGCGCAGACTCAGAGGTACATTTCCTCCAAGATGTCTGTGCTGTCTGTCCTCTGGTTCCTGCCATAGATGTGTTTTTACTGAAATACCATGGACTTATTGAGCATAACCCCTTAAGGACCCATGACGGTCCTGGACCGTCATGGGTTGTTATCCCCTTAAGGACCCATGACGGACCAGGACCGTCATGGCTTAAATGATAGCAGCGTGCCTCCGTGCACGCTGCTATCATTAATTCCAGGCTGAGACTGAGCGCTCCGAGACCGGGGCGTTCAGTCTCAGCCCTTCATGCTTGTGCCAGTTCATGTGATCGCTGTAGCAGCGATCACACGTACCTGCATAGTGAGAGACAGAGGCAGCACGGAAAGCATGCTGTCTCTGCTATCTCTGTCTCCCTTGCTATCAAAATAAGGGAGACAGAAGTAGAGAGGAGACACCTAGTGGCAAATGAGAATACAGCAGCTGGGGGTATTAACCCATTCACTGCTGGTGCCAGAGGCTTGCTAAATGCAGGTCAATTTCTGACTTTTTTTTACAAAAAGATTATATATTTTTTATTTTTTAAATAATCTTATTAAACAATTTTAGAAGTGTGATTGTTGTGGAGCTATGTAATACACTTATACACACCGTCAAATGTCAGGGATAAAAAAGTGACAAAATAGGGTTGGAAAAAGGGACATGGGGATTTTCACCCAAGGGGAGGATAGTGGCCACTTTAAACTGTACATTTTGTAGGTAGGACTGACCGGTCATACCTTTCATGCAGTCGCCATAAAAATGTAACCCTTTGTGCCCAATTGATCCCAAGAGAAAAAACAAAAATGGGTTTTTAAATTTTTTTTTTTTTTTTTTTTACTTTTTTTTATTTTAATAAAGTAAATTGTTGGTTATCCATATAAGTAGGGCATCAAATGAAAGCCCTATTTGTGCTTAAAAAAACAGTATATAATATATGGGGGTGGAATAAAAGCCTAAGAGGGAAAACACTGTTGAACAAAGACATAGTCAAAAAGGTCAGAATTGCTCTGGTCCTTAAGGGAAAACAACCTCAGATTTTCCCGGTTCTTCAGGGGTTAAGGATAGTATAACTTTGCATATTGCTAGGTTAGTAATATATTCTGGGGCAATGTAATTAACAAGAAAGTTCCACTTTAAAATAGCTAACAGCAGTCAGGTAAAACAAACCACAGTTTCACTAAAGGATGGGGCTTTACTACCGCTATATGTACATCTTATTTTGAGGAGTTATGAGCTAAACAAAAGGAAGGATGATATGGAGGAAGAGAAAAATTAAAGGGAAAGTAAAGGGTCCACAAAAGAACCTTTTAATAGCTTGGAAGTGCTTTCATAGCTTACAACTCATCCACTCTGTTTGACTTAGAGTTTAGGGGTATGTGCAAGGCTGGGTGACAGCATTTCCTTCAGCATTTATGGAAGTAAAAGCAAGATTGTTCTCCTCTCCTCAGAAACCCACTGTCAGCAAATTTGTTGTCAATGGCCTTTTATGGAGAGGAGAGAAATAGTTACAAGAGGCCCCAATAGATCAACTAGAATGAGCCATGACCCTGAAAGGGACAGGCTTTTTCCTCGACTCATAAGCCTTGTCAATAGTGCATACCTTGGATGCAGGTTTTCCTGCCCTAGGACCCTCATGAATGACGAACAAAGCATCAGATTTCCTGATAGACTCAGTGCAATGCACATAAAAATTGAGACAACGCACCACATCTAACAAGTGGAGATCCCTCTCCTTGTCAGAGGTGAGGTCAGGGCAGAAAGAGGGCACCACAATCTCCTGATTGATGTGGAACTCAGAGACCACCTTCAGTAGAAACTCCTTAGAAGTGCGAAGCACCGTTTCCTTGTGAAACACCAAATAAGGTGGTTTACAGGACAGAGCATGTAACTCCGCAACACGGCGAACAGACACAATCGTCAGGAGAAAGGCCATTTTCCACATCAATAGACAGAGGAATAGTAGCCAAAGACTCAAAGGGAGAACCAAGTTAAGATCCCACTGAGGAGTGGGAGACTTGAAAACAGGATGAGTATGAGCAACGCCCTGGAATAATACCTTGACATCAGGAAGGATGGCAATGCGCCTCTGAAAGAAAACAGAGAGAGCAGAAGGGAACCTTAAGGGAACTCAAACTGAGGCCCTTATCCACACCATCCTGCAAAAAAGCCAGGACCATAGGTAGATCAAAATCCTGAGATAGGTTGAGCCACCATGACAAGCTCAGTTCCACATGAAGAGGAAGGGAAACAAATGACTTCCGAAGATCCTGTTGACCCTTGCACCTGGATCACAAACCTCTAGAGCTCTCTGGTGTGCGCCATGGCAAACAGAACAGATTCTATGGTGGAAATGAATTTCCCCACCAGAGATGATAGCTTCTGAACTGGAACCGGATCCTGAGGTTTAGGCAGGGAAGATCTGACTGAGGAGGGGGGCCTGCCAAGCGAGAAAGGCCCCCTGTAACTGGAATGGAAAGAGTTGCAATGTGGACCTAAGGTCCCTGGTCGCAGCCTTGAACTCTTGCACCCAAGCTGGCTCTATGGCATGGCTGGAGGTCCCTGGAATGGTGTCAGGGACATCAGAACATGCTGGGTATAAATGACCTGAATATTCTCTAGGTGGCCCTGAGTGACAGGAAGAGCAATGTGCAATGGGAGATACAGAGACCCCAGCCTCCTTAGTCTTAGGTCTAGCCCCAAGCTCCAGCGTTATAGACATTCTTACAGTATCAAAATAACCAACTGTACAATAAATCTCCCAATTATAGTGTGTAAGATTAAAGTTTCACCCCAGAAATCGCTAAAATAAACGTATCTGGTAGGCGAAGGGTTAATCTGCAGAGGAGAGAAGGAGTGTCCAAGCCCTGCATAGGATACTTGCCCATAAATGCTCACAAAAAGGCTGTTGCGGCAGTAGCCAATCAGAAACAAGGGAGCAAAGCAAGTGCTCATGGGAAAAGTAGTTTTTCCCAAAAAGTACCCTAAACAGTGCCCGAAGCCCTCTGAGCCCCCCAACACACTAGAAACATGAACCGAATGATAGAGCAAGGGTAGACAGGTAAAATGAGCCATCTCTGAAGTTGCTAGGTTAAACAGTTTCAGAGATACGTCCCAAACAGTACAGTCCCATAGGAATGAATGGAGCAATGGTGTCTATGCGGTAAAGCGCACCTTAAAGGCGCAGTATTCAATTTGTGCAAATATTAAGGTAAAACATAAAAAGATGTAAAACATCAATAGAACATGTGAGGATACCCAGAAAACACTAATCCAGTAGGAAAAGTGTCAAAAAAACCCCAATAAAGTGCCAAACCAACAGCTGAAAGGTTAAGTTACCACATAAACCTGCTCCAAACATCCAACAGACATACAGATATACCCAATGAGTGCTGGAGTGTGCAATAGGAAATCCAGAAATACACCCCTGTGTGGAGGGGCACTGTGGGACAAGTGGACCTACAGCACTCAAAGGGTAGCTCACCTTTCCTGCACATCTTCTGTCTTCAGATTACCATGGAGCAAGCAGTACCTCAGTGGGTAACTCCTGGGGACGCACTTGGAATCAAGATTTCCCCCCTTAAGGTCCACAAAAAGCACCTGGATACTGAGCTAGCCACATTTAAAGGCATTTGTCAGTCAGGGTAATCAGCCTAAAGGTGGTATTCCATATCGAACAGAAAAATAAAAAAAGATTCTAAAACTATAGAAGAACTGTTCTCCACCTGGTGTCTTCACCGAGGAACAAATCTTTCTGCAGCTGATTGGCTAGCTGCAGGCAATGATTGAAGGGAGGCTCCACCCCCTGCATACACTTTGAGAATTGTTCCTGCCTACTAAGGGGCGGATCGCCTCCCAGAGTTACCAGTAACCTGTATTGAACGACAGAGGAATAAGTCTATCTCTCAAACCTTTATGGTTTGAGAGATATTCACAAGCAAAGTTTCCCCTCACTGACCAAAACGGTCAAGTATGCCATCTAGCTGTCAGATTTGGAATCCGGTCCACAGATCAACCAGTGGCTCTTCAGCAGAGTCGAGATCACAAGATATAAAAATAACCATTTCATTGGGAAGGTCTAAAAAGTGTGCTTGCAAACCAGGCACACTTTGTAGACTATTCGAATGAAGTAGTAGTTCTTATATCCTGTGATATCGGCTCTGCTGTAGAGCCTTGGCCGGTCCACGGACCAGATTCCAAATCTGACAGCTAAATGGCAGACTCTACCGTTTTGGTTAGTGAGGGGAAACTTTGCTTGTGAATATCTCTCAAACCATAAAGGTTTGAGAGATAAAACTTATATTTTTCTTAATTTTTTTTAATGCCTGCAAAATAAAATAAAGATAAAACAAAGTATTACTATCTCTTTAACCTTTGAGAACCAAAGAGGTCCAAAGCACTGCGTCAAACTCCTCTCAGGCACATCAATAAAACACAAACAGATGTTTTATGCTTTATTAGTTTGGAATCTATTTTAAATCCTTATAATCAGAGAATATTGACAAACTGGGTGGTCTAATTTTTGATACCAGTACCATTCAGATTATTTTTTACATAGGATGCAAGTGTCACATTCTTACTGTATGAATTATTTGCACTTTTTTGTAACACCAGTTTTTATATATTTACCAAAATCAAATTTTTCATTTTCTGCATTTAACTTTTTACTTGACCAGGAGCGAAGATATATTATGTATTACTTTGTCACTTATTTCAGACCCATTGAGTGGAGGGTCTATTTCTGGGCAGCTGGGCAAGTATGTATTTATTCTCTGTTCTTAGCACTACCTATCCAGGTTATTAGAAGAAAACAAATGCCATACCAGCACTTTTGGGGTACTTTCATAAATACAATAAATTACATTCTTCTTTGATCTTTAAATACAGATTAAGTCCAAATTATCAGAGAAAATTAAACTTACTCCCCAGAGGCTTTGCTCACATCCAGTATCCCAAGGTAACTGAGAGTCCATCTGACTGCACTGCTGACCTGTGAGAGAAAAAAATTAAATTGGCACAAAAGTCTAACTGAGAAGATGCATTCTTGGAAATTAAAAGATAAGGAAGAATATCTTTGCAGCCGAAGGAATAAACAAGTTTCAGATACGAATAAAACTAGCCTGGGGTAGGCCACTCCTATACTCAAGAGCTATTAGCTGTCCAGCTGGAGATGCACTAAGGTGAGTATCTATTTGAAAGTTATTATATATATATTTACTAGTGAAGAGCCCGATACACGGGCCACAGTGCCACTGCCAGTCGGTCATGGGTCAGTCATGCACAGCAGAGACTGCCCACGCCGCAGCTGATACAGTGCCAGCCGGTCGTGATGCAGTCATGCTCAGTAGTGAGTGGCCGTGCTGCTGCTGATACAGATCTGGATGCTCCTTCTGAGCGTCCCACTCTGCATCAGCCTCATCACTGGTAGTCTCTACGGCGCATGACTGCAGCACGCGCAGCAGTCTCTACGGCGCATGACTGCAGCACGCGCAGCAGTCTCTACGGCGCATGACTGCAGCACGCGCAGCAGTCTCTACGGCGCATGACTGCAGCACGCGCAGCAGTCTCTACGGCGCATGACTGCAGCACGCGCAGCAGTCTCTACGGCGCATGACTGCAGCACGCGCAGCAGTCTCTACGGCGCATGACTGCAGCACGCGCAGCAGTCTCTACGGCGCATGACTGCAGCACGCGCAGCAGTCTCTACGGCGCATGACTGCAGCACGCGCAGCAGTCTCTACGGCGCATGACTGCAGCACGCGCAGCAGTCTCTACGGCGCATGACTGCGTTGTTACACACGTTTTAGCGAATTATTATATAGGATTAGGCCCCTTAATTTGGAGAATGTGAAGTTGAATGTTCTGATAGGAGTTCATGAATGAGGCATTATCACCATAATATTTCTGTGTAGTAGTATGCTCTGATGTAAAATTGAGACATTATCACCATATTGTTCCTATGAAAGAAAGTATGCAAAAATATCTCTGGTCCAATTAACATCTTCTTATGTCGCTAAACCATCCTTAGTGTTAGGGGGTAAGAAATGCATGACCAGGTGGGTTGGGTCCTTCCCCAACAGTTAGCTACTTACCAGACTCCATTTTCAATGTCTAGCTATTCCCATAGTAAAGCGTATTGCTAGGGTACAAATTTGAATGTCACACCATACAAACCTATAATAATGGTTGTAGTTTGGGGAGTTAATTCACGTTGAGAATCAGTAGAAGCAGGAATATGTTAATTTCTTAATCAATCCTTTAGGTGAAATAGTCTTCAGTTTTTATACCCATTCACCATCACTCTGATGTCGTTTTCTAGTGTGATCGCCTCCTCTCCTTAACCAGTTAATGCCCAATGACGTGCCAGGACTAGAAGGGTTTGTTTCTTTAAGGACTAGTGAGTGTATTCACACAGCATGAGTTAAATGATCACAAAGCGCCTGAAGGAGCATTGTGATCATGCTGGGAGGCTGAAACAGACTGCTCCAAGATTGGAGTAGTCCGTTTCAGCCTCTCTCTCAGTGAGTTGGTACATCTGATTGCTCACATGCTCATGTTCAGTGAATGTAGCTAATGTGGGAGAGCACGCAGGGCAATGAACACACAGTAAAAAGCAACGTCTGTGTATTCATTGCCTGGCTTGCTCCTTGTCGATGCAGTCTGCAGGCAGCTGTTTAGATACACTACTGGAGGAAAAGGGGAAGGTGGTGGGCAGGCAAAAATGCCACAGGGGACTGCCGGTAGTACAATTACATGGATTCTGCAACACTTGTGCCTTAGGCAAGCTGAAAACTCAATTTTTTAAGTGTAATTACAGGATTTTTTTTTTGCTTCCATTTTCATAAAGGCACACGTAGTGAGACCCACATACAGTTTCTTGCAAGGACATACTATACTGTAAATCCTGTAAGTGCTGTTCATCCTGTAAGTGGATGTGTAAATGTAGAGACAATCATACTTTTGCAAGTTACACAGTTGGGATATTGACAGCATCCAGATTTTGCGTGGGTCAACAAGTATCCTTAGATTCATAACTTTGTACAGAATCTGTTTTTACAATTAAGTTCTTCAGGCTGGCACCCTTTTGTAACCCAATATAGGTTTCTATGAAGTCGAGAAAATAAATTGAGTTTGGAGTTACTGCCCAGAGTTCTTCCTTTTGTAATAGAGTGGCTTGAGTGTTTGCAGTAGCTCATTGGCATTGTGATGATAATGTATTCTCTTGATAACCTCTGTTTCTCAGCCTGTCAATCAATTCCTGTATCTGGGCTTCTACCAGTTCTGGTCTACTGTGTCTTATGATGATCAGCATTTGTGAATAAGATAGCCCTTCCACAGTGTGACGAGAATGGAAACTTGAGTAATGTAATAATGTGTTTCTATCAGTGGGTTTATTGTAATTAGACTTGCATATCTGGACATTTTTAATCCACATTTTTAAATCTAAAAATTATTTCTGCAAGATTATATTTGGTGGTAAATGTTCTAGGTGAGGAAAGTAAATTGAGATATCAATTGAGATAACAGAATAGGTAGACTGGTTCCCTATTAATTTATCCATCGATCACTCATTTTGAGCTTTAACTTTAAGATTCGCTATAGAAGAATATAACATCAATTTATCTTTTAGTGGGTGATTAATGAAAGGGGGATTATGAAGTTCTTATAGGGAAGCACAATAAATGAGATGACTAACTGCTGTTTCAATCTTCAGTACACAAGATTGGTAACAAAATGTATCCCGAGAAGAAAAATTGTTAAAACAAACCAAGTAGGTCACTGGTTGGGGTTGTTTGTAGATAGATTTGCAAATTTTGTTCATTTGTAGATAGCTGTGCAAGGGTTATTTCCTTAATACTTATTCAGTTTTTTTTCCTTTTATATCTATACTTCAGTCTACAGTAAGTATTACATCAGTATGAAATCACTCCTCTGTCTCCGCCTATCTAGTTACGACATCACAGGGCACCAATCTGTGGGATTGTGGGTATTAAAAGGCAGAGGCGCAACTCGAAGCCACTCTGGAATGAGACAATCGTCGGGAAAAAAAAACATCTTCCACGTCAGCATACGTAGCTGAATAGTGGCCAAAGACTCAAACGACCGAAGGACACCCAAAACCAAGTTAAGGTCCTACTGAGGAGCGGGAGCCTTAAACACAGGACAGGAATGAGCAACGACCTGGAAGAAAACCTTGACATCAGGAAGAATAGCAAGGAGCCTCTGAAAGAAAACACAGAGAGCAGAAGTCTGAACCTTAAGAGAACTCAGACAGATCCTTATCCACACAATCCTGGAGGAAGGAAAGGACTGTAGGAAGATCAAAATCCTAACAGGTCGCTATCAGCACACCAAGACAGAAAGGTAGACCAAACTCAATGGTAGGCCTTAGAGGAAACAGGCTTACAGGCACTAAGCATAGTAGCCACTACACCAGAAGAAAAAACCCCTTCTTCAAAATTGAGGATTCAATCTCCATATCGTCAAAGCCAGACGATGAACATCCTCCTTCCACAGGTAACCCTGTAGAAGGAGATCCGGAAGGGAGGGGAACCGACAAGGTTCCACCACCAAGAGATCCAGAAGCTCTGGAAAACAAGCCTGTCAAGGCCAGTATGGAGCAATCAGAATGACTGGGCAACATTCCAGTCGCAGCTTCCTGATCACCCTGTGCAACAGAGGAAGGGGAGGAAAAGGGTAAGCCAGAGGAAAAATCCACGGAATCCACTGCTAAAGCCAGAGGGTCTACCTAGTGAAAGCAGAACGTTGGAACCATCCTGTTGTGTCTTGTTGCCATCAGGTACATGCACGGAAGATCACACTGCTGAACAATGAAGCCGAACACCTCTTGATGCAGTTCCCACTCTCCGCTGTCCACTGTGTGTCGACTGAGGATGTCTGCCCGCACATTGCCTAAGCCAGAACGTTGTCTACGCCAGGAATATGAACTGCGGAAATGGCAGGGACATGCTCCTCTGCCCAGGACAAAATAGCCTTGACCTCTAGCCAAGCTGCGAGACTTCTTGTGCCGCCTTCCTTGTTGATGTAGGCTACCTCTGTGGCGTTATCCGACTCGACCCTGACCGGGCACTCCTCCAGTTGGTGCGTTCAGTGTCGCAGAGCATGAAATATCGCCCCAAGACGTTGATGGAATGGAGAGATTCCACCTGGGATCACCTGCCCTGAGCATTCAAGTGCCCAGGACCGCTCCCCACCCGGAGAGGCTGACATCCGTCATGACTGTTGGCAAGAATGGCACCATGAAGGACCTGCCTTTCAGCAGATTGTCCAGGTTGAGCCACCACGATAGGCTCAGCTCTGCATGAAGAGGGTGAGATAGGGACTTCTCCAGGAGCTCCGGCCGACCTCTGCATGCCAGGATTAGAAACCTCTGAAGTTCTCTGGTATGATCCATGGCAAACGGAACCACCTCTATGGTGGAAATGAACTTCCCCACCAGGAATGACAACTTCTTGGCTGAAACCGGATCCTGATTCAGGAGAGCCTGGACTTTCAGTGCTATCCAATGAGCCACTTTGTACACGAGAAACACCATCCCTCTGAGTGTCAAAGAGGATGCCTAGAAACACCATCCTCTGGGAAGGAACAAAATCCGACTTGTCCAGATTGATGATCCACCTGTGATGGGACAGAGCATGAATGCAATCCTGCACCGGATGATGGAGGAGTTCTGGAGAAGATGCCTTCAGAAGGAGGCTGTCCATGTACGGGGTAACTCTGATGCCGTCCCGATGGAGGACGGAAATCAAGGCTCCCAGGACTCTGTTGAAGACTTGAGAAGCCGAGGTCAGGCCAAAGGGGGGGGGGGGGGGGGCAGAAAACTGGAAATGCCCTTGGTCGCAGGCAAAGCGGAGATATTGCCGACTCTCTGGATGAATGGTACTGTGCAAATATGCATCCTGAAGATCCAGAGAAGCAAGAAATTCCCCAAGGGACATGGCAGCGATCACCGTGCACAGTGAATCCTGGCGATACTGGGCCCTGACCACAAAGGAGTTGAGGTCCTTCAAATCCAAAATGGGACAACAGCCGCTGTCTTTCTTGGAAACCACAGAGAGGTTGGAGTAGAACCCCAACCCCCCGTTCCTGAGGAGGAACTGGTTCCAAGACTGCCTTGTCCAAAAGGGCCTGAATGGCTCCCTCGAAAAGGTGGCGCTTTTCTGCTCCCAGATGAGAGCACGAAGAGAAGGTCAGGGAAGGAGGAATGGAGGTGAAGGATACCCTGTACCCCGCAGCTACCACCTGCAAAACCCACGGGTCCGCCACAGAGGCTCTCCAAGCCGAGAGGTAGTGGCGCAAGCGGCCACCCACCTGTGGATGAAGGCCCGGATTCAGCGAGTCATGCAGAAGGAGGTTTGGAAGCCTTAGGCTTAGTGGAGGACTTAGGCCTCCATTGCTGCTTAGGCTTGGATGAGGCACGTGGAGCCTGAGGCACCGCCTGGGTCGCCTGGAACGATTCAGCCTGAAAGGGACGAAAGAAACTATTCCACTTGACAGGCGTCTTCTTCCTAGGGACCACTGGTAGACGAGTACTCTTTCCCCCAGTGGCTTCACTGATCAGATCCTTGAGATCAGGCCCAAACAGTGAGGTGCCCTGAAATGGCAAAGACAGGAGAGCCCTCTTGGGGGCAGTGTCAGCAGACCAGATCTTGAGCCAAAGTGCGGGTCTGGATACCACAGACATGGTGTATGCCCTGGCTACCATACGCACAGCATCAAACAGTGGAGCAGAAACATAATGCTGAGTTTCAGAGATGTTGGCGAGAAGCCACAACGTGTTAGCAGTAGGAGCTCCCTGAAAGCTACAGCCCTATTCACCCACGCAGCAGCAAATGTAGGGCGCAGGGCAGAACCAGCCTTCTCAAAAATGGCCTTGAGAGAAGTCTCAATCTTTTTGTCAGTCCAGTCTTTCAGAGCAGATGCATCAGCCACAGACAAGGCTGTGGACTTAGAAAGCCTGGAAACAAGGGCATCCACCTTAGGAGGTTGAACCCACTGAACTAGGGCCGCCTCAGAGAACCGGTAAAGCTTAGCAAATTTCCTATAGACAGATAGCTTCCTCCCTGGAAACTTTCACTCCTCAGACACCAAGCAGTCAAGGGTCTAGTTAGGTGGAAAACAAGTATGGGGCCTGACAGGCTTCTGAAACACATCAGATGGGTCAGAGGACACCTCCTGTACTAAGGAAATGTTCAGGGTGTTCAACACAGCCCTGATCAGGCCCTAAGCCGATGGAACAGGATCAGCCTCAAAGGGGTCCCCAAAAAAACGGAGAGGAAGGGACAGCAGAACAGTCATCATCAGAATCCACAAATAATTCCTCCTCAGAGGAATCAGACACATCAGGTACATAGGCATGGAAGATCTGATAGGGGTGGGGCCTGACACGAGCGGAAGACTCCCTGCAAGGTGGATGGAAGGAGTTGTAAGGTAGACCGGAGGTCCCTGGTAGTAGCCTTAAACTCTTGCATCCATACTGGCTCTAGTGCATGGCTGGAGGTTCCTGAAGGGGACTCAGAGGCAGCAGTGCATGCTGGGCAAACGTGACCCGAGTATTCTCTAGGTAACCCCGAGTGACATGAGGAGCAATGAGGGACACAGACGCCCCAGTGTCCTTAGACTTAGGCCTAGCCCAAAAAAGAAGATAGAACAGAAATACAAGAGTCCTATGATTAAATGGTTTATTGAAACCTTCTATAAATATAATTTCATCATTTGGGCTATAGTGGAAGTCAGTTCAATGTTTGTAATCAGATATTCCAAGCAAAAATAAAGACATTAATACCTAAAATTTTATTAATATCTAAAAAGCAAATAAAACATTTAAAAACTAATATAAATGTATCCAATGAGTGATTGTCTGTGACCATCCAAGATAGGAAGTAAGTCAGTTTGTATAGCAAAAGCACCTATTTAAACTCATAGTAGTAAATTGCTTTACTCAAAAAAACCATTATATGAACTCTATAGCTATTCACATACAGAGTCAATAGCAAAGTGGCACTTCACTAGTTAATGCACTCTGAAGTTACACTTTCCCTTTAAGGATATTTTACTAGTGACAGACTTTAGTCCTCAGTGTATTTCAAAGCTCCTTTATTATTACATGAGCTTACTAGCTAGAGTCCATAGCAGAGTGGAACTTAACTGTTTAATGCACTTTAAAGTTACACTTTATCCTGTTTAGATTCATAGGAGTAAATTATTTTATTCAAAAAACCCATAATACGTACTCTGTAGCTCTTCATATATACAACTAAAGTCCACAGCAAAGTGGCACTGGTTACTTCACTCTAAAGTTCACAATACCCACACAAGATATTTACTAGTAAATGTGCTAAAAAGATACTTTTGATTCACAGCACCGTGTGCCTCTTGGCTACACAGGAATCAAATTAGCATCCAGTGAACACTCTTCGATTACTAAATGTAAGTGCTATCAGCAATTATTTTCGAATAGATAAACAATCCCTGTATGATTGTTTGCTTCATAGCTATACATTATATAGCAATGCACCTAAATCTGGATAATTTCTCCTAAATATGAGGTTATATTTCTTATTTAAGAATCACTCCTATTAAAAACACATTGCGCAACATTTCTCTAAGGTGTTATTAATAGGAGTGATTCTTAAATAAGAAATATGACCTAATATTGAGGAGAAGTTATCCAGATTTAGGTGCAGAGTGTTCACTGGATGCTAATTTGATTCCTGTGTAGCCAAGAGGCACACAGTGCTGTGAATCAAAAGTATCTTTTTAGCACACTTACTAGTAAATATCATATGTGAGTATTGTGAATGATTACCATTAGAAATTATTGATCATTGGAGACAGAATGTTTCAATTGATCCTAATTTGATTCCTGTGTAGCCATGAGGCACACAGTGATGTGACTCAAAAGTTATCTTGTTAGCACAGTTACTAGAAATTATCGTGTGTGGATACTGAGCACTAGAACATATCATTAGTAAAATTTACTTAAAGGGATAGTAACACTTCGTTTTAACTTTATTTTATTTTGTAGGCATTAAAAAAACATGAAGAATGATATAAGTCTTATCTCTCAAACCTTTATGGTTTATGAGATATTCACAAGCAAAGTTCCCCTCCCCGCCCCTTTTTCCTAGTGTAAGCCATCTCTTCTCAGATGTGAGTCTGGTTGTATGACAGTACAGATAACAGAAGGGGACAATTTTCTTTGTATGAAAACAATGAAATCCCTTCCCCCCTTGAAAAGTTTTTCAGCTTTTTCCATTATCTTAATTGAAGATTGTCCCTCTCTGCAGTCTACCTGGGCATCTCCCTTCTTATCTGGTTGAACAGGGGGGGGATACTTTGTTTGTGAATATCTCTTAAACCATAAAGGTTTCAGAGATAAGACTTATATCATTCTTCATGTTTTTTTAATGCCTACAAAATAAAATAAAGTTAAAATGAAGTATTACTATCCCTTTAAAGGGAAAGTAACTTTAGAGTGAATTAACCAGTGAAGTGCCACTTTGCAAATCTAAAAAGGAGCAAATCTAACACAAAACACCGGTGAAGATGAGGAAGGGCATGATAAAAGAAAATTAGTTTTATTGCAGAGGGCCCATATATTTAGAATATCTGATAAAATGGGGTGGGTCCTCATCAGATTACTCTGGTGAGCTTGTGGAAAACATATCTCTACTAATAGATCAGCCTGAAGGACAGAATCTCCTTCAATACGAACCCAAACTTTAGAGGGGTCATTACGAGTCCAGTCATAAACTGATGATACAATAGATGCATAATAATGTTATATGATATGAGGGAGAGCCAAGCTACCCATTATTTTTGATCAATAAAGGAGGTTACAAGCCATCTGGACCCCCAAATGAATTTGGACAAGGATTTATCCAAAAGCAAGGAAAGGTGGTGGGATTTTAATAGGCAGTGTTTGCAGGAGATAGAGAATGCAAGGTAATATATTCATTTTCATAACATTAATCCTACCAGAGATAAAAACAGATTCCCATTTACGGAAATCTCGGAGCATTCTCAAAAAAAGGAAGAAAATTAAGGTTGTAGAGAGTATCAAAGAAAGGAGGCAAAACTCCTCCATTGTGCACTTGCATACCTCTCAGATCATGATGATCTGCAAGGCTGGTTGATGTCAGTCTCTCATTTGGCTCACATGGGAAATTGCTGTTCTCACTATAGAAGTCTACAAAAGCCCAGAGTCCGTGAACCCACCTGACGTCTATAACGAGAAGAGTAATCCCCCAGCCTTGGAAATCAGTGTTACCTGCAAGGTAAACAAAAAGGAAACCGAGGAGTTTGATCTAAGGGAACTCTATTCCTACAGCGCTTAGGACACAGCCAAGGATGCAATCCTTTTAGTGCCAGAGGGGTACCCAACGCATTGCAAATCAATCTGTTGGGTACCCCCCTTTTGCACTCAAATGGCTAAAAGGGACTTGTATGAACCCCATAGTGCCCCTTTAAAAAGCTCAGGCTCCCAGTATCTTCTTCCATCCCTGTTATATTCACGAACAGAATTTCTTGTGAATTAAGATACATTTACAGACTAAATGAAGAGAAACATACAGTAACAAGTCTCAAAATAATTGGGTTTTTAGATTTTATACAGTCAATTCATTATTTCATTTCCCAATGAGTATCATGAGGAAATAACCAAAATATGCATTTCAAAACACTTACTACTGCTCAGCTCCATAGGCATCCCTTCTCCTCTGGAGTCTTGAGAACTGTTGCTGCAGTTGGTCTGTTCTGTGGTTTTAGTTGTATGGATAGATGAATACTCACTGATATGGTATTCATCAGGACTTCCAAAAGCCAATGAGGTCTAAAGAAAAATACAGCATATTACAGCTCATTTATTATACTAAATCCATGAACACATTTTCTGAAGCACCATGCCACCCTAAAATGTATTACAAACATGTGCAGCTAATGAAACAGACAAGATTAGAAGGAGTGAGTTTTTTTTTTTTTTTTTTAAATATTAAGTCTCATTTTTAATTAATTTACTCAGTTTAAAAAAATAAATACATTTCATTTATATATCTATATATATCTATATATCTCAGCTCATCCGCCCCTACCAAAACATAGCTACAATGAGAGGTCTTCTGAAGGATATAAGATTATTATATATATATGTCAAATGCAGAAAAAAAAAGTGAATTTATTGCATCCATATTAGCCCAATATGGATGCAATAAATTAAGCTTTCTTTCTGCATTTGACTGTGTGCTGTCTCTTAAGATGCTGGGAACATCCCTAGGCTGAGTATACTTATAGATTATCTACTTTTCATGGGACGTGCACCAGTTATAATTAGACTGAATGTACAGTGTGTGTGTGTATATATATATATATATATATATATATATATATATATATATATATATATATATATATATATATATATATATATATCAGATATGTGTGTACTTACCTGTAAATCCTTTTCTCTTAGTCCATATGGAACACAGGGATCATGTGGTAAAGCCCCCCAGGAGGGATGGGCACTAATGCGGAAGCATTACAACAGGACAGGATATCCCCTGAACTAAGGAACCCAAGAGCATTCCCCTGTGTGGGACTCAGGTGTTTTTTGTTTTTGTTTTGTTTTTTTGCGGTCGGGAAGTGCTGTGTTCCCATAAGGACTAAAACATATTGGTAAATGCACAAAAACACCATTTTCTCTTATGTGGAAATAGGAATTATGGGAATATCACAATGATTCCAGGAAGGAAAACAGAACCCCCCCCCCACCAAAAACAGAGACCAGTTCCAGTTGGAAATTAATTGGCACAACCTAAACCTCAGATGTCAACTAAAAACAACACTGTAAACCAAAGAACAGGAAACCAACAGGTTAAGGGCCAAAAGAAAATTCAAGACAACCACCGAGACATCAACTGGTAGGACCTTCCAGCTAAAACTGTCTTCAACTGAAGGCAGCACATTAAAACAATAGTGTTTGACAAATGTGCGAACAGATGACTGTCTCTGTCTTACAGCCCCAAGATGAGCACACCATCCTGACGGAATGTGCTGAAATAGAACAGGCTTCTTCTGAACACAGGAGTCACTGTGACCCTAGATGCAGCCTGGCCCACAAGCCACCCGTAAAGGAGGACAAACACAAAATCAGATTTCCTAAAACGGATGCTCATGTTGAACACTAGTTCACTTAACCATATCCAAGAGTCAAGCTCCTGCGTATTAGATGAAGCTTAACAGAAAGAAGGAAGAACAGTTTCCTGGTTAATGTGAAACTCTGAAACAAACCTGGGGAAACTGTGGAAATGCATATGCTAGAGGAAAACAGCATGAAATAATAGGATTTTAGTCTTACCTGTTAAATCTTTTTCACTTAGTCCATACAGGTTACTGGTACACTGGGAGGCGATCCGCCCCTTTAAGTAGGCAGGAACATTCATCTAAATGTATGCAGGGGGCGGAGCCTCCCCTCCCTCTTAGGCTGCACCTCAGTCAGAACAAGCCAGAATGATCTGAGACACTAACCTGACCAGAGATAGGAGAGAAGAAGACGACCCCTGTGAGCATGCCCCAAGGACTCCCACAGCGTGCCACAGGAAAGCCAACCATGGTCCCTTGACAGGGTGGGAGACCAGTAACCTGTATGGACTAAGTGAAAAGGATTTAACAGGTAAGACTGAAATCCTATTTTCACTGCCGTCCAATACAGGTTACTGGTACACTGGGATGTCCAAACATTGAGTTTTCCCAGAGGCGGGAAGGAGGCAAGGACCAGGCGCAAGGCCCCCAGAGTCACTAGAACCTCTATGAGCCAACCGGTCATAGATCCCAACAAACAGGAGTGTCAACGGACACAAACCAGGGGTAAGAACAAACCCCAAGAACAAAACACAGCACACTGAACCGAGCCAACAGGGCTCAACAGTAAGGAAGCACTGAGAATCTCAGAAGAAGAAGATCCTAGACAGGCAAAACTGCCTCCAGCCGAAGCCAGCACATCCACGCGGTAGTGCTTCGAGAAGGTGTGCACAGAGGACCAAGTGGCCGCCCGGCACAGCTGATCAGCAGACGCTTGATTTTTGTAGGCCCAAGAGGCCCCAATTGATCTGGTGGAATGAGCAGTGACCCGAAAGGGCACATGTTTATTCCGCAACTCGTAAGCCTTACGAATAGTAGATTTTATCCAAGATGCAAAGGTCACCTTGGATGCCGGTCTCCCTGCCCTAGGCCCCTCAGGAATGACAAACAGAGCGTCAGACTTCCTGATAGACTCAATGCGATTAACATAAAATTTGAGACAACACACTACATCCAACAAATGAAGATCCCTCTCCTTGTCAGAGGAAGGGTTAGGGCAGAAACAGGGCACCACAATCTCCTGATTGATGTGAAATTTGGAGACAACCTTCAGTAAAAATTCCTTGGAAGTGTGAAGCACAGCCTTATCCTTGTGGAACACCAGATAAGGAGGTTTACAAGACAAGGCTTGTAACTCTGCCACCTGGCGAACTGATACAATAGCCAAAAGGAAGGCCATCTTCCAGGTCAAAAGGCGTAAAGGAATAGTAGCTAAGGACTCAAATGGGGGACGTTGGAGAACCCCCAAAACCAGATTGAGGTCCCACTGAGGAGCTGGACTCTTGAAAGCAGGCCGAACATGAGCCACACCCTGGAAGAAAACTTTGACATCAGGGAGGATGGCAATGCGCTCCTGAAAAAAGACAGACAGAGCAGACGTCTGAACCTTGAGACAACTTAGGCTGAGCCCTTTCTCTACCCCATCCTGTAAAAAGGCCAGGACAGTAGGAAGATGGAAATCAAGTGATAGATCCCTATCAGCACACCATGCAACAAAGGTTGACCAGACTCGATGATAAATCTTGGAAGACACAGGCTTGCGAGCTTTAAGCATCGTAGACACCACAGAAGAGGAAAAACCCTTTTGCTTCAAACTTGAGGATTCAACCTCCAGGCCATCAAATGAAGACGATGAACATCCTCCTTCCACAGGTACCCTTGTAACAGGAGATCTGGACGAGCAGGAAGTGGTAAGGGTTCCGCTACAGACATTTCCATCAGATCCGGATACCAGGACTGACAAGGCCAGTTCGGAGCGATTAGGATGACCGGACAACGCTCCACCTTCAGCTTCTGGATGACTCTGATCAGCAGAGGAAGAGGAGGAAAGATGTAGGCTAGGGGGAAGTCCCAAGGTAAGGACAAGGTGTCCACTGCCAGGGCCAGTGAATCCCTCCACCGGGAGCAGAACACTGACACCTTCCCGTTGAGCCTGGTAGCCATCAGATCCACTACAGGAACCCCCCACATCTGGGTTAGAAGGTGAAACACCTCTGGATGAAGAGCCCACTCTCCGCTGTCGACTGTGTGACGACTGAGGAAGTCTGCCATGACGTTGTCTATGCCTGGAATGTGTACCGCTGAAATGACGGGAACATGTGCCTCTGCCCAAGATAAAATGGCCTTGACCTCTAACCAAGCGGCGAGACTTCTTGTTCCGCCTTGTCTGTTGATGTAGGCCACTGCGGTGGCGTTGTCGGACTCCACTCTGACTGGACAACCCTCCAGTTGAGACTCCCAATGTCTCAGGGCAAGGAAGATGGCACGTAGCTCCAGAACATTGATGGAGAGGAGAGATTCCTCTAATCCCCATTTCCCCTGAGCACTGAAACGACCCAACACTGCCCCCCATCCCAGGAGGCTGGCATCCGTCGTGACTGTGGTCCAATATGGAATCTGGAAGAATCTCCCTTTCAGGAGATGAGACAGGTCCAACCACCACTCCAAGCTCAACTCGACATGAGGAGGCAGAGAGACTGACAGGTGCAGATGGTCTGGATGATTCCTGCACGTCTGGATCACAAACCTCTGAAGTTCCCTGGTGTGTGCCATGGCAAATGGCACCGCCTCTATGGTGGAAATGAACTTCCCCACCAGAGATGTTAACTTCGGAACTGGAATCCGCTCGAGAGCCAAAATCTTTGATACTCGGAGAGCAATCTGATGAGCCACCTCTTCTGGGAGAAACACCATGCACTTCTGAGTGTCGAAGAGGAGACCAGGAAGAGTATCTGCTGAGATGGGACCAAGTCTGACTTCTCCAGATTCACAATCCACCCGTGTCGAGTGAGTGTCTGAATACAAGCCTGAACCTGCTGGTGAAGGATCTCCGCAGATGAAGCTTTCAAGAGTAAATCGTCCATGTAGGGAGTCACCTTGATGCCATCTTGATGGATCACCGCTATCAAAGCACCCAGGACTCTCTGGAAAACCTGCGGGGCTGTAGTCAGTCCAAAGGGAAGAGCCGAAAATTGAAAGTGACCTTTGTGGCAGGCAAACCTGAGATACCGCCTGCTCTCTACATGGATAGGGATGTGCAGATAAGCATCCTGAAGATCCAGGGAGGCAAGGAACTCCCCCGGAGACGTAGCAGCTATCACAGAGCGCAGGGATTCCTGACGATAGTGGGTACTCACAACAAAGGAATTGAGATCTTTGAGGTCCAAAATAGGACGAGCGCCACCGTCCTTTTTTGGCCACCACGAACAGGTTGGAATAGAATCCTGAACCTGTGTCCTCTGTAGAAACTGGTTCCAGGACTTCTTTGTCCAAAATATCCTGAAGAGTGTCGTACAGACGTCTTTTTGTAGGTTCCTGAGAAGGACGAGTAAAATGGAACCGAAAAGGAGGGAGAGAGGAGAAAGGGATCCTGTATCCCTCTGACACCACCTGAAGAACCCAAGGGTCCGCCACTGACTCCTCCCAAGTCCGGCGAAAGATGTGAAATCGCCCACCTACAGCCGGATGCGGACCCGGGTTCGGCGAGTCATGCCGAAGCAGTCTTGGAGGTCTTGGCCTTAGGGGCAACTTTGGGCTTCCAGGACTGTTTGGGCTTGGAGGAGGAGCGCGAAGCAGGCGGAACCGCTTGGGACGCAGAGCGTATCTCAGTTTGGAAGGAACGAAAGGACCGATTGCGTTTGGCTGGAAACTTCTTTTTAAAGACTGAGGGTAGAAGAGTACTTTTACCTCCAGTAGCCTTGCTAATCAACTCCTTTAATTCAGATCCAAATAGGGAAGTCCCTTGAAAGGGCAAAGAAAGCAAAACTTTCTTGGAAGCGGTGTCAGCAGACCAAATTTTCAGCCAAAGGGCGCGTCTAGCCACCACCGAAGAAGTGGAGGCCCTCGCCATCATGCGAACTGCGTCAAAAGCAGCGTCAGAAACATAATTCTGAGCTTCAGAAATGTTAGCAAGGAGTTGTAACTGCTCTGACACTGGCACATCTTGGCGAACCGCCACAGTAAGTTGTTCAGTCCAGACCGCAATGGCCCGGTTAGCCCACACCACAGCAAAGGCTGGACGCATGGCAGTACCAATATAGGCAAAAATAGACTTAAGACAAGTTTCTAACTTTTTGTCCGTCCAATCCTGTAATGCAGAAGCATCAGATACAGCCAAAGCAGTAGATTTAGACAATCTAGAAACTGGAGCATCCACCTTAGGAGGATGAACCCATTTAACCAGTTCAGTCTCAGGAAAAGGATAAAGTTTGGCAAACTTTTTTGAGACTGAAGAGGACTTATCAGGATTTTTCCACGTATCAGAGACTAAGCGTTCAAGAGTAGGATTAGTAGGAAAACATGTAACAGCCTTAGGTTTCTGAAACACGTCCGTTGGGTCAAGAGTAGATTCCTGACGCAAGGGAAGATTGAGGGTGGTCAAAACAGCCCTGATCAAACCCTCCGCAGAGAGTTCAGGGTCACATTCATAAGGGTCCCCAATGGATCTGGTAGACTCAATAACAGCACCATCCTCAACATCAGAATCCTGCAACAATTCTTCCTCAGAAGAATCAGAGACGTCAGGAGCTCCCTGTGGCTTGGGCAGGGAGGTCCTGACAGTGGAGGGGGTCTGCCATACTTGAAGAGCCCCCTGAACCTGAGAGGGAAAGATCTGAAGAGTGGATCTGAGATCCCTAGTTGCAGCCTTGAACTCTATCACCCATGTTGGCTCAACAGTGTGACTGGAAGGCCCTGGGTTGCTGCCATGACCTTCCACACAAGTTGGGCACAGATGACCAGAAAATTCTCTAGGTAGCCCTGCGTGACAGGAGGAGCAAAACGCAATGGGAGAGACAGATAGCCCAGCCTCCTTCATCTTAGGTCTAGTCCCAGGCTCAAGTGGAGTAGACATGCTCACAGCGTCAGATATACCCCACTGATAGAAATCATCCGATTAAAGTGTGAAAGATTAAATATTCACCCCAGAAACTTTTAAAACTAAACTTATCTGGCAAGCGAAGGGTTAATCAGCAGAGGAGAGAGAGAAGGTCCGGTCCCTGCGTAGTATACTCGATGAGAAGAACTCACAAAATGGCTGCCGCAACGGGAGCCAATCAGAAAGAGAGCGCGAACCAAGCGCTCATGGGAAACAGTTTTCCTCACAGAGTACCCCAAAACAGTGACCGAAGTCCCCCCAGTCCCCCAACACACTCAAACATACAACCGGATGATAGAGCAAGGGAAGACAATTAAAATGAGCCCTCTCTGAAGTCGCTATGTGAAGCGGTTCCAGAGATACGTCCCACAGAGTGTAAGTCCATAGAGAGTAAAGGAGCAATGGCGTCTATGCGGGAAAAGCGCGCTTAAAGGCGCGGAACATTATTACCAATAAATTTTACCCTTAAAGTAAAAGTTCCATAACACGTAGCAAACAGACATGCTATAACAGTAAACATTACCCAACTGCAAATGCCCATAAAATAGACAAACCCAGCAGAAAGAGGGGTTAAATCCCACATAAACTGCTCCAAAACTCAGACATACACAAATACATAGCATTAGCAAAGTATATAAAAACACCCAATGAGCGCTGGAGTGCACAATGAGAACTCCCAAACACAATCCCAATTAAGGGATACTGGGGGACAAGTGGACCTTCGGCACTCAAAGGGTGGCTCACCTTTCCTGCAGGACTTCTGTCTTCAGGTTACCAAGATCAGAAAGGAATCACCACAGAGGATAATTCCCCCAGGGAAATTACTTGAAATCAAGTTATTCCCTCTTCAGGGCAAAAGATCCACCAGAAGTACCCTGGAAGCTGTGCTATCCACTTTAAATAGGGCATTTGACAGCCTTGGTAACCCGCCTAATGGTGGTATTCCATATTTGTAAAAATAACAAAGAAACTAAAACTTGAAGAGAGCTGTTCTCTGCCTGGTGTGAACACACCGAGGAACAAATCATTCTGACTTGTTCTGACTGAGGTGCAGCCTAAGAGGGAGGGGAGGCTCCGCCCCCTGCATACATTTAGATGAATGTTCCTGCCTACTTAAAGGGGTGGATCGCCTCCCAGTGTATCAGTAACCCGTATTGGACGACAGTGAAAACCATCTTGTCTACTGTGAGAGACAGAGGTTCCCAAGACCAGCCACAAGACAAAGGAACCTTGCGCTGAGCAAAGGCAGTCAGGTCCACCGACGGAAGACCCCAAAGTCTAATGAGTGAGTTAAAAATGATTTGGCTGAACGCTCAATTACCAGGATTCAAGCTATTGCAGTTGTGTCTGTCACAACATTATCTAGCCTGGAATATGAACCACCGAAAGCCAGTTTCCACCCACAGAAGGATCACAAGACTATGGCCCATGCTGCTACACTCCTTGTCCCTACCTGGTGGTTAATATAGACCACCGCTGTCTCATTGTCTGACTGGATCCATACCAGGAATCCTTAAAGGGACGGAGACTAATGTCAAAGGGCTAGACGAATAGCCCAACGGTCTCCTACCTGGTCCAAAGACATGGAGCATCTAAGAACCCAGAATGGCTCCCCAGCAATTCAGGCTGGAATCCACAATGACTATGACCTAGTTGGTGATAACAAGCAACCATTTCAGAGATGGATGGGGCCCTCTGAAGCCACTAGTGAAGGTCTTCCTCTGTCTGGCTGGACAGAGATGAAACAGGAAAGGGGAACCTGTTGTCTGGTCCAATACCTGAGAATTTTTAGCTGCATATCCAGGAGTATGAAATTAAGCAAATGGGATTGCCTCCAGAGCAGAGACATTGCAACAGAATCTTGTCAAGCAGAAGTGTCTTCACCAGAAGAGTGTCAAATCTCATACCGAGAAAGCGTAGGATTGGAGACGCAACAAAAAAAAAAATAATGATTTCTTATGTTTCTAAGGATGGACACACAAGGTTGAATCAAAATGTTCAAGGTCTCCTCCGAGGGAGGCTTGAGTAAAAGGTTGTCCAAGTAGTGTGTCAAGGAGATCCTTTGGGAATGTGTGCGAGCCATCAAGATGGCCAAAACTATTGTGAAGACCGGTAGATAGGACACAAGTCCAAAACGAAGGTTGTAAACGGTCTGTTTTGGAACTCAAACCACAGGAAACTCCTATGATCAGAATGGGCAGGTTTGTGCATAGAAGCGCCCTTTAGGTTTGGGTAGGCAAAAAAACCCAGGACACATGCCAAAGATAACAATGTAAGAAGTCGATACTGAACCGTTGGCGAAGCACAAAACGGTTGAGAAGCTATAAAGGTCAGAGTGGGATGGCATCTAGTGTCCTTTGGGAAAATATTAAAATAGAATGCAGGGAATCTTTACAGAGGAGGAACGGAAATCAGCACCAACGTATATCCAGCTGGGAGAAAACTACATTAAAAATTAGGATTGCAAGGAATTCCAGACATGCAAAAAACAAAGACTACCTCCTAAGTCAGGAGTGAACTACACCAGAGTAAGTCACGTGGAGGGGGGCTTGTCAGCCTTGGGATTCTGAGCAGGTTTGTTGTCTGACAAGGCTTACTTGGGTTTTGGGGTGGGACGATCTTGGTTAGCTGATGGAACAGACACCCTGGATCATACTGGATAGGGTAAAAAAAAAACCTCACGTGTTTCGCTTCAAAAAAAGGGGATGCTTAGGAGTAACACGAGGCAAGAAAGTACTCTTGCCTCCAGTGGCATGACTAATGACCTCCAATTCTGGGACAAAGAACTTTGTGCACAAAAGCAAGAAACTGCTTCTTACTATATGTTGCCACAGAGTGTACAAAGTCCTAACCAGTCATCCTAGCGACACTGAAAGCCACTTCTGTAAGATATGTATTTAAGGGACCAGGTTTATCAGGACCATCATTCTTTGGCAGCATCTGCTTGGACAACATCCAAAACCTGATCTCCGCTTCCCAAGAAGCTATAGCCGTAGTAACCCATGCAAATGGCAAATGTAGGGAATTACCTGAATCTGCAGAGTTTTGGAGAGAAAGCTAGGAACACACTGCTTTTTTTATGATACTACTTAAATAACCCTTAGCGTGTCACAGTGACTTTTTTTTATTATTATATTATTATATAAACCTTGCTCTGGCTGAAGGTTTAAATTCTGTAATTTCAGTGGATAAGGTGTTTTGCCAGTTCAGGATTTTTATACCTTATCATATTAGAGAACTCAAGTAAAACCTCTTTATATGATATTTGTAACATTACTAGGTGTGCAAGTTTCAAATAATTCTATAGATTATTGCTTTGATTATTCAATATAAAGCAACATAATTATAAACACCTCACAAGGATTAGAAATTCCATACATGTCAATAATTGTGAGGTTATGTGTATTCATATAACTTCACTGCATTCAAGGGTTTATTACAGTTGTAATAAACATGTTCTATATTACTTCAATATTCAATACAAAACATACCTCGACTTTGTCTGTGTTCAAAGGGTCTTCACTCCGGACTCTCTTCTCTCTCTGAAGCTCACCATTTTCTTCAGTGTCACGAGTTCTTTTTTGACCATTCTTGGTTTCCTGAGGTTCAGGCACATGCTGTTCAGGATTGTGATGGAGAGCCTCTTTTTCACACAGTTCCTCCCAAGCACCTTCTGGTACTTCATAATGAAAGCTATTGAGATCCTGGTCATCAGGACAAGTAGGAAGCGGTTCTTCATCTATGTAATTAGCACTATTACAATCAGTCAATTCCCTAAGAAGATTCAAGGAGTTTCGTTTCTTTTGGTAAAGTTCTTCAGAAATCGAAAAGTTAGGTGGCTCTTGTATGTTGCTGGTGGTAAAACGCCGTTTTTGTGGCAATTTAGGTTGAAAAATCTTGACCGACAGCCTATTGGGAAAGCATTTTTCTTTGGGAGTAGGCTCCATTTTCTCATTAGAGACATCTTCTGCCTCAGATTGCTTGTTTTGCTCCTCCTCTGCAATGGGACATTTGTTAGACAAGTCCTTGTCTAAGACACTGGCTGTTTTATCACAAGACTTTATGGGACAAAGTACCTGTTCTGAATTGGACAGCTGTTCAACAAGGTAAGAGACTGGAGCAGTCTGAGAGTTTGAACAGGTTTGGGACTTGTTTGTCAAACTTTTTATCCTTAATTGAATATCAGCAATACTTCTGCGCCTCATTTTGTCACTCTCTGAGACAGTACTAGCTGTCCTCATTTCAAGTGAAGTATTAATGTTGTTTTCTAGGAAATTATCAGAATTATGATCTTTTGTACAGTAGGTTGACGGTGTAGGAGAAAGACCAAATTTGGCATCAAGACTTTTGGCTGTAGGCTGTACAGGTATGCTTTCTTGTTCCTCTTCACAATCCTTCATATTCTGGTTTGAAACAGAAGATATTTGATGCAAACCATCCTCACCCAAGACAGTCATGGGTACATTTACAACTTCGGAAGCATCAGCCTTATGCATAAAAGTTTCTCCTTCTCGTTCTGGAAGCATGAATGACACCCTTTTTGATTTTGGCCTTGTCCTTTTTGCTACTGTTTCATAACCTGTATTTTTACATGGGATGCAATATTCCTCTTCTTTCAAAATATCCAGCTCAGTGTCATTTTTTTCAGAACCACAGAGAGCAAAATCTGTAGATTCCTGTTTTTCACACCCTACATAAGTTTTATTAGGAACGTTTGAATCTTCAATTGACAGCATTTTATTCATTTGGTTACATTCAGAATGTGTCTTAACAGTAATATCATTTTCACAAATACCCAAGCCTCTGTCTCTCTGTAGTGAATACTCTATTTTTCCTTTTGAAGTGCAGTAGTCATTTGAATTTTCTCTCTCAGGAATTATCAGTTTATCAGTGGGAGCTCCATGAACATCATTACATTCTTTAATTTCAGAGTCTTCACTTGAAAACAAGTCATTTGTATCAGTGAAATATGGATGTGACAAGTTTCCAAGGTTTTTTCTTTCTAAAGTCTCTGGATCTCTACTTGCTTTAACTTGTTCATTGTCAATAACAGTAGTGCAAGATCTAGTAATCTCCATGTCATTCTGAGCATCTGACATTACACATGTCTTATCAGTAACTGGAAACCCAACCAGCTTTCCTGATACCAGAGATGTACCTTGCATTGATAAAGTATGGCTGCGTGTGAACTCCATATTACCAAAATCTTCTGAAAAAATTACAGTTTTACTTGATAGATTTGCACATCTAGCAAAACTTTTCCTTCCCATATTATTCCCGGTGTGAAGAGTTTCTTCTCTGGCCTTATTTATGATTTTGTTCTCTATATCAAGTGTATGAGATTTGGTTATATCCAACTCATCTGGGTTACATGATTTATCCATGAAAATCATCTGTGGTTTGTCTGTTGAAACAGATGATGTTATAATGTTCATGTCCGCACAGTCAAGCGACTGTACAGCCATGTGTGCTTTAGTAACTTCCATATGTTCTTGTTTCTTTGTATAGTGTGTTTTATCAGTAGAATCTACATTTGTTAGTTCTGCTGTTCGGATGTCACCTTCAATAGCTGCAGTATGACATTCTGTCAATTCTAGATCACCCTCATCCACTGTAAATTTTATTGTTGCATCATTTGCAACAGAAAGCATAGTTACATCTGCAGTGCTATTTTTGAATATGGAAAGGGTTTTAAACACTTCCTCATGCTTGGTTGCTTCAGCAATGCTTCTTTCAATTCTGGTAGTCTGAGATTTAGTTAAATCCATGGCATCACAAGAAAAGGCAACTGTTTTTTCCCCATTACTAGTTGAAAATATTGGACTTAGTTTGGTAGTCAAATTGTTACCATTACTTATTGCAGCTGTGTGACTTCTGGTGATTTCCATAGCATCGTTATCAGAAGTAAAAGCAACCGTTTTGTCATTTTGTCCACCTTGAAGTGATGGGAGACTCCTTGTGCTGGATGAAACATGTAAAGATGGATTTTTCAGCGCTGACAAAACATTTTTCCCATCAATAACCATTGTATGGCTTTTGGTAAGTTCCATGTCATCATCCAGCAATGAAAACACAACAGTTTTATTCACAGGAACAGAAGTGCTTTCCAAGTGTTTGTATGGATTATGAACACTTGTTACTTCCTTTAAGATTCTGTTTTCAATGGCAACAGTATATGACTTTGTCATGTCCATGTCTCCTTGGTCACATAAAGTTTTATTCTGGGACGCCCTAGATATTATATTTCCCTTTTCCTTGGCTTGAACAATTGTTTTCTCAATCAAATGATCAATATTTCCAGTGATGTTCATGTTGTCTTCAACCAAACCAGAGCCACTACAAGGAACATAAGAGTGCTGTAAACCAGACAGTCGTTTCTGACTCTCAATTTTGAAGGGTTTGAGTGCCTTTTTAGATAGATTTAACTCTGCAATTTCCATGCCATCTTGCCCACATATTGTAATGCCATTGCTTTTATGAACAGCATTTTGATTGTGCGGATCACATATTTTCTCATTAACAATCAATGTGTTCACTTTTTCAAGTTGCAAATTATCTTCTGACAGGATGGGAACAGTTTTATTCACAGGTACAGATGTGAACTCTGAGCCAGTTAAGTAACATTTCAAGTCTGGATTGTACATTTCAGTGGCCTCACTAGATACTTTATTTTCAATAGCAATAGTATGTGACCTTGTTATATCCATGTTTTCTTGGTCAGATGAGAACACCAAAGTTTTGTCTCGGGAAGCACTTGATATAGGGCGCTTTCCTCCTGATTCTACCTTTGTCTCACTAACAAGCAGCCCCGTGTTTGCATTAGTCATATCCATATCACCCTCTAGATGTAAAGTCTTATCATCATAAGAAATAAAAGACCTATGATAACCAGACATATTTTGCTTGTTTGCGATATTAGAATATGGGTCTCCCTTAGTCATTTTATCCATCAGTAGGTGATCAATAAACACTGTACTTGACTTTGTAATATCCATGTTATCTTGTCCATTTATTGTAGGAGTGGTATTTGCACTGACATGGAATGGGTTGTGCAAGTCAAATGATTTTTTCTGATCAGTAGCTATTGTGTGGCTTTTGGTAATTTCCATATCTTCTTCCAGCACTGGAAGAACAATTTTATTCAGAGATTCAGATGTTAACTCCAAGTCATTTCTAGATGTAGACATACTTTCTATATTGAACCTTTTGGATTCCTCACCATGGACTTTGTTCTCAATAGCAACAGTGTGTGACCTTGTTATGTCCATGTCATCGTCACACGAAAACATTATAGTCTTATCCTGAAAATGCTTTGCGTTCTTCTTCCCAGTCTGTTCCTTTGTCTTACTAATTGATAGACCAATATTGGCACTTGTCATCTCCATATCATCTACTATATAAACAGTCTTGTCATGAGGAAAACAAGATCTCTGTGAATGTGACAAACTTTTTCTTTTCCCAATAGGTTCTAGTCTCTCCTTGTACTTTTCAGTTATTGGTACATTGTCAAAAACTGTATTTGACTTTGTAATAGCCATGTCACCATCTCTAAAAGTTGTACCAAAACTGGTTTTATTAACAGAAACAAATTGGTTGTGTAGCTCATCTGGACATTTTTCATTTATAAACACAGTGTGGCTTTTGGTTAGTTCCATGTCATCTTTATATGCAACAGTATTGTTGGCAACAGAGGAGGATTGTAACACCTCAGGCATATTCGATTTTTGTTGAGTTTTAGATTGTGAACAAAATTTATTTTCAATAGCAACTGTGCATGACTGAGTAAAGTCCATATCATCTTGGTCAGGTGGAAACAATACAGTTTTCTCTTGTGACATTTTAGATAGGGTGGTATTCAGTATCGCAGAAGATACATCTGCATAAGCCAATCCACTTTTTCCTTTGATCAATGGCTTCAAAGATCCAGCGGTTTTATTGACAGAAACAGATTGGTTGTGTAGCTCATCTGGACATTTTTCATTTATAAACACAGTGTGGCTTTTGGTTAGTTCCATGTCATCTTTATATGCAACAGTATTGTTGGCAACAGAGGAGGACTGTAACACCTCAGGCATATTCGATTTCTGTTGAGGCGTTTCAGGTTGTGAACAAAATTTATTTTCAATAGCAACTGTGCATGACCGAGTAAAGTCCATATCATCTTGGTCAGGTGGAAACAATACTGTTTTCTCTTGTGACATTTTAGATAGGGTGGTATTCAGTATCGCAGAAGATACTTCTGCATAAGCCGATCCAGTTTTTCCTTTGATCAATGGCTTCAAAGATCCAGTGGTTTTATTGACAGAAACAGATTGGTTGTGTAGCTCAGCCAGACACTTCTCACTTATAAACACAGTGTGGCTTTTGGTTAGTTCCATGTCATCTTTATATGCAACAGTATTGTTGGCAACAGAGGAGGACTGTAACACCTCAGGCATATTCGATTTCTGTTGAGTAGTTTTAGGTTGTGAACAAAATTTATTTTCAATAGCAACTGTGCATGACTGAGTAAAGTCCATATCATCTTGGTCAGGTGGAAACAATACAGTTTTATCTTGGGAAGTTTTAGATAGGGTGGTATCCAATATTGCAGAAGGCACTACTGCATAAGCCGATCCACTTTTTCCTTTGATCAATGGCTTCAAAGATCCACTGACCAATGTTTCTTCTGAAGAATTGTTCTCAACAGAAACAGCGTGCAACTTTGTAAAATCCATATATTTGTTATGAGATAAGAACAGTGGATTTCCATCACCCGAAGGTCCAAGGACAAAACTCTTTCCATCAATAACCATTGTGCAGCTTTTTGTAAGTTCCATATCATTTTCAGATGAAAAAGCCAAGCCAGGAGCTTGTTTATTAATCACATTTGTATTTAAATTGTTCTGGATTCCATGACATATGACTTTTTCATCAATAGCAGCCGAGTTTGACTTGGTTACGTCCACAGCTTTTGGATTGCGTGAATAAAAAATAGTCTTATCTTTAGAAATTGTACTTATTTGGGTTTTCTCCGCTATAGTTGGAATTGCATTCTCACTCTTAAATGCATTGAGACAAACCTCTGTAATCTCCACGTCATCTGGAGGATGTATTGTTTTGTCAGGGAAAGAAGACACATTAAAACCAGCAATACTTTTTCTTTCAGTGTTAGTAAGTAAATTCAACCTTGACAGACCAAATGTAGCTTCCATTCCTTCATGATCAATAAATATGGTGTCTGACTTTGTGATGTCCATTTCGTTTTGGTCATTTTCAAAAAGAAGAGTTTTCCCCTGGCTATCTAATGATTTATTCAAATGATTATGTTCAATTAAGCAGGGCTTTTTAATAACTACTGTTGAGTGGCTGTGTGTTGGTGCAATATCATCCCTGGCTGTTGTGAATAAAGCATTTATATTACAAACAGATGTTAATCTTAAACTTCCACGTTTGGTTCTTTTATCTTTTGGGCAGTTTGTTGGCATTCCAGGAATGCTTGATTCCTGTAAAAATGCATTAATAGCAATGGTGTTTGATTTTGTAATTTCCATTTCGTCCTGGTCACGAGAAAACAAAATAGTTTTTTCAGCTCCTGCCATTGCTAGATCATCATTAGGAATACCAGCTGAAATTACAGGTTTATCAGAAAAAAGAACTTCTTTATTTATTTGAACAGAATTGTCCATTCCAGCAGTGTTTAATGCAATAGTTTGATTTGTCAACTCCATTTCATTTGAATCTATAAAAACAATAGTCTTCTCAGATGGCAAATCACCCCTTTCATTGTTTGAATGCATTTTAACTAATGACTGGGCATTGTTGACAACTGTGCTTGGTCTTACTGCATTGTCTATATGAATTGTATGACTTTGTGTCATATCCATATAATCATCAAAAATGACAGTTTGGTCTTTTGATATAGTTGCTGATTTTTCCATCTTAAGGTCTTTTTGCACATTTTTGTCTTCATCTGAAAGTTTTTTTAAACTGCTTGCATTTTCTGCTAAAGTGCTGACTGGTATAAAACAATCTGTAATTTCTTTGTTAGAAATTGGAACAAATGTAGTAATGTTTGTGGTGTGGCATTTTGTCAAATCCAGTTCGTCATCTTGTTCTCTAAAAATCCTTGTCACTTGTCCTATATTTTCTGTTAGGTGAAATTCAGTTACATTCCCACTATTTGGTTTAATGCCAGGAGGAAAAAAGCCAACAAAAACATTTTCTTTGTCAACTCCATCTACACAAGGAATGGTCTTTTCTGCAGTTTTTAAACTAGTCAGGAAGTCTTCAAACTTGATTTTGGTCTGCTCTGTAGGGTCTTTAGTGAATTTACAGCTTGAAGCTTTACTAGATGTTGAGCAGGTTAAATCCATAATTTTGCTCGAGTCTTCACAGTCAGATTGTAAACTAGCCAAAAAAGAAGTCACATCAATTTTCCTTGTTTTTTCTTGAAGCAATCCATCAATGTATACAGTGTTACTTGTCGTCATCTCCATATCATTGTCACACGAGAAGAAAACAGACCGATCTTTAACGCAATCTGCATAGTCCATCTGTAAAATAAAAAGAAATCTAAATTATAGCACCTTTGTATGATAGGCTAAAGAATCACTAACCTGGTGTAAGATGAAATGTGCATCAGATCAGGGTAAAGTACAGTACATTTAAAGGGATAGTAATGGTTAATTTTAAGTTGATTTAATATTGTAGACATTCAAAAAAAAAAAAAAAAGATTAATATCAATGTAAGTCTTATCTCTCAAACCTTTATGGTTTGAGAGATATAACTTGCTAAAGTTACCTTTTCCTGGCTGTTTTACTCAAGTCTGCCATCTAGCTGACAGCTGCAGATTCCAGTCATTTGACCAGACAGAGGCTCTTCAGCAGAGCTGAAATAACACTATTTAGAAATAAATACTTCATTGGAACGGTCTACCAAGTGTGCTTGCAAGCCAGGTACACTTTGTAGACTGTTCCAAATTAAGTATTTAACTTTAGGTATAGTTATATTGGCGCTGCTGAAGAGCCACATCTGGTCAAGTGACCAGAATCTGCTTCCGACAGCTTTACAGCTCATCAAGCAGAAAGGGGAGGGAGCAGAGAACTTTATTTTCCTATATCTCTTAAACCATAACGGTTTGAGAGATACGAATAAGTGCAAGTACTCTCTTTTAATTGTATATACCATATAGTTAATACTTTTTTTCTGACATTACTATCCCTTTAATTCACTTTGCACAAGAGACAAAATAGAAGGGTTTTAAATAAAGTATGAAAAGGATCATATAAAAAGGACAGCAAAAACACACACATCAATATAATGGTTTGTGTAATTAATTTAGTTTTAAAGGAACAGTAAACTTTATAATTTACACTTCTTGAACTAAAGGGAATGTGCTATTCTTGTTTAGAGGTTGAAGACTACTTACCTTTGGAGTCACTTACCAGGTTCCTCAGAATCCTGAAGATTTGGGTGAAGACTCTTTCCTCTTGCAAATTGATCCGCTATTGGTAACATAGGATCTGGACATGAAATATCTTTCTTGTTTAAATTTTGTATTATTACTGGACATGCAAAGTGGTGACATTCAATATGTGTATGTCCAGTGGCAAAAAGGATTTGAGCAGGGAGTAAGAATGCTTCTGCTCAAACCGTGTATTACCAGACACAAGTCAACCCAAAAGAGGAGAGCACCTTCACCTGAGCCTTCAGGAGATACAGAGGGAATAGTAACTCAGTTACTGCAATTAGTTATGTTACTTAGAATATCTAAATTGGTATAGCTGTAACCTAAGTAATATACCGTTTAATTAAAAAAGTTTACTTTATCCTTTATAATATATATTTAAAAAAAAAAAAAAAAAAAAAGCTACGAAGACTGACTCAAAAGGGGTTGTAATTCTTAAAAATATATATATATATATATATATATATATATATATATATATATACACACATATACATTTTCTTTAGTTTGATAAGTACAGTTCATTTTAAAGAGTATTACAAAATGCCTGTTGTACTGGCCGCTTGAAAAATTAACCTTCATTATTGGCCCAGTGTCCTTTTTACCAGTTAGTTTTCCTGAGCCAATATTACTAAAAAGTGCACTATGAATGAGTCTAAGCAGAGCACATACATTAGGGACACTACGAATAGCACAGCAAGCAACAATTCTGTCTTCTAACAGAACAAATTAGCATACTGTGAAGAAAACTAGCACAAGATGCCCCCAAAATCTAACAAAATTTAAGAGGCAGTATAGGGTCAATAAAAGAGTATTTTAGTAAACACAGTTAAATCCCTTTCTCTTGGCACATCTGGAACACAGGAACCATGGTGTAAAGCTGCCCTCCTCAATAGGGTAGGGCACTTAATAATGGGGTCTCTGAGGTGGATACTGCCATCTTCCCTTCACTTTACCCCATTTCCTGCTTCCAGATTTAAAGTATAGCAAAGCCATAAAAAAGCAGCGAGGAAAGGAGGAAATACCCTGAAGAGAGAACCCAACAAGATCCCCACCTGTGGATTCAAACCACAGGTTTCTTTTCTTTTTTTTACACTCAGGGTGGGAAGTCCTGTGTTCCACATGGCCTAATAGAAATGTGAAACACAGAAAACATGGGGAAATATCAAAGCTATCCATTAAGATTCCTGTGAGGAGGGGTGGGGGGACATCTCCACTGGATACCATTTTCCAAAAATGGTAACATGAACCTCAGGTGTCAGACACACACAAAACAGATGTGATCTTGAAAAGACTATAAGTGGACCCTTATATAGGTATCACAGTTGGAAAAACTTTCAGCCCAAGGCTGGCCTCAGTGGAGGACATTAACACAACAGTATTTGGTGAAAGTGTGCAGAGACTACCCCGTCGCTTCCTTAAACAGTTTTTCTTATTTATATTGGCCCAAGTGTCACCCACCGATCTTCTGGAGTGTACCTTGACGAATATAAGTGGGTTTCTTTCTGAGGACATACACCTGGCGGATGGCTGTCTTGATGAAGAAGAGATGGTAACCTTAAACGCAGCCTGACCCTCACATGAGCCACATTTCTGAAGTGGCCTTGTGTGGTGACCGTAGCACTTCAAGCAATGGACCACATCCAACAGATAAAGTTTCTGATCAGATCTACTGGAAGGAGCTGGACAGAAAGGAGGAAGGATAATTTCCTAGTTGATATAAACGTCAAAACAACCTTGGGCAAGAAGCCCCTTGGAGTTTGTAAAACCACCATATATTGGTGAAAAAACAGAAACTAGGATTTCAGTGAACCTTTAAGTCCTTTTTCTCTTTAGTCCATATGGAATACAGTTACTATGGGGGTTGAGCATCCTCCTCCAGGAGGGAAGGACACTTCAACAAGACACAATATTTTGAGCGAAGACTCCCTCCTACTCTTCCAGCTCAACCCCCAGTCCTAATCTAGATTCATGTGAAACAAGTGCCATAGAAAATAACAAAAGCAAAAACAAAAGGAAACCCCCTAAATGAAGACCCCAAGAGGACTCCTGTCTTGGAATGAAAACAGGTAGGGTCTTTCTCTGAGTGGTAGTCCTGTGTTCCAAATGGAACAAAGAGAAAGTGATTTAACTGCAAGTACTGCATCCAATATGGAACACAGGAATCATGGGGATATACCAAATCATTCCACCGATTCCAAGTAGGGAAAAGAGAAAACAAATGTCCTTAAATAGGACCTTCTGGCTAAAGCTGGCCTCAGCCGAGAACCAAATATTGACATGATAAGGTTTGTTGAATGTGTGCAAGGAAGAACACGTAACAGCCTTGCAAAACTACGCAGCAAAAGCCTGTTTATTTTTTAGGCCAGACAGGCAACACAGATACGGTGTAGCGTGCAGGGACTTTGAAAGCAACAGGTTTATTACTGACCAAATCCATATGGCGCACGTTAGCCTTAATCCAAGAAGCAATAGTGACTGGATGCAGTCTGACCTGACATAAAAATGACAAAATGAATAAGTCTTGTGAAAAGGCCGTCTATAATGCACATAAAATTCTTAACATGAATAAAATGCATAACATCCAACAGGTGAAGATCCCTTTCCTGTTTTAAGAAGGGATCGGGACAAAAGGAAGGCAGAATAATCTCCCGATTAATCTGAAAAAACCTTTACATAAAAACCCTTGTGGTATGAAGCACTGATTTGTCCTCATGTAATACCAGAAAAAGAAGAGCCAAACGGGAGCGCACACCACAGTATGTTTGTCAATTTTGAATGCACAAATATTCAAATAAATTCCCAATATAGTACTCACACGTGTCCAAACGTGTGCCAGTACCAGCAATATTCCAACGGGGTAATACCACCGCCTCGATACTGTGAATAAGATCTCTCTTCAGGAAATTAAAACAAAAAATCTTGAATCCAAGCGCAGTATAAAAAGATTTAATTCTAAAATATGCCAAATGTAACAAACTTCAACAAACCCCAGAAAGTACTTATCTAGCATGCAAAGAGTTAATCTGGAGAAGAGTGCCTCTGTGTAGGATAAGCAAGAGAAATAAAATGGCAAAACAGGCAGCCAATCAGAATGCAGCCAGCAAAATGTAAACCGGATAAAAGGGCATGAGGAGACAAGTAGAGCAAGCCCACTCTGACTTCAGTATGATCAACAGTTGCAGAGAAGCCAAAGAAGTTCACCCATTGAAGTCAATGGGGCAAAGATTGCAGCGACCCAGGAAGCGGTCTTAAAGGAGCCACGCACATAAAAGGACAAATTTTTGAGTACCCCAAAACACCCAAGGACCCCAAACATGTGGAGGGCCTCTAGGAGACAAGCCCCTAAAGGGAAAAGCCCCCAACACAGCAGGGAAGGGGGTTAACTAGTCCCAACACAGTCATCCATGCTCCATAACTCAGGGGTGAACAATAATAAAATACCCAACATGAGTGTAAGGGTGTGAATGAAGGAAACCCCTGCAGGAAGAGGTACAAGTAGGGTCAAAATGGACAAAGGCACTCAAAAATGTAATCACCAATGTTCATATAATCAGTTTGCCACTGGGAAGGAAGCAGAGCCTCGGAGAGAGACTGCTGGGAGTGAAAACTTGGGCCACCAGATTCTCTCCACAGGGCTGCAAAGGTACACACACCACCAGCACACTGGTCAATCCACTCCAGGGGAAGCCCAGTAATGGGAGGATTTTAACAGCCAATATCTAAAGAAAAATATTATATATATATATATATATATATATATATATATATATATATATATATATATATATATATATATATATATATATATACACATACATAATAGTGTGAAGATTGCATAAACATGGATCTTTTGAATTTCTGTATTCGCTCCGACAGCAAGGGGAGATATATATTTATCAAAGGCAAAAATTGTAACGCTTTCGTTCTTCTGGGAGGGGCCTTTTGATCTTAGGGCAAGACTTTAAAACTGTAGCACACCCATTCGTAAACGACTCCTCCGGTTTGACTTCCTTTTCAATTATGCATTTGATAAACTTTGTGGATTATTGTCCAGGAAGACATGGTTTTACTGTACCCTGATATTCACAGCTACTTTCTTCTCTGCCCCCATCTCTGTTATTCTAGTATAGACTATTTACTTGTTAGTCAGGCCCTTCTTCATTTTGGCACTTTGGCTATGATACACCCCATTACATGGTCAGATCTTTCCCCTGTGGAGATCGTACTCTCTCTTCCCTTGAACATTTCTAGGTAAATAAATTGGAGATTTGACCAGTGATTTCTCAGGTTTCAAATATCATTTGATACCTCTAATCTGCTTGCCACTACTCTCTGGTATCGTTTACAGCAAGCACTGTTTACCATGCTATGATGCAAGCTTAGTTGCATGGTAAACGAAACTTGTTGAAATGATAGCCTACATAAATGCCACCACGAAGGGAAGCGTGAAAGCGCTCCCTGGGGTAGCTGGGAGGGAGGTGGGAAGTCCTGCATCATTGTGCCGCACATTGCGAAATTGACCGATTTTAAGTCTTAAGTCCAAAGGTATGTGAGATTTAAAAAAAAAAAAAAAAGCACCGCGAATCTAGGTTTACTAATTAAAGCCATGCACAAAGTTTCTCTCATGTGAATGTTCCCCTTTAAGACATCTTTCCTCCGGGCTAAATGCTACTATTATGACCATAGCAACAAATGTGGGAAGTAGATATCCCAGCTGATTCATGACCCTATGCGTGATGAACTTTGCTCCATCCAGATTTCTAACAGTAGAACTGTTAGAGAGTACCCTTCTATTTCCTCAATTTTTCGTGATTTCTACCAATCACTTTATCACTTATACATTGGGTAGTATGGAAAGAGGGGTCTCGACCAAACTACATGTGTGTTATGGACTCTCAGATTCCCACCCAATCTCATACCCTAGATGCAGTTATCACGGAGGAGATCTGATGGTTTACCTCTTCTTCCCTCTTCTATTTTAAAGGAAGTTCAGTGAACCTCTTGTTCCCTTGTTGAACATAGTATTTAATGAACTTCCTCACACTATAGTTGACCACCCCCTTCTTTGCAAGGCTCATGTTTCAGTTCTTGTCAAAACTTATAAGTACTCTACGCATTGTTCTAACTACAGACCAATTTCCCATCTCTATATGGATATGAATTATTTGCTAAAGATCCTTGCCAATAGATTATGCCCTCTTTTGAATTTAATGGATTCTGATCAGGCTGGATTTGTGTCAGGTAGGGAGATGAGGGATAACACTATTAGGCTTCTTAACCTGATCTACTGCTTTCCACTGATGCCTAGAAGGCCTTTCATAGCATGGACTGGTATTTTACTCAGCAAACCCTTTCTGGCTTTGGGCATAGATTCCATGCTTATGTTATGACACCATATACACTAATCTCTCTGAGAGGGATCTAGTCAATGGAACTTGCAAATTTCCCTATGCAATGATACATGTCAGGGTTGTCCCTTAACCTCCATCATTTTATTTTAGAAATGGAGACTTTGGCCAATAAAATACAGAATAACCCTTCCATCTTCGGTTTGAGAATTGGGGAACACAACCATAACATGTCCTTATTTGCAGATTATCTCATATTTATAGTCACAAATCCACTTCACACACTCTCTGGCATCCTATTGGAGCTTCAATTCTTCAGCAAACTCAGCAACTTTAAAGGAGCAGTAAACTTTTTTTTTTTTCTTTTTCTTTACGAAAACACATTTTATAGAGCTTTTCATCCTGAATAAAACAAGGTCAATCCCAGTGATGTCAGATGTTTTATTCAAAATTTATAGCAGTTCAAATAATCAGGAAGTGAATTTACTGTGTTTACTTCCTGATAGTTCTAACTGACAGGAAGTGACAGGCAGTTTCTATCACATTCTATGGAGAATTGTAGGTCTCTGACTTTCCTCTCCATTAGACTAACAGAAAATCTAATTAGAATTTGACCACTAGAGGGCACTGCCAATGTAAAAAAAAAACAAAAACAAAAACACCATGGGTTTAAACTGTAATAACTATATATAAATCTCTCAGCAGTGGGAGTACCCTTATTTTACTCAATAAGAAAATCCCTACAACGTATATTTTTTCATTAAAAAATTTACTGCTCCTTTAAGATCAATATACATTCCCTATGGTGTGACTATTCCTCATGTCTTTTGCTGCCCTTAAGTAAGTGTTTCTCAAGTCCTGTCCTCAGGACCCAATAACAGGCCAGGATTTGAGGATTTCCTTGTTAGAGCACAGATGAGTTAATCAATGTGAATGAGCCTCTGATCACCACACCTGTGCTCTAGTAGATAAATACCCAAGTCCTGGCCTGTTAGTGGGTCCTGAGGACAGGAGCTGAGAACCACTGCCTTAAGTAGTCCAGTTCTTTCAACCCCTATTTGCGCACTGCTTAGACCTCCTCTCCCTCCTCCCCTTTATGATACAACTACTCCAAACTCTTTTGCAGTGTATTACTCTGGACCTTCATAGATTGAACTCATTACATCTTTCATGTTCTAGACATATTGTTCTCCTAAAATAGCTATTCTTCCTTTGATTTTCTACTGTTTTCAGACAGTTCCAACTGCTTTATTTCATTGAAAAAAAAAAAACAAACAAAAAAACCCTGGAGTACTAAACAGCAAGGGTAACATTTTTGGCATTCTCTATACCCAGATCACGGTGCCCCAAATATCTGACGTTATTACATTTAGCATTCTTTTCTCATTGGTTTAGCTCTGACAAAAAAAAAAAAAAAAAAAAAAGACGGGGGGGGGGTGTTTACAACTACATCAAGATTTTTTGCTCGCCAGTCCCTCTTCTCTTTCTTAGCTTACACAGTGGCCTCTCGGATCTCTCCATCACCTCTTATTTCTGTCCTAACACCAGTTTCCCTCTGGGTCTACAGAGTTCTGCTTTTTGGTTTGGAGTATATAAATATATACACTGCCTAGGAAGCCCAGTATGCCATGGTGAATAATGGGCTAAAGGGGTCCCCAGACAAATTGGCTTTAAATTTTCCCATTTGTCCCTTGGATTCTGACATGTCCAGAATAATACCCGTAAAAGGAAAACAGAAGTACAACTAGCAGAAAAATAAGAGAAAAGTACTCAGAAATACACAGCGTGCTTATCTTACTGCAAGGTGATAAAATGATAGGAAGGAGGGAGATTGCAGACTCTTTGTAGTATGTACAATCACAAGGAAAGATGGCTACCAAAAAACCACCCCTTTCCACCCAAAAAAAAAACAAAAAACTCAGGAAACCGGGAATTCTTGGAGTTCTAGTTTTGAAATACATGAAAGCAAACAGTGGCTTTCCAGCCATTCAAAAACAGTGCCCTCCTGTGGCCTGGGCAGGGTCTCCAAGATGCCCATCATGAAGAAAAGGCCATAGCATCAATATGAACCCCCTCTGACCAACTGAAGATGAACAAGGCAGAAACTTGCCACATAGAAGCATATTGTATGAAAAAGATAGCTGCTGAGCAGATGCCCAATCTCAAAGGGGAAAACACCAAATTTTTGATCGAATTTAGAGAAAAAGTAAGGGGTAAAAGCATTTACAGTAAAAGCAGCCACATTAGAAACACACACGTTGTGTAATAAAAACGGAGAATAGAGTGCATTACTGGCAAATCACCACATCACTTCAGTTTTAAGGGACCTCTCACAGAAGAGGGTGCCTGGGCACTGTTCTCCTAGACATTTTATTTTCATTTCTAGTAAATGGGTCTAGTAAATGGTTCTGTATAATCCCCCATTAGGCAGGATCCAATTAACTGGCTTCCATGTTCATGGGTTGTCCAGGTCTCAGGTTCGTTCCAGGATCTCAGACCTGTGGAGGTTGTCTTGATTTTCTAAGACTTTACTGCACGATACTGTTTTCTCTGAAGCTCCTCATTATACTGCAATGGATGTCTTGAAGACTGAAGCTGCAGGTGAGTTTTGACCTCTTGAGTGCAATGGTCACATTTTATGTCACTGTTCTATAGGTACCAACTGGAAAGTGCCCTGCCTTCTAGACGAGGGGACTTAATCCAAATGACGCTGTACCTAAATTAGTGCTGAATGACTAATTCTAGCTCAGCTGGAGCATCAAACAGAATAACAGTATCCCCACTGTTAGGAAGCCTGGATACATCTTCTTTGAAAGTAAAAGCATCCCTGCTGTGCTTTGGACAGGCAAGGTATTATGGACACAGAGTCCTTTAATACTAAAAACATAATGTGTGGGATGTTACATGTGTGATACTGCAAGATAGGAAGAAACAAAACACATTTTACACTGTTAAGGAAGCAAAAAAAATAATAAAAAAAAAAAAATTCCAAAAGGGAATTTTATTATAATCACATTCCATTTCATTAACTGGCCAGTGAGTAAGCAAGAAGAAAGGACAACACATAATATGATCCTCCCAGCCCTGCTGAAAAACACACCAAAGACTATTCTATACATCTGTCAAGGAATGAAATATTTACATACATATTAGAACATGCCTGCCCTCACACATAACGGCACTTTTTTAAAAAACTTTAGTACCCCATGAATCTAGAGATATGCACTTTTTAACGATAGACTGTCAGGCAGGTCTATTACAAGGTGATATACCACATGGGGTGGAGCCTACCTATAGAACACATCTGTTTTTCATAAACAATTTAAAGAAAGCTTAAAAAAAAACAAAAAAAAACAAAACAGTTTGAATGATTCAAATAGATTGCTATACCTCTGAATGGTGGACTGGAGTTTGAATAGGAGCATGAAGTAATGTGTCCATTCCTACAAAAAAAAAAATAAAAAAAATAATAATAATAATAATGTTTGAATAGTTATGAAAAAGGTGGTGTAACACACACACACACACACACACACACACACACACTTTATGGCTATCAGCTGTGTAGATCTGCTGTAAATAGATCACCCTGCTAATAACTTCTTGTACTAAAAAAATTACAGGGAATAAAAAAATGGGTTAAAACAGCGGTCAATTTTAGGCCCAGTTTTTACTTACAGCTCTCCCTGTAGAGTGCCGTAGGTAAAAAGTATGTTACGTGCTATGACCGTCACCGGTCCTTAAGGGTATAAGGACAATGGCGGTCATAGCACGTCATCTAGTCCTTAAGGAGTTAATGACCCATGATGTGCCAGGACTGTCCTGCAGGACCAGTGACAGTGCTGTCAGGTCATGGAATTAAGGGCTCCCTGCGCTGCCCCCCCCCCCAAAAAAAAAAATCACATTCTTTCAGAATAGGAATTGTAGCCCCTTGAATGCTACACTATTTCCAATGCATTGTAGACCTTTAGCATTTAAAGAAGGTAAAAGCACAATTTAAATCAAACTCAAATTGAAGCATTTTTTGTCCATTATGGTGCAGATCCTTTGCTGCAGAACTGCTCCACTTTTCGCAGAGCCCTTGGTTACCTTAAAAAAAAAAAATTGGTATTTGCGTTCAATTCTGCAATTCAGCTACCCCATAATCTGGGCCTGCAGATACTTCTCTAGGTAACGTGATCTATATTTGTGTTAGAAACATAGAATTTGATAGCAGATAAGAACGATTTGGCCCATCTAGTCTTCCTATTTTTCTTACTGTAAAACCTTATTTGGCCCTTGGTCTTTTCTTATGTTAAGGACAGTCTTATGCCTATCCCACGCATGCTTAAATTCCGTCACTGTATTAACTGATATCACTTCTGCTGGTAGGCTATTCCATTTATCTCAGTGAAGTAAAACTTTCTTACATTACATCTAAACCTATGTCCCTCTAATTTTAGACTATGGCCTCTTGTCCCAACATTTTAACTCCTTTGAAATGTACTTCCCTCCTGCACTTTGTTGAATCCCATCATGTATTTAAGTGCTTCTGTCATATCCCCTCTCTTTTTCTCTCCTCCAAGCTATACATGTTCAGATCCTTTAGTCTATCCTGATATTTCTTTTCCTGTAAACCATTCAGCATTTTACTAGCCCTTCTCTGAAACATCTCTAGAGTATCTATATGCTTCTGGAGATGGAGTCGCCAGTATTGAATACAATACCGTTCAAAAGGAACATATATGTGCATCTCAGCTGATCAAACCAAATTTTTAAGAGGAAAGTCCCATGACAAATTAGATTATTAGAGGTTATCAAGAAACACATGACTACACAACCATCCTATATAATAATTTGCTAAAACGTGTGCAACGACGAAGTCATGCTCAGTAGAGACTGCTGCATGTGCTGCAGTCATGAGCAGTAGAGACTGACCATGCCGCGGCTAATACAGAGCTCTGAATCAGCCACGGCGCAGGCAGTCTCTACTGCGCATGACTGCCCCGCGACCGGCTGGCAGTGGCACGTGTAACGGGCTCTTCAACTAGTACACTCGTCCCCTACTGAAAGGCAGGCTTTCAAAGTTAAATTTAAAAAAAATCCCATTTCTGTTTCTTAACGATAAATCCTTTTCACTTAGTCCATTGAGGGATGCAGGGACCATGGGGTTAAGCAGCGTGCAATTTGGAGGCAGGGCACTCTAATAAAAACTCCTCCCACTTCCTAGCTGCTAACCTCTCCCCCTGCCTAACTGCTGTCAGATTTTCTTCTAGCAGAATCAGGAATGGATTAGCATGAAAAACAGAGCCACCTAGAATGGCAGGGCATTCTCACCCTAATAGTTTTCTGTGGGAGGCATCCCTCAATGAACTTAGAGAAAGGGTTTTATTGGCAAGTTAAAAAAAAAAAAAATCCCATTTTCTCTAGTGTCATTGAGGGATGCAGGGACCATCCCAAAGCAGTCCCAAAATTAGCTAGAGTCAAGAAAATTAAAGAACAATGACCTCTAGAACTTTGCGACCAAAACTGCCATACTGGAAGGCCAAAATAGTAACTTTGTAAACAAGTAAACTGATGAACATGTTGCTGCTTTGTACAATTGGTCAACAGTAGGTTAGTTCTTCAGGGCCCGTGAACTACTGAGGGACCTAGCTGAATAAGAGGTGATCCTGAAAGGAACTGGGACAGATTTTAGACTGTATGGTTATCTAATAGTTTGTGTAAGCCATGAAGCAATAAATGCATGGATGCTGATCTTCCCTTCTTAGGGCCTTCTGGAAAAATAAATAATGCATTGATGTCTTAAAGGAGAGATTCTTAGACATCTCACTACTTCTAATGCATTAAGCTGGATTGGGACACAAGGAAGGTAGAATCCACTTCTTGATTTATTTGTAAAGCGGAAATCACTTTTGGTTGAAATTCTGGAACTGTCCATAAAATCACTTTATCTTGATTACGGCTGCAAAAACTAATCGATAAAATCGATAATGAGAATCATTATAATGAGATCCTGATCAGCCAGTGGCAGCAATTCTGGAAACCAGGGCTGTCTGGCCCAATAAGGTGGGATCAGAATGAACAACACACCGTCCATCTGAATAGACCTCAGCACCCTGGGGAGGAGAGGAAGTGGAGGAAAGATGTAGGCCAGATGAAATAGCCATGGAATTGACAGAGCATCCACCACGAACGCCGGATGATCCCTCCAGCATGAGCAAAAGAACAGAACCTGCCATTAATCACTAGTGGCCATTAGGTCTATAGACTTCTGCACCAACAGGTCAAAAACCTCTGGATGGAGTTTCCACTATCCAGGGTCCACTGTTTGGCAACTGAGAAAATCTGCCAAGACGTTTTCTAAGGCTGGAATGTGCACCGCAGAGATGGCAGGAACTTGCAACTCTGCCCAGGCTAAAATAGCCTTTACCTTCAATCAAGCAGCTCCACTTCTGGTGCCTCCTTACTTGTTAATGTAGGCGACAGATGTTGCTTTATCTGACAGGACATGGGCTGGGCAATCCCTTAGATGAGAGGTCCAATTCCTTAGAGCATGGAGATTTGCGGCAAGCTCCAAAATGTTGATGGGAAGAAGGGTTTTCTCCGTCAACCAACAACTCTGAACACCCAGAACAGCTCCCCAGCCGAACAGGCTCGCATCTGTCGCTAGTATGGTCCAATACAGAATCACAAATGGCCACCCATTCCTCAGGTTCAACCACAAGCAGAGAGCCAGTTTCCTATCATGAGCAAGAGGGACAGGGAGATCCAGAAGGGCTGGATCCCCCTGGCACACATGGATCACAAATCTCTGAAGCACTCTAGTTTGAGCCACAGAGTAAGGTACCGCCTCCATAGCAGATATCATCTTGCCCACCAGAGATGAGAACTTTCTTGCCGAAGCTGAAGTCCACTCCAGACACTTTCGACATGATCTGCTGTACAGAGTTTTCCGTCAGGAATGCCATACCCTGACGATAGTCAAAGCGAAGACCAAGGAAGACCAAAGTCTTGAGAATGACACAGAGCAGACTTGTCCATGTTCATGATCCAGCAGTGTTGGAGGAGACCTGAGCACATTTCTGGACCCAACGGTCCAGGAGATCCCTGGAAGGAGTCTTCAGAAGAAGGTCATCCATGTATGGAGGCATCAGAATTCCTTTGGTGTGTAGGAATGCAATCAATGCCCTCAAGACCGTGTGAACACCTGAGGAGCCGCTGTGAGCCTAAAGGGCACGGCAGTGAACTGAAGGTGCCCTAGGCTGCAAGAGAATCTGAGGTACTTCTAAGTGTCCAGATGAATTGGAATGTGCAGATACGCATCCTGCAGATCCAAAGAAGCCTGGCTGAGTGAACCACCCCATTGAAATGACTGTCCCTGTGGGGAGCAAGAAGGGAAGAATCTGAAGGGAGGAAGGGATGTGAAGGGAATCCTGTAAACTCCTGAAATGACCTGTAATATCCATTGATCCGCAACAGAGCCTGTCCAAGTACTCAAAAAAATAATGCAGGCAACCATCCACAGGTGTATGCGGACCAGGGTTTGGCAAGTCATGCCGAAGCAGGATTGGATGATTTGGGTTTGCTGGAGGGGTGTTTGGACTTCCACCGCTGCTTGGACTTAGGGGTGGAATGAGGGGTGCTGGCCTGAGGTGGCATCGGGTACAGCCTGTGTGCTTTGCTTTGGAGAGAACGAAAGGAACACTGTTTCCTTACCCGAGGACTGCTCTTTGGAACCGGAGGCAACAAAGTGCTCTTACCCCCAGTGGCTTCACTGATCATGTTCTTCAGTTAAGGGCCAAAGAGATGTACCCTGAAAAGGAAGAGACCCCAGAAATCAGGTCAGCAGACCAAATTTTAAGCCACAGCATACATCTGGCAGCCACAGAAAAGGCAGAGGTCTTAGCCTCAAGCCTAATGGCATCAAACAGGGCATCAGTAATATAGTGCTGAGCCTCAGAAATATTAGCCATAAAGGGCAAAAGGTCCCCCTTAGGCTACCCTTTGTGGACAGTCAGTCAGCTGTTCAGCCCAAAAAGCAATGGCTCTATTAACCCATGCGGAAGCCAAAGGCTGGCCTCAAGGACGCACCTATAGCAGTAAAGATAGGAAGCTGGAGGTTATCCTGAAGCCTGCCAGATCTTTAAGCACCGAAGCATCCGCAACAGACAACGCAGTAGATTTTGAGAGTCTAGAAATAGGCGATTCCACCTGAGGTGTAGCCCACCGAGCCAAAGCTGCATCAGCAAAGGGGTAGAGCTTAGAGAATCTCTTAGAAAGAGCGAGATGCTTGTCAGGAGTCTTCCACTCATCAAGGATAGTTTGATCAAGAGGTTCAGGGTCAGCCTCAAATGGGTCGCCATGAAACTGGGAAGAAGCCCCTTCTGAACACAAAACCATCTTCAGACTCCTCAAGTGACTCCTCCTCAGAGGAGTCAGATAAATCAGGAATGCCACGGGCCACAAATCTGAAGGAAGTGGGGGGGTTTCCAGGACTGGAGAACCCCCTGAAGTGAAAAAGGAAGCTATACTATAGAGGACACTAAGTCCTTGACCCAAAGTGGCCCTTGTTCAATGCTGTAGGGTCTTGGTGGAGAGGCAGGAGCCGCAGCACGAGGGGCATAATTGTCATGAAGACTCTCTTTGGCATGAGGAACAATAAATCAACAGGGGTCCAAGACACCCCAGAATCATTAGCCTCAGGACTAACCCCATGTCCCGTTAGATTCATCATCTTAACAGGAGAAAATGTCTTACAGTAATACAGACCCCAAATACTGTCACTCAGATTAATAAAATCACCCCCAGAAAGACTAAAAAGTACTTATCTGGCAGGCGAAGGGTTAATCTGAGGAAGAGGAAGAAGAATAAAAGGAGTGCAAGCCCTGCGTATGATACTCATAGAGAGAGAGAGAGAGAGAGAGAGAGAGAGAGAGAGAGAGAGAGAGAGAGAAAATGGCGACTAAACACAAAGCCAATCAGCAAACAGCCTGCTAAAACTGGCATTTATGGGAAATGTAGTACCAAACAAAGCACCCAAACCCCCCCCCCCCGGGACCACCAAGAAACTGAGGATGTGAACTAGAGTATAGGGCAAGGGCAGACTAGAAGAATGAGCAGTGTCTCAACTTGGTACATGGAGCGGTTGCAGAGATGTTCCCAAGCAGATCAATGGAGCATTGCAGTAAAGTGAGCCTTAAAGGCATGGAATTCAAATAAAGGGTGAAAAATAAAAAGTGCCCGAAATGTGTCAAAACACAAAGCTAAACAAATATTAATCCAAAGTAAAAATGAGATAAAAAATACCCAACTCAGAACAACGTGGCAAGGAAGGGGTTAAATATTACCACACCGCTCAAAATGCTCCAGTGACCCCAGGAACAGAGTAATGAAAGACCCAACATGAATGCAGGAGTTATGAGTAACTCCAGAAGGGCTCCTGTGCAGAGGCGATCAGTGGAACATGTGGACCATGGCACTCAAAGGGTTGCTCACCTTATTGCAGATTTTCTTTTCTTCAGATTATATATAATGGATGAAGCCTCAGAGAGACTCTTCCTGGAGGGAAAGACATGGGGTGGGAGGGTCCACAGACAGCACCTGTTAACTGAGCAATCCTCCAGGGGAAGAGTCAGATATGGGGTGTTAAAATTCCCTCATTAGGGGTGTCACCATTACTAATCGAAAATAAAAAAAAAACTAAGCAGAACTGTTCTCAGCCTTCCACTAGGTGATGGAACAAATCTTACCTGGAAGAGGGGAGTGGCTAGGTAGCTTGTATGGATGAGGGGGGAGGCTCCATCCTCCACTTCTTGAAGAATTATCCCAGCCTACAGGGAGGAGCTCCCCATGGTACCTGTAAGTTATATTGGACAACAGAGAAATCCTATTACTGCAGAGACTGACAGCAAGGCAACAGCGCTTTAGAGGAATCTGTGCGCCTGTGCCGTCAGTCCCTTCTGGTACCTAAAGGTACCATGTAACGCCTCCTAGAGGAGACCGGGACTGACATTGCAGGCGTGCAGATGTTTGTAAGCAAAGATGTCTGCCCTGTTCCCTGGCTGTCAGTCTCCACACAAGTACGATTTCTCAGTAAAGCGAGGATTATGCTGGCTAATACTACGACTGTTAAGCTTCTCGCTAGATGGGTAATTGTTGGGGTGGGGGGGAGAGACTTTATTTGGGGTGATAGCCCCCCCTTTAAATGTTTTCCACAGCATATAAAAGGGAGTACTATACTTTTTTTGGGGGGGGGAGAATATATACAAATTATAAGACTTTCACTGCAGATTGTAAAACAAATGTACTCCCAGCTGTTGGGAGATTTCATTCATTAGTTAATAAAGTGCACACTTCTTTTTAATCAAACTGTTAGCAATTGTAGATTATGTTAGCATAGTGTACTAATAATCTTAATTTTAGTAATGACAGGAGGTGAATATTTTGCTTAATCTTTCTTTACTGTAACCTTTGCAGCACAGACCATTACCATAACCAATCAAAAAACAGTATTCTAGGCCATATAAGACCCTCCAAACTAGAACTCCTCCTCTTTCTTTGCTGCTACAGTACATGCACAGGTCAGAGTATTTTGTCTTTCCTTTGTTTATAATTGTATTTGTTGTTAAACTGTCAATTATTCCTTGATTTTACTTTAATTTTCTGCTTTGGTTCCCCCCCCCTTTGTGGTTACTGTACTTTTTCTTTCAGCTTATATCAGCTTAGGTTTGTTTTGTCTCGGTCCACTCTGCTGCCCTTTGCTGCGTTGAGCTTCTGGGCGCCACGTGACTTCCTTGAACCTTTTTCAGTTCTTTTTGGAGGTTTGGCGGTGTTCAGAAGTTTTGGCGGCAGCAGGCATTGAGAGTGGGCTTAGCCAATCGAGTTTTCTTGCCTTTACCGCTCCACGGGTTCCTCCCGCTATACCTGTAGTGTGCCGACGGCCACCCATAATTTAGGAAACAAGTATCAATATATACACCCACTAGTGTAAAAGCCCATGTACACGGCCAAGGTCTTGATAATGTAAACCCTTTGAGTGCCAGAGGGGTACGCAACGCATTACTTTGCTCTGGCACTCAAAGGGTTAAGCTGTCGCTACCTCACTGCTCCACGTGCGCAGTCTCTACTGAGCATGATGGCATCTGACAAACATCCTACTGCATTATTATATAGGATAAGCTCAATACAAAACAATTTGCTTCTACCAATGCTGAAGAGATTACATAAAGGAGACCTGCATCAAAAACAAGTAATCACATAGCAGACACAAAGACTTACCAGTGATCTTGCATCTGGTATCTGTGGTTTCTTCAGTACTGTAAGGAACAATTTTAAAAATATTTAACATAAATGGAACAAGTGAGAACCTCTTATCTTGGATTAGCATGGTTTTCCTTAGTAATTAAAGGGATAGAAATGTCTTTGATAAATAAAAAGTAATATTGTAGAGAATAAAATAAAAAATAAATGCCATTCCTATCTCTCAAACCTTTATGGTTTGAGACATAAAAAAATGGTATTGTTGCATCCCTAGTTATAAGGCTGACTACGAGTACCGATACTTTCCCCAAGTACTCACCGATACCAATTACTGATACTTTTTTTGCAATGCCATTTGACAGTTTTCCAAGGGGTGGTGAGAGGGTGCAGTGGAAAGGAGTGGGAGAAGGGGGGGGTGCTGAGGGGAACTGAATGGGAGAAGTGTGGGGGCTGGGGAGAACGGAATGGGAGAAGTGGGGCGGCTGGGGAGAACTGAATGGGAGAAGTAGGTGGGCTGGGGAGAACTGAGAGAGAAGCAGGGAGGCCGAGTGGGAGATGGGGGGGGGGCTCTCAATGGGGCTGATGCATGGCAATAGGGCTGAAGAACAGTGAGATTGTGCCAGGGTCTCCCTGGAAAGCTGCAAAGAAGTTTACAGCTTGTCCAGTCTGTGCCAAGCTGCAGCTTCTGCCTGCGTTACCCTCCATCTACCCGCTGTAATTTCCTCCTCTGCCAGGTGCTCGATGTTCTCTTGCAAGCCCCGGCAGAGGTCAGCGTCGGAGCGTTGCCATGGTAACCCGCGGCAACGCTCCGACACTGCAGGAGGAAGAGAGGCGCCCGGGGAGCATTGTGAGCAGCTCCCCGGCTCCCTCTCTGCAGCACCGACCCTGACACAGGGTATCGGTGCTGGCATCAGCCGCATTTGCGCAAGTACGAGTACTCGTGCAAATGCCGGTATCGGCACCAATACCGATACCAGTATCAGTATCAGTGCAACCCTACATATAACATTTTAAAGTCCCTTTCCGTGAAGCCAGCTGTAAGCTGAAGGAGATTCTGGTTCCGGGACAAGCAGGCGGCTCTAAAGTAGCGCAGACACAGCTTGACCTAAAAATAAATACTTCATTGGAAGGGTTTACAAAGTGTGTTTGGTTTGCAATAAAGTAGTTCTTTTTAAAAATCACTATTTTGGCTCTGCTGAAGAGCCTCCTCGAGGTGGCCTTTACAAATCTAATTCTGTCACCTTTACAGCAGACATCAGTGAGGGGAGAACTTTCAGACCTCTATAATTAGAGAGATATAACGTTTTAGAGATAGGTATGGCATCGATGGGTTTCTTTTTTTTATTTCTCTACAATATTACTTTTTATGTATCTAAGACATTACTATCTCTTTAATGAGATTTATGCACTAATAAAATCTGAAGCAATGCTAAGGCAAACCCACGCACCACAGGAAAATATTTATACTGACCCTTTGAATGCCAAAGGGATGTGAAACATAACAACACTCAATTAGGTTGGAAAAAAAAAAAAAAAAAAAGTCCATCAATTTTAACTTTTGCCTCATAACAGAGAAATTATTATATAAACTTCCCTGCTGACAATTAAGTTAGTCTTTATATGAACTTCCTGTTTGAACTACTGATACACAGTATAACCCTTTATGTTCCAAAGGGTTATACTCCTCTGCTTTTAATACCCTGAAAGGTAGAGGAGTTGCCAATGCATTCCTTCACAATGCAGTAGGATAAAATCCCCATTTAAAGTCAGAGAATTTGCGTCAATTTCATTTGTTCCCCGTCATGCAGTTAATTTGCCCCATAATTACACCATCTTCTTAGTAAATCCACCCCACTGTAGGCAGAAAACTGTACATTTTACGGAAGAGAATATATGTTCTCATAAGAGCTATTAACATGCTTCAAACTAGCTCAGTACCAGTTTCCCAAATGAAACAAGGATGTTACTGCATCTAAGTTTTGCAGACTGTAACATATAGAAATACACTTTTTTGCCTTTAACCATTTAAATCCTTTGGATTAGTTAGATAAATTGATACATTTAGATGAAGCAGCACTTGTATGGATCCATTTGTGTTGCAAGTCACACGTGCACGTAGGACACCACCAGTGTGTGCAGGGATGGGAAACAGTCAGTCAGTGGAGACGGCATTGTGAAGCAGACAGGAAGAAGCTCTAGGTCTCCAGTCAGTAACCACTCCACGCATTACAAACCTCTCTTTGCAGCTAATGGATGACCGCTAGTTGAAGTCCCTTAGAAGTGTATACATATGATGGGCAAACCCTCTCCATTTAAAAAGATTTTTCTGAGCAGGGTGAATCTCTACTGTGGAGCAGGCTGGTGCCCAAAACAATACGTCCATTCCAAGGTGTCATAATGATGAGCGATATTGCCCTTGTTTGTATGCATTCTCTCTTCTGGGGCTTCATGTGTAAGCTTTTGACCACCATTCTCAAAGCCAATTATCTCAATTATATGGTTTAGTGCATTTAATTTAAAGTGCTAGTAATGTCCAAGAAAAACTATTAGTTTTGTAGTGCCTCAAAAATTCCATTAATTGTAACAAATTCTCTCTCTCAAACCACTGTGGTTTGAGAGATATTCCTATTCAAAGTTTGACATTTCCTGCAGTGAGCTACAAAGCTGACAGCAGATGATCCGTGTCGGCCGACACGAGTAGGCTCTTCAGCAGAGCCGCAACCGCGTTATTTAAAATTAATTACTTAATTGGAATGCTCTACAAAGTTCTTGCAAACCAGGCACACTTTGTAGTCCTTTCCAATTAAGTAATTATTTTTAAATAACGCGATTGCGGCTCTGCAGCGCAAAGCCACCAGTTGGTGTCTGGACAGGATTCCCCTGCAGTCAGCACAGCACTGACGTCAGGGAAAGGGGAGGAAGGGGGGAACTTTGGATAGGAATCTCTCTCAAACCATAGAGAGATAGGATTTGTTGCATTTAGTGGAACCTTTTAAGCACTCCAAAACAATAGTTGTTTTTGGACATTACTAACACTTTAAGCCTGGCTGATCATAACATAGTAAATTAGGATGGGGGGGGGGGAGATAAAGCTATCAAGTTCAACCTTTGCTGTAAAACCCAGAAAAATGAGATTATAAGCTTTCCTGCTACTAAATCAGTATTGTGATTGGATTTTGTCAGTAGACAAAAGGCCAAACGGCAGATGGTCTGACAAATACAATGACTCAGACATGATTACATTTCAGATACAAAAGGGTTTGATTAACTCTAGACAAAGACACAAAGACTTGAGGGGCGGGAATACATATACACGCAACTGGTTTGAATATTTGGCTTCAACCCTAGCCAATCAAAGCATACAGGGAGTTTGCTGGTTGACCAATCCCCAAGCCGCCTACTTTTCCCCATGTTAGGTCTATGGGAGACCTTTAAACCTCCAGCTCAGGGATGATAAAGTCCTAGACAGGCAAAACTACCTCCAGGACTTTCCTACCAAAGCTGGCTTCACACTACATCCAACAAGTGGAGATCCCTCTCCTTGTCAGATTTAGGGTCAGGACAAAAGGAAGGTGCAACAATCTCCTGACTGATGTGGAACTCAGGGACCAACTTAAGAAGGAATTCCAGAGAGGTACAGAGAGAACAGTCTTATCCTTGTGAAACACCAGGAAAGGTGGTTTGCAGGACAAAGCCTGCAACTCAGCAGACCACAGGCAAAAGAAAAGCCATCAACCATGTCAGAAGACGTAGAGGAATGATAGCCAAAGACTCAAAAGGAGGCCGCTGCAAGACCCGCAGAACCAGAACAAGGTCCCACTGGGGAGTGGGAGCCTTATAGGTAGGGAAAGTGTGAGCGACACCCTGAAAGAAGACGTTGACATCCAGCAACATGGCAATGTGCCTCTGGTAAAAGACAGAGAGAGCAGAGGTCTAGGCCTTCAAGGAACTAAGGCTAAGGCACTTGTTCACACCAACCTGCAAAAAGGATAGAATAGATGGAGGATCAAACTCCCGTGAGGACAGATCCCTGTCCATACACCAATAATGAAAAATAGACCAAACCCTGTGGTAGGCCTGAGAAGAGACTGGCTTCCTGGCTTGGATCATGGTGGAAACCACCTCAGGAGAAAAGCCCTTCCTCCTTAAAGGGATAGTAATGTTTCATAATAAAAGCAGCTCTAATTAATCATCATAGTATTTGGACTTTGGAGAGTGTTATTTCAATTCTGTCAGAGTTGTAGTTCAAGAGTAATTCAATGACAAAGTATCCCTCCCCTGCCCCTTTTACTGATGTAACACTGCTCATCTAGAGCAGAAGGGAGGTGCCCAGGTAGATTGCAGGGAAAAACCTGAAAAACTTGTCAAGGGGGGCAGGGCTTTCATTGTTTTCATTGAAAGAAGATTGTCCCCTGCTGTTATCTGTCTGGTCTATGGACTGCATTCCACATCTGAGAAGAGATGGCTTACACTAGGTAAAAGGGGTGGGGAGGGGAAACTTTGCTTGTGAATATCTCTTAAACCATAACGGTTTGAGAGATAAGACTTATATCATTCTTTATATTTTTTTTAATGCCTACAAAATAAAATAAAGTTAAAATGAAGTATTACTATCCCTTTAAGATGGAGGCTTCAACATCCATGCCGTCAAAGCCAGACTGTTCACGTCCTCTCTCCAGAGGTAACCCTGGAGGAGGAGATCCAGTCTGCATGACAAAGAAAGAGATCCTAAGCAGACAACGCCAAGAGTTCTGGAAACCAAGGTTGGTTGATAGACGTCTGAAGTAGACTGATTCTACAGGGTTAACAAGAATGTTAAGGGTAGTCAAAAGCACCTTGATGAGACCCTCAGCAGAGGGTTCAGGGTCAGCCTCCAAGGGGTCACCATAAGTATGGGAAGAAGTCCCTTCTGTACATTCACCATACTCAGACTCTTAAAAAGACTCCTCCTCAGAGGAATCAGAGAGATCAGGAATATCAGAGGCCAAAAGCCTGAATGAAGTGGGGGGCTTCCACAACTTAAGAATCTCTTGAAGTGAAAGAGCAAACTGTGCCATAGAGGACTTTAAGTCCTTGACCTAATGTGGCTCTTGTTCATGGCAGGAGGGCCCTGGCAGAGATGCAGGGGCCACAGAACATGAGGGGCATAAGTGATCCGAATACTCTCTAGGAAGCCCTGCTTAGCAAGAGGAATAGTAAGCAAGATGGGTCAAAGACTCCCCTGAGTCCTTAGACAAGGCCTAGCCCCATGTCCCTTTTGATCCTCCATCCTAACAGAAGTGTCTTACAGTAATAGGGAACCCAAATACTGTCCCCCAGATTAATGAAATCACTCCAGAAAGCTGAAAATGTACTTATCTGGCAGGTGAAGAGTTAACCTGAGGAGGAGAGTAAAGGAATCCAAGCCCTGCATAGGATACTCAGCTCAGTAGAGAAATAAAATGGCGTCCAAAGTCAGAGCTTATCAGTGAAAAGCCAGCAAAACGGACTTTATGGGAAATGTAGTTTCTTTCCTAAAAGTATCCCAAAAGCAGAGCCTGAACCCCCCAGGGACCCCCAAGACACTGCAGAGGAGAACCAGAATACAGGATAAAGGAAAAAAAGAAGAATAAGCCTTCTCTCAACTCGGTACATGGAGAGTTGCTGAGTCACATCCCAAATTGTCTGTCCCATAGAAGTCAATGGAGCATTGCGGATATGTGGTAAAGCAAGCTCTTAAAGGCGAGGAATTCAAATACAATCAAAAAAGTGACTAAAACATTCTAACACATATAGAACACCTAATAAGTAAAATTAAAAAAAAAACCGAACAAAAAAAAAAAACACAAGACACATGAATCCAAAGGAAAAGTGAAAAATAAGTCCCTCAACCCAAATAAGCATGGCAGGGAAGGGGTTAATTACCACAGAAAAGCACAAATGCTCCAAAGGCCCAGAAAACAGACAGATAAAGTATCCAACATGAGTGCAGGAGTTATAAGTAACTCCAGAAAGACCCCTGTGCGGAGGGGAACTGTGGGACAAGTGGACTATGGCACTCAAGGGGTTGCTCACCTTTTTAGCAGGTCTTCTTTCTTCAGATTACCATTGTGAAGGGAGAAGCCTCAGAAAGACTACTTAAGAGAGACGTGGGTTGCGTGATTCTCTCTCACGGCTGCAAGGGTCCACAGAAAGCACCTGCTAACTGGGCAATCCTCCAAGTGAAGCCAGTAATGGTAATCCACCTAATGGGGGAATTTGGACACCCAACATCCAAGAAAAAAATAAAATAAATAACTAAAACACTAAGCAGAACTTGGAACAAATGTATGTGCCAGGGAGTGGCTAAGGTAGCCTGATATGGAGGAGGGGAGGTTCCACCTCCTGCACTTTTCAGAATTGTTCCAGCTTACTGGGAGGAGCTGACACCTCATCATGGAACCTATATATGTCATATTGGATGACAGAAATAAATATTAATCCCAATACTAACATACATAGAAATCTATGTTCTGCTGTTTTGAAAAAATTGTCCAGGCCCTTTTTAAAGGCATCTAATGCAGAGGTTCTCAATCTGTGCCCTCAGTGGCCACTAATCGGCCAGGACTTAGGAATTTCCCTGCTAGAACACAAGTGTGTTGATCAGAGGCTCAGTTGTATTGATTAACTCACCTGTGCTCTTAAAATAGGATTTTAGTCTTACCTGTTAAATCCTTTTCACTTAGACCATACAGGTTACTGGTAACTCTGGGAGGCATCAGTCCCCTTTAAGTAGGCAGGAACATTCTCTAAATGTCTGCAGGGGGGGTGGAGCCTCCCTTCCCTCTCAGGCTGCAATCCACCCAGCCTGCTCAGAATTGTTTGAGAACTAACCAGACTAGATGGTAGAAGGAAAGAAGACTCCTGTGAGCATGCCCCGAAGGACTCCCACGTATTGCCACAGGAGAGCCAAGCATGGTCCCTTGACAGGGTGGGAGACCAGTAACCTGTACGGACTAAGTGAAAAGGATTTAACAGGTAAGACTAAATTCCCATTTTCACTGTCGTCCAAAACAGGTTACTGGTAACTCTGGGATGTCCAACCACTGAGTTTCCCTGAGGTGGGAAGGAGGCAAGGACCAGGCGCAAGGCCCCCAAAGTCACCAGGACCTCCATGAACCAACCGGTCAGAGATCCCAACTAAACAGAGGTGTCAACAGACACCAACTAGGGGAAAAAAAATAGACCCCAGGAACTGTTACACAGCACACTGAACTAGAGTTAACATGGCTCAACAGTAAGGAAACACTAAGAACCTCAGAAGAAGAAGATCCTAGACAGGCAAAACTGCCTCCAGGACCTTCCTCCCAAAGCTGGCATCAGCCGAGGCCAGCACATCCACACGGTAGTGCTTCGAGAAGGTGTGCACAGAGGACCAAGTGGCCGCCCGGCACAGCTGACCAGCAGACGCTTGATTTTTGTAGGCCCAAGAGGCCCCAATGGAACTGGTTGAATGGGCCGTGACCCGAAAGGGAACATGCTTATTCCCCAGTTCATACGCCCTATGAATAGTAGACTTAATCCAAGATGCAATAATCACTTTGGATGCCGGTCTCCCAGCCCTAGGATCCTCCGGGATGACGAACAGAGCGTCAGACTTCCTGATGGATTCCGTGCGATGCCCATAAAACTTGAGACAAAGCACAACATCCAACAAATGGAGATCCCTCTCCTTATCGGAAGAGGGGTAGGGCAGAAAGAGGGCACCACAATCTCCTGATTGATGTGAAACTCAGAAACACAGTAGAAGAAAACCCCTTTTTCTTCAAAATTGAGGATTCAACCTCCAGGCCGTCAAATGGAGACGATGAACGTCCTCCTTCCACAGATAACCTTGTATCAGAAGATCTGGATGAGAGGGGAGCCGAAATGGCTCCACCACAGATATGGTCATAAACTCCGGATACCAGGGTTGATGATGTCAATCCGAGACAATCAGAATTACCGGACAACGTACCAATTACAAGTTCCGTAATGCTCATAGTAACATAGAGAGAGAGGGAGAGAAAGAGGAAAAATGGCCAGAGAGAATGTCCAGGAATGGACATCTCATCAGCAGCAGAGTTAGAGTGTCGCTCCACAGACAGCAAAACGGCGGAACCTTCCTGTTGTGTCCCATTGCCATCAGATCCACTGGGGCATTACCCATCTCAGAACCCGGAGTTGAAACACCTCCAGATGTAGTTCCCACTCTCCGCTGTCAACTGTGTGACGACTGAGGAAGTCTGCCATGACGTTGTCTACGCCTGGAATTAGCACTGCAAAAATGACCGGAACATGAACCTATGCCCAGGACAGAATGGCCTTGACCTCTAACCGAGCAGCGAGACTTCTTGTCCCGCCCTGTCTGTAGATGCAAGCCACTGCCGTGGCGGAGTCGGACTCCACTCAGACTGGACCTTCCTCCAATTGAGACTCCCAATGAAGGAAAGAAGGGACTCCTCCATGGACCACTTCCCCTGAGCGCTAAAGCGACCCAGAACAGCTCCCCAGCCCAGGAGGCTGGCATCTTCTTTGTAGGAGATTGGAAAGGCCCAACCACCACTCCAAGCTCAACTCGACATGAGGAGGGAGTGATGATAGCTTCTGATGATCGGTCGGTCCCAGCATGTCCGTATCATAAATCCTTGACGTTCCCTGGTGTGTACCATGGCAAATGGAACCGCTTCTATCATGGAGGTGAACTACCCCACCAGAGAAGACAACTCTGGAACCAGTATCCGATCGCGGGATAGGATCATTGAGACCCTTTGAGCAATTTGATGGTTACCTAGTCCGGTAGAAAAATCATGCACCTCTGAGTACCTAACAGAAGACCCAGGAGCCGAGACGGAACAAGGTCAGACTTGACCAAGTTCGCAATCCAACCGTGATATGTAAGGAACTGAATGCAGGACTGGACCTGCTGATGAAGAAGGTCCACAGATGATGCTTGCAAAAGGCACGTCGTCCATGTACGAAGTCACTCTGATGCCATCCCAATGGAGGACGAATATCAAGGCCCCCCAGCACCCGTTGGAAAACCTGGGGGGGCTGTTGTCAGACCAAAGATAGAGCTGAAACTGAAAAATGACCTCTGGCGCAGGCAAACCTCAGATACTGCCTGCTCTCTAGATGGATTGGGATGTGCAATACGCATCCTGAAGGTCCAGAGAAGCAAGAAACTCCCCCAGAGACATGGCAGCGAATACTGTGAGCAGAGACTCCTGACGACAGTGAGACTTCACTGCAAAGGAATTAAGATCTTTCAGATCCAAAATAGGGCGGCATCCGCCGTCTTTTTTTTTTTTTTTTTTTATGGTTTGTTGGTCACCACAAAGAGGGTTGAACAGAATCCTGAACCCCTGTTCGCAGGGGTACCTGTTCCAGGACTTCCTTGTCCAGAAGAGCCTGAATAGCGTCTTTGAACAGAGGGCTACACTCGACTTCTAGAGGAGAACGAGAAAGATAAAGACGAAAAGGTGGGAGAGAAAAGAAAGGAATCTTATATCCCTCAGACACCACCAGAAAAACCCAGAGGTCCAACACTGAATCATCCCACGGTGTTGGTGAGTCATGCCAAAGCAGTCACGCATGGATTTGTATGCGGCCTTGGGCTGCAATCGGTGCATGGGCTTGAAGGAGGAACGCTGAGCAGATGGAACCGCCTGGTTCGTCGTACATGTCTCAGAGTGAAAGGAACTAAAGGACCGGTTTCACGTAAACGGCAACTTTTTTTTTTTTTTTTTTAAAGACCAAGGGTAGAAGAATACTCTAACCCCCGAGGCCTCGCTAATTAGTTCCTTAAGTTCGGATCCAAACAAGGAAGTACCTTCAAAAGGCAAAGAAAGAAAAAAACTTTGTTGGAATCAGTGACAGCAGACCAAGTCTTAAGCCAAAACGCACGCCCAACCACCACAGAAGTAGTGGAGGCCCTTGCCATCATGCGGATGGCATCAAAGGCAGCAGCAGAAACATAGTGTGGATCCACAGAGATAACATGGAGACGAGATCGCTCCGAAGGAGGAGCATCCTGACGGACCGCCATAGTGAGTTGCTCAGTCCAGACTGCAACAGCCCCGGATAACCCATGCAACAGCAAAGGCTGGACGCATAGCAGAGCCAATAGTAGTGTGAAAATGGACTTGAGGGGAACCCCAAGTTACTTGGCAGTCCAATCTTGCAGCTCAGAAGCATCAGAAACATGCAAGACAGTAGATTTAGGCAGTCTAGATATGGGTGCGTCCACCTTAGGGGGAAGAACCCATTTAGTCATTTCTATTTCAGAAAAGGGGAAAAGTTTAGCAAACTTTCTAGACACTGAAGAGGACTTGTCCGTCCATGCGTCAGAACCAAACAATCAAGAGTTGGGTTAGGAGGAAAATGAGTAAGGGGCATTGCAGGCACCCGAAAAACATCAGAGGGAACCCCCTGAACCAATGGAACGTTGAGAGTGGACAATACAGCCCTGATCAGACCCTCAGTAGAGGTTTTAGGATCAGCTTCAAATGGGTCCCCTAAGAGACCTGGAAGATTCCAAAAGAGCACCAACCTCAACATTCGACTCTAGCAACAATTCTTCCTCAGAAGAATCTGACACATCAAGTGCTCCCTGCGGTTGAGGCAGAGAGGATCTGATAATAGAGGGGGGTCTGCCATAATTGAAGTGCCCCCTGTAACTGGGATGTAAGAGCTGTAAAGTGGACCTAAGGTCTTCAGTTGCAGCCTTAAACTCTCGCACCCAAGCTGGCTCAATAGTATGGCTGGAAGGACCCGGGTTGCTGCCAGGAACTTCAGAACCTGCTGGGCAGAAATGACCAGAGAACACTCTAGGTAGCCCTGTGTGACAGGAAGAGCAATGCGCAATGGGGGATACTGATACCCCATCTTCCATAGTCTTAGGTCTAGCCCCTAACTCCAGCGGTATAGACATTCACACATTGTCAAAATAACCAACTGTACAATGAATCACACAATTGTAGTGTGTAAGATTGATATTTCACCCCAGAAAAGCTAAATATAGACTGTTCTGGCAGGCGAAGGGTCAATTTCCAGAGGAGAAAAGGATTGTCCAAGCACTGTGTAAGATACTCATTGAGAAAAGTGCCCAAAATGGCTGCCGCGACGGGAGCCAATCAGAAATCAAGCGCTCATGGGAAATGTAGTTTTTCCCCAAAAATTACCCCAAAACAGTGCCCAAAGCCCCCCAAGCCCCCCAACACACGAGCTATAAACCGGATGATAGAGCAAGGGTAGACAATTAAAATGAGCCCTCTCTGAATTTGTTGTGTGAAGCGGTTACAGAGATACGTCCCAAACAGTGTTAACCCATAGAAAGTAAATGAAGCAATGGCGTCTATGCGGTAAAGCGCGCCTTAAAGGCGCAGTACACAATTTTAATAAAAGTTAAACACATGAAACACATGCAGGGAACATGTATTCGTATAGAGAAAACACTGATCCAGTAAGAAGTGTCAGAAAACCCCATTAAACATGTCAAACCAGCCGAGGAAGGGTTAAGTTACCACAGAAACCTGCTCCAAATACCCACAGACATACACATATACACCCAATGAGTGCCGGAGTGCGCAATGAGAACTCCCAAATACAAGCCCAATTAAGGGACACTGTGGGACAAGTGGACCTTCAGCACTCAAAGGGTGGCTCACCTTTCTGCAGATCTTCGGTCTTCAGGTTACCATGTAGTAAGAATTACCTCAGAGGGTAATCCATGGGGAAGCACTTGTAACCAAGATATTCCCCCTTCAGGGCTTAAGGTCCACCAAAAGGCCCTGGACACTGAGCTAGCCACTTTGGAGAGGGCATTTGTCAGTCATGGTAACCCGTCTAATGGTGGTATTCCATATTTGACAGAAAAATAAAAAAAGAAGAAACTAAAACTGAAGAGATGTTCTCCACCTGGTGTGTTCACACACAGGAACAAACAATTCTGAGCAGGCTGGGTGGATTGCAGCCTGAGAGGGAAGGGAGGCTCCACCCCCCCCCCGCAGACATTTAGAGAATGTTCCTGCCTACTTAAAGGGGACTGACGCCTCCCAGAGTTACCAGTAACCTGTATTGGACGACAGTGAAAAGGAAATTCTCAAGTTGTGGACTGTTAGTAGCCACTGAGGGCATGGGTTGAGAACCACTGATCTAATGTACTCAAACCTCAACGTGACCCTTGTAGTTCTGCTGTACTATGCCCATGTACACAGGCTATTACACTATTCATCTAAATTTGCTGTAGCTTTAAACCTCGTTTATTTATTTTCCTCATTCACTAAAGTGTACATTTCATTCTACCATTGATTTGTCTACCTAAATGCTTGAAATACATACAAATACAAATTTATTGCTGTATCCAGCATACCAATTTGAATATTGGCAATTCTAATTACAAAATAAAGGCCACAACCACAAGAGCACTTAAAAAGCCTGTCTAAAGCAGTACACGTGTCAATGAATGTAAGGTGATAAAAGTGGCACACTTGTAAGATGTTCAAATGCATGTTTGTCCAAAGTCCCTAGATGCAGTATAAAAAGGAGATGCACAAACAATTAGGTTCAAGGTCTAATCACATTTTGTACTGAATACACTTACTCGCACAACTCCCTTCAGATTTATGAATCAGAGTGAATAAAACTGTATGTTTTTAATCGAATTCGACCATTCTGGTTCATACCAACTCTCTGTCCTGCTCAGCCCGGCACACTGTGCAATGTATGAACTGCACAGAGGAAAGAGTGGGGAGCACGCACGCACATCATGTAGCAACATGAGTGCATGAAACACCATCCTACACATACTACTCGATGGGCCGCACTCAGGAAGATAAAGAGGAGCAATTCTGGATCATATCAACTGTGTCAGAGAACAAGCTGAAATTCCCATTGATGTAAATCGTCCCTTTTAAAACCTTGAATGTTATTTAAGCCAATGAGCATTCTGGGAATGTTTATTTGTCCCCTATGGTGCAAGCTGCCTTGCTCCAAATACCAGTGAAGCAGTTAATCTAAAAAAAGTGAAAACATCTTCTGTACACTTCTCATACCAGTTTGGATAGTAACTTTTACTATAATTATTTGTCAACAGGTTCACTAAAATAGTGTGGGGCTTTTATTAGACATTCTGCTGCTATAGCAGCCAAGAAAGGACTGCAGAGCAAGGTTCTACAAGATGCAGCAGCAAAAACAGCAGCAAAATGCTCAACTATTGTTATCCAAGTACAAACCCCCCCACAAAAAAACACACACACTTACTCATTATCAGCTTTCCTTGTAACAGTAACTTGACCTGTTAAAGAAAGTAAAAAAATGTTTAGACACTCCCACTTTGATATTGTATTTTTTTTTTTTAATACACTTGTTAAAGTGCAAGTAAACTTACTTTGACTTTATATATTAAACCCTTAAGGAGCGTGTGCCGTTCTATTACACTCACGTGGTTTTACCTTACAGGTTACTGGTAACTCTGGGTAGGCGATCCACCCCTTTAAGTAGGCAGGAAAAATTCTAGAAGTGAATGCAGGGGGTGGAGCCTACCTTCCCTCCTTGGCTGCAGCTAGCCAACCAGCTCCAGTAAGATTTGAGACACTAATTACTGACTAGATAGAGAGGGAAAGAAGATTCCTGTGAGCATGACCCCGAAGGACCCCCATGGTCTGCCACAGGAGAGCCAAGTATGGTCCCTTGACAGAGTGGGAGACCAGTAACCTGAATGGACTAAAAGAAAAGGATTTAACAGGTAAGACTAAAATCCTCTTTTCTCTTTCAGCCAGTACAGGTTACTGGTAACTCTGGGATGTCCAAGCATTGAGTTTCCAACAGGCGGGAAGTAAGGCAAGGACCAGGCACAAGGCCCCCAAAATCACCAGAGTAGATATGAACCATCAGATCAGAGATAGCCCAACAAAACAAATGAAGTGTCAACAGACACTAAACAGGGGTAACAACACCCCAGGAACTGATACAGAACTAGAGCCAACAGGGCTCAAAAGTGAAGGAAGCACCAAAGAACCGAAGACGACCCTAGATAAGCAAGACTGCCTCCAGGATCTTCCTCCCAAAACTGGCGTCAGCCGATGCCAGTACATCAACACTGTAGTGCTTCGAAAAGGTGTGCACAGACAACCAAGTGGCAGCCCTGTACAACTGATCAACGAAGGCCTGATTCTTGTAAGCCCAAGAAACCCCAATAGAATGAGCAGTGACCCGAAAGGGAACAGGCTTCTTCCTTAGCTCGTAAGCCTTACAAATAGTGCACTTGATCCAAGACGCAATCGTAACTTTGGATGCAGGTCTCCCTGCCTTGGGGCCCTCAATAATGACAAACAGCACATCAGACTGTCTAATGAACTCAGTGTGATATACATAAAACTTCAGACAATGCACCACATCTAACAAGTGGAGATCCCTCTCCTTGTCAGAGGTAGGGTCAGGGCAGAAAGAAGGCACCACAATCTCCTGATTAATGTGGAACTCCAAGACCACCTTCGGGAGAAACTCCTGCGAAGTACTGCCTCGTCTTTGTGAAACACCAAAAAGGGGGTCTACAAGACAGAGCATGTTACTCCTCTACACAGAGAACAGACACGATCGCCAGGAGAAAGGCCATTTTCAACATCAGCAGGCGTAGAGGAATAGCAGCCAAGGACTCAAAGGGAGAGAGCAGAAGGACACCCAAAATCAAGTTCAGATCCCATTGAGAAGCGGGAGTCTTGAAAACCGGATGAGTATGAGCAACGCCCTGGAAGAAAACCTTAACATCAGGAAGAATAGCAATGCACCTCTGAAAGAAGAGAGAAAGAGCAGAAGTCTGAACCTTAAGGGAACTCAAAATGAGGCCCTTATCCACACCGTCCTGCAAGAAAGCCAGGACTGTAGGCAGATCAAAATCCTGAGAAAGGGCCCTATCAGCACACCAAGAGAGAAAGGTCAACCAGACACGATGGTAGATCTTGGAAGAAACAGGTTTGCCGGCACTAAGCATAGTAGTCACCACACCATCAGTACTGAGTATTCAATTTCCAAGCTGTCAAAGCTAGACGATGAATGTCCTCCTTCCACAGGTAACCCTGTAGAAGAAGATCCGGACGGTAAGGGAGCCGGAATGGCTCCGCCACTGACAGTTCCAGAAGCTCCGGAAACCAAGCCTGTCGAGGGCCAGTACGGAGCAATCAGAATGACTGGATAGCACTCCAGTCTTAATTTCCCTAACACCCTGTGCAACATGGGGAGGGGAGGAAAGATGTAAGCCAGAGGAAATAACCAAGGAAAGGCATCCACCACTAGAGCTAGAGGGTCCCTCCAGTGAGAGCAGAACCTTGGAACCTTCCTGTTGCGTCTTGTTGTCATAAGGTCGATGCAAGGAAGAACCCACTTCTGAACAATAAGGGAGAACACCTCTGGGTGCAGTTCCCACTCTCTTCTCTCCACCATGTGTCGACTGAGGACGTCTGCCATGACGTTGTTACGCCAGGAATGTGCACTGCAGATATGGCAGGAACATGTTCTTCTGCCCAGGACAAAATAGCCTTGACCTCTAACCAAGCGGCGAGACTTTTTGTTCCGCTGTGCTTGTTGATGTAGGACGCTGCCGTGGCATTGTCGGGCTGGACTCTGACTGGGCACTCCCCTCCAGATGGAGTGTCCAATGGCAAACGGTATGAAATCGCCTAAAGCTCCAACACGTGAATGAGAAGAAGAGATTCCTCCGGAGACCACCGACCCTGAGCACTCAGGCGACCCAGGACCGCTCCCCAGCCAGAGAGGCTGGCATCAGTCATCACCATGGTCCATAAGGATACAAGTAAGACTTGCCCTTCACCAGACTGGAGAGGTCGAGCCACCATGACAAACTCGGTTCCACATGAAGAGGAGGGATACGGACATCTTCAAGAGGTCTGGCTGACCCCTGCACACCTGGATCACAAACCTCTGGAGTTCCCTGGTGTGAGCCATGGCAAATGGGACCGCTTCCATGGTGGAGATGAATTTCCCCACTAGAGAGGTCAGCTTCTTAGCTGGAACTGGATTGCGAGCCAGAACAGCAGAAACCCTGTGGGCGATCTGGTGAGCCACCTCATCCGTGAGGAACACCATGCTCTTCTGAGTGTCGAAGAGAAGGCCCAGGAAGACCAGATGCTGGGATGGGACAAGATCTGACTTGTCCAGGTTGATGATCCACCCGTGATGAGTGAGAGCATGAATGCAGTCCTGAACCTGCTAATGAAGTTCCACAGAAGGGACTTTCAGAAGCAAGTCGTCCATGTATGGAGTAACTCTGATGCCATCCCGATGGAGGACGGATACTAAAGCTTCCAGGACATGGTTGAAGACTTAAGGAGTTGACAAAGGGAACAGCTGAAAACTCAAAGTGCCCTTCATCACAGGCAAACCTATGATACTGCCAACTCTCTGGATGAATGGCGATGTGTAGATACGCGTCCTGAAGATCCAGAGAGGCAAGGAATTCCCCTGGGGACATAGCAGCAATCACAGTCCTTAGGGACTCCTGGTGATAATGAGTCTTGATCACAAAGGAATTGAGATCGTTCACATCCAAAATGGGACAACAGCCACCATCCTTCTTGGAGACCACACAGAGGTTTGAGTAAAAACCCATACCTCTGTCCCAAATTGGCACAGGTTCCAGAACATCCTTGTCCAGAAGGGCCTGGATAGTGCCATTGAACAGATGACGTTTCTCTACGCCCTGGGGCGTATGAGAGAGGAAAAATAACGAAAGGGAGGAAGAGAGGGGAAAGGGATCCTGTAGCCTTCTGCCACCACCTGAAAATCCCACGGGTCCGCCACTGAATCCTCCCAGACGCTGTGGTCGTAACGCAGACAGCCACCCACAGCCGAGTGGGGACCTGGGCTCGGCAAGTCATGCTGAAGGAGGCTTGGAAGTCATAGGCTTGGAGGAGACCTTGGGCTTGGAGGAGGAATGCGGAGCTGAGGGAACGGCCTGGTTTGCCGGACGTGTCTCAGTCTGAAGGAACGAAAATACCAATTACGCTTGAGAGGTGTCTTCTTCCTGGGTGCCATAAGCGGAAGGGTACTCTTGCCGCCTGTGGCCTCACTAATCTGATCTTTAAGATCTGGCCAAACAAAGAGGCGCCTTGAAAAGGCAGTGAGAGCTAAGCTCTCTTGGAAGCAGTGTTGGCAAACCAACTCTTGAGCCAAAGAGCTCGTCTGGCAACCACAGACATGGTGGAAACCCTTTCCACCAAACGGATGGCATCAAATAAGGCAGCAGAAACATAGCACTGGGCCTCAGAAATGTTTGCAAGAAGCCGCAACATATCCGAAGTGGGAGCACCCTGACAGACAGCCAGGGTAAGCTGTCCAGTCTAGACCACAATGGCCCGGTTCACCCATGCCGCAGCAAACACTAGACGCATGGCAGTACCAGCAGTGGCAAAAATGGACTTGAGGGAGACCTCAAGTTTCTTGTCAGTCCAGTCTTTCAGAGCAGAAGCATCAGCAACTGGTAAGGCAGTGGACTTAGATAGCCTGGAGACAGGAGCATCCATTTTGGGGGGGGGATAATCCCACTGAGCAAACACCGCCTCAGAAGGGGTAAAGCCTGGCAAATTTCTTGGAAACAGAAGGTTTCCTGTCCAGAGACTTCCACTCATCAGACACAAGGCGGTCAAGAGTGGGGTTAGGTGGAAAACAAGTATAAGGCCTTTTAGGCTCCTGAAATACATCAGAGTGATCCGAATAAACCTCCTGAACCAAGGGAATGTTTAGGATAGTTAAGACGGCTCTGATCAAGCCCTCAGCCAAGGGAGTCAGGATCAGCCTCAAAGGGGTTCCCAAAATACTTAAAGTAGCCCACAGCAGAAGATTCCTCAACATCCGAATCTACCAACAGTTCCTCCTCAGAGGAATCTGATACATCAGGTACTCCCTGAAGTTTCGGTAGGGAAGATCTGATGGAAGAAGGGGTCTGCCAGAAGTGGAAGACCCCCTGTAACTGGGATGAAAAGAGTTGCAATGTAGACCAGAGATCTGAAGTAGCAGCCTTGAACTCTTGCACCCAAACTGGATCTAATGCATGGCTGGAGGTCCCTTGGAGTGACTCATGGACAGCAGAACATGCTGGGCATAAATAACCTGAGAATTCTCTAGGTAACCCAGAATGACATGAGGAGCAATGCACAATAGGGGACACAGAGACCCCAGCATCCTTAGTCTTAAGGCCTGGCCTCAAGCTCTAACGGATTAGACATTCTCAGTGTCAAAACGTTTAAAGTATAAGGAATCACCCAAATACAGTGTGTAAGATTAAAGGTTCATCCCAGAAATCGCTAAAATGCACTTATCTGGCAGGTGAAGGGTTAATCTGCAGAGGAGAGAAAGAGTCCAAGCCCTGCATAGGATACTCATTCAGGAAAAGGCACAAAATAGCAGCCGTGGCTGGAGCCAATCAGAAATGAGCGCGCGAAGCAAGCGCTCATGGGAAATGTAGTTTTCCCAGAAAAAAAATACCCCAACAGTGCCCAAGCCCCTTGAGCCCCCCAAACACACACAAAATGTTAACCGGATGACAAAGCAAGGGCAGACAATTAAAATGATCCATCTCTGAAGTCGCTATGTTGAGCGGTTGCAGAGATAGGTCCCAAAGTGTAAAGTCCCATAGAAGTGAATGGAGCAATGGCGACTATGCAGTAAAAACACAAATTTTGTAACGTTGAAACTGTGAATTAAAATTACATGATACATCACTAGAACATGTTAGCAAACCCCAAAAAAACACTTAACCCAGTAGGGAAAGTGCCAATAAACCCCCTAAAGATGCAAAACAAGCAACTAAAGGGTTAAGTTACCACAGAAACTTGCTCCAAAACACCCAACAGACATACAGATAAACCCAATGAGTGCAGGAGTGTGCAATAGGAACTCCAAAGGAAAACCCCTGTGCGGAGGGGCACTGTGGGACATGTGGACCTGCAGCACTCAAAGGGTTGCTCACCTTTCCTGCAGATCTTCTGTCTTCAGATTACCACGTATTAAGAAGAAGCCTCAGCAGGCAACTCCTGAAGACAAAACTTGAACCCAAGATTTTCCCCCCAGGGCTTAAGGTCCACAAAATGCACCTGGTCACTGAGCTAGCCATATCTAAGGGCATTGTCAGTTATGATAATGGTGGTATTCCATATCTAACAGAAAAATAAAAAAAATAGCTAAAACTATAGCAGAACTGTTCTCTTGCCTGTGTCTTCACCATGGAAGAAATCTTACTGGAGCTGATTGGCTAGCTGCAGCCAAGGAGGGAAGGTAGGCTCCATCCCCTGCATTCACTTCTAGAATTGTTCCTGCCTACTTAAAGGGGTAGATCGCCTAACCAAAGTAACCAGTAACCTGCACTGGACAACAGAGAAATAGTAACACTTAACACTGAATTTCCCGGACAGTGGGCTCCTTGGATCTCGCTTTTCAGAGAGCTCTCTGTTAAAACAGGGGTTGTGGTACACTTTAGCACTAGCTCTGCGTCCCAAAGGAGTTATGAAACCATTACAAACATGGATAAAAGTTACAGAGCATACAAATTACCATGTGCTCCTTGTGTTAAATATCACTGGACAAAAACAGCTCCATAGCTGCCTCCAGTCTTTCCTGCTGCTGGAGTAGTGTTTCATTGTAACCCTACCCCTTCTTCCAGTCCCTGAAAGACAGCTCTCTATAACGAGATCCAGGAAGTTCACTGTCAGGGTCATAAAATTTGAGCAACGCACGTGAAGATGAAAAAAAATATATATATTAAAACATTATTGGCAACTTTACATATCCTGCAAGTGCAGAATATGTAATTGCAAAAAGTTTACTTTAGTACAACCAGACAGATGCAATTGTTGTATAATTTTTACCTTCGTGATCAGCATCAGACTGTCCTGCTGTCTGTTGTTCTGATGTGAAAACCCTACAAACATACAGACGAGAATGGCCATATTGGTTTATTTTGCTGTACATCCTTAGCAATGTATTATAACAAAACAATAACTCGCACAGAATACTTTAATGGCATAGTAATATATGAAACTAAACAGCACTCCGACTCCTCTTTGTAGTTTTTTCAGCATTTAGAGCGGTATTTCAATAGTATGCGACTTGTAGCTCATTGTAATTTAATTATGAGTAATTTAATTATAAAAGGATCCCCTCCAACCTTTCGCACATTCTAAGCCACCTGCCCACAGATGTGGAATCCGGTCACTGGACCGGACAGGTAGCAGCGAGGGACAATCCTCATGCACTGGTCATAACGAAAACCCTGCTTTCCTTGACGACTGTCCATTGAAGATTGTACCTCAGACCGTCTTGGAGAGGCAGAGATACACAAGTGAAGGGACGGGAGGTCGACCCTTTATAATCAATATTTTCATATATTACTATCCCTTTAACATGGACCCCTTTTTAGGCCCTCCAATTTAACTCCAGGTAAAAAGGTGCCTTTATTAATGTAACTATTATTTGTTTGTACTAGTGTATGTCTGTGTACACAGGCCAAGGTCCAGGTAATGTTAACATTTTGAGTGCCAGAAACTGAAATGGTTAAGCAGCTGCTACCTCACCGATCCACGCGATGCAGTCATGCGCCGCCTCACTCACGTGATGCAATCATGCGCAGTAGTCTCTCTAATGAGCATGACTGCATAGTGACAAACATCCTAGCAAATTATTATACCGCATTATATAAATATACAGCACTGTGCAAAAGTCTTCCACAGGTGTGTAAAAAAAAAAATGCCGTAAAGTAAGAAAGCTTTCAAAATTAAGACATGTTAATTGTTTATTTTTATCAATTAAAAAAATGATGGTGAACGAACAGAAGAAAAATCTAAAAATCTAAATTTGGTGTGACGGCCCTTTTCCTTCAGTGGGAAAGAAGAATAACAGTTACCTATAGTATGCGACAAAATCTAAAAGCTCAAATTTAGCTCAATTTAACACTTCCTTACTCTTCTGCGGATAATTTGAACGTTTATAACATTTTAATAAAACCACTGACTGAAGTGGGATAACCTTGTTTTACTCAGCAGGATAATTCCTATGGCATAAGTAATGATTATAACTGGATTTTGGATTTTCCTGTACTTTCCAATAATTCATTTTCTATTAGTTCTGGTAGAACACAGAACCATGGGGTAAAGGCCCCTACTCCAAGAGGGCAGAGCTGTTAACCAAAAAGGTCTAAGGCAGAGTAATTCTCCTATCCACTTTACCCTTGCAACATCATGCACGACAGTCTTGTGGGTGGAGACTCCCAGCCTCTTATGTAGCTCAACCCTTGCCTCCAGTTGTGATGTGAACAAACCGCACCAACAGGGACAGCAAAAGAAGGAAGCTCTTTTGAGAATAGAGACCCCCTAAGCAAAAGACTCCCACTCCCAGGCAGTCGAGACCAACAGGGGTCCCTGTCTCTGAATGGGAGAGCCTTGTTCCACATGGACTAAGAGAAAAGGATTTAACAGGTAAGACTAAATTCTTATTTTCTCTATCATCCAATATGGAACACAGATACCATGGGGATATACCAACACTAAGCACTCAGAGGTGAGAAAAAGGACCTCACACTTGTCCCCATGATACCAGAGGTCCCCAAGGCTATCCAGAACCCAAACCAAACTAAGTGTCAGACACAAACACTTGCAGGGCACACAAGAACAAGAGTCAAACGGTACAAGAGGAGAAAAAAAAACAAAAAAAAAACACAGGTCTATAGACAGGAAGAACTACCTGAAAGACCTTCATACCAAAGACCTTCCTACCAGCCAAAGCCAGAACATCCAAAAGTATGCAAGGATGACCAAGTCGTTGCCTTGCATAACTGCTCAGCAGAGGCCAGATTCTTGTAGGCCTAGGAGGCCCCGATAGACCTAGTGGAATGCGCCGTGACTCTGAAGGGTACAGGTTTCTTCTTTCTGCGTTTGTATTCTTGACAAATGGTACACTTGATCAAAGATTTAGAAAGCCTGCCAGAACGTTTTCTACCCCTGGAAAAAAAACAAAATAGTGGTGATGGCTTCTGCCCAATGGCACAAGAGGTGGCTTCTGCTCAACCCAGAAAGTACCTCACTTCGTACCAGGCGGTGGCGCTTCAAGTGCCCCCCTGACTGTTGATGTAAGCCACGGCCGTGGTGTGGTCTGACTGGACTGGATGACCTTTCAAATGAGAGGTCCAGTATACCAGAGTGAGAGATTGTTCTGAGCTCCAGAATATTGATGGACTTGTGAGCAGTCCACTTGCTCTGGATCCCCAGGAGACCCAGAACCACAACCCAGCCGCTCAGGCTGGTATCTGTCATGACAATAGGCCATTCCAGGATCACAAAGGACTTTCCGTGTTCCAGGCTGCGCCATTGCAACCACCACTGTAGGTCTTGTCTGGCTGCTGGAGAAAGGGAGATCTGTTGATTCAGAAGTGCGGAATTCCTGTGCCAGTTCTGGATGACATGCCCCTGGTGTTTACTTGAAAGTAAGGCACCACCTCCAGGGTAGCCAATAGCCAATCCAGGGCCTGAGACACATCCTATATAATCTGCAGAATCTTGTCCTCTGGCAAAGAGACCTTCCCTAGCAGGTGTCGAGCTTCATGCCTAGGAACCCCTGCTCCTGGGATAGCACAGGAGAAGACTTCCACATGTTCAGAATCCACCCATTCATGGACGTGCTGAGCCAAGAGTTCCTCCGAAGCAGCCTTGATCAAAAGCTGTTCAGATAAGCAGTCATGGAAATGCCCTGGGTGTGAATGAAGGCTGCTAAGGTCCTCATGACTCTAGTAAAACACCCGAGAAGCCAAGGCCAGACCAAAAAGAAGGGATGAACTGGTAGGTCTCCAAGCCTATGGCAAACCGCAGACAGCATTGGCTGTCTTGATGGATTGGAATGTGTAGGTACGCATCCTGAAGATTCAGAGACGCCACATACTCAAAACGAGAAAAAGCTGCTCCACTGTGTGATCTTGGATTATGTTAATAACCTTAGGTGTATACATCCAGAGATGTCCAAACATGACCCCTTATTTATCTTTTGTCTTGGGGGGGGGGGGGAATGTAATAGATGTTTATAGAACCATGCTGATCCTTGATGTCTCCAACTCCATCCAATATACAGTATAGGTACACACAAACAAAACAATGGATTGCACTGGAAGAAAGCAGTTCAGCAGCTTAATAAAGTTTTTAATGGATTTTACAACTGTTACTGCATAGCATAATTAAAATCATACCTGCTCCTTCACACAAAGATGGTATTGAAGGGAGACTTATGGAAAGGCAAGGTGGTAAGCGGTGCAAGTTGTATGGGGCAACGAGTTTCACAACTTAGAGGGGCTTAATCTTACACCTTTTCATGGATTAATGGCATTTAACGGATTTTACAACTGTAGTATTATGCTGCTGAACTGCTATCTTCCAGTGCAAGCCACATACTCCCATGGGCACATTGCTGTGATGACAGAAGGCAAGGATTCCATCTTGAAGCATGAGGTCTCCACATACTTGTTGAGACATTTGAGGTCCAGAAAGACAGCAGACGCCATCCTTCTTTGGAACTACAAACTGGTCCTAATAAAAACCTGAACCGTGCTCTTGGGGAGGTACTGGAACCAGAACTACCAACTGCCTCCTGGCACAATTTTAATTTCTCCGACACTGTAGGGACTCTGGACGGGTAGAAATGGAAAGGAAGAAGAGATCTGAAACCTATTCTGTTGGGAGTTGGAGGCCTTTGCGCCTCTCTGACTTCTGTATGCCAAACAGTTTCAGAGATATATCCCAATGAAGTTCGCCCATAGAAGTCAATGGAGCAAAGATGGCAGCAGCGCAGGAAGTGTTCTTAAAGGAGCAGCACGGGAAAAAAAAAAAAAAAAAAAACAACACAATATTGAGGTACCCCTACAAAAACAACACACATGGAATATGTGGTGGGCACCTAAAAAACAGGTCCCTAAAAAGGGAAAAGCCCCAAACCCAGAAGGGGTTAACTATCCCAAATACAGCCATCCTTGCTCCAGTACACAGGGAAAGAGCACCAACATGAGAGAAAAGCTCTGTATGAAGAAGGACAAAGTAGACCAAGGCACCAAGGGCTCAGCAATCTTCTTTCTTCAGGCTACCATTATGAAGAAAGCAGAGTCCCAGTGAGACACTGCTGGGAGGGAAAACTTGGGCTGCAAGGGTTCACACAGCACCTGCACACTGGTCAGCCCACTCCAGGGGAAGCCCAGTAATGGTAGCCCACCTAATGGGAGAATTTTGACAGCATCATATGTAAAGAAAAATAATAAAAGTAGTGGCCTGGCCATTTCACCTCAGAGAACACATCATAACTGGAGGCGGGGCAAGGGTTGAGTTGCAGAAGAGGCTGGGAGTCCCCACCCACAAGACCCTGTATTTTTGAGAAGGTGTGCTGCCCTCCACAGGAGGAACACAACCTCATGGTACTTGTGTTTCTATATTGGACTATATATGTTGCTATGGTTTTTTGTCCAGGATAAACAGCACCCCAATATCTTGGGGGGGGGGTGAATGGCAAGGTGCCCCAGGGGTCTGGAAGCCAGTGAGCAGAGACAGAAGTACCACCAGCCCCCTCAGAGCCTCCAAAATTCACACAGTGGAAAAGAAATCTCAAAGAAACATTACATGTGCTATCCAGAAGTGTCGTTTGATGTTGTTAGATTTACTAGTAAGGCCTCAGCTCTCTATGGTCCCACGTCACACTCTGTGGCTTAAGATCTGATCATCTGACCAGTCTGCTAAGTCATCTTTGGCTTCTGTGACATATGCTTTAGCAGCTTCAAGGATTTTGGATATCAGAAACACAAGATACTCTTTGGCAACATCCACTCGGACAGAATCCAAAAGTTGATCCCTTCCAGACAGGATGTAGTAGTACCAGTAGCAGCAAAGTTCACCTTCAAGAACGAATCCAGGCGCAGCACTTATCCACCTGACCTTTATGAGTCACGGCCACAGCAGACAAGGGCCACAGAAGTTGTGATCTCCGGGTACCACAGAGAAAGGAGGACATAGAGCACCAGTAAATTCCCTAGGAAGGCCAGTTTGGAGGAGCAGTGAATTAAAGTGGTTGTGGGACCCCTGAATACTTGGACTTGCCATTGTGTCCCCTAGGAGATGTAGTAGTCAGGAAACCTCAAAACAAAGTAGAAGCACTAAAAGCAGTAGAATAAAAGCACATCAATCTTTAAAACTAGTTTAACGCAAGGTGTTACTGTGGCAAGCAGGAATGAGAGGGAGAGACCAGGTTCTGCATAATGTGCAGAATCCAAAAAGGAAGAGGATCAGTTCAGGATCACCTCTCATTTTGTCAAAAAGCCCAGGCTGCTGTGAAATGTAGTTTCCCAAATTTAAATATGTCGCTATGGCCATGATAGACAGTACCCCAATATCACTGGGGGGCGGGGGGTGCTGCAGGCGTCTGGTTACCAGTTTGCAAAAACAGAAGTCCCAGAGAAACATTGCATGTGCAATCCAATAAGGAAGCCACGTGTGCCCATTCTTAACACTAAGAATACCAGAAGGGCATGAAACACATTGCAAAGCAATTTGCTACGTAGCCCTCTGGCACTCAAAGTGGCAAAGGCACCACAACCCAAAAATAGTAAAACGTTTAGAAAAACTAATGAAGGTTAGCAAGAGTTGCTAAAAATAAAGTGTGGAAATAAAACTGCCATGAAAAGGCTGATCTCAAAGGAGAAGAAAATGTCCATACAACACGTAAAAAAGGCAAAGAATGCCTACAGTAGCACATGTGAAAAACCACACTAATGCAGCCAAGGATATATAAGCATAAGCTGATCAGCATCCATGCTAAACAAGCTTGGCTATATGAGTGCAAATAAGGCACCTAAACCACAAAGCAAGTGGCTGCCAGACAGAGAAACATGGACATACTCACAGGCGCTATGCATTCATGGAGATGGTTAATCCATTATGCTTCAGTCATCAGGCTCCTGGGCAAGTGAATAAGCTTCAGAGAAAGCAGCTGGTAAAGCAAGCCATCCTCCACAGACACAGGCCCTGAAAGCCTATGCACAGGTCATTCCCTCAAAAGAAGTCCAAGAGGGATATGCACCAATGTGTGATAAAAGGTGATAATTTGGAAAGGACTTCTCAGGTGATAGGTCTTCTCCAATTTCTGTGTTATTGTGTGGAGCCTATGCACCAAAATGTCTCCCTCTTGAGAAATTTTAATGCATATGCTCCACAAAATAACACAGGAACTGGAGAACCGATATCAATAGAGAAGTAATTTCCACTTCATCATGCCTTAATGACATCTCCCCCCCCCCCCCCCAGGAACAGGAGTCGCTTAATGAAGGAGCATACATCTGTATAACCTAATAGCAGAAAATAAAGGCTAAGAGCGTTGCCCTTGCATCCTCCCATAACAAGGTCACTTTATAAACAGAGCATGGATGGGGAGGAACTGCCTCAGAGACCTTCTTTAAGTGCCCTGCCCTCGTGGAGGTGGGTGTTTTACCTGTAGTTCCTGTGTTTCACATAGGACGCAAGATATAGTAATAATAATAATAATAATAAAAAAAAACTTTCTAAATTATAGATGCTTCTGAAATGCATTTCAAATTCCCCTGTTTGTTACAAGATAGCAGTTCCACTTTATGTCTTACTGTTTTGGTCATAACAGACTAGCTTATTTCCTGCATATGCATGGACAGACTAAGCTCACACTTGCCCTAGCAGTGGCTTCATTAATAAATGAAGGCACCGGAGCAATGACTATCCAGAATAGCCACAGAAATACCTCAACAGGATCTTGTGATAAATGTTTTCTATTTCTGCAATGGCATTCAATTATTACACATACCTTATAGTTTCTGCAAAACTAACGCGTCGAGAACTTTTTCTTCGCTTATCACGGGTGGAATCCTGCAAGTAGGAAGTTTAAGTTAATTTGCAAAATAAACTAACTTGTACTAGAAATAAATTAAAAATGTGTGCTAGATTTCTAAGAATACACATTTCAATACAAAAACATATCCAGTCTGAATTACTCTCATTCTTACCACCTGTACATTTCTCCCTTCTTATTAATCCCAAAACAAGATGCCAGATAAAAATAAAGCCAGGTTTAACATATCCAATAATGAATAGTTAAAATTAAAATGATCAGTTTGCTTTTCTAAAGTACTAGACATTTTTCAATGTGCTTTTGGCACCACATTTTCGTAAGGAGTAGGGTGGATTATTTAAAAAAAAAAAAAAAAAAAAAAAAAAAAAAAAAAAAAAAATTGGCTTTAAGTAAAAGTACATATTTAAAGATAACTTTAACAGAGGTACAGTAATGGTTACATTTTTATTTTATTAGCGTATTCAAGTATAACTGATAATATGCATTAAAGTGGAGGCAACATACCCTTGTTTTAGCCCTGTATGCATGTTTGATTATTAAAAGAAATTAATAATAATGTTTCCTGCACCTTTAAGACAAGTTTAGTTAAAGGGGAACAATCAACTCCTGGAAAGTTCTTCTTTGAATCTTGCTGACCAATAAATGTTCACAAGGGTTTGTTTTTTTTTCCCTAACACTGTATTAATGGAGATATAAGCTTTAGAATCTGTGTGACATCGCTACAGGACAGGCTGCAGAGCCGCTCTGACCCGCAGTCTGCCAATCTTCACTCCTTCCCCCTCCAGTAGTTTCCCCGTTGCCACCTTTGACAGATGAATCCAGTATGTGACTTGGCGTGCTCTCTTGCCAATGAAAGCGTGCTAGGCCACATATTGGAGCTAAGCAGAATCACATACCACTTGAGCATGATGCAACTTGGATGAGCTTATGCACTGGGCACATCAAGGTTTGGACATGGCAATCTGCATTTCAGAGGATGCACTTCGGTATGCATTCGCTTATAACTGGCTGACCAACATGGGCTTCGGCCAATGATATATAGCAGATGTCATAAGGCTGGCACACATGCAAGTCTCCAAGGGAACAGGCTGCTCGGTATGCACCAAGATGTCAGTCATTTCAAATCTGGCAGGCAATAGCAGACACAGCCACAAGGTTCCTTATCCCAGCTGCCACTTACTACCAAGAAGTTCTAGCTCATTCACAAAAAACTGACATATAAAGCAAACATCTCAAAATTATTGTTTGAAACAAAAATAAATAATAAAGGATAGATATAATTATCACTTTTTTTCCAAAGTGACAGCTCCATTTTAAGGTTATAAGCACTAACAAGAAAACATTTTAAAAGTGTAAACAACTTTTTCAGACTAGTAATTTTAACAGTCTTCCCCATAGGCGATTTAAAGAAATCCACTCTGGTAGGTAAAGCATGAAGTAATTTTATTCATTACCATAAAGCAGCCTAACATAATATAAACTGTCGCTTACACAACGAAGCACATTAAAAGAAAAGCAGTACTTACATTTTCTAGTATAAGTTAAATGTAAGACTTGAATTAGACTCCCCCCCCCCCCCCCATCTAAGAAGCACTTGTTTTAACCCTTTCAGTGCCAGGTGGGTACAACGTACAAGCTAAAACAGCTACGGTCACCGCATACGCTGGTGAAACAGGCATGCAGTGGCTGCATTTAAAATAAATAAATAAATAAATAAATAAATAAAATAAATAGCCAAGCATTACTGGGGGCATCAGGATCTCTCCTGATGCCCCCCAGTTATTGTACAAAGAATTAGTAGAGCTACTTTCCCTTCCCTCCTACCCGAACTTACAGGTAGGAGTGGGTGGGATCAGGGGAAGCCTCCCAACGTCACTGGTGACACCAACTGTAGGAAAGAAGGGAAGGAGAGCTTTTGCTCTCCTGCAGAAGCCACTTTGATGTCCCCCACGAGGTCTGAACAAAAAATAAAGTTAACCCTGTGAGTGCCACAGGAGTACACATTAGGGACAGTATTGTTTAACTAGCACCTCAATGGGGGAGCATCAGGAGGGGTCCTGAAAAATGAAAAAATATACAGGAATAAAAATTAACAATGTGAGCCATGGGGGAAGGGTCCAAAGCAGACCCCAGTTATGTGGTACACAGCATTTTTTTTCCATTACTTTGTATCCTTAACAAGCTCTGAATTAAATTAAAAAATAAATAAATAAATTAACCCTCTGTGTGCCATTCGGTGTCCAATGAATTGGACACCCCTGTGGCAGATAAAGGATTATTTTTCTTCATTACTATTTTAATGTACACTTTATTGGGGTGGCATCAGGATGGGTCCTAATGCCCCCCCCTCAAACAAGCTCTAAATTATAAAAAACAAAAATCATAGTGCCACATTCTGGAAACATTTGTGCACACCAGATTTGGGTTAAGAAGGCAAGTGTCTGCTTATTTGATGTGGTAGGATATCCAAATCACAAAAATATACAATTTTATATAAAATTACTAGTTTCAAAGCCCGTGTACACTGGAAAACAATGGCGGAGCTGCAGACATGCTCGTTAATGACTGCCCGCGCAGAAGCCGATACGGAGTCCTCACCTCCTGTCTGAATTTGGAGAACCCCGCTTCGTATCAGACGTGGCACGGGCAGTCAGTAATGCGCATATCTACAGAGCATGCAGCTGTCTCTACTGCGCATGACTGCTTCTAACAAACATCCTTAGCAAATTATATAGGATTCCTTTGTTTTAGGGTAGTTTTACCATAAAAACCTCTATAAGGGGCATATTAGTTTATAAAGTTGAAAATACCATTTTCCGCTTCTGGCAATAGGGCTCTGCACTAGCCATGGACGTAGGTAAAACTATACAGAATTTGGTATTTTTGTACTTGGAGGGACTCAGAGGTTTGTCAAATAATTGAAACTTTCAGAACCAAAGTAAATGATTTTGATATATAGTATGCAGTTTTAGCAAAATAAATCATTTTCACTTTTTTTAAAATTACGACATTTGCACTATGCCAAATTTACTTCCTATAAGGCACAATGAAACAGCTGAATTTGTTCTGAGGAAAGATTATATATAAGAATAAGCCTCATTGCATAATTTATGGTACCTCACACAGAACATAATTTATGTCTCCTCAGAAAACACACACACACTGAACAGAATGCCTCATTACATAATTTATGTCTCATTAGGAGACAACTCCCATTGGGTGATTCAATGGGGAAGTTACTGCTCCCATTGGGTGATTCAATGGGGGCATGATCATCATACAGGGAGTTGGCCCGCCCACCAATATCCAACCAACAAAAAAAAAAAAAAAAAAAAAAAATAAAAAAAAAAAAATAAAAAAAAATTATAGCTGTCACTCGCTCCTGAAGTAGGGGATAGCAATAACTTCTCCCGGTCCACACACACTCTCACTCATGATCATGACCCCACAAACACACTGTTTCACCTCCCACAGATAACTGTCCCTCCATACACTCTGTTTCAGTACGAGGGTGTAACGTTTCCATAAAATACAAACTCAAGGATAAACTTATAGCAACTCTTATTTAAAGGAGCAGTAAACTTTTTTTTATAAAAACATTTTGTAGATCATTTCCTGCAGAATAAAACAAGGTCACTCCCATCGCTGTCATGTGTTTTATTCAAAAATTATAGCAGTTCAAATAATCAGGAAGTGAATTTACTGTGTTTACTTCCTGATAGTTCTAACTGATAGGAAGTGACAGGCAGTTTCTATCACATTCTATGGAGAACTGTATGTCTCTGACTTTTCTCTTCATTAGAATCTAACAGGAAATCTAATTAGAATTTGACAACTAGAGGGCACTGCTAATGTAAAAAAAACATGGGTTTAAACTGTAATAACTCTGGAAATATAAATCTCTCTGCAGTGGGAGTACCCTTATTTCACTCAATAGGAAAATCCCTACAATATATATTCTTTCATAAAAAAAGTTTACTGCTCCTTTAACTCTTCATCTCTTCAGTCACCTCATTAACTGTCTGTTTCAAATGCTACATTTCCAGTTCCTGCTTCCCACCCTTTCTCCTTAAAGGGAGAGAGATGCTTTGCTGTATGTTACAGAGGGCAAGCCTCAAACACCACTTTTTATTTGTTCCCTCGGCATATTGCTACGTTGCCTCAACTGAAGAGCCACTGTGTGTTATACTGCTATGTTATCTCAGGAGGAGTTACTGCTCCCATTGGGCGGCCAGAAGGAGTATATACTTTTCCATAAATCGAGGGGAGGAGGATTACTGCACATACTCACTGCTTTTTATCTGTAGATGAACCAAAATGAGAATGGACTATCTATATATATTTCCTTAACATAAACAGATGTAAGGGTTTAGGCTGGAAACAGTTGAAATAGGGATATGCAACAGCTTCACTAAAGCTGTTGGACCACAGTCCACATTATCCGCATTGGCTATAATGGCTATACCAGGGATAGGTAACCTTTGTCCTTCCAGTTGTTGGTGACTACAATTGTCATTAATCCCAGCCAGCAGTTGATTGGAAAAGTTGGGAGCAGTACTGTGCAACAGGTGGAGAGCCAAATGTTTCCTATCCCAGATGTATAGATACAAGCACAGATATTAACTGAAGACAGAAACCATACCTCCCAAGTGTCCCTCTGTAGGAGATATTAGGGGTCCATACCTCCCAAGTGTCCCACTGTAGGAGATATTAGGGGTCCATACCTCCCAAGTGTCCCACTGTAGGAGATATTAGGTGTCCATACCTCCCAAGTGTCCCACTGTAGGAGATTAGGAGATATTAGGGGTTCATACCTCCCAGGTGTCCCACTGTAGGAGATGTTAGGGGTACATACCTCCCAAGTGTCCCTCTTTAGGAGGGACACTGCCTCTTTGAGACCCAAATCACAATGTCCTTCTTTCCCACCCTGGTGTCCCTGTGTTTAGGAGATCAGACTGTGTGGTGTGTACATAAGTGTATCACCCTGGTGTTTCCATGTTTAGGAGATTAGTCTATGTGGTGTGTGTATAAGTGTATCACATTGCTCAGCAACAATAAAATTCATATTAATCTTGGTTTAAACTCCAGGATATGTGCTTATAAATTTCCTTGTGTAAATAAAATACTTTGGTGTTGTTATGAATAATTTTCTCAGACAGAGAGGAATCAATAGGTCATGAAATAACCTAAACATTTTTGATAAGGCGCCCCCCCACCACCACCACCACCAGCCAATCACCCAATTCAACACCACCACATAAAACACACGTATCCCTCTTTGGCCATTTGAAATGTTGGAAAGTCTAGATAAACTAAACAATCATTGGTTTATTGAAATAAGTATTTAACCCCTTGAGTGGCACAGGGGTACACAATGCATTGCTGACAAATTCATTGCATACCCCTCTTGCACTCAGTGGATATAAGGACAATTATCTCATTTTACTTGAGCACTGTACAGGCCCAAATGGCTTCTGTATAAACTGAAAGTCTTTGGTTCTCAGACATAAATTCATGGGTTTTGTGCACAATCTCCATAGACCCACTAAGTAAATCTGTGAAGACCGTTAAGATGGCCTATGGGGACCTGTGTCTCACAGGACAGGAAACTAAACTGCAAGATTTCAGTGATGTAGTTAACTCTGAGTGCCAGAGGGGTACGGAACGCATTGCAAAGCAATGCGTTCCGTACCCCTCTGGCACTCAAAGGGTTAAAAGTCTCTTCTCCCGGCAGCATCTGGGGTCTTTTCTCAGATACCCACTGTGCAGTTCCTTTCATCCACCAGGGGTCAGAATGAAAACACAGCTTCATTAGTAGGTCTGCTGATAGCTGGTGAAAATGGCCATTTATAATTCCAATAAACTGGCCATGCTCATTTCAGTTCCTTCTAAACAGTAAAACTTCAGAATGAAATAATCAAGAAAACCAAGAGAGTAGAAAAATACTGTTTTAATGCTAAACACATAATACAGTATATACACGCAAGTAAAGACACAAGGATCGCGTTGTAGATTTTGTAACTAATCCAGTACGTCAGTAAATCCTGCACCATCTAGTTTATATTACTATTGTTCTGTCAGGTCCATGTTTTGACTCCTCAACAAAGATCCAGTTATCACGTTCCTTACTAAACATAAGATGGGAACAGTCCTCATTGCGGTTTATCAAAACCCTAGCCAAGAAGAACATGAAGATCCATTAAACCTTTGAGTGCCTGAGGGGTACTGGCATTCAAAGAGTTAGGACACAGGCATGTGAATCTCCATATTTCACACACACAACCTGTGGAATCTCAGATCAACCCACCAATCAGTGATAGCATTTACAAAACATTGTTAACCATTTGAGTGACCAACACATCACTTAGCACCACCTCTAGCACTCTGAAAATTAAAGGAATGCCTAACAAATACCTAACCATGAATTGTGTTAAATATATTTAATCAATACATACTTCAAGTTAGCGTTTGTGAAATGATCTGTGCTGTACAGGACATCTAAAATAGGCCTTTAAATAGGTCTAGTGTACGGCCCTGGGGCCCTTTCCTGGATTACATATATGTAAATAGACATTTAATTTTTTGTGTTATGTCTCTTTAATAGAGGTATAATAGGAGTGTAAAACGGATTGAGGGGTTGATGTGCCAAGCAGAACTTTGGGGGAGGAGGGAATAAAGTGTGATAAAAAGGTGATAAAGAGGAGATGACTTCTCCAGTTCCTGTGTTATTCTATGAAGCCTATGCACTAAGATCTCTCACACTTCAGAGCTCTTAGTTCATAGGCTCTTCTTATGGAGCAAATGAAATGAGAAAAAACTGCTCCACTGTATGATTTAGGATTATGCTAATGACTTTAGGAAGTGCATACATAGAGGGATATCCAGACATGACCCTTTATTTATCCTTTGTCTTAGTGCGGTAATAGATATATGTAGATCCCGGATGTCTCCAACTCCACCCAATATAGATACACACGAAGAAAACGGATCGCACTGGAAGATAGTACTTCAGCAGTATAACACCACAGTTGTAAAATCCAATAAACTTTATTGCATAGAATAGTTAAAATCATAAATCATACTTCACAAAAAGATGGAATCGAAGGGAGACTTATAGAGTGGCAAACGGTGCAAGGTATGAGTCAACGCGTTTCACGCCTTAGAGGCTCTTAATCATGACTGAACAAAGGAAAGACCTCCAACATACTGGCATTTAAACAAATCCTGACCAATCAGGGATTGTGACGAGGCCAATTCTATTGTGGCCAATTAATAATCACTGTCTCACAGTCCTTAACCTCGCAGAGCCTTTAGCAGTTATGATTTTAACCCCTTAGTGACAAAGGACTTACCAGGTAAGTCATGAAAAAATACCAGGTAAGTCGTCTGTCACTAACTGACAAGTCCAGGAAGTCATTCACTATAATGGAAAAAAAAAAAAAAAAAACATTGTCATTAAGTGCCGGCCACGTGCGCACGTGGCCGGTCACTAAGGGGTTAATTATGCTATGCAATAAAGTTCAATGGATTTTACAAATGTGGTATTACACTGCTGAACTGCTATCTTCCTGTGCAATCCATTGTTTTGTTTGTGTGTATCTTCTTATGGAGCAGTTTGGGAGACAATCCAAATATACCTGAGAGACAAATAAAGCTCCCCCAAATGCCCATTAATTTAAATGGGAATTTTAACCAGTTCAATGCTAGTATATTTAGTGTGTGTGTGTGTGTGTGTGTGTGTGTGTGTGTGTGTGTGTGTGTGTGTGTGTGTGTGTGTGTGTGTGTGTGTGTGTGTGTGTGTGTGTGTGTGTGTGTGTGTGTGTGTGTGTGTGTGTGTGTGTGTGTGTATCCCATGGCTGGACCAATAGGACAGGCAGTATAGAGAAGAATTGAATAACTCCTCCTTATTGCTGCCCCTGGGTGTGTTGGCCAGGCACACAGAAGTCTTCTTTTATTTATAGACTAGTTCAAAAGCCCATGCACATGGGCCACAGCGCCACCCAGCAACCTCAGCTGGTGGCCAGATCCTGCCTTCTTACTGGTTGCTCTGCAGTCACGCACAGTACTGAGTGCCCAAATGCGGCGCGATTGGGCACTCAGTACTGTGCGTGACTGCAGAGCGGGCAGTCTCTACTGCACATGACTGCGTTATGACAAACTTTTTAGCAAATAATTATATAGGATACAGCCCAATGAACCAATGCAATGTAAAGGCCATTTTTGTGTAGAGACTATTTCAGTGCAGAGGTTACTTGTAGGGTTAATGGGTCACACACCTAAGTAGTGCCAATGACCAAGCTATTTTCCAAGTTTACTTTGCACCTAATGCACAAAGAGCCACAAATACCCATTAAAATCAGTGGGAATGTTTTTTGCTCCGCTGAGAAGCATTTGGTTTGCTCCTGAATTACACCACTTTTCCTTATGCAGAGCAATGACTTGGTCACCCCTCTGGTACTAAAAGGGTTAACTGCCAGCATAGGGATCACTAATCATGAGGTCACAGCTCCATGGATCTGAAAACAAATTGTCTTCCCATATCAATGGAAGATCTTCTGGTTTCTAACTGCACTTTGGGTCTGTGTCGGTGTATAATACAAAATTGTTATATGAAGTCTGTATGGACAGGAGTTCTTGAAACTTGCTCCAGACAATATGGTTGGGGGGAGGGGTAGCCTCAGATTTTGCCTCAGCCAGCACATATATTCTCCATTAGGACTACAGCCTACTCAAGGGCTACTAACATGTGTTCTTATGGAATACCGAATACCAGGCATTGACATCACTATGACATCATAATGATGTGGCTCAGTGGAATAATAACATATCACTACAAATCCACTATGATGCGTCACTGCAGAAGCTATATATTAGGCTGCACAAAAGAATGAGTAATTAGCCAGAACGAACGACTGTTGGAGTTCTATTGATTTCTCTAGTGTATTCATCACTGACTAGAAGAATGTATTGGATGTTTTTTTTTCTGCTGCTGGTGTCAGAACCAGTATGTGGATATGGCAAGACTATTTTTAATGAGGAAGATTCCAGCGTGAACAAGCTGCATGTTGCAGATACGACTACTGTTACCATTTCAAAACTGATTATTGGACCTTGCTCATCTAACTGTGGCATTGGTGTTCAAAAGCTTTACCATGCTAGAGGATGCCCAGACAAAGAAAGATGTGTTTTTGCTGTGAAAGAATGCAGAAGGTTTCCAGACTGTGGCTGGGGAAAATTTATGCACGAAACGAAAGATTCCGTCATGATGGCTTGCAACTCCATTGACGATGATCACCGTTTCAAGTACAAGTGGAAGATACTGGGTAAAGATAAACGGGAACATATTTTACCAAACAAACTGAAAACTCTGGAGGCTTACAGAGAGTCACACGATGCGATTTATCAGTGTGACACATACAAGGACCATCATTTGGTTGGTAAGATCAGATTTAAGGTTACTGCAAAACCTGAATCTCAACCAAAAGAGCACACATTTTCGTTGGATAAAATACATACGCTTCTGGCCATCATTGGACTGCTTTCTCTCCTCTGCGTTCTCAGCATTTTTGTAGCGATCTGCATTTTTTTGAGAAAGAACAATAAGAAGTTGGCAGACATTGAAAGTGGGGAGGATGTTCCGGAAGACCAAGATCCGGAACCCTATTTGAAAAAGCATAAAACAGCAAAACGACCTTTCATACCCATGCGTCATGATCACTATTATTTCTGGGAATGTATTATGAGGACCCCGGTGCATCATCCTCATGATCATCATCTGGTGCAGCTGGGGGATGTAGTTGATGCTACTGGTGTCGAAAAAGAGGCAGAACTTGCCGACGAGCAGGGACAGGACCCACTGAATGCAGAGTCAGAAACCAAGGAGAGTGAAATTGCAGAGTCAGAAACAAAGCAGAGCCAAAATGCAAAGCCAAAGAAAAATTCTGTGGGGAAAATCTGGAGAGTTTTCAAATTGCAGAAAATATCAAAGACAAAGAAGCTACACCTCCATCATTCATGCAAATAAAGTTACCATACAGAGACATCTGACTCGGTTTATGTGTTATTTCTATTTTCAGGGTGACTTGTGTTGTCCTGACTTAAATAAAAATGTTTAGAAGTATAAATAAGTGAGAGACATGGAGGCAGAGAGCTAACTGGCAAGATGTTAGAAGCTGGGGTTTGAATCTAAGGCCTCAGGTAAAGTAATTATGGAAGTAAGAAGTTCTATAAAGTACAATGTCCTCTGGTGAAGGATGGGCTGTAGAACAGGATTAAGACAAGAACACGTGACCAGGGCCAGCAGGCAGAACATATGCCTTACTTAGAGGAGATGTTGTGGTTTGCAGATGGCACAGTATCTCCAGACCCCTGCATGTGGGATCAGAGCTTGGACCCCCAACAGAAAAGGGTGGAGGCCTGAAAAGGCAGTTACACATTGAGAACAAGGTCAGACAGGGGGCAGAAAACATCATCTAGATGTTTTCCAATGGCACTTCCAAGGTTAAGTGTGGGCAGCAGATCAGATGGCATCTTACATATTTCTTCAAGTTGCAGGGGTAAATAAAAGGGATGGTAACATTTTTAACCCCTTAGATCACTGATTCTCAACTCTGGACAAACGGGTCACATTTCCTATACAACCCTGATTGTTCACTGTAGGGAAATCGGGGGCTTACACATTTTTGATTGCACTACCTGTGCTTAATTAGGGATTTCCTAAACCCTTTGATACGCAGAGATGTGTTGGATACTTCTCCGGCACTCAAAGGGTTAAAGCCTGACCTGTCGGAGTGTCCCGAGCACTGGAGTTAAGAATCATTCCCTTAGATGACAGATGTTTGGCTGGGGATGATGGGGGATAGTATCCATCAGCTGGAGGGTGAAAGATTGACTTACCCCTTCTTTAACCATTTAAGGACAGGAACACTGTGAAACTCATTGCAGAGCTCTGGTCCTTGAAGCACGGTTATCCAAGTACAGTTCTACAGTGCCACCAACAGGCACTGGAGGACAATTCATTGTGACTGACTCACCTGTGCTTAAAGGGACAGTAATGTCCCTTAAAAATGCTTAGAGTTTTGTAGAGATTTAAAAAAAAAAAAAATTAGCTAAATGCTACAAATCTTATCTCTCAAACCACTATGGTTTGAGAGATATCCTCCGCTAGAGTTCCTCTTCTCCTGATGTCGGCAGTAAAGGTGACAGAAGGAGATCTGTGTCGGCCGACACGAGGAGGCGCTGCAGCTGAGCCGAAATAGCGAGATTTAAAAAGAAATACTTCTTTGGAACGGTGTAAAAAGTGTGCTTGCAAACCAGGCACACTTTGTACACCGTTCCAAAGTAGTATTTCTTTTTAAACCGCGCTATTGCGGCTCTGCTGAAGAGCCGCTTGTTGGTCCCCGGATGAGGAACTCCTGCCGTCAGCTTATAGCTGATACCAGGTGAAGGGGAGGGAGGGGGGAACTTTACGGAGGATCTCTCTCAAACCATAGTGGTTTGAGAGATAGGATTTGTGGCATGATGTTTGTTTGTTTTTTATCTCTACAAAACTCTAAGCATTTTTTATGGGACATTACTGTCCCTTTAATCAGGGGAATCCTTACATCCTGGCCTGTTGGTGACCCCTCGGGACTGGACTTGGACAGCCCTGTTCCAGGCATCCATAGTCAAGGCAGTCTAGGCTCCAACCATGGACACACCCACACTCCTTACATGACCCCACCCTCACTCTAATCCTTTGTTCCTGACACAGAAAGTCCCCTTGGTCTATAGCAGGGCTGTCCAAATTCAGTCCTCAAGCGCCACCAACAGGCCAGGATGTAAGGATTTCCCTGATTACACACAGGTGAGATAATCAGTGGATCATTCATTGTGACTGACTCACCTGTGTGTAATCAGGGAAATCCTTACATCCTGGCTTGTTGGTGGCCCTTGAGGACTGAACTTGGACAGCCCTGGAACTGTAGGCGGGGTCATGTAAGGAGTGGGGGAGTGGCCATGGGTGGAGCTTCAGGAGCCTAGACTGCCTTAACTATGGATGTCTGGAACAGGGCTGTCCAGGTTCAGTCCTCCAGCACCACCAACAGGCCAGGGTGTAAGGATTTCCCTGATTACACACAGGTGAGTCAGTCACAATGAATGATCCACTGATTATCTCACCTAATGTGCCCTCTTAAATACACTTTGCGTTTTGAAACAATGTAGAAAAGCCACTTCTGCAACATTGTATAAATATCCCTGATTTCACAGTCCCTGAATGAAAGCTCACTGAACAGAAACCGGAGGATCAATGGTGGGGACATAAGTGTGTGTGTGTGTGTGGGGGGGGACTAATAATAAAAAGTATAAATGGCTAGACTTTACATATCATACACTTGCAGATTATGGAAAATGAAAAAGGAGGTTGACTGTTTACTGTTGTTGTAAATGGCACTTCCCGTGGCTCCAGGCCATGAAACTTTAGTCTCTGCACTCTTCTCCACCATTACCCGAAGAAGGGAAGGTCATTACTCCTCTGTGCAGAGCTGTGTATCACATTCCACTGTGTTAATGAAAAGCTTTTCATTTTATTGTAGTAAACCCACAATGAGATTCTTTTAATTTCTACAACATATTTGTTAGTCGCTAAAAAGACTTAAAATGTAATGGGTGTGCCTTTTAACCGATTGGCGACACAAGATATTTCAGAACCGTCAACGACTGCCCGGACATTAAAGACAGTTTCTTGCACGTCATGGAATTCAGGGGACCCCTGAATCGTGTGGCGTTTTGTATAGAGTCTGGCATATTGGGTTTACGTTTTGATGTGTGTCGTATAGCATTTAGCGTGTGGCATTTGGTATATTATGTATATTGTTGTGTGTATAGTGTTGTGCGTATTGTGTGTAGCATTTTGAGCATAGCATTTTGCATATATCGATGTGTGTACTGTCTGTAGCAATTTGTGTATAGCATTGTGCATATAGTGTTTTGTGTATAGCATTGTGTATTGCATGTAGTGTTTAGCGAGTAGCATCTTGTGTATAGCACTGTGTCTATATTTTTTGGGTTGCTTGTGTGTATATAGTGTGGGTGTGTGTATAATATTATATATATTTTATAATAGAAGACTTGTGTGTGCCTGGTAAACACACCCAGGGGCGGCAGTAAGGACGAGTTACTGCTCCCATTGGGTGATTCAGTGGGGGCGTGATTTCGCCCGCCCCCACTATCCAGCCTGCCCACCAGTAGTGAGGAAAAAACAAAATGGCTGCCATTCGCTCCTACACCACAGAGACACACACAGCACCAAACACTTGAGACACTGCAAACCAATGATTAACACTGATACTGAAAGGGTGCTGTGAATAAAACACACAACTGCCATTAACTACCTCAACACCCTTTGATTACCACACTATCACTGATTTACATGCACACTTGTGAAGAGGCCAAGCTGTAGTAAAACCACCCAACCATACTCAACTGAACATGTTTACCTGTCCACAAAACACTAACGCCAACAAAGTCTCCCGCTCATTGTCGTATGGCAGCAAACCTCATAGCACTTCATACTCCATGTACACAGCGATTTACACTCAGCCAGGGATCCGGATTGCCCACTATTTCTTTTCAGCCGCTTTCGGCTGCTATGTAACTAATGGTCTGCTCTCTTCACCTGCCACCAACTCCGCCGTACAAACACGGCCGGATTTTGCTGCCTCAAAGCCTCATCACGCTGCTATATTTTATTGTGTGCATTCCCTACTTCCAAATGCACAATTAACGGTACATTGACTGCCTCAGTCAGCGTTACAGGAACGCTCCTCTCAGCCCATTCCAGCTGCACTATTACAGTTAGGTTCCACTTATTAACCCTTTTTGTGCCAGATGAGTACGGAACGCATTGCTTTACAATGTGTCCCGTACCCCCTGGCACTCAGAGAGTTAATTGATTAACTTCTTAAAAACTACTACATGACAACTACTGCATGAGTACAAAAATATTGTTTTAATGCTAAACACATAATACAGTATATACACGCAAGTAAAGACACAAGGATTGCGTTGTAGATTTTGTAACTAATCCAGTACGTCAGTAAATCCTGCACCATCTAGTTTATATTACTATTGTTCTGTCAGGTCCATGTTTTGACTCCTCAACAAAGATCCAGTTATCACGTTCCTTACTAAACATAAGATGGGAACAGTCCTCATTGCTGTTTATCAAAACCCTAGCCAAGAAGAACATGAAGATCCATTAAACCTTTGAGTGCCTGAGGGGTACTGGCATTCAAAGAGTTAGGACACAGGCATGTGAATCTCCATATTTCACACACAGAACCTGTGCAATCTCAGATCAACCCAACAATCAGCGATAGCATTTACAAAACATTGTTAACCATTTGAGTGACCGACACATCACTTAGCACCACCTCTAGCACTCTGAAAATTAAAGGAATGCTGAGCAAATACCTAACCATGAATTGTGTTAAATATATTTAATCAATACATACTTCAAGATAGCGTTTGTGAAATGATCTGTGCTGTACAGGACATCTAAAATAGGCCTTTAAATAGGTCTAGTGTACGGCCCTGAGGCCCTTTCCTGGATTACATATATGTAAATAGACATTTAATTTTTTGTGTTATGTCTCTTTAATAGAGGTATAATAGGAGTGTAAAATGGATTGAGGGGTTGATGTGCCAAGCAGAACTTTGGGGGAGGAGGGAATAAAGTGTGATAAAAAGGTGATAAAGAGGAGATGACTTCTCCAGTTCCTGTGTTATTCTATGAAGCCTATGCACTAAGATCTCTCATACTTCAGAGCTCTTAGTTCATAGGCTCTTCTTATGGAGCAAATGAAATGAGAAAAAACTGCTCCACTGTGTGATTTAGGATTATGCTAATGACTTAAGGAAGTGCATACATAGAGGGATATCCAGACATGACCCTTTATTTATCCTTTGTCTTAGTGCGGTAATAGATATATGTAGATCCCGGATGTCTCCAACTCCACCCAATATAGATACACACGAAGAAAACAACGGATCGCATTGGAAGATAGTACTTCAGCAGTATAACACCACAGTTGTAAAATCCAATAAACTTTATTGCATAGAATAGTTAAAATCATACCTCATACTTCACAAAAAGATGGAATCGAAGGGAGACTTATGGAGTGGTAAACGGTGCAAGGTACGAGTCGACGCGTTTCACTCCTTTGAGGAACTTAATCATGACTGAACAAAGGAAAGACCTCCAACTTACTGGCATTTAAACAAATCCTGACCAATCAGGGATTGTGAAGAGGCCAATTCTATTGTGGCCAATTAATAATCACTGTCTCACAGTCCTTAACCTCACAGAGCCTTTAGCAGTTATGATTTTAATTATGCTATGCAATAAAGTTCAATGGATTTTACAAATGTGGTATTACACTGCTGAACTGCTATCTTCCTGTGCAATCCATTGTTTTGTTTGTGTGTATCTTCTTATGGAGCAGTTTGGGAGACAATCCAAATATACCTGAGAGACAAATAAAGCTCCCCCAAATGCCCATTAATTTAAATGGGAATTTTAACCAGTTCAATGCTAGTATATTTAGTGTGTGTGTGTGTGTGTGTGTGTGTGTGTGTGTGTGTGTGTGTGTGTGTGTGTGTGTGTGTGTGTGTGTGTGTGTGTGTGTGTGTGTGTGTGTGTGTGTGTGTGTGTGTGTGTGTGTGTGTGTGTGTGTGTGTGTGTGTGTGTTGCATATGTATATATTTTGTGTGTTCATTTTAGCCCCTGCATCTCCTTGCAGAGTTTTTGGCAGGCTTGGCCAGACCCTGGCCACTCCTGTATATAAAAAAAAAAAAAAAAAATCACATCCCATGGTTGGACCAATAGGACAGGCAGTATAGAGAAGAACTGAATAACTCCTCCTTATTGCTGCCCCTGGGTGTGTTGGCCAGGCACACAGAAGTCTTCTTTTATTTATAGACTAGTTGAAAAGCCCGTGCACATGGGCCACAGCGCCACCCAGCAACCTCAGCTGGTGGCCAGATCCTGCCTTCTTACTGGTTGCTCTGCAGTCACGCACAGTACTGAGTGCCCAAATGCGCCACGTTTGGGCACTCAGTACTGTGCGTGACTGCAGAGCGGGCAGTCTCTACTGCACATGACTGCGTTATGACAAACTTTTTAGCAAATAATTATATAGGATACAGCCCAATGAACCAATGCAATGTAAAGGCCATTTTTGTGTAGAGACTATTTCAGTGCAGAGGTTACTTGTAGGGTTAATGGGTCACACACCTAAGTAGTGCCAATGACCAAGCTATTTTCCAAGTTTCCTTTGCACCTAATGCACAAAGAGCCACAAATACCCATTAAAATCAGTGGGAATGTTTTTTGCTCCGCTGAGAAGCATTTAGTTTGCTCCTGAATTATACCACTTTTCCTTATGCAGAGCAATGACTTGGTCACTTGGTACTAAAAGGGTTAACTGCCAGCATAGGGATCACTAATCATGAGGTCACAGCTCCATGGATCTGAAAACAAATTGTCTTCCCATATCAATGGAAGATCTTCTGGTTTCTAACTGCACTTTGGGTCTGTGTCGGTGTATAATACAAAATTGTTATATGAAGTCTGTATGGACAGGAGTTCTTGAAACTTGCTCCAGACAATATGGTTGGGGAGAGGGGTAGCCTCAGATTTTGCCTCAGCCAGCACATATATTCTCCATTAGGACTACAGCCTACTCAAGGGCTACTAACATGTGTTCTTATGGAATACTGAATACCAGGCATTGACATCACTATGACATCATAATGATGTGGCTCAGTGGAATAATAACATATCACTACAGAGCCACTATGATGCGTCACTGCAGAAGCTATATATTAGGCTGCACAAAAGAATGAGTAATTAGTCAGTACGGACGACTGTTGGAGTTCAGTTGATTTCTCTAGTGTATTCATCATTGACTAGAAGAATGTATTGGATGTTTTTTTTTCTGCTGCTGGTGTCAGAACCAGTATGTGGATATGGCAAGACTATTTTTAATGAGGAAGATTCCAGCGTGAACAAGCTGCATGTTGCAGATACGACTACTGTTACCATTTCAAAACTGATTATTGGACCTTGCTCATCTAACTGTGGCATTGGTGTTCAAAAGCTTTACCATGCTAGAGGATGCCCAGACAAAGAAAGATGTGTTTTTGCTGTGAAAGAATGCAGAAGGTTTCCAGACTGTGGCTGGGGAAAATTTATGCACGAAACGAAAGATTCCGTCATGATGGCTTGCAACTCCATTGACGATGATCACCGTTTCAAGTACAAGTGGAAGATACTGGGTAAAGATAAACGGGAACATATTTTACCAAACAAACTGAAAACTCTGGAGGCTTACAGAGAGTCGCACGATGCGATTTATCAGTGTGACACATACAAGGACCATCATTTGGTTGGTAAGATCAGATTTAAGGTTACTGCAAAACCTGAATCTCAACCAAAAGAGCACACATTTTCGTTGGATAAAATACATACGCTTCTGGCCATCATTGGACTGCTTTCTCTCCTCTGCGTTCTCAGCATTTTTGTAGCGTTCTGCATTTTTTTGAGAAAGAAAAATAAGAAGTTGGCAGACATTGAAAGTGGGAAGGATGTTCCGGAAGACCAAGATCCGGAACCCTATTTGAAAAAGCATAAACCAGCAAAACGACCTTTCATACCCATGCGTCATGATCACTATTATTTCTGGGAATGTATTATGAGGACCCCGGTGCATCATCCTCATGATCATCATCTGGTGCAGCTGGGGGATGTAGTTGATGCTACTGGTGTCGAAAAAGAGGCAGAACTTGCCGACGAGCAGGGACAGGACCCACTGAATGCAGAGTCAGAAACCAAGGAGAGTGAAATTGCAGAGTCAGAAACAAAGCAGAGCCAAAATGCAAAGCCAAAGAAAAATTCTGTGGGGAAAATCTGGAGAGTTTTCAAATTGCAGAAAATATCAAAGACAAAGAAGCTACACCTCCATCATTCATGCAAATAAAGTTACCATACAGAGACATCTGACTCGGTTTATGTGTTATTTCTATTTTCAGGGTGACTTGTGTTGTCCTGACTTAAATAAAAATGTTTAGAAGTATAAATAAGTGAGAGACATGGAGGCAGAGAGCTAACTGGCAAGATGTTAGAAGCTGGGGTTTGAATCTAAGGCCTCAGGTAAAGTAATTATGGAAGTAAGAAGTTCTATAAAGTACAATGTCCTCTGGTGAAGGTTGGGCTGTAGAACAGGATTAGGACAAGACCACGTGACCAGGGCCAGCAGGCAGAACATATGCCTTACTTAGAGGAGATGTTGTGCTTTGCAGATGGCACAGTATCTCCAGACCCCTGCATATGGGATCAGAGCTTAGACCCCCAACAGAAAAGGGTGGAGGCCCCTGAAGAGGCAGTTACACATTGAGAACAAGGTCAGACAGGGGGCAGAAAACATCATCCAGATGTTTTCCAATGGCACTTCCAAGGTAAGTGTGGGCAGCAGATCAGATGGCATCTTACATATTTCTTCAAGTTGCAGGGGTAAATAAAAGGGATGGTAAAGTTTTTAACCCCTTAGATCACTGATTCTCAACTCTGGACAAACACGTCACATTTCCTATACAACATTGATTGTTCACTGTAGGGTAATCGGGGGCTTAGACATTTTTGATTGCACTACCTGTGCTTAATTAGGGATTTCCTAAACCCTTTGATACGCAGAGATGTGTTGGATACTTCTCCGGCACTCAAAGGGTTAAAGCCTGACCTGTCGGAGTGTCCCGAGCACTGAAGTTAAGAATCATTCCCTTAGATGATAGAGACGTTTGGCTGGGGATGATGGGGGATAGTATCCATCAGCTGGAGGGTGAAAGATTGACTTACCCCTTCTTTAACCATTTAAGGACAGGAACACCGTCAAACTCATTGCAGAGCTCTGGTCCTTGAAGCACGGTTGTCCAAGTACAATTCATTGTGACTGACTCACCTGTGCTTAAAGGGACAGTAATGTCCCTTAAAAATGCTTAGAGTTTTGTAGAGATTAAAAAAAAAAAAAAAAAAAAATTAGCTAAATGCTACAAATCTTATCTCTCAAACCACTATGGTTTGAGAGATATCCTCCGCTAAAGTTCCTCTTCTCCTGATGTCGGCAGTAAAGGTGACAGAAGGAGATCTGTGTCGGCCGACACGAGGAGGCGCTGCAGCTGAGCCGAAATAGCGAGATTTAAAAAGAAATACTTCTTTGGAAAGGTGTAAAAAGTGTGCTTGCAAACCAGGCACACTTTGTACACCGTTCCAAAGAAGTATTTCTTTTTAAACCGCTCTATTGCGGCTCTGCTGAAGAGCCGCTTGTTGGTCCCCGGATGAGGAACTCCTGCCGTCAGCTTATAGCTGATGCCAGGTGAAGGGGAGGGAGGGGGGAACTTTACGGAGGATCTCTCTCAAACCATAGTGGTTTGAGAGATAGGATTTGTGGCATGATGTTTGTTTGTTTTTTATCTCTACAAAACTCTTAAGCATTTTTTATGGGACATTACTGTCCCTTTAATCAGGGGAATCCTTACATCCTGGTCTGTTGGTGGCCCCTCGGGACTGGACTTGGACAGCCCTGTTCCAGGCATCCATAGTCAAGGCAGTCTAGGCTCCAACCATGGACACACCCACTCGGCAAGCCCTGATTCGGATAGGAAAAGGAAACAAAAAAAATTTCCATGGTCCTTAATCCCTTAACGACCCTTGACGGTCATAGTACGTCAAGGGTCGATTTGACTTAACGACCGATGACGTACTATGACCGTCATCGAGTTCCGGGCTCCCCGCGCGGCTGCACGCCGTTCGGGGTGTCCGGAACGCAACGGAGCAAAAAAAAAAAAAATTTTTTTGCTCCGTGGTCGTTGAGTCGCGTCTTCGGCCAGATTTCCCGGTCCTTAAAGGGTTAAGTACCAGCTGCGGGTGTGCAAGGCCGGTCTTTAAGAGGTTAAATCAACAGACATCTGCATTTTCATTTCCGTCCTTAGGAAAATTCTACAGGGTCTGAGAAGGGGTTAAAACCTCCTGCCTGCTCCCATCTTCAAGGCAAATTAATTTTGCAGTTTGATTATACACAATCGGACTAGATGGTTTTTGTTGAGTAGGGAGGAAGTTTGTCCCTGCTCATACATTGTGTTAGCAGGTCCAGGAACATATTAAAAGACAGTGACATTACCAAACCATTCAGAAATACACAAATGGATCTGGTGATATACAAGGCAAACTAAGGGAAAGATTCACCAAGTTAAAGAGGTGAAATTCTGGAGCAAACAAACTATATCATAAAGGCTGAAACAGAAAGTCCTAGAATCCTGGTTGATTTAAAATTAAATTCCTTGAATGCTAGAGAGGTCCCCCACACATTGAAGCAATGTGTTTGAGACCTCTCTAGCATTAAAAGATTAAAATTTCACCATTTTTCTTTTAATTTCTGCTCCTCTGGTGTAGTTGGTTTGCTCCATAATTACAACTCTTTAGCTTGATAAACAAGATCTTTAGTTTATCAAGTTTGAGCAGTGGTTTGGCTCATTTCAACATTCCAGTTAAACAGTTTAATTCTGTGGTTTGCTGTCCCTTTAAATCCGAGAAATATATAACATCTGGTAAGTCAGCAAAAGCCTGCGTTAAGGTGGTCAGATACCAAAGTAACTTGATTATAAGCATAACCGCTTCTTCAACATTCACATAGTAGAATATAAACTTGTATGGCAAAAAAAGACAGACCAGGGGAAGCGCATTTCCATTTCCTAGATCTCGCAGAGGACTTCGTGGGATCTTTAAAATCTAGAGGAAAAGAACCATATTTAAGAAAGCAGAGACAGTAGTGGAAATATTTGTAGACCAGCAGAAAAAAATTATAGTATTTTACGTATGTCCAACATTCATCCCCACTTTCTAAACTGCAACCCTGTATAGTGTCTATTAGAAAGCAATGCAGAATTTTTAACCCTTTGAGCTGCAGAGAGGTATCCAGTATAATGTGTTGGAAATTTCTCTGGCTCTCAAAGGATTAAAAATAAAAAAAAATAAAACTACCTGTGCTTGTATTGTGACATCTCCTGAGAACTGCAGGCCTTAACTTCCAGATAATAGTGTTGAACCCAAGCTAAATGAATCATAACTAGTGTAAAAGCCCATGTACACGGGCCAAAGTCCGGGTGATGTTAACCCTTTGAGTGCCAGGGTGGTACGGAACGCGTTGCATACCCCTCTGGCACTCAAATGGTTAAGATGCCGGTCCTGCTCTGCGTCCTGCCGCAGACACAGTCATGCACTGTAGAGACTGCTCAAAAGCAGAGAAGGCTCCCAGCACAGAACTCCCAGCATTCTGTGCGTTCGGGCAGTCTCTAGTGCGCATGACGGATTCGGACAAACAACCTAGTGATTATACAGGATGCTTATTTTCCCACATCTCAGTTTTTACAGCTCTGAATGTCTGTTTCCAGAGTGCTCTATGTCAGACAGGAATGATAATTAAAGCGGAACTACCACCCCACCTAACGTTTCCCCCAAAAGAATTAACCATCTGGAAACTAGCTTCTTAATAGTACTAAGTCACCAGAATTATTACCTCCTTATAGAGAAATTCTGCTGCTCCCAGGACTGGCAGTCAGGAAACAGCGCAGACATCTTTGCATAGTGATGTCTGCGCACCTGCTCCGTCAGTCCCAGTCCTCTTTAAGAGGCACTGCTTGGGAACTTAAAGTACGGAAGGGACTGACATCACTATGCAAAGATGTCTGCGCTGTTTCCTGGCTGTCCCAGGAGCAGCAGAATTTCTCTACAAGGAGGTAATAATTCTGTTGACTAATACAATTGAGCAGCTAGTCGCCAGATGGGCAATTCTTTGGGGAAAACTTTAGATGGGGTGGTAGTTCTGCTTTAATACTCTAGAAGCAGTGCTTCCTACAGCAGGGATCATGTTAAATTGCATCACCATCCTTGCCTTCATAGTCCATGCCAAAAAGCTCAAATGCAAACAAACATTCAGGGAGCTTCACAAGCATAATAATTATAAAATATATAAAAATAAAGCATTTGCAAACTGACTTTACACATTTTTCAGGTATATACTAAAAGGGCATGTTAATTCACTTTGATCTCTTAACGACCAGGGTCCTGGGAAGTAACCTTCCCTTAAGGACCACTTTGGTCTTTCCGGCGAGCCGGTACACGTGACCTGTGATGCGTACCGCGCTGGAGACAGAGAGAGACAGCTCCAGTCTTGGAGCGGTCAATTTCAGTCCCCGCTATTACTTACAAAGCTCCCGGAGGAGCGCTGTAAGTAAAATGTACGCAACATGACCGTCACCGTTTCTTAAGGGAAAACAGTGCGATGGTCATAGCATGGCACACGGGTGTTATGGGGTTAAAGAGATGTACAAACTGCCTATGTATTGTGCGGGCCTTTAAAATCAGTTTTTGGAAATTGACTTTTTTGTAGATGGCACTTGCACTACTTAGTTTGTACTGGGCAATTATTATCACACACTGTCATCAAGGTATCTAGGCAGGGTTCGTACACTGGTCTATTCCTAACACACAGTGTGATAAGTTTGCCTTGAACAGAGCTGTGCAGACTAGCATTAAGTCCCACTGTGCCATTAGTAAATAAGTTTCTCTCAAAAATATTCACAGCAACCTAATGGCAGAGTTTAACGTTCTTTAAAATAAACTTTATATCTTAAAGGAGCAGTAAACTTTTTTTTTTTTTTTTTACGAAAAAAATATATATATTTTAGGGATTTTTCTACTGAGAAAAATAAGGGTACTCCCATTGCAGAGAGATTTATATTTCCAGAGTTATTACAGTTTAAACTCATGTTTTTTTAACATTAGCAATGCCCTCTAGTGGTCAAATTCTAATTAGATTTCCTGTTAGATTCTAATGGCGAGAAAAGTCAGAGACATACAGTTCTCCATAGAATGTGATAGAAACTGCCTGTCACTTCCTGTCAGTTACAACTCCCAGGAAGTAAACACAGTAAATTAACTTCCTGGTTATTTTAGCTGCTATAAACATCTGACAGCGATGGGAGTGACATTGTTTTATTCAGCAGGAAGTGCTCTGTAAAATATGTGTTTTCATAATATTTTTTTTTTTTTTACTGCTCCTTTAAATTGAGAGTTCCACTTTAAAGTAATTAAGAATGGAAATATGGAATGCTTACTGAAGAAAGTAGTCTCTGGTGGCTGCGCTCAGTTAAGTCGCTTGCACTGCTGAACAGAGGGGGGAGAGAAAGAGGAAAAAAAAAAAAAGCCACATTTATTTAGGAAAGGAATGAACACAAACAAAAAAAAAAGTCACAGAATAACTTTACTTTTGAAAAGGCAATTACCAATCTCTCATATTGATTTCAAGGAGATGACCAATGCCTTGTTTTTCAAGAAAATGAATGCTTTTGAGCATTTTTGTGCAATTTGTACTCTTATTTCTACCTGTAAGTGTTGAATGACAGTTCCTACTTCTTAAATTTGTATTTTTTGTTTTTAAAAGTATTAAGTAGTGTGACAGTCATAAAAAAAACAGCTGTTTTTCTATTGGACATCAGTCCCTTCATATGTGAAACAACTGGCTGAATTTTGCTCAGTTCTTTGGCAACCAACTGAGCTTGCTTACATGGACATACTTGCCAGTGCTCAGAAATCATTGAAACATCTGACATGAAGACACGTCTCCATGTGAGCGAATACAGAGTAAAGATGTTATGGCAATTGTGCCCAGGTTATTCAATCCAGTAGGTCAGATCTGTCTCACAAGAAGGTAAGGTGGTAATGACACGGAAAGGGAGTGGGAGGATAATTATATATTTAATACTACTTTGTATTAAATGGAGAAGTATCTTTTATTTTGAAAAGGATGAAATTTTCTTAGATATTTCCTTTCCTTCTATGTACTCCACTGCACAACAATGGGCTTTATCTCCTCCCTCCAGCTGGTAGGACTGATTATTTTTGTATTTAAGGCTGGCTCTACCCCATCCACCTCAGTTATCTTGTTTTAGCCAAAATATATGTATATCTGAGACAAAAAAAAAAAAAAAGAATTAAGAGTGGGTGTGCAGTGGAGATGCACAGAAGAAAAGGAAATATCGGTAAGATTTCATCCTTTCTTCTGTGTACTCCACTGCACAAAAATGGGATATAACAAAGCCTCATGTTGGGAGGGTAGATCTTAAAACCTTACTTATTTAAGTATAGAATAAGCAATCTGAACAAGTTGAAAGATACTTCCTACCATGATTCATGAAGGAATTACTGCAGGGAGTACTTGTCGCCCAAACTTGGCATCTGCTGAGGAGCTTACATCCAGCTTGTAGTCTTATAAATTTTGACATAGATGTACAAGTGGCAGCTTTGCAGATCTCTGCTGGCGACGCACTTGCCTTGAGTGCCCATGAAGTCGATATTGGTAGAATGAGCCTTAACTTTAAGAGGTGGAACTAGTTTTGCCTCTCTGTACGCAGCCGTAATACACTGTCTGATCCATCTAGCTATAGATGGTCTAGAAGCTGCTGAACCTTTCCGCTTTCCTTGAAAATGAATGAATAGGGAGTCAGATTCCTTAGTTATCACTAGGTAAGTAGAAATGCATCTGACTAAATCAAGAGAGTGTAATCTTACTTCGTTCTTTATCCCCAGAAGGGTTGTGACAAAATGGTAATTTAATCTGATTTAAATGAAATTCTGACACTATCTTCCCTCTAAAAGTAGGTTTCATTCTTAGAACAAATTTTATCTTGATTAACAGTTAAAGCAGAACTTTCAGGTAATACTAAGTTGTTTTGCATTCATTAAACACATGGCGTCTAGTTTGAAAATAGATGTCTTTGTGTTAAATAATAGCTCTGTCTAAAGCTGCGGTTCTCAACCTTTCTAGTGCCGCGACCCTTTGATAAAATTTCCCAAGTTGTGGCGACCTCTAATAGTAAAATTATTTTTGTTGCTCCTTCATCGCTGTAATTTTGCTACTGTTATGAATCGAAATATACATATCTGATGATTTTAGGTGACCCCTGGCAAATCGTCATTCGACCTCCAAAGGGGTCCCGACCCACAGGTTGAGAACCACTGGTCTAAAGTAATCAGTCCCGTTTGGAGACCGGAACCCAGGCTACAACGCAGACATCTTGTATGTGCGCCTGCACCATCAGTCCCGGTCTCCATTTAGTAGAAAGCAGCTCACCATATGGTAACCGGAAGGGACTGGCGGCACAGGGGCACAGACCGCACTAACCTGCCCGTCAGTCCTGAAACGGGACTGATTACTTTAGACAGAGTCATTACTTAACGGTAAGCGGCCGCTACGTGTGATGTCATCTGAAGGCGGCTGCAGTCTCCCTGAGTCGTCGGATCACCATACCTGGGAACTTCTTATTCCGGTTTTCACGGAGAGAAATTACACAAATCAAGTCGTAAAAAGGGGCAGGTCTTAATCGCGAGTGGGGGTTGGAAAAAAAATAAATAGCTAGAATACACTGGAGAAGGAGGAGAAGAGACAGGGAGTGGGAGGAACAGAGTGGGAAAGAGCACAAGTGGGCAGAGTTTCATCAGAAACTCCACACATCCTGAGAATCTAATTCTGCCCAGGAGACCCGGTAATTCAGAGTGAAAACCAGAGTCTCCAGGGCAAAATCTGAGGGTTCCCAGCTATGCAGATCATATGGCTGACTCTGGAACATGTTGCCAGGTACACTGCTCAAACAACAAATGCTGAGAAGCCTAGAGAGGAGGAATCTGCTTCCTTTACTCCTCCTTTCCGCAGATCTTTGAGAAGGAAGGGGTACTTGAACTTATTTCTGCCAGATAGTGTGCATTAAGATGTTTGGAGCTTACACGGAGGCTACTGTCCTCCTGATGGTAGGATCAAAATAACGGATGCGGAAAGGGTGGAGCCAGCCTTAAATACACAAAAAAAAAAAAAATCGGTCCTACCAGCTGGAGAGCTGGAGGGAGGAGATAAAGCCCATTGTTATTTGGTGCAGTGGAGTACACAGAAGTGTATAATGTATAACTTTCCCTGCAAAGCAGTACCCAGCTGCTGGGAGAGGTTTTTGATCCAAAGTTCTAATTTTTTGTATTTTACATTATCTGTGCCCTTTGGTGTCTAGAGGGCTCAAACAGTCCACCTGGTGTCAAAACAGTCATTTTCCTCTTTCTATAGGAGGGGGGGGGGAAGCAGTTGGCTACGGGTCTCTATAAAATGAGATACTAACAACTTCACTTCATGACAACATGAAAGTTAAACATTTTCAAATAAAACTGTAAATTGGGAGTAACCTTGTTTTGCTCAACAGAAGATGTTTTGGGGGGGGGGGTTTGTTTTTTTTGTGTTTAAAACACATACAACACTTCACTAGGCAACTCATTCTGATAAACACATTAGGAGCCACTTATTCCCAATCTATACCTCCTCCTCAAAACATAAAAATGTTGTATTAGGTTTACTTACCTCTGTGGCAGTGAATTGACATCCATTTCTGTAGGCTATGGATACACTGCAAACAGATATAGAAGTTATTTAAGCAAAGGGTCCACCTGTGATTTGAATATCCAAATAAGCAAAAAGTACATAACACGATCCTTGCTCACTACTAAGAAATAAGGTCTGGAGCAGATCAGAAGGTAAATCATACACACAATGTGATTAAAAGGATTAGGCAAAGCAACTTACAATGTAAGAGTTAGCAAAGGCATAGTAATATAATGGAACATAAAATGAAAAAAAAGTGACATATTTACAGGAACAGTCAACATTATATCTAAAGTCCTGCTGCCCTTTGTAAACAAATTTACAACTAGCAGATAAATCACACCTCAAAATGAAATACAATACTCCTGAATGACATACAATCCCACAGTAGAGCTCCACTAATTTCTTCACAGGGCAAACCTGAGGAAGGTTGCGATTAGCAACTTGAATGTGTAACAATATACTGTAATAACAGGGTTTTAGTCATACCTTGTTCAATCCTTTTCTCTGTCGTCCAATACAGGTTACTGGTAACTTTTGGTAGGTGATCCACCCCTTTAAAGCAGAACTACCACCCCACAAAATCTTTAGCTTAATTAAGTCCCCATCTGGCAACTAGCTGCTTAGTAGCGCTAGTCGCCAGAATTATTACCGTATTTAAAAGATTTATGCTCTCTTCTATGGCTGACAGTAGCACAGACATTTTGCCATTGTGACGTCCGCGCGCCTGCGCTGTCAGTCCCAGCCAGGTCTAGGAGGCGTTGCTAGGAGCTGGCCGGCTCTGGCTGGGGCTGACAGCACAGGCGCATGGACATCCGAATGGCAAAATGTCCTAGCTCCGTGCTACTGTCAGTCATAGAAGAGAGCATAAATCTATTAAATAAGGTAATAATTCTGGCGACTAGCGCTACTAAGCGGCTAGTCACCAGATGGGGACTTAGTTAAGCTAGAGACTTTGTGGGGTGGTAGTTCTGCTTTAATTGTAGGCAAGAACAATTCTAGAATTGTATGCAGGGGGTGGAGCCTACCTTCCCTCCTTGGCTGCAGCTAGCCAACCAGCTCCAGAAAGATTTGTTCCTTGGTGAAGACAAGCAAGAGAACAGTTCTGCTATAGTTTTAGAAATGTTTTTATTTTTCTGTTCGATATGGTAATCCACCTAATGGTGGTATTCCATAACTGACAATGCCCTTAGATGTGGCTAGCTCAGTAACCAGGTGCTTTTTGTGGACCTTAAGCCCTGGGTGGAAAATCTTGGGTTCAAGTTCTTTCCTCATGAGTTGCCCACTGAGGCTTCTTCTTAATACATGGTAATCTGAAGACAGAAGATCTGCAGGAAAGATGAGCAACCCTTTGAGTGCTGCAGGTCCACATGTCCCACAGTGCCCCTCCGCTCAGGGGTTTTCCTTTGGAGTTCCTATTGCACACTCCTGCACTCATTGGGTTTATCTGTATGTGTCTTGGGTGTTTTGGAGAAGATTTGTGTGTTATTTTAACCCTTTAGCTGCTGGCTTTGCATCTTTTGGAGTGTTTTCTGACACTTTTCCTGCTAGTTTGGTGTTTTTGGGTATCCTAACATGTTCTAGTGATGTTTCATGCATTTTTAATTTTACTATGTCAATTTTGTAAAATTTGAAGGCATGCTTTACCGCATAGGGGCCATTGCTCCATTCACTCCTATGGGACTGTACAGTTTGGGACATATCTCTGCAACCGCTTAACCCAGCAACTTCAGAGATGGCTCATTTTTCTTGTCTGCCCTTGCTCTATCATTTGGTTCATGTTTCTAGTGTGTTGGGGGGGCTCAGGGGGCTTCTGGCACTGTTGGGGTGCTTTTTCTGGGAAAAATACATTTCCCCTGAACGCTTGCTCACGAGCTCATTTCTGATTGGCTACCGCCACGGCAGCCATTTTGTGCCATTTCCAGAACGAGTATCTTAAGCAGGTCTTCGACTCTCCTTCTCTCCTTTGCTGATTAACTCTTTGCCTGCCAGATAAGTCTAGTTTAGCGATTTCTGGGGTGAATCTATAATCCTAAACACGATACTTGGGTGATTTCTTATACTGTAAGCAGGGCTTATAATTTTAAGTCCTTTGCTACTAGCCAGACCAGAAAAGTTACTCGCCACTGCAAGCCAAAACATACCCACCAGGGCTGAATTTCTACTCGCGAGGGTTAAATTTTCACTCGCCATTGGCTAATGGAAATTTTGAGCCCTGCTGTAAGGTTATTTGACACTGTGAGAATGTCTATACCGTTGGAGCTTGGGGGCCAGACCTAAGACTAAGGATACTGGGGTCTCTGTATCCCCCCATTGCTCTTCCCTATGTAGCCCTGAGTGACAGGAATTCTCAGGTCATTTATGCCTAGCATGTTCTGATGTCCCCGAGGCTCTCCCAGGGACCTCCAGCCATGCATTAGAGACAGTTTGGGTGCAAGAGTTCAAGGCTGCTACCAGGAACTTTAGGTCTACATTGCAACTCTTTCCATGCCAGTTACATGGGGTCTTCCACTCTTTGCAGATCCCCTCCTCCGTCAAGTCTTCCCTGCCCAAACCTCAGGGAGTACCTGACGTGTTGGATTCCTCTGTAGAGGAACTGCTGGTGGATTCAGATGTTGAGGAATGTTCTGCTGTGGGCTCCTCTCAGTTTTTTGGGGATCCTTTTGAGGCGGATCCTGAGCCCTCCGCTGAGGGCCTGGTCAGGGCTGTCTTGACTACTCTTAACATTCCCTTTGTTCAGGAGGTTCCTTCTGACCCCTCTGATATGTTCCAGGAACCTAAGAAGCCCCTTACTTTCCACTTAACCCCACTCTTGACCGCCTTGTGTCTGAGGAGTGGAAATCCCCAGAAAGGAAACCCTGTGTCAAGAAATTTGCCAAGCTTTATCCCTTTTCTGGGGCCGTGCTTACTCAGTGGGTTCATCCTCCCAAAGTGGATGCTCTTATTTCCAGGCTAAGTCTAGTGCCTTACCAGTCTCTGATGTGTCTGCTGTGAAGGACTGGACTGACAAGAAACTTGAGGTCTCCCTCAAGTCCATTTTTGCCACTGCTGGTACTCCCATGCGTTCAGCATTCGCTGCAGCATGGGTGAACCGGGCCATTGCGGTCTGGACTGACAGCTCACCCGGGCTGTCCGTCAGGGTGCTCCTACTTCGGATATGTTACGCCTTCTTGCCAACATTTCTGGAGGCACAGCACTGTTTCTGCTGCCTTATTTGATGCCATCCGTTTAGTGGCTAGGGTTTCCACCATGTCTGTGGTTGCCAGACGGGCTCTTTGGCTCAAGATCTGGTCTGCTGACACTGCTTCCAAGAAAGCATTGCTCTCCTTACCTTTTCAATGTACTTCTTTGTTTGGGCAAGATCTTAAAGATCTGGTCAGTGAGGCCACAGGGGGGTAAGAGTACACTTCTACCCTTGATCCCAAAGAAGAAAATGCCGCTTAAGCGTAACCAGTATTTTCATTCCTTTCAGACTGACACACGTCTGGCAAACCAGACAGCACCCTCAGCTCCGCATACCTCCTCCAAGCCCAAACAGCAATGGAAGCCCAAGGTCTCCTCCAAGCCATCTTTGGTATGACTCACCGAACCCAGGTCCCCACTCTGCTGCGGGTGGTCGTCTGCATCACTATCACAGCATCTGGGAGGATTCAGTGGCGGACCCATGGGTTTTACAAGTGGTGACGGAAGGGTACAGGATTCCTTTTGTCTCTCTTCCTCCCTTTCGCTTCTTTCCTTCTCATACGCCGACTGTTCAACGGCACTATTCAGGCTCTTCTGGACTATGATGTTCAAAAGCCGGTTTCAGTTCAGGACAGAGGTATGGGTTTTTACTCAAAACCTCTTTGTAGTCTCCAAGGACAGCAGCGGTTGTCGTCCCATTTTGGACTTGAAGGATCTCAATTCCTTTGTGTTCCGGACTCATCACCAGGAGTCTCTAGGGACGGTGATTGCTGCTATGTCCCCGGGAGAATTCCTTGCATCTCTGGATCTTCAAGACGCGTACTTAACACATTGCCATTCATCCAGAGAGCCAGCAGTACCTCCGGTTTGCCTGCCACCAGGGACATGTTCAGCCCTCAGCTCTTCCATTTGGTGTGAAGACAGCTCCTCAGGTCTTCAACCGTGTCCTGGGAGCCTTAATGTCCGTCCTCCATCAGAACAGCATCAGAGTTACTCCATACATGGACGACCTGCTCCTGAATGCCCCCAATACGGGACTTCTTCATCAGCAGGTTCAACAATGCATTCACGCTCTTCCCCATCATGGGTGGATCATAAACATGGACAAGTCAGATCCTGTCCCATCCCAGCATCTGTTCTTCCTGGGCCTTCTCTTCGACACTCAGAAGAGCATGGTGTTCCTCACGGACGAGGTAGCTCACCAGATTGCCCACAGGATTTGCGCCGTTCCCAGCCAAAAAGCTGTCCTCTCTAGTGGGAAAATTCATCTCCACCATAGAAGCGGTCCCGTTTGCATGGCACACACCAGGGAACTCCAGAGGTTTGTGATCCAGGTGTACAAAGGTCAGCCGGACCTTCTGAAGACATCAGTATCCCTCCCTTTTCATGTGGAACTGAACTTGTCGTGGTGGCTCGACCTCACCAATCTGCTGAAAGGCAAGTCTTTCCCGGTATCCTTCTGGACCACCGTGACGACGGATGCCAGCCTCTCCGGCTGGGGAGTGGTCCTGGGTCGCCTGAGAGCGTAGGGTCGGTGGTCTCCGGAGGAATCTCTCCTTCCCATCAACGTGTTGGAGCTTCGAGCGATATTTCATGCCCTTCGTCTTTGGACATCTCAGCTGAAGGACTGTCCATTCCAGGTAAGAGTAAAATCCTATTTTCTTTATTTAAACAAAATCACACAACACGGTTCCCTAATAGGGGAAAGTCTAAGAAAAGCCTCTAACAGGAGAAACTAGCAGTTATCCATGCTCCATAACATAGGGGGATATTTATAATATAAACCTCTGCCCAAGCATGTGTCTTCCTAGCTGCAGCTCCAAACAATACAGCTTCATTCGTCACAGGCAGCAGAACATACTCAAACAAAATCACTGAAGTTATCACTAAAGTTTTTTTTATTTTATCAAATGGAATAATTATGATAAATACATTTTCCCAATAACTTCCACAATGCAAAGCCCTAGACAACTGAACATGGAAACCCCTAAATGAGCATACATAATACAAACTTCTCCCCAACTACTCATTTAAACTATAAACGCAAAATTAAGAAAAGACATTAAAGGGATAGTAATCCTTCATTTTTACTATACCCCATGTTGTAGCCCTTAAAATTCTGAATTCAAAGACACCAGCGGCATCTCTCAAACCTTTATGGTTTGAGAGATATCTGCTTTTAAAGTTCCCTCTTTTTCCCTTTCCCCTGACGTCAGCGTTCTAGCTGAGAAAAGGGAAATCCGGTCCCGGACCAGCGGCGGTTCTGCAGCAGAGCTGAGATCTCGTTATTGATACAGAAATCCTTCACTAAAGTAGTCTTCTACATGTACTTACAATCCAAGCACACGTAGAAGACCATTTTAATGAAGGATTTCTGTTTCTATAATGCGATCTCAGGACTCCTGCAGAGCCGCCGCTTGCTCACTGAGAGGATCCCCCTGCTCTCAGCTAGAACGCTGACGTCAGGAGAGACAATAAGAGGGAACTTTGAAAGCGGATATCTTTCAAACCATAAAGGTTTGAGAGATGCCACTGGTATAGTTGAATTTAGAATTTTAAGGGCTACAACATGGGGGATAGTAAAAATGAAGTATTACTACAACATGTCAGATATGCTGACAGTTCTGCTGTCACAAGCAAAAAAGTCTTATATAACCCCTTATTGACCAGTCACACACACAGTACATTTTTTTTCCTTAATTGATTCTGGACTCCCCAGAAGGCTTTCAGCTGCACTGGGATACGGAATTCCATGACGTACATGTAGGTCTTTTGGGGACATCACCTCGGGATGTACATGTACGTCACAGGGCCTTAAGAGGTTAAAAAAAAAAAAAAAAAACACACTACAGTCCATCCATGTAGTAAAAAAGGACCAAAATACAGGTCTCAAAACTGCACATAGTATCCATTTATCAAACTATTATTGCCCCCATATGTCAGTTCAACTGATGCTTAGTAACAGTCATCCATTCATTACAGAGCAATACTTCAAACAAGGCTTATATACTTATGAATTGCAATAGACCTTATTTCAAAGAACCAGGCTCACTATAAAAGAACTAAAATCACTGTTCTATAGTGTTAATCCCTGTAAACAGTATAAAGATATTATAAAATAAATCCCTGATTTAATGCCTATCATGGAAATCTTTCATAACATAATATTAAAGGGTTAGTAATGTCTAGAAATAAAAGGTAATATTGTAGCTCTTCAAAAAAAAAAAAAAATAAGTCCATCAATGCCACTCCGGTCTCTCAAACCTTTATGGTTTGAGAGATATAAGGTGATAACATCCCACCCCTTCCATTGACGTCAGCGTCTAACAGGACTGGCAGGCGGCTCTTCAGCAGAGCCAAGATACCGCAATCTACAAATGCATACTTCATTGGAATGGTCTACAAAGGAACACCACACACTTTGTAGACAGTTCCAATGAAGAATTTCTTTGTAGATCGTGGTATTTCAGTTCTGCTTAAGAGCCACCTCGAGTTGGCCATCACAGATCTGCTACTGTCAGGTTTACATTTGACATCAGTTAGGGGGGAACTTTATCACGTTATATCTCTCAAACCATAAGGTTTGAGAGGTTGGAGTGGCATTAATGGTCTTATTTCTTGACTAGCTACAATATTACCTTTTTTTATAAGATATTACTAACCCTTTAAAAACAATTGTCTTGCTATGCAAACAGCTATACAGTCGGATACCATTCAAACTGCTGTAAGTACTTTAAGTCATATACTTAATGACACAGCTCCAGATTACAGGTAGAAAGCCTCCATCATCGGAGGAGGCTGGATAGAGGGAGAGGAGCAGAGAAAGTGTGACAGACTGCAGTACAGAGCAGGTAACCGCAGTCAGTCCAGAAGTAGGGTGCAGGGCAGTATTTAATCATTACATTTTGGCCAAATAGCATTTAAAAAAAAAAATAAAAAAAAAAAAATAAAATTATGTGGAGTACTTGATTACTTGCTATATAACCTATAATTTAAGAGAAACTTGTATAAGGGTGACAGATCCCCTTTAAACACGTGTATTAACCATACTTTAGGCCTACAGGCCATTAGATATTTTTTGGATTTGGACGTACAGATAAGTCAAATACAGACGGAATTCCTATTGGAATGAGTGTCCTTTATATCACAACTTTTTCTATTTTCAGGACCATTATTAACTTCTGATCAAAAGGTACAACCATGGGCACCAGATTTGCCCCCTCATATGCTAATCTTTTCATGGGCCTCTGGGAAGATCTTTGCGTTTGGCCCTGAGATAGATTGGAGGGGGGCAGTCTGGTGTACTATGGCCATTACATTGACGATATTCTGATTATATTGAAGGGATCAGAGGAAGATCTTAAAGGGATAGTAATACTTCGTTTTAACTTTATTTTATTTTGTAGGCATTAAAAAAACATGAAGAATGATATAAGTCTTATCTCTCAAACCTTTATGGTTTATGAGATATTCACAAGCAAAGTTTCCCCCTCCCGCCCCTTTTACCTAGTGTAAGCCATCTCTTCTCAGATGTGGAATACAGTCCATAGACTGGACAGATAACAGAAGGGGACACTCTTATTCCTATGAAAACAATGAAATCCCTGCCCCCTTTGACAAGCTTTTCAGGTTTTTCGCTTATCTTAACTGAAGATTGTCCCTGTCTGCAGTCTACCTGGGCACCTCCCTTCTGCCCTGTCTGAAAAGTGTTACATCAGTAAAAGGGACGGGAGGGGGACACTTTGCTTGTGAATATCTCTTAAACCATAAAGGTTTGAGAGATAAGACTTATATCATTCTTCATGTTTTTTTAACGCCTACAAAATAAAATAAAGTTAAAACAAAGTATTACTATCCCTTTAATAGATGTATCCACCAGTTTAATACTAACAACATAACACTTCAATTTACTTCTACAATACATACAGTACAGATAGAATTGTTTGATCTATATATTTGTGGACAAAATGATAGTCCCATTGAAAGCTCTATCTTTAAAAAGCAAGTTAGCCATGACCAGTACTTGAGGGCCGATAGCTGCCATCATCCAAAGTGGATAATAAATATACCATTTGGTCAGTATCACCACCTACGTAGAAACTGTAGCTCTCTTGAAGATTTTAACTCCAAGGGAGAGGTCCTTAAAAGACAGTTTGTAGAAAGAGGGTACCCCATTTCTTTGGTGAAAGCAGCTCAACACAGAGCTTGTAGTTTAGATAGAGGTAAATTGATAGGCCCCAATGTTACAACAGCATGCACTCAAAGGAAGACAAAAAGCCTCAAAATATTTAGAAAAGACCAGCCATTATCACCCAGTATAATGCTATGCGTACCCCTATGACACTCATAGGGTTAAAGTTGAACTTTCACCCCCAAAACATTAGCTCAAATCAGTTGTACAGTTAGAACTGCCTGTATGTTTTACACTTCAACCCCCTCCACCTAGAGTTTCAATTTTACCTATATATCTGTTACAGAATCCTTCTTGGTTATGCTAATGACCACAGGCCCCCTTGTGTGAAGTCACCACCCCTTGCCTGCTTACTCCCTCCTATTCCTACAATGGCCCATGTTCAGGCTTCTTCTCCATGATCAGCTCATGTAAGTAAACAAACTTGCTTCCAGCCATGCGGACCACTATCCACCTAGAGCAGGCTGACCAGACTAAGCTTTAAAGGGTTAGTAATGGCTTAAATGAATAAACCAAAATCTACAAAGAAATACTTCATTGGAACAGTCTACAAAGTGTGCCTGGATTGCAAGCACACTTTGTAGACCGTTCCAATGATGTATTTCTTTTTCAGATTTCAGTATCTCGGCTCTGCTGAAGAGCTGCTTCGAGTCGCACAACTCGCATCAGCTGCTGTCAGATTTACAGACGCATAAAAGTTTGAGAGATAGGACTTAGAAATCAATCTGTATTTTTGAATTATCTATAAATGACTTTACTATCCCTTTAACCGGGGACACACAGGAAATAGACATTTCAGGACTGCACTGAAATCAAAGCAGCCATGCAGTATGCATTTGTATATCTGTCCCCAGTTAAAGGTGAGGTCTGTTCACCCTAACCTAGGGGAAGGGTCAGATTTTGAACTATTCCAAACTGCTTGCACATGGACGGCCAGCCCCAGAGAAAAGGAGGCAGACTTTGACAGTAGGATTGGCAGGTCTGCAGAGGGAGAGCATTGTCAATCACAGAGGCATAAGTAAGATGGCAGCGCTCTCCCTCAAGAACAGATTTAGATCAAGGGAGAAGCTTTATGCTGAGGAGACTGTTTTGGGGGCTAAAAAGGAGTGCAGTGGACCTCACTAAGAATAAGTAAAACAAGTAGGCAGGCTACGCCTGCATTTGTGGGAGGGGCGGGGGGAGCCCTCAAATTCAGCCACGGGTGCTCCCTTACCTGGCGTCCGTCGCGTTCATCCGGCGCACGCCAGGAAGCTCTCACAGGTCGGGCGCCATCGTCACTTCCGGTTTCGCTTCATCAAAGCGGAAGCGTGTAGTCAGGCCAGTCCCTCACCGCCGAACGAGCACATCTCGTTGCCGGGCGCCTCTTCACCGCGTCCTCTCTTCTCGCCTCCCGGTACGCAGTCTTCCCCTTTCCCACACATTGCCTCGCCCCACTATTATCTATTATCCCTCTCCTCTCCTTTATATCTAGACTATAGTAATTCAGCTGTTCCTCAGTGACACACATCCACAGAGTTGGTTTATTAAAGGGAACTATACCATAGGGATAAGTAGCTAAACCTGTTTGACTAGGTAGGTGCCCTTCATACAGCCATCAAATAAAACTTTATATATACATTTGTTGCATTATATGTACATCTGCCTATATATAGTGATTTCTACAGAAGTTTGTCTTTAGCTTTCAAAACTTATATGGCTTGGGGCAACGGCTCGTCAGCCTATCCAAGCCCTATGCCTTCCATACATATATATAAGAGAAAAAAAAAAAATATATATATAATTTTATTTCAGTCTACTCCGGATACGTATCAGCTTTACACACATGGGTATCGCCTCTGGAGCACATGTTAGTCATTCAGGACGGGGTATTTTCCTTTCCTCATTTCGCAAATTTTACTTCATCAACCGGTGACCTTTTTTGTCCACTCCTTTTTCGGTTCTAACCATTTATCCTTATCTCGGTCGACTTAGGTGCTCCGTCCATGTTCCAGACTATTAAAATCCTTTTTCTATCAGCCAGTAAGTCAAATCATTTTCTCCAGGATTTCTTCTCAGGTAAGTGTCAGTCATTGTCAGTCATTCTATCCTTTCATCTCATGCACACAGCAATCTTTAATTTATTTCGTCTTTTCAGAAATCCGTCCAGTTGGGCTCCGTCATCAATCAGCCCCTCGCAAGCCCCTGACTCATCCATCCTCTCAAGCTATGGACTCCAATCAAGGTAAGTTGTAGTCTCCTCTCCCTCCTTTTTTCCCCCTGTCTAACCGGTAGTTAGGTTCCTGTTTCACTCTAGGTTCCTCCCGTCAGAGGTTCCTCAAGCTCTCTTTCACCGGTCAGTCTCCCGTCAGAGACCCCGAATTTTATTTTTTTTTCCAGGCAGTCTCCCGTCAGAGACCTCGGCCTAGTCAGTTCTTTAGTTGCCTCCCGTCAGAGGTATTCTTTTTCCTCAACGTCCCTCTCTTCTTTTCTGCTCCTCTTTAGCAGCTTCCCACTGAAACACCTTCATTTCACGGTCTCTCCCTGGGTTAGCTATACTCCCTGGCCTCTCCCTCACAGTCTCCCTTCACTCCCGCCGCCTCCCAGCGTCGATGTCTTATTCTTCCTGTTGGTGACCAGGCAGATGGGATATCCTCGGCAGAGGTCATTCTTCCCTTGACTCTGTCTTCACGGTACGCTTCGGATTACCAGTCTTCTCCTTCACCCTTGCCTCCTCAGACAAGTTCGTCTGCCGAGGCTTCAGGGGCTGGGGCTTGAGTAGTCCAGCTCGTCAAGCAAGTCTTTCCCCCCTTTCTTCCCTATTTCTCCCACCTCTAGCAATTCCCCTCAATTAATTATTCCACGCTCTCCCTTTAGCCTTGGAAGACGGATCTCCCAGATCCAACGTCAATCAAGCATCCCCTCAAAGAGATCCCACTGCCAATCCAGGATTTAGTGGACAGACCTACAGAGAATGGACTATTCCACGCATTACAGCTGAACTTTCACGGCGGGATATTCCATTCCCCTCTTCTGCTAGGAAACCCGAGCTTTTTAGGCTCCTATTCCCCGCTCATCCTCCTTCCTCTTCCCATTCCCCTCAGATCCAACCCTCCCCCTCCTCCTCTCCCAGTCATCCCTCAGCTCCAGAAGCCCACCCCTCCCAGTTAGACAACATTACTCAAATGCTCACTTCCATGTCATCTGCTATGGCCGACATGCAGGCCCGGATAATTTCCCTAGAATCCATCTCAAGATCCTCTAATCAAGCGGCCGCATCTTTATCTCCTCAGTCATCCCAAGGTAATCCTTCATCTTCCCTCAGCCCTCAAATTACCCCCGCCCACATGGTTCCAGCCCATCTTCGCAAGGATATTTTGGAGGGGAGGGATGTGAACTTAGTGTCTCTGCTAATAGCGACCCAGGATCTAGCAGAAAACCGCACTATTCAATGCGGCGACATAGCAGTAACCCTCAAAGCTAAAGATCCTCGGCTCGCCAAGAAATTGACTATTCCTGAATTTGTCTTGGCATTTAGCATTTTCAGAGACATTCTGTGTTCATCTTTCCCCTCTCGTAGAAAAGAGCTCGACCATTATATGTATATCCTTGTGGACTTGGGCTATCGCTATGGCGGCTTCAGTTTTTACGATTATCATTTAGCATTTTCTGCCAAAGCAGCTGCCGCTCTAGAACAATTCGGCTATGCGTCAAACTGGGGTGCTTTGGACCAAGAATTGTTTTGCAGATATTTTGCCGGTCTAAAGACCCCGGTCTGCCCTTCTTGCCAGTCAGCCAATCACAACCTGAGCTTATGCCCTGCCGCTTGGCCTAGCACGTCAGCCAATACAAACCCCACGCCAGCCCAATCAGTCCCCACCTCTGACGCCTCAACCCTCAAGTCTCGCCCCACGGTAGATAAACAAGGCCGGACTATTCATTACATGGGTTCCTCTCCAATTTGCAATAATTTCAACGACCAAGGCTGTTTTTTCCACAATTGCCGCATGCTACATATGTGCTCTTGTTGTCACCAATCTCACGCCCGTTCCATTTGTCCACGTTATTCCCGTTCCAATAAATGACTAGGTAGCATTAATGCAAGTCTCCTGGAATTACTGCTGTCAAACCACCCAGACAAAACTTTCACCTCATTTCTCTCTAACGGCTTCCGCAACGGCTTCCTCCTAGGTATCCTTGCCCTCCCCGCCAATTCCCTGGACTGCCCCAACCTCCAATCAGCACTAGCTGATCCACTGACAGTCGACCTCCTCATTACCAAAGAAGTCGACAAAGGCTTCATGCAAGGCCCCTTTCAGATCCCCCCCTTTCCTGTCTGGCGCTCCAACCCCATTGGCATCGCCTACAGGAAATTCTCCTCAAAAGTCAGGCTCATCATTGATTTTTCTGCCCCTCACTCCTCGCCTATTCCTAGCTTAAATTCCCTCATTCCTTCCTCTGAATTTGCCTTGGAGTACCACAGCATAGAGGACGCTATCTCCCTTATCCAACAGGCCGGTCCTAACTGCTGGCTGTCCAAGGTAGATATAGAAGACGCTTTCAAATTGTTGCCGGTTCATCCTTCCCACTGGCATCTGCAGGGCATCAGATGGCGAGACAAATTTTATTTCTCTTCCCGCTTAGTGTTCGGCTCCAAAAGCAGTCCCAAATTATTTAACTATTTTGCCGAAGCTCTCGCCTGGATACTTCTGAACTCCTGCAGATGTCCAATGGTGCTCCACTATTTAGACGACTTCTTACTGATTGAACAAGCCCAGCCCTACCCCTCAGCTCTCAAGTCTCTCCTTCAATTATTTCAAGAACTTAATATCCCCGTCTCTGCCAAGAAAACCGTAGGTCCCACTACCGAACTAGAATTCCTAGGTATCACCCTGGATTCCCGCAATATGGAAGCCCGCCTCCCGCCAGACAAAATTTCCCGCATCCAAACTATCGTCCAAGACTTTTCATCAAAAATTTCATGTTCAAGATTAGACCTTCAATCACTTTTAGGCTACCTCAACTTCGCTACCCGCATCATTCCTCAAGGCCGCGCTTTTATCTCATATCTCCTTTCTCTACTCTCAGGGAGTTCAGATTCCTCATTAATCACCATAAGCGATTCAGCCCGGTCTGACTTAGCCATGTGGTCCGAATTCCTCCATTCATGGAATGGAAAGTCATTAATCCCTAAATCACCCTCCTCTCCTAGTATCAAAGTTTTTTCTATCTCCTCAAATACTGGCTTCGCAGCTTTATGTAGTGAATATTGGTTAGTCGAATCATGGCCCTCAGAGACCTCGGCCATCCCTCACTTCTTCAGCTCTCGCGGCTGCATGGAATTAGTTCCCATCGTTGCAGCCGCCAGTTGTTGGGGCGGTGAGTGGTCGCTGAGATCTGTGGTATTCTTTACCCCTGACTTAGACTCCTCTCAGGCAGTCAACAAAGGCAGGTCTTCATCCTCCCTCATTATGCCATTCTTAAGGAGGCTTACCTGGCTTTCACTGCAATTTAAGTTTTCCTTCTCAGCTTCTCATCTTCCATCATTTGACTCCCATCCAGTTAACACTCTTCTTCACTCCAATTTGCAGTCTTTTCACGAACTCAACCCTCTCGCTCAAGACCATCCTTCCAAGCCTCCGCCTTTCCATCTTCTCGCATTACAGTGACCAGTAGTTCCTCAGCCGAAGACATCATTAATCTAGCCCTCGCTCCACGCACAAAAAGAAACTACGCCAGAGCATGGGCCTCGTTTTCGAAGTTTCTCCAAATGTGCAAAACTCCTCAAGATTACTCAACTGCCAGCATTCTAAAATTTGCAGCCCACTGCCACAATGCCCTCCACCTTTCTCCTCGCTCCATCAAACTTTATCTGGCAGGTATTCGTCATTACCTCGCTTTTATTCAACCTAACCGCCCTTCCATATTTTCAGTTTACCAGACTAAACTCTTTTTTAAAGGCCTTGAAAAAATCTCTAATTCCCAACCCAAGATAAGATTGCCAATTTCGGGCCATCTCTTCCGCAAGCTTTACAAAATTATCTCATCCAACATTTTTGAAGCTGAAACCAGTTGTGTTCTGTTAGCCGCAATATGTATGGGTTTCTATGGCTTCCTAAGACCCGGCGAATTCCTTAAAACATCTTATTCTCCAGCCTTCCCTATCAAAGCAGACCTGCTCTCCCAGCCTAACAGTTTTAAGTTTTTCCTCCGTTACTCCAAGACCGACCAAACAGGCAAAGGGGCCTGGATCCCGTTCTACCCTACTCTAGACTCATGTTGTCCAGTACTTGCTCTTTCTAAACTGAAGATCCTTATTGAAAGCAAGCCCGACAACAGTCCTCTCCTTCCCACTCCTAACGGCCCATTATCCTCTGCCGAATTCACAAAGCTTGTACGCATTTCTCTCACTCATGCAGGAGTAAATCCAGAATTCTTTTCTGGCCATTCATTCCGCATTGGCGCAGCCTCTGCCGCCTCTCAAAACAATACACCACCTCACATCATTCAGAAACTGGGAAGATGGAAATCGCATTGTTACACTAGATATATTCCTAATCCTAAAAAAGAAATTCGTACTGCTCTGTCTTCTTTGTCTCAGTAAAGTTAATAAAGCATTCAAAGCATACAGTCTCGTCTTTATTTTTGGCCTCTAATCAGGCCGGCTCTTCGTCACCGGGCCTGGGTCCATTAGGGACCGAGGTTTTGCCAATTTATCTAGTCAGGCGCTTAGGTCCTCTTGTTTCGGCCCGTTTGGGGTCTCCGTTAGCCCCTCCCACAAGTAGGCAGGCTACGCCTGCATTTGTGGGAGGGGCGGGGGGAGCCCTCAAATTCAGCCACGGGTGCTCCCTTACCTGGCGTCCGTCGCGTTCACCCTCCTTCCCACCCTTTAGCAATTTCTTTTCATTCCTAGCCGGCCCTCTAATCAGGCCGGCTCTTCGTCACCGGGCCTGGGTCCATTAGGGACCGAGGTTTTGCCAATTTATCTAGTCAGGCGCTTAGGTCCTCTTGTTTCGGCCCGTTTGGGGTCTCCGTTAGCCCCTCCCACAACTGGGAAAATAAGGAGGTGAAAGTTCACCAGTGACAGGCAACAATATTCACCATGGCGGTCTCAGGTGCAGCCCTCAAGTCTACCAAAGGGTTGCCTTTTATGGTTGAAACTAGATTGTCCTCTTGGAAGTGAGATGCTAGAGGGGTCTGAAGCACCAAGGGGTTAAGGTTTTTAATTGGAGGTCACAATATAACAGTCATGTGGCTCTCAGAAGATGGTCAGTCCATCCACCTCTACGGAAGGGAAATAAATCATCCCGCTCCCCATCTGTAGAGCCAAGGAGGTAATTATCCCCTATGAAGTATGGTGAATTTTAACTCTCTGTATACAGACAATTTTATCATATTTTTTATGTACTGAGATTATCACCAGCTACACGTTTACAAAAAAAAAAAAAAAAAAAAAAAGGCTGATATCTCAAGCCCAGTAAGAGACGATAAAACACCCTCTTCTGAGAAACATATGAAGATTGCCATTGTAATGGTACTATGGCAGCCCTGGAAACAAACCCAGAAATAAGAGCCACCAAAAGAACATATGTATGACTAGATTTTAGACCTAACAGAATATGGGGATAGAATGTTGTATTTAAATGTGTATAACCCTAAATACTTTGTGTTAAAGGAACCATAACACTGCCACAAACCAGCTAATTTACTTTACTAAAGTGCTTTCTCATTAAGCTGTATAAATTTGTAACAGTTTACACCAACGACTACCAGTTATCTTATATGCATAGAGAAACTGTACAGAATTTGAGATACACTGATTTGGTAAACTATCTAATTAGAGTTTCGCATAATATTTACGTGTATCTAACACCACATCCATGTAAGCACGGTACTACCAATAACACTACCTACTGCATGGACACTAATTGTATATATTCCTTGAGCGCAATTTACAAAGGTGATTGCGCATAGAATACTGTATTATAATGCATATTAGTTCTAAAAGCATTTATTTGCTGTAATCCAAATAAACATATATAGAATCTTTAGAACGTGAACACAAATGGCAGCATTTACGAGTCATCCGGTTTGCTAGCCGCCACCCATTCCAATTGCAGAGAACCTACTCCATATAAACGTCACTCCTCACCTCAGAGATTACCGCCCGTTTCCGGTCTCCCTACTCCGGTGAGGTGACGGTTATACACGATCACCGAACTCCGTCATTTCAAAATTAACCGCCACTGAATTGCGCACGCATACTCTGTGTATACCTCGCTCTGATTGGCTGAGCGGATTGTTCACCTCTTTCTTCCCTCTAATTGGAAACATGGTTATGTCCCGATCTCCGTGAAACACTGTTGTGCAGCCCTACATTTTCGTCGTAGTTTTTTCACATAAGCTATATATTTTACAGACTTGTTCTGCATCGTCGCCAGACTTTACAGCTGGTAACTGAATTGGAATGTTTGAAAAGGGTCTGGTTCCTGACTTTCAACAGAGATTTGTATATATACATCTTTCATCTTCTGTACCTCAAGTATCGATTAGAAGTATTAATAGACACGTTTTAATGAATAAAACCATAATTAGAAAGACATTTACTGCCGTATTGCATTTGGTTAGCACAGCAAACAGAGGAGGTGTCTTTATCAATGACGAGGTGGCCGAGTGGTTAAGGCGATGGACTGCTAATCCATTGTGCTCTGCACGCGTGGGTTCGAATCCCATCCTCGTCGAGTGCTTTTTATATATGTCATTATTATATACATGTTAATAGAATTTTCACCACAACCAACCATAATACAAAGGACAAACACAATTCCTAAAAGCTCTTATTAATCTAAACAGGTATTTTAACCCTTTGAAGGTTAAACAAGTCTCAACACATTCAGCAAAGCAATGTGTTGGATACATCCCTAGCATTCAAGAGTTAAAATCCTATAGATAAGTATAATTTTGGTGCACATGGTTTGCCCCAACTTGGTTTTATACAAGCGGCCCATTGTTCGTTGCACATCTATCAATATCTTAGCTATATTTGTTATCTAAAGTAGAAATTACATTTATTCCAGTTACTATTTAGCATACAAAAAGATCATATTGGATCAGTGGTTCTCAAAAAAAGTAAATGTTGAATTTGAAATGTGTATTTACAGAAACAGATTTACAAAATAGTCTTTTTGTTATTCTGATTGTGAGCTGTAAGAATATAAATCTATGTTAATTAGCTTCCATCATTATACTGGTGACAAGATAGTTTATGAGGATGAACAAAAAAATAGACATGAATCATAGTAACATAGCAAATGATATCCTATTGAAATGTTGCAGTCTGTTGGGTGACCATCAAAACGGTGCATTAAAAATGTCGCCTGAATCAAAAGGGCGGCATCAGAATGTTTCCCCGATCAGAATAGCAATATTCTGATGTCTAACACTTAAAGGTTGCCAAATAGAGGTGACATTTCAATAATAAACCCCTGCAATGTCTCCATTATATATTTGTCTCCATCTGTGCCTTAACCCTTTGAGTGCCAGATAGGTCCGCAATACATTGCAAAACATTGCAGACCTCTATGGCACTCAAAGGATTAATGTAAATTTGTGCCTATTTAGCAATTTGTCTCCATGTGTGCTGTAATCCTTTGCGTACCAGAGAGGTTCGCAACTCATTGCAAAGCGTTGTGGACCTCTCTGGCACTCAGAGGGTAAATGTAAATAGTCCCTAGTCTCGCATTATATAAAGCAGCTTACTCGTGAGGCATCTCAATAGCAATATCCTCCTCTTCCACACAGATAGTCACACCGGAATCATTCTTCACTTCTTTCAACACACCTTGTACCTGCACTTATAATCCTCCTCCTATTGTCTCTGTATGTTGTCATTAATTATAATTAGATTGTAAGCTCCTTGGGGCAGGGTCTTTTTCCCAGTCTGTTTCCCTTGCTGCACTTTCCCTCACAAATAATGAAATGATCACACTTAAGCTTAATGCTCTTAACCCAGTTCTGTATTTTTGTATTGTATTATTTCAACTTCTGTTAAAGGGATAGTAATACTTTGTTTTATCTTTATTTTATTTTGTAAGCATAAAAAAATATGAAGAACGATATAAGTCTTATCTCTCAAACCTTTATGGTTTGAGAGATATTCACAAGCAAAGTTTCCCCTCCCGCCCCTTTTACCTAGCGTAAGCCATCTCTTCTCAGATGTGGAATCCAGTCCATAGACCAGACAGATAACAGCAGGGGACAATCTTCTTCCTATGAGAACAATGAAAGCCCTGCCCCCCTTGACAAGTTTTTCCCTTATCTTAATTGAAGATTGTCCCTCTCTGCAGTCTACCTGGGCACCTCCCTTCTGATCTGGCTGAGCAGTGTTACATCAGTAAAAGGGGCTAGAGGGGGATACTTTGTCATTGAATTACTCTTGAATTACAACTGTGACAGAATTGAAATAACACTCTCCAAAGTCCAAATACTATGATGACTAATTAGAGCTGCTTTTATTATGAATTATCACTATCCCTTTAAGCGCTATGTACATGTATGGCGCTATATAAATAAAGATACATACATACATACTCGTGCTCCTATGTGGTGGCTTTTGACTCTGGAGATGGCTGCTCTCACCCACAATATAGAAACATAGAATTTGATGGCAGATAAGAACCAGTCGGCCCATCTAGTCTGCCCATTTTCCTACTGTAAAAACTTCAAACCTTTTTTGGTCCTTGGTCTTTTCTTATGTTAAGGACAGCCTTATGCCTATCCCATGCATGCTTAATAATATCATTCAGCCCAGGCAGCTTTGCTGACAGTTGAAATGGCTACTCCTGTTTTTCCTCTGCCTTTGGTTTCTTCATGGCCTGACTGGCTGAGATGGCATCTGCCACACACCTTCTCTCTCAGTAACGTGCCCTGGAGTGATTAAGTGTAAAAAAAGTCACCTCCTTCCACTCCCAAAGTTTGGAGCGTCTCTTTCCTGCCTACCGGCTCTCTGGTCTCAACTTTGTATGCAAAAAAAAATATGTGTGTTAAAATATACGCTCTAAAATAGGATATATGGCAAACTTTAAACCCACTGCCTTATCAAACCCACTAGTGCCATCTAATTGGTTATGTTTGGGCATAGGACTCAAGATTAGCAGACAAAGCTGAGTCCAGTAAGCTGGAAGGCAGGAAAGAAAGAAGCAGACCTTTGTGATTGGAAGGAGGTGACTTTTTTTTACCCTTAATCACTCCTGGGCACATTACTAGGAGAGAAGGTGTGTGACGGTTACCATCTCAACCAGTCAAGCCATGAAGAAACCAAAAGGCAGAGAAAAACAGGAGTAGTCAATTCAACGGTCTGCAAAGCTACCTGGACTGAAAGATATTGTGGGTAAGAGCAGCCGTCTCCAGAGTCAAAAGCCATCACGTAGGAGCACAAGTAAGCTGCTTTATATAATGTGGGACTGTTAGGGACGATTTTTACCCTTTGAATGACACAGAGGCCCACAATACTTTGCAATGTGTTGCTGACATCTCTGGCATTCAAAGGGTTAAGGCACAGATGGAGACAAATTGCTAAATAGGTACAACTTTACATTTACCCTTTGAGTTCCAGAGAGGTCTGCAATGCGTTGAGGACCTCTCTGGCACTCAGAGGGTTAAGGCACAGATGGGGAGAAATATAATAGACATTGCAGAAGTTTATTATTGAAATGTCGCCCTCTATTTGGCGACCTTTAAGCGTGCAACATCAGAATGTGGCTCTTTTGACTGGGGTGACATACTGATGTTGCCCTTTTGATACAGACGACATTCTTAATGTGCAATTTTGATGGTCGCCCTATAGATGGCGACGTTTCAGTAGTGAAGCCATAGTAAATTAGGTTGAAAAAAGACACAAGGCCATCAAGTCCAACCTATTACTCATAACCCAGCGAAATAAGAATTATATAAGCCTTCCCGCTGCCATGTGTTAGTCTTTTTCTGTACTTCCCGTTTTGCCTACTAATACAAAGTGTAACTCTGTATGTTCCCTCTTGATAGAAATGTATATAATCGTCTCTTACTTGTATCTACCAATACCATATCCATGAGCAAGGAACTCCACAATGTAACAGACCTTACTGTAAAAAAAAAATCCTCTGCTCAAATGAAACCTTCCTTTCTCTAATCTCAAGGGGTGGGCCCCTAGTTATTTGATCAGGTCTTGGAATGAAAAGCTCACCAGAGATATCGTTGTTTTGATATCTCAGATACTTCTACACTGTGATAAGATCTCCACTTAGTCGTCTTTTCTCTAAAGTAAATAAGCCAATTTTGTCTATATGTTCCTTATACGTCAAGTCCTCCAATTCCCCTAATTAATTTTGTTGCTCTTCCCTGTACTCCCTCTCTACCCTCTCCAGTTCTAGAATATCCTTTTTTTTAGAATTGGTGCCCAAAACTGCACTGCACATTGGAGGTGAGGTCTTACCAATGATTTGTATCATGACAAAATTATGTTATCCACTCTTGCTTCAATAACCCTTTTTATGCAAGACAAGATTTTGTTTGCCTTTGCTACTGCTGTTTGACACTGATCACTGTTTCCAAGTTTGTAGTTCACAAGGATACCCAGATCTTTCTCTAACAATGAGTCCTGTAAAATGATTCCATTAAGTTCATAAGTAGCCTTGGTATTTTTTTCTTCCCAAATGCATGACTTTACACTTCCCCACATTAAACGTCATATTCCATTTGTTTGCCCAATCTGTTATTTTATGTAAATCTCTCTGTAGAGAACACACATCCTGTTCTGAATTTATTACCCTGAATAATTTAGTGTCATCTGCAAATATTGATATTTTGCTTTCTATATCTATTTACAGATCATTTATAAACATGTTAAAAAGCAGTGGACCAAGTACTGAACCCTGAGGCACTCCATTCTCAACTTAAACTGTACTAGTACATTTTTCATTTACATCACACAATTCTCCACACTTCAACCAGTTTTCTATCCAATTGCAAAGGTTATCCCCCTACCACCAATTTTCTTATTTTATACCCCAGCCTCCTGTGTTGCACTGTATCAAATTCCTTTGCAAAATCCAGAAATACCACATCCACTGCTTTAACATTATCTAGGTTGCAATTTACTTCTTCATAGAAGATCAAGAGATTGGTTTGGCGCAATCTATTCCTCATAAAACCATATTGATTCCTGCTAATAGTTTTATTTTCTGAGGTGTATTTCTGAATGCAATCGCTTATTCTCCCGTCTAGCAGTTGTTCCACTACAGAGGTCAAACTGACAGGTCTATAATTCCCATGTTCTGTTTTAGTTCCCTTCAAAAATAAATGCATTATACTGGCTTTACACCAATCTTGTGGCACTGAGCCTGTGGTGAGAGAATCTTTAAAGAGTTCACCAAGTCCAGCCCATGCCATACCACCTCTGTTGATCCTATAACATACCCCCCCCCCCAACATTTCAAATTGCCAAAGAGGGACATTTTTGTGTTAAGTGGTATTGCTGGGGGTGTGGCTGGTGGGTGGGGCATTACAAAAAATATAGGTCAATTCATGACCCATTGACACCTCTTTGTGTAAATGAATACATCATTTAGAGCAAGACCAAATTATTTTATTTACATATTGTTGTGGAGCGATAAATTATATACACCCCACACAGTCTAATCTCATAAAAAGAGGGACACACTATGGTGGTAAGGAGGGACAGAGGGTTTTAAGTCTGAAAGAGGGACACATGGGAGGTATGCTTATAGGATATTAAAGGGATACCAATAAAAAAATTCTGGGGTTACACTTACTTAAAGTGGAACTGTCACTTTCCTACTTCCAAATTTGTTTGTTCCCCCCAACTAACTTAAACCCCCAATAAAAGTGAAATAATTGTTCCACCTAGGAGGAAAAAGCTAACTTGCCTCTTCGGTAGCAAGAGCGAGATCACTGCCATCTTGATGTCATTTAGAAACATTGGCGGTGTTCTCCCCCAACACTCTAACCTAAGCCAGCCCCCTGCTGCCTGGGATACCAGTGAGGATACTTAGCTGGCTCACAGTTAAGGGAAAGACCACACACTGTTATTATAAAGAAAATAACAGATTACAGAGAAGTGGGTTGGGTGATTTTAACCAGGATTTTTAATCACGTTTTAACTAGCTATCAATCAATATTACCATAAAACTGCTTAATCAGGACTAATTTTTAATGTTAAGTTATGACCTTGGAGTGGGGAGTGAGCTTAAACATATTTTGCCCAAACTATGCTACAAACCCTTAATTGGTTTGAGGTAAATCAACTCATAGGTATAATATATACTTTACACAGGGTTTCATAATTTTTTTGGTAGTCTGTATTGATTAGTGCAGGATTGATTTTTTCCTTTACATTTATTCTAGGTTTTCACCTAGTTTGGGGATTTGGAGGGTCCACTCTTTTCTAGCTGCTTCTCATATTTCATTCACTAGGCATCTGAACTTCATTTACATGAGATATGTACATTTAAAGGGACAGTAATGTTTCATAATATAAGCAGCTCCAATTAATCATCACAGTATTTGGACTTTGGAGAGTGTTATTTCAATTCTGTGAGAGTTGTAGTTCCAGAGTAATTCAATGACAAAGTATCCCCCTCCCTCCCCTTTTACTGATGTAACACTGCTCAGCCAGAGCAGAAGGGAGGTGCCCAGGTAGACTGCAGAGAGGGACAATCTTCAATTAAGATAAGGGAAAAACTTGAAAAACTTGTCAAGGGGGGCAGGGCTTTCATTGTCTTCATAGGAAGAAGATTGTCCCCTTCTGTTATCTGTCTGGTCTATGGACTGCATTCCACATCTGAGAAGAGATGGCTTACACTAGGTAAAAGGGGCGGGAGGGGAAATTTTGCTTGCGAATATCTCTTAAACCATAAAGGTTTGAGAGATAAGACTTATATCATTCTTCATATTTTTTTAATGCCTACAAAATAAAAAGTTAAAATGAAGTATTACTATCCCTTTAATGGTGTGTTTAGCGCTGTTAATTTTCTTTTTGTTCTGTACACTGCGCGGCTGCACATCATCTTTGCAGTGGCAGAGCAGGAAGATAATTATGCAACTGGGCATAAATAAATTCTGTCTGTCATGTACCAAATATTCCAGAACTTTCACAGTTAAGAAGGTAGCCAATAGGAGTGAGTTGCTCTTGCTGTCACAATTTAAGGGAACAGGGCTAACACTTATATTCAAGAACCTAGCTCATTAACCCTTTCAGTGCCAGAGGGGTATGCAATATATTGAAAAGCATATGCTCTGTGGTGGCTCCCATTACCACTGCAATCTTGACAGAATATCTAAGAAGTGACAGTAATGAATTGTCTAAATGGACTGAGATAAGGTAACGGCTAGGGCTGTTTTTTGGCGGGTGCCAAAAGGGCAGTGCACACGGTTTTGTAATGCAACCCGGGTGCTGGTTGAGAAGATCAGATAGCTTTCCGCCAACCAGCCAGCTGTGGTCTATGCCGCCTCATGCACAGACTTCTATATTTAGCTCCCTCACTGTCCCTGGCATTCAGTCATGCAGAGTGCTGATAAAAGACATCATATCTTGGCAGACTGTATTATTGGACGGCTTGAGGACTGCAAGGCTGCTGGTTATAGAAGTCTGCTCCAGAGAAGGCACAGACCTCTGGTTTTAGATGCCGCTGCATCGCTTGCTATTAATACTGTATGTAACTCCTCATCAGACCTGGTGGTATGTCAGGACCCCTCCTGATGCCTCCCAGCTATTGATCTCCCAGCCAGTTCGGCTTGGAGATCAATAGAGGCGATGCAGAGAAGCAAAAAATCTCCCCTACTTCAATTCAACCTGGAGAACCCAGGAAGGAGGGATCAGCAAATCCTCTCACGTCAATGAGGGAAAGCCTCCCTCATTGACGTGGGAGAGTTTCCCGGTACCGCCCAATCCTGCCCGGCTCTGGGTAGAATGGAAACTGGAGAGCTTTCTTTCTCCCCTGCATTGCCTCTGTTGATCTCCCAGCCAAATCGCTAGGGGACATCAGGAGGGGTCAATAGCTAGGGGGCATCATATGCCCCACCTCAAGACCACAAGGTCTTGTTTTTAAAAAATTGTAACCCTTTGAGTGCCACAGAGTTATAGAAACAAATATTGTGACGAGCACCCATCAAGAACAAACAGGATAAAGTGTCTTGTCCTTAAAGGGATAGTAATACTTTGTTTTAACTTTATTTTATTTTGTAGGCATTAAAAAAACATGAAGAACGATATAAGTCTTATCTCTCAAACCTTTATGGTTTAAGAGATATTCACAAGCAAAATTTCCCCTTCCCACCCCTTTTTCCTAGTGTAAGCCATCTCTTCTCAGATGTGAATCTGGTTGTAAGACCAGACAGATAACAGCAGGGGACAATCTTCTTCATATGAAAAGAATGAAAGCCCTTCCTCCTTGACAAGTTTTTCAGCCTTTTCCCTTATCTTAATTGAAGATTGTCCCTCTCTGCAGTCTACCTGGGCACCTCCCTTCTGCTCTGGCTGAACGGAGGGGGGATACTTTGCTTGTGAATATCTCTTAAACCATAAAGGTTTGAGAGATAAGACTTATATCGTTCTCCATGTTTTTTTAATGCCTACAAAATAAAATAAAGATAAAACAAAGTATTACTATCCCTTTAAGCATAGTGGCCTCTCAGTGGTGCTACAAATCACATTTTTCACTCCCATGTACAATTGCAGAGAGGAAATTTCCATATTCACATCAGACTAGTCCCACCCTCTGCCACAGAGTTATCCAACACATTGCAAAGCATTGAATTGCATACCTATCTGGCACTCAAAGGGCTTATTAAAAAGGTTTGCCAGGCAAAACCGTGCCACTTATCTTCTAGTCTGATATAAAACCATTACATTTCACATATGATAGCTGGAAGTGTATGATACCTACAACTAAATAATTCAGTTTCATTTTTTAGGTTTCAGTGTTTCCTTTAACTATTTGAGTGCAAAAAATGCAACACATTGCTTAATGGTGCCCAGAAAATACAAGTGTTTTAGAGGTACTTAGAGCAAAACAAATTGATAACAACTGTTTTTAGATACTACCTGCGTTCCTCACTTTTAAAACCTCCATTTTAAAATCTGTGAAAATCTAGGATACCTAAAATATATGCTGTATTCATTTGGAATGGTAAAAAGCACTGCACACCCCTTTGGCACCAAAAGGGTTAACCAACGGAATTGCAGGAAGAGTGATCCCATAGTGTCAGAATACAATACTTCATAATGCACAATGATTGTTTAATGATATAACTGAATATTCTATTACTAGTTGAAGAGCCCGTTACACGGGCCACAGTGCCACTGCCAGCCAGTCGGGGGCAGTCATGCGCAGTATAGACTGCCCTCACCGTGGCTGATACAGAGCGTCTGTATCAGCCGCAGCATGGGCAGTCTCTACTGCGCATGACTGCAGCACGCGCAGCAGTCTCTACTGCGCATGACTTTGTCGTTACACACGTTTTAGTGAATTATTATATAGGATAAGTGTTTGTATGGTACTGTAGCACGCAACTTGTAGAAGTATCCGCTGCATATGCTAACCTTGCCAGCTTGCACAGTGTGCCTGGCGATGTAAGGGGATGTGCCTTCACAGATATCTGCGATCTGCAGTGCAAGGAGAAAGGGTTGTAAGCGATGGGAACTGTGTTCCTGTAATGAGAAACAGAGGAAAGATGAACTGCTCAATCAAAATCTCTGTTGTTTGAAATACAAATCCACTCAGTGTGTGTGGTTCTCATCCACCTCTTATGAAGTTAAGATTTATTGGAGGAAGAAGAAAAAACAAGCTCACATAATCTGAGACCAAGAGTTCCATGGGCAGAGTTCACCAGGAACTGTGCAGTTAATTAATCGTCCTGGAGCTCCCCGTTTCTCATCAACTACGGGTTTCAGCCATGTTTGCTCGTGGACTCATTCCAGTCGCAGCAGATTCCAGCTCTGGACGAGCACATCGAGCAACTCCGCTCCACTTGGGCACAGGTTCATAGGGCTCTCAGTCAGTCGTTCCAGCGTCATCAGCACCACGCTAACTGTAGACGGCTGCCAGCGGTCTCCTTTCAGGTTAGGGACAGGGTATGGCTTTCCTCCAGAAACGTCAATTTGCAAGTTCCGTGTAATAAGTTGGCTCCCCGGTTCATTGGTCCCTTCAGGGTGATCCGCAAAGTTAACTCTGTTTTTGTATGCCTTGGAGCTCCCAGCATCTATGCGCATTCACAGTGTGTTCCATGTATCCTTGCTGAAACCTCTGGTATGCAACCCCTACACTACCGCTCCTGTGGAGGTTCAGGGTCAGGAGGCATACAAGGTCCAAAGCATCATTGATTCACGCAGATTTAGAGGAAAATTGCAATATTTGGTCCATTGGAAGGGCTATGGCCCTGAAGAACGTTCCTGGGTTGATCAGAATGATCTTCATGCTCCTAGATTGCTGCACGATTTTCACTCTAAATATCCACAGAAACCAGGTCCCTCTTCTAGGAGAGGGGGTCTTTGAGAGGGGGGTACTATCACGGTGCCCGTGCTCTTTTTGTGACATTCTGTCAGTCTACACTCCTGCTCTACTTCTATTGGCTATTCTGTGCTTGGCCCGCCCAGTATGGCCTTTAAATACTGGGTTCTGGCTACCAGCGCTTGTTCCCGATCTCAGTTGTTCTCAGTGTATCGACCCAGCCTGCCTGACTACTCTGCATCTCATCTCCTGCCTGTGAACTGACCTGGACTGCCTGACCATTCTGCTTCTCCTGCTCCTGTGTACCGACCTGGCTTGGCTGACGTTCATGCTCCTGTGTACCGACCCGGCTTGGCTGATGTTTCTGCTCCGTGTACCGCCCCGGCTTGGCTGACGTTCCTGCTCCATGTACCAACCCGGCTTGGCTGACGTTCCTGCTCCGTGTACCGACCCGGCTTGATTGACTTTCCTGCTCCCGTGTACCGACTTGGATTGGCTGACATTCCTGCTCCGGTTGCACCAGCCCGGCCTCCGGTTGAGGATGGTGATCCTTTCTCGCTGTCTGTGACAGCTGTGTAGTTTTGGTCTTGGTTGCCCCTGTGTTACCTTGGCGACATTCCTGTTGGCTTGTCATTCTAGACGCTCCCGGTTGGTTGCCACCTCAGGGCGAGTTGCTCAGTTGCTCATTCCGTTACTGTCACGGCAGTGCTCAGTTGCTCAGTCTCCATTACTGCCACAGCAGTCTCCAGTCGCTTAGTCTCCGTTACTGCTATGGCAGAGTGCAAGTGGCCTAGTCTCCGTTTACTGCTACGGCAGACTGCAAGTGGCCTAGTCTCCGGTACTGCTGCGGCAGAGTGCAAATGGCCTAGCCTCCATTTACTGCTACGGCAGAGTACAAGTGGCTTAGTCTCTGTTTACTGCTAAGGCAGAGTACAAGTTGCCTGGTCTCTGTTACTGCTACGGCAATGTCCACGTCTCTCAGTCTCCGTTACTGCTACAGCAGTGATCACGTGGCCTAGACTCCGTTACTGCTCTGGCAGTGTTCTATGTTGCTCAGCCTCCGTTGCTGCTCAGGCAGTTCACCATTGTCTGCTAAACTATTACTGGGCATTACTCATATTTAAAGGGATAGTAAGTTTCATAATAAAAGCAGCTCTAATAAATCATCATAGTATTTGGACTTTGGAGAGTGTTATTTCGATTCTGTCAGAGTTGTAGTTCCAGAGTAATTCAATGACAAAGTATCCCCCTCCCACCCCTTTTACTGATGTAACACTTTTCAGCCAGATCAGAAGGGAGGTGCCCAGGTAGACTGCAGAGAAGGACAATCTTCAATTAAGATAAGGGGAAAACCTGAAAAGCTTGTCAAGGGGGACAGGGCTTTCATTGTTTTCATTGTAAGAAGACTGTCCCCTGCTGTTATCTGACTGGTCTTACAACCAGATTCCCCATCTGAGAAGAGATGGCTTACACTAGGAAAAAGGGGCGGGAGGGGAAACTTTGCTTGTGAATATTTCTTAAACCATAAAGGTTTGAGAGATAAGACTTATATCATTCTTCATATTTTTTTAATGCCTAAAAATAAAATAAAGTTACAACGAAGTATTACTATCCCTTTAAGCTCTCTATCCTAGGTGAGCTTCAGATAACAGAAGGGGACACTCTTATTCCTATGAAAACAATGAAATCCCTGCCCCCCTTGACAAGCTTTTCAGGTTTTTCCCTTATCTTAAATGAAGATTGTCCCTTTCTGCAATCTACCTGGGTACCTCCCTTCTGCTCTGGCTGAAAGTGTGACATCAGTAAAAGGGGCGGGAGGGGGACACTTTGTCATTGAATTACTCTGGAACTACAACTCTGACAGAATTGAAACAACACTCTCCAAAGTCCAAATACTATAATGATTAATTAGAGCTGCTTTTATTATGAAACATTACTATCCCTTTAACCCCTTAGGGACCCTTGATGTACCAGGACCGTCACGGTCCTTGAACTACTCAAGGACCGATGACGGTCATGGTACGTCACATACTTTTTACTTACAGCGCTCTACCGGGAGCGCTGTAAGTAAAAATAGGGCATGAAATAGACCGCTCCAAGATCGGAGCGATCTCTTTCAAGCCCCATAGTGACGCGCCGATACACGTGACAGGTCACGTGTACCGGCGCATCAAAGTGCCCCTATGCGGTCGTTATGGGACGGAAATGTCCCATAACCTCTGGTCCTTAAGGGGTTAACAGGCCTTACCTCACATGGGACTGTTTACACTTGCTGAAGGCAATTAACCCATGCAGTAACGATACACTGGGACTCTTTCAAGTTCTGCCTGACCTGTGTCAGTATATCGTGTTATGGACTTTATATTTATACTGGACCTGTGTGGGCATATATAAATGTAACCTGTCTTGTGTCTGTATTATACTGAGAATATACTACAGCACCTGTGAGGGCTATTGTATTTCTAATTGCTTAATAAAACTGTGTTTTATCCAAACCTACTGTGTCTGTGTGTCAAACAAACCGTTACAAATATCTATTTGTTGGCCATTTCTCGCAGATCCTGAGTATCTAGGTAAAGAACCCAAGGCATACTCCTATTCTGTCTGAAGGGCATTTCGCCTACGTTATTAACGTACATTAATTTGAAACTAATTAACACCTTTGTTATTTCATTTTAATTTAAAAAATCTTATTTTCAAATGTTTATTATAAATGGGTAAAATGGATTAAGGTTGGATAAAGGTATAGATCCTATACACTATAGGGCAACTATACTAATCGGCTCTTAATTTAAGAGATAAATTTGCTTAGGTAGGCGCCCAACTTATGGCAATCAGATATATCTGTGTATTTTCACATCATATCTACAGTTTCACGCATATAATGATTTCCAGTTCAAGACTTGTTTTAATGAGACTGTAGAATTAAAGAATGTGTTATAGAATAATATCATTATATAAAACTAATCAACTTCGTTATGAAAGACAATTAACATTGTAAGTTCTTCTGAAAACAACAGATTTTTATTAAGTCTGCTTAAATGAGAACAGATGGCAAAAAAGCCTGGGACAGTACCGTGGATGGACCAAGAGGGAGTGGATACACACCTAGTTGGGGGATACCAATTCTGTCAGGGCATGCTGTGTGTACATGGACAGGGCAGGTTACAGATTTTTTTCCCCTTCTCTTGCAGCTTACTTAATGAGAAATACATACGGACACACATTCCTACACACACACCAACACACTCACCTACACACATTCACCGACCCATACACACACACACACACACACACACACACACAAACCATTAAAGGGGACAGAACAGAGTGATACACCATTAAAGAACACAGAGCAGGGCATTATATCATTATAGGAATCCAGCAGGGCGAAACACCAGTACATGACACCATTACCACCTCAATCCCCAGCCTTTTACCCTCTCCCTTGTCTTTTATCCCCCCTCTTTCCCTCCCTTGTCTTTTATCCTCTCTTTCCCTTCTTGGTCTTTTGTCACCTTTTCTCTCTTCCCCTGTCTTTTATCATCTCTTCCCTCTCCTGTCTTTTATTGCCTCTTTATATTCCCTGGCCTTTTCCCCTTCCTCTTTCTCTCTCTCTCTCCTCCAACCTCTCCCTTACCCTTTCACCCACTATTTTCCTTCTACACCCACCAGTTCCCCCTTCTCTTCCCCGACTCACCTCTAATCCTTGATCCCATGTCTCTCCCATGGCCCCCCTACTTCTCCTCCTACCAGTATCCCACTAAAGAATGCTGTATGACCTCCTTGTTCCACTGTACATTGGTAGTCACAGACCCACATATACATTGAGATCCCAGTCTTGTTCCACTGTCCACTGGTAGTCACAGACCCACATATACATTGAGATCCCAGTCTTGTTCCACTGTCCACTGGTAGTCACAGACCCACATATACATTGAGATCCCAGTCTTGTTCCACTGTCCACTGGTAGTCACAGACCCACATATACATTGAGATCCCAGTCTTGTTCCACTGTCCATTGGTAGTCACAGACCCACATATACATTGAGATCCCAGTCTTGTTCCACTGTGCACTGGTAGACTCAGACCAATATATACACTGTCTGAAACCCCAGTCTTGTTCTACTGTTAATCACCAGTCTCCTCCATTCTTTTTGGTTTCTTTTTTTCCTGGCTTTTCTCCCCCTCTTTCTACCCCCAGTCTTTCAACCCACCTCCTTTTCCTGCAGTCTTTCAAATCTCCCCTCTCTCTCGCTCCTCCAGTCTCTTCCCACTTTTTCACCCCTTCAAGCTCCCCTAGTTTTTCAATCCCCTCTATCCCTCGCTTCTCTAGTCTTTTGCCATTTTTTTCTCCTCTCTCCCCCACTCAAGCTCCCTCTTTCAACTCCCTTTCTCTCCCCCCTCCAGCAGTTTTCTCTTTGTTCCCCTCCTCTGTCGCCCACTCAAGCTCCATCTTTCAACCCCGTGTCTATCTTTTCTCCTCTTTCCCCCACTCGTTCATCCCCTCAAACTTCCCCAGACTTTCAACCCCCCCTTCCCTCCTCAGTCTGCCTAATAATACAGAACACAGCGACATGATGTCATCATATCCCAGCTTTCTGCATTATTTTAACCCCTTGACGACGCATGACGTACATGTACGCCATGAGGTTGCGGTCCCTAAAGGACCAAGGACGTACATGTACGTCATGGAATTCCGGGCTCCCCACGCAGCTGCACGTCATTCGCGGAGTCCGGAATCGAATGGTTTAAAAAAAAAAAAAAAAATAATGGTCTGTGGTTCTTAAGTGACCGCACCGTGTCTGCGCGCCTGGTCCTTAAGGGGTTTATATGCTGAAGCTGGATATGGAAAGGTCTGTTCTGGAGGTGATGCAGACCTTTATGGCACTTTTGGAGAGAGAAGTCTTTTCCTTCAATAGGAACTCTGTTGGTGGGGCCGGTGATGACACAGAGCCAGGTGCACTGCAGCCTTGGAACCAGCCTAAAGAACAGCCCTGTATATGGATCAGGTGGGTTTTTGACTGGGTTTGCTAGCAGGAAAATGGTGTCCATAATGAGTGTAGACCCAACGCAGTAACTTGGTTGGACCAGGAAGGAGTGGATATGCACCTAGTCCTGGGATACCGGTTCTGTCAGGGGATGTGTGTGAGCTAGGAGAGGTGGTTGATGTGTGTTTTGAGTGGGTTTGCTAGCAGGGAAATGGTGTGCATAACGATTTTAGACCCAACTCAATAACTGTGTGCACCTGTCTGGCATAAAATAGGTTAATCACTGTTGAATTATGCCTTTGTAGCATACAAGGGGTTAATCCCTGAGGTACACATTTGCGTGCAATGTGTTATGCACTTATGACGCATTCAAGGGGGTTAATCTCAGAACAACGTTGTTGTAATTTAGCCTTCCATATAAAGATTAGAAAGTGCAGTGTTTAATAAAGTAGGTTAACCATTTAAGTGCCAAAGGGGGTCTCCAATGCATTGCATAGCAATGCATTAGACACTCGTCTGGCATTGAAAGGGTTATGCCTCTAAATGATAATTTATGCCACTGTAGAAAAATGTAGTGTTTAGTAAAGAAGTGTAACCCTGCACATGATCATTAGAAAGTGAAGTGTTTAATGAAGTAGGTTAACCCTTTTGGTGCCAAAGGGGGTATCCAACGCATTGCAAAAAAATGCATTAGATACCCATCTGGCAGCGAAAGTGTTAACCATCTAAATGATGACTTATGCCACTCTCTAAAAATATAGTGTTAGATAACATTGTTTATTCCTCTAAATTGTTTTGTACCACTACTAAAAAAACATAGTGTTGAGGATGGTAACCTGTAAGCCTTAACCCTTTGAGTGCCAGAGAGGTATCCAGTGCATTCCATTGCAATGAATTGAATACCTCTCAAAGTGTTAATGTGTAGTGTCAAAGATGGTAACCGGTAAGCTTTTAACCATTGAGGTATCCAGTTGGATACCTCTTTGGCACTCAAAGGGTTACTGTGTAGTGTAGAAGATGGTAACCTGTAAGCCCTAACCCTCTGAGTGCCAGAGAGGTATCCAATGCATTTGGCACTCAAAAGGTTCAAATGTAGTGTCAAAGATGGTAACCTGTAAGCCTTAATCCTTTGAGTGCCAGAGAGGTATCCAATTCATTGTATCACACTCAGAGTGTTAAAATGTAGTGTCAAAGTTGGTAATCTGAAAGACTTAACCCTTTGAGTGCCAGAGAGGTATCCAATGCATCTGGCAGCAAAAGGTTCAAATGTAGTGTCAAAGATGGTAACCTGTAAGCCTTAACCATTTGAGTGCGAGATGTATCAGATGCATTGTATTGCAATGCATTGGATACCTCTCTGGCATTCAAAGTGTTAAAATGTAGAAATAAAGACCGGTTTGCATTCTATTGCTCTGTATCAATAGCTAGACAAGAGAGTGTTAAAATGTAGAAATAAAGACCAGTCTGCATTATATTGCTCTGTATCAATGGCTAGACAAGAGGTTACCATCTTCGATAGCAAGTTACTATCTTCGATAGAAAAAGCTTGTGCACGCACCCCAGAGTAGCTCTGCCTGCTCGTGCACTCCGAGCAGTTCACAGCAAGCGGGCAGCGCAGGATGGCGCAGTACACGTCTAGCGGGCAGACTATCACGGTGCCCGTGCTCCCTTGTTTTTGTTTTCCTGTCAGTTATCCTGTGTAATGCTCTCATTGGTTGTCCTGTGTTGAGCCCGCCCAGTATGGCCTTTATATACTGGGCTCCTGTGCCCACACGGTGCCCTTTCGTGGTGTTCCTGTACCAGTGCTGCTTACTGCTCAGTGTTCCCAGTGTACCGACTTGGCCTGCCTGACTACTCTTCAGTTTCCTGCTCCTGTGTACCGACCCGGATTGCCTGACTTCTCTTCAGTGTCTGCTCCTGTGTATCGACCCTACCTGGCTGACGTTCCTGCTCCAGTGTACCGACCCGGACCGGCTGACATTCCTGCTCATGTGTTTTGACCTGGCCTGGCTGACGTTCCTGTTCCTGTGTACTGACCCGGCTTGATTGACATTCCTGCTTCTTCAGTTATTGTCGCCTCGGCGACATTCTTAGTCAGCAGACAATCCTGTTGCTGGCTTGTCCTCCGCTACTGCTCCTTCAGGTTGCCAATGTTGTCTCAGTTACTGCTCTGGCAGTGCGCCTTTGGCCTAGTCCTCCGTTACTGTCATACCGGTTGCAAGTGTGAGCCTCCGTGATTGCTCCGGTAGTCGCCATTGGCTTGTCCTCCGCTACTGCTCCTGCAGGTTGCCAGTGTTGTCTCAGTTACTGCTCCGGCAGTGCGCCTTTGGCCTAGTCCTCCGTTACTGTCATACCGGTTGCAAGTGTGAGCCTCCGTGATTGCTCCGGTAGTCGCCATTGGCTTGTCCTCCGTTACTGTTCCTGCAGGTTGCCATTGTCTGCCTCCATTACTGCTCCGGCAGTGAACCTTGGCCTAGTCCTCCATTACTGCTACACCGGTTGCAAGTGGCTGCCTCCTTGATTGCTCCGGTAGAGTGCCATTGGCTTGACCTCCGTTCCTGCTACTCCGGTTGCAAGTGTCTGTCTCCGTTACTGCTCCGGCAGTGCTCATTACTTAATCTGTTGAGCTGTGGCAGTTCACGTTTATCTGCTGGCCTTGGGCGATCTGGAGCTTGGTATAAGCGCTATTCCAGTACCTTCACACATGGGACTGTTTACTATCATTGATGAACTTTAACTCCTGCAGTACCAGAGTCCTGGGAACTTACTCCTCTTGCCTGACCTGTGTCAGTATATACTGTCTGTACCTTCATGTTATGCTGGACCTGTGTAGGCATTGTATAATTAATCTATCGTGTGTCTGTATTATACTGTCTGTATACTACAGGACCTGTGTAGGTCCTTACTGTATTGTGAATTCAATAAAACTGTGTTTTTATCCTAAACCACTTGTCTGTGAGTCGAACAAACCGTTACACAGACCTATATGACAGGTTCAGCCTCCTGGGCATGACTGATACCCAAGCCGACGAGATACCATCTTTGACACGACAACTGCATTTGGAATAATAGGACATAACTTCCGGTATTTTAGATTTAAATGAACTCCCGTTTGTATGCCTGTAACTGCCCTGATGAAGCACTTTGGGTAAGGGCAAAAATGTGTTGACAATCCGCCATACATCTAACGGAGCTGGCATGTAGGACTCTGCCTTGTCAATGACAGATTGAAACTTAATCCTGCCTATAGATACATTTTTGCTCTGAGCAGCACGAAAATGTACATGCACTATACCCGAGATGTATCTACCTTAAATTTATATGGTTGTGTATATGGAGTAAGGAAGAGGCCAGACACAGTTGCTTGCTAAATACCACTGTTAAGTCTCTGCTGTACTGCTTTTCATCACTGCACCCTCTTAAGAATACATACTAACAATATATCCGAGGATTCACTTTAATGTTTATTTTTCAGTGAAGTTAAATTACATGGAACATGCTTATTTCACTGCATTGTTCTACATTTGGCTGAAAATTAACCCCTTGGTTTCTTCTGCTTTCTGTTACTTGGGGTGCTTTATTTTTGGACATAGTGGATTATAGTGAGATTTATTTAGCATCTGTTTATAGGATCGTTTTAGAATATGTACTGGTGCAGTTTTGTTTTGCTGCTTTATGTGTGTCTATATGTTCTTCATTCACACACAGCTGTGGTGCCATCTCCTTTCCAGGAGTGACTTAGCTGTGTGCTATGATGTGCTGCTGGTTGTTTTTTTGTCCCTTTAGCCTCAATTTTTATTAATATTACTTTATAGATTCATGGCACCCCATATGTGTAACATATAGTTTTTGACAGATTAGTTTACATCATATATATGTGCTGCTTCTCTGCCTTTTTGTTCCTGAACTAAGCATGAGTGTAACCTTCAATCATGATTACTTAGGCCTTATTAGACCTTGGAGGGGGCATGTCATTTCATGACCGCTAGAGAGCCAATGCTCCATTTTTAATTCTGGGAAACCATTTCCCAGCAGACCGTTCTTTCCAGGCTTTTTGGCAAGGGAAAAGCTGGTCTTTAGCGGACCCTATTCCTTTTTAGATTCTGCCTCCTACAAGATAGCTCCTGCTTACAGTCAGATTTAGAAGTGCTTTTTATTCAACTACATTGGACTATTTACTTTTCTATTTAACCCATTACCCCTTAAGACAGCTTGATGCTTCTCAGTGATTTCTATGTCCATCTTGCTCGGTGGTCCCTATCGCTACTTCAAGGTCCTTTCCTGTTGAACAGAATCCTATATGGGTTAGGGCCCTAATTTATATTCTATCCCCTCATCTCTTCACGGCTCTTTGAATTCTTGGCCCATAGGACACCCCCTTTACTCCAGGTTGTTTCTGATGTTGTCTGAGCAAAGCACGCAATTTTTTGACACAATGGATCTTCAGCTAGACATGCAGGTTTTAATACCAATTCCATCACAGGAAAAATGTGTAGGGTTCTACTTCAATCTTTTCATAATCCCCAAGAAAGATGGCAGATGTCATCCTATTCCAGTCTTAAAACACCTGAACCATATGGTCCTTGCACTCAGTCACTGCAGCCATATGCCCAGGAGAGTTTCTGGATGTCCTAGACATAAGACATGCCCATATGCATATCCCTACCCATGTGTATCAGAGTTTCCTTAGGGCTGCTTTTAAAGATCGTTATTTTCAGTTTACTGCTCTTCCCTTTGGGTTGGTACCTGCTCAGTGGGTATTCAAAAAGGTCATGTCAGCCCTGATGGCTCATATCCCCATGATCAGTTTGACTCCCTAGCTGGACGACCTCTGGCTGAGGGCTCCTTCAGACGAAGCCTTACACACTCAGATGTAGTCCTATTCGCTCTATTTCATATGCGGGAGCTGCAGCTGGGCATTCCCAAGAACTGAAACTTGTTTCTCTGGACTCCAGCACACACCCCAAATCTCTTGATATAATCGGTGCTTCTAAACTCAAATAGTTTGTCAAAATATCCGCTGGAAAGAGATGTTTCCTGATGAAAGTCCCAATGGCAGACTGAAACATCAGATTTTATCAATGTTTTATCAAAAGTGAAGTTTTAAACCTTTTACTGAGTGCTAAACTCTTTCCAGTGAATATTGCAAAGAACTGACACAGGCAACAGTTGTACCTTTCCCATGTCATGTCTCTATCCAACAGGATGGAGGTGGATCTTTGTTGGTGGCTTCAGTGGCCTTGTCTGTCCTTAAGAATGCCTCTGGTTATTGCAAATTGAAAGGCAGAGGCACTATTCTGGGTCTCTAGCCAGCATAGGGTCTTTGGACCCACGCAGAAAATGTCCTGTTCTTAAATGTTCTGAATGCCAGGTGTGGATCCATTTAGACAATTTGTTGGGGGTGTCTTCATCAACCTCCCTAGAGCTCGGTTGCCTGGGCCAAGGCTAGGCTGATTCTCACAAGGGCAGAGGCTCATGTGCTGTCTATTTTTACAATTCATATTACAGTGGTAGACAATGTGGCAGATTTTCTGCTACCAGATTCTAGATCCTGGAGCTTAGACTGTATTTGATTCCCTAGGTCAAATACAAGGATCCCTTATGACAGACCTACTGGGCTCTCAGCTGAACTGTGAGGTGCCTAAGTTTTGTGGCTTATCCCAAGAACCTCTAGGTCATGTAGGGGAGAGGGACAGGGAGAAAGGTGGGTGTAGTTTTGTTAAGAATCAGGTTTCAGCTCTTCCTGATCTTTTTCAGAGGCATATTGCTTTAGTACCTGATGTATACCATTTCATCTACGGAGTGTCTAATGCCTACCCTGTCTTTTGGGGTCCCACTCGTCTGTGGAATTTGAACTGGGTTCGGGTAGTGCATTAGACGGCTCCTTTCAAGCAGCTTCTGTTTCTCTGCATAGATTGCTTGGTGGATGCTACGATATATCCTCATGGTTCCGGTGTTCCACGTCGACGTGTGTGTGTTTTTTTTTTTTTTTTTTTTGTTTGTTTGTTTTTTCCCCCTCTCTCTTACCCCTGCCCCATTTCTTTTAGCTTTGCTATATATCAAACTTGGAATGTCTGGGTGAGGATGATGCAAGAGCTCTTTAGCAGTGCCTTACCTACATTCTGCATCGTGGGAGAAGCTATGATGTCAAATACAAAAGTAGAGGAGAAGGGGAGTGAAACTTACTCAGACATTTTGGTTTTCTCTGTGTTCTTCTACAACAATGTATGGTGGGTGTTTGCACCACCTCCCAACTGGTAGGACCAAAAGTAAAATATATAAGTATCCAGCTCATCTTCTCCCTTCAGTTATATTGTCTAAGTTGCAACATACAACTGGTTAGTAAAGCAGGCAATCCTTGAATATACCTGATAGACTGCTATATGCATGCAATAGTAGGAACATAATAAAAGTAGGAACAGTACATTACCATATAACATAAGGAAGGGGTAAACAACAGAGGAAAACAATATATCAATGATTAAATGTCACCTTTTCCTTTGCGTCCAATCCACGGTAATGTACTGCGGGGCTTACCAAAGCAGTGCCCCAGAACATAGGGAGGAAACAGAATACCTCTTCTATACAGGAATGCCAATTTGCCTAGGTAGAACCTGACCCGCTGATTTGTAAGACAATGTGATGCAGAATTTGATCCATCTGGTAATGGAAGCTTTAGCTGCTTCAGTCTCTTTAAAATTTCCAAGGAACTTAAACAATGTGTCCGTTCTACAAATCATCTTGGCTCTGTCTAAATATATTCTCAGACATCTGACCAGATCCACACGATGTAAGGTTGTTTGTTTTTTTTTGTTTTGTTTTCTTTGTTGGTAGGGGGTTTAAAGCAAAAAGATGGAAGGACAACATCCTGGCTAAGATTAAACTCAGACAAAATGTTAGTGTGAAAGAGGAGGGTTTTGATGCAAGTACAGTCTTGTCTTGATGAAACACCATGTGCGGAGAGACACATAAAAGAGCCTGTAATTCACCAACTCTCCTAGCAGAGGTAACTGCCGCGAGGAGATTTGTTTTCGGCGTCAGACAATTCCTCTTCCAATGGCTCAAAGAAACAGAGTTCACAGCTGTTGCAAAACTAGATTTAAATCCCATGGGGGAATTAATTCGGATACTGGGTTTGGTTTTGGTGATAACGCCGCTAAAAGAGTAGACCAGATAGCCGACAAGGCTGACACGGTTGTACCTTCAGTGACACAGGCTTCAACCCCTTCTTGAATCTCTCCTGAAGAAAATCCAGAATGCGTTCAGGAGATATCAAGGTTCTGCTGAGATGGCCATCACTGCACCACTTGTACAAGATGGACCAGACTCTGTAATAGATCTTGGAAGTTGAAGGGCGACGACCAGCCAGAATGGTAGCTATAACTGTTTCAGATAAACCCTTATCTCAGAGAGCTTTCAGCCTTCAAGCACTCAGCCTCAAGAATGCAGGATGTGGATGTACTAGAGGCCCCTGTGACAATAGATCTGTAATGGCTGGCAGTGGTATTGGAGGTAGAATTGATATTTTTTTTTGAGGTCAGAATACCACACCTTTCTTGGCCAATCAGGAACAATGAGGATTACACTGGACTTGTCTCTTTTGAATAACATCTGATAAGCTAGTTGAAATTTCCATGGTAATCTAAGAGCTTTGTGTCCCACCGATCTGCCAGATTTCCAATGAGACAGGAATCTTGGACAGTGTGTTCTCTTTGGAAGTCATTAGGTCTATTGTAGGTTTCCCCAACATTGATCTCACCTTCAGGTAGACTTAATTGTTCAGAGTCCATTCTCCTGGATCTATGCTTTGGCGACTGAGAAAATCTGCTTGACTGTTGAGGTTCCCAACAGATACACAGCTGTCACGGCTTGCAGATGTTTCTCTGCCCAGTGAAGAATTTTTAGTGTCCACCTATTGAGGGCCAGGCTTCTTCTTCTGCCCCGATTTAAGAGATATGGCACTGTCATGACAAAGTCTAAGCAAATCATTACTGATCTGAGCTTTAGGACTTCCCTTAGAAGTTGATGAGCATTCCAAACTGCAGTGAGTTCCATAACATTGATGTGCAGGGCACTTCAGATTCCCTGAACTTCTTTCTTGTTCCAAATACCGCATCATCCTGTCTTGCTGGCGTCCGTGTACACTATCTGCCAGTTGGGGTCCTGTAGGGATCTTTCCCTTGTAAGATTGGATGGGCAGTACCATCAACTCAGTTCTTGTCTGGTGTGATGAAGGATAGGAATTTTCTGATGAGGGCTGTGTGGCTTCTTCTTGAAATACATTAGGAAGTTGTACTGAGTAAGAAGACTGTGTTCAAGACCAAGGTAGCACCTGCTGTGCTGAGGACAGGTTCCCTAGGTGCTTTGAGAAGGCTTTCACAGACAAAAAGTCTCTGAAGAAAGAGAGTTACTCTGTCTAGCAGACGGGACTTCCTGCCAGTGGAGAGCACTGCTTGCTGTAGGACTGTGTCAAACTATATGCTTCAAAACACCAGCTTCTGTGAAGGAAGCAGTTGACTTTTCTTGGTATTGATTATCCATCCCAGGTGCTGTAGAAGGTCTATATGCTGCTTTGTACTTGATACTGTCAGAGATCTTGATTCTTCCGCAATTAGTATGTTGCCTAGATAGAGGTAGAACACAACTTTTTCATTGATGAAGTACCTCCATAGCAATGGCCAACACCTTTGTGAAGATTACTGGTGCGGACGATAGACCGAAAGGGAAGAACTCAATATTGGTAGCAGTTTCCGAATATGTGGAATCTCAGGAATATCCTGTGAGATGGCAGTATCTGTATGTGTCAACATGCATCCTTGAGGTCTATCCTTGTTAGGAATGCTTCTGCATGGACTAAAAAGAATGCAGACATGACTGTTTCCATCTTGACCTTTCTTACTTGTATGAGTTGATCTCCTTTAAATCTAGGATCAGACGTAAATCCGCTGAAGGCTTTGAAATGGTGAAAAGCGTTTAATAGTACCCATGAGGCTTCCTTTTCCTTTGGTACTAGTTTGATCACTTTGTTGAGCAGGAGAAGTCAAAATGCCTTCTTAATCCTGGCTGCCATGTGGTTGTTCCTGATAATCGATGTTCTGAACCTTTGTCTGTTAGGGACAGTTTGAAATTCCAGTATGTACCCCATCTCTAGGATTCAAAGAGCCCATCTGTCTGGATTGATTTCTTTACAGGAGTCCTGCAATAACTCCAGTCTGCCCCCTACTGGAGAAAGAGATGGGGCAAGCAGTGTTTCATTGGACATTCCTTTGACCCTTGGGTTCTCTCCAGAATTCCTTTCTGGCTCTAGACTTGGCACCTTGTCCATTTACTCGTTGACGTTGGTCATACGTTCTTCCAGGTCTCTAGTGCCTGGCATCTCAAAAGGACTGTTTTCTAATGTTAGTTCTGGAAGGACAGCCTCTAGTTCTGCACGGAGGTAAAAAATTACTTACACCTTGATGACTGTTTGATGATATCTTCAAGCTGAACAACTTATAACCTGGAAATGGTAAAGAAACCAAATTATTCTTTGAGGATGCATCTGCCACCCAAGCCTTGACCCATAGTGCCCTCCTTGCTGTAACAGAAAGGTATGATGACCGGGCTATGAACTTGATGTTATCCAGTGATGCATCATATGAAAAGTTAATCACATACTTTCGAAGACAGATCTTTCAGGAGTCGAGAACTTGACAGCCGACTATTTTTTCTTCGAATTACATCAGCTAAATGCGCAAGGTGTGGAATACACATGCCATTGCTTTGGCGGTCTTAAGGGTGTGTCCTATTAATGCAAACTATTTCTTGAGTGAACCGTCTGCCGTTTGTCCATAGGGTCTCTTAACATGGTGCAATCTTCCAACAGTAATTTCATTCTACTTGTGATCTGTGCAATAGCAGCGTCAACTTCAGAAGGGGTTGTCCAAGGCCCTGTTTCGTCTTTTGAAAAAAGATAGAATGTTTGAAACTTTCTGGACATTCCAGATCTCGTCACCCAGTTTCCATTCTTTAGAGATGATCTGCTGAATGGAGCTATGGATAGGAAATAAGTGAGCCTCCATCTTATAGCCAATGAATGACATATCCATAAAGTTTAAGTCTTTTCGAGTCTCAGCGAGGCCTAGGGTTTTTCTCATTGCCCTTATTAGCCCTTCCATTTTTTCTGGACTAAAGTTGCCAGATTTTTCTGTTATCTCCCCTTCTTCCTCTGATGATATAGCAGACTCCATTTCAGTGATGATGCCTTCATAATCTTCCTCTGTTAAATGAGAGGCACTTTTGTAAGGGTCAGAGGCCCTTGAGCTCCGTTTGACTCCTGCATGGACTCCTCCTTCATCCATCCCCCACCACCAAAAAAATAAATAAAAAATTTGAGATGGAACGTCATTGGCAGATATTTTATGAAGGCATACTGAACAAAGCTTAGCAGTCTCAGATATGGGTAGATAAGAGTCACAACCAGCACACACTTTCATTTTAGGCACAGCTTTGTCTTCCTTAGGGGTATCAGCCCCAGGTTTTGTCTTATCTCTTTATCTTCTTTAGCAGACATGGTATAGGAAAGCTTCAACTTATACTATAAAGGTATTTGGAATATGCATAAAATTCACAGCAAACTGAATAGCCGAATTAGAACAACATAATACAACAAAATTTAAGACACAGGATATAGATTAAACGGACTTACATAGCCGCTCCATGTTCCCCACACCCTCTGCTTAAATATAAAAGCAGAATACGGTGTTTCCAGTTATGCGTTCCACTGCTGGAACACACGCACCCAAATTTCCTGGCTGGAGGCTGAATAAAAGGCATGTAATTTAACCAGCGCCTCTGTTTGCTGTGTAATGCTGGGTCAGGGGAGGGATGCAGCAGTGACTTCCAGCTATCGGCTTCTTGCTCAAGCAAGGTGTGGACTCATGCAACCCCTGAACAAAGGTATCTGATCCAAATTAAGTCTTCTCCGCTAATGGAGCCCGTGTTTAGGGCAGATCACATAGGTAAATTAAATAAAATAAATAAACAAAAAGAAGATTCCCTTACAAGTAGGGATAGAGAGAGGAACTAAAGCCTCCATCCTCATAGGACCAAAATAACTGAAGGGAGGAGGCAAACTGGATACTTATATATTTTAATTCTGGTCCTACCCGATGGAAGGTGGAGCTAACAACCACAGTACAATGGCAGGGATTGGACACAGAGGAATTGTTTTTTTTTTAATTTTTTTACTTATTTTGCGAATATCACACTCTGTTGGAAACATTTGTGTTAGTTATGAAAGTATAAATTATTATTATTTTTTTTAAAAAAGGCCTGAATCCCAAGTAACTAGTTTACCATCTTTACATTACTGTACAAGATAGACTTGGGTTGGCTTTAGAAATCACAACCTCTGTAGCTTGCACTAAAAAGTGTGTAAAGTAATCACTGGTGCACTAATGAAGCACCACACCTCTGTATATTTTTCCCCTCTAGTTCTTGAGGATGAATTACAGTTCTACTGGGTATAGAAAGAGCACACACAACAAGAGTCAAGCTGGACCTCGTCTAGCTTTGTCTTAGCAGTCAGATTTATTGTCTGGTATTTGTCATTGTTGCATCGATCAGGCTCGGGGGGGGGGGGGGGGCACTGGCTGCTTATCAAACTTTTTTTTTCTTTCCCAAACCCAGAAAATAACTGGCAGTACCACAAGAAAGGGCTCAGGTTTTTTATTTATTTTTTTGTTGTTCTTGGCAGGGTCACTAGAAATCACGGGTTGATGCTTTCTGTCCTACTCCCAAGTACAGACAGACAACCTGTGTGAACCAGACTCTTGTGTACTAGCACTACTTACAGCATCTACCATTGACTTCCATGGGGGAGAAGAAAAAAAAAAAAAAAAAAAAGGGCAGAAAATTGTAACTTGCTCAAGGGAAATTTCCCATTTGGTGAGTAGTATGGTCTTCCATTTTTATTTTAAGGCAGGAAGCTGCCTATTCCTACTCTGAACAATATGGAAAATTATGACTGTGGGTTTGAATACAGATTTGATGTTTCCTCTGTGTCCAATACAACGGCAATGGGGTATTGACTCCACCCTCCAGCTGGTAGGACCAATAAATTATAAAAGTGTCAGTTCCTCCCTCTTTGCTCAGTTATTTGGTCCTACCAAAGCTTGAGGACGGAGGTCTTACACCTCTTTTAAGCTCCATCTTGTGTTCTAATGTTATTGCCACAAAGAATTTATTCAGCATTTTTCTTTATTGTTTTGGTTCCCTCTATGCAATTTGCTTACATCGCATTTTGCAAATTTGAACATCTGTCCTCATCCCTGCCCTTATACACTAAGAGTTGCATGGATCTATGTGCATACCCAGAATATTCTTACCTTTCAAGGTATTAAGCATTCTTATGCCTCCACGCTCCTTTCCATCCTGTTTCTGGTGACTTGCTGCTGTCTGCCGGTCAAAGGACAGGAGCCCACTTATTACACGCGCTTATTCAACCTCCACAGGAAGTTGTCGCGCGTGTGTTCCAATGATGGAACGCAGAAGCTGGAAGCAGCGGGGAGCCAGCCCAGACGAACTGGGGAACTCTGTAATGGCGTGTGGATGGGAAGTCCATAAATACAAGCTTGTGGGACTCTTCTAATGGCTAATATGTGTTATGGTACAGCTATCTCTGGCACTGTATAGCTAGTCAACTTTGTATCTAGCATTAGAGAGCAGCATATCTTCTAAAGGAGAGAAAGAGGACAAGCAGAAGCAGTCTGCCGATTCCCCTAGAGAGGATAAAACTCTTTCCAACCGTAGAAGTTGTGCGGGATGTGAAGCAAAACTTTCTCCCTCTGATCAGGCAAAGCTTTGTCCTGAGTGCACTAGAAAGATTTCTGCACCTGAGGTTCCATCCCAGTTCCAGGAATTTCTGGGATGGATGAAAAATTCTATGCAAGAAACTTTTAATTCTTTGCAGGAAACTTCTAGGAAAAGACAGCCCCCTTCTGACCCAGATGAAGGACCTTCTCATTTATTAGAAGATGATGACTTCCCTAGCATAATAGACTCCGCACCATCAGCCGAGGAGGGGGAAATAACGGATGATAATGGTTCCTTTTGTTTTGACAAAACTGGTACGTGCCATGAGAAAGACCCTGGGTTTGGAGGAAACACAAAGAGAAATGAACACGGCCTTTACTGGCTACAAAAAGGAGGTACCCACGTTTCCAGTCCACAGTTCCATCCAAGACATGATTAATACTGAGTGGAAAATAGGGGACAAGAGTCCACAACCCACAAGAAGAATGAACCGTATGTACCCCTTTAAAGAGGAAGACACAGGCAGTTGGGTTTCAGCACCTAAGGTTTATGCTGCAGTGGCTCAAATGTCTAAGAGTACTACGCTATTAATGGAAGATGGTACTACCCTCAGGGACCCAATGGACAAATGGGCTGATGCGGCTTTGAAGAAACAGTTTTCAGTCACTGGACAAAACCTGAAAACAGCTACGGTGTTTTCCGTACTCTGAGAATATGGATGGCAGATTTTGAGGAGAAATTGGATTCATCTGTCTCCAGGTCCAGACTTCTGAAAGAGCTTGCACCCATAAAAGATGCCATAAAATTTTCATGCGATGCCTCTTTGGATAGCATCCGCAGTTTGGCAAAGTCATCAGCTCTATCTATAACCACTCGTAGAGCTTTATGGATCAAGTCCTGGGAAGAGGATGCTACTTCCAAGAACAAGGTGGTATCCCTTCCATTTACCGGCGGTAAACTGTTCGGAAGTCAATTGGAGGATATCATTCGACAGTCCTCAGGAGGAAAGAGCCCCTTTCTCCCACAACAGAGACGTAATAGACCTTCTCCGATTAGATCTACATCCTCAAAGAAACAGTCCTTTCGGGAGTCAAGAAGATATAGACCAGGACGATCTTATGATCAAAGACAAAGAGGAGCTGCGCAAAATAGGGCCAGAGGTCATAGGGACTGTCAGAGGAAGTCCAGATTCTCTCAGAACCAACAATGAAGGCCAGTTGATCCCGTCTATTTTTCCAGTGGGGGGCAGGCTGGAAAAATTCAGGATTGTATTGGAAGATCTGGTCCCAGACAGATGGGTGCAGCAAATCCTGCAGACAGGGTATAACTTAGAATTCAAGACTGTCCCAGTAAAGAGCAAATTCGGATCTACCAGAATCAGGAACCCCAGGACTGCATTCCTCATGAAAAAGGCTGTGCAGTATCTTCTCTCCAACAGAGTGATCGAGCCAGTTCCGAAGACACAAGAATACCGTGGCTTTTATTCCACAGTTTTCTCGGTTCCCAAGCCTTCCGGGGATTTACGCATTATCTTGGATCTAAAAGGAGATCAATTCTTATCTCAAGCTACAAAGGTTGAAGATGGAGACTGTTATGACCACTCTAAAGATAGTACAGCCATGTTCCTTCCTAACCAGGATAGACCTCAAGGACGCCTATTACCATGTTCCAATACAACTGTCCCACAGAAGATTCCTGAGGTTCCATGTTTTTCAGAAGCATTACCAATACAGAGTACTACCATTCGGGTTAGCTTCGGCCCCAAGAGTTTTCACAAAGATATTAGCAGTGGTGATGGCAGCATTATGATGGGAACAGATCAATGTATTACCTTATCTGGACGATCTCCTCATTATAGAGGACTCAAGAAGCAAAGCAAGAAACAGCACAGTAAGGTATCTAGATCTTCTTCGGAGCCTAGGCTGGCTAATAAACGAAGAAAAGAGTCAACTTATTCCAACACAGGAACTTGTTTTTCTAGGAATACTCTTCAACACCCAGATGGGACTAGCCACACTATCCCAGGAGAGACAACAACGGCTTCACCATCAAATATCAGCATTTCTGAAGCATCAGGTGCAAACAGCACAGGAGTTCTCAGTTCTATTGGGGAATTTAGCATCTGCACATCAGATTGTTCCTTGGGCCAGGTCCCAAAGTCGTTTGACTCAGCTAAATTATCTTCTAGACTTCAGAGTGGATCCATCCAACACCACACTGAAGATCCCAGTGCTCCCATCCACAAGATGGGAGCTAAGATGGTGGTGTCACCCTCTCCACATTGCTCAAGGAAAAAGTCTAAAGTCCATACAATGGGAGACCATCTGAGAAGATGCAAGCAAGACAGCCTGGGGAGGTGTATGGAGACAGAAGTCAACCCAAGGAAGATGGACATCCAGAGAAAAAGACCTTCACATAAACATCTTAGAACTCAAAGCAGTCTGGTACTCTCTTCACTAGTTTCACAGTACCTGTCCAACCGGGGGGGGGGGGGGGGGGGGGCGACAAGAAGCAGAACTTTAAACCAGTTGTCACTCAGGATCCTACACTGGGCAGAGAAACACCTAACAGCACTGACAGCCTCATATCTATCCGGAAACAAACATTCAGGCGGACTACCTCAGCAGGAGTCGAATAGATCCGGGAGAGTGGTCCCTAGACAACCAGGTTTTTCTACAGATTGTACAGAAATTCGGCAACCCTCAGATAGTCCTTATGGCATCAAACAAAAATGCAATAGTATGAAGGCACAATTACCCCATAACATCAATGTAACCCCCAAAAAGCATACATGATCTAAAAAAATTTTAAAAAAGTGGAAATTTTGAGCCCTGGAATATTTCACTGTATTCATTAGCAAAACGTCTTCTGGCAAAAATGGCATCCCATTGGTAAGATCTGACATAAGTGGGTGCCAGAAACACACAACTACAATCTTTTACTTTTCTAACATTTTTCAAGTAAGGCCGGCCATATGTATGTATGTATGTGTGTGTGTATATATATATATATGTGTGTGTGTGTGTGTGTTGTTTGGGGGGGTGATGAGGGGTTAGGTACTGTATGTGGTTATGTCTACTAGTGGGCAGCAAAGCAAGCATGGAGGTGATGAGGGGAGGTGAGATAGACACAGATCCTCCATATGCACTACTAGTGTGCACTGTATGCCGTCACCCCCCCGCCACATACACTTCGATTACCAGTCTGACTCTACCAGTTGGCAATGGAAACAGGTTGGGGGAATGGGACTGCCAGTGGGCTGTGGGACCAGGCAGGGGGGCTAGGGTATGGGAGGAATGTAGGCATTTTGTGTGCATGCCACAGGGGTGTCCAATGCACTACAAAGCAATGCATTGGATCCCCTGTTGCACACAAAGAGTTATTTTTTTTTTCATTATTATTCTTACCTTGTTGGGGGGGGGGGGGATGTATTAGGACCACTCCTGATGCACCCCCAACAAGGTCTAAATAAAAAAATAAATAAATAAAAAATAATAAAATAAAAATGTATTTGTGAGTGTCACAGGGTACACAACACACTGCAAAGCACTGCATTGGACCCCCTCCCAGTGGAACATGCAGGTTTTTTTTTTTGGTATTTTCTGCCAAATATTTTTTGTGTAAACCTCTTTGGGGGGGCATCAGAACCCCTCCTGATGCCCCGCATTGAAGTCTGAATAAAATAAAATATAAAAAAGGGGTGGGGGAGGAAGGAATCCAATGCATTGGATCTTTCTGGCACAACAGAAGGTTCACTTTTTTTTTTTTTAATCATACCTTGTTGGGGGCATCAGGACCATAGGACAAGTGATCCTGATGCCCCCCCCAAGAGTGCCAGGCAACTTTTTCTTTCTACCATGCGGCCACTGCAAGCCGGTTATACCGGCTTATGTAGTGATCGCATTTAAGAAGAACAAAGTACGAGCTTGGCACATCAGGTACAGCTGTCCAAATTAGTAAGTTGTACCCACTTGGCACTCTAGGGGTTAAGAAACTGTTTACGAGAGGTGAGAGTTCCCCTTTAATAAACAGTTACGAACCGACCTGTGATAACTTCAATGAAACATCTGTCAGCATTAAGATTACCCTTCTTTTATCAACAGGAAAAGCTTTTAGAGTATTTTTCATGGTAAAATATCGCTATTCTTTTAATTTCACATCTCTAATGCACTGATTCATAGTGCATTGCATATGTCAATAACATCAGATGGGTCGACTGCAAACCAGACGGCTATCAAAATGTTTTAGCAAATTACACTGGGAACATTTGCCTCCACATTGAAGGACAAGTCCAGTAGTAAAATAAATTAGATCTCGGGAATTATTAGGTGGAATCACAGAGCAACTCAGAGAAACCATCCTAGGTGAGTCAAAAGAAAAAATAAAAAAGTAGATTATTACAGAACACATCAAATTTAAGACTTGGGAAATGTGATGTTTTCAGTCCTCTTGCCATCCCTCTTGTGCCCAGTCAGGGAATTCAGCAGAAAAATCAAAGTCAGCTCCCTTATAACGTGAGGCATGAAGATACATAACCAGGTCTCTGGGAGATGGATCTGGTCTTAAAAGCCTACACTCCCCACACAATGAGTCCCTCAGCGCTTGTTTACTCTCTTCTTCGGCGCTATAAGTTACGTTCATACAAATAGTCTCCTCAGTTGCTTTCTGACCATTCAAGGTCGCCGCTAACACATCAGGCTTTGCTTCCTCCTTTGGTTCAGTATCTGTTAACTCACTGGCCACTGGGAATATATCCTTTGACTGTGTGGAGGATTTTAACTCAACACTGTCCTTTTTTTGAAGGCCGAGCTGAACATCATCTTCAGAAATATCCAGTATATAAAGGCTCTGCTTAGATTTATGCTCCTCCACTAAAGACCTGAGCAGTTCCTCATTAGTTTTATTGATTTCACCCCCTTTTCCTCTCTTGGGGCCCCAGGCTTGTGTATTGTAGATTGGATCATTGACAATCGGATGTCCCAGATATTGCAAATGAACCCTGATTTGATGTGTCCGACCAGTATAAGGGAAGCACATTACCACACTAGAACTGCCATTGTAACTGAGCCTCTTGAAGACCGTTTTGCAAGGTTTGCCTTTAGGATCCACACGGCACACACCAATCTTGTATGATACAACCAGGATGGGTTCCTCACACGTAACCTCTTCTTCAGGAAATTCACCATATACTCTGCACACATACTCCTTCTCAAGCTGTAATTAGAAAACAATGGGATATTATGAGAAAGGTCTACTTCAGTTTGCAAATGAAAAAATAAAATTACCATTTTGCCACACATCCTAAAACAGTAGGTTACATACCAACATTATATATATATATATATATATAAAAAAAAGAGTACATGTTCAAAAGAAAATGCAGTCTTAAGACGTTCTCAACTCCTGTCTTCAGGACCCACCAACCGTCCAGGATTTAATGATTTCCTTGTTAGAGCACAGGTGAGTTAATCAATGTGAATGAGCCTCTGATCACCACACATGTGCTCTAGCAGAGAAATCCCTAAGTCCTGGCCTGTTAGTGGGTCCCGAGGACAGGAGTTGTGAAACACTGCTTTAGAGAAATTGTCAGAGACTTTGTCCTGGGGAGCATACAGGGTTAATTCTAATTCTAGAAATTAACTGAAATTCTGTTTAAAATGTGTTCAAAGTATCTCCTGTTAAAATATTCAGGGGCCTCTATGAGGGAGAAATAACTAAATGACAGTTATGGTGATGAACTGAGTTTGCTAGACATTCTTAGTGTCTAGAAGGTGGTTTTATCTTATGAGAAAATTACTGCCCTATGAAAACGTCTGGAAAAAATGGCAGATTTATATGACCTTTAATGTCCTCTTACATACATCATTGATAACATAAAAGCTGATTATATGTAAGAGTTTAAGTAGAGTAAGAGTGCCATCTAGAGTCTTGAGAACATCATGACTGGGATTATCCACATTCCTTGAATAATTAGGGATATATTAATATCCAATCAGTGCAGACTGGTGATGTCACGGTATAATGAGATGGATCTTTGTCCAATCATCAGACAAAGGTGGGGATTACTGATAAGGCAAAAATTGTCAATATAATGCAAGATAATCTTAGTTCAGGGACTTCACTTCCCGAATAAGAAACTCCTGGGTGATTCCTGACAAAAGAAGGCTTTGCTGATTAAATTCCTGATCCTGCCATCTCACAGAGAAATACAAAGAAATCTTAATTGGTAACCATATCATTTATTCATTTAGATTCATTTAATCCAGAATTTCATAATTTTTCTTCTGTTTGAAGAAACTTAAATAGCCTTATAATTGTCTTAAATGGACTGGCCAACCATCTGCGATAATTGTGGTTTTGGGAAGATAATAGTTAATATTTGATATAGGATATTCTTTGAATCCAGTTATTAACCCTTTAACCACTATTTGTCTGCTGTTAGTGGTGTTTTCTTTGGAATTCTCTGTATATGTGCTAGGCTTATATTTTGTAAATTGGAAGGTTAACTCAATAGACAAAATAACTTCTGGGTGTGGCATCTATTTTAAACATGTGGATTAACCCTTGGAGTGCCTATAGGTTTTATATATATGTTGCTGTAGTCAAAATTATGATAAATGTTGCATGAAGTAATTTTAAGTAGATAATCTGTGTGATTTTGATTGACTATATTAATTGCAATTTATATATTTTATTCAGAGGTATTCAGTACTGAATTCAGTAGATAATTAAATTATAGTGATTTAAATCTGGGATTCTATTCCAGTTCTCCTCTAAATTTGATTATTATTGATATATGATACAAGGAATTGTTAGAGGAATTATTTAATTCATCTCACAATACCCCTTACATCATAATTGGCATAGTCTATACAGTTTCTGGGGCAGAGGTATTAAGAGACACTGCGGCCAACTGTATTATATTAATTGTAACAATCAATTAACCTGTTCTATGCTGCTGAATGCAATTATTGTTATTATACCTCTGAATATACCTATGTGTGGTTAACCCTTGCACCGCTGGTAATCTTTATGATAATAAGTGTGGTTTGATTTTCTATGTACTTTTTATAATTGCTAATCACTTATATTTTTCATAGTTGCTGATACTTGTATATATATTGTATTTTAATAAAATATATATATTTCTGCACAAATATGAAGGATTGATTCTTGTGATCAATTCGTTACTGTGAAGTAGCGTGTCAATACATATTAAAGATAAAGTTCTCAAATTATTTTATTGTCAATTGCCTATTTAAGTGAAGAAATCCAACCTGAGTGGTTCTCTGTTTTAACCCTTTGGATACCTTCATATAAATAGCCCGACAGAAATGGTCTTAAAAAGTTTTAGAAGAACAGTAAACACCAACATGCAAAGCTAGCGGTAGCCAATCATGGTCTTCAAGAGCTACCATGACATCCCAGTTGAAGAACAGTGGATGATTTAATGCCCCCCTCACTTCTGGTGCTCATTCAGGGATATCCTAAAAAGCACACACTTATAAAGCTGTCAAGGATCAGGGTTGGCTACCCATGTGCTAAGCTAATTAAAATGCAGGCTATGTGCCCCTGACTACTGCTAACTTGTTTCAATAACACAAGAGTTAATAATTAGAGTGGTATGTCTGAACCCTTACCGTTTCCATACAAATAAGGAGAATCCTCCAAATTCCTGACTGATTAGCACCCAACTCTGTGGGAGCAGCCAATGTCACAAATGCTCACAGAACCAGTGTGCACTTGCAGAGCTGAAATCTCACAGGATTTCAGCTCTGAGCAAGTGTGCAAATGTTATGGAGATCGAGACATCTGTCAGCTCCCACAGGGCCAGACACAAATCAGAGAAGCAAAGTGGAGGCTCCCTCTCCACAGTCTTAGTAAACTGGTGTGGGTTTGGCACTTCAGCTTGGTAAGCATTAGTCCCTGAGCTACCAGAGAAAGTGATGGTAGTCAGGGGCATAAAACACATGTTTATAGTTTGCATTAGAGTTTATGCTTCCTTTAAAGGGATAGTATTACTTCAAAATTACTATCCCTCATATTGTAGCCCTTAATAAACTGAGTTAAATGACACCAGCAGCATCTCTCAAACCTTTATGGTTTAAGAGATAGCCGCTTTCAAAGTTTCCTCTCCCCTGCTGTCAGCGTTCTGCTGCCAGCAGGAGAATCCGGTCTCTGAATCAAGCGGAGGCTCTTCAGCAGAGCAGATGATATGTTATGGAAGGAAAAAGGATTCATTGAAACAGTCTTCTGCGTGTGCTTGGTAAACAAGCACACGTAGAAGACTGTTTCAATGAATCATTTTTCCTTCCATAATGAGATATCTGCTCTGTTTAAGAGCCTCCGCTTGATTCAGAGACCGGATTCCCCTGATGGCAGCAGAACGGTGACAGCAGGGGAGAGGAAACTTTGAAAGCGGCTATCTCTTAAACCATAAAGGTTTGAGAGATGCCGCTGGTGTCATTTAACTCAGTTTATTAAGGGCTACAATATGAGGGATAGTAATTTTGAAGTAATACTATCCCTTTAAAGTGGATCACCCTATATTAAGTCCCACCCCGCAATAATTAGGCATAAGTGCCATGTTCTGAAGAAATCCTCATTTTTCAGAGACTGACGGCCAGGCTTCTTGCTTTAGAGCAGTCTGCGCGCCTGTGCCATCAGTCCCTTCTAGTACCTTAAGGTATCATGCAATGCCTCCTAGAGAAGACCAGGACAGACAGCGCAAGCTCCTCTAAGCCAAGATGTCTGCATGCAAGCCTGGTCACCGGTTTCAGGAGAAGGTGGATTACTTCAGAACTTGGTACTTGTGCCTGATAAAAGTGCCATTAAGATCCTAAATCGCCATATGCCTGATAATGGGGGGGGGGGCGTTGTCTTAATATAGGGTGATAGTTCCGCTTTAAAGGGATTAATGTTTGAACATAAATGCAGCTCTGATTATTCCTCATAGTTTCTGTACCATGTAGAGCATTATTATAATTATATTATGATACATCAGCTAAATAAGTACAATTGATTGTGGTTAGTGTCCACTCTATTTTTATTTATTTTTAAATCTTTTCTCTGTCCATCATCATATTCCTGGGGTCTGAGAAAAGCATGGCTACGCAAAAAAAAAAAAAAAAAAAAAAAAAAAAAAAAAAAATATATATATATATCTTAGGCCAGAATTCCCGGATAGCCATTTAACTTAAACCCCTTCAGTGGCAGCGGCTTGGGCCATTTCCTGTACCCTATAGGCCAGACATATTTACATCCTTTTTTTGCTATCCATCTTTTTAGGCTTGATTTCCTCTGGCAAATTTCTAGTTACAAATGGAAAACTATATATCGATTTTTTCAGAACATTTGTTTTTGAAGTTATCTGCATGCACTAAAATGGTTATAACCATAAAAGATATGCAGGAAAAGTAGAGAAACCATGCCATTTTTGAAAGAAGATAACCTGTCACTTGCCTTCTTACCCCAAGCCTGGTGCGCACAAATGTTTTCAGAAGGTGGGGCTAAAGGAAAAAATAGCATTTTTTTTGTAATAAAACAAAAGCACATTTCCACCCCTACAAATGTACTGAATTCGGTGAAAACTATGGGATTTCCAACTGTTTGTTAGCTAGTGCTCTTATGAGAACAATGTCACCCCCTTGGTATGAGAGTTGACATAAGGTGGGGCTACAAGTACAAAACTACACCTACAACAACCTCTAATTTCTCTAACATTTTCAAGATAACCTGTCGCATCGAATTAGGGGTCACTTGCCTTTCTACCCCTACATTAGCGTGTACAACTATTTCCAGAATGTGGTGCTACAGGCAAAACACATTTGGTTTTTTTTTGTTTTTTTACAAATCAGTCACTTCAAAGATACTAAAATGGTTCAACACCATGGGGATTTCCTAGGAGGACCTCCTGCCACCCTAAGAAAAATGGCACCCCACTGCCTTGAATAACCATACTGGGTTCCAGGAGTGTGGGTATCAGCGGAACAAGGTTTGGGAAGTAAACAGTGTATGTGTGATTCTTTTGCTACCAGCTGAAACAAGCTAGGTGGTCAGATGTGCAGACCTGTGACTGCCATTGAAGCCAGGTGTGTGTGTGTGTGTTGGAGACATCTTGTGTGCATGCCACAGGGGACCAAAGAAATAATAATAATAAAAAAAAAGTCCTGCGCCACAGGTGTGTGTGTGGGTGGTCTGCTTGGGAACCCCCCTGTGACAAACACAGGGTTAATTTTTTTTTTTTTTCCTGTTTTCATTTTTATTACAGACCTTATTTAGGGGCTTCAGGAACCCTCCTGATGCCCCCAATGATGTCTGAGAAGAACAATATTGCACCCAAAGACTTTAGTTTCTTTGAAGCGGTAGAAATGTAAAACATGTGTTTGTATTCATATAGCGCCAACTTTTGAAAATATTTGTGCACTACACAGCCCAGGGATAGAAAGGCAAGTGACCCCTCATTTGATGCGGCTGAATGTCTACTTTCCAAAATGTTATTATACCTTGCATATATTTCCTTCCTGTTTTTAATAGTTATGAACATTTTAGTACAGGCAGACATTTTCAAATAAAACATTAGGTGTAGTTATGTGCTTCTGGCACCCCTACAGTATATCATCTCATACCAATGTGGTGCCATTTTTCTCCTTTGAGCACTAGCTAATGAGTACAGTTGGAAATTCCATAGTTTTCACAGATTGCAGTACATTTGTAGGGGTGGAAATGTTTTGCACCACATCTGGAAACATTTGTGCACACTAGGCTTGGGGGAAGAAGGTAAGTAACCCCTCATTTGATGCGGCAGGTTATCTTCTTTTCAAAATGATATGATTTGCCTACCTTTTCATCACTTCTGTAGGTGTTCTAACCATTTTAGTACAGGAAAGTCATGTTTGAGAAAGTGTTAGAAAAATCAAAGGCTGCAGTAGGCGTAGTTTTGTACTTCTAGCACGTCTTGCGCTCCTGGTGATTAGGGCTCTGCACTAGCCATAGACGTAGGTAAAACAATGCAAATTTGTTATTTTTGTACTTGGGGACTCGAGGCATTTTCAAATAACTGAAACTTTCACAATTAAGGTAAATGTTCTTGATATACAGTATGTTATTTTAGCAAAATAAGTAAGGTTTCATTTTTTTATAATTATGACATCATAGCTTTTTGCACAATGCCAAGTTCACTTCATGTAAGGTACCATGAAAAAACTCAATTCATTCTGGGGGAAAAAACACAAACAAAATATATAGGTGTAAATAGAAATTTCCCAGCAGAAATCAAGCTTAAACAGATGGATAGCAAAAATGCTGAAAATGTGTCTGGCCTACAGGGTACAGGAAATGGCACAAACCTCTGGCACTGAAGGGGTTAAATACTGCATACAAACATCTCAGAGCTATAGAGAGAGTTACACTGCATCAGTATCCCTGTTTTCACAGTACCTGATAGAAAGGTTAAAATCACAATATGAAGTTTTACATTTTACAATGTACGTCACTGTGCACATGAAAACATGCTCTTTAGATTTTAACCCTTTGAGTGAAAGAGTGGTACGCAACGCATTTCTTTGCAATGCGTTGCGTACCGTTCTGGCACTTAAAGGGTTAAGTGTTTGCCGTTACCTTAAAAAGACAGAGAGCAAAATACTATTTTCCTACAAGGATATTTAACCAAATCATCTGCACTGAATTTATAACTATTTCCTATCTGCTCTCTTAAACTGTATAGTTATGATGTAATTTTATGCTGAAGTTGATCCCTCCAGCCCCTTTTCCAGACGTCTGCATTTCAGACTGAGATCCGACAGCGGATCACGACGAGGGGCAATCTTCAGTTAGTATTAGGGAAAATCTGCCCTGCTTCAACAAGGGCGACATGTTTTTCCCTTATACTGACTGAGGGAAGATTGTCCCTTCTGATTTTAGATCTGAGGGGTGGCCACAGCAGAACAGGAAAAGGGGTGACAGGGATCTTCAGCATAAAATGACATTGTAACTATACCATTTTGCAGAATAAGAGCATCAGCCGGCAGTACTATTACTTATGTTCAACAAACTGAGCTACGTTGCCAAGAAATATTACTATCCACTTTAACTGCTAAGCAGCCCATCATAAAACAATGCAATGCTGTTGTAAGGGTGAAAAAACTTGAAAGGCCCGTTCAAAAGAAAAGTGGAGGAATTGTGGGGTAAACCAATTGCACAAAAGGGGAAACTAAAAATTTCAAATTTCCCAGTAACTTAAAGGGGAACTATCACACCAAATAAAGTTACTCTCCCATAATTAGCCTTCTAGCGATAAGCTTAACAATGGTACTGTTCTCCAGAATAATTACCACGTTCCTCAGAAATCCTACTGACGTCCATGCAACAGAGCAGACATCATTGTTTACAGACATCTGATTGCCCACGCTGTCAGTCCCGGTCTCCTCTAAGAGGCGTTGCACGGTACCTTTAGGTAACAGAAGGGACTGACAGCGCAGATGCACAGATGCCTCTAAAGTGATGTTGCCTGGCTGTCGGGGGGGGGGGGGAGAAACTCTGAGGTGATAGTTCCCCTTTAAATGTGAACTTTAACAACTTGAATGCTAACAAGGTATCCAACGCATTGAGACCTTGCTAGCATTCAAGAGGCTAACATCACCATTTAAAATCAACAGGGATTTTTAGTTCCGCTCTGTAGTGCAGTTAGTTTGTCCCACAATGCCTACACATTTCTGTACAGCCTAAAGTGTTCACAGCCCCATTTAAATCACTGGTAATTTGGGGAATTTATATTTCTCGTTTATGGTTCAGTTAGATTGGCCTAGAATTTTGCTGCTTTTTAGTTAAACATAAGGCCCTATGGCTTACTTGTCGCTCCCGCACTTGCTCATCAATCCGCTTGGACACTTCTAAGGTCTTGGCAAACATAAGTACACCAGAAGTCATGCGGTCCAGTCGGTGTATTGTGTGAAGCTCCTTCAGGTTGTGCTCTTTACCCAGAATGAAAATAACGGTGTTGTGGCGAAAGCGTCCACATGGATGAACAGGCAGGGAAGATGGTTTGTCCACCACTACCATCTTGTCATTTTCAGCCAGAATACGCAAGGGCTGCGCAGTTACAGGAGGCTCGTGACGATGGACTGTGTTCCTCAGGAAATCATTATTCTGGAATATAGGCAAGAAAGAGGTCACTCAAAAAAAGGAAGGAAGAAGAAGAAAAGTAGGCATATGAACACACGATAAAAGCAGGTATAACGATGTATATCTGCAGCAATTAGACTGATGAAGACAGAACTGGGAAATCGGTGGATGGTACAGGATGCAGTCTGAAGTCACAGGCCAGGCAGATGTTGAAACACTTTGCATGCTGCAGCAGAGGAAATGTTTTTATGCTTGTTGGGTTTGGGAGGATAAACTAATTGGGGATGAAGATTTGGAACGGGACAGTTCCACTTTAAGGAAGGCTGCAAGAGAGACTTACCTTTGAGCATCAGATATGGCCCCAACACATTGAAACACTCCCCTCAAAACATACAAAGGGTTAAAGGGATATTAATCACCAGAAAAATGAAAAGGGATCAACGCCATTAAAATATTACTAACTCCTAGATACCATTTAATAAAGGTTAAATGTATCTTTTTAACAGGCATGTTTGAAGAAGATAAAAAGTAACAAAACCATAAACATAGATGTTTTGAATCTAAAACCCACCTCGTTCACTTCACTGAAAAACTTAATTCATTTATTTACATCAAACATGCTGCATACATCATCCTAATCACTTGTGTATACAAAACGGTCCAGTGGTAATCAGGGCCGGTGCCACCTATAGGCGAGGTAGGTGCCAGCCTAGGGCGCACATGTACTGGGGGCGGGGGCATGCAGTGGAGAAGAGCTGCGTCCATTGCCCGCACGCACCACACCAGGAAGGCAACACAGTCAGATCTGTATCGCTACTGTGCTCCCACATCGCTGTCAACTCTTTAGTAATGCAGAGCATGCTGGGAGTCATGATCGCCCGGCACGCTCTGCATTACTGAAAAGACTGCGCGGGAGCTCCAGGTATGTGATGGGGAGCAAAGTGGAGCTGGTGGGGGCAAGGTGCCGATGATAGGGGGCATCTCCAGACCAGGGGCAGAGAGAGGACAATCCTGAAAAGAGGTGGGGTATAAGTAGGCGGTGTATAAAGGGGTGGGACACAAGGGGCAGACCCAAATGGGCAGCAAAATTAGGTTTTGCCTAGGGTGGAAAAAATCCTTGCACCATCCCTGGTGGTAATGCACTGCTGCCTCCATATAACCTGGAAAAACATTTATATTATATATATTTTCAGGTTTATGCACATAAGACTTTTGTTTTTACAGACACCGACAATAAGTTCTACCCATATTCGTTTTAGGCAATAATTTCCTTTTAAAGTTATACATGTTATACTGCCCTTTGAGTGCCATAAGGATGTAAACCAGGAAGTTAGAGTGGTTAATTAAAAGTTTCACAACTCCCCTTTCCTACTCGAGTAACACCATCATCACCATACCCCCAGGACACCCCAAAGCCTGATCACCTTGAGTACGACGTTCAAGTCACGCACAACCTCCTCGTTCAGTCTCAGCCTGCCGGCCTGGGCTGCCTTCTCGTAATATTCCAAAGGCTCTGCCCGAAATTCTGCGCTAAACACTTCCAGTAGACTTTTTCCCACCCAGCGGCCCTTGCAGTAAGTCTCAAAATCAAAGTAGTAAGGCCGGACCTTGCGCAGTCCGTGCTCTAGATAAGATTCAGTCTCTCGGAAGTGCTCCTCTCCAAAGCTCACACCAGGTCTTCTTTTCACCGGAGGTGGTACGTACCGACCTGCGGCCTCTGCTCCCCGTTGCTTCTTTTTCTTCCTCCCAGTATTTCCCTCTGCTTCTCCTTCCGGATTTTTCCTTTTCAACGAGGCGTCCGACATCACAGACGACATAGACCTGCAAAAGGAGGTCACAAGCCTCTTACCACTGTAAACGACAATCATAAGTAGCAAACCATGTGCATCAGTGGCACTTTGGGCGCTTACCAATGACGTAACGGATCGTGTTTGTCTAACACACTGTTTAGAGGAAGTCGAATTTGGTACTTATTTTCAAAAGCAATTTAAGCAAAGTGGAGGGACTTAGGGGTCAAATCGCCTGCAACATATGTAGAAATAAAAAGCTTTAAATTTGACTTTTCGGTATTTGAATGCTAGAGGTGGCAAACGCGTTGCAATGGAGACCGCTACTTTTGGAGGCGATAAAAGCCTCAACTCAAAGGGACAGTAATGTCCCGGAAAAATATTTATCATTTTATAGTGCTTAAAAAGTTGAATTGTATGCAAAAACCCTTATCTACTGCACTGTGTTTTTATTTCTCTCCGACAGTTGTTTGTCCATGACTGCCAAGTGTCCTTCTTTAGGTGGGACAGTCCCTCTTTTCAGAGGTGGTGTCCCTCTTTTTAGGACTATGTGGTGTATATAAAAGTGTATCACACTGCTCAACAGCAGTAAAGCTCATGTTAAAGAGATAGTAATACTTAAAATGTAAAAAAAAATATGTGGTATGGTTTATCCCCCTGAGTAAAACGAGGGTACTCCTACTGCCGAGAGATATTTTATTAAAAAATTATAACAGCTCAAACTTGATTTTTTTTTTTTAGGTGCAATATCACAGTGGCCTGAAATTTACAGTGGCTCTGTTGCTACACCATCCTATGGACTATTCTGGTCTATAGACCATAAATCTCCATAGGATTGTGTAGCAACAGCGCCACTGTATAATTTCAGGACACTGATATTGCACCTAAAAAAATCAAGTTTGAGCTGTTGTACATTTTTTAGTAAAATATCTTTCAGCAGTGGGAGTACCCTTGCCTTATTTGGGGGCATAAACCCTACAACATATTTTTTTACATCTTATTTATTACTAGTCCTTTAAGATTTGAACCTCAAACCAGGCACACTTTGTAGACCGGTGTCATGAAGATCTGCTTTGTGTGCAGTGCTATTTTGGCTCTCCAGACTAGCCATCCGCTCTGCAGACCAGAATCCAAGTTTGTCAACTAGAGCACTGACATAGCTAAAAGTGGTGGAGGGGTAAACTTTGATACTGATTACACAAACTATAAAATTTATAGCAAAAATACTTAGATGCTGTGCTTTGTTTATTTAATGACTACAATATTAAAGTGGAACTTTCATCAGATAACAATTGAGCCTCATATGATAATTATATTAGCAATATGCACATACCTAGCTTTACTTTCAAGAATAATTGCAGCATTAAAAAAAAATAGAACCATCTAAGCAGGCAGGTACCGGCTGGGATCTTTGTGTAGGAGCTCTCTGCGTCTGCGATGTCAGTCCCTTCTGGTGGCTTTCGGCACAAAGGCATTCAACTCACCATTGCTGGAGTTGAAGGGGAGAGACAGTGCGGATGTAAAGATGCCAGCTCTGCAAGATGTCTGCGCTGTTCCCCGGTGCCTGCCTGTATAATAGGTTATATTTTTGTTTAAAGGGTTAGTAATGTCTAAAAAAACTTTTTTGCATTTAGAAGAGCTTAAAAAGCTCTTCTAAATGCAAAACATCGTATCTCTTAAACCGCTATGGTTTAAGAGATACGGGCGTTTAAAGTTTGATTTCTCCTACTGACAGCTGTAAAGCTGTCAGCAGGAGATCCGTGTCGGTCGACACGGTGGCGCTTGAGAAGTGCCGAGATCTCCTTACCTACATGGAATCCCTTCATTGGAATGGTCTAAAACGTGTGCCTGGTACTCGCTGGGTACCTGCTACCTGTTTGTACATTCTTGTTATGCTGTTCCTACCTGACCTGTGTTAGTTGTAGGCAGTACTTGTACTGTCTTCTTCTGGACTTGTGTGGGTGAGAACGTTATATTCAATAAAGTTCTTTTAACCTTACAAATCTTGTCTGAGTGCTCATCAAAACTATGACAGTGAGGGCACTCACCAGTCCCAGTTTCCCCAGTACTCCTTTAGAATGCCCATGGACCCTAGGCCTCCCACCATTTTATGGATAGGCCTCCTCTCTTCTTCCTACATTTTTTTCAACTCTATCCTCTCTCACTCTTCTCTCTCTCCTCTTAGGCTTATTCCTACCCACCCCCTACAGGATCTGATGTCACAGGTACCATCTACCAGGTCTCTCTCTGCTTAGCCTGATGTGAGGGGGGAGATACACACATTCCACACACAGATTTGCCCTACCCCCCTCTATCTGACCAACACTGGCTATCTCATAACACAATCTCTGTGTTCAGCTAGACTGGATGGCACCATCCCTCTGTACATCATACACACAAACCAACCTATTCACTGCTGGTAACTGGACATTACTCTCTAATGCATGCACACAGAGGGGACATTAATGTTTCAAGAATGGGAACACATGTTAAGACAATGGCGATCACTGAAAACAGACACATTTCATTCATTGGGTGACAACCATTCCGCCACAGTCACTGATTAAATTTAGAAAGCTGGATTAATTATTGATGTTAAGAACAAAGCTATCTGGAGAAATATTTGTTCTAAGGTTCCAATATATCAGGAAGAATGTTGAAGATAAAGTTGCAACGGATTCCTTGGATAAGGAATCCACTGTAATAAGTGAATCTACTGTATCTATGAGAACTGTAACAGACAGGCACACAGACCCCATCTCTTTCAGAGAAGAAAGTAAAAGGTATTCTCATTGCTACTTCTCGGGTTGACTTAAAAGCAAAATTAGCTCATGAGAGCAAGGATTTAACTCATGACCAAGATGGTAAACTGTGTCATGTAACACCTAAATAGTTAAGTACTAGTTAACCAGTTTAGTAGTAAGGGTGCATATTTTTCTAATAATCAGTACATTCATCATAAACAAACGACTGGCAGAGATGTTACATGTCACATGCAAAACATGGTACCTCATGATTTTTTGAAAGTTTCTTAAGGGGGGTAAGATACTAATAAAAACTTATAGAAAATCAAATAATTTATGAGCAAGCTGGGAAGGTCCAGATCACATTGTTGACATTAAGGGGTAGATTTAAAGGTTCACATTAAAACAGCCGCTAAGTAAAAAAGGGCCTATCAGCCGCAAATAATACATGATTTAAGGAGGATTTAACAGGTAGTCTACAAGAATAGCCAACGAGCGTAGGCACAACAAAAACACGTAACACAAAAACCTGCTTTGCACCTTTTTTCACATCACCGTGCGTCCCAATCACCCATTAAAACACAACTTAAGTCAAAATGTAACATAACGGCTGGCGTTGTCTAGCAACCCTGTTAGATGAACAAACAAAATTCAAACCTAGAGCCAATCACAAGACCTCAAAGTATCAAAAGTGTTCAAATACAGCTATATATACCCAAAAATAACGGTCACATCTTGTCTGTGTTTCGAGTTTTTGGTGAACTAGATCAGGAGCGGAGGATAGCGTTTAGAGAGAGGGACAGAGAGAGAAGCATACAGAGGATTAAGGTAGAAGGATTTTGGAGAGGAGAGATTTACATTTAAATAGACACATAGCACACTTTTGCACATAGCACATACACCCATACAAACACAGTCTTTTTTATTTCTTTCTAACACTGTACACATTTTTAAACTTTATTTTTACAGTGTGAATCTGTGAGTGAAACAGTGTGACAAAGAGTGAATGGGATTGAGTGTGTCTGTGGGAGTGCCTGGGTGTTAGTGGGTGAATGATGGCCAGGACAGGAGAGAGAGATGGGGAGAGTAGTGGAGGATGGAGGTCAGGAGGGCATCCCTGAATAGAGTAGGGGTGGGAGAGGGAGATCCGCAGGGTGGAGTTGGGCCCAGCCCAGAGGAGCAGGCACACGGTGGACAGGGACAGAACCTGCAGTGGGGCGAGGGGTACCTGCTAGGGACCACCACACACACAAGCAGGGGCAGCGCAGGCAGGACACACTGGTTCTGACTCCTCCTGAGGGGGTCAGGATTAGGGATCCTCGTTACACGGAAGAGGAGAACAGGGCCCTTGTGGAGGCTGTTTTGGAGAGGAAGAGTGTCCTCTTTCCGAGGGAGAGGGTCCCTGGCCTGGATGCGAGGAGGAAGGCTGCCTGGAACCAGATCTGCAGCCGGGTGAATGCAGTGGCCAGCTGCAGACGGGATGTGGACTCTGTAAAAAAGAGATAGGGCGACTGCAAGAGGCAGGTGAAAAAGATGGGGGATGCCGCCCTGTATGCCTGAGGCACCGGAGTTGGTCCATCAGTAGACATCACCTACAACCGCTGGGAGGAGATGCTGCTGCACACCATGTCCTCCATACTAATTGAGGGGGTCCCTTGAGGATCGGACACTGGGGAAGAGAGGAGCCTTCACACACCACATCAACCCACACAACCATTACACACAAACACAGACACATCCTAAACATATGCCCATCATTTATCCACACAACTGAACCAACACAGCACCCTGAGGGTTAAAACAGGATGCAAGACAAGGACAAATGTCAAGGTTCAACCAGGCCCAAACCTGTCCAAGTCCCAGGTTAACCTTCATGTTGCTGTGCTGATCACACACAATCCTCACAAACCATGCTCATAAACGTGTTGTATGTTAAACATCATAACTGCTCCTACACAATGTCACCCATGTACCCACAGGGAAACCAACATATAACCCCTTGAGTGCTAGAGGGATTATCAGTGCATCAGTCAACAATGCTTTGAAACCCCTCCAGTACTCAAAGGGATAACCAGAAAACAAACGCAAGTCGATAGGGTAACAACTACATGCTACACAGGGGACATTCACAAAGTAGTGAAAAAGAAATGGTGGAGAGAAATTAACCCTTACATGCCCTCACTTCACCAATCCCAATGTTAGTCTATGGAGACTATTCAATAACATGAATCAAGCTGCTAAGGTCCCATTGTATAGACTCCATAGAAAACACTGGAAATGGGGAAATGAGATCACTGGAGAAGTCAGCATCATGTTCAATTCATCAGGTCTTCATCACTATTTACTGAATCACAAAAAGGATGGATCAGATCACACATCACAGTGCCACTGAGAATAACTGGTTGTATGTGCAACACACAAGCCTAAGGAGAAAAATGTAGGCCTTGGTGTTGTGTATGCAATCATTTACTCTAGTTTGAAATAACAGATCTCACATTTGATTCCCACATGGATCCTCAAGAGTGGTGATGCCATGGATGGATGTTACACCAGCCACTATTTGCAGGATACACATGGGAACCAAATATGAACCATTGTAGTCTGTCCACCAACAGGCCATGAATGATGGATATCTCTAATTGAGTACGGTTGCCTCACTCAGAAGGATGGATGGCCTTATCCAGACAAACAACAGGTCTCAGTCAAAGAGGTCGTTCACTACTGGCTTGATTGTCGCCCTTCAGGACTGAACTGGAACAGACCTCATGGACAGGATCCTGTCAAGTTCATCAATCTGTGATTGCCACTGTGGTATCCCATGCATCACAACGCAATGCATAGGATACCATCATGACAAACAGACAGTCACATGTCAACTACTTAGAAATCTTGCATTGTGTGAGATAAAACTAAAATGATAGGGATGAATAACAGTTGAATCGTACTGCAGATCTTTTAAAAATATAAAAAAATACAAAAAAAGAACCTTCACCGTGTAAAATATTCTTGGTATGTAAGCCTTCACTGGATAACCCACAGTGTCGGTACCAGATCTCCGTCCCTTTAGTCCTTATTTTCACACAGTCCTAGAGAGCCCTAGATAGAGGGTAGGAGAGACGTCAAGTAAAGGCAGATCTGGACGGTGGAGGGACGTTGAAGGAGGTGACGACAGGCGGAGAGAAAGAGACTGAGATCTGGTACCGACACTGGGGGTTATCCAGTGAAGGCTCATATACCAAAAGGCTGGTTTGCCTCTGGTAAAGGTGAGTGTAAATCTATTAAGCTCACCATTGATGGGGATTCGCACGGTGAAGGAGGTGGAACAAAAAATATTTTACACGGTGAAGGTTTTCGATAAGAAGGAATATGCAGTCTGCGCTTATTTTGTGTGAGCTTATTCTTTTTTGTATTTTTTTGTATGTGGTGAGAGGATCTAGCTACCAGGGATCTATAAGAACATAGCAGCACCAAGAAAGGAGGACGATTATTAGGACTTTCCTACCCCTATCAGGTTTTATTGTCTGATTTTTCTTTTTTTTATTTTATGTTTGTTTCTACCTTACTGTACTGTACGTGTTGTATTTAGTGCTGAGATTTTGGTGGGTTTATCTTTTAAAAATATATATGTACACAGAAAAATGGTATGACATCTATGTGCATATGTACCTTTTATATGTGCATACCTCCCAACATTTCAAATTGCCAAAGAGGGACAATTGTGTTTTAGGGGGTGATGCTGGGGGTGTGGCTGGTGGGTGGGGCATTAACAAGACTTTTTAGGCTGTTTCATGACCTATTGACACCTCCTTGTGCTATCTAATAAATGACTTATAACAAGACCAAAGTATTTTATTTAAGCAGACTAATTTATAAAACACATACACTGATGTTTAAAGAAACAGTAATGTGAGTTTTATTGCTGTGGAGCAATGTGATACACTCCTATACACACCACACAATCTGATCTCCTAAAAAAGAGGGACATTAGGGTGGGAAAGAGGGACAGGGGGATTTGGGTCTAAAAGAGGGACACTTGGGAGGTATGTATGTGTACAAATATATCCTAAATAAAAACATACCTAGTATATTCCATCTAAGTAAGGTGGGATATACTAGGTATGTTTTGATCTATGATATCAATAGAACTTAAGTTTTGATGGTTGCACACATATAGCCAGTAAGGCAAGCAAACATACTGAAATGATCTCTGGGTTTATATCTTGGTAGGATATATCTGTACACATGTGAAAAGGTACATATCCACATAGATATTAGACCATTATGCGGGATAGTAATGGTTAATTTAACCTTGATGTAATATTGTAGGCATTCAAAAAAGCTGCAGATTCCAGTCATTTGAGCAGATGGAGGCTCTTTAGCAGAGGCAAAACTGCGCTACTGAAAGATAAATATGACAGTGGAATGTTCTAGGTACTACCCTCCAGCAGCAGCACCACCACCACCACCACCAGGGAGGCAATGGCTGCCAGGGACAGTGGCCACCCCTCAATATGGCTCATATTCCCATCAGATGAACCTATCATCATGGATGGCTCCCCAGCATGGGTCCAGGTATGATCCCAGGTGGGGGCCAAGCACCTACCAGTGGCCAAGGTATGACCCTTTGTCACTGGATTACCAACACCTGGGTCTGATTGGGGAGCCCCAGTGCCCTGTACCGAGGGAACACTTTACCACCCCACCACCACAGACATCATTTGGGAGCTCTGAGTCCCTAGATGTGGTGGGCACACGCCCATCATCTGCAGAAGCCTCTCCACCAGCAGACACAGCAGCAGCAGAAGACACAGCAGCAGCAGACACTCCACAAGCAGCAACCACACCAGCAGACTCACCAGGCACATCCACCTCCAGCAGTACACGCATGAGGGGGATGGAGGCAGAGTGCATGGTGCTACAGAGGAGGCTAATCCGGGAATTCTTGAGGGCCAACAGGAACCTCACAAGGCTCAGAAGGGAATCCCGGAGGAACACCTCAAGAACTGAAGCAAGGATACATGCCCTGGGGTTAGAGCACACGATACGGACCACACAACTCCGTCAGTACCATACAGGGATGATGCACATGATGGGGCAGCTGCTGGTGGAGTTCCCAGACCACAACCACAGGGAGAACCTGCGTGTGGAAAGGGAGCAGTGGTCGACAGAGGGGTCCACTGCACCCACCACTCCCTCCAGTGTGACCACTGAAGCTACACCTAGGGGGCAAAGGGTGACCAGGCAGTCAGCCAGGGCATCCACCTCTGGCACCCAGTCGAAGCCCCCCCCCCAAAAAAAAATAAACTGCCCGACTTGTTATTTTCCCCGTAAATAAAAAAAAACATTGTGCTTTTGTATCCTGTCTGATATGCTTTGTGTTTAGTGATAGATTGGGTGGCAGAGATGTCTCCAATGCATTGCCAAACAATGCAGTGAACACAACTTATGCCTAGGTAACAAGTTTGTGGGATGTTACAGCATGGTTTCTCACACACACCACTGTAAAAATTCAACTGGCAATCCATCCCTGGAGCCAAATAACATGACAGTGTTATATGGCCATTATGTGGGCTGAATTTGAACAACAATACATACCCCTTAGCACAACAACTGGCTCAACACTGTGAACATTCAAATGCATTAATTGTTGTGTTTAAGGGGTTAACCAAACAGCTATTTGACTTAGCAGAGAACTAACAAGCAGGATAGATGGAACATGCAGCCAAATACTGTATCTGTGAAACTGGCTTACTGGGGATCCCAATGATCACCCTAGGATTTCAATGTGTGTACTACATATTGAAATCCTAGGGTGAGCATTGGGTTCTCCAATAAGTCAGTTTCACAATAAGAGTATGAATCACAGCCTAACTTGCTGGAGAACCCAATGTTCACCCTAGGATTTCAATGTGTAGCACACACATTGAAACCTTAGGCTGAGCATTGGGTTATCTAGTAAGTTGTGTTGTTGTTTTACTAAGGTTGTAACAGACTTCACCAGTGATAACACTTGCCCACTTAGTCTGGTTGTTTGTTGATGTAGCCCATGTACTGAGATGTGTCAAACTAAAGCAATCTCAGAACATTGATTACATTGAGCAACACAGAAACCGTGTACATGAAATCACTGTGGAAGTATGTCCCCTGTATCACCTCTTTATCACTCACAACACACAATAGTGCATCACCGCCATCATCTCTTTGCATGAATACATCACAGAGTCCACTCACGGCCAAACAAATAGTGGACTCCTGCGATGTATGTCATGCCTTCCCATGTATGAGGGATACTCTAGCCTTGAGTGTGGTTCCACAATGAGACATGTCTAATCCAACATTTATTCATACAAACACAGATAGAATAGTGGTGGTGCTCCTTTATTGTGTCTCAAACTACAGTAAAACATACATGTGTTTTCTGGGTATATTACCTATATATGCATTAAACACTTGTATGAGCACACAAAAGGTACATTTAAACTAAATATGAATACTTTAGAAACACTACTGAACTGCTCATGTGTTGTCCACAATGATTGTTAGCTCTGTAGAGGAGCATTCTTACTGTACAGGTTTGATACCTGGATGTTAGTACACACATGAATTTGTGTCTCGTTTGGATATGTGAATGTTCTAGTAGAGGTTGCTGTAAACATCAGGTCAAACATTGCATCACCAACACAATCACTTGAGACATCAAGAAGTGAGCTTCATGGAAGTGTTATCAAGGCTTCAGTGCAGTCACATGGAAACTCCTCTGTTCTAGGATGGATCATGCTATGGATGCCTGTGGGACAAGAGGACAGGATTTGGAGCAGCACCCTTGAACTGGTCAACTTCATAATCCTCTCAATCTTTTTCATTACAGGTGAGCACACAAACCATTGCTTTGTAATGTGTTGTGTACTCGTCTGTAACCCATTATGGAGAGAACTAAGGGGATGTCAACCAGCCCTAGGGATATGTGCCCCTGACATGAGTACACACATCAACAAATATGTCCTAAAAGCTCCATGAAACAAATACATTTGGACTGTCACTGTAACTCTCACAGTGGCAGTCCAAATGTATTTGTTTCATGAAGCTATTAGGACAAATTTGTTGATGTGTGTTTTTATGTCAGAGACAAACATCACTGCACACACACAGGTCAGCATGTTGTCCCTTGAGATCTGATCCAGATTTCATGACCTCTATGTTGTGTACCAATACCACTGTAGATCCACCCCTCTGCTGCTCTTTTCAGCTCTAGCAAACTACATGTCCCATGTTGACTCCAATGACCATTTAACCCGATGTGACAGAGTGTTATCCAATGCATTGCACTGGATAACACTCTTTTGCTACAAGGGTACCATGGTTGCTATGGCTATGATCATGGCAAATCATGTTAGTTGCTGTCAATCAAGTCCTGAAAGATGCTGAACATGGGTTATGTGTTGTACCTTGGTTCTCATGGGGGTATGCATGATATCCTTGAGGTAGTAATGTCAACGTGGAGAAGGGAATGAAAGGTGGTTTTGGAATCTCCACACACAATATGACACATCCATGGTATGGATGATGTTTGGGGCCATTCTGCTGCCAGTGTCACGGCTGTGTCATTGATCCTGTGAGGGTGAAACAGAACATCATGTGTGGTGTGGTTAGTGTGTTGGCACCAATTCACAGGGCTGATGATGGACATTCATGGATTGAGTGAATGCCTGTCTCATACTCACAGCTGAAGTGGTCCCTGATGAGCCTGTCTCTCCAGGGTGGGATGGGATCCTGTGTGGCTGTTGAGCCACAGCCTCTTCACTTGCAACAGGTGAAGGCTGTTGATCAGGTGTGTCTGGGGGTTGCTGGTGTTCTCTAACTCTCTCCCTTGCACGCCTTCTCCGCAGTCTTCGCATCAATATGTAAGCCAACATACTGAGTTAAAGGGATTTTTCAGACGTGGAAAGTGTAAAGCTTGTAAAACAAGTTAAAACGGGTGGAAAAAAGTCACAAATGAAAATCACAAAGTCAAATGTCACAAATGAAACATTTGAAATCCAAACCTTTATGACATGTAAAAGTAACAACGTGGTGTATTTACTGGGATGCCCCTGTGGCCTCCAGTATGTGGGACGCACAATACATCCGTTACATGTCAGGGTGAATGAATACTTCTACAATGTATGGACACAATTGAAAGAGCATAGTGTCTCAAAACATTGTAGGAATTTTCACGATTGTAATCCTGAAAAACTTATGTTTATAGCAATTGACCAAATAGATAAAAATTGGAGAGGAGGGGATATTGTTAAAAAAGTTTTGCAGCGGGAAACTGAATGGATTTTCAAACATAAAAGTTTACAACCTTTGGGGATGAATGTTTGTATTGATGTCAATTGTTTAATTAGGAATTAAAAGTATGTTTTTAATGTTTGATGTAAAACACTATATATAGAGGTAGATATCTGTACACTAACTGGCTCCTGATGAAGTAATCTTTTACGAAACATGTTGTGCAGAGTCAGTAATTCAGAGAGTCAGTCAGAGCATGGCATACATCCCTATGTGTAAACGTTCCAGTAGTGACATCAGACGCCAGACTTAGAACAATAGGAGAGGATCTGTTGCAACTTGCCGGTAAAGCACTACAGGGTTTGGGTGTCTGTATGCAAAGAGATACTGCTGATTTGCTTTGGTTTGTTTTTAGAATTAAAACGTGATTTTAAGGACGTTGTCCATATTGTTTCATTCATCCGAGTGTTGTTGAGACGAGCTCTGCAAGACCGTGATAGTGTGAGTATAACTAGTAGGGGGATGGATTTCCGTAATCACTAGATACTACACTATGGTCTGTTTATGCTATCCTTGAAGGTGCAGCGCAGATCAGATTTCTGTGGCTATTTGAGGAAGTGAAGGTGTTAAAGAAATATCGGAGAAGTTCCCTTGAAAGGATCCGTTCTGTAACACATAAGTAACAGTGTGATTTTGGCAGAGGAAACTTTGTATCAGAGAATATTGTCAGAACGTGAAAAGAACTACCAAAATATTTTAAGTGACTTTTGATAGAAGCGTTCCTGTGAAGAGACGATTTTTCAGTTTTCTGGATAGCCTATCATACATGGTCTTTTAATCTCAGTCAATATTTTAGAATTCTTTTTATGAGATAGACACTTATAGAGTCAAGAGGAGATTTTCTCTTGAGGAGTGATATATATCACCTGGGCTATAAGGGTAGCGCTGAATGTAAAACATTATTTTGTTGATGTAGTATACTTGGATTTTGTAAAAGCCTTTGATATAGTTCCTCACAAGAGGTTACTGCATAAATTAAAAGGCTTCGGTTTGGGAGGAGAAATCTGTACATGGATAGAGAACTGGTTAAATGATAGATGGAAGAGAGTTGTTGTAAATGGAACCTTTTCAACTTGGGCTAAAGTTGTAAGTGGGGTACCACAGGTTTCAGTCCTGGGCCCAATGCTTTTTAATTTGTTTATTAAAGTGATAGTAATGTATAATTTTTAAAAAAGTGCATCGTGTAGCTATTAAAAAAAGGAATTAAACAATGCCAGAGAGATAATCTCAATGAAATTTCCCCCCCCCCTTCTCATACGTTGGCTCTCTAGCTGACAGAGGCAGATCCTGGTCCCGACACCTGCAGAGGCTCTTTAGTAGAGCCGAAATCGCGACAATTAAAAAGAAATACTTAATTGGAACGGTCTACAAAGTGTGCTTGCAAACCAGGCACACTCTGTAGAACGTTCTAATGAAGGATTTATTTTTAATTGTCGCGATTTCGGCTCTGCTGAAGAGCCTCCGACGGTCCCGGAACCAGGATCTGCCTCTGTCAGCTAGAGAGCCAACGTATGAGAAAGGGGAAGGAGGGGGTCTTTCACTGTGATTATGTCTCTAATCATAAAGGTTTGAGAGATGGAACAGGCATTGCTTAATTTATTTTTTTAATAGCTACAAGATACAGATTTTTAAAAATCATATATTACTATCCCTTTAATGATTTAGAAGTGGGAATTGAAAGTAGCGTCTAAATCTTTGCTGAGGACCACAAGCTGTGCAAGAAATACATGTGTGGTTGGATGTTTATCTCTGCAGAAGGATTTAAATAAACTGAGTGAATGGGCAGAAAAGTGACAGAGGACATTTAATGTAGATGAATGTAAGGTTATGCATTTGGGCTGTAGAAATAAGCATGTTACATATGCACTAAATGGGAAACAACTTTGGGAATTCTCATTAGAGAAAGATTTAAGAGTACTGATAGACTTCACAGCAGTGTGCATAGTCACTCAGCTGCTGCAAGAGCAAATAGGGTACCAGCCTGCATAAAAAGAGGCATAGATGCATGGCATGCTAATATTATTCTACATCTATATAAATCCTTGGTTAGGTCTCATCTAGAATATGGAGTACAGTTTTTGGCACCAGTTCTTAAAGGGATAGTATTGTCTTTTTTAAATGTGTTGCTCGAGTCTTCTGTATATTAAAAGGAACATATTGCACTATGTCTAAGTGCTTACTTCTTTGTAATTCAAAAGTTATGAAGCACTAAAGATTCACTGCCTGCCCCTTCTCCCCAAGTCATAAGATGCAGGCTGGTCAGGATGGTTGCAGCAAGGGACAAACTTCAGTAAGCAAAGGGAAATCCTGCCCTCTTTCATGAAGGGGGGCATGATTTCCTTTATACTTACTTACTGAAGTCTGTCCCTCGCTGAAGCCGTCGAGTCACACAACCATATCAGAGTCCGTGGGAGAAGGCCAGAAAGGGGCAGGCCAGGGATGTTTAGTGCTTCATAACTTTTACACTACAAAGAAGTAAGCACTTAGACATAGCGCAATCTGTTCCTTTTAATACACAGAAGACTCGGGCAACGAATTTTTAAGATATATTACTACCACTTTAAAAAAATACATTTTTGAACTGGAAAAAGTGCAGAGACTTGCAACAAAACTGATAAAGGGACTGGAGGTTCTGAGTTATAAAGAGAGACTAGCCAAACTTGGTTTGTTTACATTAGAGACGAGACGAGACCTGCTGTCTGAGTGTCTGAAAACCGTTACAGTACGAAAGGGCCATGACCTCAGACAGCAGGTTTGAATAAAACACAGTTTTATTAAAACAAAAATAAAGGACAAGGATCACCCTCACTAGGCAACACAGTAAATAGCGTAAGATAGCTACATAGACCTTCACAGGACCAGTATACAGAAGTACAAATAATATATATACTGTCACAGGACAGGCTCAGAATAGTGACTGGCAATCAATAGTTAATACAAGGACTCGTCAGTCTCTGTTGTGGTGTTTGGCACGCCCAAGGTGAATAAGAGGCAGCAATAGGTGCTAGATTACACAACACCTTAAGTCCATAGGAGAGAGAGCTGCTTAGGCAGTGCAGAGACTCAGGCAGAACCCTGCAGAGTAGTTAGCAGATAGCCCCCACAGGCGTATAACGGAGACAACTTGTAATGCTGGAGCGTGAGCCAATAGCCCCCACGGGCGTATAACGGAGACAACTGGTACTGCAAGAGCGTGAGCCAATAGCCCCCACGGGCGTATAACAGAGACCAACCGTACAGTGATAGCTTGAGCCAATATCCCCCACGGGCGTATAACGGAGACAACTTGCACTGCAAGAGCATGAGCCAGTAGCCCTATGGGTGTAACAACGGACACTGGGTACTGCAAAAGCTTGAGCCGATAGCCCCCACGGGCGTATAACGGAGACCACCGGTGCTGCAAGTGTTAGAGCCAATAGCCCCACCTTGGGCCGTAACGGAGAGTAACTCTGAAGGAGCTAGAGCCAATAGCGCCTCCCACGGGCGCGTAAACAGAGACCGACTACTCTGCTTAGGAGACAATATGAGCCGCCGTCTAACCAAGGCCTCAACGTGGCCGGCTCAGCAGGAGCAGCGGATTACTGCAATGGCTCCGCAAAAGTTAACAACAGCACCAGCGATAGGATCAGGAGCCCTGCAAGTACAGTCGGAGGCTCAGCGTGTGAAGGGATCGCTCTGCAAGTGCCAAGGAAGACTCAGCTTTGGTAGTACAGCTCTGCAAGAGTAACAGGAGACTCAGCTCAGCAGGAGTTAATGGTCGCAGTCTCGATCAGCACTGACAAGAACACAGCAGGAATCAGAATGTTGCCAGAGCGACAACAACAGCTGGCAGCAGGAACGACCATAGAGACTGTAGCAAGCTGGAGCAGGTCACAGAGCAGGAAGTCAGCCAGGCCGGGTCAGATCACGGAGGAGATTCTCAGACAAGCCAGATCAGCAACGAGCAGGAACGTCAGCCAGGCCGGGTCAATCACGGAGGAGATTCTCAAACAAGCCGGATCAGCAACGAGCAGGAACGTCAGCCAGGCCGGGTCAAATCACGGAGCAGGAACACAGGAGCGTAGTCAGAACAGGCCAAATCGGTACAAAGGAAATCAGGAACACAGCAACAGCAACACTGGCTCTGGAACACCACAAAAGGGCACCTTACAGGTGCCACTGGTCAGGTATAAGAAGGTCACCAGGGACGGGCCAAACAGGCTCAACCAATAGGGGAGCAGCACAAGCGAGAGTGACAGAGAGAGAGCACGGGAACCGTGATAATCAATAGCAAGTTAAATCAAAGATTAACTCTGTTATGTTTTATACCTCAACTCCAGACTGTCATGGCTCTTCGGCATCTTCCTCCTCAAACCATCATGGTAACTCGGAGTTCTCCTTCTCTAAGTGTGTTAGGCCTTTCTCATCTCTGTGTCAGCATGCAGCGTCATTGCGGCGACAAGGACATCCAGCATTGTTTCTACAATGTAGTCACACAGCACCATTATGGTGACTCACACCACTGATGCAGTGACATCACCACTATGTGACTATGCTTAGCTATTGCTCAACCTTTAGATACTTCTGATTGTGACTTTCTGCTTAACCCCTTAGTGTCACGGTTTGTTATGACTCTCAGACACAAGTTTTAGGTAAAAAAAATCAATTTTATTGAAATAATAACTTAGGATGGCAATAACATACATATATATATATACAGAATATAGCACAGACAGAAGGCAGACTCTACCGGTCCTGTCCATATACCGGACAGGACAGTCTTTAGGCTCTACCGGCCTTGCCAATACCGGGTAAGGCAACCTGCAGATGGAATAGCATAACGGTTTTACCGGCCTTACCAAATTACCGGGCAAGGCAGCCTCAATAGATACACAATGTAGGCTCTACCGGCCCTGCCAATACCGGGTAAGGCAACCTCAGATGGAATGTGGTAAAAGGTTCTACCGGCCTTACCAATACCGGGCAGGGCAGCCCAGAGATAATAGCAGCAGTCAGATGGAACTGGCAAATTAGCAGAATCGTTAAGCAGCAAGGCTTTGGAGCAAACCAGCGTCCGCACGCTGGAAACAACACTGAATAGTATAGCCGTTAGGCTTAGCGAGCAAACCAGTGACCGCACACTGGAGTAACAAGCGAGTAGTATAGCCGCAAGGCTTAGGAGCAAACCAGCGTCCGCACGCTGGGACCAACACAGATTAGTATAGCTGATAGGCTTTGGAGCAAACCAGTGACCGCACACTGGTGTAACAAGCGAGTTTGTATAGCCGCAAGGCTTAGGAGCAAACCAGCGTCCGCACGCTGGGACCAACACAGATTTGTATAGCTGAAAGGCTTTGGAGCAAACCAGTGACCGCACACTGGTGTAACAAGTGAGTTTGTATAGCCGCAAGGCTTAGGAGCAAACCAGCGTCCGCACGCTGGGACCAACACAGAATTGTATAGCTGATAGGCTTTGGAGCAAACCAGTGACCGCACACTGGTGTAACAAGCGAGTTTGTATAGCCGCAAGGCTTAGGAGCGAACCAGCGTCCGCACGCTGGGACCAACACAGATTTGTATAGCTGATAGGCTTTTGGAGCAAACCAGTGACCGCACACTGGTGTAACAAGCGAGTTTGTATAGCCGCAAGGCTTAGGAGCAAACCAGCGTCCGCACGCTGGGACCAACACAGATTTGTATAGCTGAAAGGCTTTGGAGCAAACCAGTGACCGCACACTGGTGTAACAAGTGAGTTAGTATAGCCGCAAGGCTTAGGAGCAAACCAGCGTCCGCACGCTGGGACCAACACAGATTTGTATAGCTGAAAGGCTTTGGAGCAAACCAGTGACCGCACACTGGTGTAACAAGTGAGTTTGTATAGCCGCAAGGCTTAGGAGCAAACCAGCGTCCGCACGCTGGGACCAACACAGGTTAGTAGCAATGTCACCAACGCGACCAGGCAGAAGGTCGCCAGGATACTGAAGACAGGTGATGAGATGACAGGAACCAGCAACGATCAGTCAGGTCAGAAAACAGCAGAGAAGTTCAGCAGGAACTGCAACACCAGCGACTAGGCCGGAACCAGGACTGGAAGTACTTCAGCATGCAGGAAACACTGGAACAGTAGAGATCAGGAACTCAGGAACACATGAGATCAGGAACTCAGGAACACTGGAACAGAGGCCCAGCTATCACTAGCATAGTGATAGCAAGAAGGTCAGAAACAACACGAAAGGGCACTCAAAGGGTGCCCAATCCAGGTTTAAATAGTCAATAAGAGGCGGGCTATCTGCAGACAGCCAATAGAAGCCCCCTACTGGTGACAGACAAGTAACTGCAGCAAATCACGGGCACCGTGATAGTACCCCCCTTTCAAAGACCCCCTCTCCTAGAATAGGGTTTCTGCGGGTAATTGGCATGAAAGGCCCTAGTTAACCTAGGTGCATGAAGGTCCGTACTATCCACCCATGACCGATCCTCAGGACCATACCCTTTCCAATGTACCAGGTACTGTACCCTTCCTCTAAGCCTACGGGAATCAATAATGCTCTGAACCTCGTACTCCTCCTGGCCCTCGACCTCAACAGGTCCTGGCACCACAGGTGTGGTAGTATAGCGATTGCAAACCAGAGGCTTAAGAAGGGACACATGGAACACATTATGGATACGCATGGATGCAGGTAGGTCTAGTGCATAGGAGACAGGGTTAATTTTGCGAATAACTCTGTATGGACCAATAAACCGAGGAGCCAACTTACTAGACGGAACCTGCAGCTTGAGATTTCTGGAGGAAAGCCATACTCTATCCCCAACCTGAAAGGAAACCGCTGGAAGCCTTCTGCGATTAGCATGGCGCTGATGACGCTGAAATGACTGACCAAGTGCCCTCTGAACTTGTGCCCATGTGGAACGGAGTTGCTCGATATGCTCATCCAGAGCTGGAATCTGTTGCGTCTGAAATGAGTCTGGAAGCAAACAGGGCTGGAACCCATAATTAATCAGAAACGGAGAGCTCCCAGATGAAGAATTGACCGCACAGTTCCTGGCGAACTCTGCCCAAGGCAACAAGTCGGACCAATTATCATGATGGTCAGTAACGAAACAACGGAGAAATTGTTCCAAGCCCTGATTAGCTCGTTCAGCGGCTCCATTGGTCTGGGGATGGTAGGCAGAGGAGAAGGACAGCTGTATGCCCATCTGTTGGCAAAATGCCCTCCAAAATCTAGACACAAACTGGCTCCCCCTGTCAGACACCAGTACCCTAGGCACTCCATGCAACCGGAATACTTCACTGGCGAACACCATTGCCAATTCCTTCGCTGAAGGAAGACCACGGAAGGGCACGAAATGAGCCATTTTAGAAAACCTGTCCACCACCATGAATATAAAGGAGTACCCCTTCGACATAGGCAACTCTCCCATAAAATCAATGGAAACATGAGACCAGGGGCGTTCGCCATTAGGCACCGGTTGAAGCAAGCCCACAGGGAGATGTCTCGGGGTCTTAGCGCGGGCGCAGGTGGCACAGGCATTCGTAAATTCGGCACAATCGTTTCTCATGGAAGGCCACCAAAATAACTGAGAAAGGGACCATAACAATTGGTCTCTACCAATATGTCCCGCAGCCTTAGAGGAATGGTAGGTTTCGAGCAGCCTAGTACGAAATGATTCAGCGACAAAACATTTGCCCACTGGGGTTTCATGGGGAGCGGACCCCTGAGAGGCCAGGATCTCCTCCCCTAGAGGAGAAGTGATACTCGTGCGTATAGTAGCCAGTATTCTATCAGGTTGGATGATAGGAGCTGGTGCTTCCACTCTGTCACTGTCGGCCTCAAATTGTCTTGACAGCGCATCAGCCCTGATATTTTTTGACCCTGGCAAATATGATACAATGAAATTAAATCGAGACAGGAACAGTGCCCACCTGGCCTGACGAGAGGACAATCTCTTGGCCTCCGAGAGATAGGTCAGATTCTTATGATCTGTTAGGATTAAGACAGGATTCTTAGTACCTTCAAGCAAATGACGCCATTCCTTAAGAGCAAGGATAATGGCCAATAATTCTCTGTCACCTATCTCATAGTGGCTTTGAGTGACAGTCAACTTTTTAGAGAAAAACCCACAAGGTCTGAGAGTTCCACCTTTCTCGTGTCGCTGCGAAAGTACTGCCCCGACCCCAATATCTGAGGCATCAACCTCTAACGTAAATGGAAGTAAAGGATTGGGGTGGGATAACACAGGAGCCGCAGCAAATGCCAGCTTCAAATTCTCAAAGGCTTTCTCAGCAGATACCGGCCAACAAGAAGGATTAGCACCCTTGTGCGTAAGATCGGACAGAGGTTTGACAATGGAAGAAAAGTTCTTAATAAACCTCCTATAATAATTAGCGAAACCCAGGAAACGCTGTATGGCTTTAAGACCCTTGGGTTTTGGCCATTGTAGGACAGCTGACAACTTTTCTTTGTCCATGGCAATGCCATCATTGCCAATTATGAACCCCAAGAATGGCACACTGGTTCTATGAAACTCACATTTTTCCATTTTACAAAATAATTTGTTCTCACGGAGTCGTAGCAATACTGCGGATACATCTTTGATGTGCTGTGCCATGTTTTGGGAGTAAATCAGTATATCGTCGAGGTACACCACAACACATGTCTGTAACATATCTCTCAGAACATCATTTATCAGTTCCTGGAAAACTGCGGGTGCATTACACAGCCCAAAAGGCATTACTAGATACTCGTAGTGCCCAGCTCGAGTATTAAAGGCAGTTTTCCACTCATCACCTGCTCGAATGCGAACCAGATTGTAAGCGGCCCGTAGGTCCAACTTGGTAAATATCGAAGCGCCCTTAAGCCTGTCAAAAAGCTCAGTGATGAGTGGTATTGGGTATGCGTTTTTAGCCATTAGTTTATTCAAGCCCCGGTAGTCAATGCATGGTCTTAATTCGCCATTTTTCTTTTTTACAAAAAAGAACCCAGCCCCAGCTGGAGAGGTAGATTTACGTATGATCCCTCTAGCAAGGGCATCAGAAATGTAATCCTCCATAGCCGTATTTTCATCACAAGATAATGGATAAGTGCGTCCTTTCGGAGGTACTGCACTAGGCTGCAATTCAATGCAACAATCATAAGGTCTATGCTGGGGTAGCATACTAGCCTCTCCTTTGCTAAAAACATCGCCAAACTGTTGGTACACATCCGGCATAGCAGAGGAGGTGCACATGACCTTAATAGGCTGGATGACGCACTTGTCCATACAAAACTGGGACCAAGCAGCAATTTCACACTTTTTCCAATCGAATTGTGGGTTATGTAACTGTAACCACGGAAATCCCAATATCACCGCATGGTGCGGGGAATTAATCAGTTGAAACTGCTGCTCTTCTCTGTGAAGTGCCCCAATAGTCATAGACAATGGCATAGTTTCAAATATAACCTGAGGCGGTTCTAAGGGTCTACCATCAATCGCTTCAATAGTCAAGGGGTTTTCTCTTTCAATGCGTGGAACTCCGTGCAATTCAGCAAAGGTATTATCCATAAAATACCCTGCTGCACCGGAGTCAACCAAGGCCAAAACCTCCACAGAGCGTTGTGCCCAAGACAATACCACCTGTATGGTGGGTTTCATTATGCCCGACACTGGGGACGATTGTACACCACCTAGGGCCTGTCCCCCAAGATACCCTAGGTGTGTGCGTTTCCCGGACGTACCGGACAGGAATTTAGCAAGTGCCCTTTTTTACCGCAGTATAAACATAACCCTTGTTTTTTGCGATATAGTCTCTCTGCCTTGGATAGTCTAGTGAAGCCTATTTCCATAGGTTCACTTGTTTCCCGTACTGGTTCACTAGACTTCAATGCCAAGGGAGGGATGGGTGGGCAAAACATGCTACTAGGCTCATTATTTTTTGACCGTAACTTACGATCTCTGGCAATTGATCTCTCACGTATTCTGGAGTCAATTATCATAACATACTCAATGTAATCATCTAGATCAATAGGTAGATCTTTAGCAGCGATTTCGTCTTTAATGTGGTCATTCAGGCCTTGAGAGAAGGCTGCCAATAATGCCTCATTATTCCAACCTACCTCTGCTGCCAATGTGCGGAATTCGATGGCATAGTCGCCCACTGTACGCCTGCCCTGTTGTATCTCCATAAGGCGTTTGGCAGCAGAGGTGGTTCTACCAGGAGGCTCAAACACTCTTCGAAAGGAACGCACAAATTCACTAAAGTTCTTAGTACAAGGTTTAGCATTCTCCCACAAGGGGTTAGCCCAGGCCAATGCTCTGCCAGTGAGCAGTGATATCGTGAACCCCACTTTACTACGATCATTGGGAAATGCGTGTGCCGTCAATTCCATAAAGATTTCGAGTTGATTGATGAACCCTCTGCAGAGACTAGGGTCACCATCATATCTTAGCGGCAAGGGTGCAGAAGCCGTTAACCCTTTAGCAGTACCCCCTAGAGGTCTGGTATCACTTTCCGGTGTCTGATTTGGCGAGACCACCGGGCTAGAGCTAGATTGGTCAGCAGGTACCGTGCGTTCAAGGATCGTTTGAATTGCAACTGCCAACTGATCCAAACGTTGCTCGAGCACATCCATCCTCCAATGGATATTCTGTGCGTTACCTTGACCCTTGCTGTCTGAGGTCATGGCCCTTTCGTACTGTCACGGTTTGTTATGACTCTCAGACACAAGTTTTAGGTAAAAAAAATCAATTTTATTGAAATAATAACTTAGGATGGCAATAACATACATATATATATATATACAGAATATAGCACAGACAGAAGGCAGACTCTACCGGTCCTGTCCATATACCGGACAGGACAGTCTTTAGGCTCTACCGGCCTTGCCAATACCGGGTAAGGCAACCTGCAGATGGAATAGCATAACGGTTTTACCGGCCTTACCAAATTACCGGGCAAGGCAGCCTCAATAGATACACAATGTAGGCTCTACCGGCCCTGCCAATACCGGGTAAGGCAACCTCAGATGGAATGTGGTAAAAGGTTCTACCGGCCTTACCAATACCGGGCAGGGCAGCCCAGAGATAATAGCAGCAGTCAGATGGAACTGGCAAATTAGCAGAATCGTTAAGCAGCAAGGCTTTGGAGCAAACCAGCGTCCGCACGCTGGAAACAACACTGAATAGTATAGCCGTTAGGCTTAGCGAGCAAACCAGTGACCGCACACTGGAGTAACAAGCGAGTAGTATAGCCGCAAGGCTTAGGAGCAAACCAGCGTCCGCACGCTGGGACCAACACAGATTAGTATAGCTGATAGGCTTTGGAGCAAGCCAGTGACCGCACACTGGTGTAACAAGCGAGTTTGTATAGCCGCAAGGCTTAGGAGCAAACCAGCGTCCGCACGCTGGGACCAACACAGATTTGTATAGCTGAAAGGCTTTGGAGCAAACCAGTGACCGCACACTGGTGTAACAAGTGAGTTTGTATAGCCGCAAGGCTTAGGAGCAAACCAGCGTCCGCACGCTGGGACCAACACAGAATTGTATAGCTGATAGGCTTTGGAGCAAACCAGTGACCGCACACTGGTGTAACAAGCGAGTTTGTATAGCCGCAAGGCTTAGGAGCGAACCAGCGTCCGCACGCTGGGACCAACACAGATTTGTATAGCTGATAGGCTTTTGGAGCAAACCAGTGACCGCACACTGGTGTAACAAGCGAGTTTGTATAGCCGCAAGGCTTAGGAGCAAACCAGCGTCCGCACGCTGGGACCAACACAGATTTGTATAGCTGAAAGGCTTTGGAGCAAACCAGTGACCGCACACTGGTGTAACAAGTGAGTTAGTATAGCCGCAAGGCTTAGGAGCAAACCAGCGTCCGCACGCTGGGACCAACACAGATTTGTATAGCTGAAAGGCTTTGGAGCAAACCAGTGACCGCACACTGGTGTAACAAGTGAGTTTGTATAGCCGCAAGGCTTAGGAGCAAACCAGCGTCCGCACGCTGGGACCAACACAGATTAGTAGCAATGTCACCAACGCGACCAGGCAGAAGGTCGCCAGGATACTGAAGACAGGTGATGAGATGACAGGAACCAGCAACGATCAGTCAGGTCAGAAAACAGCAGAGAAGTTCAGCAGGAACTGCAACACCAGCGACTAGGCCGGAACCAGGACTGGAAGTACTTCAGCATGCAGGAAACACTGGAACAGTAGAGATCAGGAACTCAGGAACACATGAGATCAGGAACTCAGGAACACTGGAACAGAGGCCCAGCTATCACTAGCATAGTGATAGCAAGAAGGTCAGAAACAACACGAAAGGGCACTCAAAGGGTGCCCAATCCAGGTTTAAATAGTCAATAAGAGGCGGGCTATCTGCAGACAGCCAATAGAAGCCCCCTACTGGTGACAGACAAGTAACTGCAGCAAATCACGGGCACCGTGATACTTAGGGACCCTTGACGTACCAGGACCGTCAAGGGTAAATTTGCTCGAACGACCCTTGACGGTCCTGGTACGTCACGTACTTTTTACTTACAGCGCTCTACCGGGAGCGCTGTAAGTAAAAATAGGGCATGAAATAGACCGCTCCAAGATCGGAGCGATCTGTTTCAAGCCCCATAGTGACGCGCCGATACACGTGACAGGTCACGTGTACCGGCTCGTCAAATGCCCCTATGCGGACGTTATGGGACGGAAATGTCCCATAACCTCCGGTCCTTAAAGGGTTAAACTTCTGGATTTGACCTTGGACTGCTTACTGTTTCTGAATCTTTTCCACCTGCCCTGACCTCTGCTTGGCCATTGACTCTGAACCTAAGCTGCATGCCCTGACTCTAGGCCTGTCCATCAGTCATGAACGTATCTGCTACCTATCATCCTGCTACACCACTACAGTCCTGCATCTCACCTTCTATCCTGCTACCCCATCCAGCAATGACTGGATACTTTTGCTATATAAGAGCTCATTTTTCACAATGTGTCAGGTACACTTCTAGATACTTGAATATGACACAAATGGAGAGTGAAAGTACCAATTTTTTGTGTTCTAGACCATACAAAGGGGATAATGTTAAATCTGACTGAGACCTATCTCTTTAAAATGTATATTAATATTAAAAACCATACCCATTTGTAATAAACTAAGTCAGCAGTAATTCTAACTCTAGCTGTCACATTTAGTTAAGACTAGTCAAGGGTTTCCACCCCCACGATGGTCTCATGGCCTGAATTCCATCATAACTATATATTTATATATATATATATATATATTCATACAGCATAACACATGATTTCTACAGATATTAGCTAATTTATGAACCTACTAGTTGAAGAGCCAGTGTACACGGGCCACAGTGCCACCGAGCAACGGCTATGGTACAGTCATGCACAGCAGAGACTGCACGCACCGTGGCTGATATGGAGCAGGGTGCTCCGAAATCGGACCGTAGTCCTCTCTGCGCGCCAAATTTGGAGCACCCCGCTCAGTTATCAGCCGCAGCGCAGATAGTCTCTACTGTGCATGACTACAGTGCGGGCAGCCATCTCTACTGCGCATGACAGCTTCTGACAAACAAACATTTAGCAAATTATTATATAGGAGGCAAACTCATTACATATGTATATTCTATTTTTGTGATGTACTGACCATGTTCAGAGGTTAAACTGTATATTAGCCAAGCCCATGGCATTTTAAGAGTTAACACAAGATAGCTTTACCACCAAGTAAACCTCATTGAAACCATCAAAATCCCTGAAAACATCTGTCATTATGCTGAATTTGAATTAAATCTTCTCTACAAAAATCTTCATGACTCGCTCAATCTCTGTCAGTCTCTCTGCAATCAAAAATTTACTACCTCAGACAGTTTTTAACAGTATCCCTGTAGCACTCAAAGGGTTGGGGGTTGCTTATGGAGGCAGCACTGTTACTAGATGGGTGATAACAGGACAGCTAGGACTACCTAGCCCAGATAATGTTTAGGTCTAGCTGGAGAAAGAATTCTCAAGGCGAAGGCAGGGTAACAGAGCCAGCTCATTGGAGGCCAGAGTATAGGTAATAGAACTACATAGGGAAAACCTAGGCAAGGGGCTAGATGACAGGGTTAGTTGGAATGATCTAAAAAAATGGATATATGACATGGATAGTTGGTGGTAAGGATAATGTGGGGATGTTATACTAAGGGATACTGATCAAGGAATCTGTATCTGGACTAACGTTGTTATCTGATTTCCATTATAAACAATGTAATGTGTACTTGTATTTGAGAGTGAAATGACAAAAAAGGAGAGCAACAAGGAAGCGCCCTAGTGCAATTCAGATTGTAAATGGAATTCCGTCACCAATTCACCCCACACGTGGGTACTTACAAAAATATTGGCTGTTAGATCATATATATGAAAAAACAGCTGACAAGCTTGCTGAATATATAATCCTGATTCAGCACAGCAGTCACGTTTATAGGGCTGCGTCTTCTTAACACGCTCTCTCCAAGCGGTCCAGGACAATTTTCAAAACTCAACAAAAGAAAGAAAAAGCGCCCAATGGTGAAATACGTTCACTTGAATATTAAATTCAATAAACAAACGCCATTGTACTCACAATTGCTCCAGGTCAGCAGAGGGGATATTCCAATGCTGACAAAACAGCTAGTGGAGATATTACACCGTCTCCACTCGGTGATCAAGGGTGCTGCTGCTCCAAAATGATTCCTTCCACACAAATACTTCGATATAAAATTTATTAAAATTGCATATATTAGCAAAAAAACACGGCAACGTTTCGCGATTTCAAACCGCTTTCTCAAGCCAAGAACAGCTGATGGTGATACAATGCAGAATTTAAACTTCCCTGTCAGCGTTACAATTGGGTGCGAACTGAACACTCGTAAAAATATAACCAATCATATCTCCACATGTCTAGTGATAATCACGTGATAACGCCCATGCGTGTTGAAGAATGAAAGTTCTCCACTCCATATTATGTAAGGGCAATGAACCCATGATAGTTGTAATCACATGAGACATACGAAGGAAGTAAAAGATTACATCTCTTCTCCATATTACACTTACCTCATATTCACAACTCTCAAAACCATTACATGCACAACCACTCCCTTAGAAATCAACATATCTGTAGTCCCGATCAACATAGCATCATCCGAGTGTGGCACCAGAACAAGTCATAATGAAAACTGCCGCATGCGCATTAACCCCGATGAGGCTAAACATCGATGGAATAGGCAACCATTCAAAGTGCCAACCACAAGAAATATCTACGCAAAACATCATCAGACACATATATAAACAATATCAAGGAAAAACTAACTTGCACACCGTCTCTGATGAATCCCAACATCACTACATAAATAGCCACCGATACTCTATATACACATATCACCGGAACTCGGCACATGCACAAATAACATCCAATAGAAATACCCACATGCGCACTAATTCCAACAAAATCACACATCAATCGAATAGGTGCACACTCAAAAACTCTAAATCTCCTAACATACACCAATCAACACCCAAAGTAAACAAAAATATAAACTATAATGAAAAAATATGTATCAAATAAAAATAAAATAATCTCATACATAATCCAACCAAAGATGGAAAAAATTCGTATGCTCACTGCACAGTGAATATACTATAATAAATTGGTGGGATACTCACACAAATCTCCCAAAAATAAAAAATATATATAAAAAATAAAAAATAAAAATAAAATAAAATGAAATAAAATGAAATTGAAATAAAATTCCCAAAAATCATATACCATATCCCTTATATAAAAAACACTAACATATACTCATTCTATATCAGTAAGAAAAAGAACAGTCCAGCACCCAACTGTCGCCAGCATGAAGCTTACATAAACAATATATAAAAATAAACAAGCATAGTGTGGATATGAAAATATATGTATACATACAAAAATACACATAAACATATATAACATCATTATACAAATAACAACAATAAAAATAAAAAATATAAAGAAGCAGCAAAAGTTCCCTGATTATTATATTAAAGGAGTCTCAATACTCTCATTTAATCCCATTGGAGCTAAAGTATTCAACTTAAATATCCAAAAAGATTCCCTATTTATTAATCTTTGTAGTCTGTCTCCAAACATAGACGGACTGATCCGTTCTAAAGGGGTTAAAATTAACCCCTGTGGATTACTCTGATGAAATTGAGCATAGTGTCGAGATACTCCATGTAAATTATACCCCTTAATGATATTTCTCCTATGTTGTCCGAACCTATCCCGAATTTTCTGAGAAGTCCTTCCTACATACTGCAGACCACACGTACAAGTAAGGAGATAGACCACAAAATCAGAATTACAGTTCAAAAAATCTTTAATATAAAACCTATCCCCTGTCACTGTCGAGTGAAAAAACTTAACCCTATGTGAAATGTGCAAACAAGTATAACACTTAGAACTCCCACATTTATAAGAGCCTAAAATACTATCTTTAATAGACCCATCATTAGCCAACGTGTATTGACCAAAATTTATCTTATCTTTTTGTTTAGTCACGAAATGACTTGGTGCAAGAATATTTTTCAATGTACGTGCTCTACGATAAACTAATCTAGGTTTTTCCAAAATGTAATTTTTAAGAAAAGGATCCATTTTTAATATATTCCAATGTTTTTGGAAAACTTTCCTAATTTCACCTGTTTTATTATTAAACTTTGTGATAAATAATGGTACTTCTAATTCACTCTCCTTTTTCTTAATTATTTTAAATTTATGTTCAACCCTTCTAGCTCGTTCATAAGAATCCTGAATTAAATCATCTGGATATAACTTATCCTTAAATCTTTTGCTCAAAATGGCAGACTGTTCATCATAATCAGCCAATGTTGAGCAATTACGTCTTTTTCTACGAAACTGACTATATGGTATATTCCTCAACCATTTTTTGTGATGAGAACTATTGAAATTCAAATAACTATTTTTATCCACATTCTTAAAAAATGTACGAGTACAGACCTCCAAACCAGGAGTTCCCATTAACTCCAGATCTAAAAATTGTATCGTAGAATGGTGATAATTCATCGTAAAAATTAAATTCCAAGGATTATTGTTCATGTATTGAGTAAATTCCTCTATCAACATATCATCCCCCTTCCAAATAATAATGATATCATCAATGAAACGACGATAGAGGACCAAGTTTGCACCAAATGGATTATTAGAAAAGATCTTAATTTTCTCAAAATACCCCATAAAGAGGTTCGCATAACTTGGCGCAAACTTGGTCCCCATCGTCGTTCCCTTGATCTGTAAATAAATCTGTTTATTAAACTCAAAATAATTATGTGTCAAAATGAAACGGATCATTGACAACAGAAGATCTCTCTGTCTATAAGGCATCAATTGATCTAAACCTAAAAAATATTCTATTGCTTCAATTCCACCTTCATGTGGAATATTAGAATAAAGAGCTGATACATCGAACGTGACCCATCTATAATCACTCTGCCATATCAATCCCGATAAAAGTTCCAAGATATGATTCGTATCCTTTAAATAAGCTGGAAGACCCAACACTTGTCTTTGTAAATGGAAATCAACATAAGCAGACAAATTTGCTGTCATCGAATTTATTCCCGATATTATCGGTCGGCCTGGAGGACACTCCAAACTTAACTTGACTAAACAAAAAGATAAGATAAATTTTGGTCAATACACGTTGGCTAATGATGGGTCTATTAAAGATAGTATTTTAGGCTCTTATAAATGTGGGAGTTCTAAGTGTTATACTTGTTTGCACATTTCACATAGGGTTAAGTTTTTTCACTCGACAGTGACAGGGGATAGGTTTTATATTAAAGATTTTTTGAACTGTAATTCTGATTTTGTGGTCTATCTCCTTACTTGTACGTGTGGTCTGCAGTATGTAGGAAGGACTTCTCAGAAAATTCGGGATAGGTTCGGACAACATAGGAGAAATATCATTAAGGGGTATAATTTACATGGAGTATCTCGACACTATGCTCAATTTCATCAGAGTAATCCACAGGGGTTAATTTTAACCCCTTTAGAACGGATCAGTCTGTCTATGTTTGGAGACAGACTACAAAGATTAATAAATAGGGAATCTTTTTGGATATTTAAGTTGAATACTTTAGCTCCAATGGGATTAAATGAGAGTATTGAGACTCCTTTAATATAATAATCAGGGAACTTTTGCTGCTTCTTTATATTTTTTATTTTTATTGTTGTTATTTGTATAATGATGTTATATATGTTTATGTGTATTTTTGTATGTATACATATATTTTCATATCCACACTATGCTTGTTTATTTTTATATATTGTTTATGTAAGCTTCATGCTGGCGACAGTTGGGTGCTGGACTGTTCTTTTTCTTACTGATATAGAATGAGTATATGTTAGTGTTTTTTATATAAGGGATATGGTATATGATTTTTGGGAATTTTATTTCAATTTCATTTTATTTCATTTTATTTTATTTTATTTTTATTTTTATTTTTTATATATATTTTTTATTTTTGGGAGATTTGTATGAGTATCCCACCAATTTATTATAGTATATTCACTGTGCAGTGAGCATACGAATTTTTTCCATCTTTGGTTGGATTATGTATGAGATTATTTTATTTTTATTTGATACATATTTTTTCATTATAGTTTATATTTTTGTTTACTTTGGGTGTTGATTGGTGTATGTTAGGAGATTTAGAGTTTTTGAGTGTGCACCTATTCGATTGATGTGTGATTTTGTTGGAATTAGTGCGCATGTGGGTATTTCTATTGGATGTTATTTGTGCATGTGCCGAGTTCCGGTGATATGTGTATATAGAGTATCGGTGGCTATTTATGTAGTGATGTTGGGATTCATCAGAGACGGTGTGCAAGTTAGTTTTTCCTTGATATTGTTTATATATGTGTCTGATGATGTTTTGCGTAGATATTTCTTGTGGTTGGCACTTTGAATGGTTGCCTATTCCATCGATGTTTAGCCTCATCGGGGTTAATGCGCATGCGGCAGTTTTCATTATGACTTGTTCTGGAGAAGAGATGTAATCTTTTACTTCCTTCGTATGTCTCATGTGATTACAACTATCATGGGTTCATTGCCCTTACATAATATGGAGTGGAGAACTTTCATTCTTCAACACGCATGGGCGTTATCACGTGATTATCACTAGACATGTGGAGATATGATTGGTTATATTTTTACGAGTGTTCAGTTCGCACCCAATTGTAACGCTGACAGGGAAGTTTAAATTCTGCATTGTATCACCATCAGCTGTTCTTGGCTTGAGAAAGCGGTTTGAAATCGCGAAACGTTGCCGTGTTTTTTTGCTAATATATGCAATTTTAATAAATTTTATATCGAAGTATTTGTGTGGAAGGAATCATTTTGGAGCAGCAGCACCCTTGATCACCGAGTGGAGACGGTGTAATATCTCCACTAGCTGTTTTGTCAGCATTGGAATATCCCCTCTGCTGACCTGGAGCAATTGTGAGTACAATGGCGTTTGTTTATTGAATTTAATATTCAAGTGAACGTATTTCACCATTGGGCGCTTTTTCTTTCTTTTGTTGAGTTTTGAAAATTGTATTTGAGAGAGAAGTTTTCATATTTATCTGTATAACATGCCTGAGGAAGAGACCTAAGAAGTCTTGAAAGCTTGCATTTTAAATCTGTTTAGTTAGCCAATAATGGTATCAACTTTACAAAAAATGTTGTATCCTGAATTTCTACAGCTAACACGGTACCAACTCTCATCTATTATGAAAATGCAATAAGCAGAGGTTCTGAGTTAAAGGTTAAGAGAGAGGGCTATGGGGAAGGTTACTAAGCTAAGGGAAGTATAGGTGAGTGGATAAAGAGACTAGATGTAGGTCATTTTGAAATGTATGATTACAGAATGGGTGATATGGATAGATGGATGAACCATATAGACTGAGATAACAGTTTAGGGGATGAGTAAAAAGGGTTACCTGGGTAGATCTCAGGTAGAGGTATGTGTAACATGGAGAGCAGGTGATGTTGGGAAAGCAAGTTTCCAGGAACAAAAGGCTGACATGGGAATGACAGGGCAACATAAGGGTTAAGAGAGTGGGCTAGGATACAATATCAGAGGAACACTAAAATTGTGCCGGATAGTAAAATAATCCTTAGCTTCCACATACATCTTCAGTAAAAGTGTTATAGATGCAGAGCTCTTACATTTTATGCTGTCATTGGCTTAAGTCCTATGATGCCAACACTGTCCTGCTGTTCACAGCTTTGTAATACCTAAATCAAGAATCTCCAAACCTGCCCTCACGGGTTGCACACAGACAAGGAATTAATGGCCAACTATCACTTGAACAGTTCTCCGCTGGCACATCTATTCCCCTGGGAGCATACCCAATGATAAAGGTTGGTCTGAACTGTGAGCCCAGGTAAAGAAATGGGAGATGGGAATAGGGGTCAGAGAAGTGACCATCTATTCTCCATGGGAAGACACCGTACTGCATCGTGCAGGACATTTATCTGTCCTGTACAATGCACGTCCCCAAAGTACATCTTCATGGTACTTGAAAGCACAAAACAGCAGATCAATAGGGAATGTGCATGTATAGAACTCGGGAGTTTGTGGTCTCATACAAATGTGAAGGTGCACAGTTACATGCACAAAAAACTGTTCTCTTCACACACCAACATTTGGGCCACTTGTTATTGGGGAAACAAGTGGTGAGGAATCACAAAACCATCTTAGCTCCTCCAAACCAATTGAAAACAGCCCATATTCTCTTGGTGGATCAACTAAAGACTGGCTTTTGTTACACATTTTTGAAATCATGTGTTCTAAATATGGATTACCTGTGGTGCAATTCTTAAGCATTTGCAGAGGTGTTCTGTCCTTGCATACCCACAGAAGAGTGGCTGGGTCCTCCTGTCCAGATTGCTTGTACGTTCAGAGGAGGAGGCGAAAGTGGGGCCTATGAGGCCTACAAACCTGCTAAAAATTTACTTTGTATCCCATCCAGCCCTCTGAGACTGAATCAATGGCAAGTAATTGGACAAGCATGGGTTATGAGTGGGAAGAACTGCAGGTCATACTGAAAGATCACCATTTTACCAGCGTTCACAACAGCACACACACCTGAATTCCACAATAGATATCTATATAGAAAGAGAAATAAAAATGTTCATTGATTTAAATGGAACTTTTAACTCCTTGAATGCTATCGAAGTCTGCAACACATAGTGAAACTATACGTTGGAGATCTCTCTAGCATTCAAGATGAAAACAGGGGACAAATGATTTTTTTCTTTATCGCTGCAGAACACAGGAACCATGGGGTAAAGTAGCTTCCTCTAGGTAGCAGGGAAGCAGAACTACAGGCTTTGTCTTGTAGAACCATACTTCTTATTTTTTTTTTCTTTATTTCATGCAAGTAAGGTGGTTCTGTGTAGTCTTTTGGTGTTTGATGTTTCCTGAATTCTATATTAATCAGGATATTGTTCTTCCTTCTCTCAGTCGGGCTTGTCTAACAGACTGGAGCAGGAGTTTTGCTGCTTTGACAGTTAAGTGCTTAAAATACTACATTCATCGCACTGAACCCTTTTGTGAATCTGGATTAGGTTTTCGTGATCCAGAAGGTATGCAAGATTGAAAGACTGTATACTGTGGTTGGGGCAGTCTTGAAATCCCTCTTGCATCAGTTGATGAGCAACTTATGTATTTAGCTTATCCAACACTTTTGTGCTTTTTCTATGGCTAACACTGTACCATGCTTTACCCATACCACTTTTGTGAGCAGAGACCTTTGAGGCGGCGTTGGTGGAGGTGTTACAGTCCCCACATTGTTTGGAACATATTACACTGGAGTGCCTCCTTTTTTCTTGTAGGCCCTGGAAGCACCCACCACTTTGGAATAAAAAGTTACCCTAAAGGGTATGAGCCTCTTTCTAATTACATAGCCCGGGAAAATGGTCACCTTGATCAAAGAGGCCACTGTTAACTTAGATTGTTCTTGGCCTTGGCCCACATGTTGGCACTCCGGAATCATGAAAACCAAATCAGATTCACAGAAAGACTTACTAAGATGAAGGTCTAAACAGTGACGCTCCGGCTCCAGTCTATTTGAAAGAGCTGAAAAAAAGAGGAGGAAGAACAATCTCCTGATTAATATGAAATTTAGAACTACCTTTGGAAGAAACCCAAAGAGTACACAGAATGGCTGCTCGAGCTGACCGCAGCTGTCATCTGGTGGCTCCGGCTGCATTGTTTGTCTGGAGGCTCCAGCCGCATGCTGCTTATGCGGTTCAGCTGCTTCCTGCTTCTGGGCTGTGGTGCCTTCCCCCTCTGCCGCGGCTGGATGAGGTCATAATGGGTGCACGTCCAAGAGTATGGACGTGCTCTCCATTTAAAGGGGCAGCTGTGCAATTGATGGCTCCTCCTCTTCCTGGCTTTAGGGTACTTAAACTGCCTGGACACTATGCTCAGTTGCCCTTTCGTGGTGTCCTGTGCAGTTTGGCTTGAGTATACTGTATTACCTGGTTTGTCTGACTACCCGTTCTGGTGCCGACCTCTGGCTCTGACTATTCTCCTTGTGTATGACCCCGGATTAGTCTGATATCCCTTCTGGTGTGGACCGGCGGCTCTGGTAGACTACCTGCTCTGTGTATGACCTCTGGCCTGGCTGACTATCTGTTCTGGTGCTGTCCTGTGGCTCTGTCTGACTACCCGCTCTGTGTATGACCCTGGCAGACCTGCGGCTCTGGTTGTCTTATCTGTTCAGTGTATGACCCGGCTTGTCTGACTACCCACTTTGGTGTTACCTGGGGCTCTGTCCACTGCGTACCAACGCTTCAGTGGATGTCCTTTCTGGTGCCATCAGTGGCTCTGGCAGACTTTTCCTTTGCTACGTCCAATAACTGGTGCCTTCAGGTGCGGATCTGTGGCACAGTTAGTTCTTACTCAGGAACATTGACTGTTCAGGTGCGGACCTATTGTAGACTGCTCATGTGCGGACCTGAGGCTGCCTACTTCTTCCCTATTGCCTATAGGGGTCCAGTTCTGTACCCCAAGGAAGCAGCTCTATCCTTCTTGACATTGCCGAAGATTGTTTGCATTCTTTCTGTTGCTGTGTATTTCTTTACGTTGTGTATCTTAATAAAGATTGTGTTACCTACAGTACTGGTCCAGTTCTCAAAAGGTTAACATCCATCATGGGAGATACAACCAAACTCTCCGTGTGCTTTCATACACTTCCGTGTATTCCAAACCTTCCACTGCACGCGTGTGATTTCGATCCATTTCTTTTCTCAGCCTTTGCTTTTTCTCCACAACTGCTTTCCCAATTCATGGCTCAACTAAACATGCGGCGTCTACTGGTTTCCTTCCTCCTTGCTCATCACTCCTGTATCCTCCACCAGATCACCTCCCATGCCTTTGGTAGATTACATCGCCATTCTCCCCCCGTGGCTAGCGAGCGTCCACACACACCTACGTATTCTTACATCCCCACGTCATGACCTGGTTTATGAATTTTCCCTAGTAATTCGGGAATCCTAGAAACCGCTGAATTGATTTGAGCCCCATGGAAAGGGGCCATTGGAGTACTGCTGAAAGTTTCCCAGGGTCCATAGCCAGCCAAGAGGAGGAGATCACATAGTCCAGAAAAGTCACTTGAGACTGGTGAAATTCACATTTCTCTACCTTGCAGAAAAGATTGTTGGCTCTTAAAAGTGACAACACTTTCCCAAAATCAGTATGGTGTTGTTCCAGATTCGGGGAGTGGATGAGGATGTCATCCAGGTAGACAACGACACAACTCATCAAAAGGTCCCTTAACACATTGTTAATTAACTCCTGGAAGACAGCAGGAGCATTGCAAAGACCATTACTAGGTATTCGTAATGCCTGCTCCTGGTGTTAAACGCTGTCTTCCATTCATCACCCTTACAGATTTGCACCATATTATAAGCTGCGCGAAGGTCGAACTTGGTAAAGACCGATGAACATTGCAACCAGTCAAATAACTCAGTGATCAGAGGTATTTGGTAGGTGTTCTTGACCATGAGTTTGTTCAGCCCTTGAAAATCAATACACGGCCTTAATTCGCCATCCTTCTTCTTTGCAAAGAAGAACCCTGCCCCTGCCGGTGAGGTGGATTTCTGAATAATCCCTCTGGAGAGAGCGTCAGACATGTACTCATCCATAGCCTGATTCTCTGCCATGGAAAGAGGGTATACACAACCCTTAGGGGGAACAGCCCCTGCTACCAAGTCAATTGAGCAATCATATGAATTATGAGGAGGTAAGGTTGTGCCCTGTAACTTAATGAGTACATCACGGAAAGAGTGATACTCCTCAGGCAAGTCGGAGGAGGAGGAAGCCATGCCTAATATTCTGACAGGACGAGTCAAACACGACTCTGTACAATACAGAGACCATGACAAAATGTCTCAACTACGCCAGTCCACCGTGGGGTTATGTTTTTGGAGCCATGGGAACCCCATAATGAGAAGAGTTTATGACCTGGAACTGGAGTATCTCGTGACGGAGGGCTCCAACCAACATGGATAGAGAAATGGTCTCATGAGTAACCTGAAGCAGTTGTAGTGGTCTATCGTCAGTAGCTTCAATCGTCAATGGTGATGCCCGTGGCAGAAAAGGAATAGCGTGTTTTTGCGCAAAACCAGCATCAATGAAATACCCTGCTGCCCCTGAATCGATTAATGCTGCAGTAATTATTGAGGCGTTGGCCCAAGATAGGATAACTTCCAGAGTAGGCTTCTCCTGGAAATCTCCTTGGGACTGAGACACCCCACCAAGAGTTTGTCCCCTACGTGACTCTAGGTGCGCCCGTTTCCCGGGCGTATGGGACAAGTGCGCAACAAGTGTCCAGATTTACCGCAATATAAGCAAAGCCCCTCCCTTCTGCAGAATGCTCTTTCTTGAGCTGAAAGCCGGGTATATCCCAACTGCATGGGCTCCACCCCTCCTACATTGGACCCAGGAGGCATGGGAGGCGAGGGAGGAATGGGTGGGCAACTGAAATTCAGTGCTAAAAGTGATGGAGGTCACCGCAGACGCTCCTTAAATAAGGGTCTCTCTCTGATGTAGTTGCCAATCAAGAAAAAAAATGATATCAGTTGGTCTAAGTTGGAAGGCAGCTCTTTAGCTGCAACCTCACTTAGCCCCTGCGAGAAGGCGGCCAACAGTGCCTCATCATTCCAGCCCACCTCCGCTGCCAACATGCGAAACTCAAATCGCATATTCAGCCACCGTACGATTGCCCTGGTGAATAGACATTAGCTGTTTGGCAGCAGAGACAGAGCGGGCGCCACTAGGGACCGGCTGCTCACTGGGTAACCTTGGCTGTCCCTAGAAAGGTAAGTGGAATGCTTATACCAGAGGGTTAAAGTCCCTGCCACTGTTGAAATATAGTCCCTCTGAATGAGACCAGTTCAGTTATAACTTAGAATACTTGGACTCCTAAAATGTATAATCTTTATTATTATGTGACTTGTTAAAAATACACACACAAGACTAAATAAATAAAGTCACACTTCTAATATTGTGTGCTTATTAAAAACACAGTGCAACCATGAAATTCTAAAGTCTGTAAAGTAATATTAGTGATAAAGCAAAATCTCTCTAGCTAGCAATATTCTGAATGCAATACCATAACCTTTCATATGGCATTAATATCAGTCCACTCAATGATATAGATTCTTAACCATGTGAACAGTATACAAGTAACTACAGGCACCCTGCTAATAACTTTCCTCAATGTTTGAGCATTACACAGCCTCAATTGTTTAAATGAATTAGGTCGCTTATTCTAGTATCGCAGCCAATTCATCCCAGATAAATGCTGCATCAGTATTACTGCAGGTGCCCAACTTTTATACATGGCTATGAAGCTAAATGCCTACTTAACATTTTGAGTGCCAATGGGGTATGCAATGCAATATTTTGCAATGCGTTGTGTACCCCTCTGGCACTCAAAGGGTTATAGGGGATGTATCACATTCTAAAAAGAAGCTCCCATATGCTTTGTTAATACAAGTTATACTATGAACGCTGTTTTTTTGTTTTTTTTTTTTTTATTGAACTACTTTAAAAGAAGAGCTGTGCTGATCAGCATAGCGTGTCCCATTATGCTGACCGGCACAGCTCTTCTGCATGTTGTATTTCTCCTCCCACCTCCCTCCCAGCAGCCCCCAGTTCATGCTTCCCTTCAGTGTGCCGTGAACGGCTTGTAGTGTTACAGCAAGCTGGGATTAGCATTATACTGAGGTTGCAACCTCAGTATAATACACGAAAAAAACACAATAGGAGAGCACTGATGTATCTTATAACAATCTCTATAGCATCAGTATAGACATATAATAAATCCGTGTACTTACTTGAGACAGAGAGACCGGAGTAGATGGATTTACTGCCGGTCTTAAAGTTTGTGGGGACAAATCGTGCTGGTCCTCCACACACAGACCTCACAACGATCGGCACTGCAGATGGTTACTCACTCGGATAATTTAAAGAACCCCTATTTCTAAAGAAATAGGATAGACTGAAGATCTGTGCTGTGCACGTAACATGGACGTGCACAGCACAGAACATAAAATATCTTTTAAAGTAGTTAAATAAAAAAAACAAACAGCGTTTATAGTATAACTTTTATTAACAAAGCATATGGGAACTTCTTTTTAGAAGGTGATACATCCCCTTTAATTTCCAAATTTTTAGTTTGATTGTCAGACTGTATTATTGAGGTTACTTCAGGTGCCCTGCTAATATATTACGTTGTTTTATCTTGACTTTGTAAGTTTATTACATCCATTGATTTGGACTAATCCCGTAGTTAATGAACACCCTTTGAGTGCTAGATGAGTTTTTACTGCAGACACCTTGCTACCTCTTATCAGTCCCGTATAATTTTGGGAGTAATTAGGAATCAAATAGGTATTACAGATTTGCTTATAGAAATCAGTCTCTGCTTGAATATCGTGTGAAGTATACTCATTCACCAACTTCCTCCTTGTATATTCCACACTATAAACCTAACTCTATTACTAGTCACTGGAGTTCTCTGTTGTATAATACTTTCTCAATTAAGAGATTACTGTAGGCGTCCTGCTTTTAGCCTTCACTACAAAGTTTTTGTGAAGTATAAATTTTAACTATAGAAAGCGGCACACAGATGTCAATGCATTCACAGCCGACTAACACCCATTCAGTGAAGGATGTTTCTTACTGCAGGTGCCCTGATATCTCTTGTATTTCTCCCATACCATGCTAGGGATCAGTCAGGTACATAGAATGTTGCCGTATTACTTTTTTTTTTTATTAAACAACAGTCTATGCTAGCAGCTTTCTTGCTTGATATGTGTAACAAGTATACACGCTCACTAACTCCCTCGTGGTGTAAGCCACATTGTAACCCTAGTTTCTTTGCGGTTCAGATACATTCTCTGTTTGATCATTTACTATCACTTTACAGACTCAAGGAATTTGTTTTATATTTCATTCTGACAATTTCATTTAATCCCTTTAATTAACTGTTGCATAACTCAACACGTTTCACAGTAACAACGCCTTCATCAGGGAAAATCCTTACTGTTGTAGGTCTGAATTCTAAGAATTTTATACCCTTACAAATTCAAAAAATGGGTGGTCGCACTAATTAACTCCTATCCACTCAGAATTGTAATCACTGATTGGCATTTTGGCAGTGTGCTAAAGAGGCAGTTTCATAGTGCTTGATACTTAACCCTTTAGGTACTTATGTATTGCATATATCCAGATATATTCATATGCAATAGATGACAACAAACAGAAGAATTAAAAAAAAAAAAATGATTAAATCATAGTCCTTTGTGACAGTCCCTAGTGTCTCATACTTACATAGCCACTGCTCTCATATATCACTGAGCCTTTGTCTATTACAATTATGTTTACACTCAAACATCCCAACATTCCACTCCCTTATACAGGTTCTATGCCATTAGGGTCCACCCGGAAGAATGTATGTATCATTATGTTTTTAAATCTAGCTTCATATTTTAACGTTATTTTTGCTTTATATAGAGCTTTCAAACTAAATAAATAATTCCAACATATGTTATGGATATTAGTTGGGACTTGTAATATAAAAAATTCATGTGGCATCTTTCCATAGATTTATTATGTCTTCACTGATGTATCATATCAAAAGACTTGTTAATATCAAACACTATTCCAGCATTCTGTACTGAACACTGATTTTGTTGGTCTTACAAAGTTATTAGTTCTTATAGGGATGCCTAAGAATACCTATCTAATATAGGTATATTATGAGTCCAAGTATTCTAAGTTATAACTGGACTGGTCTCTATCAGAGGGATTATATTTCACCCGAGGTAGGGACAAAGGTCTTTAACCTGCTGGGAGGGGATTATTCCTTCTGGGCTTTCTCCTCTTTTTTTGTTGACTCCAATTGGCAGTCAGATAGTTCCCTGGATCAGCATTGAAGCATTTTGTCATACTTTTCAATACTGTTCTGTGCTAGATAGGCATCCATTGCTTTTTTTGAAAGCAGTTACATTATCTGCAAGTACAACATCTCGAGGCAAATAATTCCACAGATTTACCACTGTTACTGTAAAAAAATCCATGCCTTTGTTTTAGTTGGAAGCACCTTTTCTCTCATCTTAGCTCAGCTCTTTGTGTAAATAATAAATTGCATAGTTCTTTGTATTGCCCTTGAATGTATTTGTAAATGGCAATAATATCACCCCTTAGATGTCTCTTGTGTAGTCTAAACAAACCCAGATTGGCTAGTCTCTTTTTATAACTCAGATCCTCTAATCTCTTTATCAGTTTTGTTGAACGTCTCTGCACTTCTTTCATTTCAATAATGTCTTTCTTAAGAACAGGTACCCAAAATTGTACTCCATATTCTAGATGAGGCCTAACCAAAGATTTATATAGAGGTAGGATAATAGCATCCCTTGCATCTACACCCCTTTTTATGCAGGCTAGTACTCTATTTGCTCTTGCAGCAGCTGAGTGACTCTGCCCAATGCTGTGAAATCTATCGTCTATCAGTACTCTAATGAGGATTCCCCAACTTGTTTCCTATTTAGAGTATATGTAGCATGTTTGTTTCTATAGCCTAAATGCATAACCTTATATTTATCTACATTAAATGTCTCCTGCCATTCACTCAGTTTATCTAAATCCTTCTGCAGAGAAAAAAAAATCCAGCCCTGTATGTATTCAGTGGCACAGATTAGTGTCCTCAGCAAAGACTGAGGTTTTATGTTCAATCCCACTTCTAGATCATTAATAAACAAATTAAAAAGCATTGGGCCCAGGACTGAACCCTGTGGCACCCCACTTACAACTTTAGACTAAAAAAGGTTCCATTTACAACAACTCTGCGATCTATCATTTAACCAGTTCTCGATCCATGTACAGATAATACCGCCCCAAACTAAAGCCTTTTAAATTTATGCAGTAACCTGTTGTGAGGCACTGTATGAAAGGCTTTTGCAAAATCCAAGTATACAACATCAACAGCAATTCCCCAAACTACTAATTACTCTTTCGCAAAATGCAAGTAAATTAGTCTGACGGGTGAAAGAATAAAACTGGTGAGCATCTCCAATGCAGTGCCTCTATTTAAGAAGGGAACTAAAACAGAACCTGGAAATTATAGACCTGTGAGTTTGACCTCTGTAGTGGGAAAACTGCTAGAAGGGATAATAAGGGACTATATTCAGGATTATAACACAAAAAATAAGATCATTAGCAGGAATCAACACGGACTTATGAAGAATAGATAATACCAAACTAACCTTTTCAGCTTCTATGAGGAAGTAAGCAGCAACCTTGATAATGGCAAGGCAGTTAATGTAGTATATATCTAAACTTTGCAAAGATATTTGATACAGTGCCACACAGAAGGCTGGGGTATAAAATAAGGAAATCGGGGCTAGGAGAGGACCTTTGCAATTGGATACAAAACTGGTTGAAGGATAGGGAACAGTGTGTGGTTGTAAATGGACAATTCTCCAATACAGTTAAACTGGAGAGTGGAGTACCTCAGGGTTCAGTATTAGGTCCGCTGCTGTTTAACATGTTTATAAAGGACTTGGAAATAGATATAGAAAGCAAAATATCAATATTTGCAGATGACACTAAATTATGCAGGGTAATTCATTCAGAACAGGATAATTGCTCTCTACAGAAGGATTTATATAAAATGGCAGATTGGGCGAACAAATGGAATATGAAGTTAAATGTGGGGAAGTGTAAAGTCATGCATTTGGGAGGAAATAATCCCAAGGCTTATTAAGAACTTAATGGAATCATTTTAGGGGACTTGTTGCTAGAAAAAGACCTGGGTATCCTTGTCAACTACAAACTTGGAAACAGTGACCAGTGTCAAACAGCAGTAGCAAAGGCAAACAAAGTCCTGTCTTGCATAAAAAGAGGTATTGAAGCAAGAGTGGATAACATTATTTTGCCATTATACAAATCATTGGTAAGACCTCACCTTGAGTATGCAGTGCAGTTTTAGGCACCAGTTCTGAAAAAGGATATACTAGAACTAGAGAGCGTACATCGAAGAGTAACAAAATTAATTAAGGGAGTGGAGAATTTGACGTATGAGGAATGACTAAACAAACTTGGTTTATTTACTCTAGAGAAAAGACAACTAAGAGGAGACCTTATCACATTGTACAAGTATATGAGAGGTCAATACAAGGATCTCTGCGGTGAGCTATTTATTCCAAGGCCTGATCAGATGACCAGGGACACCCCTTGAAATTAGAGGAAAGGAGGTTTAGACTTCAGCAGAGGAAGGGGTTTTTCACAGTAAGGTCTGTTAAATTGTGAAATTCTTTGCCCAAGGAGGTGGTTATGGCAGATACAATGGATACATTCAAGAGATGATTAGATACATTTATTTCAAAAGGGAACATACAGGGTTATACTGTTTATTAGTAGGCAGATCAGGAAGGTCTGAAAAAAGACTAACTTATTTGGTAGCAGGATAGCTATACAGTTCTCATGTCACTAGGGTATGAGGCAAAGGTTGCACTTGATGGACTTGTGTCTTTATTCAACCTAATTTACTATGTTACTATGTTCAAGTCCAGAATGGGACAGCATTAGCTCTATTTTGTTGGTAACTATACATAAATTAGAATAGAATCAAATGAACCTTTCCTGAGAAGGAACAGGTACCAAAACCTGCATATCTACTAGGGTAGAGGCTAAGTCTAAGAATAAACAATGCAAAGAACTCTGGCAGGAGGAAACAACAGGGAAGTAGGAACTTGAAACCCATGCAGTGCCCTTCCAATCATCAATTGCAAAACACACTGATCTACTATAGAAAGGATCCATATGCTGTGAAAAAGGCACACAATCTATTTCATGAGATAGACCAGACCCCTATGAGTCATGCAGAGTAGATTTGTCAGCTGTGAACTTCTGGACAGCCTTCTTGTATCACTCTGCAGTCTTTGGTGAACAAACAGCCTTCTGCTACAGCCAAGTATTTCAGATTTTGACTCATCAATCCAGAGCACCTGCTGCTATTTTTGCAACCCAGTTCCTGTGTTTTTGTTTCCACATTGGAGGTATAGCTTTTTGGCCGCAAGTCTTCCATGAAGACCACTTCTGACCAGACTTCTCCAGACAGTAGTTAGGTGTACCAGGGTGCCACTGTTTTCTGCCAATTCTGAGCTGATGACACTGATGGACATCTTCCGATTACAAAGGGAAGTAAGCATGATGTGTCCTCCATCTGCTGCACTAAGTTTCCTTGGCTGGCCGCTGCATCTATGATCCTCAGTGTTACTTGTTTCATTGTACTTCTTCAAAAGAGCTTGGACAGCACATCTGGAAACCCCTGTCTGCCTTGAAATTTCTGCCTGCGAGAGACCTTGCTGATGCAATATGACTACCTTGTGTTTTCTTGCTGTGTTCAAGGGATAGTAACCCCACCCAAAAAACATGAAGCCAAATGCTAGGAATCATCACAACATACTTAACTCCCATATTCCCATCTATCAAACCATTATGGTTTGAGAGATGTAAGAAAAGAAAGACCTCCACTCCCTCCCCCTTCTCATGCATTCCCTGTATAGCGGACGTCATGAGATCCTGCGTCCAGGACCAGGCGGCGGCTCTTCAGGAGTGCTGTCATCTACATATCTCGGTATAATTACTTCATCAGAATGGTCTAAAACGTGTGCCTGGCTTGCAAGCACATGTTGTAGATCATTCCGATGAAGTAATTATACTGAGATATGTAGATGACAGCGCTCCTGAAGAGCCGCCATAAGTCGGTCGACCGGATTCTGCCTCTGACAGCTTTACAGCTCGTCAGGCAGAAAGGGGAGGGAGAAGAGGTCTTTCTTTTCTTACAACTCTCAAACCATAACGGTTTGAGAGATGGGAATAAGGGAGTTATGTATGTTGTGATGATTCCTAGCATTTGGCTTCATGTTTTTCAGGGGAGGGGGGGGTTACTATCCCTTTCAGTCTTGTCAAGGTGTATGACTTTTGACGTTAAATGGTTTTAAGCAACCTCACCTTGTTAACGGAGTTTGTTCCTCACCCCGTTTTATTCCTTCTACACCGCTGTTTCTGTGTCAGTTAATGCTTGAGTTTCAACCTACATATTAAATTAATGATCATTAGCACCTGTTTGGTACAACTGTTTAATCATACTCCTGCCTACAAAATCCCTGACTGTGCAAGTGTACGTAGAAGAACTGATGCTGTTTTGAAGGCAAAGGGTGGTCACACCAAATAATAATTTGATTTAGAGTTCTCTTCTGTTCACTCACTTTGCATTTTGCTAACTGATAAAAATAAACCTATTAGCATGTGTATTTTTGAAAGCATTCTTAGTTTACAGCATTTTTTTCACACTTGCCTAAAACATTTGCACAGTACTGTACACACATTTATATAATAAAATATATATACAGTCGTGTGAAAAAGAAAGTACACCCTCTTTGAATTCTATGGTTTTGGTTTTGACATAATAACAATCATCTGTTACTTAGCAGGTCTAAAAATTAGTTACATTCAACCTCAGATGAAGAACAACACATGAAATATTACACTGTGTCATGATTTAACAAAAATAAAACCAACATGGGGAGGCCATGTGTGAAAAACTAAGTACAGCTTATGATTCAATAGCATGTAGAACCACCTTTAGCTGCAATAAGCCCACTCTTGTATGTATGTATATCTTTATTTATATGGCGCCACACAGTGTACACAGCGCCTTACAATAGACATATGTTACAATAAATAAGAGGGGATGAAATAAGTGCGACATTCATAGAAACAATGGGAGAGAGCTCCCTGCCCCAAGGAGCTTATAGTCTAAATGGGTAAAAGGAGACATACAATGGGGTAAAAGGGTGTCAAGTGATGAGATTACAAGTGCTGAGTTTGGCCAAAGGAATTGCATGGTCCTAGTGCTCCAGAAGATAAGACTTCAGGGTAGACTTAAAGACAGAGGGGGATTGTTCTAGACGTAAAGAGAGGGGTATGGAGTTCCATAGGTATGGAGCAGAAAGCAAGAAAGGTTTGAGACGGGACAGGGCAGAGGGTGTGGATGGTGCAACAAGAAGTGCTGAGCGAAGGAAGCGGCCAGGAACATAATAGGAGATGAGGGAAGAGATGTAAGGAGGGGTAGCAGTGTGGAGAGCGTTAAAGGTCAGAAGAAGGTCTTTGTAATTGATGTGCTGCTGAATTGGGAGCCATGACAGATGTCTGAGAATTATGTGGGCAGGTTCAGTTTTTGGGGAGAGTGTGGTGATTCGTGCAGCTGAGTTTAAAACATATTGCACAGGTGAAAGATGAGTAGCAGGGAGGCCAGTTAGTAGGATATTGCAATAGTCTAAGCGGGACAGAATGAGGGCATGTATAAGAGTTTTAGTAGTTTGTTGGGAGAGGAATGGGCGGATTTTAGCAATGTTGCGGAGAAAGAAGCGAGATGATCTAGCCACGGAGTTAATGTGAGGGGATAATGATGACCAAGATCATGATATGTACTGTATTTTAGGCATATTTACTTGTTCATAGTCAGACTTTCCAGTTGATCTCTCAGAGAGTTTATATATAGGGCTATAGCTTCTTTTCATATGTGGAAGACTGAGCCTTTTCATTTCAGTTAATTTTTTTGCAATATCATCATCACTGTCACTCTCTACTATCAGAAGAAAGAGAGGATTGTAGAGGCACATATTCTAAATCAGCGTCATCATCAATAACTCGATTATTAGCAGCAGTATCAGTAGCATCATCATCTTCCACCCCACTAATTTCATATTTTTCTAGTTTTAACCCCTTTCAGCATTTTTGCTATCCTTCTGTTTATGCTTGATTTACTCTGGGAATTTCTAGTTACATGTGGAAAACTATATATTGTTTTTTTCAGAACGAATTGAGCTTTCTTGTGGTACCATACATGAAGAGAATTTTGTATCTTGCAAAAAGCTATGATGTCATAATGACAAAAAAAAGTGAACATTTACTAATTTTGGTAAAATCCCATACTATGTATCAAAAACATTTACCTTGATTGAAAAAGTTTCAATTATTTGAAAAAGCCCTGAGTCCCCTGAGTAAAAAAATACCAAAATTGTATAGTTTTACCTACGTCCATGGCTAGCGTAGAGCCCTAATCACCAGCAGCGCAAAAGGCATTTTCTTACATTTCTGCCCCAACAAATGTACTGAAATCTGTGAAAACCATGGAATTTCCAACTGTATTCATTAGCTACCGCTCTTAGGAGAAAAATGACACCCCATTGGCATGGGTTGACCTACCTCAGTGGGCGCTAGAAGTGCAAAACGACACCTACTACAACATCTAATTTTTCTAACATTTTCTCAAACATTACTTGTATATACAAAAATGGTTATAACAACTAGCGAAGTGAAGAAAGGGTACACAGACTATACCATTTTGGAAAGAAGACAACCTACCGCATCTAATGTGGGGTGACTTGCCTTCTTACCCCAATTCTGGTGTGCACAAATGCCTCCAGAAGGTGGCGCTAATGAAAAAAAAAAAGGCATTTTCTTACATTTCTGCCCCTTCAAATGTACTGAAATCTGTAAAAACCATGGAATTTCCAACAGTATTCATTAGCTAGTGCTCTTAGGAGAAAAATGACACCCCACTGGCATGAACTGACCTACCATAGGGGGTGCTCGAAGTACAAAACTACACCTACTGCAACCTCTGATTTTTCTAACATTTTCTCAAACCTGTCTTGCCTGTACGAAAATGGCTATAAAACCTTCAGAAGTGAAGAAAAGGTAGCGAAACCATACCATTTTGGAAAGAAGATAACCTGCCGCATCTAATGAGGGGTCACTTGCCTTTCTACCCCTAAGTTAGTGTGCACAACTATTTCCAGAATATGGTGCTACAGAATTTTTTTTTTTTTTTTTTTTACAAATCAGTCACTTCAAATATACAAAAATGGCTCAACACCATGCAATTTCCTAGGAGGACCTCCTACCAGCCTACGATAAATGGTACCCCACTGCTGTGGGATGACATACCATATTGGGTACCAGGAGCGTGGCTACCAGTGGAACAAGGATGGGGAAGCAAACAGTGTATGTATGATTCTATGGCTATCAGTGGTCAGTCAGTGTACGTGAGGACCTGTGACTGCCAGTGAAACCAGGTGGGGGAAGGGACGAGGGGTCAGGCAGTGTATGTGGGTATATCTACCAGTGGGCAGAGAGCAAGTATGGCAGTGGTGGTGGGGGAGGTAAGAAAGTACAAATGGGGGATCTGTGACTACCACTGTGCACTGTAAGTCCCCCACATACGCTGTTTGATTTCCAGCCTGAATCCAGTGTGTACTGGCACTTGGGTCTACCAGTAGGCAGTGGAACCAGGCTGGGGGGGTCAAACTGTGGGAATGGGACTGCCAGTGGGCTGTGGAACTAGGCTGGTGGGTAGGGTTTGAGGGGGGGGGATTGAAGTAATTTTGTGTGCATGCATTGGACTCCCTGTGGCACACAGAGGGTTCATTTAAAAATATATATATATTATTCTTTATTCATAGCTTGTTGGGTGGCCTGCAATGAACCCCCTCCCCTGTGGCACACACAGGGTTAATTTTTTATTTTTTGTTCATTTTTTTTTTTTAAAGACCTCAATGGAGGACTTCAGGACCCTTCCTGGTGTCCCCCAATGAGGTCTTATTAAAAAAAATAAGAAGAGACCATTGGTTTTGTCTCTCAGGGTAACGGGTAGTGGAATTGCATACCAGTTGGTGTCAGAGTGAGGGAAAGGAGGAGTTAAAGGGCCATCGGGTTCACGGTTCTTGGCAGTGCTGGTGCTAAAATTGTGATGATGGAAATCTCCAGGAGCAGTGAGTGAGCACAATTAACAATTAGTTTACAGAAGGCTGAATAGACTTACATGCATGTTGAACAACCCTGTTAAAGTGCCCTTGCAGATTAGAGACTTCATAGCCTTGCTTATTCAAAAACTGTATTTTCAGTTCCCTAAGCAGAGTGTTGGCTGCATCTTAGGCAAGAGTTGTGGTGCCACTGCAGAGGGCAAATACCATTAGAGGAATCATGTAATGTGGTATGGAACTTGACACCCTCGCTCATGAATAAAATCAAGTAATGAACACATTGCATAGCGTCCTGTAGAATCTGACATCCTCCCCCCATAAACATAGGCAACGGAGCAGTAATGCGCTGTTACTTTGAGTGTCCTGAGTCATGTCCTGTAACTGGTGTGTCGTGGTAGGCATTGAAGAGGTCAGTAGAGTGGAAGACATTGTATAAAGCCCTTGAGTGCAGAGGGGTACGGAACCCCGTACCCCTGTGGCACTCAAAGGGTTAAGGCCTTGAGTGCAAGCAGTAAGAATGGATCCAGTGCATAGTGCTTGTGTTGTCTGTATTTCATGTAGCCTTGAAAGGCTACCCTTCTTCCTGTGTGAATAGACCTACAATCGCACTCCATATATTTATGTTTGGTAACTGTTTCTCCTCCCTGTGCATTAGTCTGTGCTCCATAATGTACTGAGGTATCGAAAACCGGTTTTGGATACGTGTGTGACAGAGTAATGCACAGGAAGGTGAAAGAATTAGCAAACAAATATAGGGAGTGCACTTGTATGTCCATTCACTCAGGCAGAAGGGTAGCCTTTCAGTGGTACATGAATATGGATAATGGAAAGAAAACCTAGTTGGGGAACACATCGGACTGAAAATGTGAAAGGCTCCAGTGAAAATTAGTTGTAATGTGGTGAAGCGGAGTTAGCGGCATATTAACTATTTGAGTACCTGAGAGGTAGGCAGCGCATTGGAAAGCAATGCGTTGTGTACCTCTGTGGCACACAAAGGATTAAACTACACAGGTGTGTGTGTGTGTGATTCCAGTACCTGTGTTGCAGCTCATGGGAGAAAGTATGTGTGTGTGTCTGTGTTAGTTGTCCTTTTATAGCTGTCCTTACTCTTGTGGCTGGTGGTGTCCCCTGCGAGGGTTTGCGGGTAGTCAGGTTAAGATTTTGGTGTCATGGCACTAAAGTGAGTCATGTTTTATGTCTTGAAGTAGCAAGAATGTTGAGGGATGGGCCAATCACGCCCCTGTGTATGTTGAGGCCTGGGAGTATGGAGACTTAAATATCTCCTCTTTACTGATGCCCCTGGGTGTGTGTGTGGTGGGAGATGCAGGTTCTCTCTTTTATGTTATATATAAATATTTTTTTTTTTGTAAAGCGTTTCACTTTGTTTAGTTTAAACGCCATTCAAAAATGACTTATTAATAACCCTTGTATAGTAATGCGTTGGTTACTCTGGCACTCAGAATCTTCGGTTCCAAAGGGTTGCCAACAACCAAACTTAATGGGATGCCCAAATGTACGTAATGTGATCTAAATACTTATCTAGGCGAGTCTCTCTTTTAAACAAACTGGAAACCATTATTCATATAGTTTCACAAAACACAGAACTGAAATTCCTCAGGCTGGTACACAGAGGAACAAAATAAGAGAAGAGTTTGAGCGAGAGCTAGAGAATTTGTGAAAGAGCTAAAGAGTGAGCATGTGAGAGAGCAAATGAGAGTGAAAGCAAACAAGAGTGAGCATGAGAGAGTGAGAAAGTCAATGTGAGTGTGTCTCAGGGTGAGAGGGAAAGTAGGATTTTAGTATTCTTACCTTTTAAATCCTTTGCTCTTTAGTCCATATGGAACACAGGAACCATGGGTTGAGTCCCTCCTCCAGCAGGACAGGGCACATCATAAGGTCTATGGGTAGGAGACTCCCTCATACTCCTTTCCCAAAAAAGTTTCTCCCATTGAAGTCAATGAAGCAAAGATGGCTGCAGGCAGCATCCGGTACTTAAGGGGGCACCACATTCGAATTGCACAAAAATTAGAAAATCAATAAAAAGTCCCAATACCCCCTGGAAATCCCAAGGGAAGTAAAATAAAGCATAATAAAGTTGTGTGTGTGTGTGTGTGTTTGGGGGTGGGGGGGTCAGGGTGGAAATAAGCCCCCTAAAACACCTCAAACCAGCATTACTCCCACAAGGAACCTACAGTACAGAATACCAAGGAGAGGGTTAAACTTCCAACATATGCTGCAACCATCTGTACTTCCAGACCTAATAAAGAGAATAAGAGTTGAGAAATGAGTGTAGAATATAATGACACACAGAGTGTGAAGGGCAGCTCAACATGGGGACATACAGTGGACTAAGGCACTGAAATGGTTCCTCACCAATCTTCCCTCTTCAGGCTCCTGTCTTAGAGAAAAGGCAGAATATCTAGGAGACTCAGACTTGTCATAAAAGTCAACCTCCACAGGCCAAAGGGTCCACAAGGCACCTATGAACTGGTCCATCCAAATCCAAGGAAGCCAGTGATGGGAGACCGACTAATGGGAGACTATATAGCTCTATATCTAAAAGATAAAAACAATAAAAATTCCATAAAAACCCCACAACTAAGAGGATAGCAACTGCTCTCCTTACTGCTTCACATGACATATGACTCTGGGAGTTGATGGGAGGTGGGGTTGAGCTGAAGAAAGAGAAGGGAGTCTCCTCTCCAAAGACCCTGTCTTTTGTGATGTGCCCTGCATTCTTGGAGTCAACCCCATGGTTCACGTGTTCCATATTGGACATAAGAGAAGGATAATTGTGTCTTGTTTTCTTACAGAAGGGAAATGTCTACCAAATGGCAACTGTATGTCTGGAGTAGAGATACACTGCTAAATGTATACAAAAAGTAGTCAGACTAAAATTGTATTGTGTCCTGATATAAAAGATTAATTTTAAAAATCATAACTATATTCAATAGCGATATATAGCTGGGGAAAAAAACAAAACTCTAAATCCCACTCGTTCTACCATATATATTTTTCTTCTGTGGAAAAACTGATGTGCATCCTTTAGCATGTGAAAGTTGGGGTATTTTAATCATATTTTTATTTAGAGTTCCTTAAATCAAAAGCAATACATTTTTGTTTACAATGTACTATCAGTACTTCTTTATTAAGTTTATATAATTTTCTGGTGGGTTTCAAATGACAACAGATATCTTCTTACAGTTAGAACGGAGTGATACACATAGCACCACAGATCTGCAATATCCTAAACACGTTTTAAAACATGCTATAACCCCTTAACGACCAGCCTCCCGGCACTTTGCGGTCACTTAAGGACCACGGAGCCTTTTTTTTTTTTTTTTTGATGTTTCTGGTTCCGGACTCCCCGAACGGTGTGCAGCCGCGGGGGGAGCCTGGAATTCAATGATAGTCATAGTATGTCATGGGTCGTTAACTAAGATCTACCCATGACATACTATGACCGTCAAGGGTCGTTAAGGGGTTAAAGCAAAATCCCTCAATACAAAATACCTTTTACCTTATCGAGGTTATATGGGCAATTACACATTAACAATAAAATGTTACATAAACTGTTTTGCTCTTATTTAATTGCCTTTATGTAATGTGCATACATTCACTTAAAGTGATTTTATATTACACAACAAACCCATTTTTGCTTAGGTAATTTTAATAAAATTGCACGTTAGTGTTGTTACATTCCTTATATAAATTATGCTAACTATACATATTAGCTTATTGAAACCTCAAACTTCCACCTGATCATCATTCATTGTTTAGATTGCTTAGTGCCATAAATATATGATATCAATCTACATGGAAATAAACAACCCAGCCTCCACCCTTGACCCTGCAGAATAATGCTCTCTGGACATTACAGCTGCTTCCTGAAAAAGGTTGCCTGTATTTTAACCAGCATGGAATCCTCATCCTTTAAAACAAACCAGTCTTGCATGAGAGAAGTGGATTTTCAGAGCTCATCCCTATAGCACAAGAGAAACAAACATGAAGTATTTTTAGTAAGATTTGTTACAGAAATTCATTCACGTTCTTCTGCAATGATTGGACAATATTAAAACAGGGTTTCAGTCTTACCTGTTAAATCATTTTCTCTTATTCCATATGGAACACAGGTACCACAGTGTTGAAATCCTCCTTTAGAGGGCAGAACACATTCTGAAAATAGGCAGGGTCTTGTGGGTAGGGACTCCCAGCCTCTTCTGCAGCTCATCTTTGGCCCTGCCTCCACTTATGATGTCAGCAAATCACGCCAATCTGGGATAGCGAGACAAGAAGGAGGAAGCTCCTGTGAGAATAAAGACCCTAAGCAAGGACTCCCACTTCCAGAGAGGCGAGACCCACAGAGGTAGACCTGTGTTCTATATGGTTTAAGAGAAAAGTATTTGACAGGTAAGACTAAAATCCTGTTTTCTGTTTCATCCAATATGGAACACAGGTACTATGGGGATATACAAACACTAAGCTCCCAGAGGTGGGAAGGAGGAGAAAGGACCTAGCTCCTATCCCCATGATATCAGAGTTCCCTAAAACTATCCGGAACCAGAACAGCTCAAATCAAAAACGGTCAGTGGACACTAAGATAGGATTTTAGTCCTACCTGTTAAATCCTTTTCTCTTAGTCCATACAGGTTACTGGTAACTTTGGGTAGGCAATCAGCCCCTTTAACAGGCAGGAACAATTCTGAGAAGTGACTGGTGGGAGGAGCCTACCTCCTCTCCTTAGCTTGCAGCTATCCAATCCCTAACCAGTAAGATTTGCAGACTAGCTATTGACTAGGTAGTAAGAAGGTAAAGGAAGACTCCTGTGAGCATGAACCCGAAAGGACCCCCACGTTCTGCCACAGGAGAGCCAAGCATGGTCCCTTGACAGGGTGGAAGACCAGTAACCTGTATGGACTGAGACAAAAGGATTTAACAGGTAAGACTAAAATCCTATTTTCTCTGTCGTCCAATACAGGTTACTGGTAACTTTGGGATGTCCAACCATTAAGTTCCCCAGGGCGGGAAGAAAGGCAAGGACCAGGCGCAGGCCCCCAAAGTCACCAGAGCACCAATGAACCTACAGATCATGAATAGCTCAATAACAGAAACAAAGTGTCGACGGACACTGAACAGGGGTAAAACAGACCCCAGGAACCGTTACAAAGCACAGTGAACTAGGGCTAACAGGGCTCAAAAGTGAAAGACTACTGAGAGGCTAATGAGATCCTAGACAGGAAAGGCCGCCTCCAGAATCTTCCTCCCAAAACTGGCATCAGCCTATGCCAGCACATACACACACAACAGTGTTTAGAAAAAGTGTGCATAGACGACCAAGTGGCCACCTTGCACAACTGATCAGCTGAGGCCTGGTTCTTGTAGGCCCAAGAAGCCCCAACAATGGTTCCGCCACTGAGAAGTCCAGAAGCTCCAGAAACCAAGCCTGTCGGGGCCAGTATGGAGCAATCAGAATGACTGCACTCTAGTCTAAGCTTCCAAACTACTCTGTTCAACAGGGGAACAGGAGGAAAGTTGTATGCCAGAGGAAACGTCCACAGGATTGACAAGGCATCCACTGCCAGAGCCAGGGGATCCGCCCAGCGAGAGCAGAACGTTGGCATATTCCTTTTGTGCCTGGTTGCCATCAGGTCGATGCAAGGAGGACCCCAATGCTGGACGAGGAGGTTGAACACCTCTGGATGCAGCTCCAATTTTCCACTGTCCACCGTGTGCCGACTGAGGAAGTCTGCCAGAACGTTGTCTACGCCAGGAATATGAACTGTGGAAATGGCAGGGACATGCTCCTCTGCCCATGATAAAATGGCCTTGACCTCTAGCCAAGCTGCGAGACTTCTTGTGCAGCCTTGCTTGTTGATGTAGGCTACCGCTGTGGTGTTGTCAGACTTTACCCTGACTGGGCAATCCTACAGTTGCAGTGTCCAGTGTTGTAGAGCATGCAATATCGCCCGAAACTCCAAGACATTGATGGGAAGGAGGGATTCCTCCTGAGACCACCGGCCCTGAACACTCAAGTGCCCCAGCACCGCTCCTCATCCGGAGAGGCCGGCATCCATCGTCACTGTGGTCCAGAAGGGCACCAGGAAGGAGATTGTTCAGGATGAGCCACCACGAGAGGCTCTGCTCCACTTGAAGAGGGAGAGATAGGGATCGCTCCAGGAGATCTGCACAGCCCCTGCATGCCAGGATTAGAAACCTCTGAAGTTCCCTGGTGTGAGCCATGGCAAACGGAACTGCCTCTATGGTGGAAATGAACTTTCCCACCAAGTATGAAAGCTTCTTGGCTGGAACCGGATCCTGAGACAGGATAGCATGGACCTTCAGTGCTATCTGATGAGCTACTTCGTCCATGAGAAATACCATCCTTCTCTGAGTGTTGAAGAGGAGGTCCAGAAAGACCATCCTCTGGGAAGGAACAAGGTCTGACTTGTTCAAGTAGATGATCCACCCGTGATGGGAGAGCGCATGAATGCAGTCCTGCACCTGCTAGTGAAGGAGTTCCGGAGAAGATGCCTTCAGAAGGAGGTTGTCCATATACGGGTCACCCTGATGCCGTTCTGATGTAGGACGGAGATCAAAGCTCCCAGGACTCTGTTGAAGACTTGAGGAGCCATGGTCAGGCCAAAGGGGAGTGCAGAAAACTGGAAATGCCCTTGGAGAAACAGATGACTCCCTTGATGAATGGTGATGTGCAGATAGGCATCTTGAAGATCCAGAGAGGCCAGGAGTTCCCCAGGAGACATGTCTGCTATCACTGTGGGCAGAGACTCCTGGCGGTATTAGGACCTGACCACAAAGGAGTTGAGATCTTTCCGATCCTTAATGGGACGACAGCCCCCTTCCTTCTTGGAAACCACAAAGACGTTGAAGTAAAATCTCAGGCCCCTCTCCTGAGGGGGAACTGGCTCCAGGACCGCTTTGTCCAGAAGGGCCTGTATAGCTTCCTCGAAAAGGCGGCAGTTTTCTGCTCCCAAGGGAAAATGACCAGCAAAGGTCCTGGAAGGAGGAAGAGAGGTGAAGGAAATCCTGTACCCTGTAGTCTCCACCTGTAAAAACCACGGGTCCGCCACAGAGGCCTGCCAAGCTGAGAGGTAGTGGCGTAAGTGGCCACCTACCTGCAGGTGGGACCAGGGTTGGGCGAGTCATGCAGAAGTAGGTTTGGAAGCCTTGGGCTACGTGGAGGACTTGGATCTCCATTGCTGCTTAGGCTTGGATGAGGAGCACAGAGCCTGAGGGACTGTTTGCGTCGCTTGGTGAGAGTCTGCTTGAAAGGGACTAAAAAGCCGATTCCTTTTGACAGGCCCTTTCTTCCTCAGGACCACTGGCAGGTGAGTACTCTTCCTTCCAGTGGCCTCGTTGATGAGATCCTTGAGCTCAGACCCAAACAGGGAGGAGCCCTGAAAAGGCAAAGACAGGAGAGCCTTCTTGGAAGCAGTGTCAGCAGATCAGATCTTGAGCCAAAGAGCATGTCTGGCTACTAAAGACATGGTAGATGCCCTGGGCTACCATATGTACAGCGTCAAACAGGGCATCAGAGACATAATGCTGAGCCTCAGCAATGTTATCGAGAAATCACAACATGTCAGAAGCAGGGGCCCCCTGATGGACAGCAGAAGTGAGCTGTTCAGTCCAAACAGCCACAGCCCTATGTACCCATGCAGCAGCAAAGGCAGAGCCTGCCGTCGCAAAAATAGCCTTGACAGAAGTCTCAAGCTTCTTATCAGTCCAGTCTTTCAGAGCAGAGGAGTCAGCCACTGGCAAAGCAGTGCACTTAGAAAGCCTGGAAACTGGGGCATCCACTTTGGGGGGATGGACCTACTGCGTGAGGGCTGTTTCAGAGAACGGGTAAAGTTTAGCAAACTTCCTAGTCACAGATTGTTTCTTGTCTGGAAGCTTCCACTCCTCTGACACCAAGCAGTCAAGAGTGGGGTTAGGTAGAAAACAAGCATGGGGCCTAACAGGCTCATGAAACACATCAGAGGGGTCAGAAGATGCCTCCAGCAACAAGGGAATGTTCAGGGTGGACAACACAGCCCTGATCAGGCCCAGCAGTTTAGGCAGGGAAGATCTGATAGGGTAGGGGGTCTGCCACAAGTGGAAGACCCCCTGAAGAGTGGATGGAAGGAGTTGTAAGGTGGACCTGAGGTCCCTGGTAGTAGCCTAAAATTCTTCCATCCATACTGGCTCTAGTGCATGGCTGGAGGCCCCTGCAGGGGATTCAGAGGCAGCAGCGCATGCTGGGTAAACATGACCTGAGTATTCTCTAGGTAACCCTGAATGACATGGGAGCAATGAACAATGGGGGACACAGACACCCCAGTATCCCTAGTCTTAGGTTTAGCCCCAGAGTCTAACGGAGTAGACATTCTCACAGAATCAAGCGGTCAAAGTATCAAAACACCCACAAAATAGTGTGTATGATAAATGAATGAACCCCAGAAACACTAAATAAGACTTATCTGGTAGGCGAAGGGTTAAACTGCAGAGGAGAGTCCAAGCCCTGCGTAGGATACCCGATCTGCAAATACACAAAATGGCTGCTGGGACGGGAGCCAATCGGAAACTAGCGTGCGAAGCAGACGCTCATGGGAAATGTAGTTTCGCTAAAGGAGCACCCTAACAGTGCCCGAAGCCCCCTAAAGTACCCCAACATCCCCAGAACGTTGAACGGATGACAGAGCAAGGGCAAACCCACAAAATGAGCCATCTCTGACCTCGCTACGTGGAGCGGTTGCAGAAATATGTCCCACACTGTAAAGTCCCATAGAAGTGAATGGAGCAATGGCATCTGTGCAGTAAACGTGTACCTTAAAGGCGCGGAGCAAAATTAACGAGGTGAATATCAAAACGTAAAACCACTCAAAAGCCCACTAGAATAAGACAGTAGACCCAGTTTCCAGTGGGGAAAGTGTCTAAAGCCCCCTCAAAACGTGCAGCAAAAGGGTTAAGTTACCAAAGAAACTTGCTCCAAACACCTCACAGACATACAGAATAAACCCAATGAGCGCACGAGTATGTAATAGGAACTCCAAATGAGACCCTTGTGCGGAGGGGAAGCATGGGATATGTGGACCTCCGAACTCAAAGGGTGCTCACCTTTTTTCAGCAGGTCTTCTGTCTTCAGATTACCATATATGACGAAGAAGAAGCCTCAGTGGGCAACTACTGGGGATAGAACTTGCAGCCAAGATTTTCCCCCTGGTGCTTAGGTCCACAAAAGCACCTGGTAAATGGAGCTATCCACATTCGGGTGATGGGAACTGTCAGTGATGGAATCCGACTAATGGTGGTATTCCATATCTAACAGAAAAATAATAAAAAAGCTAAAACTATAGCAGAGCTGTTCTCTTGCCTTGTGTCTTGACCAAGGAACAAATCTTACTGGTTGGGGATTGGCTAGCTGCAAGCTAAGGAGAGGAGGTAGGCTCCACCCAGCAGTGACTTCTCAGAATTGTTCCTGCCTATTAAAGGGGCTGATCGCCTACCCAAAGTTACCAGTAACCTGTATTGGACGACAGAGAAACAAACTTGCACAGCACACAAGAACAAGAGCCAACTGGGCTCAAACAGCTGAACTACAATAAGGAACTAGGAAAAAATAGGTCCTTAGACAGGCAGAACTACCTGAAGGACCTTCCTGTCAAAGTTGTCTTCAGCCGAAGCCAGAATATTCACACAACAGTACTTTGTAAAAGTAAGTATAGAGGACCATGTCGCAGCCTTGCACAACTGTTTAGCTGAGGCCAGATTATTGCAGGCCTAGGAGGCCCTAACAGACTTAGTGGAATGTGCTGTAACTCTGAAAGGAACAGGTTTCTTCCAGAGTTTGTATGCCTGATGAATGGTAGACTTGATCCAAGAGGCTATAGTGACTTTGGAAGCAGCCTGACCCGCCCTGGGACCCTCAGGAATGACAAACAGGAAATCCATCTTACAAAAAGACTATACAGTGTACATAAGACTTAAGATGAACCACATCCAACAAGTGGAGATCCCGCTCCTTGTCAGACTGTGGGTCAGGACAAAATGATAGCACAACAATCTCCTTATTGATGTGGAACTCAGAGTCCACCTTACGAAGAAATTCCTGAACAGTTTGAAGAACAGCCTGGTCTTTGACTGCAACCCTGCTTTTGGAGACTACTGCCAGAAGAAAGCCATCTTGCAAGTCAACTGACACATAGGAATGGTAGCAATGGACTTAAAGGGAGGCCTCTGCAGAGCATCCAAAACCAAATTAAGGTCCCACGGAGGAGTGAGAGCCTTGAAGGTATGGAAAGCAGGAGCGATCCGCTGAAGGAACACCTTGACAACAGGAGGAGTGGCAATACATTTCTGGAAAAATACAGAAAGAGCAGAAATCTGAACCCTAAAGGAACTCTTTTGTTCACACCATCCTGGAGAAAAGAGAACAATACTGAAAGGTCAAAGTCCTGCGAAGACAGGTCCCTGTCCACACACCTGGAATGAAAAATAGATCAAACCCTGTGGTAGGCCTTAGAGGAAACAGGCTTCATAGTCACTGTCACAGTACCTTGTTTTCAGCGATGCTCGGGCATCTTTCCACGCGTCATCTGCAGGCAAGGGGCTTCAAGCATGCTGCAAGCCTCTGTTTTATGTGTGTTTGTTTCCTGTAGTCTCCTCCTACCTACTTCCTCCCTCTTGCTGCTCCTCCTACCTACCTCCTGTGGAGGGGTTTTAAGGGCAGACTGAATCCTAACTCAGTCACCCTTTCGTTGATGTTCTGAGCAGTTCATTTTCTAGTATTCCTGACTCCTGTGTTTGATCCGGCTTGTCTGTCCATCCATTCTGGTGTTGACCTGTGGGGCTCTGTCTGACTATTCTCATTGGCGCTCTGATTTGGCTCAGATATCCTTTCTGGTGCAAACCTGTGGCTCTGGCTGACTACCCGCTCCGTGTATGACTTTGGCTTGTCTGACTATCCTATCTGGTGCTTACTAGAAGGCTTTGTCTGTTCGCTCAGTTTGTTGGTTCCGTTATTCAGACATCCTTCCTAGTACTGACCTGGGGCTCTAGCAGACTCCTAGCTACTGACTGCAGGCTGAGTCAGTATCTCTTGGGTGTTACCTTACCATGAGACTCCAGTGGGCTGAGGCCTAGTCTTGGACAGTGTGGTGCGAGATTGGGAGACTGCTATTCCTGATACAGTGCTCGACGTTTTAATCACCCACTGTGTGTATATTTATTTACTGCATTACTGTCATTATTCTCATAATAAAAGGTTCTACTAACTATACCGTCTGACTCCTGGTTTTGCTTGCCAACCGTAACAATCATAGTAGAAATGACCTCTGTAGAGAAATCCTTTCCCCTCAAGATATGGGCTTCAACAGCCATGCAGACAAAGACAGTTTTTCCACATCCTCTTTCCAATGCTAGCCCTGAAGGAGGAGATCTGATCTGGGCTGTATCGGAAGCAGATCCTGAATGGAAAGCCTCACCAGTTCCACAAACTACTCCCTCCTAGTCCAATAAGGAAGGACCAGAAGCACGGTTGCACCGTCCATCCTGTTCTTCGGGAACACCCTGGTAATGAGAGGAAACAGAGGAAAGATGTAAGAGTGGGGAATGTTCCACGGAATCATCATCGCATCCATAGCAAAGCCCAGAGGATCCCCCTCCAGGAACAGAAGACTGGAACATTCCTGTTGTACCTCGTGGCCACCAGGTTGATTGTGGCAGTACCCACTGTAGTGTTGTCTGACTGTACTCGTACTGGATGACCTTTCAACAGAGAGATCCAGTGAACAAAAGCGAGATGGATCGCCTTGAGCTCCAGAACACTAATGGACTGAAGAGATTCCTGCCCCCGGGTGACCCAGAACCTCACCCCAGCCTCTCAGGCTGTCATCCTTTGTGACCAGAGTCCAATCCGGAATCACAAAGGCCTGCACCTGTTCCAGCCTGCACCGTTGCAACCACCACTGTAGATTCTGTCTGGCTTCCGCAGAGAGGGAGATCTGCTGATCTAGAAATGCCGAATTCCCATGCCACATGACATGGGATGAAGTTCCCTGGTGTGTACCTGAGAGTAAGGCACCACCTCTAGGATAGACACTAGTTGGCCCAGAACTCTCATGTATTCCCTCACTTTCATGGCCTGAGACACATCTTGCATAAACTGCAGGATCTTGTCCCCTAGGAAAAATAACTTCCTTAGGCGGTTGTCGAACCTCATGCATATGTACACTAGTTCCTGGGATGGCACAGGAGAAGACTTCGACATATTCAGAATCAACCCGGGTGGACCGGGAGTGGAGCACAGTCTTGGACTTGCTGAGCCAACAGCCAACAAGGATCCTTGATCAAAAGGTTGTCCAGATAAAGGAGTCATAGAAATGTTGCAGGTCTGAATGAAGGCCCCCATGACCCTGGTAAACATCCGAGGAGATGAGGCCATACCAAAAGGCAGAACGATAAACTGGTAGTGCTCTGAGCCTAAAGCAAAATGCAGATAGCGTTGGTTGTCTGTGTGGATCTCAGTGTGCAGGTATGAATCCTTAAGATTCAGAGACTCCCCTGGGCACATTGCTGGGATGACAGAGCGGAAGGATTCCATCTTGAAGTGTGCAGTCTCCACATACATGTTGAGACACAAGATCCAAAATGGGACCACAAACAGGTTGAACCTCAAACAGGCTGGAATAGAAATTGGAATCTTGCTCTTGGGGAGGTACTGGAACTAGAACCTTCTTTTCCGGCTGTGATTTATTGGCCTCCCGGAACAGTTTTAATTTGGCCGGCACTGTAGGGGCTCTGGATGGGTAGAAAGGTTAGGATGCCTGACTGTGGGAAAAGGAGGACCACAATTCCGTAAGTCATGCAGAAGCCGGATTGACAGACTTAGCCCTTGAAGCTGTTCCTTGGGCTGCCACTGCTGTCTAGGCTTGAGGGGGGTGGGGGGAGATTGGGAGCTGGAAGCATGTGAAGTTTGCAGCCTTTGAGCCTCCATTTGGCAGGGAGGAAAAATATGACGTTTCCTTGCCATAGTAAGATGTTTGGGGGGCATCTGAGGCAACAAGGTGCTCATTTGGGGGAGAAACCAACTGTGCCAAAGCTGCCTCTGAAAAGGGGTACAGTCTAGAAAACCTCGTGGTGATAGACAACCTCTTATCAGGGGTCTTCCACTCAACCAGAAGTATCTGATCCATAGTGGCCTTAGAGGAAAATACAGGAGAAGATTTCTTACATTTCTGGAAGACATCCACCAAGGAAGGCCGCTCATCAGGAGTGTCAGGGACCTGAAGTGTCCCCAGAACAGCCCTAATAAGCCCCTCAGCAGAGGGAAGGGGGTCTGCCTCATAAGAGTCCCCATAGGAGTAGAAAGAATCCATATCTTCCCATATTCCCCACTCCGAAAATCCCTCCTCAGAGGAGGCCCCTATGAGCGTAGACATACTCTGAGATCTAGGGTGTCACATACTTGAAAGTAGTAAAGTAGTATGTGGGTGGGGGTTTCCAAGACTGAAGAACTCCCTGGAGTGAGAGAGAGGAAGTTGGGACACTGTGGACAAGAATGATTTCATCCAAAGCTGGCTCCTGTTCAGTGCTGGAGGAGTTCGGTGGAGTAGTGGAGGCCACAGCACAGGAGGGGCAGAGAGTAGTATATAAAGTAGTATAATCACTAGTAACCATTTCCCAAACTAATAGCTCACCCAAGAAAAGCCCAGAAATTACTTATCTAGGAGGCGAAGGAGAGCAAGGAGAGTCTGCCTCTGAGCAGGATAAGCAAGAGAGAAGTAAAATGTCGACTGCTGCATTGGAAGAAGGCCCGTGAATCGGGCATTCTGGGTAATGTGTTCTTCTCTGTTGCCATTGCCTAGCAACACCTACAACTCTGTCTGCAGACCTCCACAAACCCCCAAGACACTCTGGATGTGAACTGGATGAAAGGGCATGAGGAGACCACCGACTTCTGTAAGTCAAACAGTTGCAGAGATATGTCCCAATAAAGTCTGCCCATAAAAGTAAATGGAGCAATAATGGTGGCGGCACGAAAAGTGTTCTTAAAGGAGCCAAACACTCAAAAATGGAAATATGAGGTACCCCAAAATACCCAATGACTCCAGGAACATGTGGGGGGAACCTAAGAGACAGGCTCCTAAAGGGAAAAGCCTCTAACCTGGATAAAACTTGTCCCAATGCAGCCAACCTTGCTCCATAACTCAGGCAATGAACAGATATACAGTTATCAAATACACAACATAGTGCAAGAGTCCAAGGGCTCAGAGAAAACCTCTGTGTGAAGAGGTACTAGTAGGGAAAAAGTGGACCATGGCACTGAAAGGGTTACACACCAATCTTCATTTCTTCAGGTTTCCATTGTGAAGGAAGCAGAGCCCCAGAGAGACTCTGCTGGGAGGGAAAACTTGGGCAGCAAGATTCTCTCCACAGGGCTGCAAGGGTTGACAAAGCACCTACACACTGGTTAATCCACTCCAGCAGAAGCACAGTAATGATAACCCTCCTAATGGGGGAATTTTAACAACCCCATATCTAACAGAAACATAATAAAAAATCTAAAACTAAGAAGTGCTCTGGCCGTGATTTCACCTCCGAGAACACATGATAAATGGAAGGTGGGACTAGGACTGAGCTACAGAAGAGGCTGGGCGTCTCCACCCACAAGACCCTCCAAAGGAGGCTCTCAACCCCATTATACCGATATTCCATATAGGACGATAGAGAAAAGGGGATTTGTGTGTACTTACCGATAAATCTTTTCCTCTTAGTCCATGGGGAAAACACAAACCATGGGGTAAAGTATCTTCCACAGGAGACCATGACACTTGCATAAAAGGCAGAGACTCTCTTCCTACTTTACTTTACCAAACCAGACAAGCTCAGTTTTAACATATAGTAAAGACTGAAAAAAGTAGGACAAGGTGGTCCTTGAATAAGAGATCATGATGGACCCACTCGAACAACTTGTTTTTCTCTAGGGGGAAAGTCCTGAGTTTCACATGGACCAGGAGAAAAGGATGTATTAGTAGTTACACAAAATCCCCTTTTCTCTTTCGTTCACTGTGAAACACGGGCACCACCTGGATATTCCAAAACTATTCACCAAGATTCCCGGGGAGGGAGAGAATAATACCTCAAAACAAATCAGTTTCAACAGAGTTGGACTGGAACAATAATGAAGCTTAGGTGTCGAAGACACCTACACACCAAACCAATTAATAGTAAAAAGGTTACTGGAAGAAAAGAAAAGAAGGACATCTACATTTAAATAAGAACAAGGGCCTGTAGGACCTACTGTCCAAATCCGGCTTCAGCCAAATCCAGAACATTGACACAGTAGGGTTTAACAAAAATGTGAATGGGCAACCACTTTGCCACCTTCCACAACCTTTTCACAGACGCCTCATAGTCCCAGGAAGCACCAACTGCTCTTCTGGTGGAATAAGTCATTTCCTTTAAGACATAAGCCTGGTGAATGGTCGCTTTGATCCAAAAACCTACTGTCACTTTAGACCAGGCCTTGACAACCCCCAGGCGCCAGGTCACCATGCGACTAGGAACTGCTTCCTGGCACCTAGGGTTTCTTCATTGCAGACTTGTTTTTGTTTGCTTTAATTAAAAAAAAAAAAAATTAAAATCAGACCTCTTGGGGGGTCCCCTCCTGAGGCTCCCCCCAACCTTTGATCTCCCAGCCGATATCACTGGGAGATCAATGCAGGTGGCAATGAGGAGCAAGGCTCTCCCCAGCTTCCACTCCTCCCTGAAATTCTGGGTAGGAGTGGGCGGAATCGGGGAAGCCTCCTCACGTTACTGGAGCCAGGTGACGTGAGGAAGCTTCCCCAATCCTGCTGACTTCTACCTGAACCAGGTAGGCGGTGGAAGAGGGGTGAGTCTTGATCCTCATCATCACCTGCATTGTATGTATGTATATATTTATTTATATGGTCCCACACAGTGTACACAGCTACTTAAAACAGTACTATGTTACAATAAATAAATGGAGATAAAGTGTCACAGTCATAGAAACAATAGGAGAGACGTCCTTACCCCAAGGAGCTTACAGCCTAAATGAGTAATAGGAGACAGACTCTATCAACTGGGAAATTAACGAGGTTCGTTTAATGTTTACATTAAAAATGGGGACCTCACTTTGGAGGACATAAGTACATAGCCTCAAAAGTTTACAATAAAAAAAAACCCAAGGAAAGAGAAAAACTAAAAATAGTGCATCAAAATAATTATAATAAAATGAATAAAATCCCACCCCCAGCCTGCCCCATGGCAGCCATACACTTTGATACTCTCCCACCAGCCTTTTTCCCTTGCCCAATGGTAGCCAGTTCCCCACATACACTCAGTGACCCCATCAGCCTTGTTCCCTGTCATCTGGTAGCCACAGATCCCCACGCACAGTACATTATCTGACCCCCCAGCCTTGCCCCCCTTAACCACTGGTAGCCATAGATCCATATACACACTGAGGGACCCACCATCCTTGTTCCCTGCCCACTGGTAGACATAGAACCCCACTTAACTGTCTGACCCCCCCAGCCATGATCCCTTGCCCACTGGTAGCCAGAGATCCCCATATACAATTAGTGACCTCACTGGCCTTGTTACCTTGCAATTTGTAGCCACAGATCCTCATATACACTGGCTGACATCCCAGCTGGGCCCCACTGCCCCTCTTAGCCATAGCTCCCCCATATACACTTTCAGACCCCCCCAGCCTGTTTCCGCTGATAGTCACAGAACCCCACATACTGTCTCCCCCCCCCAGCCTGGTTTTACTTGTACCCACAAAACCACACTTTACTCTGTATGACAGTCCAGCCTTGTTCCAAAGAATCACACACTGTCTGTTTCCCCAGCCTTGTTCCACTAGGACGAGGGAAGGTTCTCCTGTGATGCAGGGTCTGGCATCTATATTTTTTACGTCTGGCTACTAGTCTCAAACCAAATTTGTGAAGTCTTACCTTAGATGTAGCTTCACCCACACAAGGGCCCTCAAGAATGACCAAAAAAAAACAAACAAAAAAAAACCAACAGATTTTTGTTAAGGCTCTGTACAATTAACCTAGAACTTCAAGCACCTAACTACATCCAAACAGTGAAACTTCTGCTTCTGCCTGTTATATGGAGCCAGACAAAGGAGGAAGGACAATTTCCTGGTTAATATGAAACTCAAACAACCTTAGGGAGAAAACCTACAAGAGTTTCCAAAATCACCCAATCAGAATGAAAAATCAGAAAGCAGGGTATACAGATCAAAGCCTGTAGTTCAGCCACATGATTCAACATCATGTTTCAGTTCCCAGCTTCCAGGATCCAGACATTAACGGCTCAGAAAGTCCACCACAGCACTGTTTATGCTTGAAAAGTGAATGGTTAAAAACTGGTACATTTGTTTCCGCTCAATCAAGAACCAGGCAAACTTCTGACCACACGGCTGTGCTTCTGGTCCCTCTTTGGTGCTTGACATAAGCCACTGCACTGTCAGACTGAAGTCTCACAAACAGACCCCGGAGAAACTGGGATCAATGCAGAAGAGCAAGGAGAATTGCCCTAAGCTCCAACACATTACATAGTAACATAGTAAATTAGGTTGATAAAAGACACAAGTCCATCAAGTTCAACCTTTGCCTCATAACCCAGAAAAATCAGAATTATGCATGCTTTCTTGCTCCCAAATAAGTTAGTCTTTATCTGAACTTCCTGTTTTGCCTACTATTACACAGTATAACCCTGTATGTTCCCTCTTGAAAGAAATGTTATCTAATCTCTTAAATTTATCAATTGTATCTGACATTACCAAATCCTTGGGCAAGAAATTTCACAATTTAACAGAGCTTACTGTAAAAAAAACTAATGCACAATAGACTCTGTTGCATTAAACTCCCTGAGTCATGAAAGCCAAACGAGGCTCCCTAGCCTTTCAGACTGGCATCCATCTTAACTACAGCCCAAAAAATGAGGATGATCAATGGATGACCCAGAGTCAGATGGGAAACCCGAAGCCAGCAGAAGAGATATTTACTGCACCTAAAAAGCCCAACATATGTTAATTAGGCGGGATAATGTAAAATTTTCCATGTCATTGTTCAGGCCACAGTTCAGAGTGTAAAACTGGTTATCAATTTATACTACCAGATCTTATAGTCTCTCTGTGTCCCAAGATTTTGTAGTCACTTTGAAATCTTTAACCACTTAAGGACCAGGAAAATCTGAGGTGGATTGTACTTAAGGACCAGAGCAATTCTGATCATTTTGACTATGTCTTCGTTCAACAGTGTTTTCCCTCTAAGCTTTTTATTCCAGCCACATAAATTATACACCATTTTTCACACACAATTAGGGCTTTCTTTTGATACCACAATTATATGGATAACCCACCATTTATTTTATTATAAATAAAGGAATTTTTTTTAAAAATGTAAAAAAATAAAATTTTAATTTTTTCTTTTATGATCATTTGGGCGCAATGGGTTACATTTTTATGGAGACTGCATGAAAGGTACGACCGGTCATTCATACCTACAAAATGGGCAGTTTTAAGTGCGCTCCGTCCCTCTATGGTGAAAATCCCCATGTCCCTCTTTCCCTACCTATTTTCTCACTTTTTTCTTGATAAGACTTGGGGGTGTGCATAAGTATATTACAGTGCTCCACAACAATAAAACACCCATTATTTTTTGTTTAAACTTCAGTAGATGTGTTTAATAAATAGTATGTGTAAATAAAATATGTGATCTGTTTTAAAGAAAAAACAAGTGGCTCTTAGCAGGTCAGAAATGGACCTGCATCCACCCTGCCCCCAGCAATGAAGGGGTTAATACCCCAAACTATTGCCTAATTTTATTTAATTTTAAGTCTGCTCTCTGCTTCTCTCTTCCTCTCTCTCATAGTAAGGAAGAGAGAGGCAGAGAGAAGTCACAAAGGCAATGTGTAAAACATTGCCTTTGTGAATTAAAAAAAACGATACATGTAATCACTCCCAGAGCGATCGCGTGTAGCGGCAGAACGGAGAAAGACCGAAACTGAGCGCTCCGGTCCTGAAGCACTCAGTTTCAGCTATTAAGCATGATAGCAGCATGCAATGAGGTGCGTTGCTATCATTTACCCATGACGAACCAGGACTGTTTGGGTCCTCCTCCAATTTTGCCATGAATAGGCTGGCGCAGTCTTTTGTATGTATTATTCCAGTCTTTTGTATGTATAATTCTTGCCCAAATGTAAAATAATTGTGCATTAGTATAAAGTGTATTAGTTGGGTTACAGATTCTGTGGGTATGCCCTCTTGCTCTAGGAATGCTTTGTAGGCTGAAATCCCATATTCATTGGAAATGTTGCAGTAGAGTGATTCCACATCTGTAGCGACTAGAACGGTTTCCTGTGAGATGGAGCCAAGGTCAGATTGTTTAAGAGATTGGTTGTGTCCTATATGTAGCTGGCTGATCTTTTTTGACCAAAGGTTTGAGAATACTCTCTACCCAGCCAGAGATATTTTCTGTGAGTGTGCCTGCTCCAGATATCATTGGCCTCCCAGGATTCCATTCCTTGTGTGTTTTATGAAACATTTAGAAGCATCCTAACCTTGGGTCTTCTGGAATGAGGGCCTCCAGGTGGTCTCTGGTATTAGAAGGGAGCCCTTTCAGGATTTTTTTTAAGTTCTTTTGTGAAGTTATATGTTTGAGCTTCTTGTAGTTTTCTGTAGCATCTTTCATCCATGTGTGCCTCTTCTACAGCAGAAGTGTTTATAATCACTACTGTGCCACACAGTTTAATGACTTTTTGTTGTACTTTAATGACTGCATAGCTTTTTTGCTAGGTTGTGTGCCAGTTTGTATTGTTTGACAAGTATAGCTGATGTGACAATGTCTGAAGCTCTTTATATACCTGTCTAGCGTGGGATTGCTTCTTGCCGGTGGGTTCTATGTGGATTTTTTTGTAGGCAAGTTGTAGTGGTGATTTAGTTCTGTGGTTTGGGATGATTCATTGTTTTCTTTGTCATGAAATAATTCTTTGAACCTAAGTTTTCTGAAGAACTCCTGCATATCTCTGCAGAGTTCTATTTTATCAGTAGGTTTAGTTGGACAGAAGGAACGGCCTTTTGAAAGTACAGATAACTCCTCTTTGCTTGGCTTGTTTTCTGAAAAGTTGACAACACATCTTTTGTTCTGCACGTGTTGTTGCTTCATTTAAACGCCCTGTCTTTTGCCTTAGTCTGTGTAGTTTCTTGGGTTTTATGAGAAGTATTTGTAGTTTCTTGTAGTATTATTCAGTATATTTTACATTTCCATACATGCTTTGAGGGTCAACATCTCGGCTTTTACTTTGGTCTATTTGTTGTAACATATCTCAGGAAGATTATTACACAGCCTTTCTAAGGTTCTGGAACATAACTGCTTTGCATACTGGCTATTAAAGCCTACAATTTCCAGAATTTATGTGACAAAAGAGCAACAAAAGAAGAAAATAAGCAGGTAAGAAGAAACAAAGATTTCCCAGGACTAAGACCCTAAGGACTCCTCTGCCCAGGAAAGCTACACCATGAACGTCTTTCTCTGGGAAGGAGACCTGTGTCCCATATAGAGTAAAGAGAAAAGGATTTAACAGGTAAGAAAACTAAAATCCAATTTTCTCCTATGTCCAATATGGAACACAGGTACCATGGGGATATACAAAAAGGTAGGATTCCTGAGGAGGGAAAGGAGAAAAGACCTCTCAATTGTTCCCATGATACCAGAGTTCCCTAGGACTATTCAGGATATGAATAACCCAAAAAACAAATGTCAGCTGACACTGAACTGGCACAGCACACCAAACATGAGCCAAAGGGGCTCAGAAACTACTGAACACCAACTGACAGTAAAAAAATAATAGTCAAATTCCTAAACAGCAAAGCTACCTGAAGGATAGTCTGGCCAAAGCTCAAGACATTGACAAGATAGTGTTTGGAGAAACCATGCAAAGAGGACCAAGTCGCAGCCTTGCATAGCTGTTCAGCAGAGGCCTAATTCCTGTAGGCCCAGAAATGCAATGTGATATTGAAGGGAACTCTTTTCCTGATATCATAAACTTGAAGTATGGCAGCCTTAATCCAAGAGGCGATGGTTACCTTGGAAGTGGCCTCACCCACTCTGGGACCCTCAGGGAAGACAGAGAGTCAGCCTTACAAAAAGGCTTAGTACAGTGCACATAGATTTTTTTTTTTTTTAACTTTATTAATAGATAAAGGTCACATACAAAGGAAAGTCAGAAGAAAAGCATATGGAGATCTGACTGTGACATATCTCAGAATATCATGTAAAACAGAAAACCATATACTAGTAAGACAGCTTGGGAAGTTAATAAGGAGTATTAATAGCTTATTCGTTAAATCGTAGAAGGACTAGTAAACATACAAGTCCAACAGGTACCTTTACAAAAGATAAATAACACATCAGCATTTCCAATAAAGCAGAAAAGTATCTATAAGCATTAGAAGCACATTATCTTGTGGAAGCTACAGGAAAGAAGAAAAAAGGCAGAAGAGAGAGGTGATAAAGAGAAGGCATAGCAATGTGGCCCTAGGCCCACAGGAGATGAATCTGCCAATATCATAGGAAAAAAACTCTATAGATTAAGATTATGGTCAGTAAAGGTCTACGACCAATCACTACAGAAACATTTAGCCAACATGACAAACAGGAAATATGAAAGAACACTTGGTAATGGTGATAAGTCGGGAGAGTTCCAAAAGTATCTATCTGTAATGGCACAGAGAAGCAGAGTAGAATACAAAAGAAAAAGGGTCCTGATACAGGAGGGAATAGAAGAGGGAGAAGGTTAAAAGAAGAAAGAAAGGATAAGAGAAAAAGGAAAGAAAATATACGTGGACAGAGAAAACAGACCAGGAAGGTCTTGTCCCCTGTCTGACTGAACACGTGTGGCCGGAGGCCCGGGGGAGGTGGTAAATGTAACATCAGATAAAAGTAACATGGCCATTGTGAAATATTCAGCTAAACAACTATTGCTGAAGGAGAAGCATATAATAACCATCTGTCTGTGTGAAGCCAAAGAGAAAACTAAAATGGCATATCTTAGTTCCTAAAGAACACAGTTGGTGGCAATATCTAACCCACAAGAAGCGGCAAAAAACTAAAAGCACAGCCTAAAACATTTGGGTTTGAACTAAATGCAGGCCCCAGAGAGCACCAAAATCTATACGACTCCGGGTCCCGCAGGTCAACATAAGAACATGGGAACAATGCAATGAACATTTCTAGGAACACAGAGCTAACACCCACGAGAGGTGGGTGACATTGTTAACATAAGAGAACAGATTGCCCTGAGTAATAGGAAGAACCATACAACAGTGCATACAGTAACTATATACACATAACACATGCAGAAACCCCAGTTATCGCCTAATTCTGTAGCTGTCCAGGGTCGACTTCCTGGGCCCTGGGAGGGGGACCCCCATGTCACTCCAAGGGATGTAGCCAACACATAAGAGAGCACTGCATCTCTCAAATGTGTAACTGTTCTATCGTTCTCCAGCAAGGTGCTGATCAGAATCTTATACATAAAGTTTTAGCATAACATAGTCTCCGGCAAACTAGCTAGCATGAAAGGACAAAGATGAAACCCTATGGTAGCAGAAGAATACCCGGGTCCCATGGGGATGTTCCCCTTCCGGACCCTGTGTCACCCAAGCCGGAAAGCAATAAGGCACACTCCACTGGTATCTCCCAGGCTTCCCACTGCAACAGTTCCATAATGAGCTTCACAGTCATCTCAGGAATAATGCCAGGTAGGTCGATAACAGTAGAGCAACACCCCCACTGTTCGATACTGAGGCTCTCAGGAAACTCCTCATGGCCAACCAAGGAATCATCACGATAGTATGAGTCCACCTCCAAAGATGCCTGATATTGTTCCATGCCTTCCTGAGCAGATTGCAGAGGCAACATACTTTGGCTTAGCTTCTCCAAGTTGGTGAGCACGCCAGCAACTCCTTCACGCACAGCTTCTCTAAACTCCGCCACCAAGGCCCAGCTTTCCTCTCTAGTCAGGAGATGAGAGAGATCTCCCCTCGTGAGGTAACGAGGAGAATAAACAGGTTGCCGAGAGTGTAGATACAAATCCGGGTCAAGTTTCAGTAGATCTCACTTCCTCCAGTGGAGGCAGTGTCTGGGCAAGGGAGTTCTCTGTAGGATCTGTCTTGTAAATATTCAATTAGAATGCCGATTTCTTGTACTGTCACAACAAACCAGGATAATAAACACCAATAGACAGTATATTCCATAAGAATTCCCCAGGAATAGTTTAAAAAAGCTAAATAGACATGTCAGGCCTAGGAGCTGCACTAGCACACGTCTGTTCAGTACAGTGGTAGCTCTTCCCCTTGCACATAGAGTTCAAGGCAGTGCATTGCGTCCAACAGGTGGAGATCTCTTCTGATTAGACACACGGTCAGGACAGAAAGAAGGTACAACAATTTCCTGATTGGTGTGAAACATGGAGACCACTTTGGGAAGAAATGCCTGAGAGATAACCAGTATTGCCTTATGAAGGTGAAATACCAAAAAGGGAGGCTTGCAAGATAACACATGCAACTCAGCCACCCTCTGTTCAGAGACAACTGGCAACAGGAAAGCCATCTTGAGCGTCAAGGTGTGAGCTCCTTGAAGGAAGTGAAGGCATCAGCCACCCCTTGTAACGAAACCTTGACATCTGGCATGACAGAAATTCTTCTCTGGAAGAGAAAAGCTCCAAAATCTGAACCCTGAGGGAACTCAAGCCGAGACTCTTGTTTATTCCATCCTGGAGAAAAGACAGTACTAAGGGAACGTCAAAAACATATGTGGATATATTCTTGTCCGCGCACCTTGATGAAAAATGGACCAGACCCTATAGTATGCCTTGGAAGGGGTCAGCTTCCATGCCTGAATCATGGTGGAAATAACATCAGGGGAGAACCCCTTCAACTTCAGGATAATGGCTCCAAAAGCCAGCCTCTCCACATCCTGATACCACAGGTGAGCCTGGAGCAACAGATCCGCTCTGGGAGACAGCCGAATCAGGTTCTGAATGTACAAACGGGAGATTCGCAAACCACACACACCTGTGTCAGTAAGAAGCTATCAGAATGACCAATGTCCATTCTATTCTGATCATCTGAATCACTCTGGGGATGAGAGGAAATGGGGGAAACACATAGGAGAGATGGAAGCTCCATGGGATGTACATTGTTGCGAAGGCCAGGGAGTCTTCTCTGTCACGAGAGGCCAGACACTTTATACCCTTATTACCAGGATCATTTAATTGAGCAAAACGAGTGATGAAATGAATTGTGCTTTATTCACTATAAATAGGCAAACACACAAAATTACACAAAATACAGAAAATACACACTTACTTTGGAGCTAGGGAAAAACTACCCTATCCTATCAGCCCAGTTTGTAAGTAGTCCAGGAAAATACAGTCCCTTTGGTAAAGTCTTGTTACAGGCACTTTCAGAGCTCTTGTTGGATTCAGTGTAGCAAAAAACTCACAGGAGTGATATAAAGGTGATACCTTTCAATGGCTGAGTACATAAAAAGTGCAAGCTTTGAGGACACAAAGGTCCCTTCTACAGGAATGGGTTAACAAACAAAGCTAGAATAACACTGCATTTATATTTAAAGAGTATGACACACATTTGAAACAAAATATATGAGTACAGAGTGGGGGTCAATTAACTTACTAAACATACAAGTCTGCAAAGATATGAAATGATATGCACAGGGTTAGATCAAAGTCCTGGGAACAAGGATATGTTCATTAACACAGAGGTGTGAAGAGCCTGTTAGTCTGTGATTTGAACAGATCTATATCTCTATACAATCAAATACCAAAATGTTCTATCTATTATAATAAGACATGAAGCCCATCCCAAGGTTTAGTCCTGTTTTTGATGTGTCAAATAGCTCTTGTTGAAATCTCCTGGGCTTGGACTTTTTGGAATCTCTCCCTGTCTTCTCTAAGGCTTTTTACTATCCACCCCCGACATGATCTGATGTCACAGGTACCATTTACCAGGTCTGTTAGTCTACATAGAAGGGTGAAGCAATATGATCTCACCATGCACAAATGCATTCTTTTCCTTAGCCTTTGAGTATACTCTCTGAGTCTAAACAGATAGTAAATTTCCTAATAAGTGACATCCTGTCTGACATGGAACTAATTACCTTTTTGCTTTTACACAGCATTAAACACAGCCTGCTCCACTCCAGCCCTCTCCAATCACTCTACCTGCACAGATGTGCAAATCAATGTTGCTAATAAAATCTGTATTACTGGGCAAAGACTGAGAATTCTCTAATTACACTGGCATGTGACAGAGTTTGTACATTCATAGCAAACGACAATACCACAATGTTAGAAATACATGCATGACAGGCGGGCCCCAAACATGGATTAGGGTAGACAGGTGGGCTTGACCTTTACTTGGGAGCCTGGGTACCCCCTTTTCCGTCACACTCTGTGCGAAAACAGATTGTTCAGAACCTCCCTGTTTTCTCTGGGTGTCGTTAGGCCTCTTAATGGGACCTCACAGTGTTGAACTATCAGGTAAAATGCTTCTGGATGGCGTTTCCAATTTCCTGAATCTATGTCTTGGCGACTTAGAAAGTCTGCCAGAACATTTTCCACTCCTGGAATGTGAACATCTGAGATGACTGGAACATGCTCCTCCACCCAGCGGAGGAGATCCTTCACTTCTCTCCAAGCTACCTCGCTGTGAGTTTCTCCTTGGAGAGTTTTGTATCCCACCGCTGTGGCATTGTCCAACTGCACTCTCACTGGGATCCCCATGAGAACCGTGAACCAATGAGGGAGAGCCAGATAAATAGCCCGTAGCTCCAGAATGTTGATGGTCAGTAGACTCTCACCCTTTGTCCATCTACCCTGGGCACCTAGGCCCCAGAACTGCACACCAACTCCTCAAGCTGGCATCAGTTGTGACCAGAGCCCACTCTGGGATCACAAAGGGTCTCAGTCTCTTCCAGCTTAAGCTGTTGGAGCCACCACTGGAGTTCTTCCCTGGCCTCAGGAGACAGATAGAGATGCTCCGGATTACTGGATCAAGGCCTGAGGATGTCCCTCTGAAGCTCCTTTATATGGAACTGGGAGAAAGGAACTGCCTCCAGAGCATAGCCCAAGCAACCCTTGACATGCACGTAGTCCTTGATCATGGCCGATGACGACTCCAGCACCTGACACACGTTCTGGAACAGAATCTGAATCTTCTCCTCCGTAAGAAAATCCTTCCCCTGAAGGATATCAAACTTCATGCCCAGGAACACCAGAACCTGGGATGGGATCAGAGAAGACTTCTTGAGATTGAGAATCCATCCACCAGAATGAGGGCACACTCTTGGATGTGGTGAACTCTTCAGAAGCAGTTTTGATGAGGAAGTCGCCCAAATACGGAGACAAAGGAATGCCCTGGGTATGTATGAACGTGGCCAAGTCTGCCATGATCTTTGTGAAGATTCTGGGTGCATAAGCCAGGCCAAACAGCAGTGCCGTGAACTGATAATGACTGGAGCCGAAAGCAAAACTCAGGTAGCATTGGCTGTGCGGCAAATTGGGACATGCAAGCGCTCATGCTGAAGATCCACAGAGGTCAGATACTCCCCGGACACACTGCTGCTATGACATAACGCAAAGATCCATCTTGAAGCGTGTATCAACCACATTTGTTGAGACATTTGAGGTCCAGAACAGGGCAACAGCCGCCATCCTTCTTTGGAACCACAAATAGGTATGAGCCGAAAGCAAAACGCAGTTGTTGACTGTCCAGGTGGATCTGGACATGTAGATGTGCGTCTTGAAACTCCAGAGAGGCCAGATACTCCCCTGGGCACATTGTTGCAATGACAGAGTGCAAAGATTCCATCTTGAAGCTCGTATTGACTGTTCCAAAAAGGTTAGAATAGAAATCTGAGAAGCTATCTGGCACCAGCACCTGCTTTTCCAATGGAGTGGCCATTGAACCTTTGAGTAGAAGCAATATGGAGGAAGGGATTTTAAATCTATACTGTACCCTTCTGATATGACCTGAAAAACCCACTGGGCTGCCAGGTCTGTCTATGCTTTGCTGTAGGGCACTCCTGAGAGGCCTGAGGGATTTGTACCCCCTGCACCCCAATCTGGCGAGGAGGGGGGCAAAATGATGTGCTTTCCTCACCAGGAAGGAATGATTGGTGGAAAATTGAGGTAACAAGGTGCTCTTTCCACCCATAGAGTCGCCGATTATCTGTTTTAGGGTAGGCACAAAAAGAGTCTTGCTCTGGAAAGGCAAGAATATCAGTGACTTCTTAGAGGATTGCTCTGCTGACCAAATTTTAAGCCACAAGGTGCGGCATGCACAACCAAAAAAGCAGAGGACTTAGCAGAGAGCCTGGTTGTGTCAAATAAAGTCTCAATGATACAGGTACTGGTTTCTATGATATTGGCTTCCAAAATCAATAAGTCCTCTTTCACAAAATAAGCATGCATAGCATCTGACAGTTCACCTGAAACAGCTACTGACTTGTTGACCCAAACAGAGGCGAAATTGGGCCTCAAAGCTGCACCAGTGGGAGAAAAGTTGGCCTTCAGTAAGGAGTCAAGTCTATCTGTCTGATCCTTGAGCCCAGCAGCATCCACCAGAGGAAAGACCGTTTTCGTCTTCCAAGCGAGTGGTAGGGGAGGTCAATGGTACGGAGAGACCACCACTAGAACAAAATATCAGCCATTAAAGGGTATAGCTTAGCATTGCATTCATCAAGGAAAGGTATTTTGTCAGGTGTTTTCCACTCATCCATAAACATTTGATCAAGAGTTATTGGGTGAAAATAAAAGTGAGCAGCATCAGAGATCTGAACGGCCTCCAGCACTGCCTTGATGAGACCCTTAGTCGAGGGTACCGGATCAGCCTCATAGAAATCTCCGAAAGTATAGGAAGAATCCATATCCTCATATTCCTCATCATCCTCTGAGGCCAATATGTCCACAATATGTCCCTTGAATACACAGGTGGGCATAGGTTTCCAAGAATGTAAAACCTCCTGAACTGAGGAAGGGATCTGTGCCCCTGAAGAGAGTTGTGTCTTAACCCATGTAGACTCTAGCTCAGTGCTAGATGGGCCTGGTGGTATAGTTGCAGCCACAACACATGAGGGGAATAGAGATCCCAAATAGTCCCCTGGCAGCCTTGTATGTCCTGATAACAGTGAATGAGGAGGGTAAGGGAAGCCCCTGAATCTTTTGTTTTTGATTTCACCAAATGCCCCTTAATATCAGACATGTCAGTGATAAAATGTCCAGAACATAGTAAAATCTACATACATGTCCCCAGAATAGAGACAATATCCCAATAATAAATAAATGCACTTATCTGCTATGCAAAGGGTTAATCTGGAAAAGGACAGTCATCATCTGCAGAGGATAAGCAATAGAGAAGTAAAATGGCAACCAGAAAGTGACAGCTAGTCTTAAGGAAGCACAAGAAACAGGCATTATCGGTACTGTAGTCTTTTCCACTGCCTGTTATCTAGTAATGCTAGGTCTTTAACTGGGCTGCCACATTAAAATCGATCTACACACTAATGTTTTGCAAACAACTCTAAACCCCCAGGTTATACTTGTTGGAGTATAAAAACGTAGATCCAAGTAGTAGGGAAATCCTACAAAGTACACAATGCACCTAAAACACCAAATAAGTATAAGAAGAATTAAAGGGATAGTAATACTAATTCCCCATATTGTAGCTATGTTAAAAAAAGAGGATTTTAGTCTTACCTGTTAAATCCTTTTCTCTTAGTCCATGCAGGTTACTGGTAACTCTGGGTATACGATCCGCCCCTTTAAGTAGGCAGGAACAATTGTATGCAGGGGGTGGAGCCTACCTTCCCTCCTTGGCTGCAGCTAGCCAACCAGTTCCAGTAAGATTTGAGACACTAACTATTGACTAGATAGTAGAAGGGAAAGAAAACTCCTGTGAGCATGACCCCGAAGAACCCCCACAGTCTGCCACAGGAGAGCCAAGCATGGTCCCTTGACAGGGTGGGAGACCAGTAACCTGAAAGGGATTTAACAGGTAAGACTAAAATCCTCTTTTCTCTGTAGTCCAATACAGGTTAATGGTAACTTTGGGATGTCCAACCATTGAGTTTCCCAGAGGCGGGAAGTAAGGCAAGGACCAGGCACAAGACTGCCTCCAGGATTTTCCTCCCAAAGCTGGCGGCAGCCGATGCCAGTACATCAACATGGTAATGCTTCGAAAAGGTGTGCACAGACAACCAGGTGGCAGCCTTGCGGAACTGATCAGCAAAGGCCTGATTCTTGTAAGCCCAAGAAGCCCCAATAGATCGAGTAGAATGAGCCGTGACCCTGAAAGCTCATAAGCCTTTTCAATAGTGGACTTGATCCAAGAAGCAATAGTCACCTTGGATGCAGGTCTTCCTGCCCTAGGACCCTCAGGAATTACAAACAACGCGTCCGATTGCCTGTTAGACTCAGTGCGCTGTACATAAAACTTGAGACAACGCACCACGTCTAACAAGTGGAGATCCCTCTCCATGTCAGAGGTGGGGTCAGGGCAGAAAGAAGGCACCACAATCTCCTGATTGATGTGGAACTCCAAACCACCTTCAGGAGAAACACCTAAGAGGTGCGAAGCACCGCCTTATCCTTGTGAAATACCAAATAGGGTGGTTTACAGGACAGAGCATGTAACTCCGCAACACGACGGACAGACACAATCACCAGGAGAAAAGCCATTTTCCACGTCAACAGGCCTAGAGGAATAGCAGCTAAAGTCTCAAATGGAGGGTGCTGGAGAACGCCCCAAACCAAGTTAAGATCCCATGTAGGAGCAGGAATCTTGAAGGCAGGACGAGTATGAGCAACGCCCTGAAGAAATCCTTGACATCAGGAAGGATCGCAATGCACCTCTGAAAGAAAACAGAGAGAGCAGATGTCTGAACTTTAAGGGAACTCAAACTGAGGCCCTTTATCTACACCGTCCTGCACAAAAGCCAGGACTGTAGGCAGATCAAATTCCTGAGACAGGTCCTTGTCAGAACACCAAGATAAGAAGGACGACCAGACACAGTGGTAGATATTGGAAGAGACAGGTTTGCAGGCACTGAGCATAGTAGCCACCACACCAGAAGAAAACCCTTTCTTCCTCAATATTGAGGATTCAATTTCCAAGCTGTCAAGGCTAGACAATGAACATCCTCCTTCTACAGGTAACCCTGTAGAAGAAGATCCGGAAGGCAAGGGAGCCAGAATGGCTCTGCAACTGACAGATCCAGAAGCTCCGGAAACCGAGCCTGGTGAGGCCAGTACGGAGCAATCAGAATGACTGGACAACGCTCCAGTCGTAATTTCCGTAACACCCTGTGCAACATGGGGAGTGGAGGAAAGATGTAGGCCAGAGGTAATAACCAAGGAATGGACATCGCATCTACTGCCAGAGCCAGAGGGTCTCTCCACCGAGAGCAGACCCTCGGTACCTTCCCGTTGTGGCTCGTCGCCATCAGGTCGATGTAAGGAAGACCCCATTTCCAGAACCGCTCCCCATCCGGAGAAGTTGGCATCCGTCGTCACTGTAGTCCAGAAGGAAACTAGGAAGGCCTTGCCCTTCAGCAGACTGGAGAGGTTGAGCCACCAGGACAAACTCAGTTCCACATGAAGAGGAAGTGACACAGACATCTTCAGAAGGTCCGGCCGACCCCTGCACACCTGAATCACAATCCGCTGGAGTTCCCTGGTGTGTGCCATGGCAAACGGTACCGCCTCTATGGTGAAAATGAATTTCCCCACGAGAGATGACAGCTTCTTGGCTGGAAATGGACCTTGAACCAGTATCACAGAAGCCCTGTGGGTGATCTGGTGAGCCACCTCGTCCGTGAGAAACACCATGTTCTTCTGGGTATCGAAGAGGAGGCCCAGGAAGACCAGATGCTGGGATGGGACAAGATCTGATTTGTCCAAGCTGATGATCCACCCGTGATGGGTGAGAGCATGAATGCATTGATGAACCTGCTGATGAAGTTCCGCAGAAGAGACTTTCAGAAGCAGGTCGTCCATCTATGGAGTAACTCTGATGCCGTCTCGGTGGAGGACGGACACTAAGGCTCCCAGGACATGGTTGAAGACCTGAGGAGCTGTCGTCAGACCAAATGAAGCGCTAAGGGCTGAAAATGTCCCTGGTGGCAGGCAAACTGGAGGTACTGCCAGCTCTCTGGATGAATGGCAGTGTAAGTACGCATCCTGAAGATCCAGAGATGCAAGGAATTTCCCCAGGGACATGGCAGCAATCACCGTCCGTAGGTCCTGGTGATGAGTCCAGGGCACAAAGGAATTGAGTCCAAAATGGGACGACAACCGCTGTACTTCTTGGAGACCATAAAGAGGTTAGATCCTTCAAATCCAAAATGGGACGACAGCCGCCATCCATCCACAAAGAGGTTTGAATAAAAACTCATACCTCTGTCCTGAACTGGAACCTGCTCCAGAACATCCTTGCCCAGAAGATCCTGAACAGCGCTGAACAGACTGCATTTCTCTGCTCCCTGAGGCATATGAGAAGGAAGAAAGCGAAAGGGAGGAAGACAGACGAAAGGGATCCTGTACCCTTCCGTCACTACCTGCAAAACTCATGAGTCCATCACTGAATCCTCCCAAATGCTGTGACAGTGACAAAGACGACCACCCACAGCAGAGTGTGAACCCGGGTTCGTTGAGTCATGCCGAAGAAGGCTTGGAAGCCTTGGGCTTCCATTGCTGTTTGGGCTTGGAGGAGGTACGCGGAGCTGAGGGAACAGTCTGGTTCACTGGATGTGTCTCATTATGAAAGGAACAAAAATACCAGTTGCACTTAAGCGGTGTTTTCTGCCTAGGAAAAAAGGGTAGAAGTGTACTCTTACCACCTGTAGCCTCACTGATCAGATCCTTAAGATCTGGCCCAAACAAAGAAGTGCCTTGAAAAGGCAAGGAGAGCAAAGCTTTCTTAGAAGCAGTATCAGCAGACCAGATCTTGAGCCAAAGAGCCCGTCTCGCAACCACAGACATGGTGGGAACACTAGCCACCAAACGGATGGCATCAAATAGGGCAGCAGAAACATAGTGCTGTGCCTCAGAAATGTTGGCAAGGAGGCACAACTTATCCAACGTAGGAGCATCCTGATGGACAGCAAAAGAGTGAGTTGTTCAGTCCAGACAGCAATGGCCCAGTTCACCCATGCTCCTGTGAATGCTGGACTCATGGCTGAACCAACAATGGCAAAGATGGACTTGAGGGAGACCTCAAGTTTCTTGTCAGTCCAGTCCTTTAGAGCAGACGCATCAGACACTGGCAAAGCAGTAGACTTGGATAGCCTGGAGATGGGAGTATCCACTTTAGGAGGATGAACCCACTGAGCAAACGCTGTCTCAGAAAAGGGATAAAGCTTAGCAAATTTCTTGGAGACCGAAGGTTTCCTGTCCGGAGACTTCTACTCTTCAGACACAAGGCGGTCAGGAGTGGGGTTAGGTGGAACGCAAGTAAGGGGCTTTTTAGGCTCCTGAAATACATCAGAAGGGTCAGAAGGAACCTCCTGCACTAAGGGAATGTTTAGGGTATTTAAAACAGCCCTGATCAAGCCCTCAGCCGAGGGCTCAGGATCAGACTCAAAAGGTCACCAAAAAAACTGAGAGGAGCCCACCACAGAACATTTGTCAACATCTGAATCCACCAACAGTTCCTCCTCAGAGGAATGACATGTCAGGTATACCCTGAGGCTTTGGCAGGGAAGGCTTGACGAAGGAGGGGGTCTGCCAATAATGACAGACCCCCTGTAACTGGGATGCAAAGTGGACCTGAGGTCCCTAGTAGCAGCCTTGAACTCTTGCACCCAAACTGGCTCTAATGCATGGCTGGAGGTCCCTGGGAGACTCTCAGGGACATTAGAACAAGCTGGGCATAATGAATGACAGGAAGAGCAATGCGCAATAGGGGATAAAGAGACCCCAGCATCCTTAGTCTTAGGTCTGGCCCCAAGCTCCAATGGTATAGACATTCTCACAGTGTCAATAAACTTATTGTATAAGAATCACCCAATTACAGTGTGTATGATTAACGTTTCACCCCAGAAATCGCTAAAATAGACTTATCTGGCAGGCGAAGGGTTAATCAGCAGAGGAGAGTACAAGCCCTGCGTAGGATACCCATTCTGGAAAGATCACAAAATGGCTGCTGCGCCAGGAGACAATCAGAAACAGTGCACGAAGCAAATGCTCATGGGAAATGTAGTTTTCCCAGAAAAGTACCCCAAACAGTGCCCAAAGCCCCCTGAGCCCCCCAACACACTAGAAACATGAACAGGGTGATAGCTCATTTTACTTGTCTGCCCTTTCTCTATCTCTGAAGATTGGAGAGATATGTCCCAAACTGTACAGTCCCATAGGAGTGAATGGAGCAATTGCGCCTATGCGGTAAAGCACGCCTTTAACTCAAATTTTACAAAATTGAAGGTGTAATATTAAAAGACATGAAACATCACTAAAACATGTTATGATACCCAAAAAACACTGTGGGACATGTGGACCTGCAGCACTCAAAGGGTTACCTTTCCTGCAGATCTTCTGTCTTTAGATTACCATGTATTAAGAAAAAGCCTCGGTGGTCAACTCCTGAGGAAAGAAATTGTAGCCAAGATTTTCCCCCCAGGGCTTAAGGTCCACAAAAAGCACCTGGTCACTGAGCTAGCCGCATCTAAGGGCATTGTCAGTTATGGTAATCCACCTAATGGTGGTATTCCATTTCTAACAGAAAAATAAAAAACTTCTAAAGCTATAGCAGAACTGTTCCCTTGCCTGTGTTATATTCACCAAGGAACACATTTTTCTGGAGCTGGTTGGCTAGCTGCAACCAAAGAGGGAAGGTAGGCTCCACCCCCTGCATACAATTCTAGAATTGTTCCTGCTACTTAAAGGGGCAGATCTGCTAACCAGAGTTACCAGTAATTTTTATTGGATGACAGATAAATAAATGTATTGCCCCCAGTGTCATTTCTCAAACCCTTATGGTTTGAGAGATAATAGCACGCAACATTCCCCCCTCCTTCCCCTTTCCCTGAAGTCAGCATTCTGGCTGACTGCAAGGGAAGCTGTAGTACGACCGTCTTTTGTGCACCAGGCGGCTCTGCAGCAGAGCCGAGATCGTGTTTATAAAAAATAATTCTTTCACTGAAATGGTCTTCTACGTGTGATTGGTTTGCAAGCACACGTAGAAAACCGTTTCAGTGAAAGATTTATTTTTTATAAACGCAATCTCGGCTCTGCTGCAGAGCCGCCTGATGAACATGAAACCGGATTTCCTCGCAGTCAGCTAGAATGCTGACTTCAGGGAAAGGGCAGGGAGGGGGGAAATTTGCATGCTATTATCTCTCAAACCATAAGGGTTTGAGAGATGACACTAGGGGCAATAAATTTATTTTTTAGCATACCTTCAATATGGGGATTAGTAATTTGGAAGTATTACTATCCCTTTAACTAAAAAAAAAAAAATAACAGCAGCCACCCTCACGCCAAAGTCCCCTAGGGAATAATAAATAGAACTGTAAAGAATGCCAGAGCACAACCATGCTCAGTTCAACCTCTGTAGGAAAAGGCAACACAAACTGTGTCAGAAAGTGGATCACGGCACTCAGAGGGTTACTTACCAGTCTTCTGTCTTCAGATTACCACCATAGGAGAGGGCAGAATCTCAAAAGACTCAGCCATGAGGGAAGATTAGCCATAAAGCCACCCTGCACAGGGCAAGAGGTCCACAGAGCACCTGTGAACTGGGCAATCCAACTCAAAGTAAGCCCAGTGATAGTAACACACCTAATGGGAGACTATAGTGCCCCATAGCTATAGGAAAATTAAATAAAACCTAAGAACTAAGTGGATGGTCTTGCCCGTCCAGCTGTTTTGCAGGACATATGAATTCTGGGAGATTGTAGGCGGGAGGTTGAGTTTGAGGAGGCAGTCTACACACCAAAGACCTTGTCTTTTGTGATTTGCCCTGACCTCCAGAAGGAGGGACTCAACTTCATGGTACCTGTTTTCCATGCACCCTTATGTGAAGGGGGCTGCACAGCTCATTGCAAGCGATGGGTTCTGCACCCCCTGTTGCTTGAAGGGTTAACCCATACATTCTATAGACTTAGCCACCTCTGGCTAAAGAATACAGTTCACTAGAGCATCAAAACTAGGATTTTAGCCTTACCTGTTAAATCCTTTTCTCTTAGTCCACATTGAACAAAGGTACCATGGGGCTGGGATCCTCCTTTGGAGAGCAGAACAAATTCTCAAAACAAGACAGGGTCTTGTGGGTTGAGACTCCCAGCTCCTTTTGCAGCTCAACCCTAGCCCTACCTCTAGTTAGAATGTGAGCAAACCGCACCAATCAGCGGCAGCAAGAGAAGACAAATGAAGCTCCTGTGAGAATAGAGACCCTAAGCAAGGATTCCCACGTCCAGACAGGTGAGACCCACAGAGGCCTCTTTCTCTGGGTGTTCTATATGGCCTAAGAGAAAAGATTTAACAGATCAGCCTAAATTTCCATTTTCTCTATTGTCTATTGGAGCTATACCCTAGGAATAAATGTCTCAATTTGTTTAACACATTGACTTAATTAAGAGGGTATCCGTCATACTGCAATCAGGTGCATCAATCTATTTTTTGTGTTGCAGCTTCAGTTTTCAGTCTACATTGCTCTCTATTGAATTTTGTCTCTGTGTCACACCTCTTCACAGCAAACAGGCTTCAATAGACCTGAATTGCTTGTAATATTTATTAATCTATCGGATTGTAAACTGAAACAAATGCAAATAAAAAACAACAAATATAAATAATGGATTACTCTTTGAAGGACACCTAAGAGTCAGTTATTCTCAACACTGCTCACAGGGAAAGGGAGACTGTGTGTCAGCATAATTTTGACTTGCCAATTTTCCATATGCAGAGACCTACTAGGAAATAAAGTCTACAGTGTATGTGTGTGTGTATATATATATATATATATATATATATATATATATATATATATATATATATATATATATCCATCGTTTTGTGCACTTGATACCTGAGTTGCAATGTATAATCCAGGTTTTGTACTAGATGTAAGAGAAAACATCTATTTTGTATTTAAATACTAAATTATATGGCTTCTGCTTTGCCATTTTATAACTTGTGGCTCTCTCTTGAATGTCGTATTTGTGCTTCCTTATTTTACAACTCTGAAAGCAAGGAACTCTTCTAGAACAAGTGTGTGTGTGTATGTGTGTGTGTGTGTGTGTCAGAGTTCCTTCAGCACAGAGTGGACTGACTGTTCTATACATTTAAGTGTTGCACAAACTGTAGGTTACACAGAAGAAGATATGCACAGACAAGGAAACACCTGTAAGGCAGTGGCACACATACTGCAGTGTGTGAAAGAACCAGATGTCCATATGGCAGTGAAAATTCACAGTGGTTTTCAATCAAAAAGTAATAGACAAAGCACAAAGTCCTCACCTTGGCCACTGTTTCTGCCTGTCTGTCAGAGGAACATACATCACACCCATTAACCGAGCCTTTGTGATCTTTCCATCAATACTCTTGTCGTATTGCTCCAGAACCTGACTGCCACCTTCAGGTCCCACTGGCAAAACCAGCCTTCCTCCTGGCTTCAGTTCTTCCAGCAACTGCTTGGAACAAGAGACGGTTGTTTACCATATAGAATACACTTGCCACAATATATAGTAATTCCCTTCAATTCTATAGCATAAATCAAAAATGTACTTAGAATCAACCAAAATGAGAGCATTTACACAAAGTTGTCTCCCTCCATAGTATTCACCCTCTTTGCATCCTACTATCCCTTTCTGCATTTACCTTGCAAAATTCACTTTGTACCCTCCATTTCTCCATCTCTGACCTAAACATCTGAGTAATAAACAGCAGTAATAGTCAGCTTTTAAGGCTCAATATACAATGAATTACTTCAAAAATCATTACAACACAAGGTGAATAAAAAAATTAAAATAATCAGCCAGTTTAAGAGTTCTCTTAACATTACGTACACACAAAGTAGAGTGAATTAGGACAAAGAGAATTCTTCCTGAGACATTAACCTCATCTTTCAGCACCCAATGTTGACTATCTAATGGCTGACTAGGACTCGATGGGGCCCAGTCCTAGCCGCTGTATGCATAAATACACCCCTGTGCTTTCATTTTCTGTTTAACTACTGGGACCAGCTGTGCTGCTGAACTATACTCTATTTAAAGATACCCCACGTTCACAAATAAGAGCATTTGGAAGGTTAGGCCTTACTCTACTCTATGTCTAAATGTTCACTTTCCTGACGCAACTAGACAGTTAGCATCACAACATACACGCACACGCTGGGCAACTTCAATTCTTCCATACATACCTCCTGTGGTACTGTGGGTGCTGCTGCTCCCACATGTATTGCATCATATGGACCTTCTTCAGCGTATCCAAGCCTACCATCTCCCACTGCAAAAGGATTAGAGAAAGGAATGTCATAGATTATAACTGAATTTTAAGTTTGTAAATTTCATGATGGCAAGTTCCATATAATTTGTTAAGTTTGTCACTGAACTCAGAAGCTTGCAGTATGGGTGAAAGAAAGGAAGGGCAGATTGTTTTCCTAATAAAGCAACTACAAAATGATTCTAGAAGGACCAAGCAAGCACATTTTCATTGCATTGGAGTAAACCTAGGAAAACACAAAAAAGCATCTCCCCCTTAGCCATTGTGATCGGCTTTGACAAACTAATTAAAAAAAAAAAAAAAAAAAAAAAAAAAAAAAAAAAGAGGACTTTAGTAAACTTACAGTTTAATCCTTTTTTTAAGGCCATGTACTAGCCCGGAAACCATGTGAACAACAGAGCAGGGAACTGCAAAAAATACAGGGCCTTTGAGGCAGAAACTCCCTTCTTTCCCTCCAGCTTTACCTCAGACCCTCAGTTTCATGTACAGTAAAGTTGCAGAAAGTAAAGGAGAGAGAGAGAAAAAAAGAAGTAAATCCCTTGAACAAAGACCCTAAGAGGAGTCCTCTGCCCAGGGACTTAAACACCATGTTTTTTTCTCCAGGTTGGCGTTATGTGTCCCATATAGACTAAGAGAAAAGGATATAATGGTACTTTCACTAATAACTTCTTTTCTTTTCTCTTATGTCCAATGTGGAACATAGGAACCATGGAGATATACTAAAGCATCCACAATGATTTCTGGGAGGGAAAACAGACAAACACTTCAATGGAGACTAGTATTCCACAGGAATAACTGGTACCATATAAGCCATATTAACTTCAGTTGTCAAAGGACACAAAACAACTGAACAAGAACCAACAGAGTCCAAAACCCTGCAAAGAGAAGAAAACTAGTAGAAAAGTCCCTAAACAGGCACCACTGCCTGAAGGAACTTTCAGCCAAAGCTACCCTCAGTGGAGGAGAGGATATTGGCTCTGTAATGTTTGATGTAAGTATGCAAGGATGACCAGGTTGCTGCCTTTACACAGTTGTTTAGCTCAAAAGACACAGATCTGGTGGAATGTGCAGTAACAAAGAAAGGAACAAGTTTCTTTCTGAGCACATATGCCTCTCAGATTGTGGTCTCGATCCAAGAGGCATTGGTATCTTTTGAGGCAGCTTGACCCTCTCAGGGACCCTCAGGAAAGACCGATTTCCTGAAAGGCTGCATGCGTTGAACATAGTATTGTCTTAAAGGGATAGTAACTCCCCCGAGAAACATGAAGCCAAATGCTAGTAATAATCAAAACATACTTAACTCCCTTATTCCGTTATGGTTTGAGAGATGTAAGAAAAGAAAGACCTCCGCTTCCTCCCCTTTCTGCCTGACGAGCTGTAAAGCTGTCAAAGGCAGAACCCAGTTTACCGACTTACGGCGGCTCTTCAGGAGCGCTGTCATCTAGATATCTCGGTATAATTACTTCATCGGAATGGTCTACAACATGTGCTTGCAAGCCAGGCACACGTTTTAGACCATTCCGATGAACTAATTATACCAAGATATCTAGATGACAGCGCTCCTGAAGAGCAGCCGTCTGGTCCTGGAAGCAGGATCTCATGATGTCCGCTATACAGCGGATGCGTGAGAAACCATAAGGGAATAAGGGAGTTAAGTATGTTTTGATTATTACTAGCATTTGGCTTCAAGTTTTTTTTTTTTTTTTTTTTTGGGGGGGGGGGGTTACTATCCCTTTAAGACAATTGAGATCCTGCTTGGTAGAAGGATCAGGACAAACAGAAGGAAGAACAATTTCCTGATTGATGTGAAAATCCAAGACGACCTTGGGCAAAAACCTCTTGGAGTGCAAAGAACCACCTTGTCCTGGTGAAACACCAGGAAGGGGGTTTTACAAGACAGGGCTTGTAGTTTGACCACTCTAAGATCAGAGACAATGTCTAAAAGGAAGGCCATTTTAAGTGTCAAAAAACACAAACAAATGGATGAGAGTGGCTCAAAATGAGGTGTGGAGAAATCCTTACACCAGGTTCATGTCCCAAGGAGGAGATGGACTAAAGATAGTGTGGGTGTGAGCACTCAGCTTCTGATAAAACAACAGAAAGACAAAAGATCAGAACCTTAACAGAACTGAGGCTGAGATCCTTGCTGACACCATCATGAAGAAAGGCCAGAAAAGTAGGAAGGTTGAATGACTGAGAGGACACATCCCTCTCAGCACACCACTGGTAAAACAAAGACCAGATCCTATGAAAAGCTTTGTACAAAACAGACTTCCTAGCCTGAAAAACAGCAGACCTGACAGTATCAGGGCCATGCCATCAAAGACAACCTTTCCACCTAACAGTAACAAGGCAGACCTTGAGTCAAGAGATCTGGCCTGACAGGAAGGCAAAATGTGTCTTCGATGGACAGACTGAGAATGTTCCGGGATCCAAACGGTTATAAGGGAGTGATCAGAATGACCTGAGCTCTCCCAATCTTGATGCTCCTTGGCAACCTAGGAATCATGGGAAACTGTGGAAACATATACGGCAGATGGAAGTTCCATGGAATGGACATTGCATCCATCGTGAACTCCAGAGGGTCCTTCTTCTTGGGACAGAAGTGCGGAACCTTTCCATTGTCAAAGATGCCATGAGATACACAAATGGAAGACCCCATATCTGTACAATCTGGTTGAACACACATCAAGTTCCCAATCCCTGGGATCCAGATATTTGTGACTTTGAGTCTGTGACCACGATTTATACTCCTGAAATTTGAAGTGCTGAGATGGCTGAGACTTGACCTGCAACTGAAGAAGTTTCCAGATCGCCGACCTGGCAGACTCACTTCTGTTTACTTCTTGGCACTTTATGTAGGCAACTGCTGTCACACTGTCCAACTGGACCCTCACCAGTGTGCCTGACATGTAAACAGTGGCGAAGTGCCAGCCAAATCCATTCCTGTTATGACAAAAGGGATGTCCCAGTGTTAGATGGAGATGTGAAATGGTGAAGCCACCAGCAAAGTTCCTCCTTTGCTCGGTTAAAGAAGGATATGGCATGAGACAGGTAAGAATACTGTCTTGACCAGCTCCTGAGAATGTCCAACTGTAACTTCCTTGTGTGGAAGTTAGCATAGCCAATTGCTAGGACAATGCTTGAGTAAAATGAAGAGACAAAACCTGGATATTGTCCTTTACTAGAAATACTCTCCCTTGTAGGGTATTTAATCTCATGTGCAAAAAGTAAAGAACCTGAGAAGGTACCAGAAAGGATTTCTAGAGGTTAAGCAACCAACCATATTGACCCAGATGAGGACACTGTCTTGAATCTGTGAGATGAGCATGGTTCAGAAGAAGCCTTGACCAGAAGGTCATCTCTGTAAGGGGTCAAGGATATCTCTTGAGCATGGATGTGGGCTGCTTAAAGAAATAGTAATTGATCTTTTTAAGTTCATTTAATACTGTAGATATGAAATAAAGAAAGTAATTGAGGCCAGTCCCATCTTTCAGACCTTTATGGTTTGAGAGATATTTGCAGCTAAAATTTCCCCATCCCTCCCCTTGCACTGACGTCAGCTCTCTATCTTACAGCAGGTGATCCTTGTCCGCAGACCGGCAGGTGGTTCTTCAGCAGAGCCGAAATAATGCAATCTAAAAACAAATACTTAATTGGAACGGTCTACAAAGTGTGCCTGGTTTGGAAGGGGAGCCCAGGAGAGGCAGCTCTGTACTAACTGATAGACAGCTCTGATCTACACTGAGACACCCCGCTCTCTGTTACACTGCTCTGCACATACTTATACACTTCTCTGCACTTACTGATGCAGCGCTCTACCCTGCATTGAAACATACCCCGCTCTGCACTTACTGATACAGCACTCTACCCTGCGCCGAAACGTACCCCGTTCTGCACTTGCTGATACTTCGCTACTGTTCCAGATTCCACTTAGTGGTGCAGCGTTGTGGGCTGCCAGGGTGCCTCTTCACATACTGGCAGTCTGTAGATGTCTCTCAAGCAGATCTCTCTCCTGTGCAACTCCTTACAGGTGGCTTGTACAGGAAAGTGGTCTTTGCTAGCAGGACTGTAACACCCAGGTCAGCTGGGCTCCTTCACCCAGGGCAGAGCAGTGTATGGATCAGTGCAGGTCAGGGCAGCCTAAATCTCAATGCAAATCTCAGTATATAACTTTGTACACAGAGAAGTATCAGTAAGTGCAGAGCGAAGTACGTTTCAGTGCAGGGTAGAGAGCTGTATCAGTAAGTGCAGAGAAGTGTATCAGTACGTGCAGAGTGGTGTAACAGGGAGCAGGGTGTCTCAGTGCACAGAGCGGTGTGTCTGGGTGCAGATCGGAGAGTTCTATCAGTTAGTATAGAGCTGCCTCTCCTGGGCTCCCCTTCCATACACCGAAGAGATCTGGGAGTTTTGGAGCCTCCGACAATGGGATAGCAGAATAGAACTGGCTATCAACCAAGATAGTCATATGCTACCAAGACTGAGAGTCCTCGACACGCCAGCAAGGCCTGAAGTGGGTTGATCGGACACTACCAAAACACAGAGTCCTTGACACACAGGCAAAGCCTGAGGTGGGATAGTCGGAAACGGAGGAGATGGCAGTCAGAAGGTCAGGGACAGGCAGAGTTCGATACCAGACAAGCAGCGGAATAACCAGAGGAGGTGACTGGATCAAGTCAGGAGGACAGTCGAGTCGAAAGCCAGAAGTCGGAGACAACACAAATCAGCGAACAGAAAGCAAGGTCAGGAACATGCCAGGTCAATACATGGAAGTCAAAGTCAGGAGATACAATACTGAGGCAACAGCAACTCTCAGGATCAAGCATCCACCTGTGAAAGAGAACAAAAGATGCTGCAGATGTACAGATATACATAGAAATCCAGGGTAAAATGGATTGAAGAGAAGAAGGAGTAAGATTGTACAAGAAGGAGTAAGATTGTACAAAGATTCTCACTTTTAAATCATTAAACCCCAGATAAATGGAGTCTCTAGTTCCCGTTAATGGATTAATTAGTGGCATATAAGTGTTCTATCCAATGCACTCACATTATAACCCAGCAGGAAAATTAACATTGCTTCTAAACAGCAATCAAGATGGAAGAGATTTAAATAGGAGTTACAATCTACATAGTCCTGAAAAATCCACTATATAAACTGCAATACTCGAAAGAACAAAATTACAATTTTAATGGATACAATTATATATCTAGTGATTTATTGTGCGTTCATTCATGATTCATTTTTGTCACATTTTGGTGTAAACCCAAACCCAAGACATTCACAGTTCTACTCATATTTCAAGGATATTATTAATTTTCACCGACTTCAAATCTTTTGTCACTCATCATAGACACTCGATTATGTTATTATGATTCATATAGTGGATGTTGTAGGTGGATTCTATTCATTAGCACATATCACATTTTTGGAGATCATTTTATTTATCAATAGATCATGGGGGCATACCACTTTTAACTTACAGTTTTTGTGTGTCCATAGTGGTACCACAGAAGATACACCTGTTGGATTTATATATTTATTAACATACAGTATGTGTGTATTTAAAAGAATGCACTATGGTTTTAGATATTCACATTCAGATGTAGGTAGATTGTGTATCCAACTAGGAAAACTAGTGTAAGGTTTTGCACTTGTTGGTAGCTACTGATTTATTGGTGATTGGGGAGTGCAATTTATATGCCAGATTCATCAGCTGGATATTTTTCGAGCACTGGTTGCCTTAGTGTCACACATATGGATATGTTCTAGCTGTGGTTATTACACAACAACAGAGTGTTAGTCTTGAAGCATGAAGTACAGACAGTAGTATATTTATGCTGGTTTGTTTTTAGTACATTTTAATACATTTTCTTATTCAGTACTAGCAGGGACCTGGCAGGGCTTCCCCCATGAAGTAAACTTTGTTTTTTTTATTGTATTAAAAGTGTGACCTCGTGGTGGGGCATCAGGACTCCTCTTGATGCCCCTCAGCTACTGATATCCCAGCCGACTGGAGATCAATAGTGGTGACACAGGCAAGCTCTCTTTATCCCGTGTCCCCTCTATTGATCACCTAGTCGAATTGGTTGGGAGATCAGTAGCTGGGGGCATCAGGAGGAGTCCTGTGGCCCCAACATGAGGTCTGACATTTTTTGTAAGTGGTTGGCTGAGGAGGCAGGGGCGCTCCTCCTAAACCAGCTAACTTTTTTCTTTTTTTTAAACAAAGTGGCAGCAGTGGTTGTTTGAGGCCCTCCTCAAACAAGTAGTGTTTTTCATCTACACCCTGACAGCAAACCAGATTCACCTAGATTTATATATATATATATATATATATATATATATATATATATATATATATATATATATATATATATGCATTTTATTCTTTTTTATTGCAGTTTTGTATGTGTATTTACAGCTGTAATATTATTTTGTATGTTACATGCAATCATTTTAAATGAGAATATGTACTTTTTGGTGTCAACTGATGAACAGACATAAATTTACTGGTATATGTTCCCTATTTATATAGAGTGTGTGGCGCTTCAGTATTAGAGATCTGTATTCTTACAATCATGTTTTTGAGGTCTCTGGAGGTCTAAAAGTGGGCCTATGGTTGTGAAATAAATCCCAGATTCAGTAGATGGACAGATTCATAATGTCAGTAATCTAATTTGAGCAAGGGGAGGGGTCAAACCCAATGCTCAATGAGTAAGTGTAAAATATATCCAGATACCAAGCCTATAACATAGTTTGTTCATTCACTGGTTTATACAAGTAGTATGCTCAGTAACAAACAGTTTTCCTATTGTGAAATTAGCAAATTACTTAATTAGCTGGTGAAACTAATAACTACACAGAATTATGCACTCACCCACAAATTTAATTCGACCTGAGCTCAACAGGGTAGGGTCATCCCGCTTAACATTTTGAATGGAGTCTTGGATGAGGTGATCAATGTGCTCGATGCCAACCACCTTTCCAGTGAGTCCAACCTAGACAGAGACATTTTTACAGTGACTAGGAGGCATCACCACACAAGAATGTGGTACCCTTTGTGGTGATTAATATGCATTAATATAATCTGATATGGGTGTCTTCAAATCTATACAATGTTTGTGTTGAAGATGTTTCTTTTATGATAGGACAATTTTCTGTATCTGATGTAAACATAATGGGAGATTTCAACTATCCCGAAATTGACTGGAGCAATATGACTTCCAGCACTAGAAAGGGAAAATTATTTTTAAGTATGATTAATGACAATTTTATGTCACAAGTAGCAGGAGAGCCAACTAGAAAAGAGGCCTTGCTTGACCTAGTGCTCTCAATCATTTATGATAAACTGTATACAGGTAAAGAAACATTTAGGCAGTAGTGACCACAATATGGTATGCTTTGAGATTTGTTCTAAGAAACCCAATAGCAGGGGTTTAACCAAAATGTTCAATTTTAAAAAAGGCTAATTTTACAAAGTTAAAAGCAGTATTAAAGGATATTCAGTGGGATGCAATATTCAAAGATAAAAATTGCCGAAGAAGTATGGATTTTGGTTAAAATACTCAGACAAATATACGGGTCAATATATACCACTGGGGAATAAGCCCAAGAGGAGTAAATAGAGACCAATGTGGCTTAACCCTTAGAGTGCCAGAGGGCACTCAAAGGGTTAATGAGGAGGAGCCCCAGTAGATGTAGAAGAATGAGCTGTGACCAGAAAGGGAACATGCTTCTTCTTTAGTTCATATGCTTTACAAATAGCGGACTTAATCCAAGACACAATAGTCGTCTTGGATGCAGGTCTCCCTGCCCTGGGACGTCAGGGATGACGAACAGTGCGTCAGACTGTCTAATGGACTCAGTGCGATGTACATAAAACTTGAGACAACGCACCACGTCTAACACGTGGAGATCCCTCATCTTGTCAGAGGTAGGGTCATGGCAGAAAGAAGGCACCATCATCTCCTGATTAATGTGGAAATCAACTTCAGGTGAAACTCCTGAAAAGTGTGAAGCACCGCCTTGTCTTTGTGAAACACCAAAAAAGGTGGTCTACAAGACAGAGCTTGCAACTCAGCGACACGGCGAACGGACACGATCGCCAGGATAAAGGCCATTTTCCACGTCAGCAGGCGTACAGGAATAGTAGCCAAAGACTCAAAAGGAGGGAGCTGAAGAACGCCCAAAACCAAGTTAAGAACCCACTGAGGAGCGGGAGACTTAAAGACAGGAAGAGTGTGAGCAACGCCCTGGAAGAAAACCTTGACATTAGGAAGAACAGCAATGCTCTTCTGAAAGAAAACAGAGAGCGCATCAGTCTGAACCTTAAGGGAAATCAAACTGAGACCCTTATCCACACCATCCTGTAGAAAGGCGAGGACTGTAGGAAGATCAAACTCCTGAGACAGGTCCCTGTCAGCACACAAAGAAAGAAAGGTCGACCAGACACGATGGTAGGCCTTAAAAGAAACAGGTTTATGGGCACTAAGTATAGTAGCCACCAAACCAGAAGAAAAAACTGTCTTCCTTAGTATTGAGGATTACATTTCCAAGCCGTCAAAGCTAGATGATAAACATCCTCCTTCCACAGGTAACCCTGTAGAAGAAGATCTGGACGGCAATGGAGCCGGAGTGGCTCCGCCACTGACAGATCCAAAAGCTCCGGAAATGGACATGGCATCCACCGCTAGAGCAAGAGGATCACTCCGGCGAGAACAGAACTTTGGAACCTTCTGGTTGTGTCTTGTCGCCATCAGGTCGATGCAAGGAAGACCCCACTTCTGAACAATGAGGGTGAACACTTATGAGTGCAGTTCCCACTCTCCACTGTCCACTGTGTGCCGACTGAGGAAGTCTGCCATGACGTTGTATACACCGGGAATGTGCACTGCAGATATGGCAGGAACATGTTGTTCTGCCCAAGACAAAATAGCCTTGGCCTCTAAGTAAGCGGTGAGACTTATTGTTCCTCCCTGCTTGTTAATGTAGGCCACTGTCGTGGAGTTGTCGGACTGGACCCAGACTGGGCAGTCCTCCAGCTTGCGTGTCCAGTGGCGAAGGGCATGAAATATCGCCTGAAGCTCCAACGCATTGATGGGAAGGAGAGATTCCTCTGGAGACCACCGACCTTGAGCACTCAGGCGAACCAGGACCGCTCCCCAGCTGGAGAGGCTGGCATCCATCGTCACCGTGGTCCAGAAGGATACCAGGAAGGACTTGCCCTTCAGCAGATTGGAGAGGTCGAGCCACCATGACAAACTCAGTTCCACATGAAGAGGGAGGGACACTGACATCTTCAAAAGGTCCAGCTGACCCCTGCACGCCTGGATCACAATTCTCTGCCATGGATCACACCAGGGAACTCCAAACGGGACCGCTTCTATGGTGGAAATGAACTTCCTCACTAGAGAGGACAGCTTCTTGGGTGGGACTGGATCGTGAACCAGAACAGCAAAGACCCTGTGGGCGATCTGGTGAGCCACCTCTTCCGTAAGAAACACCATGCTCTGCTGAGTGTCGAAGAGAAGGCCCAGGAAGACCAGACGCTGGGATGGGACAAGACCCGACTTGTCCATGTTGAGGATCCACCAGTAATGGGTGAGAGCATGAATGCAGTCTTGAACCTGCTGATGAAGAAGTTCCGCAGAAGGGGCATTTCAGAAGCAGGTTGTCCATATATGGAGTGCCTCTGATGCCATCCCGATGGAGGACAGATACTAAGTCTCCCAGGACACGATTGAAGACTTGAGGAGCTGTAGTCAGACCAAAGTGAAGAGCTGAAAACTGAAAGTGCCCTTGGTCGCAGGCAAATCTGAGATACTGCCAGCTCTGAACGGTGATGTGTAGATCCTGAAGATCCAGAAAGGCAAGTAATTCCACCTGGGACATAGCAGCAATCACCGTCCTTAGGGACTCTTGGTGATAATGAGTCTTGATCACAAAGGAATTGAGATCCTTCAAATCCAAAATGGGACAACAGCCGCCATCCATCCACAAAGAGGTTTGAATAAAAACCCATACTTCTGTCCTGAACTGGAACAGGTTCCAGAACATCCTTGTCCAGAAGAGCCAGGATAGCACCAGCAAACAGATGTTGTTTCTCTACGCCCTGGGGCATATGAGAGGGGAAAAACCGAAAGGGAGGAAGAGAGACGAAAGGGATCCTGTACCCTTTCGCCACCACCTGCAAAACCCAAGGGTCCGTCACTGAATCCTCCCAGAAGCTGTGGTAGTGATACGGGGGGCACCTGCAGCCGAGTAGGGACCTGGGTTTGGCGAGTTATACCAAAGAAGGCTTGGAAGCCTTGGGCTTGTAGGAGACCTTGGGCCTCCATTGTTTTTTGGGCTTGGAGGAGGAACGCGGAGTTGAGAGAACTGTCTGGTTCTCCAGACGTGTCACGGTCTGGAAGGAACGAAAAAGCCGATTACGCTTGATAGGCATCTTCTTCCTGGGGACCATAGGCAGAAGGGTACTCTTTCCCCCTGTGGCCTCACTAATCAGATCCTTAAGATCTGGACCAAACAAAGATGCCTTGAAAAGGCAACGAGAGCAAAGCTTTCTTGGAAGCAGTGTCAGCAAACCAGATCTTGAGCCAAAGAGCTCGTCTGGCAACCACAGACATGGTGGAGACCCTTGCCACCAAACAGATGGCATCAAACAAGGCAGCAGAAACATAGTGCTGGGCCTCAGAAATGTTGGCAAGAATCCGAAACATATCCGAAGGAGGAGCAAGGTTGAGCTGTTCAGTCCAGACCGCAATGGCCCGGTTCACCCATGCTGCAGTGAACACTGGACGCATGGAAGTACCAGCAGTGGCAAAAATGGACTTGAGGGAGATCTCATGTTTCTTGTCAGTCCAGTCTTTCATAGCGGACGCGTCAGCAACTGGCAAGGCAGTGGACTTAGATAGCCTGGAGACAGATGCATTCACCTTGGGGGGATGAACCCACCGAGCAAGCGCTGCCTCAGAGAAGGGGTAAAGCTTGGCAAATATCTTGGAAACAGGTTTCCTGTCCAGAGACTTCCTCTCATTAGACACAAGGTGGTCGAGGGTGGGGTTAGTTGGAAAACAAGTATGGGGCTTTTTAGGCTCCTGAAATCTCCTGAAATACACTAGATGTATCCGAAGAAACCTCTTGAACTAAGGGAATGTTTAGGGTGGTTAAGACGGCCCTGATAAGGCCCTCAGCCGAGGAATCAGGATCAGCCTCAAAGGGGTCCCCAAAAAACTGAGAGGAGCCCACAGCAGAACATTCCTCAACGTCCGAATCCACCAACTGTTCCTCCTCAGAGGAATCTGATACGTCAGGTACTCCCTGTGGTTTCGGCAGGGAAGATCTTACAGAAGTAGGGGTCTGCCAGGAGTGGAAGATCCCCTGTAACTGGGATGGAAAGGGTTGCAATGTAGACCGGAGATCTCTAGTAGCAGCCTTGAACTCTTGCACCCACCTGGCTCTAATGCATGGCTGGAGGTTCCTGGGGGAGACTCAGGGATAGCAGAACATGCTGGGCATAAATGACCTGAAAATTCTCTAGGTAACCCTGAATGACATGAGGAGCAATGCCTAATAGAGGACACAGAGACCCCAGCGTCCTTAGTCTTAGGTCTGGCCCCAAGCTCTAACAGGTTAGACATTCTCACGGTGCAAAAATATTTAAAGTATAAGGAATCACCCAAATACAGTGTGTAAGATTAAAGGTTCACCCCAGAAATCGTTAAATGCACTTATCTGGCCAGCGAAGGGTTAATCTGCAGAGAAGAGGAGAGTCCAAGCCCAGCGTAGGATACTCTTTCAAGAAAAGCACAAAATGGCAGCCGCAGCGGGAGTCAATCAGAAATGAGTGCGCGAAGCAATCGCTCATGGGAAATGTATTTTTCCCAGTAACAGTATCCCAACAGTGCCTGAAGCCCCCCAACACACACCAAACGTTAACCGGATAAAAGAGCAAGGCAGACAAACAAAATGAGCTACGATGAGCGGTTGCAGAGATATGTCCCAAACTGTACAGTCCCGTAGAAGTGAATGGAGCAATGGCGTCTATGTGGTAAAAGCGTGCCGGAACACACATTTTGCAAAGTTGTAGCTAAGAAGAAAATGTGCACTAAACATTACTAAAACATGTCCCTAGACCCAATAACCAAGGAACCCAGTAGGGAAAGTACCAACAACCCCCCAAAAGATGCTAAACCAGCAGCCAAAGGGTTAAGTTGCCACAGAGACTTGTTCCAAAACACCCAACAGACATACAGATAAACCCAATGAGTGCAGGAGTGTGCAATAGGAACTCCAAAGGAAAACCCCTGTGCGAAGGGGCACTGTGGGACATGTGGACCTGCAGCACTCAAAGGTTTGCTCACCTTTCTTGCAGATCGTCTGTCATCAGATCACCATGTATTAAGAAGCAGCCTCAGTGGGCAACATCCAGGGCTTAAGGTCCACAGAAAGCACCTGGATACTGAGCTAGCCACATCTAAGTGCATTGTCAGCTACGGTAATCCGCCTAACGGTGGTATTCCATATCTAACAGAAAAATAAAAAATTAGCTAAAACTATAGCAGAACTGTTCTCTTGCCTGTATCTTCATCCAAGGAACAAATCTTACTGGAGCTGATTGGTTAGCTGCAGCCAAAGAGGGAAGGTAGGCCCCACCCCCTGCATTCACTTCTAGAATTGTTCCTGCCTACTTAAAGGGGCGGATCACCTACCCAAAGTTACCAGTAACCTGTATTGGACGCCAGAGAAAAAGTGTTTAGGTCTGACGGGCCATATGAATATTTTAAAAAATATAAAGTATGTAATAAAATCTGCAAACAAGCAATTAGGCTAGCTAAAATTAAAGGTGTAATGTAAAAAACTAAATCACAGCGTTTTCTTTATAATAAAAGAAAAACACATTGTGCTGTTTCAAACCACTTACATTTCTGTACTTCATAACATATTCGCTGTAGAAGGATCCCCTGCCTACCCCTTCTGGCCTCCTCCCACTGAATCTCTAATCATGTTGTGCGATCCGACAGATGCAGAGAGGGACAAAATTCAGTAAGTATAAGAAAAACCCTGCCCCCCCACACACACTTGACGAAGGAGGGCAGGATTTTCCTATGCATACTGAAGTTTGTCCCTCGCTGTATCCGTCCGGACTTGCATGAACTGCCTCGGTGATGTGGCCAGAAGAGGCGGGGGTCCTTCTACAGTGAATATGTTATGAACTACAGAAATTTAAGTGGATTGAAATAGCACAATAAGTTTCTTATATTATAAAGAGGACTCAGTGATTTTTTTTTTTACAACACTACAGTCCCTTTAAGGCCGAGACAGGGGAATTGATTAAAGGGACAGTAATGTTTCACAATAAAAGCATCTCCAATTAATCTTCATAGTGTTTGGGCCATGGAGAGTGTTATTTCTCTACGGTCAGAGCTGTAGTTCAAGAGTAATTGAATGATAAAGTATCCCCCTTCTGCCCCTTTTACCTAGGGTAAGCCACCTCCCCTCAGATGTGGAATCTGGTCTCTTGACCAGACAGCTCACTGCAAGGGACAATCTTCTTACTGTGATCAAAAGGAAAACCCTGCCCCCCTTGACATGTTTATTAGGTTTTTCCCTTATGATCACTGAAGATTGTCCCTGTCTGTGATCCATCCAGACAGTCTTGCTGCTCTGAGGTGACCAGTGTTACATCAGTAAAAGGGGCGGGAGGGGGACAATTTAGAATTCAATTACTCTTGAACTACAACTCTTGACAGTATTGAAATAACACTCTCCATGGACCAAATACTATGAAGATTAATTGGAGTGGCTTTTATTGTGAAACATTACTATCACTTTAATAAGAATAAGGCTATGGCCGACACCCTAAATACATTCTTTGCTTCTGTATATATGAATGAAGCAACAATAACAGGCTATGGGCAAATAAACAAAACCACATAATTTCCTCTGTCACATATATGGCTTACTGAGGTCAAAGTCCAAAAGAGACTGGAAAATGTTATGGTGAATAAAGCTCTTGGACCTGATGGTATACACCCAAGGGTACTTAAAGGGATAGTAATACTTTGTTTTAACTTTATTTTATTTTGTAGGCATGAAAAAAACATGAAGAATCATATAAGTCTTATCTCTCAAACCTTTATGGTTTAAGAGATATTCACAAGCAAAGTTCCCCCCTCCCGCCCCTTTTACCTAGTGTAAGCCATCTCTTCTCAGATGTGAATCTGGTTGTAAGACCAGACAGATAACAGCAGAGGACAATCTTCTTTGTATGAAAACAATGAAAGCCCTTCCCCCCTTGACAAGTTTTTCAGCTTTTTCCCTTATCTTAATTGAAGATTGTCCCTCTCTGCAGTCTACCTGGGCACCTCCCTTCTGATCTGGTTGAACAGGGGGGGATACTTTGTTTGTGAATATCTCTTAAACCATAAAGGTTTGAGAGATAAGACTTATATCGTTCTTCATGTTTTTTTAATGCCTACAAAATAAAATAAAGATAAAACGAAGTATTACTATCCCTTTAAGGGACTTAGTCCAGTAATAGCAAGACCATTATATTTAATATTTATTGATTCACTTTCATCAGGCATAATGCCCTGTGATTGGAGGAAAGCAGATGTTGTTCAATTGTTCAAAAAGGGGGCAAGATCCAGACCAGGAAATTATAGACCTGTGACTTTGACTTCCATAGTGGGTAAGATAACCAAAGGGTTACTAACACACACTATACAGAACTATGTGAAGACAAACAATCTTAGTAAGAGTCATCATGGTTTTATGAAGACTAGATTATGTCAGATTAATATACTTGCATTTTACAAAAGGGTAAATGGTAATCTGGACAAGGGAATGGCTGTTGATGTAGTATACTTGGGTTCTGTAAAAGCCTTTGAAACAGTGCCTAACAACAGATTACTGCATAAATTAAAAGGCTTCAGTTTGGGAGGTGATATCTATGCATGGATTGAGAACTTACTAAATGATAGATGGCAGAGAGTTTTTGTAAATGTAACCTTTTCAAGTTGGTCTACAGTTGTAAGTGGGGTGCCACATGGTTCAGTCCAGGGCCCATTGATTTTTAATTTGTTTATTAATGATCTAGAAGTGGAAATTGAAAGTAGCATCTCATCTTTGCTGATGACACTAAGCTGTGAAAGGAAATACATACAGGCCTGGATGTTTTTTCTCTGCAGAAGGATTTAGATAAACAGAGTGACAGATGACATTTAGTGTAGATAAATGTAAGGTTATGCATTTGAGCTGTAGAAACAAGCATGCTACATATACATCAAATGGAAAGCAACTTGGGGAATCCTCATTAGAGAAAGATTTAGGAGTACTGATAGACTATATACTTCACAGCAGTTTGTAGAGTCACTCAGCTGCTGCAAAAGAAAATAGGGTACTAACCTGCAGAGAACGAGGCATAGATGCATGGGATGCTAATATAATTCTACCTCTATATAAATAAGTGTTAATGCCTCATCTACAATATGGAGTACAGTTTTGGGCACCAGTTCTTAAAAACGACATTACTGAACTGAAAAAGTGCAGAGACGTCCAACAAAGCTGATAAAGTGAATAGAGGATCTGAGTTATAAAAAGAGATTAGCCAAACTGGATTTGTTTACATTAGAGAAGAGAAGCCTAAGGGGTGATATGATTACCATCTACAAATACATTCAATGTCAATACAAGAACTATCCTATGATTTTTTTATGCAAAGAGCTGAGCTAAGAATGAGAGGTCATCCATTAAGACTAGAGGAAAGGGGCTTTTGGCTAAAACAAAGGCAGACATTTTTTACAGTAAGGGTGGTAAAGCTATGGAATTGTTTGTCTCGGGATGTTGCGCTTGCAGATAATGTAACTTCTTTCCAAAAAGTAATGGTTACCTATCTAGCATAGAACAATATTGAGAATTCTGACAGATTGCTTCAATGATGATAGATTGTTGTTCCAGGGAACTATCTGACTGCCATTTGAATCAGGAAGTAATTTTTTTTACCCACTTGGGGCTTAATTGGAAATGGTTTCAGTGTGGGGTTTTTTCCTCTGAATCAACAGGAGTGATTTGGCATGGACTGGATTTGATGGACGCATGTCTTTTTTCATACTCATCAACTATGTTACTAGGTTGCACAAACCATTCTTGCGAAGCAGGCAGTGAGGTATCCGCTACCAGAGCCTACATCCAGGGCCTTGGCTCCTTCTATCAGCTTATCTTCTAACACCTCCAGAGCATGTGCATGCTGCAAAGCAAGATAGAGAGAGGAAAAAAACAAAACAAACAAAACAACCAACAGAGGAGAGGAGATAAAGAGAAATGGAAAGGTCAGACAGTGCATCTTATTCAACAGGTAAACAACAAAAACATCCAAAACGAGAGTGCTCTCTGAGTGTTATACCAGCAAATACATAGTGCTTTTATAGTTTTTACCAATAAACAAAACAGAAGAAAACGAAAGAAAAAGCGATAACAGCACTAAACCCCCCTCTGTTAGATAGGATGGGGTACCACTAGAGACAAACACAAAAAGTGGGGGGGAGGGGGATAAGGATATCTTAAAATCTAACTTTTATTGTATACATATAAAATAGGAAATGTGCAAAGTTAAAAGAAATCTGCATATTTGTAGTTATGGTGTGTATAACAGGAAAGGATTCCTCAAGACGACAGACGTAAGGATTGTGCAGACATGTAGTGTGTGCAACCCCTAATTCTGATATTCCTTCAAGTACTCAGATTCCAGTACTAGTATATATGGTGCCAAGTGTTTTCTATTATGTGACTGATATACCATCTGCCACTGCACTCATAAATACACGTATATACAACTATAAATACAATATACCTGGAAGCCAGATGTGTCCTATTGTGATCAGTTTTAGCTATGGGTGAGAGGACAATAATATAGCGAAGGGTTGTGACATATTGTGGAGACAATATCTATATTTGAACATGTACAGATACTCTTATTCACTGGGTTCCTGGCTGCCATACAACTTTCACTTCTCTACTCCCTCATGTCATTACTACTGCTGGTTCATCATTGGCATACCTGGGAACTTTTTAAACAGGGCTACCCGGAGGGTAACCCTGTCAGTGCCCAGGGGGAGTAAAATGACGCGATTCGCGTCATAAAAGGGGCGGGGCTTAGTAGCGTGGGAGAGGGGGCGGGACAAAAAACCCTACAAAATGTATCCAAGAGGGCGGGAAGTGGGAGAAACCTGGCGGGATGGAGCGCAAGTGGGCAGAGTTTCTATTTAAACTCTGCCCACCCGGTGATCCAAACATTGCCCCGGAGACACGGTAATTCAGTCTAAAATCCGGAGTCTCCAGGGCAAAACCGGAGAGTTCCCAGGTATGATCATTGGTCATTAAAGGACCTCATTTTGTGATGATCCTGGTACGTCATTAATCCTTAAAGGGATAGTAATACTTAAAAAAATATATGTTGAAAGGTTTATCACTCTGAGTAAAACAAGAGTACTCACACTGCTGAAAGGTATTTTATTCAAAAGTTATTACAGCTCAAAGTTGAATTTTTTAGGTGCAATATCGCAGTGGCCTGAAATTGTACAGTGGCGCTGTTGCTACACCATCCTATGGAGATTTATGTTCTAAGGACCACAGCTGTCCATAGGATGGTGTAACAACAGTGCCACTGTACAATATCAGGCTATTGTGATATTGCACTTAAAAAAATTCAACTTTGAGCTGTATTAACTTTTGAATAAAACACCTTTCAGCAGTGAGAGTACCCTTTTTATACTCAGGGGGATAAACACTACAATATATATTTTTTTTACATATTAAGTATTATTATCCCTTTAAGGGGTTAAAGTGGACCGTTACCTTTGAATTAACCTCCTAAGGGTCCATGGTGTGCCAGGACCGTCATGGGAAAACTTCCAATAAGGACCCATGACAGTCTGTACGTCATGGAATTCAGAGGTCCCGGCACGGCTGCACACTGTTCAGGGACCCCTGAATCCATTGGAGGGAAATTAAAAAAAAAATTGCTCCGTGGTCCTGAACTGCCGGTTGAAAACTTAATTCAAAACTGCCTATGTATCACATTTTCCAAAACACCAGCTGATGCACCATTTAGGAGATAATAATACTTTTATTTCTGGATGGTATAGAATATTCTGAGGGTTAAGAAAATAACTTATTTAGTATATAGTATGGCAGTAAGCCTCATCATCCAAAGAAACAGTATAAAGTAGTTCCTAAGCTATTCATATCCTAATCATTAGACCAGTGATCCTTGGATATAGTCCATGGGACATGCCAACAAGACCAGGTTTTACATATTTCCCTAATTAATCCCTTATGGCCCAGCGGTCCAGGGAAGTTACCTTCCCTTAAGGACCACTTTGATCTTTGCCGACGCGCCGGTACACCTGACCTGTTACGCGTACTGGCGCGTCGCTTTGTGGCCTAAGAGAGATAGCTCCCGTCTTAGAGTGGTCAATTTTAGGCCCCATTTTTACTTACAGCACTGTAAGTAAAAAGTACGGTACGTGCTATGACCGTAACAGGTCCTTAACCCCTTATGGACCGGAGGTTATGGGACATTTCCGTCCCATAACGACTGCATAGGGGCACTTTGACGCGCCGGTACACGTGACCTGTCACGTGTATCGGCGCGTCACTATGGGGCTTGAAAGAGATCGCTCCGATCTTGGAGCGGTCTATTTCAGGCCCTATTTTTACTTACAGCGCTCCCGCTAGAGCGCTGTAAGTAAAAAGTACGTGACGTACCATGACCGTCATCAGTCCTTGAGTAGTTCAAGGACCGTGACGGTCCTGGTACGTCAAGGGTCCCTAAGGGGTTAAGGATAAAAGAATGTTGACGGTCATAGAATGTGATCTGGTCCTTAAGGGGTTAAGCACATGTAGCTCACTCAAAATTACTGAGTCTCTGATTACCCAGTTGTCATCAAGCATGTATATCCTGAAAACCTATGCTGTTGGTGTGTCCCAGGGATCAACGCTGAGAAGCACTGTTTCAGACTAACATGGAATAAAAGGTATTTTGCATGAAGATTTCAAATACCCAGTGAGACACTTTAAAATAACACTAACACCTCTACATATAATATACCCCATTTACCTTTTCAGAGCACCCCTCACATTTTATAGGTCATTCCTCAAGGACATAATGAAGGGAACAATGCATATATGTATAGTTATTCTTTGGTCTCACAGTCAGAATGACAACTAATAGCACATTGTGCATAATAATTTCAATAAACATACATTGCAAACTCAACTTTAACATTTTTGTCAAAGTATCCATGGAAAAAAGTGGGGCACCATATGTTAGTGAGCATGGCACACCAAAGTGCCACGGCACCCTGGCTGAGAACCACTAAGTTAAAGCTGAACTTTCATGTAATACCAGGTTGCCACGTATTCATTAAACGCACGGCGACTAGCTTGAAAACAGATGTCTTACCGTTAAAAAATAGCTGTGTGTAAAGTAATCCTTCCAGTTTGAAGACTGGAACCCAGGATACAGCACATACATCTTGTCTGTGCGCCTTCCCTGTCAGTCCCGGTCTCCATTGAGTAGACTGCAGTGAACCGTACGGTCACCGGAAGGGACTGACGGCGCAGGCGCACAGACCGCACTAACCTGCTCGTCAGTCCCGAAACGGGAAGGATTACTTTACACACAGCTATTTTTTAACGGTAAGACATCTATTTTCAAGCTAGTCGCCATCCGTTTAATGAATGCATGGCGACTTGGTATTACCTTAAAATTCCGCTTTAAAAGTTTTGTGTTTTTCTGTCTTTGCTTTATAGGCCAAGGGTATTTTGTGTGCAAGGAAACAATGGATGGGGAATGGGGGTGGGGACATGTGCATGCAGCCATGGGTGGAGCTAAAGGCACTCAGAGTGCCTTACCTAGGTGTGCCTGGGATGCAAATTCATTCCTGAATATCTGCCAACTCTAGCTCTCTAAAGAACATGTCATATAATTACTGCTTACTGTAAATAATTTAATTGGCAGAAGATTTAATCTCAGTGGATGGCCTCTTAATCTATACAGGCAATCTGATAAAAAAAAATGCTTAGACAATGTCTTGTCTCTCTCTCTCTATTATAACACACACATATTATAAATATACTAGTTTTAAAGCCCGTGTACATGGGCCACAGTGCCACCCAGCAACCTCGGCTGGTGCCTGGAGCCTCTCTTCTCACTGGCTGCTCCGTATCAGCCGCGGCACGTTCGGGCAGTCAGTACTGAGCATGACTGCAGAGCAGGCAGTCTCTACTGAGCATGACTGCAGTGCACGCAGCAGTCTCTACTGTGCATGAGGGCTTCCGGCAAACATCATAGCGAATTATTATATAGGCGATATATATCTATTTATACATACATCCAGTATCTCACATAAGTGAGCAGGTGTATTCCAATATCATAACGACCCCAAAACACCTCCAAGACAACCACTGCCTTGCTAAAGAAGCAGAGGGTAAAGGTGATGGACTGGCCAAGCATGTCTCCAGACCTAAACCCTATTGAGCATCTGTGGGGCATCCTCAAAAGGAAGGTGGGGGAATGCAAGGTCTCTAACATCCACCAGCTCCGTGATGTCGTCATGGAGGAGTGGAAGAGGACTCCAGTGGGAACATGTGATGCTCTGGTGATACACACACACACACACACACACACACACACACACACACACACACACACTGCTTTATATTTTCACCTAGAAAACAAAACTCAACATATGTGAGCTCACCATGTGGGGGGCACTGATTGTAGCCTTGTACCCTGAAAGGAAGCAAAAAGAAACAGTTACATTTCAACTCATATTCCTCCAGTTTGGCAGAAGTGTGCTATATGAAAAGGATTTTATTTTAACCCTTTAAGATCCAGAGGTTTGTGCAACACACTCTGAATCAATGAGTGTCACAACTTCTAGTCCTTAAAGGGATAGTAATACTTTATTATTACTATCCCCCATATTGTACATATGTGTAAAATAATGTAATAGCCCCCAGGTTCACTTTCACACCTTTAGAGATAACCGAAGGCAAAGTTCCCCCCCTCCCTCCCCCATTGTGCTGACTGCAGGGATATCCGGTCTGACTTTAATCATGCGGCTCTGCAGCTGAGCCGAGATCCCGTTAGTGACAAAGAATTATTTCACTGAAACAGTCTTCTACATGTGATTGGTTTGTGCTTGGTTTGCAAGCACATGGAGAAGACCGTTTCAGTGTAATAATTCTTTGTCACTAATGCAATCGCGGCTCTGCTGCAGAGCCGCATAATTAAAGTGAGACCAGATATCCCTGCAGTCAGCACAATGGGGGAGGGAGGGGGGGAACTTTGCCTTCGGTTATCTCTCAAACCATAAAGGTTTGAGAGATGAACCTGGGGGCTATTACATTATTTTACACATATGTACAATATTTATAATAATAAAGTATTACTATCCCTTTAAAGGATTAATTGTATACAACTATTATTGTTTGGTCTCCCACTGATTTGAATGTTATTGGCGGATTTAAACTAGATTATTAACACATTACTGAGATATGGAAAATAGGCAAAACAATGGACAGACTTCAATGTTATTGGGTGGTTATTTGTAAATGTTCTACCCCTATGGCAAGGGGTGGGCAACCTGAGGCCCTCCAGCTGTTCAGGAATAAAATTCCTGTCATCCACAACCAGCAGTTTGCTGAGCTGCCTTATGCTAGATCATAAAAGTATGATCAAGTAAAAAAATGTGCGTTTCACCGTTTCTTAAAGGGCAGAAAGCAGAAAACAAGAACAGACTAGATTCAGCCTCTCTGTTGATGCAGGAAGCCCAATGAACCTGATGTGATTTCCATATCCTAAAGACATATGAGAGCACAAGCCCTGGATGTGACTAACATTGAAAAGGTCCATAAACCTTTGTTTATATGTGTCGTAGAGAGATAACAGTGACTATGGACATAGAAAAATGCAATAAAGCCAATAAAAATTAAATTAAAAAAAAGTAAAAATCGACAGGCAGCTGTTTGTAAGGCAAATATTAGGTTGAAGAAAAGCAGATGTTTACACATGCTAATTTTGCTTTTAAAAACAGCCGCATCATTTCCTGTGGAACATTGCTCTCCCACTACCTGAAACTTGGTTCCAAGAGAATATTAAGCGTGCAAAGGTTTTTTGAAATTGCCATTAACAATTAGCAGATTAATGCGAAACTACCAGTTCTGATTTATTTGCATGTAATAGAGTGATGAGCCAAATAATACTTTTGTTTCTATTCGCTATGTTTCTCTTTTGCCCCCTGTAGGTTGTTCATGTTCTGGAATGCCCATACTGAAATGCGTACTGGACAGATTAGGCAGACACACAAGGCTGTTGTTCATATTTATTTCACACTGTATTATTTAAAAGTTGCAGAAAGCATGGAATCGCTTTTCTAAACCACATTACGTCAGTTGCACATGATCTGAGGTATATGTACCATATCTATTAGCATGGTCCAGCTATCAGCCTTTGCTACAATCATTAATTCCACATGTCTTTATGATTCTTACCTATACTCTGAGGCGAATCCATGTAAGGGAAATTATGTGTGTAATGAGCTCGATCTGTAGCCAGTAAAACATCATATACACGCTGTGATCTAATAACACCATTCTCTGGGAGGGAGAGAAAAAGAAAGGGGGAAGGGGGGAAGACATCTCATCAGGTATACTTATAGTAAATCATACAATCAAGAAAAAGGTAACCCTTTTAGTGCCAGATGCAATGTGCACCCCTCTTGAACTCAAAGTATTAAGGTGACCACATATCTCTTTAAAGGGATAGTAATGTTTCACAAAAACAGCAAGCAGCTCCAGAGAATCTTCATAGTATGTGAGCCATTGAGAGTGTTATTTCAATACTGTCAGAGTTGTGTCCAAGAGTAATTGAATGATAAAGTATCCCCTTCCCACCCCTTTTACCTAGTGTAAGCCACCTCCCCTCAGATGTTGAATCTGGTCTTGAGACCAGACAACTCACAGCAAGGGACAATCTTCTTCCTAGGATAACAATGAAAGCCCTGCCCCCCTTGACAGTTTTTTCAGGTTTTTCCCTTATGCTAACTGAAGATTGTCCCTCTCTGTGATTCACCTGGACACCACCTTGCTGCTCTGAGGTGAGCAGTATTACATCAGTAAAAGGTGTGGGAGGGGGATCCTTTATCATTCAATTATTCTTGAACTTGTTACAACTCTGACAGTACTGAAATAACACTCAAATACCCAAATAATATGAAAATTATTTGGAGCGGCTTTTATTGTGAAACATTATTATCCCTTTAAATCAGAGATGCTTATGACAATTCTGCAGGGCTGCAAAAGGAATCAGTGCAACCCTGCAGATTTAACCCATTAAGGTTTGCTTGGTCCAGGGGTGGGGTGCTCTAGAGAACCACAGCACTTTTTTCACCAACGTGTTCTGTGATCACAACGCAATGTGAGGCCGTGCTGCATTCACAAACATTTTTGTGATGTGCCAGGACCATCACTGATCCTTAACATCCGGACAGGCATGATGTCCTGGTACATAACACGTCGTTAACGGGTTAAAGGGATATGCGGTCACCTTAAGAAAAGCAACAAAGTATGCATTATAGCAGTGTATGTCATTGTGGCTTGCAGGCTCGTTGTGGCTTGCATTTAAGTGACTTGCAAACAAGTGGAGTTGGAAAGAAACTGGTAAAAAGTACCTGTGAATGTGTCTGGTTGTTTATTAAGGGTTAGCAAGGTAAATTATTTTTAATTTTATATTTTAGTTGTGTGTGGGTATAAAAGTGGTTAAAAGGCAAATTATTGTTTTCACTGTTCTCTTTTTCTCTCCTGAATGTTTAAGGGTTGACTGCAAAGGGGATCCACACTGGTGTAGGACTACTTTAAAAACAAGCCCTAGGCTCTTTTGGTGCCAGCTCATTGTGGTTTACAGACAAGTGGAGTTGAAAAGAACCTGGAGTTGGAAATCACCACAGAGCTTTGTGGTGAAGGTAATTTCAAGAGATTTACTAAATCGGCATTTAAATTTGGTATACTTTACCTTAGGGGACAATGTAATACTAGGTGAATTGTAAAACCAAGCATGAGTGATGACAAGTTAGACAATCTTGCACACATCTTGTCACATGTTTGAGCATCGAAGCAATTGTTCCAGGGGTCATACCGCTGTGCCAAGTGTGCATATTTTCTTTTTAAAATATAAGATATTGGATCTGGAAAGAAATATTTCACAATTGTGTGACACTGGAAACCTGGAAGAGCTCAAAACTCATAGAGAAGGTAGTAAGTGGGGTTAGTGGTGAATAGAGTGAAGCTGTAGATGAGAAGCGGCAGGTAGGAGACTGTAAGGAAGAGAGGTAGTGGATTTGCAACATTGTGTGAAGTTGTTGATGATAGCTCATATTTGGCAATACTGGAGAAGGCTGGTTCCTCTAGCAGCCAGGGGAACAGTCCTCCTTCCAGTTTAGATGGGATGCAGAGTAGACAGAACCTAAGGCAGGTGGTGGCAATAGGGGACTCTGTTATTAGGTGGGTGGATAGGGTAATCTGCATCCAGGAACATGAATGCTAAACAGCGTTGTCTCCTGGGAGCTCGGGTTCAGCATACTGCGGATAGAGCACACAGATTATTAAGGGCTGGAAATGATTGAGCTGTCTTGGTATATATCGGTACCATTGACAAACTTGAAGGAAGATGGAGGTCACTTAAAATGATTTCAGAGATTTAGGTTGCAAGCTCAGGGCAAGGGCCTCCAGGGTAGTGTTTTCTGAAATACTACCTGTGTCATACATCAGTGCAGGTAGGCAGAGGGAGCTCATGGAGCTTAATGAATGGCTTAAGTATTAGTGTATGAAGGAGGGGTTTGGGTTACTAGAGCACTGGGCAGACTTTGCTTTTGGGTACAATCAACATGGAAGTGATGGATTGCAGAAGCCACCAAGCTATGGGACAGAATTCTAAGAAGGTTGCATGAGCTTTTAAAATAGGAAAGGGGGGGTGAGGGTATAGATAATAAAAATGGGGTAGATAGTGTAGATAGGAACGGATTCCAAATTAAGGATCACTTGGGTGGAGAAGGGGCAGGGATAAATGTAGCCAATAGGGAGGAACTTCTATTAAATGAAGATGCAGAAAAAAGGCAGTTAGTCGGTAAAAAATGTAAAAACATCAGAATTAATTGTATGTTGGTGAATGCAAGTAGTAACATTTAGTATTCTTTTATTTTTTCACAGGCATGATGCAACGTTGACAAAGAAGAGAGAAGAAAGAAGACAAAGATGGACAGTAGCTGACCAGGGTGCTGAAGACAAAGATGGACAGTAGCTGACCAGGGTGCTGAAGACAAAGATGGACAGTAGCTGACCAGGGTGCTGAAGACAACGCTGGACATCAGGATTAATGATAAGTGGTTTTCAGGGGTTGTTGCATTGTACCTTAGTCGGATTAACCCCATGAGTGACAGTGGGGTAAGACTATCCCACTGGCACTAATAGGGTTAAATCTACTATCATTGGACACAGTTTTGGAGTGCTTTGGATATCCTGATATGGGACTTAGGGTTCCCCCCCAATTCATGTGTCACCTCTTTTTAGATCCAATAAGGGACTCTGCACCCAAAAAAAAAAAACTGGGTGTAGAATTTCCCACAATAAAGTGGGTCCCTTACTGGATCTTGGGACTAACGAATGCAATTGAATTGCATCTTGCGGGGCTTTTATTATTTTCTATGGGTGAAAATGCTGCTAACTTTATTGCCCAACAGGTTTTTTTTGGACAGCATTTTTTCATAGCACTGGTAATTGAATAGCTTACCATGCTTGAAAAAAATGCCTTTGGCTGTTTTTTTTAGCCGTCAGACCTAACTGAATCGCACTGCTTAACAGAGTGAGATTCTCATATTGCCCTACTGAAAGTTCGCATCCCAGTCTTGTAAGAATAGTATTTTAATCCACACAGCACACACGAGCCAGCGCTTCAGTGACACACGTCCCTGCAGACGTACAACAAAAATGAGGGAGAACTCAGCAATAAGGCTCATAAGGAAGTGAAATGCAAACAAATACATCATAAAGTGGTGTATGGCTACAAACAATGCACAGACGTGGATCAGGCATACATTGTATAGGATTAACTTCTAGCAGCCTGGGGATCCATTCATCGGGCGCGCTTGAGTTTGACGCCCAATTCTTCCTCTGCTGCTTCTCCTCTCCAAGACCCACGCACCTGCCGCTGTTCCACCAGCCGCTTGTGACAATGACCAACAGGGCATACTCTGCTCACAGTGAGGCAATACAAAGTCTGCATCTCAGGCATGATTTGCATGCTGCCAAAAGCTGGCCAGAGACTCATAGAGCAACTTAGTAGAGTCAACGGAGTATTGTCACTGTTGACTCTGCTAAGTTGCTGTATGAGCCTCTAGACACATTTGGCAGCATCCAAATAACACCTGGGATGCAGACTTTGTATTGCCTCACTATCAGCAGAGTATTTACTGTCGAGTGTTGTGAGAACAAATGGGACAAATGGGATCCGGGGCCTTATCGGTTTTCTGGGAACACTAGAAGGGTTAAATGGGTGATCTAGTGGCTACTTCTGCACTAACTCCTGGTCCAGGGAAGAAGGTCCAGATTAGCCATCAGGTATCCAAGCTAAGTTGAAGGTCCAGAGCAGGTAGCAGCAGATCTCACCTGAGTGGGGAGATAGAGCCCTTCCAGTTACATACACAAGATTCACTATTTTTTTACGCATATCTTTTATGCAGATCTCCTTATATTAACACCCTTGATATAATAGAGCAAGTTGGAGCTAGACAGGGGGACAACCATTTTTTAGCAGGACACTCACTGGTGGTTACTGCTCTCTCTCATACATAGCTTCAACATAAAAACAAGGGGCTAAAAACCTATTTTTTATGTGTTTTCACTGCTCTGTTTCCAATACCACAGTCCAATAATCCAATGTTTTCCGCACTCAAATGTTGGTCAAAATCGGTGCAAGACCCAATCGGTGTGAATAGACATGAAGCGCTTTCCATATCCAGCTAAACCTAAAACTTAAATGTCTACATTTCACTTTTACGCTAGTGTAAACCCAAATGTTTAAGGGTCAGTAATGTACCACAAAAAATTCTGCTTGTTTTGTAGAGGTTAAAAAACCAAACTATGTAGCACAAATCCTCTGTCTCAAACCGCTATGGTTTGAGAGATATTCGCATTGAAAGTTTCACTTTTCCTGCTGTCAGCTGTAAAGCTAACAGCAGAAGAGTCGAGTTGGCCTACTCAAGGAGGCTCTTCAGCAGAGCCGAAATTGCTTTATTTAAAAAGAACTACTTTATTGGAACGGTCTACAAAGTGTGCTTGCAAACCAGGCACACTTTATAGATCTTTCCAATGAAGTAATTCTTTTTAAATAACGCAATTTTGGCTATGCTGCAGAGCCACCGACTGGTCCCCGGACCAGGATCTCCTGCTGTCAGCACAGCACTGACGTCAGGAGAAGAGGAGGGATGGGGGAACTTTCAATGCACATATTTCTCAAACCATAAAGGTTTTAGAGATGGGATTGCTGCAAATAATTTTTTTAACCTCTACAAAACAAGATTAATTTTTTATGGGACATTAGTGTCCCTTTAAAGGGCTAGTAATGTCTTGTATTAATAAAAAGTAATATTGTAGATATTCAAAAAATAAATCAATTGATGCCAGTCCGATCTCTGAAACTTTTCTAGTTTGAGAGGTATATGGTGATAAAGTTCCCCCTCCCTCCCCTTTCACAGACGTCAGCTGTAAAGCTCACAGAAAGAGATTCGAGTCATGCGACTTGAGGAAGCTCTTCAGCAGAGCCAAAACAGCGCTACCTAAAAAGAAATACTTCATTGGAACAGTCTACAAAGTGTGTCTGGTTTGCAAGCACACTTTGTAGACCGTTCCGATGAAGTATTTTTTAGATTGCAGAATTTCGGCTCTGCTGAAGAGCCGCTGGATGGTCCCAGGACCAGGATCTACTTCTGTCAGATAGTGGTGAAGTCAGTGAAATGGGAGGGTGGGGGGAACTTTATCACCGTATACCTCTCAAACCCTAAAGGTTTGAAAGATCGGACTGGCATCAATTGATTTATTTTTTGAATATCTACAATATTACTTTTAACAAACATTACTAACCATTTAATAGCTCATCATAACTGCTAAATGAGGGGGGCAGCTTCTATGTATTCACTGCTGTGTTTCCAACACCACCATCCTATTATCCAGTGTTTTCCACACTCATTTGAAAATTGGTGCAAGAGCCAGAGAAACCATACTTGCCTCTTGTACCAACCACTTTTGCACAACACAGAGGAGTTAGGGGTGTTGCTGGAACTGAAAGCCTCCTTTGTCCAAGGTTGTGTATATCTCATATTTACTTTCCTGTATTTATTAAGGCCAAACTAGAACCATTAATGGGGAACAGTGCAACATTAAAAGCAATCACTATAGCAATGGATTGTTTCATGTTGCTCACAGTTTGTTCAAATTCCCTTAAACTTTTGAATGTCAAGTGGGTACAATGTACGAGATTGGCCAGCTGTACCCGCTGTGCCAAGCTCGTACAATGTACCCACTAAATGCGGTCACTGCATAAGCCGGTATAACCGGCATGCAGTGGCCGCATTTAAAGGGGAACTACCACCCCACAAAAACTTTATGTGAATCCAGTCCCCATCTGGTGACTAGCTGCTTAGTAGCGCTAGTCGCCAGAATTATTACCTGGTATAACAGATTTTAAACTTGACAGTAGCAGGAAGCATGGACATCTTTCCATAGTGACGTCCGTGCGCCTGCGCTGTCAGTCCCTTTTGTAGCCGGCCGGGGACTGGATTCAGATAAAGATTTTGTGGGGTGGTAGTTCCCCTTTAAAAAAAAAAAAAAAAAAATGTCTGGCATCCATGGGGGGACATGAGGATCACTCCTCATGTTCCCCCAGACGATCGCGCTGGGAGATCAATAAAGCAAGAGGAGAAGCGCAACTTCCGGGTAGTTTTTCAAGTGCTGAAAAATGCTCCAAAACAATCCCAAATTATCCCAAAATGCCGTTTAACCCTTTAACCACTTCACTGATAAGGACATCAACATACTCCTCAGAATTGTTATGGATGTGTCCCATTATATCCTCTACAGAGGAGCAGTGAAGGGATTAGTTTAGGGGACAAGAATTCCCCTCTGTGGAAGTCTTCAGTCTCCTCCTATATTCCTCCACTGCTGGCGTCAGCCCATAAGTATGAGATGACCACACATACGTACAATGAGGTCGTATGAGCGTCTCAACAATACAGGAAATTAATAGAGGTGTACGGCTAAAGGGGAGGGAGGGGAATGGGAGAATGGTGGGTATGCCTGAGAACTCAATATAAAAAAAAAAAAAAAAAAAAAGCTGACCCTGATATCCTGGAAATTTTAACCTTTTCAATTACCAATAATTTAGATTTTGGATGACGTGCCTGTTTGCTTCAACCTAGAGGTACTCCAAATAAATATACATGGAACCATTCGGATTCTTCTTAGACGGCTTAGTTCTTGAACACAAGCAAGACAAAAAGGACAAGAAGGACTATCCCCTTGGTTCAGAACATATTGTAAATAACACTGGATTCCTTCCAACCGAGACCTTGAGAGTTGGTCAAAACCCTGAGTCTGTGTGTAAAAGTTCACCCCCTGACACCAGCAAATTCTAGATCACTACTTATTTGAAATGGAGGATGCTCTCTTGCAAACAAGGATATTCAAGCAGTTCAGTGTTGGATGATCAAGTCACTGATGATCATATGATATTAATGATGTATGGACCCATGGGGGGGGCAACTTTCCCTTTTTTTAAAACATATCTTGGTGCCCTTGACTTAAAGGGATAGTAAACCCCCCAAAAACTGTAAGCCAAATGATAGGAATAATAAAAACAAACTTAACGCCCTCATTCCCATCTCTCAAACCGTTATGGTTTGAGAGATGTAAGAAAATAAAGACCTCTGCTCCCTCCCCCTTCTCATGCGTCCGGTGTATAGTGGGTGTCATGAGATCCTGCTTCTGGGACCAGACGGCGGCTATTCAGGAGCGATGTCATCGAGATATCCAACTATAATTACTTCATCGGAATGGTCTACTACGTGTGCTTGCAAGCCAGGCACACGTTGTAGACCATAGTGATGAAGTAATTATAGTTAGATATCCCGATGACAGCACTCCTGAAGAGCCGCCTATAGTCGGACGACTGGATTCTGCCTCTGACAGTTTTACAGCTCGTCAGGCAGAAAGGAGAGGGAACGGAGGTCTTTATTTTCTTACATCTCTCTAACCATAACGGTTTGAGAGATGGGAATGAGAGTGTTAAGTATGTTTTTATTATTCCTATCATTTGGCTTAACGTTTTTGGGGGGTTTGGTAACACTTCTCAATGGTCCTTGTACCTAGCATACACCCAACCTAGTGCGGACCTGGGGCTCTGGTAGACCAGCTCTGATACTAACTGCAGGCGAGTCAGCTATCTATTTCCCATTCTGACTGCAGGCGTGAGTCAGATATCGTTCCCTACTGACTGCAGGCTTGAGTCGGTACGCCCGCTACATCAGATTTAGATCCTCTGTTCCTGCTCCTGGCTCCAGAAGAGACTACCAGTGGCTTAGGCCTAGTCTCCTGCAGACTGGTCAGGCTCGGCAGCCTACTATTCCTGATAGAAGAGCTCGCTGGCCTGTAACCATCTGCTTGTTCCTGCTGTATATAGTTTGCTTACCTTTCGGTTGTCAATAAATTGCATTTAACTATACCGTACTGACTCCTGAACTTCTCTGGGAACCGTGACAGACTGGCAGTACATACTGACTACAGTAGAACATTCTAGGGTTTTCAAAGATTTTAGTGTCTTTGAAGTGGCGGAAATGTTAAAAATAAAATGTATTTATGGTGCCACCTTCTAGAAACTTTGTGTGCACAAGCCTAGGGGTAAAAATGAAAGTTATGCAGCTAATGGTTTAGTCTGCAGTATACTATGCATTGTCTATCTTCTCTTCACATCTTCAGTTCTTCCACCCACTGGAGTACAGGCTATTCATGTTTGATAAATATTAGAAAAATTTCAGATTTTGATAAGGGTAGTTTTGTGCTTCTAACACCCTCTATGGTATGTCAGCTTTTACCAATGGGATGTTAGGTTTCTTGAGAGAGGAGATGCTAATAGATACAAAAACAGTTCCGTAGTTTTCAAAGATTTCAGTATCTTTGAAGGGGTAGAAAAGTAAAAATATGAATATTTGACACAGTGGGTTGTCTTTCTTGGAAAATGTTATACCTTGTTTACTCTCTTTGTAATTGTAAGAGATTTAACTGCAGGTATGCAATTTAAAGCAGAACTATCACACCAATTAAAATTATCCTCAAATCATTATGCACATAGATACGTATATCAATACTATTATTGCCCTCAATAAGTCCGGCGTCATTGATAAATCCAGCTTGTTCCCAGACGCAAAGGCAGGCATCTTTGCTGTACCAAAGAAAAAAAGAAGACATTGCGCAAGAGATCTAAGTGCAGTAGTAGTGTATGAATATAAGAAAAAAATATATATATAAATATGGATATATTTCCACTAAAGTATAAAATATATTATATACATTAAGTATAAAATAGATATATTGAATATATAAAGGTGCTGATAAAAAAAAAAAAAAAAAAAAAAAAAAAAAAAAAATAAAAAACACAGGAGGTGCAGTGCGGGTTTGAGTTCCTGAGGAAGGGGTTGCTATCACCCCGAAATGCGTTGAAAAAATTGAAAACTGAGACAGCACCTCTTTTGAAATGATCATCTGATCTGTATCATTTGCTTTGGCCGTAATATAAAGGGGACAGCACATTCCTACTATCTGTTGACATAAGGAAGATCCTGCACTGTACCTCTGATCACAGACGTGGCATACTAAGCAGACCGGGACATCAGGAGTGCTGACAGAGAATCTGTGGTGAACAAAGGCATACAGATGCTCACAGATTCAAAGGTGTTCTGGTGAGCAGATTGGAGTGACTAAGCTGACACTTTAGTATCAAGATTTGATCTATATTGCCGATTAATTACTCTCTGTAAATCAGGGCTCAAAATTTCCACTCGCCACTAGCCAATGGCGAGTGAAAATTTGCCCTGGCGAGTAGAAATTCAGCCCTGGTGGGTATGCTATGGCTTGCAGTGGCAAGTAATTTTTCAGGTCTGGCTAGTAGCAAATGACTTCCAGTTTTAAGCCCTGTTGTACATGCTGCCAATCCAGAAGAGTTCCTCCTGATTTCTAGTGGAGGTTTACGCTCTAGTTCACTTTCCATCCACCTGCCTTATGCGACCCCTGAGCAATGACTGATATGATTGATGACAATATTTTGCATATTCACACATTGGTACTACGCTACTAATAATCTTATGTACTTTTTTTTGCAATTTGTTTTTATTTTATTGCTATTTTTACCTGTGGTTTTTATTATTATTTTTTTAATCAGCACCTTTATATATTCAATAAATCTATTTTATACTTAACATATATGAATTAATATTTGTACTCTAGTGGATATATATCCATATTTATATATATATTTTCTCATATTCATATACTACTACTGCACTGATCTTTTGTGCGCCGTCTTCTTTTTTCTTTGTATATTTATCCGCTCGAGAGGCCTCTGGGTATCGTACTGCAGCACAGACTGTCTAGTGACTACTATCCCGAGTCAATACTGGACTAATCATCTTGTTCATATCCATTGTCACCATCATTCTTATCATTGTTTTCATCCCATCATCATGCTGCATTGATCATCTGATCCATAGACGGAACTGAACTATTTTCCATATTATGGACTGGCAGTTTACAACTATTGAACTGACAATAGTAACTGGTCCAGACTGTGTCTTGGCCAAACCATATAGGATTTATTTTTTGGGACTTTTTACAAATTCACTATATACTGTGTCTGATACTTTGTCTATAGCATATATACTTCTGATATTATATCCATATTAAGTTAGGAAATTTACTGGTTTTCTCATTTATTATGTCTGATTTGTGGCTGTACTTTATTGTTGTTGCCTGTACTGTCCCAGTGTACTGTTGTTCTGGTCCTACCTTTCCCCCCCTTTCTATCTACTCAGTGAGAAATTCAATTATTTTTCATATAATCTTGCTGTACCAGCATCTGTGCACCTGCGCCATCAGGCCCTTCCTGTACCTTAAGGTACAATGCAACTCCTCCTGGAAGAGACCGGGATGGACAGTGCAGGCACACAGATGTCTCTTTGCCAAGATGTCTGTGCTAGTGCTTGCCTGTTCATCTCCGAACGAGTTGGATTTCTCAAAAACACTGGACTTATTCAGGCTAATACTAGTATGGATACAAGTATCGCTATGTGCATAATGATTTGCGGTGCATAATGATTTGGGGGTAACTTTAATTTGTGTGATAGTTCCCCTTTAACATAAATAACTATTTAAGCTAGAACGGTATTCTATTGTTTCTAGAGAGTTCAGTATATCCGTAATAATTACAATATGAAATAAACAACAAACTTCCCAACATACACGGTGGATGAATTGTTCATATAAATGCACTAAAATGTGTGAATTTTCTGCAAACTGCAACAAAAGTATGAAAACATGCTTAGTATGGGGGGTGAAAAGCTTGGCAGCTAAGTGGTAAAGGACAAGAGGGGACTCCAATACCTTGTTTCTCAATGCTTTGAACACATCTCTGAGCTATCAAGTGTTAAGAAGCCCCACAGAATTGGCCAGATATTGACTGCTTCTGTTGGACTTCATCAGGCTGGGGAAACCAGGGGGGCCAACAACCTGCCAGGTCACCTGTCCGATCCACAATGACCTGCACACCTTCCCCACATCATACAACTCACATTTAACTGCTCTCTTGCCCTACGTCAACTCTATTGCTGCACCAGAAAAGGTGGGGTTAACTGACAAAAATCCCCTTCCACTCCATAATCAAAACAAATAACCATTCACTCCATTGCAGGTACAGCTAGTATTAGTCACAATGGCAAAAAAGGGGTTAATCAGTGCAAAAAAAGAACATATATATTTATAAATAGTTTAAAATATATATTATGTATAGATAAAAAGAAGGGCAAAAATTACCCCTGTGAAAAAAATGGGAGATACTATACCACCCCCAAAGTCTTCATTCTGATGAGATCATTTAGCCAATATTTGTAATGTCAAAGAAATGTAAACAAGCAAACAAAAAAGGGTTAACAATCAGAGTCCATCAAAGAGGGTATGGAATAAAGGGAGTGGTAGACTCACTGTGAAGATTGTTGACAAGATCAGTATGCGTTTTGCCACTGGAAGTCCAAGCCATGGATCTGTTGAACAAGAATCCAAACGGTAAAGTTAAAGTGGCCAGTCGTACAAGTCCAGTCATCGCATAGACCCACAGAAATGATCCGCAGCCTGCTCTGTCAATCAGAATGAGAGATGGAACAGAATCAGGTTACATTATTTACAGCAATCACAGCCCAGCAATTAAAGAAGAAGTCCTTTGCAGACCTGGGGTGAAACACAGCAATGTGAGATGAAGGTGAGAAAAAATATCTAGTGAGAAACTGTCCAGTGTTTCTGTATATGCTCCTGTCGAGTGAGAAACTGTCCAATGTTTCTGAATATGCTCCAAGGGAATAATATTTAAACTGTACGGTCTCTCACTGGAGAATTTCTCACCTTAGTGAATAAGTCCCCCATAAGTCTTTTTCCGTTAGTGCAGTGGTGCCAAAACATACCCTGTGCTATATGTTGAAATGCAAAAAGGGGTATTTTTATTTTTACTTACCAATAAATTGTTCTCTCTTAGTCCAAATGAGGGATATGGAGACCAATGGGGTAAAGAGACCTCCTCCAAGGATAGTTAATGTTAAAACACTTACTACATTGTGCCATATATTGCCCATCCCACAAAGCCAGCTATATTAGTTTATGTGCACAAAAGACGAGCAGTATAAAGACAGAAAAGTAAAGAAGAAAAAAAATGGAAGGGACCCCGCTTCAAGAAGTTCTGCATACCTCAAATGGTCCCTGTATCCCTCAAATGGACTAAGAGAAAATGATTTATGTAAGAAATTATTTTCTCTAGTGTCAGCTGAGGCATGCAGGGACCAGTTGGGATGACCCAAAAATACAGGGAGGTTCTGAGAAATAGGACATAAGAAAGGGAGTACCAATTCTTCTAAAATGACTATCTTAATGAAAGACAGTGTATGAGTATTTTCTAAAACAATTCTCCAATTTCTGAAAGTTGCCTAGCCAAGGAAATAGTCATAATATGCTTGATAGAAACTGAAGAAAGATATTAGAAGGCTGGCTGTAGAACCTCTAACACCAGATTCAAATCCCATGGATGAATAGGAGGTCAATAAGGAGAGATAAAATGAATGAAAAGTCTTCAGGAATTATCACCATCTTTTTCTGAAATAGACTAGATAAGCCAGAGATTTGTACTTTGAGACAGCTTTTTGTCAATTGTTTAAATCAAGATCAGCCTGCAAAAATAGCCCTGTATGTCATATTCGGGTGCAATAGTCTCTGATGAAACTGGGCAAAGGACACAGCCATTATGGTGGAAGCTGTCATTCCTATCAACTGTATACACTGTTTGACAGATTGTAAGCATGGTCTACTATGTTGAAGACTTTGGAATGCAATATTCGTAATGGTTAAAACACTCTCCCAAGGTATGTGTCAAAGATTAGACCCAAGAACGTCACTCGTTGAATGGATAGCAAATGAGACTTATGTATCTTTATAATTCACCTGTGTGTCATGGATCTAATAGGTCTCAGTCTTAGAAGTTTGAGTTCAATGCTGGACAGCGAAGCTGGTTTTCAGTGCCAGTCACAAGTCCCTTGCTGGGACTGTAGCAGAGTAAAGTTGATTTCCTCAAAGCCAAATGTATGACCCCAGCTGAGCTGGGGGCCTGACCCGGAAGGGAATAATTGTGCAATGGGGAACAGATCCAGGGCTATATACAGAGTAGAACCCCAGATACAGAGTAAGTGATGAAAACCCGTTAACAGGCAGCTGGACTACCTGTGACGTAGCAGAAGAGAAGTTGAAAGAAACTGCTAAAAATACAACGCGGGCTGAAATCATAAATGACCACAGGTGGCTAAAGAATGATGCGGATAAAATTCTTTCAAACTCTGTATGACACAAAGATGATGGGCTAGGACTGCCACTAACAGTAAGGTAAAAGGTGTAGACCAGAGCCATAGCAACTATAGGAATGCGGGTTAAAACCACTAAACAGCAGGTTTCAGGCTAATGACAGCCAACAGGGCTGCTACCTGGAGAAAAGGAATACAAAACGGGATAGGATCATAAAGGAGAATAAGGCTGCTAACAACAGGAAGAAGGAGAAGACCGATGTGCAGGCTAGGATAGCAAAAGGCAGCTACTCTGTCTGGAAGACATGCAGGCTAAGACCGTGAAAGGCAGCAGGACTGCCTGTAAGACAAGCAAATGTTCTGCTAATGGTAGCGCAATAGGAGAGGCAGACCAGCCAAGGTATCTTGGAGCAAAGGAAGTAACTGAGAGAAAGCAAGCAAGCCAAAATCAGAACTAGACTAGGATATCAGGAACAGAATCCACATCAGAGAGAAGATGAATCGGTGTGGGGGACAATCCAGGATAAAGAAGTCGGGTAGTTGAAATCTGGCATAGACCAAGGTCAGGATCAGGATCAGCTAGAAGCAACAAGCTCAATAAATCGGGCAAAGGAGTGGCAGGAAGAAAACCTAAAAGACCTAGCTGATCCAACAGGAAGTGAGGGGAGGAGAAGACAACTAAAGGTATGTTCTGAACCATTATGGTTCTATGGAAAACTCAGAAGCACTAGCTGATGCTGTAGTACAAGTACTGCAAAAAACAGACTGGGTCCTAGTAAGTTTAACCTAACATGAGTTGAAAGTAGAGGCAGTAGAAGAGACCTTGCTGCTCTTCCTATCCCCCTCCCTGAGAACAAACAACGTAAAGAGTGAGAAAACCACTAACAAGAGTGAAAATTAATGTGAATCTCAGTAAAAAACACACAAAATATAGGCAGTATGATGACGCTAAGCATTTTGAAGGCAAATGTTCAAAATTGCTAAGTCTTGCAGGGTAGAAACTCAGAAGAAGCCATATGGCAGCTCTTTGATAGCATTATATCAAAGTACCAAGCCTAGAGGAAGTTCATTCCGTGAGATCTCTGAAATCTTCGGGAAGACTTCTTATGTTGCCAGAAGAAGTCATGTTGTTGGTGTTACCCTTGTCCTCCTTAAGGTGGTAGGAGAATTGCCAGATTGCCATTGCAATGCTGATCTAAGGTCTGAGCAATTAAGTGAAAAGTATTTCCTCTAATAAACTGAATCAATGAAAAGAAAAAGGCAACATCTATTCTAATTTAGGTCCTTTCTTGTGGACTGCCCAAGACTAGGTGCTGTAAAAAATACCCACTGACCAACAAAGAGTGGCCCTAAACACAGAATTAATATGTTTATTGCGGGGCATGGAGCGCCATGAATGGAAAATCCCTTTGGATAGATGAAGGAATGGAGGAAACAGATGACATCAATAACAGGTGCCACCATGCCAGTGACATAGGGTGCCATAACATTCATGTGGAAGCCCAGTTTGACATAAAGAGCAATGAGTCAAAGGGGTTAAGGGATCCCCAAAATTCTTTAGTCTGGATTTCCTGTCCCCTGGAATCAGGCATGTTCAGAGGGAAAATAATACTAGGACACAGTGGTCCAAAGTATAGAAAAAGAAAGAGAAAATGCCCAGAGATATCCAAAAATGAACTTATCTGACTGGTAAACGAGATAACTGAGCCATCCTCTGCAATGGGGAGTGCCAGATGGCTGCCAAGGCAACACCCAAACAAATCAGAAAGCCCTGGGAAAAAATGGATCCAGGGAAATTACATTTTTTTTGCATTGCATATGCTCAGCAAATGGTGGCTCTCCAGAAGATAAAATGCAACAAAATGAAAGTGTTTGAACATATTGCCAATGCTGACCATGTGATTGGGCTCAGTTTAAACCACTGGCCATGCTCCAGTTGCCCCCTTGTATATGAAACAGGTACAAAGATATGTCACAGAGAAGATTTCTGATTGCTCTCTAAGTAACAAAGATGGCCACCACAAGAGACCGCAAACCTTAAGAATCAAGGTCTAAAAATAGCAAAAGATGCATAGAGAAATACAAATAAATAAAAATTGAAATAAAAGGTTGCCAATCCAGTAAAGATCAGAAACAAAAAAGCAGATCAGTCCTGAAAGGGTCAACAAAACCTAATCAGAATAGCAGCCACCTTCATTTCATAGGATAAAAGTGAAAGAAGGACTGAGTACAAACTTGCGAGAAAGACTACATCTAGTAGGTGCCATGAGTTGAATTGGATGGTAAAAAACAGGACCACAGTGTTCAAATGGTTAACTTACCAGTCTTCTTTCTTTAGACTCCCATTATAAAGTGCAGAACCTCAGAGAAGTTCAGCAGAAAGGAACAGACATAATAAAGTAAACCACCACAGGGAAATGGTCCAGAAATACAAATGAACTTGGCAATCCAACTCCAGGGAAGCCTACATAACAGGGGATTATACAACCCCATATCTATGCAAAAATAAAAAAGTCTAAAAACTTGCTCTTCATTTTGATGGAAGTCACTTGAAACTCAGGGCAGGGGCAAAGTCTTCATCTCAAAGGCCTAGCCTTTTTGAAGTGCCCTTCTCTCTGGAGGAGGGGAGCTTTACCCCACGGTTTCTGTGTTCCATATAGGACTTAAGAGAAACTAGCTTAAAAAAATATATACAAACAATAAAAACAGAAATTTGAAGAATATTTTGCCACTTGTTTAACCTGGGATAAAGAGAAAGGATTAAAAAAGCCTTAAATTTAGGTAGTTTGGGGTTTAGAAGAAACTGTTTATTTTGTGGTCACCAAAGAAGTTGCATTACATGCAAAATTGTACAAGAAACAGATGGGTACAAATCCAAATCTGATACTAACAAATATGAGATTAAGAGCGGTTTCACGGAAACCACCGGGCCCTTGACTGGTTGAGGGAAAAAAAACCTGGATTGTGTGGCACATGTGCCGTGGATTTGCCCTAGACTTTCCCCAAGTCCCTCTCCCTGCCCAGGGAGTCACCCCTTTCCCCTGTGTGTCCAGATGGAGTGATTTAGGACACCTGGGGGGGGGAATCAGCACAGGTACATGTGGCGACGTTCACCTCCAGGACTATAACATTTGAAATACTGCTCATTGTATTGCATATTATGTGGTATAATGTAATAGTGTGTGTGTGTGTGTGTGTGTGTGTGTGGTGTTATACTATAAGTTCTGTAAAGGGATTTAGAAATGTGGAGCCAGAGTGCAGAGAAAATAAAGGAAGCCCAGCACTCTGGCATGCTTACAGTATACTCTATGTCTGTGTAACTTGTGCTAAGGAATGATTGGAATGTTGACTGACTCCTGCTGTGCTTCCTTGACCAATCAGGGGAGGTTATTATGGTCTAGTTAAAATGTCCCTTTTTCAAGCCCTACTTTGTATTCTAATCTTCATAAGGGATTCCCTGATTGGTCAAGCGTAGCAACACTGTCCCAACACTGTCCCAAGGTCCTTAAAACATACCATCTCCGGACATTTTTAAACTTGCCAGGGTGGCAGCATGAAAAGTTTGAGAATAGTTGGATTACAACAAATTAGAGTAGGGAGGATGTTATAAGATTTAGGAGACTGTGCCAGAGAGAATCATACTGGATCTATAGGATATATAGGATGGCTCCCTCTGTGTTGAATAAAGATATTGATATGTATTGTTTTTTTTTCCATCTGTTAATATGGACTTTTGAGAATATTCTGTATATATATATATCTATATATATATATCTATATACACACATACATATATACAGTTGAAACCAGAAGTTTACATACACTATATAAAAAGACACATATGCATGTTTTTCTCACTGACATGAAATCAGAATAAACCTTACCAGTTTTGGGTCAATTAGGATTACCAAAATTATTTATATTTGCCAAATGCCAGAATAATGAGAGAGAGATAATTTTTTAAGGCATTTTTATTACTTTCTGCAAAGTCAAAAGTTTACATACACTAGGATTACTATGCCTTTAAACAATTTGGGACAGCCCATATGATGATGTTATGTCTTTGGAAGCTTCTGATAGGTTTATTGGCAACATTTGAGTTAATTAGAGACACACCTGTGGATGTATTTTAATACACACCAGAAACACACTGCTTCTGTGTGTATAATGGGAAAGTCTAAAGAAATCAGCCAAGATGTCAGGAAGAGAATTGTGGACTTGCACAAGTCTGGATCATCCTTGGGTGCAATTTCCAGATACCTGCAGGTGCCTCGTTCATCTGTACAAACAATTATACGCAAGTACAAACAAGATGGGAATGTCCAGCCATCATATTGCTCAGGAAGGAGACAGTTTCTGTGTCTCAGAGATGAACGTGATTTGGTCCGACATGTGCATATCAACCCAAGAACAAAAGCAAAAGACCTTGTGAAGATGCTGGCGGAATCTGGTAAGATTGTGTCATTATCCACAGTTAAACGAGTACTGTATCAACATGGGCTGAAAGGCCACTCTGCCAGGAAGAAGCCATTACTCCAAAAGAAACATATAAAAGCCAGATTAAAGGGGAACTACCACCCCGCAATAACTTAAGCTTCACTGATTGCTCATCTGGCGACTAGCTGCTTAGTAGCGCTAGTCGGCAGAAATATTACCCGGTTCAGCAGATATCGGCGTTTTACCGATGGTGACAGGAGCAGGAAGCACGGACGTCTCTTCACAGTGACGTCTGTGCGCCTGCGCTGTCAGTCCCTTTTGCACCGCACGGGTGGTAGTTCCCCTTTAATGTTTGCAAATGCACACAGGAACAAAGACCTACATTTTTGGAGACATGTCCTGTGGTCTGACGAAACTAAAATTGAACTGTTTGGCCATAATGGCCATCGTTATGTTTGGAGGAAAAAGGGAGAAGCTTGGAAGCCTAAGAACACCATCCCAACTGTGAAACACGGGGGTGGCAGAATCATGTTGTGGGGTTGTTTTGCTGCAGGAGGGACTGGTACACTTCACAAAATAGATGGCATCATGAAAAAAGAAGATTATGTGGCAATACTGAAGCAACATCTCAAGACATCATCCAGGAAGTTAAAGCTTGGGCAGAAATGGGTCTTCCAAATGGACAATGACCAGAAGCATACTGCTAAACTGGTTACAAAGTGGCTTAATGATAACAAAGTCAATGTTTTGGAGTGGCCATCACAAAGCCCTGATCTCAATCCTATTGAAAATGTATGGGCAAAGCTGAAAAGGCAGGTGCGAGCAAGGCGACCTACAAATATGGCTCAGTTACACCATTTCTGTCAGGAGGAATGGGCCAAAATTCCTACCAACTATTGTGAGAAGCTTGTGGAAGGATATCCAAAATGTTTGACCCAAGTCATACAGTTTAAAGGCAATGCTACCAAATACTAATGAAATGTATGTAAACTTTTGACTTTGCAGAAAGTAATAAAAATGCCTTAAAAAATTCTCTCTCTTACATTATTCTGGCATTTGGCAAATATAAATAACTTTGGTAATCCTAATTGACCTAAAACGGGTAAGGTTTATTCTGATTTCATGTCAGATAGTGAGAAAAACATGCATATGTGTCTTTTTATATAGTGTACGTAAACTTCTGGTTTCAACTGTATATATATATATATATATATATATATATATATATATATATATATATATATATATATATATATATATATATGAGAAAGCATCATGTGACCGAGAAACTTGTACAAAGCCTAACACACCCTGGGGTGGCAGTAAGGAGGGGCTATCTATGTCTCCTCCCTGCAGCCAGTCCCGGTGATACAGGAGGGGGGGGGGGGAGTGATTTGGACAGGAGTTGACAGTGCTCTGCAAGGAGTTAGCCCGTTCTCAGCTTACTCCTCAACAACAAAAAAATCCATGGCTGATAAACACAAACTGTGACACAAACACATACATACATGTAGCCCCCTGAATATTTTCTGTTGTGGGTCTCCTAGGGACTTAGGATGACTTACTAGGCTGTTTAGAACTGTGTACCGTAAAATCTCGGGTATAATACGCACATTTTTACCCCATTTCACCTTATGTGAAGTGGGGGGTGCGTATTATACATGAGTAAAAAAAATTAAAGTAAAATAGTAAGTCCAGCAACCTCTCTGGAGGCAGCGGGCGGCATCCCTGCGCTCACCGCCCGCTTCCTCTTTGCAGAAACACTGTATAAAAAAATTAAATGCCCACCTTGATAACCAGGATTCCCCCTCTGTACTCATAAGCATATGGTAGGTCCTGACAGGGCTGCTCAGAGGAGTTCGGGGAGAGGAAGAAGCGGGCGGCTAGTGCAAGAATGCCGCCCGCTGTCTCTGCTTGACGGCTGCTTATGAGTACAGAGGGGGAATCCTGGTTATCAAGGTGGGCATTTATATTTTTTATACAGTATTTCTGCACAGAGGAAGCGGGCGGTGAGCGCAGGGATGCCGCCCGCTGCCTCCAGATGGGGGTGCGTATTGTACATAGGAACTACACGTTTAACCAAAATCTTGGGTATAATTTGCACCTGTGTATTATACACAGGTGCGTATTATACCTGAGATTTTACGGTAGTTGTGCTCAGGATGTGAAAAGGAGGCTTGGAAAACAATGAACTCAATGAGCATTCTCAGAACATGAAAAAAGGCTTGCAATACAAGGAAGTAATGTACAAGGGAGGGAAGGATGTTGGATGCCTATGCTACTCAAACGGTTAACCCTTGGAGTGCCAGAGGGGTATGCAGAACATTGCTTTGCAATGTGTTGAGAAATCCTCTGCCACTCAAAGGGTTAAAGGGATAGCAATACTTCTATTAAAGTTTAGCTCCAAGTCTTCTTTATATATTTTTTTTTTACATGTAGCGCTATATTGAATTACTTACGGTTTTGTAGTTCAAACACTATTCAAGCCAAAAGGATCCCCTATTGCCCCTTTCCCTGCATCACTCCGCCTCTCAGTGTGGTCTGGATGGAGTGCGGCAAGGGACATTCTTTAGTAAGCAAAAGGAAAATCCTGCCCTCCTTCATCAAGGGGGGCAGGGTTTTCCTTATACTTACTGAATGAAGATTGTCCCTTGCTGCATCCGTCCAGTACCTTGACCAGATTCCAAATCTAATAGGAGGTGGCCAGAATGGGTGGGAGGGGGAGCCTTTCAGCTTCAAAAGTGTTTGAACTACAACATCGTAAGTAATTAAATATAGTGTTACTAGTTGAAGAGCCCGTGTACGTGGGCCACAGTGCCACCCAGCAACCTCGGCTGGTGGCCGGATCTTGTTATCACTGGCTGCAGTGAGGTCATGCGCAGTACAGACTGCCCACGTAACGGCTGATATGGAGCGGGACGTTCCGAATTCAGACCGCAGTCCTCTCTGTGCACCTTCCTGGGACCAAGCCGTTCAAGGAAGGTGTGCAGAGAGGACTCAGATCTGAATTCGGAGCACCCGCTCTGTATCAGCTGCGGCGTGGGCAGTCTCTACTGCGCATGATGGCTTCTGACAAACATCCTTATCAAATTTTTATATAGGATGTTAAAAAAAAAATAAAGAAGACTCAGAGATAAACTTAATAGAAGTATTACTATCCCTTTAAAACATTATACACTCTTGACTTTTTCCGGTGTGACCATGTTGGGCTTTTTTGGAGCCTTTTTTTTTTTTTGAGCTGGACAGTGGATGACCAGGATCACTGGTCTTTCATCAACTCACAGACGCCCAGCATTGCCTCTCCATGGCTGATAACCCTGCCAGCCCCTAGGCTCAGGCCTGCTACCTCAGAGTCAACAGCGGCTTCTTCCTCCCGCACTGGATCTGGACATTGCAAGCCACATTATGGGGAGAAGAGTGTCTCCTCTGTACCAGGGACAGTAACATGGGGTGCTGAATCTGCATTATTTATTCCATCGGGACAACTTCTTTATACATTAACAACACTCTATTTAACCATTTGAGTGCCAGACAGGTAACTAATGCATTGCACCACAACAAATTGGATGCCTTTCCAGCAGTCAAAGGGTTAACTCTGACATGACACACAGCTATATACTGCATGTCACTCTATGGCTTCACATGCTAGTATAAATCTCTCTCACATAATCTCCTTTTATTTTGTGCTTTCCTCTTCTACACGCCAAACACACAGAGGCGTAATACTGAGATTCTGCCCAAAAGTAAAGTTAATAACCAGTACCATTGATTTCATGGTTTCAGGACCACAGTGGGAATGCCAACATGTTGTGAAAAGATGTCCTCTGGTCCTTAGAGGGCTACAGGGCTAAATTTGGCTTCTAACTCTCTGAATACTGCAGATATTCACTTCAATACAACATTGTTACGTATACATCACTGTAAAGTTCCTACACTAATCCCATGGTGACCACAGCCCACACTTCTACACTCAGAACCTACAGATCTGGGGGACCAGCAAGAGCCGGAACCTCCACACATGGGGGGTGTCTATCACTGTATCACTGTCCCCTCTGTGCATGTGTGTGTATGTATGTCTTTTGAGTGTGTGTGTATATCTGTTGCGTGTGTGTACATCTGTTACACGTGTGTCTACATGTGTGCATCTCCGGTGTGTGTGTGTATGTCTTTCGCATATTTCTGCCGCTCACTGTGTGTATGTGTCTGCCAGTTTGTTGCATATGTCTGTGTTTATCAGTGTGTCTACATTTCAGGCAATGGTCATAACATGACGGGCAAAGCCGTCCCACATTGCTAGTTATTATTATGGTTGTGGAATGTATATATGTTTGGGAATAATTGTATTAGATTTTGCATTAATTGATAATTATTTTTAATTGATTATAGGCTGTTTTTATTGATTTATCTGGATACTATGGCAACTGTGTAACACACATCTAGCCATGCATTTTCAGTATTCTACTGAAAAAACGGGCTTGACTACTAAACATATGTTCAGTAGGAGAGCTCTCCCATTGCCACTAGGAAAACCCAAGAATCTAGCCTGTGAATGGCACCAGAGTGAGGCTTGGAATGCTGTAACTGAAGTAAGGCCTTTGGAGTGATGTCACTGAGGGGAGTACCTTCAGTAATGCATGCATATAGCTAGGGTTGCTAGCTCATCCTTTTAATACTGGCCATTAATGGAAAATACATTCCACAGTGCTACATTAAAACATATGCAGCACTAGAAAAGTGGTGGGCAACCAGTGGCACTCCAACTGTTTAACTACATCAACAAAAGTTAGAGGGATGCAGATTCTGCATTACTGAAACCTAGATTTTGACAGAAGATAAGACCCAACTGACCTATATAATCTTCCCATTATCCTACTTATTAAAAAGTATAATTTTTAGAATAGCTGGAATAAAAAGAAGTCATTTACTGTATTAGCCCCTTCCCCATCCACTGAAAGGGTATTCCGTGATGGAATGACCAACAGTCAGCATTGTGAAATTTGTCAGGAGAGAGGACTTCACTCAGATAGCCAATGAATTTCTACAATGACAAATCTTTATTTCATAAGAATAAACTGTCTCCAATGTCATACTGAAGTACTTCCTTATGTTAGCTCTTTATTTGTAGCATATGGGTACCTATTCAAGAAAGGATTCAGGTCACTGAGCACAGCATTAGATGGCATAATATAATACAATGCAAGATATCACCTTTTCCTAATAGTTGTACTCACTGACAATACCTTAGTATCTTCCTGATTTTTTAACGCTGGAGAGGTATGCTATGCGTTGGATACCTGTCACTCAAAAGGTTAAAACCATTACAGGCAAAAAGCTGGACACCTTGCCCAAAATGAAGCACAGAGAAATATAAAGCCATATAGCTCTACATATCGAGCTGTCCTGCCTTACATAATACATGTTGCAGCCCCCCCCCTTCTCTGGCCCAATGCACTTTTTCATTGTGGCTCTGTCTGACTACTCTTATGTTTGTTCCTTGTACCTAGCAGACACCCAACCTAGTGCGGACCTGGGGCTCTGGTAGACCAGCTCTGATACTGACTGCAGGCGAGTCAGCTATCTATTTCCCATTCTGACTGCAGGCGTGAGTCAGATATCGCTCCCTACTGACAGAGGCTTGAGTCGGTACACCCGCTACATCAGATTTAGATCCTCTGTTCCTGCTCCTGGCTCCAGCAGAGACTACCAGTGGCTTAAGCCTAGTCTCCTGCAGACTGGTCAGGCTCGGCAGCCTACTATTCCTGATAGCAGAGCTCGCTGGCCTGTAACCATCTGTTTGTTCCTGCTGTATATATATTGTATATATACCTTTCGGTTGTCAATAAATTGCATTTAACTACACAGTACTGACTCTTTAACGTCTCTGGGAACTGTGACACCTCCCGCTCCTTATCTGGCACATTAAAGTTATCTTTAAAATGTTACAAAAAGATTGGGGAAAACATGGGAAGGAAGGAGCACACCCTAAAACAAATGTTCCAAAAAATATTGTAGATGCAAAAACACAAGTTTCAGTATAAATTTTATTTATTAGATGGCACAAAACCCCAACAGGTTTAAAAAACAAAAAGACAAAAACAAGACAATTAAAAACTATCAATGAAACAATATTTAAACTTGTTAGCAGCAAGTTTGATTTCCCTAAATTATTAATTTCAGAACGCTATGGGAAAGAACCAGTGTCCCTGACCATGTAATCTATTCAAAAGTACACATAGTGTAATTATCCTATACCCGAATATCTTCCTTATAATATAAAAGGCCAAACTTGTTAGCAGCAAGTTTGATTTTCCCTAAATTATTAATTTCAGAACGCTATGGGAAAGAACCAGTGTCCCAGACCATGTAATCTATTCAAAAGTACACATAGTGTAATTATCCTATACCCGAATATCTTCCTTATAATATAAAAGGCCAGATGTATGTTTGTCCAATGCAGTCATGAACAGTAGAGACTGCCTGAATGCCCGATGCAGTTACATGCAAGAGAAACTGCCTGAACACACAGAATGCCTGAATGCACTTTGGCCCATGTACATGGGCTTTTACACTAGTAGTCATATAATAGTCACACCAAAATAATGAAATAATGTCCTTAGCACCACTAAATATTTATGCCAAGTCTGACTTATCCCATAAAGGTATAAATCCAGATGCTGAGACGACCAAATGCTTTCTACCAAGTTCTTCTCAGGACACTGTATTAACCTCTTATGGACCAGAGCGGTATACAACATGTTGCTTTTCAATGCGTCACACAACCCTCTGGTCCCTAGGGAGTTAAGGTAGCCTTTATTTTGTTCTTCACATTTCAGACAACTTTTCATTGTTTGGTTCGCTATCTTTTCTAAGCAGACAGCATCCAGTTCAACCGTGGTTACAGTATATCCCAGAATGTAAGAACTACATAATTCTTCCCATTTACAAGATGGATGCCCATTAAATAGGAAGTTTAGGTAAATAGACTAACAAATAGCAGAAACCTGATTATGTCCCCATCTGCTAGAAAAATAATGATTTCTTAAATTTATACAGTGTGTCTGCCATCACCACATTCTTAGGTAAAGAATTCCACAATTTAATGGACCTTTAGGGAGAAGAGAACGTTTTTGCCCCAAAACAGAAATAGAAGAAAAATGGCGCTTACCTCCTAGCAGGAAATTTCCCCACAAAAAGTGACGTTTTCCCGTTTTTTTCCACCTAATTAATTGCAATGAAATCAATGTGCAGACTGAATTTATACCCCTACACAAGCCCTGAGGAAACCTTGATTTGTTGGAACTTGGCTTGTTAAAAGCACAAGCCCAGAAGAAACAGTAATTTTTGCCCCGAAACATTGTCGGATTGTTGGTGTTTGTTTGGTTTTATTTTTTTAGGCCTCTGGTTTGCTAAGAACAAGCCCTGAGACAATAAAAAAAAAAAAAATAATAAATATATATATATATATATATATATATATATATATATATATATATATATATATAGTGGCCTAGTGCCAGCTAGAGATGCACCGATACCGATTTTTTAAGACCGAGTACCAATACTTTTTTTAAGTACTCACCGATACCAATTACCGATACCTTTTTTTGGCGGTCATTTGCCAGTTTTCTAAGTACCCATATGCTTTAGGTACTTGGAAAACTGGCAGATGACCACAAAAAAAAGTATTGGTAATTGGTGAGTACTTGAAATATATACATACACACACACACACACACACACATACATACTTACACACACCACCTTCTGACTCTTGATTCTCCCCTTTTGACCCTTTCTCCCCCTCTTGATTCCCACCTTTTGCTTCATTCTACCCCTCTTGAGCCCCCTTCTTTTGCCTTGGCTTTTTCTCTCCCTTTTGATCCCCCTTTCTCCCCCTCCTTCTCCTTGACTCACCCTTTTACTTCTCTCTCCCTCCTGATCCCCCCTCCTTTTGCCTCCTGATCCTTCCTCCTTTTGCCTCTTGATCCTTCCTCCTTTTGCCTCTTTTTCTCCCTCTTGACCCCACTCTCTGCCTCTTTCACCACCCACTGCCCCATCTTGCCTCCCTTACTCTCCTCTGCCGGGTGCTCGCTGTTCTCTCGCGAGCCCCAGCAGAGGTCAGCGTCGAAGCGTTGCCATGGTAACCCGCGGCAACACTCCAACTCTGCAGGAGTGAGAGAGGTGACCGGAGAGCATTGTGAGCAGCTCCCCGGGCTTCCTCTCTGCAGCACCGACCCTGACACAGGGTATCGGTGCTGGCATCGGCCGCATTTGCGCGAGTACAAGTACTAGCGCAAATGCTGGCATCGGCACCGATACCAGTATCAATATCGGTGCAACCCTAGTGCCAGCAGATCATTTTATGGTGGTCACTGGACAATGGCCATTGGCAAATGCTGTGGTGACATTGTGGCATTTGTGACTGCTGTTCATGCTGCTGAGTTGTTGAAGAGGCTAGCAGAGCAATTAGGCAGCTCCAAGAAAATGGGATCAATAGCAGTGATATGAGAGAGGGGATGATGGTTCCACTTGCCATTAACTCCAGTGAAGCACCTGAAGCAATTGTAGCACCAAAACTATCCCTCGCCTACACTTCAGGTATATCTGGAGAAAAGAAGCTGGCCAATAATGATTTTCCTCCTGCACCTCCTACAAAATCATGGGTGTGTTGTTGGAATATACATTTTTCCCTTTACAGCAGGAAGGAACTGTGTCTTTGACTAGGAACTGCAATGTGCAAAGTGTGTGTAGGAAAGCTGTGAAATAGGGGAAGGACTGGGAACAATGGGCACATCTGCACTAACCTCAAACCAAGAGCACAACTGCAAGCAAAACACCTTGATGCTTATGTCCACAATGTCAAATCATCTCCCCAGAAACCAAGTACTGCTGCTATGTCCCTTGTCCGCTCTGATAAGGACATGTGACAACTAGCAGACTTAAAGGGATAGTAATGTGTCATAATAAAAGCAGCTTTAATTAATCACCATAGTATTTGGACTTTGGAGAGTGTTAATTCAATTCTGTCAGAGTTGTAGTTCTAGAGTAATTCAATGACAAAGTATCCCCCTCCTGCCCCTTTTACTGATGTAACACTGCTCAGCCAGAGCAGAAGGGAGGTGAAAGAGCTTTAAAAATCACCTATATTTAGGTTTGCCATTCTTTATTTAGGAACTATAGTATATAATATATTTAGGTTTTCTAGATTACGCAAATTAAGCAGAACTTGATGACACAGCCTAGTGTGCCAGATATTAACATTCAATTCTTCCTACCATTAGGCACTGGCTCATTTACAATAAATAACCAATCAATAAATTTAAATATCTCAAAATCTAGCTTTTCATAAAGAATGAATAAAAATTTAAAATATATATATTATTTTGAAGGCCCTTTCATAATCACCTAAATCATTATAAAGTGTTAGTTTCATTTTAGTAGGTGGGCCCTAGGGATGTGTGTCGTTTATAAGTGATATGTGCTTGATGCATACATGTATCTGTATGTGATGCAAATGCTACCTAAAGATACAAAGAGCTTTCAAAATTTCCTGTGTGTGGTATTAGGATTATTTATATAGAAAACTAGCTTTAAAGGGGAACTTTCACATGTAAAAAACTTTTGGCCAGGTGCTTAAAGCGGAATTACCAACACTAAGCAACTTTGTTTCTAATAATTCTCTGTCTGGCGACTAGCTGCTTAGTAGCGCTAGTCGCCAGAATTATTACCTGGTTATGGAGAGATATGCATTCATCCTCAGCTGACAGGCAGGACGGAGTGCAGACATCTTGCCCTAGTGACGTCCGCTCACCTGTGCTGTCAGTCCCTTCCAGAGCAGAATGGCTCCTAGCAACGCCTCCTACAGCCGTCTGAGACTGACAACGCAGGCGCGCGGACATCACTAGGGCAAGATGTCCGCGCTCCGTCCTGCCTGTCAGCCGAGGATGAATGCATATTTCTCCATAACCAGGTAATAATTCTGGTGACTAGCGCTACTAAGCAGCTAGTCGTTAGACAGAGAATTATTAGAAACAAAGTTGCTTAGCGGTGGTAGTTCTGCTTTAAGTTATTAAAACTATATTAGGATTTGTGGGTGTTTTGTTTTACTTACATACTCCTTAAGAGGTGAAGACTTCATATTGGGCACTTCTGCATTCTGCAGCACACTGTATCTCTGGCACAGTGGCACAGGACTTCCCACCTCCCTCCCAGCTGTCCCAGGGAAATCGTTCATGCTTCCCTTCGTAGTGGTGTTCAGTTCAGTATAATGGTAAAGGGAGCTTGCCGTAACGCTAGACCAGTTAAACACCACTACGAAGGGAAACGTGAATACACTCCCTGGGACAGCTGAGAGGGAGATGGGAGGAGAATTACTGGACTGGGAAGTCTTGCACCACTGTGCCAGAGATACAATGTGCAGCAGAATGCGGAAGTTCCCCTTTAATTGAAATGTATGGATGATTGTATCTTAGTCATGCTGTGCAGATATTTCTCCTCTCAGCCCTAAATTCTCTCTCTCACAGACACTAAACCCTTTCAGCACTAGGGAAAGTCAACTAGCACTGAAAGGGTTTGAGACAGGAAATGAAGAATGGCATATTGGTGATTTTGAACATGTTTTCCAAAATCACAAAAGTTGCTCTTTAACACTTTGAGTGCCAGGGGGTACGCTACGCATTGCAATGCGTTGAGTACCCCTCTGGCACTCAAAGGGTTAAGAGTTTGGATAGTTTTTGTTGAGGCGGCATTGTTGGGGACTCAGTTGGAGTGAGTGGCATTACTGAGAACTTTTAGGTTTCTTCATGACCTATTGACAGCTCTTTATGAAATAAAATGAATATTTCAGTCTTGTTCTAAATCAATGTTATCTACACAGACTAATATATAAACACATATAAGGACGTTTAAACAGTAATGTGAGTTTTATTGCTGTGGAACACTTATATAGACTTATCTGACCTAAAAAGAGGGTGCTAGTGATTTGTGTCTCATAGAGGGACTGTTTAAACTCAGAGTAACACTTGTGAAGCATGGAACTATGACAGTTGGTTTAAAATGAGATAGCGTGTTCATCATGGGAAAAATCCAACTGCCATCTTTAGTCAGTAAGGAATTTTGACCTACTTGGGACTTAATTCGAAATGAATTTAATGTTGTTGTTAATTTGTTTTTTTTATGTGTTTTTTCCCTTCCTCTGGATCAACAGGGGCGATTTGGCATATGTTGTACTTGATGGACGCGTTTGTTTTGCCTCAGCCTCAATTGTTTCTATGACCCCTTCTCGCATTTTCATATAGATACAAGAACCAGCAACAGGCATGTGTTTTGTAACAGCTGTTGACTACAGCTCCCGCCATCCTCAGCCTATCTGTTGTTGTAGTCCGACAGCCACCGAATAGCCTCAGCCTGCTCACTTTCATCAGAAACCTGCTATGTTTCCACTATGAGCCTTTCTATATGCATCCTCCAACATCTACGCAATGACATACCTCCACTCACCTGCTCACCAACATTGACTTTCACGACAGTCGCATATAAACCCAGGGTTCTGCCTGTTGGTTACCATGGAACTTTTTTTCCACGCCCACTTTTAATGATTCACCAATAGTGAGGACAGGAAGACGAATCAGTTTGTCAATTTCCAGAGAAGGTGGACTCTGCAGGGATTGGGTAGTGTCTTCCACACGCCCAGTTAAGGGCGGAAGGGAGTGCTACGGTAGTCGCAAAAAGGTGGAAGGTAAGGTCTTCTAATATGGTTTATTTTCCTGTTACAAAGGGGTTGCCCTTTTTGCTCTTCCCATTGTGAAAGCTTCCTTGTGTTGGAGCCCAAGGGATGCATACATTGTGACATTAACCCCTTAATGACAGTTTTTCCCCCCTATTATAGCGAATGACTTCCTGGACTTACCAGGTAAGTCGTCTGTCACTAAGGGGTTAACTGTGTCCCTCTGGGTTATTCGCTATGTAACGGTATGGGTTTTCGGTGCATGCTGATAATATATATGTCCAAAGTCTAAATATCGATACATGGACATGTATAATAAATACCATTCTTTCGGTACAAAAAGCGAGATAATACGCGTCATTAGTCTTAACGGATTGCTGCATGTTAGAATATACATTGATTTAGGAGTAATCTGTTTTAGTGTGTGGGATTTTAATATATTTCACTGCTTATGAATAACATTTGAGAGTTTAATTCCGTATTGCAGTATGTACTTCTCTTCTGCCATGGCATGGCATGTTTCCAGCTATCACTGTTTAAAGGGATAGTAATACTTAAAATGTAAAAAAAAATATGTTGTAGAGTTTATCCCCCTGAGTAAAAAAAGGGCACTCCCACTGTTGAAAGGTGTTTCATTCAAAAGTTATTAATTTTCAAAGTTGAATTTTTTAGGTGCAATATCACAGTGGCCTGAAATTGTACAGTGGCGCTGTTGCAACACGATCCTATGTACAGCTCTGGTCAATTCACCATAAATCTCCATAGGATTGTGTAGCAACAGCGCCACTGTACAGTTTCAGGCCACTGTGATATTGCACCTAAAAAATTCAACTTTGAAAATTAATAACTTTTGAATGAAACACCTTTCAGCAGTGGGAGTACTCTTGTTTTACTCAGGGGGATAAACCCTACAACATATTTTTTTTTACATTTTAAGTATTACTATCCCTTTAAGCTCGACCTTCTCTAATTGGGACTATATCACGCTTTCCTGGTAGTCCTCACTACTATCCCGCTAACTTGAGGCAACCCCTGTCAGCCAAAATGGTACTCTGCACGTCACTATCAAGAAACCACAGACCAGGTGCTTTATTTCCTCATCATTCCATGAAGTACACCGTTGGCTGATCCAGCCAGTCCTAGCAGACTCTGCGCGTTACCTCAGGCCACTCAACATTCAATTTGTTTAAATAGCATCAGTTACTAGCTGGGTTGAGTTAATATGATGCCCACTTCAGCTCTGGTGAAGGCAGGGCTTGTCTGAGTATGTGGTGACAGACTGGAACTCCTCTATACCCAGCCAGCCCACGACTGTTAGAATATCATACCTCCCAACATTTCAAATTGCCATAGAGGGACACTTGTGCTTTAGGGGGTATTGCTGGTGAGCAGGGCATTACTGAGAATGTTTGGGCTATTTCATGACCTATTGAGACCTTCTTGTGTAACCTAATAATTGACTTATAACAAGACCAAATTATTTTATTTACACAGACTAGTTTATAAACACATACTGACAACAATGTAAGTATTATTACTCTGAAGCAATGTAATACACTTATATACACACACCACACACTCTGATCTCCTAAAAAAGAGGGACATCAGGATGGGAAAGAGGGACAGAGGGATTTGGGTCTAAAAGAGGGACACTTGGGAGGTATTGAATATCCCCCCCATTCCTCTGCTTCCAATGAGGAGGCAGGAGACTAGTAGAGTACAAATGATAAGTTTTATTGGCTGAGTGGCTCTAGGATGCAAGCTGTTAGTACAACTATGTCTCTTCTTCAGGCATAATAAGAATAAAGGTATTATTTTTACACTACTTGTCTCCTGCATTTTCTATGGCTAACATAGTACAACACTTTACCTATATTCCAATGAGGAGTACAGTGGACTGGGTTGTCTTTCCCCATAGAGCGAGGGGTATCAATAAAATGTCAGTGGCTTGCTGTGGTTCAGGTAGGCATGAGCAGTGTTAATGAAATGCAGTTAGGTCTGAGAAATCAGTGGAGAAAAGGAGGTAGCTACAGGAAGTTATCTTGTGTTTTGGCTACTAGAGTACCTCTTCTGTGTGGCACAGCACAAGAACTTGCATAATGTTACCTTGTTTAGCACAGACCTTGATGCACTAATGGGAAAAGACAAACATTTTCAGCCAAATTGGGTTTTGAAACTCATGGATGTGTTAGAGTTCATAAATTAATTGCAAAGCAATGCATTTGGGGACCTTTCATACCATTCATGGGGTTAAAAGCTCCATTTAAATCAGTGAGGCTTTTTTAATTTTGTCCCTGTGGTACTGTCTGTTGCCCCACAATTACTCCAGTTCCTCTTGTCACCTCTGCCTTCATAAGAATAGTGCTGGAGATCCATGTGATGTACTGTCTTTTGCTTCCTATATAAAAGTGAGGGGTGAGTGCCTCTGTCTTGCCCCACTGTTCAACACTTTTCTTTTTTTTCATATTTTTTTATAAGGTTTTGTGGAATAGTGACAGGTAATACTAAAGGAGGAAGAAGGGCAACATAAGTACCATTACAAGAGCAGGTTTATCACGACAGTATTCAAACAGGAAGATGACAGATTTTATAATCCATATAGGTGCATTTGCATACAGGCCTCTGAGCTTATTTAAACACTGTAGAAGAAACACAAAGGTGGATTTATAGAATCTAGATTTCTCAGGTAGAAAATATGGATCCTATAGTGCTATGAGAGTAAAAGGGATGCCAGGAGGGACCAGTGCAAAGAAAGTGGCTAAAAGAAAGATTTTTATTTTATTTTTATTTTTTTGCAATGTCTTATCTATCTTTTAAATGTTTGATGGTATTTGCAATAAAAAGAGAACCTGACAGGAAACCACTGACCTTAAGTCTAACCAATGGAGAGGAATAGAGCAGGGATCTTTTCAAATTCCTGGTCTCAAGAGGATTTGTGTCCTAATATTCCAGCTGACCCGCTCAACCGCGGGTTGACTTAATGTGGCCCTTGGTTCCGGCTGGCTGTACACAAAAAGCAGATCTGCTATACAGAGAATATAATACTTTTTTGCAGAGGTTAGAATGATTCACTGTATAAAAATGTTATACATATACACACGCATGCTTAATGAGCACATAACTATTAAGAGACACCAACTAGAAATGCCTTTCTGTACCGAGTAATATCAAATGATTCTGAAATAGTACACAATGTACAAGTAAGGGAGCTTTTAGACTAAAGTGACTGTAATAAATTTGTTGTTAGAAACCCATTAACAAAGGTCCCACCAAAACATTCATATTTTACAAGTCAAATTTTGCAATGCTTAAAGCAGTGTAGATGACATTAAATGGGATATAATCTTCAAAGATATAAAAACTCTGGAATGGTGGAATTTGTTTTAAATGCTCTTTAATAAATATACTTGTCAATATGTACTGATGGGCAATAAATACAAGAGGAACAAGTGAAGTGCAGTGTGAATTAACAAGTAGGTTCACAAGGAAAGGAGGAATAAGAAGCAGGCTTTAGCATCGTTTTAAGCTAGAAGGGTCAGATGTATCCTATATAAAGAACACAATAAATGTTGCAAATAAGCAATTCATTTAGCTACAATTGAAAATGAGAAAAGTATTGCAAAAGAGTGCAAGAAAAATACTAAATAAGTTGTATAAATTGCAAAATTAAAGAGGAACTATGATTAAAATAAAATCTCCCCCCAAACACTTACTAATATAGCAATAGGCAAATGCATACTTCGATTAGGCTGAATAAGTCCCAAGCTGTTGTCTGTTGATGCCTGCCGAAGAAGTTGTTTTTCCTCAATAATGCGGGACTTATTCAGCCTAATGAAAGTATGCTTTTGCCTATCGCTATGTTAGTAAATGTTTGGGGGGCAATGTTACTTAAAACAGAGTCAGGTGACTGAATTAGGGTGGATAAGGCAATGACCTGCAAGTTAAATTATTTTCTTGAAGTCTTCTTTAAATGTCATTGCAGTCTATGAAAGAAAGAAAAAAAAAAAAATAAAAATGAAAGGAAATGCTCTGCAATGCTGCTGCCGCCAGAGAGGGGGAAAAAATAGTACACAAACAAACCCATTTCTACCCTCTCAGGCCGTTATCTGAGCCAAAGTAAGGGACATCTGAACAGAGAATGACTTTTTTATGGCCAATATCTGTTAAAATTTGTTCCCACAGTCCCATTGGCTGGGATGTTTGTTAACACACAGCACTTAATGTGCCCTGCAGTAACCACATCTCGCAGGCAATCCACTTCTAGCTGGAAGGGTCACATATGCATGTTGTGTCATCCCTCTAGCTATTTGATGATTGGCTAGCTGAAGGGATGACTAAACGCACATTCATGACCCCTCCAGCTAGAAGCTGATTGAAATGAGCCCTATGTACTTTCTTCAGGAATAATAAGGAAAGCTGAATACACAATATATAATTATTATTCCTGAAGAAGTGACCAAGGGCTAGATTCTATTGCTGGAGATAAATGTTGACACCCTTTTTATCAAACCTATTCCTATTGAAGTCTACAGGGAAACGTAGAGATAAAATTAGCACCTGCAATAGAATCCAGCCCCTAGTGTCTTGAAAGCATGCACTCTAGAGCCACTCGGCCAATAAAGGTATAATTATTATTCTACGTGTCTCCTATTCTTATTATGGATCAATGAGGTTTCACAACCCTCTTCACAAAATGATAGGTATTCAACCTGTCTTCTTACATTAAGGACTCTATAGTAGTCCCCAAATCATGGGTGAGAGGCAGAGTCAGCATTTGTGTTTGACTGTGGGTGGCCCTGTCCACCAGTGGTCCTTGAACAGCTGCCCATTTTGTGCTTTTGTTAAGCCCTGGTCCTGATATGTTGTTTATTTCAGCAAAGTGATTAAAAAATATGAAGGAACAATAAAACAATTCACTATATCATCAAAACAAAAAAAAGAAACAGTTGTTAGGGTATGTACCTTCTTTTATACAGATCACATCGGGCAAGGAAGACAAGCTGGGATTCAAAATGTTGAACCCCAGTGTTTTGAAAATAAATAACTTTTATCAAGAGGTTTCTCCTAGTGTTATGGAGTACAACATGACTAATGTATATATAATCTATCCCTTCTTACATTTGTTCTTATTAAAACAGTATGTCCACCTCTGGATTTCAGCTGCCATCTGCACCAGACAGTCTTTTTGTTTTTAGCACCTTTGCCAAAATTACTGCTGACACTATAAGTTGCTGCTAATAATAAGAGACGAACATCTCCCTGGAGTAAGTCATCACAGCACAGGAAACTATACTGTCATTAAAGGAGCAGTAAACTTTTTTTTTATGAAAAAATATATATTGTAGAGATTTTCCTATTGAGTAAAATAAGGGTAATCCCATTGCAGAGAGATTTATATTTCCAGAGTTATTACAGTTTAAACCCTTGTTTTTTAACATTAGCAGTGCCCTCTAGTGGTCAAATTCTAAATAGTTTTCCTGGTAGATTCTAATGGAGAGGAAAGTCAGAAAAGTCAGAGACATACAGTTCTCCATAGAATGTGATAGAAACTGCCTGTCACTTCCTGTCAGAACTATCAGGAAGTAAACACAGTAAATTCACTTCCTGGTTATTTAAGCTGCTATAATTATTGAATAAAACATCTGACAGCGGTGGGAGTGACCTTGTTTTATTCAGCAGGAAAAGTCTTATAAAATGTGTTTTCATAAAAAAATGTTTACTGCTCCTTTAAATCTACAACTTGCTCAGACATGCAGGTCCCATTCACCCTGATGGTGTCTGGAGTCCTGTGCTCTTTCAAGGATGATGCTAAGCCCAGTGTTCACATATCTGTGAAGTAAATCAAGCAATACATGCATATCAACTAGTACCGGCATATAATATAGTATATAAAGGCAAAGTCTCATCTGATTCTGTGTCCCTGCAGAACACATACAGGTGGTAGCTATACAAAGTGCTACAGATTCCTCCCTACTGCTGTTTTCAGAAACAAAACCCCATCCTGAGTGAAGGCACGGATGTGTGTATGTATAAGTAATTTGCCCAGTCTTGTCCAATCACTACAGGACTTATCCCCCAACATATACTTTCACACACACTCGCATACCAAATATAAATATGCATTTCTTTGCTGTCAGCAGTTGTCTAAAGTTGTAGTACAACACCAGCTGTGGAGCCACAGGTTGATTAGTCTCTGAAGTCCTTTAAGTAATAAAAGGCGCATTGCCCCACCATTGCCTTCCTGGAACTTCAAAGAAGAGTATTCAAGAGGAGCGTGTATTATATAATGTGCGTGGGCATGTATGGTACAGATGACTGCTTTGTCTCCTCACAAATGCTAACTCTAAATGTGTCCGTCAGGCTGAAAGATTTTCTTACCCCTGTGAAAAGGACTTGCACTGAAAAGGAAACTGGGAGGGCCATTCTTGGTGCCCCAGAAACCAGACAAGTGGAGGGGGGGAGATTTTGCTTTTAAGCACTTAAAGGGGCAATATAGTGTCCATACAAGACCCTTTGATGACTCTTGTTGTGCCCCAAGTGCTGTGTGAATGGACTTCTCTAGGGATGCACCGATACCAATTTTTTAGGACCGAGTACAAGTACTGATACTTTTTTCACGTACTCGCTGATACCAATTACTGATACTTTTTTGCAATTTTTTTTTTTTTATTTTAATAAATAATCAAATAATAAGGGAAAATAGGGCAAAAATAAGGGAATAAGGGCAAGCTAAAATAAGCTGACAAAATGAAAAAAAAATTATTTTTAATAATGCATTATCAGTTATAAGTTGAGGACAGTGAGGACGATGATTATTATGATAATGGGGATTTGTTGATATATGCTCATTATAATTGTGCAGAGCCAATTCCTTCTCAGACCCTTAGTTCTGGCTTGAAAAAAGTTTGAAAAATGTTTCTCACAGCGATTTGGGGCCACTCAGAGCCTGGGGTACAAGGGACATTAATCGTCTGCAAGTTAAAGTTTGGATGCATTGCCTACCATGTCACTCTCAGGACAAGACACCGTGAACAGATGTCACAGTAACAGCCTATTGAAGTACAGTTTGTCCTCTGATTGTGGCTTTCAGCACCACGAGGGAAGGGCAGGACCTCAGACCAAACAACGCCCAGTGATCCGGGGAGACTCATTTCGGCTCCAGTCCCGTAAGACACATCCCCAGCCTCTGACATTGGCGGATGTTTTACGCCCCCGCCCACACCCAGCACCGATTGGCTAATTCACAATGCGGAAGCTGTCCACCCGCGTCACCTGTGTAGCCACTGAAGAATATTTGCACATCGGCGGTATCGGTTTTAGGATCGGTTGCATTTGAGCGAGTACAAGTATTCGATCAATGCATGGTATCGGCACCGAGACCGATACTGGTATCAGTACATCCCTAGACTTCTCATAATTGCGGTGCCCTCCAGTAAGACTTGCAGATCATCGTGATGTGCAAGGCTGGGCAACGACAGCTCAGAGTGAGGAACTCATAGGAGATTACCCTCCTCCTGTATAGAAGCCGATTGATGGTGAATTCTCCATCACGGAATTTTACTGAGTTGAATAAAGAGGAGAACAATCTCTGATGAGTGCCTCCTAGATGCTGATGTCAACTGGCCTTGCAGATCACTCTAATCTGCGAGGTTTATCACAGGGCAATGCACTTGAGCCACAATGTACAATTAAAAAGGGGTTCTTGTTGACCCTATACTGCCTCTTTAAGAACTAGAGGGGTGTGCAGTTTACAGGGTTACATAGTACTTTAAAAAGAAGGACATAGAATATGTGGTTGAAAATACATTTTAAAGGGATAGTAATGTTTCACAAAAACAGCAGCCTCAATTAATCTTCATAGTATTTGAGCCATAGAGAGTGCTATTTCAATACTGTCATTGTAGTTCAAGAGTAATTGAATGGTAAAGTATTGCCCCTTTTATCTATTGTAACACTGTTCACCTCAGATGTGGAATCTGGTTGCTTGACCAGACAGATAACAGCAAGGGGCAGTCTTTTACTGTGAGAACAATGAAAACCCTGCCCCCTTGACAGGTTTTTCAGCTTTTTCCGTTATCTTAATTGAAGATTGTCCCTCTCTGCAATCTACCTGGGCACCTCCCTGCTGCTCTGAGCTGAGCAGTGTTATATCAGTAAAAGGGGCAGGAGGGGGATACTTTTTCATTCAATTACTCTTGAATTACAACTCTGACAGAATTGAAATAACACTCTCCAAGGCCCAAATACTATGATGATTAATTAGAGCTGCTTTTATTATGAAACATTACTATCCCTTTAAAGCCAGAGACAAAGCCAAAAACAGGGACTGTCCCTGGAAATATGGGACAGCTGGCAGATATGAGAAGGGGAGGAAAGTACAGTGACTTTTTTTTTTGTCCTCTTGCCCATAAATTGGCACTCAAAAATGGAATATATTATTGTGCAGGTCAACTTTTTAACCCTCTCCAATGGTCTTTGTAAAAATGTTGGTCTGCACAATTAACGACTCTCTCGTTCAGTTAAAGTCCTGTGACTGCTGATTTATAATCAAGAGTGGATTTATTTCTTTTGACACCCAGGCCTGATCTTCTGTTGTTGTGAGTGCATACCTCCATCCATCTAGCATGTGTCTATATAATAATATAATTATAATTATTATTTAAAGTGGATACTAAAGTTCTATGCATCCTTCTTGAAATGGCAAGTTTTGTTCATTTAAAGTTTGGAATCAAGTCAAGTCATACAATTTTTCACAGTCTGTAAGATCTAGTAACAAAACCTAATTTAAAAACAAACTTTAAATGCCTTGGTAGCATAAGGGCGCACACCCCTTAAAGGGATAGTATTGTTTGAAAATAATTTTTTTATATTGTAGCCCTTAAAAAAACATTAAACGATATACGTCTTATCTCCCAAACCTTTATGGTTTGGGAGATATTAGCAAGTAAAGTTTCCCCTGGAGTGATGTCACTACTCAAGCCTTCAGATTTGAAATTCGGTCCCGGAACCAGCCGCGGCTCTTCAGCAGTGCCGAGATCACAATCTTTAAAGGGAATTTCTTCATTGGAGTGGTCCACAAAGTGTGCTTGCAAGCCAGGCACACTTTGTAGACAGTTCCAAAGAAGTAATTATTTTTAAAGATCCTGATCTCTGCACTGCTAAAGAGCTGCCAGCTGATCTGTGGACCGGGTTCTAAATCTGTCCGCTAGATGACAGACTTGGCTAAAACATCCAGAAAAAGGGAACTTTACTTAACTTTACTTGCTAATATCTCCCAAACCATAAAGAATTGGGAGACAGGACTTATATCATTTTTAATGTTTTTTTTTAAGGGCTACAATATAAAATAAAATTATTTTCAAGCAGTACTATCCCTTTAAAGTAGGTGTTGTAACTATTGTCAGATATATTCAATCACATTCCAAATGCTTTACAAAAGTAACTTGCCTTTTACCTGACATCAACTGAAGTGATTCTGTTTAGCCCTAATTTAAATGGATAGTAATACTTTAATCAATCTTGTAGCCCTTAAAAATACAAATTCAATGAGCCCTGCGGCATCTCTCAAACCTTTATGGTTTGAGAGATAGCTGTTTTCAAAGTTCCCACTCCCCTGACCTCCTTGTTCTAGCTGACTGCAGGGGAATCCGGACACGGGACTGGCGGAGGCTCTGCAGCAGAGCCAAGATCGCATTATAGAAACAGAAATCCTTCACTGAAATGGTCTTTTACGTGTGCTTGCAAACCAAGCAAATGTAAAAGACCGTTTCAGTGCAGGATTTCTGTTTCTATAACTTGATCTCAGCTCTGCTGCAGAGCTGCCACTTGCCCAGGAACAGGATTCCCCTGCAGTCAGAGAGAACATTGACGTCATGGGAGTGGGAACTTTGAAAGTAGCTGTCTCTCAAACCATACAGGTTTGAGAAATGCCGCGGGACTCCTTGAATTTGTATTTTTAAGGGCTACAATATTAATTAAAGTTTATTTAAAGTATTACTATCCCTTTAAGTCAGCAGTTCCTGTAGGATTTCCTTGATTAAGGTTTCAGATAGCCATTGTCATTAAGGAGCTAACAAACAATCTAAGGGATCTTACTGTTGAAAAGTATAGATCAAGAGAGGGATATAAAAGTATCTTAGAGTTCTCTGCTGTTGTCTGTACCTGGGGATATCTCAAGTGCGAAATAAAGAATATAGAGGTCCTGAAAAACTGACCTATTGGTGTTCCAGTAACATTGGGAAATACTGCCTTAGGTGTTCTAATTTCTAAGAGACTAGTCTTTTATGCATTGAATGTTGCATACATTATTAGTGATCTAAGAATGTATTCTTTTCTTTTTATTTTCTAGAATTGACTGCACAAATGAGGATGATTGACAGCATAGATCCTATCACTCCTGCTTCCAGCCAGGACATTTGGGCAGAGATTTGTCCGTGTAATCCGGACAGCCAACCGATTAACTTCCCAGAAGTATTTTCAGACTCTTTTCTGTGCCCTTCTCCTGATGGAATCATCCAAAGAGAACTTCAGGATAAAAGTTTGCCAGAGACTGAACATTATGCCTGTGGTAGCTCTCAGAAACCTTGGGCTCCATTGAAAGATTCTGATGCGTATTTAGCATCACTAGGTCAGTGGAGAATGTCACATGCTTGTTGATATAATGCTTTCAGTTTAGGGATCAATTTACTTTTCATTTTGCAATCATTAAAGGGATGGTAATACTTTGTTTTATCTTTATTTTATTTTGTGGGCATTAAAAAAACACGAAGAATGAAATAAGTCTTATCTCTCAAACCTTTGTAGTTTGAGAGATATTCACAAGCAAAGTTTTCCCTCCTACCTCTTTTACCTAGTGTAAGCCATCTCTTCTCAGATGTGGAATGCAGTCCATAGACCAGACAGATAATAGAAGGGGACAATCTTCTTCCTATGAGAACAATGAAAGCCCTGCCCCCTTGACAAGTTTTTCAGGTTTTTCCCTTATCTTAATTAAAGATTGTCCCTCTCTGCAATCTACCTGGGCACCTCCCTTCTGCTCTGGCTGAGCAGTGTTACATCAGTAAAAGGGGCGGGAGGGGGATACTTTGTCATTGAATTACTCTTGAACTACAACTCTGACAGAATTGAAATAACACTGTCCAAAGTCCAAATACTATGATGATTAATTAGAGCCACTTTTATTATGAAACATTACTATTCCTTTAATGTATTCTGCAGCAAATCAGTTGCAAAGCAACGCATTGGGGACCTCTTTAGCATTCAAGGTGTTTAACCCCTTGAGTGCCAGAGTGGTACGCATTGAGTTGCGTACCTCTCTGGCACTCAAAGGGTTAAAGCCCAATGTAAAAAAAATAGGAATGTTATTTGTCCTCTGTGGTGCATTTGGCTTGCTCCATAATTTCCTCTTTATCTTACTGAATATGACTCTTAGTCCTGAACATGAATAGGAAGTGATATTTGCTGTATGAATAGGCACTTCTAACAATGAATCGAAGATCCAACATAACTGGTCACAATAGCAGTTAAATGCCCCATGCCAAGTTTTGGAATACAGCTCTTCTTCATCTTAGTAAATAGAAGTAAAAAAAATCTTAAATACATATTTAATTTTTTGTAAGTTCAGTGTTTGGTACTGGATATTGTTTCCAGAGCTATGGTCCTCACTTCAGTTTCACAGATTTATAGTATCATTCAGTTTGTTCAGTGAATAAGGTCAGATCAATCGAATCATTCCATTTCTCAGAACAGACTAGCTGCTGCTTCTATGACTATGACTTTCCATCTTGTTCTCTGGTACGTGTCTTCTTCCTTTTGGTCTGCTTTATTGAGGTGTTTGATTGTAAAGCTGTATACATACACATTCAGAAGGTTCTCATTTTATAAATTCAGTTGTTTTTGGCTAAGGTGTGTGTGTGTGTGTGTGTGTGTGTGTGTGTGTGTGTGTGTGTGTATTTTATCAGTGAGCACAGTCTCAATAGAGAGGCACCAGGTGTATATCCTACTGAGCTATCTCAGGGAATTGAGTGCTTTGCCTTAGAGACCAGTATTTGTGCTGCAGTCCTCATCCACACAGTAGTTGGAATGAGGCAGCTATGATTTGTAGGGCTCGAGTCTATGACTTGCACTAATGTCAGACTTCTTACCAGAATCGTTATCATACACTAAGTCCACATACTGTGCTATGGTATTCTGTGGAATTTCTTATCTTCTGGGTAGAATGAGCAAACTGCTAGCTCAAATATACACCAGCAACATGTGAAGATTCTACAGGCGTGATACCAGTAGAGAAGTGAAAACTATCATTCTAACTAAACAAATTACTGCCTAACAAAAATTAACCAAAATTAATCCCTATTTCCCCCACCGCGGCTCTCACCTTCTACAACTAGAGACGAGATGGATGTACTGGCTGAATACAGCAGCCCCACATGGGCTTAATGAGGTCATGAGCTTTTCAGCTTTCTTCTAAAAAACATGAGTGAGGATGCCTACATCTTGAAGCACCCACTAACAGGCCAGATACTCTTGCTGAGACATTTTGACCAGTGCAGGCTCTGTGCCTTCTCCAAATGCCACTCCCATTAAAAGCATTCACACTCCACACAGGACAAGATGAAAGGCAGGTCAAGCATATAATAGGCATTTGGCCAGTGCTTTTTCCATGTCTCCCCTGGTAACTGGAGTCCGGCATACCCACGCCAAGTAATAAGCCTCTGGACCACTGACTGTATATCTGTACTCTTATTTTATATCTATATTTTTTGTTTGTACTTCTCTCTTTTGGACTCAGGCAGTTCACTAACCACAGTAGGTGTTGTCTCAATATGACCTATGAGTAGGCTGGCCACTTCTCTGATATATCGTATGGTCACCCTATAGATACATTGGTAACATGGATGATATGAACCATGCACACTCTCTGAACTAGTACATGCCCAGTAATGTACTCTGGTTAGTTTTATAGGCTTGCATGCATGTGACTTATTGGACACAATATTTTGCTATGCCTTTGGGGCTATATCCATGGCTAAATTGTCCTTCACATATGTTGACTCTTAATATCCTTATATAATAATTTGCTAAAACGTGTGTAACAACGCAGTCATGCGCAGTAGAGACTGCCCGCTACTGCGCATGACTGCCCCGTGACCGGCTGGTAGTGGCACTGTGGCCCGTGTAATGGGCTCTTCAACTAGTTATGGAAATAGTGCGATTGGTAGGCTCTGATGAACTTCACCAAGTAAGAGCAAGTTGTCTTTTTGTGGTGTGATATTCTGGGTGCTATATTCTATACTTCACCATAGACTGTGCTCTTTTCCTCTGTGTCCATGCCCATCAATTCTGGAGTTGTGTCATACACATCGGACATTTCTAGTTTTTTGTTGTATACTCTATAGAAAATATGTTGTTCATGCATACAAGGACTTATTTTTGTCTTTTATACAACTTTTGTTTGTCGTTATCCCTTTGAACATATGGTCTTTAGTCAAAATGTTGTTAAACATTTATACATATCATTATGTCACTTGAGACAATATCACCATCACTTTTTTAATAACCAGTTTTATAAATCTCCCCCTTAGTTCAGTAATGGCAAGATCCTTATACTTAACATTTATTGATTCACTATCATGAGGCATAGTGCCCTGTGAGTGGAGGAAAGCAGATGTAATACAATTATTCAAAAGGGAGCAAGATCTAAAGCATGAAATTATAGACATGGGAATGTTACTTAGTGGATAAGATATTAGAAGGGTTACTAACAAGATTATATGATGATCAACAACATTATTAGTTGGAGCCAGCATAGTTTTATGCACAGTAGATCACGCCAAACTAATTTACTTGCATTTTACAAAAAGGTAAGTAGAAATTTAGTCAAATGTATTGTTGTAGTTTACTTAAATTTTGCAAAAACCTTTGATATTGTGCCTCACAACAGGTTACTGAATAAATGTAAATGGTTTACATTTTAGAGCTGATGTCTGTACATGAATAGAGAACATGCATTGCCATAAACTGTAATTATTCAAGTATTCTGCACAGACCATTGCTTTGAGATGTGTGTGTGTGTATGTGTGTATATATATATATATATATATATATATATATATATTGGCATGGCTTTGGCCACGAGGTTAATAAAACGAATTACATGTCTAGCACGAATAGGGTTAAAAAATGAAAAGTGGATTTACGTGTACAACTATTTTCCCCTGACATCCCAGGTGAATCCAAAAAAAATAGACAATGTTGTTAATGACTGAATTGTTGAATTTGCTTAACCCTTTCAATTCCAAAACAGTGTGCAAAGCATTTCAATGCACTGCGCTACACAACTCTCCATCACTGAGTGTGAGTGCGTGCATGTTAGTGTGTGAGAGCATATAGAAGTGTGAGCAGGTGTGTGTTTTGCGTGTAATGTGTTTTGCATGTAATGTTTTGCTTTTTGCATGTTAATTATAGCGTTCTGTGTATAGCGTTTCGTGTATATCACTTTTGAATTACGTTTTGCATATAGTTTATAGCATATTGCATTTGCATGTAGTGTTGTGCATACAGGAGTTTGCATTCTGCGTATAGCTTATAGCCTATTTGCATATAGCAGGGCTTAAAGAAGTCCTTTGCTACCAGCCAGACCTGAAAAGTTACTCACCACTGCAAACCATAACATATCCACCAGGGCTGAATTTCTACTCGCCAGGGCTAAATTTTCACTCGCTAGTGGCGAGTGGAAATTTTGAGCCCTGGCATATAGTGTCTTGTATTTTGCGTATAGGCAGAAGTCTATAATATAATAGTGTTTGTGTATATAATATAATATTTTCAAACCCCTGACCAATTCACTCATTACTGCATTACAAATGTTACATAGTAATTTCGATAATCATTTGAAGACACAATAACTGATTTTGAGATTGTAAGGTGCTTGGTTTTATGTTACAAAATATATTTTTGGAAGAATAAAAAAACAGACCGTTTGTTGTTTGCATATGTTGTTTGTGCTGTGGAATCTCTGTTTACACAGATCAAAGAAATTGTCCTAACAAGGACACAGTTACTTTCCTATTGGACGGCAACCTTGGACCATTAAAGTTGCTATCACATTTTCAGGATAAAAACCTCTTTGTTGAAACCTCTTAGACAGGCTGCAGATCTGAAGTAAAATGAAGACCAACGCATATTCTCCAGAAGTAAGGGATAAAGTAATAAAGTGTATAAATTATTGAAAGGCTACAAAATAATAGCCAATTGTTTGGCTATCCCTGTGAGCACAGTTGGATCATTAATCAAGACGTGGAAGCTGAATCACACCACCCAGGTACTGAGAAGAAAAGGCCATCTCTCAAAACTCTGCACTCGGACAAGATGGAGACTTGTGAGAGAAACCAGAAAGAGACCGACAATCACTTTGTAGGAGCTTCAAAGTACTGCAGCTGGGAGTGGAGTAATGGCGCACCAGTCAACCATATCAAGACCTCTGTATAATACTGGCAAGAAAGAAGACACTCAAAAAGTTACACTTGAAAGCAAATCTGGAGTTAGTAAACAGAGTACCCCGGTTGGGATGTGGGAAAAGGTTTTTTTGGGGTAGATGACACCATGATAGAGCTTTTTGGCCAAAGCTCAAATCACTATGAGTGGCACAAACCTAAACTGTCCATGCCTTAAGACCCACCATACCTACAGTAAAGTATGGTGGTGGCAGCATGATGCCATAGGATGCTTCTCATCAGGGACTGGGCAAACTTATGCAGCAAATGCAAGGAAATACTGCAAAATAATATGCATTTGTCCACTAAGAAACTGAAGCTTGGGAGGAAATTCATCTTTCATGAAGCACAAGGCCAAAGCAACATTGAAGTGGTTCCAGAATAAAAAGGTAAATGTTCTATAGTGGCCCAGACCTGATCTCCATCCGATTTGAGAATATGTGGAAGTATTTGAAAATTAATGTCCACCAGAGACATCTGAACAACCTAAAGAAAATCTGCCAAGCAGCATGGGCCAAAATCGTACTGTCACTGTGTGCAAAGCAGTGCATACTTAACCCAAAAGATTCAAGCTGTTATTTCAGTGAACAGTGGCTCTACCAAATATTAATGTGTAGGAGCTGAATACTTGTGCAAGAAGATTTTTTATTTTCCTTGAAAATGTCACCTTACAATAAATGGTTTTGAGGTTTTGTGTTTTAACATAAACTAACATACAGAACAAGATTACAATGTACCATTTCTAATTCAGTAATATAAGAGAATTGGTCAGGGGTCTGAATATTTTTGCAAGTCATTATGTATATGTTTTTTAATATCAAATACAGAGCTTACTACATAAATAGGTTAACATTTTATTTCTTTTTTTTTTTTATTTTATTCAGAACGCAGACTGCAGAAGATCAAAGGTCTGGCCCATGAAGTGACCTCCAAAGACATGCTGCATTCTTTAGGGCAAGCTAAGAAGGAATGCTGGGACAGGTTCTTGCAGGAGAACTTGGAACCTGAAGCTTATGTTGGGGACAGTGAAGTGGATGCCAGGTATACCATTGGGGAAGGTTATCATTACCTGATCTCTCTTCAAGTGAATTCCCAAAATACATCAACTTGTATGGGATTAACCAGAGCCCTTAATTTTCAGTTAAATGCATTTCGACTTGAATAGGATTGTTGTCTGTGAAAAAACATAAAATAGAAGAGTATTCCTTTAACAGCATTTAAAGGGACAGTAATGTCCCATACATTTTTTTTTTTTTATAGATTTGTAGAGGGTAAAAAAAAAAGAATCTCATTGCCAGAAACCTCATCTCTCAAACCGCTATGGTTTGAGAGATATTCACAATCAAGTTCCCCGTTCCCTCCCCTTCTCTTGATGTCGGCATCTATCGTACAGCAGGAGATCCCAGAAGCAGCAGCATTTAAATATTATAAGGACTACAAAGCAGACTGGGATGATATAGCAGGTCATACATGTCATCACATAGACTACTACTGTAACCTATAAGGAAATTTGTAAATAAAATCAATGATTAATTTTTGCTACTTCAGTTTAATCTAGTTGTCAGTTATAAGTGGGAATGGGTGAAAGTATTTGCCTCAAAAGTGAAACAGGAGAAAATGGCACTTTTTGCCAAGCAGGAAATATTTTGCGAAAAGTGCAATTTTTTCGCCTAGCTCAATGCGTTGAAATGAGTGGAAAGATAGAATTTCTCCCCACCACATGGCACGTTTCTCTTCTATTCCCCTCAGGCATTTAAAAGGATGTCAGGTTCTCACAGCATGCCATTCTGTGTTTGGGAGAGGAAACTAAAGCAGCACATTTTTGAGCTTGAGAAGACCAGCTAATAAAGTGGAGTTCAAGCTTAGTTCAGGGAGTCTCGTTGGCAGGAAATCTGTTCTCTGTATTAGGGGACTCCGGGGGACAAGAATGAGTTTGACCTCAAATACTCCAAAATTCCGTGTGACTGACTGGGAAGACATCAGTGTCCAAAGTTTCTTCCCAATCTGGCTGTTATCTCTGTCCTATGGAAGTCTGGAATTGTTAAAAGATAGCAAAGGAGAATTTCCCCAAACACCCCAAAATTATATGTGACAACTGGTAACACACAGGCAGAGGTTATCCAAGTTTCTTCCTGATCTGACTCTTCTCTCTGTTCTAGGGGAGCCTGGGGGCACGAGGTGATCTGGCTGTTATATCTGTGTTAGAGGAGTCTAGGGGAGTGACAAGGGAGAATTACCTCAAATATCCCCAAATTATTTTTGAATGGGAAGACACAGGCAACCATTATCCACGTTTCTTCCTGATCTGGCTCATATATCTGTCCTAGAGGAGTCTGGGGAAAGAAGCAGTTGACTAGGGAGTGTGTTTTTTTTATTGATAGGGATAGGTTGGATAGTTAATTAAAATAAAAAAAAATTATATGTGACAGAGAAAGGGATCTTGATGTGAGCTGTGACTGAGGCAGACTGATACTAGATGATATAGAGTATTTTGTAGAGACAAAAGACATCTGGCACAATTAGTTCTATTGTGTACTTTACAGTAAAAAAAAAAAACACACGGTAGTTGAGTAATGTCCAGCAAACGCACAAGGGGTAGGGATAGGTGAAAGGATTAGGAGCAGTGCAGGGATGTGTGAGTAAAGTAGTAGTCCATATAAATGACTGCAGCCATGGTTGCTGCAGCGTGTTCAATAAATAATGGTGATCCCTCTCCTCCCGAGGAAGATGTAGTTTGTCAGAGTCTCACCAAAAGTTCCACCAGCACCAGTAATATTAATAAACCATTTAAAAGCCCTGAAGACAATGAGTCACATCCCGGTGTTGATGGCATAGTGCAAGAAGGTGTAGCAGCTCAATCAACTTCTTCATCTGACAGTGAGACAAGCAAGCACAAAAAACACCTGTCCGCAGTGTAGTAGTAAATGTTGTGAAAATCACTCAAAGGGGAAAAGTAAAAAGAAATTGTTTGATATCTCTTAAAGCCTAGAGAAATGTAAAAGTAGTGGGGAAGAATGGTCAGTTCTGAGGATGACCTAATGACCAATGATGTAGATCTAGAATATGCAAGTCCATCTTGATGACATGGCCAGAAAGTTAGCTGAAAGGCAAAGGTTCAATCTTCTACCACTGCTGAAAAAGAGCATTGTGTCTCTCAATAAACTGTTTGAGAAAACAACTGGAAAGTCTGACCCTGGACAAGCAAAGATGACAAATAACACAGTCCTCATTGGCATCATCACCATGTCCAAGTCCCACTCAGCCACACACACTAATAGAGTTGAGTAACCAGCAAGTACACAGGTTTTCAGCATCCACAGCCTTAGCTTTGGTGAGTGCCTTTGCTGCTCTTGGAAGTGCAGCACCTGTGACACCTAGTAGTAGTACTATTTCAGCAACATACAACCCAAGTAGTCGTAGTAGTAGCAGTAGTAGTAACAGCCTCTCAGGAACCACACAGTCTTATAAGTCCACAGTATACTTCACTCAGGATCTAAAAACTGAGCATGTTGCTATCTATTGCGTGTGTAAGAAGTATGTGAGCAGGGGACAAGCAGGCTTAAACCTAGGCAGCTCCTCAAAGAGTTCCCATATGAAACACAACCACAGGTCTTACTGGAAGACACATCATCAACATGTCAGAGGTGCCACAGCTAAGCAGCAGCAGAAGTACTCCTAAACGTTCCCAAGGCTCTGGGGTACATAATAAAGTGATGTTAATATGTCAGAGTATGCCAAGATTTTCTGCTCCTGTTGCAGAGATGACTCTGAGTTAGTTTTTGGGGATGACAGGAGTTCTAGAATGCCTACACATACCGCAACCATCTCCATAAGTCCTAGCAATAAAGTTGCACATTTCCTGCCATCCCACACTTACTAAGTTTTATATAAAACAGTCAAAACCTGCACTAAAATAATGCAAATTACGCTTATGGAATATTAAACTTGCCAAAATGTTGGTGATTGACATACTCCCCTTTTCTTTTGTTGTAAACAGTGGCTTTAAAGAACTGATGTCATGTGTTTCACCCTACTGGAATATCCCAAGCCGCAGTTATTTTCCAAGGATGGTTGTGCCAATGTTACTTAAGCAGCAAATTACTATTGTGAGCAAAAGACAAAGGCACTCGGCTAACAATTTTTTCAAGGCCTATTTTGCTCCACTTTAGCCCTCAGAAGAAGTAATATTGCGGTGGAAAATCTTGCAGTCATAGAAATAGTATTACATAATATAGTGGATATGCTGCATGAAGCATTATTGAAGAAGAGTGTTCCATACCATTGCTTACAGAACTTGTTCTTCTTTACACTGAAGATAGTTCTTAATGACTTTGGCTCTGTTTGGGGTCTTTGTCATGCTGCAGAATACATTTGGGGCCAATCAGATGTCCCCTTGATGATACTGCATGATGGATAAGTATCTGCCTGTACTTCTCAGCATTGAGGAGAACATTAATTCTGACCAAATCCCCCAACTCCATTTGCGGAAAAGTAGCCCCAAACTTGAAAGGAACCTCCACCATGTTTCACTGTTGCTTGCAGACACTGATTCTTGTACCGCTTTCCAGCCTCTCCAGTATCCACTTCCTATGAGCCAAAGAGGCTTTATATCAGGCAAGTCCTCTTTTTTTTACACCTTTCAAAATAGTTTGTCCTCTTGTTTTTAATTCCAAACACTGTCATTTAAGTATTGACCATTCAAGTTATCTACAACTGAGCTATGCGTTTCCTTCTAACATCTTATCAAAGCCTTATATTTTTCTTCTGTGTACTCCCCAGCATAAAAAACAATGGGTTTATCTTCCTCCTCTAGCTGGTAGGACCGAACGATTTGTATTTAGGGGCGCCCCTCCCCTTCCGCTCCAGTTATTTTCGGTCCTACTAGCTGGAGGACGGGAGGCAAGAGCCTCCGTCAAAAAAAAAAAAAAAAAAAAAAAAGAAGCGGAACACAAGGGCAATCGGAGCCTAACGCTGGAGGCTGCAAAGAATCCTACCCCTTCCCCCACAGGGTATGTGGATAGGGGTAAAGAAGTGGATACAGGGGATTACCTGCTTCCAAAGCACGAGTACAACCCGGAGGCTTCCCACATGACCAGGCGCACCACGATGACGTCGGTCCAGGGCGGCAGCATCATCAGCATTGGCAGACAAACCGGACAGAGAGAGAGAGCAGGCATTTATTTTAAAGCCTGAAAATGGCGCCCAAACAGCGTGCGCTCCAGGAATGGAACGCAGGAGAGCATATAAAGGAGGACCAGCTTCAGACAAGGTAGGATATGTTTTATTATTAATTTTAACTTAAATTAAATAAAGTATAGGAATTTTAGCTTTTTGTCCAGTCAGTAAGTCAGCATGTCTACCCCTGTGAAGAATAGCTCTGCTAAGGATAAGGTTGAGCCAGGTACTTCTAAAGATAGTGGGGGTCCTGAGGTTAAAGTTTCCAAACCTAAGGTCTGTATGGGCTGTGATAGGAAGAATGCGCCTGTAGAAGGTTCAAAATTATGCTTAGAGTGTTTAAAAAAGGCAGGAGGCCAGGAGGTCCCTCAGCAATTTCAAAACTTCCTTGCCTGGATGCAAAACTCCATGAAAGAGACCTTTACAGCAATGCAGGAGTCTGTTATACCTAGAAAGAGGGCTAGGACTGAAGATCCATTAGAAGGCACATCTTCCTCAAAGGATATTGAGATGGAAGAATCTAATAGCCCAGAGCCATCCGAATACTCTTCTGAGGAGGAAGGTGAAATTATAGAAGGAGTGGGCACGTTTTCCTTGGATAAAATTGACAGTTTTATCAGATATATAAGAAAATCGCTAGGAATGGAGGAAGAAAAGAAAGAGCTTAGTGTAATGGATACTGCCTTTCTAGGGAATCAAAAGAGTACCCCTACTTTCCCTGTTCACCGCTCTATCTCTGACATTGTTCAAGACGAATGGAGAAAGGCTGATAAAAGATCCAGTCTGACAAAGAGGTTCACAAGAATGTACCCATTCACGGAAGAAGACGTTGGTTTGTGGTCCACTCCTCCTAAAATAGATGCAGCCGTGTCAGGCCTGGCTAAGCACACTACAATTCCCTTGGAAGACGGTTCAGCATTAAGGGACCCAATGGAGAGAAGAATGGAGGCAGTTCTAAAGAAACAATATGCCTTAATAGGTAATAACCTAAAGATAGCTACCGCAGTAGCCTCAATCTCTAGAACTATGAGAATCTGGTTGAGCGGCCTGGAGGAGAAGATTGATTCATCGGTATCAAGATCTAAACTGTTAAAGGAGGTTGCCATTATCAAAGAAGCAAATAACTTCTTATGTGACGCTTCACTGGATTCAGTTAGACTAGCAGCCAAGACATCTGCACTGTCAGTATCCTCCAGACGTGCCTTGTGGCTAAAATCCTGGGGAGCAGATGTTCCCTCTAAAAATAAATTGCTTTCTTTACCCTTTAAAGGAGAAAAATTATTTGGCGACCAGTTAGAAGAATTAATAAAGAAGATGACAGGTGGGCGAAGTACTATCTTGCCTCAGGGGAAAAGAAGCAGATCTTCTCCAAATCGTTCATCTTTTTCAAGATCAAGGAATTATTCCTTTCGGAACCAAGGAAGATACCAAAACAGGCAGAATGACTATAAAAGGCAGCACAATCAGAATACCAGAGGTACATTCAGAAAAGACCTCAATAAGAAACCAACCTTCAAAAAAGAATTATGAAGAGCGGCGGGTCCAGTCTCAGGAGCAGGTAGGGGGTCGCCTGCAGAAATTTGCAAGCCACTGGAAGACACAAGACAAGTGGGTTTGCAATATCCTGCAGACAGGATTTCCGCTAAACTTCAAAATGACTCCCAAGAAGAATCAGTTCAGAATTTCAAGACTACCGAGAAGTCCCAGGATGGCAAGTCTTTTTACAAAAGAAATACACCTATTAGTCAAGAAACACGTGGTGGAGAAAGTTCCACAGGGACAGAAATATGTTGGAATTTATTCCACACTTTTTGCAGTTCCAAAACCATCTGGGGCATGCAGGATAATTCTGGATCTGAAATTCCTCAACAGATTCCTGGTACAAAAATCTTTCAAGATGGAATCAGTCAATTCAGTCATAAGATCTCTTTGCCCAGGCAACTATCTGACAAAGATAGACCTACAGGACGCCTACTATCACATCCTAGTGAGAAAAGAACACCGACAGTTCCTCAGGTTTGCTGTAGAGAAAAACCATTTTCAGTTCAAATGTCTTCCCTTCGGGCTGTCCTCTGCTCCAAGAGCCTTTACAAAGGTTTTGGCCGCAGCATTGGAACCTCTAAGAAGACAAGGAATACAGATCATCCCTTATCTAGACGACCTTCTCATAATATCACAGTCAGAAGACATGGCACATCTTCACACAAGAAAGGTGTGGGCACATCTGGAAGATCTAGGATGGGTCATAAATATAGAAAAAAGTCATGTGACCCCAACACAAAATCTCTTGTTCATAGGACTAATACTAGACACTCTAAGGTCAAGAGTAACCCTATCAGAAGAAAGAATAAGCACTGTAATCCACAGGATTCAACAGTTCAGGGCGAAGAAGGTTCAGACAGCCCAGGCGATCATGGAAACACTAGGGGTCATGACCTCAGTAATTCAGATTGTACCCTGGGCAAGATATCATTCAAGAACCCTGCAGATGTATTTCCTTTCAAACTGGTCTCCCCAAAGGGATCCATATCAGAAGATAATCCTTCCCACGAGAGTCAGATTGTCCCTCTCATGGTGGACCAAGAGATCCAATCTGGCAAAGGGAACACCCCTGAGGGACCCATCATGGCAAGTGATACATACAGATGCAAGTCCATCAGGGTGGGGAGGAACTTGGAATTCCAAGGTGGTGCAAGGAACTTGGAGAGAAGAGGAGAATCATTTACACATAAACAGATTAGAAATAAGGGCTGTAAAGTACACCCTGCTTCATTTTCAGACGCAGCTGAAGGATGCGGCAGTCCACGTAAGATCGGACAATATGTCCACTGTACAGTACCTAAAGAACCAAGGAGGGACAAGAAGCCAGTCCCTAATCAAGGAAATAGATCCGATATTCCAGTGGGCGGAGAAAAATCTGAAGGCTCTTTCAGCCTCTCACATTGCAGGGGTTCAGAATATAGAAGCAGATTATCTAAGCAGAGTAAAAATTCAGCCAGGAGAATGGTCACTAAACCAAGAAGTATTTCACCAAATAACCCTGAAATGGGGAAACCCAGTTATAGACCTGATGGCAACAAAGAAGAACTCGAAATGCAAGAGACACTTCTCCAGATGGAAGGAGGATCAAGACACAGCTCAGGATGCCTTGAAACACCCTTGGACATTCTCTTTGGCTTATGTTTTTCCTCCCATTCCTTTAATGAGGGAAGTAATCAGAAAAATCAAGGTGGACAGGGCAGAAGTAATCCTGATAGCCCCAGACTGGCCGAGAAGGTCGTGGTACTCGGAGATGGTAAGATTGTCATGCCAGAAACCATGGGCTCTCCCAAGCAGGAAGGATCTATTACATCAAGGGCCAATTTACCATCACAATCCGGAGTTTTTCCGCTTGACAGCCTGGAGGCTGAGCGGCAACATCTAAAAGCCAAAGGTTGTTCAGAAAGCGTTATCAGGACCATAGTATCTGGAAGAAAGGCATCTACAAACAAGATATATGATAGAATCTGGAAAACATTTAGATGTTGGTGTATAAAGAACAATATCCCAAAACAGAATGTCTCTACAACTACAGTTCTGGAATTTCTGCAGAAAGGTTTTGACTTGGGTCTCAGCCCAGCATCATTAAAGGTGCAGATTTCAGCCCTCTCAGCAGTTTTTGTAAAACACTGGGCAGAAAAAGACTTGATTAAAAGATTCATTAAGGCAGTAGAGAAGGCTCGTCCTAGAATCAGGGAAGTTGTGCCAGCCTGGGATTTAAACATAGTCTTAAACCAGCTGGTAGACTCTCACATATTTGAGCCTATTCGACAAATATCTATCAAACATCTGACCTGGAAAACTGTATTTCTTACGGCTATTACCTCTGCAAAAAGGGTAAATGAACTTCAGGCCTTGTCTTGTCAGAGCCCATACTTGACTTTCCACCAGGATAAGGTTGTATTTAGGATGAAACCCAGTTTCAGGGGTAAGGTGATCTCAGATTTTCACCTAAATCAGGAGATAGTTCTTCCTTCCTTTTGCAATAATCCCTCAGGGGAGAAGGAAGAGAGACTGCATTCTCTAGATTTAGTAAGATGCATCTCCACTTACTTAGACAGAACGAAGGAATTCAGATCCTCAGATTCTCTTTTTATTCACTACCAGGGAAAAAGAAAAGGGACGGCCGCCTCAAAACCATCTATATCTAGGTGGATTAGGCAATGTATTATGGCCGCATATAAGGAAGGTAATTTAACTCCTCCACTTAAGATAAAGGCTCATTCCACCAGAGCAGTGTCTACTTCCTGGGCAATGAAGGCTAATGCTTCTCCAGCTGAACTTTGCAAAGCAGCCACTTGGACTTCAGTGTCTACATTTATCAGGCACTATAAGCTGGATGTCAGCTCGTCTGCAGAAGCAAAATATGGACGACAAGTGCTGCAAGCAGTAATTCCTACATAAACAAGGTAGGAAGTAATTATGTTTCTTTCTCTTGTTATCAAGTAATTTTGTTCTTCTTCCCTCCCATGTTAAAGCTTTGGTATATCCCATTGTTTTTTATGCTGGGGAGTACACAGAAGAAAGGGTGAAATTTACTTACCGATATTTCCTTTTCTTCTGTGTATCTCCACAGCATACCCACCCTGTTACTAACCTGTTCTGAATCTATATATCATTAGGTCTCTCAACTTGGCTAATAAAGATAACTGGAGCGGAAGGGGAGGGGCGCCCCTAAATACAAATCGTTCGGTCCTACCAGCTAGAGGAGGAAGATAAACCCATTGTTTTTTATGCTGTGGAGATACACAGAAGAAAAGGAAATATCGGTAAGTAAATTTCACCCTTTTATTTAAATAGGGATTTAAAGGTGCATTAGAGTAGGTACTTGCCAGATCCTGAGGTACATTGCCGGGACTGGCAAGCTTAACATAGCTTGGCAAAATTATGGACTAAATCCTCATTTATTATATATGCTTAAGTCAGGGCACACAAATATACACAGTTATTATATATTCCTAAGTCAGGGCACATATTTGCACATTGGTATGGAGGAGCGCAGGTTTGTTCTTTGTTTTGTATGTGCACTTTGGGTTTCGGCCCAATGTTTTTGGGGGTACTGGAGAACCCTTTCATTCCTTGCTGCTATCTAGATGCAAGTTATTTAATACTTTTCTCATTTAATTCACTACATGTATATATTATGGTGAGCTAGCTCTGTGGGGTTTTTTCTGTTTTTGCTTTTGGGATGGAAGTGTAACTCTATATCTCTATACAAAACCTTGGTAAGGCCTCATATGGAATATGGAGTATGGTTTTGGGTACCAGTTCTTATGGGACATTATTGAACTGGAACAATTGCAAAGAGGAGCAAGAAAACTAATAGGGATTAGAGGGAGTTTAAACTGGGTTTGTTTACATTAGAGAACAGATGTCTAAGGGGTGATATTATTACCGTTTAAAAGTATATTTGAGGTAGAGAAAACTCTCTAAGGAACTATTTACTGAAAGAGATGAACAAGTAAAAAAAACAAGGTCATCAATTAAAACTAGAGGAAAGGCACTTTTGACTAAAACAAAGGCAGGGATATTTTTGCCTTGGGATGCTCTGTTTGCAAATGTTGCTTTAAAAAAGTGATGGATATCTTTCTAGCTCAGAACAATTTTGAGAATTATTGCATTATGTTTCAAAGTAGATAGATATTTCCCTAGATCAATATACTAACTGCCTTTAGGTGTCAGGATGGATTGGGGAAAACCTCACATGTTTGCGGTGACATTGTTTCATGCTGGACAGGAGGCAGACCCACAGGGCAGAAAGAGAGGTTACCAGTCAGAACGGATGCAGATACATCAGCTAGGATTAGATACACTGCTTCCTTTTACTCTAGTATCAAAATTACTTACACAGGATGCTGTGGAGTTGCAGATTGCCAGAGAAAACAAACTCTGAAGGCTTCTGCTGAGAGCTCCTTGAGGGTGAAGGTGAGGTGTGTGACTGTTGGGTGGTGGTGACTGCAAGTGTGACCTTGCTGTGGCTGCAAGCCATGGGATATATTGTCGGCCTCAAGGTTTAATAACCAGAGTCAGCTAAGCCGGACTTGTACCAGGATGGTCACACTTGCTTGTCAGTGGAAAGAAGGAACAATAGGTTCATATAGGAGATAAACAGGAGTATCAGCTCACAAACAAACCAAGGTCCCAGGATCCAAATCTGATACAAAACCAGGTCTGGAACAAAGCTGAGATCAGGACAGTCAGCAAACCAGTGTGGTCAGAATTCACAAGCCGAGATCATACACTGCACAGAGGAATCAAAGCTCTGGAACACTAGTCGGGAAAAGATTTTACATGTGCACAGAAGTGTCTGTGAGGCTGCTTAATATAGACCTCAGTGAGTTTGTCCTGGAAAGCAGACTGGAAGACTGGTAATAGCAGACCTGGAGTAAGGGGAGTGGGTGTTTTCAGAAAAACAGGGAAAGCTGAAAAGAACAGGAGGATAGGACTTTCTGGACCAGGTTCTTACAGACTGATGAAAAGACAATATAATTTATGTTATAAGCTAGTGGTTCTTAAAAATGTCCTCAGGGACCACTAAGAGGCCAGTACTTGAGGCTTTGCATGCCTTAGCAGAGGTACGTGAATTAATATGGCTTCGTCTATGGTCAACTTACCTGTGCTCAAGCACGGAAATCCTCAAGTTACAGCATGTTACTGACCCTTGACAGTTTTGAGAAGTTCTGATATAGGACCAATTGGGCAGGTCCCAGAACTCCATTGCACCCACTTTCCTTCAATGCCATACACTATTTTAAAGCCTAGTGGAGCAAGGGAAAGATCTTTGCAATTGTTTGTTTCTAGCTATTTATGGATCCATCAATGTACAGCAAGAAACTAAACTATTTTTGCTACATTAAGAAACAGTTTATGCAGCACTGTCTTGAATCTCTTCACTCTGACACTTCACAGGACAGACTGCCCCCAATTAAATAATGCTTCTTTTCCTCTTGTTTTACAAATGTAACTTTTTTTCTATCCTAGCCTTACTTTGTCTGTTAATACCCCTCTTTTAATTTCAGCACATTGGAGCAGCTGAAGCGGTGGCTGCAACCAGAGAAAGTTGCCATAAATGCAGAGGAGGTGCAACGTCTTATCCCAGCGGAATCTGAGACAGAGAAAGTAGAAAATGAGAAAGATCCTTCTGAAGCTGCAGAACAATGAGATCCTGCAATGAAAAACGTTGGCGATGGAGAACCCTGATTTGTCCCCTAAAATATAATACATTCCTGATCTTCAAACATTACAATATTTTATGTTTTTGCCAGTGGCCTATGAACATGTATGTGAACAAAAAGCATCTTACTCCCCTTTCTACAGATAATATTGAATGGAAAAAAAAAAGTTGTCGGGTTTACTAAATGTTGCTATCCCATAAGACATCATAGGTCCCTGAAATTCCCCATTATGCATGAGCAGTACATGAGTATTAAACCTTTTTGCAGTTATTGCGGCCTAGGACATAAAAGATCAATAGCTTGCTACAGGTGTGTATTCCAGCCACTCTATTATTCATAGCAACGTTTACTAGACAATCATTCCTTAATCCCTTGAGGACCAGCCAAATCACGCATCTGGTTCAGGACTCCCTGAATGGCGTGCAGCTCTGAATTCCATGACGGTCCTGGCACGTCAGGGGTCCTTATGGCTCTCTGACCGATGACGTGCCAGGCCCGTCAAGAGTCCTTAAAGGGTTAAATAACATTGGTTCTTTGTCTTCAACATCAGAATGAGATGGTTTGCACTCTAATACTAAAATTCATTTGTGTATATTCAGTGATTAAATCTTGAAAAACAGTGTTTTGTTAAGAAAAAAAAAAGTCTCAGCTAATGAACTTTATTGAGTGGAATCTTTTGGGGTTGTTTTTTTGGGTGGGGGACTTTTTTTGTTTCTTTTTTAGTATAACACAGTTGGGCCAGTAAATCAAACTGAGTTTCTAAAGGTGCGCATTTCAGGTACATCGCCTTTTATATAGGGGTCTCAGTCAAACAACTAAGCTAATGATTGTGACACTGGTAAAATAGCAAGGAAATTTCTGGTCTCCACATGGAGGCGTAGATTCATTTCCCACTGCTGACACATATTTGTTTATGGCGAGATAGCATACCTCCCAAGTGTCCCTCTTTTAGACCCAAATCCCTCTTTCCCGCCATGATGTCCCTCTTTTTAGGAGATCAGACTGTGTGGTGCGCATATAAGTGTATCAAATTGCTCTGCAGCAATAAACTCACATTAATGCTTGTTTAAATGTCAGTATATGTATAAATTAGTCTGTGTAAATAAAAAACTATGGTCTTGTTATAAGTCATTTATTTAGTTACACAAGGAGGTGTCAGTAGGTCATGAAATAGCCCAAAAATTATTGTTAATGCCCCGCCCACCAGCCACACCTCCAGCAACACCCCCTAATTCACAGGTGTCCCTCTTTAGCAATTTGAAATGTTGGGAGGTATGATATAGCTCAGTTGGTTGGTAAATGCACCAGCTTTAGAATCTGTTCAAACCTCAGGGTAGCAGGTTCTAGTCTTGTCAAAGTCAACTCCACTTTCACCATTCAGAGGTAGATAAAATGAGTACCCAAGACATGCTTGAAAACAAGAGGCAATTTTAAATGTATCCTTCCTGGTAAAATACTTTAAAGAAAAAAAAAATAATTCCAAACCTACATTGTTTGAGTCCATCAGGAGTTTAGCTTTGGAACCCTTGCTTAGTAATTTAAATTCTGTATTCTTTCCATAATTCTGTAGTTTTTAACACCATTTCAATGAGAATGAGACACCTTATACTTTATGCTGCTTCTACTGGTGGCCCTGTGTGGTTTAAGGGAAATAAATAAAGCCTATGTTTTAACTATTCCAATGTCAGGGGCTTGGGCCATTTCTTAGACCCCGTAGGCCAAACACATTTTCAGCATTTTTGCTATCCATCCATTTAGGTATGATTCCCACAGGTAACTTTCTATTTGCATATGGAAAACTATATAATTGAGAACGAATTGTCCCTTAGCAGGGTTCCTCATGTGAAGTAAATTCTACAGCGGTTGACAAGCTATGATGTCATAGTTTCAAAAAAGTTAAAAAATTACTTATTTCTCTTATGTCCAGTATGGAACACGGGTACCATGGGGTTGAGTCCTTAGTCATGGTGTCCCTAGGCACTTTAATAAACGTGAACAGGGTGGCTTGAAAAATGTCCAAGATACAGGCTTGGAACATATCATTAAAAATCAGAATAGTAGATATACCAAATTATGTAAAAGAGAAGCCTATTGGATATTCACCTTAAAACTATAGGACAGGGTGGTCTTAATGCTGAGATCGACATAGCCTCCTGCCTTTAAGTACGTTCACCTTAAGATGTTTTTATATATTTTGCAGTGTATATAACGGTCACGGTTAGTAAGCAAAGACAAGAGTCAGACCATCAGAGTAGTAATAACGATACTCAGGGTGGAGCAGAGGGTAAAGAGACAGGGACTATAGCAGCAATAGTAGTATGTCTCCAGATCACAGAACTGCAGAGACTAAGCCGAAGCCAATGGTAGTCAGAGGGGAAGAATCAGCCAGATGGTTCTCCCTAGATGGTGATCAGAAGATGACTGACTCATGCCTGCAGTCAGCCAGGAGAAGACTGTTGCTAGAAGGAGCAGCAACCAAAGAACCCACTGACTCACGTCTGCAGTCAGTAAGGTCCAAGTCTGCCAAAGGTCTGCACCAGATAGGATATCCGCTCGATAAGAGGTAACGCAGAAGTCAGCTGGACAGAGCCCCAGGTCAGCACCAGGATGGATGGTCAGACAAGCCTAGGTCATACATGGAGCGGGTAGTCAGCCATAGCCACAGGTCTGCACCCGATTGGGTGTCCACTACAACGGGCAACGCTAGAGAGTAGTCAGAGAGAGCCACAGGTCAGCACCAGAATGGATGGTCAGACAAGCCAGGGTCATACACGGAGCGGGTAGTCAGCCAGAGCCACAGGTCTGCACCAGATTGGATGTCCACTACAAAGGGCAATACTAAAGAGTAGTCAGAGCCACAGGTCACCACCAGGATGGATGGTCAGACAAGCCAGGTCATACACAAAGATCAGGAGCAAGTAGAGAACTGTACTGCACATCAGTTCCCTTTAAATACCAGGCGCCAGAAGGTGGATAGGAGGAGCCAGACAGACCCAAAAGATAAGAATGTAGTCTGCGTCAGATGCGCCTTACACGCCCGTAATTGACGCATCTCGACATGAGATGCGTCATCTGCCTGAACCCCAGCTGTGTCAAATGGAGCTCCCTAGTCACCTAGCACGAGGACACGGGTGTCCATTACACCCTCCAAGCGCGCCCAAGCCCAGTCCAACCAGGGATGTCTGGGATGACGCAGAAGCATCATACAGAGCGATACAACTCCAGCGCCAGCCGAAACGGCAACGCTGGATATAGGTAAGCTGTGACAATAACATTCAAAGTGCCATTTACTCCAGCACAGTACGGTTGCTCTGTTCACATGTGATGCTTACAAAATACCTCGCAACTCACTCAAATTATTTACCATTACATGTAGACCACCCGCTCTCTCCTGCGGAGTCTTGTGGCGCACATGTCCCAGAGATAGTTCACTGGGTGTGCGCTGCATGATCCTTGTCGGATGAACGCTAGTTAAGGTCCATGTGCGGGCACTTTGTGTTTGAGGCCCATGCAGAGGTGACGTTTTGTTTGTGTCTCAGGGGTGGAACGCATAGCTTCCTATGACTTCAAATGGAAGCTAACTACCATGGGAGCGGAAGCTGCGGGCTGGTAACTCGAGGAGGCTTAGGGTGCGAAAAAGAAAGGAAAAAAGGAGACTACATAAAAGGGTAATGTACAGTGTACTGTTACTCACATATCTGCTCCTGACAAAGTGACATTGATATATTAAAGTCACGAAACGCGTTGAGTGAATATTTGATTTGTATCACGGAATTTATTATATACTGTGCTTATTTTATCAGCAGTGTCATTTAGCTGCGGTTTTTATATTAATCATCCATATTTGTTTTATTTACATTAGTGGATGCCCATTTATTTATTGGTTTGTCTTTTATATACAGCTTGTCCTATATTAGATACTATATTTTAGATATTATATCTATGGACAGTGATTTTATTAAAAACATTTTCTAATAAAGCATCTTGAACCTTTTTTTTTTTTTCTCCCTTATCGTTGGTGTATTATTTGCACTACAGGATCTACTCTTTTTAGTAACCTGTATATACTATCACTAAGGTTTCCACATAGTCTCCGAGTGTGGAGATCTAAGCCTGTATGTTTTATACATATATGGTTTGATATACTTTTGGGAACTACATTACCAATATTCCAGTGACTTTGATACATCCGTGACTCTTCAACGTTGATTGCTTATCAGCTGGGAGGCAGAGGAAGCCTCCTGAAAATGTGAGTAGAACTACGTGGGGGACAAAGGTGGAATATATACTTTAACTATCTTTCAATCACTGCTACGCTTAGAGGCTTGTGTCTGTGCTTTCTCTTCTTCTTTTTGTCCTTTTCTGTTATATACAGAGCTGTGGGTCGTGCCAGTGATACCTGTTTTGGGATAGCAGCATTCATAAACTCTATCAACTTGAAATAAGAATATTACATCGCTAACCGCCTAGGCTCTGGATAAGTATACACCTATTTTTATATTTTTTTTTTCTCCAAGGGACGTAATTTGTATAATATGCAAATAAGCCTATGTTTTAACTATTCCAGTGCCAGGGGCTTGGGCCATTTCTTAGACCCCGTAGTCCAAACACATTTTCAGCATTTTTGCTATCCATCTGTTTTTGTTTTTTTTTTCAGAACAAATTGTCCCTTAGCAGGGTTCCTCATGCGAAATAAACTCTACAGCGGTTGACAAGCTATGATGTTATAGTTACAAAAAACTAAAAAATGACTTATTTCTCTTATGTCCAATATGGAACACGGGTACCATGGGGTTGAGTCCCTCCATTTTGGAGGGCAGGGCACTTCTCAAAAGACAGAGTCCTCCAGCTTAACCTCTTCCCTCATCTTACAGTCCCCAGGCTATTTATCAGTTTCTAGACAATGGGTAATAGTTCCATTACCAAAAGACCAGAAATTCAAAGGCTTTTATTCCAGTCTTTTTATGGTACCCAAAAAAAGACCGAAAATTCCATCCTAGCCTGGATCTGAAAAACGTAAACCATTTTCTCAAAGTTCCCAGTTTCAAAATGGAATCTATCAAGTCAGTGATAGCAGCCATGAAACCAGAGGAATTTCTCACATCTTTAGACATCAAAGATGCCTATCCTCACATACCTTTTGGCCCAAACTATAATTACTTCATCAGTATGGTCTACAACATGTGCCTGGCTTGCAAGCACACGTTGTAGACCATTCCATTGAAGTAATTATAGTTAGATATCTAGATGACAGCGCTCCTGAAGAGCCGCCGTCTGGTCCCAGAAGCAGGATCTCATGACATCCGCTATACAGCAGACGCATGAGAAGGGGGAGGGAGCGGAGGTATTTATTTTCTTACATCTCTCAAACCATAACGGTTTGAGAGAAAGGATTAAAGCGGAACTAACAGCCCTGCAAGATGTAGCCTCAATTAGAGGGCTACAATCCGTGATAACTCGCTGTGTAATTTTTTTTTTTTTTTTAAACGTGTTATTAAAGAGTAATCTGTTAATTCCAAAAGGTACTTGGTGACGTCTTCCCCCCAGAAAAGCGCATTGAGCATGTCAGCACGGAACCGATCAGCTCTCTTGTAACTCCTCCCGGCTACACGAAAACACCTACATCATCAGCTTTAGATTCTCCTGCTGGTCCAAGAATCTTGAGCTGATGACGTAGGTGTTTTCGTGTAGCCGGGGGGAGTTACAAGAGAGCCAATCAGCTCTGTGCTGACATGCGCAATGAGCTTTTCCGGGGGGAAGACGTCACCAGGTACTTTTTGGAATTAATGGATTACTCTTTAAGAACACGTTTTTTAAAAGAAATAATTACACAGCGAGTTATCACGGATTGTAGCCCTCTAATTGAGGCTACATCTTGTAGGGGTGTTAGTTCCGCTTTAAGCGCATTAAATGTTTTTTTATTGCATCTACCATTTAGAAGATACTTTTTTTGAGACATTACAATCCCTTTAAACAAAAGTCTGAATTTCTCTTGTTCAGGACTTTATGAAGGGTGGTGATTAGGGCAGTGATTAGGTACTTTCATCTTGTTTTATTTATTTTTAATAAAAGAAATGGAGGGTTACCCATGTAAGTGTGGCATCAAAAGAAAACCCTACTGTGTATAAAAAACGGTATATAGTTTTTATGGCTACAAATAAAAGATTTAGAGGGAAAACACTGTTGAACAAAGACCTAGTCAAAAAGGTCAAAATTGCTCTGGTCCTTAAAGGGTTAAGGAATTATCCAAAAGATTTGAGCAAAACACACTAAAACCATATTGTTTGCAGTGATGTACATGTCCTTCTTTGATATGTTCAGACCCAATGTATTTTCCAACAACTAAAACCCATATATAAAGAAATCTGATCTTAGAGTTGACATCCTCTTTTACCCCAATCATGACTTGTGCACAGTTTCTAAGGTGCTCATCCCCACGGTTACTTTCCCCTCACAGAATTAAATAAACACACATGAACCAATAATTGTGGCAAAATGAAGTCATTTTTATTATTCCTCACTTTTACAGACTAAATGGTGCAATGCACCAACACCATTGAGGCATTCCTCCTCCCAAGCCAGAGGCCTGTAGCCAAGCCACACCTGCACTTGTCCACTGCCTCAGCCAGACCTCGCTACCGTAACCCAACCACATCCGGCTGCCCACACTGGTGGAGCCCCGTGCTCCACCCCAACTGGAGAGGGCAGACTGAACGTTTCCAGTCTTCCACCCTCCCCCACAGTGACAGCAGCCGAGCCACCCCAAACCCAGCTGCCATCGCGAGAGGTTTCACAGGGCATCCCCAAAATGTCTTTTAGTCTCCATGCCCCTCCCCGCTTGCATACCTCATGCTAGTCACCTTTTCTCTGGCCTTTCAGCACTTCTGACCACAAAGTCAGTGCCTGCTGCTCTACAGTAACCCAACCTGGTGGCAAACCAGAATTAAATATATCCAAACCTATATCAGATAGGTGCACTCCATCCCCTCTGTATAGCCCTCTGCAGCTATAGTGTAACTCCGTGTGTCTCACAGCAAAACCCACATGAGAACACAGAAACCTCTCCATGGCTCTATTCAACCTACTCCTGATGCGCTCGATGGTTTTAATGGGGTGCGAGCCTTGCCAAACCAACCTGGGGACAATGCTGGACCATACCACTGTGGCCTCTGGCCATTTTGCCTGCACCCCTCCAAACGCCTTATGCAGTGCAAAGACCAAATCTAAAAATTTAAAATCGGTCACGTCATTGCCCCAATGTATATTATGACGAGGTCCTGCTTACCCCATCAGCCAAGCGCAGTGTGCATCATTGATGGCAAATCTCTCAGCCTCATTTCTCTGTTCCCAGGCCATCGGATGTTGGTGTGTTCTCTTGGCAAACCCAGCTGCATACCATAACTTATAATTTCTGCCCTCTTTTCAGCCCAGTGTACAAACGAATGTCCCATAATCAGAACCTATTCTGTTCCTATCCATCACTGGCCTAATGTATTTCCTATACTCCCCTGATTTCCAATGGCCTACGTTCTTAATATCCTCCCCGCTTATACCAGCTCTGGCTACCAGTGGCTGCCCCATTCCTGAATGAATGTTATCCAAACACACAAGGATCAAGTCCTGCACCTTCCAGTGCCTTCCTCAAGACTGCCCTAAACTGGAACATAGTGGGAAGCAAACCATCCCTATGCACCAAAAACAAAATCCCACCCGATGGCCTAACTGCCATATATTCTTTAACTGCAGCCACTGGGCATGTCACACACCCTACTGCTACTAACGACAACCACCTGCACCTTGCCCTCTGGTCCATTTTAGAATGATGAATACAACACAACACCACTTCATCTGAACCTTGCACAAATGTACTCAGCAGGCCTTGCCCCTCTGCCTTAGCCGAGGGGGCTACCAATTCCCCTAATCTAAATGCTCCTGCAAATGCTAGAGTAAATGCTGCCCTAAATAGTACTGTCTCAAACTGTCCCTGCAAACCACCCCCAATACATCCATTAACCGGGCCAACCTGTCCCTAGTTATAGGCTGCCTTTTGTCTGTTCTCATCAGCTCTTTTTTCCCCCCAACCTCTCATTATTCTTGACACAGCAAAATCCTTTGTAGGATTGCCATCTGCCAGGACTTTAGCTCCAGGGATCTTTCAATCAAATGGTCTAAGAGACTCTTCTCCCATCTGCCAAAGTTCAGGGAGAAAATTAAAACCTGTCTCCTCCGCCCCAGGGGCCAATGCAAAAAAACGCTGCATCTTCCCCCTGGCTAGTGCATCCGCAATTCAATTATCAACATCCGGAACATGCAATGACCTAAACTGTATGTTGTGTCTCATGGAGCCCAACACCGTTCTCCTCAACAAACGTATAACCAGTAATGAGCTTGATGGGATATTGTTAACCACATGCACCACGCTCATATTATCAGACCAGCATTTCACAACCCTATTCCCCGGTTTCTTCCTCCACATTTCCCAAGCTACCACAATGGGGAATAATTCCAAAAAAGCCATATTCTTTGTCAGCCCTTGCTGTGACCACTGCACCGGCCACTGCTGTGCACACCAATTTCCTTCCAAGTAAGCTCCAAAACCAACTGCCCCAGCTGCGTCAGTGAACAACTGTAACTCTTGTTGGACTGCTCAGGGCCCCGCCACAGACATACCCCATTAAAATCCTGCAAAAACTTGTCCCACACCTCCAACTCTGCTCTTAACTGTCCTGTCATCCTAATCTTAAAGTGCCTTTTTGTCACACCCACTGTTGCCCTCTCCAATTTCCTATTAAACACCCTGCCCATCGGAATCACCCTGCAAGCAAAGTTCAACACCCCTAGCAACTCCTGCATCTTACAGAGCTCCAGTTTCCTTGCCTCCTTGGGCTGTCGCACCAAATGCCTGACTTTTACTACCTTATTGACTGGTAGCCTACATTTCTCCTCCATGGTATCTATCTCAATACCCACGTATGCCAGCCTAGTACATGACCACACTGTCTTGTCCTCTGCCCCCAGCACCCCCAGTTTACCTAGCAGGGCTAACAATTCCTCCAGCAATCCCTTGCACACACCTGAACCAGGATTCCCTATCAATAAGAAATCATCCAAGTAATGAGCCACCGTGTTAGCCTTTGCCTACCTCACCAATGCACAAATGAACTAAATGCCTCAAAATATGTGCAGGACACTGCACAACCCAGAGGTAAACAATTATCCACATAAAACTTCCCGTTAACACAACAACCTGTGTACTTAAAACTCTGTGGATTCAGTGGCAGCAACCTAAATGCTGACTCTATATCAACCTTTGCCAACATGGTCCCTGGGCCCATCTCCTTCCCTATCTCCAAATCTGCATCAGAAGATTGGTACTGCACACTACAAGCTTCCCCTTGCAAGGCATCATTCACTGACCCCCCTTCAGGATATGACAAATGCTGGATTAATCTGAACTTTCCTGTCTCTTCTTGGGAACCACCCCCACAGGGGAAACCACTAAACCCTTAATTGGGCTGCTGTCAAATGGACCTGTCATCCTATCCAAACCCACCTCCTTATCAATCTTTTCCTGCAAAACCTCTGCATACGTATAAGCAGACTTCAAGTTCTTCCCCTTGCCCACCTTCAAAATTGCCTCATTAACCAGAATAACAAAACCTTCTGAAAACTCCTCCAACAACCACTCTGCCCTAGTCCTGTCTGGGTATTCCTGCAACAACTCTGCCAATTCATCTACCCATACTGGTGACTTCTCCAGTTCCAGGCCTACTAAAGGACTGCTTATTTTTGCCTCGCCCTCCTTGCCTGCAATCCATCACTGAGTGGCTGCCCCCACACATCTTACATGCATGCTTATATTTGCAAGCAAAACCCCTAGTACACTTCTTCTAATTGTAAGCCCAGCATACTGCTTTTATTCCAGATCCAGCTCCTGTCCCCTGCCTAGCAAATCCCACAAGCTGGCTCGTCACCTTCTTAGGAGCTGCCCCCCATCACCACATTCGTCCATATGTCCAGATTTTTCTGGCCAAAGCTTAAGGACTTACACTCTGCCCTCTTAGTCCTGAACTCTCTATCATAATCCAACCACACAGACCCACCATGTTTGATGCACAAATCAACTATCATCTCACTAAACTTCCACAAATTCTGAGCCGCCTCTGGCTTAAAGTCTAGATACACATTTGCATACACAGCAAATCCCTTCACCCACTGCAAAATCCCTTTATATGCTTTTGCTCCCCCTTTTTTCAATTTGTCACCCTTCTCCTGCTTCTCCCTCACTGCCTCCCTGGTTAGATCAAAAACATATACATACTTGCCCGCCCCTATTCTCTTCTGCACGTTCTTTTTAACATGCACGTGCAAAGAACTTATTGCGCATGCATAAGTATCCCCTGCTGTTGCTAACTTCACACCCTTCCTGGCCTTCTTTGTCCCCTTCTTTGCTTTTTTTACATTTAAACCCTTCACATATTTCTTCATCAATTTAAACACCGCATCCTCCTTAGAGTCATCGTTTGATGAATCAGATGAATCAACCACATTTGACACCTTATTAACAACAGTACCAGACTCACCATTGTGGCTGACACCCACCTCCTGCTGCCGACAGGTCTCCACAGACTCCTGGGTGCCTTCCACCTTGTCCTCTTGTGTCTTTGAAGTTCCTGCTGATGCTCCCTGCCGCACTGGAACCATGTCTAGACCAGAAGAAACAACATTACCAGAACATCCAGCAGCTGGTTTAATCCTACTCCCCTCTCCCTGACTAGGTATAATGCCAGACCCCAGGACAACCTAAACTGCTCTTGCTCCCCCAGATAAGCCGGGAGATTTCCCTCCCCACGCACACCCCAAGGACCAGGACCCCCAACCCCCAAAACCACTCTCTCCCTGACTAAACCCCTCCAAGGGGAACCAAACGATCCATAACCCCAACCCCCCATATTGGCCTGCTGAGGCCATCCTAGCCAGTGCCCCTGCATACCACCACTACCCATGGGTGCCCCCCGCTGCCAGGCACTAAAACCCTCCTGCTCACCAGGAATAACCTCCACTTGAGGGCATACTCCTCCCCAAGGACCCAAACTATGGGACACAACAGGATACTGCCCACCAGGACCCCCAGGGCCAACCCCAGCTTGAGCCCCTGGACCCCCAAACCCCATGGACATGGACTCAATGAACCCCCCCAGCTCACCCCCACACGCCTCACCTCCACCCTGTTTGAATTTCCCTTCCCTCCTAATAGCTGCTGGGCGCCCTGCACATGAGTCGGCAGCCTTAGACCCAGAACCAGAAGTCACATTAGAAGCAACTTCCGGTTCACACTCCATACCGCAGCAGCCATGGGGAGGAGAGGAAAGGGACATCCTCTCCTTTACCATAGTGGCATCGTTCTCATCACCCGACCCCACGTCTGGGGCGGCGATGAGAACCTTGGGGGCCTCAACCAGCATCCCTGCTTGCCTGGCACACCACTCCTGTGCTACGCCCGGGCCAGATCCTATGGGGAACGCATCCCCAACCTCAACCCCCTGAAGCACAGCGGGAGACATGAGAACCGGGCCAGGGGACAAAGCAGCAGCTGGGGGATTGAGAACAGAAACAGAGGGGTCAGAAATCTGAGCAACAGAGAGGGGATAGAAGAAAAGGGGGCAGAAGGAGGACTGGCCAAGGGATCAGAGAGAGAGAGAAGGCAAGGAGGGAGCAGACAGAGGAGAAGAGAAAGAGGACCGCACTGGGGAAGGTCACTGGCGTTGAGGCCTGTAGACCAGGGCCGTCCTACCTGCTGCCAAGGGTTCTTGGTGGTATCTCTTCGGCAGTGAAATTCTTCTCTGAGCCAAAATCTTCTTGTGCTCCATGCTCCATACACAAGCAAACAGGTTAGTAGTAATGTGAGGCCAGCCTAGCTGGCCTCAACTTTATACATACCTTTACCTGCCAGGTGTAAAAAACCCCGCCCCCTACCTTTCCCGCCGGCCGTGGAGGGCCCAGCATGCATCATCCTCTGTCTCCCCTTCTCCTCTTGCATGATGAGCCCCCCATGGCTGACATTTTGGCCTGCCTGGGGGCGAGCACCTTAACGGCGCTCACTCCCAGGCAATCACTCGCTTTTAGCTTTTCTGAATAGGATCTGTTTCTTTTTGGTCATCTATCCTGACTCCAGCCTTCTTTTGCCTATGGCTGGAGTCAAACCACATTTATTAAATAAAATTGAATTTGACTGTTATGTTTGCCTCAATCCCAACCTATATAAAGGATACTCATTTAGAAATGCTAAAGTATCTCCAGCCTCCAAAAATTCAGTTCCACACTAACAGCCAAGGCTGCTTCTGATGAAAAAGAAACACATGAGCGTTTTTGGCTACAAGTGTATTGATTAATGTTTTTTTTTTTTTTTTTTTTTGTTAAGTAATTTTTAATAGGACAAAGGCAGCAATACAGATACAGAGTACATGCGAACAGATACAATAGTGTACAGTATCTTAACAGGATTGCAAAAACAGACAATGTTCAATATTCATTGTTACTCAAACTTTAGTATCTATTCAAAGGGAGAGGGTACGGGTGAGCAGGGGATGATTAACGCTTTTAAATATATTGACATTAGGGTTAGTTAATCTTTTTTGTATTAAGAGACAGGAGGTAAAGTCAGTTAATGGATTGTGATTTGGGCCCATTTGTCTTGTATTGCTATCTTATAGCTCAACCAATATTCCCGAACAATGGGAGTCCTGGAGAAGGCACAAATATCTGCTCCGTCAGGACAAATATAAAACTAAATTTTATGCCTCAGAAAAAAAGAGACTTTTTACAGATATTTGCATAAACTACAGTGTATTTAAGTGTATATAACCCCAGTTTAGGTTTAGGTGTTATTGTTCCCTTAAACAAAGGTACAAGGTCAAAATTCATTGGAACCACTAGGCTTATCTGGCCATACTGAAGTGCTAGGTCTCCTTAAATAAATAAATACATAAATATAAATTATTAAAAAACTTTGTTTTATTTAGCAGGAAGTGGAAGAGGAAGCATCATATGACAAACAAACTTTGTCCGAAGCCAAACACACCCAGGAGAGGCAGTAAGGAGGAGTTATACATATCCGCTCCATATTGCTTGTCCCATTGGTGTAAGTTTAGAATGTGGTTTTCACAGGAGTTGCCAGGGGGTGTAAACCACCCGCCCACTATTATGAAGTTCTCTGCAAGACTTCACCCTCCATCACATTACACACCTCCTCTGTCTACACCCTCCCATTCTCCACTTATACTTATTCACCCTACACCACATTACACACCTTCTCCCTCTACACCCTCCCTCCCCTTCGCCTACTTGACTCACCCTCCCTCTTTGCCTCAATGCCTAACCCTGCACTTTGCTGCCTCAACCCCTCTATAATCTCTGCTGCAATGGCTTTCACCTTCTACACTGTTCACTCTCACTGGCCTGTCGATTCCTCTTCATCTCAGCCCTCTCCCTTTTGCCTTTCTCTACATCCTGCCCACAATTATAACTTACACTCAGGCAATGCAGTGTCCAGTTTGCTAGTATTATATATTTAGCTGAAAAATATTTTTAATTCAAAAAAGTTCACTGCTCCAACAACCCTTTGAGTGTCAGAGAGTTATCCATTCCATTGCAAAGCAACGTGTTGTATACTTCTCTGCCACTTTTTAAACCTGCTTGGGAGGTTGATTTAACCCCTTGGTGACAGGAGCTTTTCTACACTAGAGTAAAAGAACAATTTTGGCCGGTTTAGCTTGCTTTTGTTCAACCATATTTTCCCTCTAATTCATTAAGTATACTCACACATTACATACCTTTATTAAGGAGAAATGAGGTTGTCTTTTGATGTTGCATTTATATGTATAACCCACTCTGGCACTCAAAGGGTAAAGTGGATACTGTCCCTGTAAGACAAAAATCCCTATGTCCCTCTTTCCCACCCCAGTGTCCTGTTCTGTGTGTATATAAGTGTATCACATTGCTCCACAGCAATAAAACTCACATTAATGCATTCAGTATATATATTGATACATTATTCTGTGTAAATAAAATACTTTGGTCTTGCTCTAAATCATTTATTCAGTTACACAATTAGGGGTGAATATGTCATGGACTTTGTTTAAAGATCTTCTCACCAGACAGTCCTGCTCCAAGTACAACAAAAATGCCCCATCTTTGGCCATTTGAGGCACTGAGTTCTCTGCTTCTGTCTTTCTCACGATCACAGTGAGGAAGACAGAGGCAGAGAACAGTGATAAAGGAAATGTTTACACACACATTGCATTTGTCATGTTGCTCCATTGCCACATGTGATCACTGTAGCAGCAAATACGTGTGCCGAGCCACCAGGAACAGCTAGAGCTGAATGCTCCAGTCCGGGAGCAGTCAGTTACAGCCTCACCACAATGATCACAGCTCTCCCTGAGCCGTCCTGCAATAATTACCCCATGACGTGCCAGCAGAGGCGTAACTAGAAGCCACCGGGCCCTGGTGCAAAAATTGCCATGGCCCCTCCTTACAACATTGCCCCACCATTGGCCATCTCCACATTGCCCCCATTGGCCACCTCCCATGGCCACCTCCACATTGCCCCCATTGGCCACCTCCACATTGCTCCCAGTGTCCACCTCCACATTGACCCCCAATCATTTGTTCACCTCCACTATGCCCCTATTGACCCCCATTGTCCATCTGCTACCTCCCTGCTGGTCCAGCGGCATGGCAGAAGAGGTCTGTTCCTCCTTCTGCACAGACCTCTATTACCAGCTGGAGCTCCCGCAAGTTCCTCTCTCTAGTAATGCAGAGCACTGGGAGATGATGTCATCTCCCAGCACTCTGCATTACTAGAGTGCTGAAGACAGAGAGGGAGCTCAGCTGCTAATAGAGGTCTGTGCCGAAGAAGGCACAGACCTCAGCTTGTTGCTGGTGCCGGGAGGGGGGGGGGGGTCAGAGGGGTACTGTTACACCACTGCTTGCCAGGACCATCATGTCTTCTCAATGGAAAGAACTTTGTGACATCTTGACATCTCACTCTTCCCTTGATAATCCTAGAAGAAAAAGTGACAAGTATATGTACTTCCCCAGATTTTATTTAATTGGGAAATACATTGAAAATTTCAGAGGAACATTAATCATATATTATTAATAACTGACCTAGACTAGCTACATTCATCTAGCTCCCCAAGATATATAAATCTTTTTCAAATCCCCCCAGGTGCCCAATCATTATTTTTTAGTACAAACATAATGTTTTTCAACTGAGGTAGCAGATCTCAGAAAGGATTAAAGAGAAGAATAGCATACACAACAGGCTTCTGTGGATTTTGCAAATTAAATACTGTACAACCCATGTGGCTTAATGAAGAATTAAATCTAAGTTAAGGAAGACTAATTATGCTTCTTTATCGTTTCCAGGCAGTAAACTTACGAGGTTTGGAGGCTTTTTGTTCCACTATATGATTGCACTGTTTTTTATTCCTATGCTCCATTTGAAATACATCACTGTATGATATATTACGGCATATATACATATGTATGTAAATATGTATCTTAATAATATGCACTTATTTATCCTCACATCTTTTCACTGCCATGAGCAATTGATGCACTTCATGGACACTATCACTATGTCTCCCTGCCAGTAGATGGCGACATAACACCACGTTTGGTTTTTGGATCCAGAATGCTTGTTGTGAAATGCATTTATTTATTAAGACTACTTTAGTAATGGTCACTATACATCTGAAGTTGGAAGGGCAAGTCCTGCCCAAAATCTTGTGTTCTTTAACTCTTGAGTGCCAGAATGGTATGCTTGCGTACCCCTCTGGCACTCAAAGGGTTGATCCTTTGAATGCCAAAGGAGTATGCAATGCATTTAAATGTAATGTGTACCTCTCGGATACTCAAATGGTAAAAACATATGTCTCTTTTTTTGTTCTGTTTGGATACTTGCCTTTGTACATTAAAGTAGCAGTAAACCTTTTATATGTGCTTTTCCAGCTGAGTAAAACAAGGATGCTACCATTATGCACAGCTGTTAAAAAACTGTTACACTTTCTGGAAACAGAGATCCAGGTAGCTCGCCATTCCTGTATCCCTCACAGATGTACAAGAAGTAACATTTCTATTGAGGAATGAATCTATCCCATTTAGTGATATCCTCTTTTGTGTTAGGAAATATGGTACTGTTGTTAGTGACCCAGTTAAGATTCCAGATGAGGATCTCACCTGGACAGGAAGTTGGTGGATGCAGGTGAAACTCATATAAGTGAATAATGTGACCCAGGACCTGCCAAATTCCTTATTGGCCATGACCAGGCCAACTTCTTTTATCTAGGCAGCTCAAGGCTTTCCAGAAGTATAGTTGTTTTTAGGCATCTTATTTCATGTGATATTCAGAAGTGTGGGTTATGTAATGACATTGGACATTTGAGAGGTGACTGTAATAAGATCAGGTGTATTCTTTGTGGCTATGTTGGGCATGCCTATAGCTGGTGCCCAAACGTATGGCATAATACTGAAGCGTTGTTTCAGCTTCAAGATTTGGAGAATCCTTAGCACCATGCCAGGATAGCCCCTTTTGTGGGCCCCCTCCTTTTACTAAGTCCATGGTAGCCTCCTCTTTGAACCCAGCTGAGAGCCTGGCCTCTACTTCTTCAGATAAGTTCCAGGGCTTGATCCACTGAAGTATGGTAAAACAGCTGGTAAGGCAAAAACCATTACTGAACATTAGCCATGTTTGTGTAGCACAGCTATGCAATAAGCTGTCTACCAGAATGGTCAACGCGCGTAGAACAAACAAATAAATGTAGCCTTATAATGCACAATACACTAACTTCAAAGGAAGCAAGCTAACTGTTAATGTTATATAGTGATGCTAAACAATGACAAAACAAGTTTCAAACCACAGCCAATCACAATGCACTAAAGTAACAAGTACATTCAAATAAATCTTTATAAACCCCAAAATAACTGGCACACACTCCGAGTGTTTGGAGTTTCTCAGAGATACAGCACAGGGCCAAGGAGTGAGGATAGACATAATGACAGAAAGAGAGTAGCATACATTGGACAGAGGTAAACTTGGGGAGTGGAACTATTTGCTTTTAATATATACACATAATACACTTTGGCACATTTTGCATACATTGCATTCACACACAAGAGTACACCTCCTTCACATAAGATCATGTCAGTGGTGTGACACAGGGATCACACTCTGCGAACACACATCTCAATGGAACACAAACATATCCTTCAATGCAACCAGTGTGCATCCCCTAGAGTATGCATTCATAAGGGGTGTGTTTGTGGGTAGTGGAGGCATCTTAGGGGACTCCTGGGATGCCAGTGAGACACTAAGTGCATCACACAAATGTGCCTTGTGTAACTGCCTTGCATTCCAAACTCCAGGCTGGTTGATCATATGCAAGATCCATATGTTGTTCTGATGGAAGAACTGGTCAGACTTCAATGCTGAACTATCTTCATGATGGTTTCCTTCTCAGTTCCACTGTGAGGAGGAGATGCACATCATGACTGTCCATGTGTGACATGTGTGCATGTGTGCACATGTGACATGTGTGCATTTCAGAAGATGTCCCTTTGGGTTGGAACAACATATGGATGTTGTGCAGTTCCTCAACCCCTTGTTCTTCATGGTGTGGATGGACTCTGATACAGCAACATTGTGTCAGGGCAAACACATAGCAATGGCTCACTGGGGCTTGGTCATATCTCTCCTTTCTTCCATTGTGTGGGAAGAGATGTGCCTTCATCAGGTCCTACCATTTGACTCATGTCAGTGACATGACATTATGCCATATGGTTTTAACATAAGTAGAAATATGAAGCAGCCAGAGGAGAACTATATGGAAGTGTAGTCAGTGTTTCACCAGTGTAATTTAGACATTCCTCTGTTCCATGATGGGTCATGCCATGGTCCCTGTAGGAACGAATGACATGAGTTGAAACTGCACTGCATAACTCTCTGGTACTCAAAGGTTTAACCATCATTATCCTATGAACCCACTAACCTCCAGAGGGGTATACAACCCATAGCCTCGCAATGGGTTGTATACCCCTCTGGAAATTATAGGGTTAAGAACGAGAGAATGCTAAAAAGCCATATGAAAGTGTGTATATGTGACACCATACCAATATCTAACGTAGTAAATGAACTAACCCCATGAAGCAGAACCTGGTGTCTGGTGCAGGCCCATTGCCATTGTGACACACACACAGACACACACATGTGAATCTCGGTCATCCTATGGAGTGAAACATATCATTATATATTGTGTGAGTGTGTTTGCACATATTCCCCATGCCTAAACATGATCATACATGCATTGTGTTTGATTCATGTATTATATTCACAAGGTGTTTGTGGATTTGTAAAAGGTGTGAGGAGCCATAGTTTGCAGCCATATCCTGCATCCCCTGTGGAAGAAAAGTTACATCATGACACATGGTCCACATGGTTATGTTATGTGACATGCATCACATACGTCTTGTGTGTCATGGCCATGTTAAGCTGGGTTTTCAGTAATTGTGTGCATGCCCCTGTGGATGTGGTGTTATGTAGTTTGTTGACTCAACCAAAAGCCATCCTCCTGTATAGGTTACATTCTTAAAGTCCCGGTAGACGGAGGAGTGTCTGATGATGTAGGAGTTGTGACAACTGCCAGGATATGAAGCACAAACATGGGAGATCCTCATGTTGCCATCACGCGTACCATCTGTGCATTGATGGAGTAGAAATGCTTGCAGTTGTTGTGGACATGTACCTCATGCAGGAGCTCTTATGCACACATGTGTGCAGTCTATAGCCCCCATGACTCTGGATATGCCTCCCCTTGTGTACAATTCCTGCTTGAGATGTGCCCACTTCATCTGGATGGAAGTGAAGTAGATGTATCTCCTGGCCTTCTTCTTCAGGACTGCCAACACCTGCCTCAACACCCTGGAACATGTTGCCTGGGACATTGCAGATACATATAGCTCTGTGAACTGCAAGGATCCAGTTGCCATGAAATGTATCACACACAGCAGATTCTGCATACTGGATAGGGCATGGCTGGTGCTGAATATGGAATCAACGCCATTTTTAATCCCCTCATGGGGGTCAATGATGCTGCGCAATGGCAATCCATAGCAGTCTATCACTTCCGTGTCCATCATTGTGCGGAATACTCTGGGTCTTTACAGCCATCTGTCATCCCTGTGCTTCTCCACGTGTCCCTGTGGCAGGTGTGGGAGCTGTGGGAGATCCAGTTGTGGCAGCTGTGGTGCTGCTGGCTGGCCTGGTCCTCCATGTGGGGATGGGTTTTTGTCTGGCTCACCAGATGGATCACTCACAGTTGCGACAGGTGGAAGATGTGCAGGTCTGCTTGGGGGGTCCTGGGGTCCATAGCCCTTGCCTGCCGTCTTCTCCGATGTCTTTTCAGGTCTTGCAATGCTCGTAATCGCTCTCTGAGTGGTCTCACTGTAAACATGCCAAGTCTATGGATGGTGACATGTGGTTCCTTGGCATTGCAGAGGTTAATTTTGCCTTTGCTGTCATTGTGCTATGTGCTAACTTTTTTGTGAGCTGTTTGTTCCCTGCTTTGGTTTGTTCAACAGGGTTTTTTAACTGTTGTGTGCTGTACTCCAAAACAAATGTTGCCGCAGGATTACCATGAGTTAATGTATCTGTTTATCGTGAGTTGGCACTCACCCCACATAAATTAATCGCTCATGGGTACAGCTGTTCCTTTGTTCTTAATGGGCAAAATATTACCGCCCATTGTCATTTTTTATCGCATGTTAGCAATTCATAGCGTGGGTTATTGGATGGCTTACTGTGCTTGCAAAACTACAGTTGGCTATTTTTTTTTAATTTAAGGGTAGATATTGGATCGAGCCCCCAGTGTGTAGACCTGTTCCCTTGGGTTTGAGGTGACAAGAGTTTAGGGCTATGACAGCATGAACTAAACACAGATGTCCAAGAAGGGTCCAGGACAGGTATCTGTTCCATCCAAGATATGTCCTCTTCCTTCCGGTAAAGGCATTCTTTGTAAATCTCACAGGTAGTATTCCTCTGCTGGTCCTAGTTATTTGAAGGACTCCCAAGGTGTTTACCTTTCCCTTCTTCTTATAACGTTTTCTAATTGTAATTCATCTCTTTATAGCATACTTGAGGGTCTGGGATTAATTTGAATTGGGTATTAATCAAGAAGGGAATCTGAAATTGATTACATTACATTGATTACATTAAAATGTAATGATCCTCCAACCTCTTGGCCTCTTTGCAAGGAGGTATGGCTCTAATGGAGAAGAGGAAGAAAGTTCAAGGAAAACTAAAAGGGAGGTGGAAACTCCCTAAATATCAGCTGTGTTTTTTCACAACTTTTCATTTTACTACTCAGTGTGTGCAGTCTGTGGTCACAGCAGGCAAAGTTTACGGTGCTTGAGTTCCTTTCTAAACCAAATGCCAATGTTATTTTTCTTTAGGAGAACCAGCTGAAAATATTAAAGTGATCTTCATCTGGCAAAAAGAGAATGGTGACTTAATTTTGGTTCTTAGCCTAAAAGCCTCAGGAAGGAATAGCTATGCTTTTTTATTGACCCATATTATTTTCAAATATGTGGTTGAGGTAAGGGGTCAGTGTGTGGTCTTGGATGTCTCATTGAATGGACAATCTCTTCAGCTTATAAATACCTATGGACCTCATTCTAAATGGAAGAGAAAATTAGTATTTAGTCAAATTAAACCTTTGCTTTTTACATCCCAGCAAGTTGTCTTTGGTGGTGATTTTAACACCAACACTAGGTCTAAAGATAAGGAAGGTTCCAGATATGATAGTACTTTTTTAAATTGTATGTGTATGGATGCCTGTCTGGTCAGTGTTTATATTTAACAGCTTTCACACTGTACTGGATACACCTTCTTAGGTGTAGTTGGCAGAGTAGGATGGATATTTTTGGTACCCATTCTGATAGCCCGGCGCCTCCTTTCTACTGGTATCAATTGTTGATGTTTTCTCTTAGAGAGGAAAGGGTGTATATGTTCTTTAGCTTTAAATCTTTTTTTGTGATATAGTAGATTCTTGTGTTCACTGAATCTCTCTTCTGATACCCTCTTCACCAAATTATTTACACATGTAGGTGATTTATATTCACCAGACTACATATTTGGAAAATTAATACTAGGGCTCTTGGATAATTTGTTTTGCATTCTTTATTCTTTAATAACAAATTTGAGTGGTAGTGTTGGATTATATCTTTAAACTGCCCACACGGTCATGCACTTTTAAACATAGATATTCTTGAACAAGTCTAAAAATTTCATAATTTAACTTACATATTTTGTCTCCAAGAAGAAGTTGCATCATCTGGTATTGGAGAGGGGTTATCCAAGTGAAATATCTAAAGTCAAATCTCTGAAGAAAGAGGACCAATATGAGAGACTTTCTTATTTGATTCATGAGAGGGATTATGGGGTTTAACACTCACCTGATCCATATCTGAACTGCACATAGAAGACTGTAATCAAAATGACTTATGGCCTTCATGATCTTTCATGGCCTTGTGGAGGTCTTTAATGAATATCTGGAAGGGTGTCTACTCCCTCTTTTCATTAAGCAGTTTACCCTTATTCTTTTGTCAGAGGGATTAGATTATATAGCTATAAAGTACTGGCAATCTATTGCCCTTCTCAATGATGATGATAGAAAAATGTTGGCAGATATCTTATTTGGTTGTCTGGTGTCTTTTACCAGCTACCTTCTTTCCCCCTCCCAATATTCTCCTGTCAGAGGTCGTAGTATCTTTTTTGCAGTCATTCAAATCTGGGTGGCCCATGAGTGTCTTTGGTCAGGTTGCCACTTAGATCTCTGTTATATTTGTTTGCAATTGGTCCTTTTCTTTGAAAGGTTGATGGTAGCACATTGAGTTCTGTTCCTCAGGTTCTGGGATGTCCTTTGAAGGTCATCACCTATGCAGATCATGTCACCATTGTGGTTTCTTCTGCTAGGGAAGCAGTGGTGTTGGCGGATATCCTACATCACTATTTGGTGGTGTCTGGGTCAACCATCCACTGAGACAAGAGAAATGGTTGCTGGTTAGGGAAAGAGAGGGAACAATTTCTCCTTCTCGATGTTTCACTGAGGCCCATATCCAAACCAAACTCTTCGGCATTAAATTTGGCAAGGTTATTTCACTTCTTTGAACTAGAAAGAGAGACTGACCATTGGGGCAGTGGAAAAAGTGGCAACTGACCTTATCAGAAACTTTCTGGTACCATTTTTTATTTATGTCAGGAATATCTGTCTTTTGCCACCTTTTTTGGTCTATGGTCTACTTTTCAGATTTAGTAGGATCTATGGTCTACTTTTCTGATTTAGGGATAGATTTAAAGGCAGCCGTTAGCAAAAAAAAAAAAAAAAAAGCACTACCAGGTGTGTTAAGTTGTATTTAGCAATTTAAAGATCTGTCTAAAGAACAGGTAATGGCTCCTTACGGCCGACACACTTACGTGCATTGAGAGGTATGGAACAAGAATCTCCAGAGCCATTTAAAGGCTAGCGGTACTGTTAACCTCTGAAAAAAAGATACACTTAACGGACAAAAGTTCAGAGCCAGTTTTCTTAGCCGTTAGACACTTAACAGGCAAAAAAAAAATACCTGTTACATAGGAAAACACACAAAATACTTACCGCACAAGCACGTAAGTGGAAAAATTAACCCGTGCAATGCGAAAAGAACACAAAAACTTGGACAGGCACCACAAATAACTCACACACAACAACAAGCAATACCACAGGGACAAAAACTTCCAAAAAAACACCAACACAGAATGGCACGGAACAATGGGGGTTATTACACAACACGGACACCTGCCAATACAAAACAAGCTCACCAATGCAACATCACCATAAGATCCAGACGCAACCTGCACCCCACAACTTCACACCCGCAACTGGCAGAGACACAGCAATCACAACACACCACATCTTAAAACACACAAACACCTGCAAACATTTACCTGAACAATAAACAACTTCTCATTGGTCAGCATTTACCTCATCACCACACCTACACAGTGCCCTAACATGTACTTAAAGGGATAGTAATACTTCGTTTTAACTTTATTTTATTTTGTAGGCATTAAAAAAACATGAAGAATGATATAAGTCTTATCTCTCAAACCTTTATGGTTTATGAGATATTCACAAGCAAAGTTCCCCTCCCCGCCCCTTTTTCCTAGTGTAAGCCATCTCTTCTCAAATGTGAGTCTGGTTGTATGACAGGACAGATAACAGAAGGGGACAATTTTCTTTGTATGAAAACAATGAAAGCCCTTCCCCCCTTGACAAGTTTTTCAGCTTTTTCCATTATCTTAATTGAAGATTGTCCCTCTCTGCAGTCTACCTGGGCATCTCCCTTCTGATCTGGTTGAACAGGGAAGGGATACTTTGTTTGTGAATATCTCTTAAACCATAAAGGTTTCAGAGATAAGACTTATATCATTCTTCATGTTTTTTTAATGCCTACAAAATAAAATAAAGTTAAAACGAAGTATTACTATCCCTTTAAAGGGACAACTCACCACATTAACTTGTGGCTTGTTTTCCACTCAGGGAGAGAGATAGAGAGAGAACAATAAGTATGTTGGGATTCTGTAAGCGGTTGCTTACCTTAGCCAGCCGCCAGACTCAGTGGGCGGCCGGTCTCTGCGTCCTCGCAGGTTTCCGGGTTTGTTGGGAGGACCGGTGCGCACTGGTGTTCTTCCAGGCGACCGGCCTCCTTGCTGCTCCACCTAGCGGCTCCAGCTGCATCTGTGCTCAGGCGTGCGTCTCAGGGATTCCCTGGTGACATTGTGACCCAGCTTCTTAAAGGGACAGTACATTTAGTGCTCCACCTCTTGGTGGTGGAGCAATTAGTTTATAATCTGCCTGGACACCACTTCAGTAGCCCTGTCGTGGTGTTACAGTGCAGTTGTAGTTTGTTTGAGCTTGGTGTATGATCCTTGGCTTGTCTTCCTAGATATCCCGGTGTCCAGTGTTGTGGCTTGTCTGACTACCCACTTGGTACTGGACCTTCGGCTCTGGCTGACTACCCACTCTGGTACTCACCCCTGGCTTGTCTGACTACCTGCTTGGTTTTGACCATTGGCTCTGGCTGACTACCCACTCTGATTCTGACCTCTGGCTTGTCTGACTACCCACTTGGTATTGACCATCGGCTCTGACTGACTATCCGCTCTGATACTGACCTCTGGCTTGTCTGACTACCCGCTTGGTTTTGACCATCGGCTCTGGCTGACTTTCTCTGGTTCTCAACGGTTGCCTATATCTTCTGATACTTACTGTAGGCCTAAGTCAGTCCATTTATTAATTGGTTGCCTTTATCACTTGATACTACATCAGTATACTATCTATTTCTGGGTCCTAGCCCCAACATTACTACATCAGTATACTATCTATTTCTGGGTCCTAGCCCCAGCATCATTGCTTAGGCTTGCAGGTGCAATCTACTATTTCTGGTAGTAGTAATTGCTCCCCGCTTAGCTCTCTATCTCTACCGGAGTGTATATTGATTTTTACCTATATTATTGTTCAATAAAGGTGGTGTTTCTAATTACTGTTCCATTTCCTGTTTCCTCCTTGGGTTCTGTAACAAGTGCTTTTGGGCTCTTCCTGTCTACCTTCTGGCCTATTTTGCTCAGGGGTTGAAAGCTTTGAGACAGTGGAATTTAGCAAGGTCAAGGTCAGTTTACTCTATAGTTGTAGTTTGAATCTGAGATTTCTGTGCTCTCATTTTCAGATTTCACTGGTTCTGAGGATTTCCCTAATGATATCATGAAAATTGTTTTGGGCAACATCAATTCAGAGAGGGTTCCATCTAAATTTAGGGATATTTTCCTTCCAAGTCAAGCGCTATGTTTGAGGGAAAAATTAAGTATAAGTATAGCAATGATCATGGTTGTCCACATATGAATTGTTCTGGGAGGATGAAGACTATGGATCACTTTCTGCTTGAGTTCCCCTTTAACATAGGTGCTTAAAATGGTTTCAAGTGGAATACCTTGCTTCAGGTCTTGCTTATTCTATACTTCACTATCCTTCCATCTTCTCCCTTCTGATTATCAGGATGGTTAATGTGATCAAGAATAATAATGTGGTGTCTATTCACCCAGAAATGTAATAAATAAATAAATAAATAATTAACACCTGGTCCATAGCCTCCATATTAATGAAATAAATGCCCTAGGAAAGGACCCAGGACCTCTACTCCCCATGAATGGAGGCTAACGTATGTGTGGGTGAGTATGAAAAGATATAATACTTAGGTTGATGACCTGCAGTGTGGGTGATGCCTTTTGTAAAGGTTTCCATACTCTGATTGTCTTGGAGTCTGGGAGAAAGGGATACACATGGCAGGTTGCATGCCCCTAGAGTAACCAAAGCCTTCTAGACAATCAGAGGCTAGGAGGAAGGGATGTGTAATACATGACCCCTTCCTCTTAGCCAATTAACTATAAACTCTTCAGGAAAAAATAAAAAGTCTCACAGTTCTTCTCAGGTTAAACATCTTAAAACCTCCACCACTATTGTAGCACTGGTCAGGCACCCATCATGCCAGTGGCACTAAAAAAATAGAAACAAGACATTTCTGTGCTTTAATGTATTTAAATGTGCTTATTTTGTAGTATATGTTTTTATCTATGATGAAGCAAGAATCTCATGAAACTGTAGGGTAATCTCTCTTTGACCCCAACGTATATCGATAATAGTATTATGGAATTATAAGGTTGTTTATTCTTGCAATGCTGAAATTCCTTGTTTTTGCATAAACGTGATACTATCTTCCTGTACATACAGGTCCTGGGTTATGTGGAGTGATTTTCCCAGCCTTACAGTTTATCATTAGAAATCTCTCTCCACTTTCTTTCTCTCTTTCTTCAGATTAATAACCAGTCTAATGTTAAACTACTCAATTACAGTGTGTTTCAATTTTTCATAGCTTGTAATGTAAAACTTCACCCTTTCGGTCTTTTTGCTGAGAATTGTGAAGTACTTCAATGACTCCAATAAGTTTAAAATGTTTTTACAGGTGTTTTACAGTAGGAAAAATGGATAGACTAGATGGGCCAAATGGTTCTTATCTGCCAAATCCAATTCTCTGTGTCTGTGTGTAGTGGTTGAATTGATCTGAGAAAATGATCACATTTTTCTTATTCGTAGTAAAATATATATAATATAATTCCTATTATTTTCCTTTTATTTCTTTTCCATTTGCTTTCATGTGCCAGAAGATTAGGGATAATAATACTTCGTTTTATCTTTATTTTATTTTGTAGGCATTAAAAAAACATGAAGAACGATATAAGTCTTATCTCTCAAACCTTTCTGGTTTAAGAGATATTCACAAGCAAAGTTTCCCCTCCCGCCCCTTTTACCTAGTGTAAGCAATCTCTTCTCAGATGTGGAATGCAGTCCATAGACTAGACAGATAACAGCAGGGGACAATCTTCTTCCTTTGAGAACAATGAAAGCCCTGCCCCCCTTGACAAGCTTTTCAGGTTTTTCCCTTATCTTAATTGAAGATTGTCCCTCTCTGCAGTCTACCTGGGCACCTTCCTTCTGATCTGGCTGAGCAGTGTTACATCAGAAAAAGGGGCGGGAGGGGGATACTTTGTCATTGAACTACTCTTGAACTACAACTCTGACAGAATTGAAATAACACTCTCCAAAGTCCAAATACTATGATGATTAATTAGAGCTGCTTTTATTATGAAACATTACTATCCCTTAAAATGGATTGGAGCGACTTTAGTGTTGTATGTGTCAAGTTTCGGGCTTTCCTACTTTTTCTTGTCCTGGCATGATTTTATATTTTTTCTTTAACTTTCCTTTACATTTCCAGTTCCTGCTTGTTTTGTATGTGTCGAAAACCTCGTTTTTCCTGACTGAATGAACTCTGTTGACACTGTTCAAGTTATATTCCAGTCTCTACCTTGACTAGTTTCTGGAGTTCTTGGGATTTACTGAGCTTCTAGCAATTGCTCCTCTTGTATCCAGATCTGTTTTCTCTTGATTGATCAGAAACAACATTCCTTCTAAGGTGAGCAACCAGTTCTAAAGGAGTGACTAAAACTGGGCTGGGTGGCATAGTGCATGTGATATTCTATTTGTGTAAATATTTGACTTTTACTGTAAAATTTTCTAGGATATACTTAAAAATGAGAGAAATCTCAATGTATTTTTCCTAATAAAACATTTTATAAATACATACATTCAAATGCAGACCTCTTTCAGTATTGGTTTGCTCAATTTTACTCATTTTAGAGAGAAGGGTGATCATAAGCCCTGTTGTACAACTCCAAGCCAGCTACTTTAACCAGAGGCGTAACTAGAAGCCTCTGGGCCCTGGTGCAAGAAGTACCATGTCCCCCCCAACCACATTGGCCCCCCCAAACACATTAGCCCCCTCCATATTGCCCCCAATCTCCACAATGCCCCTGAATCTCCACAATGCCCCACAATATCCACAATGCCCTTCAATCTCCTACCTTCCTGGAGCTTCCGAGTGGTCCTCTTCAATAATGCAAAGTGCTGGGAGTTTATGTCATCTCCCAGTGGTCTGCATTACTAGAGCACCGGAGGGAGATTGTGGGCACCAGGTGCAGGGGGCAGATGGGCCCCTGATGTGACGGGCCCAGTCTCAGGTGCGACCCCTGCAACACTGCCCCTTACTGTAACGTGTATCCTATGTGTTCTGTGGTGTAAGGCTTTGTTCTGGTTGTTAGCAGTGTCTGCTCAGTGTCTGCAGCCTTACTCCATTCACTTATACAGTGAGGCCCTATTGAAGAAGATCTACTATAATCTCTTGTCTGGACTGTCTGCAGATAAATGGCTGTTTCTTGCTCCTTGATCTTGCAGAGATCTATATTTTTAGCAGTCTCTGTTGCTTATTGGCATAGCAGCATTGTGCCTTTTTTGTTCTCAGCGGCATGGTTGAAGACAATCAGCATTTGTATTTTAGTATCTTACTGCTAATCAGTTTACTCTTAATATATTTATAAAAGACCTTGCAGATTACACTAAATTGTTCATGGTAATACATTAAGTCAGATGTCAGAGGGATTTACATAAAACGGCAGATTTGGCAAACAAATGGAATATGAAATTTAATGTTGGAAAGTGTAAAGTCATGCATTTGGGAAGAAGAAATCCCAGTGCTACTTATGAACTTAAAAGTGATTCATTTGGGATGAACAAATCATAATGCTACTGAAGAGCTTAATGGAATCATTCTAGAAGAATCATTGCTAGAGAAAGATCTGGGAGTCCTTGTAAACTGTTTGGAAACAGTGATCAGTGTCAAACAGCAGTAGCAAAAGCAAATATAGTAGTGTGCAGTTTTGTGCACTATTTCTGAAAAAGTATATCCTAGAACTAGAGAGAGTACATAGAAGAGCCACAAAATTAATTAGCGGAATGTAGGCCAACTTGGTTTATTTATTAACTTGATAGGCTCATGTCTTTTTTCAAGCCAATTTACTAATTTAAATGCAAGAATTATACTTCCTTGCTGGTTGAGCGCTACGTGTCTCAGATCCTCTGAACAATTATGCAAATAATAATAAATATATCAGTAATAAAAACAATAATAAAACACTGCATAGAACAAATAAAAATAAGATAGGGTAGTTCTAGAGGGAAATTTTCACTGATAATAGACTGGGTGAGAGTTCAGATATGGTAACAAAAGAAATTTAGTTCACCATGAATAAAAAAGTACCATTTGGTAATGTGGATTAGTAATGATTATGATGGAGATGAAATGAAGATGAGATGATTGGTATTATGGATGAAATTCCAGTAAATGGAGGATGGAAAATCCATATGATTTTTACTACTTTGCTTGATAGTGCTGCAGGATGAGATTAGCAATGGCCTTATCCACTGTAGGCAATTGGCATCTAGAAAAGCTCAAAAACAGCACACATAACAGAAAAAGTATCTAAGTGTAGTATTTATTTAAAATATAAAAATATATAAAAGTAGGTAATACACTTACAATCACCCTTCTTGGGCTTTAAGCGTATCACTCGGGTCTTATGTTCCTGGTAGCCAACAAACTGCATCCTCTTGGTCCTCCTACAAGCCCAAATAGTTCCATATCTCCTGGTGATTCAAATAAAAATCCAGTGCTGATGGGAAAGAGTTTGCTGTGGAGATGTAATAAACAGCATCTTTTTGTAAGTTGGTAATACTGGATCGATATAATTGTCTCTGGTTGGTACTGTGGAGACAAGATGGCGTTTCCTAGGTGGGGAGGTGAGTTCAGTTCACCTTCGTCTGTAAGGAGAGAGACCAATGGGGTGGAGTGGGGAAACTCGCAGGGGGCATGAACTAGACCCGAGTAAGGGAACTGACCTGAAGTCAGAAAAGAACCCGAACGTTTTCGCAGACTGACTGTCTGCTTTGTCAAGGGCTTATGGGAAATGAGGGATGCATCTAGTCTATGGGATATTTCTACCTTTTAATAAGAAGTTCAAAGTTCACATAAATGAAGATCCTGAAAAGTTGGAAATTTTTGCTTCAGATAATGAATTGCGCTGTCAAAAGAGTAGTCAGACAGAGCCACAGGTCCGCACCAGACTGGGTGTCCACTACACAATGGGAGCAGGCAAAAGAGTAGTCAGGCAGAACCATAGGTCAGCATCAGAATGGATGGTCAGACAAGCCAGGTCATACACAGAGCCCAAGGGAACTGTATTGTACAAGAACGCAAGGGCAACTGAGTCAGGATTCAGTCAGCCCTTTAAACCCCTCCTCAGGAAATAGGTAGTAGGAGCAGCTCAGAGGTAGGAAGTAGGTAGAAGGAGACTACAGGAAGCAAACACATAAAACAGAGGCCTGCTGCATGATTGAAGCCTCGTGCCTGCAAATTATGTGGAAACCAAGGTAAGCTGTAACAGTACCCCCCTCAAAGCCCCCCTCCTCCGCGGAGCCGGCCGGGGTTTGTCAGAGAATCGAGCATGAAACCTGCGTACCAATACAGGAGCATGGATATCACTGGCAGGTATCCAGAATTGCTCCTCAGGACCATAGCCCTTCCAGTGAATAAAATATTGTAAGCACCTTCTACTCACATGGGAGTCCAGAATGTTCTGTACCTCATATTCCTCGTGATCTGCAACTCTCATGGGAGCTGGACGAACAGGAGCAGAGGTATACCGGTTGCAGACCAAGGGCTTCAACAATGACACGTGAAATACCTTGTGGATATGCATATTGGCAGGAAGATCAAGAGCATAAGCCACAGGGTTAATCTTGAGTATCACTTGGAAGGGACCAACAAAATGAGGAGCCAAAATATTGACTGGAACCTGGAGGTACAAGTTTCGGGAAGACAGCCACACTCTATCTCCCATCTGGAAGGTAGGTGCCGGCAGTCGCCTACAGTCCCCCTGCCTTTTCTGCCGATGTGCAGAACCATGTGGGTTATGCTGTAACCATGCCCATGAGGAACGGAGTGCCCTTAAATGCTCATCCAGAGCCAGAATCTCTTGTGCTTGGAAGGCCTTGGGTAGTGCAGAGGGTTGAAACCCATAATTGATCAGGAATGGTGAACTCCGTGAGGAGGAATTGACAGCACAATTCCGGGCAAACTCCACCCAGGGCAACAGGGTAGCCCAATTGTTGTGATGTCAGGAGATATAACAGCGAAGGAATTGCTCTAAGGCCTGGTTGGACCTTTCTGCTGCACCATTTGACGGAGGGTGGTAGGCGGAAGACAATGTCAGCTGAATTCCGATCTGAGCACAAAAGCACCTCCAAAACTGGGACAGAAATTGGCTTCCTCTATCTGACACAATAACCCTGGGTATGCTGTGTAATCGAAAGACCTCCTTTGCAAAAATCACTGCCAATTCCTGCGATGAAGGCAAGCCCTTGAGAGATACGAAATGTGTCATTTTCGAGAATTTGTCCACGATCATAAGTATCACCGTAAAGCCCATGGAACTAGGAAGTTCGACCATGAAATCTATAGATAAATGGGACCATGGACGGTCCCCATTAGCCACAGGCTGTAGCAAGCCGACTGGCAGGTTTTGAGGAGTCTTAGTCTGCGTACAGGTTGTGCAAGCAGCAGTAAAAACCATACAATCCGGTCTGAGACTTGGCCAACAGAAGACTCTAGACAATGACCAGATCAGTTGGTCCCGACCAATATGAACTGCAATTTTGGATGCATGGTACGTGTCCAACAGTTTAATACATAACTGAGCCGGGACAAAACACTTCCCGTCTAGCTTTCTGTCCGGAGCCGAGGCCTGGGCAACCAGGATCTCCTTTCCCAGGGTAGAAGTGATGCAAGTCCGTATGGTCGCAAGGATCCGATCAGCCGGAATAATCGTGGTCGGCGGAACCTCCCCTTTGGAGAGGCTGCAGAACTGGTGGGACAACACGTCCGCATTCACATTTTTGGAGTCCGGGAGGTAGGAGACCAGGAAATTGAATCGGGACAGGAATAGAGCCCATCTGGCTTGCCTAGCAAACACGTGTTTCACCTCTGTTAGGTAAATCAAATTTTTGGGAGATTTTCTAGGAGATGCTGCAACTCCTTCAGGGCCAAAATAATGGCCAACAATTCTCTGTCCCCGATTTGGTATACCATCTCAGCTTTGAACAACTTTTTCGAGAAATAGCCACATGGGTGTAGGGCTTCACCAGGAGCTGAGCGTTGAGACAATAAAGTGCCCACTCCAATCTCGGAAGCGTCCTCCTCCAGGATAAAGGGCAGGGAGGGATTTGGTGTACCAGAATTGGGGCTGAAGCAAATGCTGCCTTCAGTCTTTTGAACGCCATTATGGCTGTCTGGGACCACTCAATGGTCTTGGCACCTTTACCTGTCATGTCCGTCAGAGGATTGACAAAAGTGGAGAAATCTTTAATAATTTTCCAGTAATAATTTGCAAACCCTAGAAATCTCTGGATCGCTTTGAGTCCCACAGGACGAGGCCACTCCACTACTGTGGACAATTTCTGGGGATCCATAGCAAACCCAGATGCAGAGATAATATACCCCAGAAATGTAATTTGTGGTTTGTGGAACTCACACTTTGAGTTTACAGTACAGGTTGTTTTTAGTAGGCTCAAGACCTTGGATACATCCGACCGATGGGTCTCCAAGGAGGGGGAATGAATCAGGATGTCATCCAAGTACAAAGAGTTCTCTTAGCACGTCATTTATGGACTCTTGAAAGACAGCTGGGGCATTGCAGAGGCCAAATGGCATCACCAAATACTCATAATGCCCATTACGAGTATTAAAAGCTGTCATCCACTCGTGACCCTGCTTTATCCAAACCAAATTATAAGCAGCTCTTAGGTTGATCTGGAAGAACCTCAAAAACAGCGCATAAGACAAAGACAGACAGGGAAAAAAAAATCTAAGTGTAGTATTTATTACAAAAGAAATATATAAGAACAATTGATTGCACTTACAGGAGCCCTACTTGGGCTTATAGCGTATAACTGGTCCTGTTCCGTGTAGCCATCGAACTGTGTCCACTCGAAACACCCGCCTCCCAGATGTGCTCTCACCAGTCGGCTTAAGGATGGAAAGTTTGTATAATTCCAATAAATTAGCCTTATAGACGATGGAGAAGGTGATTTCTTCTTACTACGAACAGGAAACTCCAATGGTGTCTATGAATTCTGCCTCTGTTCAAGAGACATCATCATCAAGAGACATCATCTGTTCAAGAGCTCTTAGGTTGAGTCTTGTAAAAATCTTAGATCCTTTGACACAGTCAACGGGTTCGGTGATCAGGGGAATCGGATAAGCATTTTAAATCAATATTTTGTTAAGCCAGCGGAAATCAATACATGGATGTAGCTCGCCGTCATTCTTTTTAGCAAAAAAAAAAAAAAAATCCAGCCCCTGCTGGAGATGAGGACTTACTGATGATGCCTCTGGCCAGCGCATCAGAAACATACTCCTCTATGACTCTGTTTTCCTCTACTGACAAGGGATAGACACAGCCCCTAGGAGGTGATGTGCCAGACACAAGCTCCAGCGCACAATCGTATGGCCTGTGTGGTGGTAAGGCCATGGCCTGGCTTTTACTGAACACCTCCTTAAATGGTAAGTACTCCTCAGGTAATGCTGGAGAGGTAGCATTATTCAGTCTCACAGGACAGGAGAGAGAGATGATTCATAACACTGTGGGGACAAGGCCAAAATGTCGCACGTGTGCCAATCCATCCTAGGGTTGTGCCTTTGTAACCATGGAAACCCCAGCACGATGGCGTAATGTGGGGAGTTAATTACCTGAAACTTCAGGTTTTCGGTGTGAAGGGCTCCCACCTTCAGGGTTAACAGAGTGGTCTCCTGCGTAATGTGAGATGGTAGCAGGGGTCTACCATCAATAGCCTCCACGGCCAGTGGAGAAGAGCGGGACTGCAATGGAACCTCTTTACTGGCCACAAATTCTGCATCGATAAAGCAACCCTCAGCACCCATATTGAATAGTGCTGGGACAGAGACCGACTTGACCCCCCCAAGAGATGCACACCCTCAACATGGGCTTATCAGAAAATTTTCTGTGGACTGCGATATGCCGCCTAAGATCTGTCCCTGATAGGATCTTGGGTGTGAGCGTTCCCCCGTGCGCACTGGGCAGGACCTCAGCATATGTCCTGGTTTGCCACAGTATAGACATAGTCCTTCCCTCCTCCTGAAGGCCCTCTCCTCCTTTGAAAGTCGGGTAGCACCCACCTGCATAGGTTCGTCCCCCTCAGAGACAAGTCCAGGAGGCATGGGAGGTGAGGGAGGATAGGGTGGGCCACCATTATGAGGAAAAAGTCTGCCCAGAGCCCTCCCCAGGTGCTCCTTAAACGAGGGTCATTCTCTGAGTCTGTTATCTATAAGGATACAGAACAAAATTAAGTCATCCAGTACGTTAGGTAAATCATGGGGCGCAATTTCATCCTCCATGGAATCGTTAAGCCCCTGGAAAAAGGTGGCTACCAGGGCCTCGTTATTCCAGCCTTCCTCTGCTGCCCGAGTGCGAAACTCAATGGTGTACTCTGCCACAGTACGAGAGCCCTGGCGAATGGTCAATAGGTTCTTTGAAGCCAAGACCACGCGGCCTGGCTTGTCAAACACACTTTTGAACGACTTCACAAACTCTGTGAAGTTATGCACAATTGGTTTATCAGTCTCCCATAAAGGATTGCCGATGACAATGCCTTGCCCGTGATGAGAGAGAAAAGGAAGCTGACCTTACTGCGCTCAGTAGAAAAGGCATGTGGCACCATCTCCAAATATATGCAAATTTGATTGAGGAATCCACAACACGATTCTGGGTCTCCCCCATACCGCTGTGGGGGTTGAGTGGAACCAGACAACCTCTTGATCGTGCCTGCATCATGAGAGGTAAGAACCACCGGTGCTGAGGTTGGAGGGGGGGAGGCCACTGTTTGTGGGTTTAATTGTTTGAGATGCGCAGCGAGCTGCAACAAGGTCTGTAAGGCAAAAGACACCTGATCAATACGTTGTGTCTCCATCCTATCCAGGATGTTTGGAAAGCTGAATTACTATTACAGTCTGTATTCATGGCCCTTGCGTACTGTCACGGTTCCCAGGAATAAACCAGGAGTCACTACGGTAAAGTAAAACAAACTTTTATTAGAATAATACCAGTAATGCAGATAGACAGATAACACACACAGAGGGTGATCAAAGAGGCAAGCACTGTATCAGAAATAGCAGTCCACCAATAGATCCACCACACTGTCCGAGACTAGGCCTCAGCCCACTGGAGCCTCGAGGTAATTCAGAACGCCCAAAGAACTAACACTGACTCAGGCTGCAGTCAGTCCAGGAGTCTGATAGAGCTCCAGATCCGCAGTAGGATGGGTGTCAGTGGAGAGGGGACCAACACACGGCGGAAACAGACAGAGCCCCCTAGTCAGCATCAGAAAGATTAGTCAGACAAGCCGGGTCATACACGGAGTGGGTAGTCAGCCAGAGCCACAGGTTTTCAACAGATAGGATATCCACTGAAGTGCTGGTATGCTGGCAGTGCAGTGGACAGAGCCCCAAATCAACACCAGAGTAGGTAGTCAGACAAGCCAGGTTATACACGGAGCGGGTAGTCAGCCAGAGCCACAGGTTTGCATCAGAAAGGATGTCTAAGCCAAATTGGAATGCACAAGGAGAATGGTCAGACAGAGCCACAGGTCAACACCTGAATGGTTGGACAGACAGGCTGGGTCATACACAGTTCAGGTAGTCAGCCAGAGCCACAGGTCCGCACCAGATTGGGTGTCCACTACACAATGGGAGCAGGCAAAAGAGGGAGACAACGCACCGAATCCCACTTAGAATAGTAACATAGTAACATAGTAAATTAGGTTGAAAAAAGACACAAGTCCATCAAGTTCAACCTTCGCCTCATACCTCAGTAGGTGAGAATTTTATAGCTTTCCTGCTACCAATTAAATTAGTCTTTATCAGACCTTCCTGATCAGCCTACTGATAAACAGTATAACTCTGTATGTTCCCTTTTGAAAGAAATGTATCTAATCTTCTCTTAAATGTATCCATTGTATCTGCCATAACTACCTCCCTGGGCAATGAACTCCACAATTTGACAGACCTTACCGTAAAAAAACCCTTCCTCTGCTGAAGTTTAAACCTCCTTTCCTCTAATCTCAAGGGGTGTCCCCTGGTCACCTGATCAGGCCTTGGAATAAATAGCTCACCGCAGAGATCCTTGTATTGACCTCTCATATACTTGTACAATGTGATAAGGTCTCCTCTTAGTCGTCTTTTCTCTAGAGTAAATAAACCAAGTTTGTTTAGTCGTTCCTCATATGTCAAGTCCTCCATTCCCTTAATTAATTTTGTTGCTCTCCGCTGTACCCTCTCTAGTTCTAGTATAGCCTTTTTCAGAACCGGTGCCCAAAATTGCACTGCATACTCAAGGTGAGGTCTTACCAATGATTTGTATAATGGCAAAATAATGTTATCCACTCTTGCTTCAATACCTCTTTTTATGCAAGACAGGACTTTGTTTGCCTTTGCTACTGCTGTTTGACACTGGTCACTGTTTCCAAGTTTGTAATTGACAAGGATACCCAGGTCTTTTTCTAGCAACGAGTCACCTAAAATTATTCCATTAAGTTTATAAGTAGCCTTGGGATTGTGTCCTCCCAAATGCATGACTTTACACTTCCCCACATTAAACTTCATATTCCACATGTTTGCCCAATCTGACATTGTATGTAAGTCCCTCTGTAGAGAGAAAATATCCTGTTCTGAATTAATGACTTTGCATAATTTAGTATCATCTGCAAATATTGATATTTTGCTTTCTATATCTATTTCCAGGTCATTTATAAACATGTTAAAAAGCAGCGGACCCAATACTGAACCCTGAGGTACTCCACTCTCCACTTTAACTGTACTGGAGAATTTTCCATTTACAACCACACACTGTTCCCTATCCTTCAGCCAGTTTTGTATCCAATTGCAAAGGTTATCTCCTAGCCCCAGTTTCCTTATTTTATACACCAGCCTTCTGTGTGGTACTGTATCAAATGCCTTTGCAACGTCTAGATATACTACATCTACTGCCTTGCCATTGTCAAGGTTGCTGCTTACCTCCTCATAGAAGCTGAAAAGATTAGTTTGGCATGATCTATTCTTCATAAAACCATGTTGATTCGTGCTAATGATCTTATTTTTTGAGTTGTAATCCTGAATATAGTCCCTTATTATGCCTTCTAATAGTTTTCCCACTACAGAGGTTAAACTCACTGGTCTATAATTCCCATGTTCTGTTTTAGTTCCCTTCTTAAATAGAGGCACTTTAAGTATTATCATTTATAATGCAATACTTTCAGAATACACTTTCATTATTCTATTTCTTGATCTATATAGATATGTGGAGTTTTATATATAACATTCCACATTTCAGACTACCAACATAGATCTATTGACTACTTTGGGGCCCAGTATATCCAGTTACGTGTATTCCCTTATCCCCTTTGCTTTCCTTTCTTTTTTCATTTACGAGCTATATGAGTACTCTCTATGATCCCTTTCTCCTTCTAATTTAGTTTTGCATTCCAATCTAGGTTTTTCTTAGACACATTCCTAGCCACATGATACATTGTAATCATTACAATTCAAATTACACATGGTTGACAGCTCCTCAAATAGAACTTAGGCCACTGGCATCAGATTCAATTTACTTGGAGTTCCTAAGGAAGGGGCGTTTGTAACCCCCAATCGCGTCAAATTGAACCAAGCAAACTATTTTATTTTTATTTTACATCCTATGAATTATTAGTAACCACAGCTGATAAAGTGCCCATCACTAATACTGATCTAGCAACACATCCAGCAACTATTCTACATCAAAGAGCCTGTCTCCAAGGCATTGCACAGCATACTGGACAGGACAAGTTACAAGGAGACCTGCAGCACAGAGGATCGGAGAACACAGAGGTGATCCTGAGCAAAGACCACCCGATATGCAATTACCAAAGAAGGCTTCTGGTAAGCAGCTTTGAACTACCGGGTGTGTCTATATACCTCAACGTAGCAATCTTAGTATTTGATGTCCTGGTCCGTCTTCTGGTTGAAGCTTGAGGAGCGCATACCCAAAAACTAGTGGGTTTTGACGCTCCGATAGGCAGCACTGCCTTTAGGTTATTCCAACACTTGGAACTACAATCGGATATTGTGTGCTATGCATTGTATACACCAAAATTGGTACATAATATTATTGTGTGCATACATTATTTAAGAACAGCATTGTGCCCTTATTCGGCCTATAGCATTATATGTAGGCAGTTACTACACTCTGAATAGACAGATACATATCCTTTTACATAATCAGCCCCTTGTGGTTTCTATTGCATTGTATTTTATTGTTCTGCATTTATCGCTTTTTTTTGTATTATTTGTAGTGGCGTCTATGGCAGGTTTACTAATTTTTACGTCTTGTAATACGGACATGTAAAGCTGAGTTGTTTGTATACGCTGTCAAATTTGTGCACTTTACGATTCATTGGGGTTGTTTATCTATGTCACAGCAGTTTTTTGTAAATTATCAGTCTCTCTTGCCTAACGTCTGACTCTTAAAATGCTATTCACACCCTTGAGTACGGGCGGATCACCTCCTTTCCCTTTCTTCTATTTCTTTTCTATTCCCGCTTACCTCTCACTTCTCTTCTTCTACCTCTCTATCCTCATCTGCTTAAAGCGGAACTAACACCACTAAGAAACTTTGTTTGTAATAATTCCCTATCAGAATTATTACCTCTTTATGGAGAAATATGCAGTCATCGTCGGCTGACAGGCAGGACGGAGTGTGGACATCTTGCCCTAGTGACGTCCGCGCGCCTGCTCTGTCAGTCCCAGATGGCTGTAGGAGGCATTGCTAGGAGCCATTCAGCTCTGGAAGGGACTGACAGTGCAGGCGCGCGGACGTCACTAGGGCAAGATGTCCGCAATCCGTCCTGCCTGTCAACCGAGGATGACTGCGTATTTCTCCATAAAGAGGTAATAATTCTGGCGACTAGCGCTCCTAAGCAGCTAATCGCCAGATAGGGAATTATTACAAACAAAGTTTCTTAGCGGTGTTAGTTCTGCTTTAATTCTCTCACATACTTTTCCTACATTCTCCTGTTTTTTCTCTCTCTCATCCGTTTCGAGCTCACGTGCAAGTACAACAGAGGTGCAGGCCCTGAGGCTTGTCGCCTTAATCCACGTTTTCTCTACCTTTCCTCCCTCTGCCCTCCTTTCCGCTTTGCTGATCTGATCTTTCACTACTTGATATGGCTTTCTCTGTTCCCCTTACCTGTTGTCCCCTTTTCTTACCTTAGACTGTCTCTCACCTCTCTGGTGTTCAGGGAATTTGTATACCCTGACCTGTTTACCGCATACTACAATCTCAGCTTTAGAGATGTAGCTTTATGTGGCACTTTTATTGTCTAAGGTACTTATTTCAATCACTGAGATGTAGTATCATTTACTTTAAAATAAGACAGAAATGTGATGCTTTATAAACTACTTATATTGTTTGGATGTGTTCGATGACAATTTATGTGTATCTCACATTGCACTTACTGTTTGAGCTTTCTGTATTCTCAACATTTCAATAAAGCTTTTACAAAACAAAACAAAACAAAAAACATCTTTTGAATTTTATTCAATTTATTTATCTGCATGTTCTCTAATAATCTAAGAGCATAATTTTATTCATAATACCATACTACCTTTAGATGTTTGATGAGTTGTCTCCCTCCCTTCTACTCATTTCATCATCATTTCATCTCATTCCATTTCATTGAACTAATTTGGTAATAGAACATTAATTCAAAACTTGTCTACAATAAGAAATTTTGGTTTCTTACAACTTCTCTTTGAACTATTTATCAATCAAATACATTTTTATGTTTATTTGATTGATTGATTTAACTATTTCTTGATTTATATTAACTTGTAGTAATATTTTTATTCTCTTTTCTTTTTTTTTTATACATATATTTACTTACTACTGTTTCCCTTGAAGTAATAGTATGTCTAGATCATTTGGTGCATAGAGTACACTACTGCACACCCTCTATTAACTCTTTGCATGTATCTGCTTGAGCTGACTCTGGGCTATCCTTGATGGCTACACAGAGATCTCTGCTCATTACCTTGGAGACACAATCATTGTCCCATCCTTACTATTAATCATTCAAACTATTGACTCTATACCTTTACCAGCCATTCAAGAACATTAAAACTATCAGACTTTTTACTTTACATCCATTCAATATAATACGATAAATTCTATAATAATGGATCTGCCGTTACCTACACCTATTTGGCTCAGCATAATTTCTTTCATTTTCTCTTTTAGTGTGTTATAGAGTGATTTGCCTCTCTTGAATGGTACATTCATCTTAATATAACCATTCATATATAGCTGGTAGATATCGATTACTCTGCTGTTATATTAACAGTATATTTCTTTATAATATTCTACAGTTATATCCTATATACTCTGACTATATCTGGATATTTATGGTTCTTAGTGAGCACTTCCATTACATTACTTATAATGACATAGAATTAAGTCAGGATGAGGATGAAATGTTGATGGATAAATATGGCTTATCACTAGTAATGCTACAGGTCTAAGTTTATAAAGTGTCCTTGCCCACTTGAAAAGTCAAATCTGGATCTGTAGCAACTCACAAAACAGCTCAAAAAACAAGAAGAGAAAGCCATTTAAGAGCAGACAGTTTAATAATAAACAGTAAGGTAAAAACAGGTAAAATAATGCACTCATGTTTGCCCTGCTTGGGCTATATGCGTATCACAAGGTTGCTCTCTCTGTTAGCCAGTGTTCTGTGCCCTCCCCTTCTCTTGCCGACGTCTCTTGGTCCACTATGGTCCTTTGGAAGTGATGCAGCTCTCCTGCTGATGGAAAGTTTATTGGAGATGTGATGGAACCACACAGAGGCATACACAAATTCTCCTCAATAGTGTAGATGGAAACGGAGTGTAATAAAGTGCCAAACTATATGGTGCTATCGGCCCGATGTGGTAGTGCCTCGAGGAGGGTTCAGCTGAGATGCCGAACTCCTCCAACAAGCAGGATGCTGAGAGGGCGGAGTGGAGGAAACACACAGGGAGCATGGAGAGGGACCAGTACAGACTATCCCAAAAGTGTTTTCGCGGAAAGCATTCTGCTTCCTCTGGGGCAACAGATTGCAAAAGCATAAGGGGCAACTCAGTTAAGAAAGGCTGGTTTTGCAGGCAGTCCTGTATCCTCATCCTGTCTTACTATAAGGCTCAGCCAAACTGAGAAGGAGAAGTGGGATGAAGCTGTCCTCATACTGTATACTAGGGAGTGGTAGGAAACTGTGCAGCTTCTCTGAAAATGTGCCACTGTAGGCAAGTACATACTTTGCCTATTGGAAAATCTAGCCTTGAGTATATTACAGCAGAAAATTATTATGCTTTGTTTATATAGTGCCAACTTATTCTGCAGAGCTGTACAATAGGGAATAGATATACAGCGACAATAAAAAGTACAAGCGGGACATGGAAAACATGAGAGCTTACAGTCTAGAGGAAGGTAGGTAGGGCACAGAAGGAGTTATGGGGTGTAAGTGCCTCCTCCCACATGAACTGCCTGTCTGTGGGTGGGAGAAATAAGTGTTTTTCATTGCAGAGGTCCAGTCAAGTGTCTTGTCTGTGTGGGATAAAAAGACTCTGTGTAAGCAATGGGATTGCAATGGGGTTGTAGGTGGGTGGGAGATTGTAGAAGGTAACAAGTGTCAGTAGATGTTGGACAGGCTATTTTCTTGCCTTGTTCATAATGATTATGGGTGCAGTTGATAGGCCTCCTTGAAAAGGTGTGTTTTCAGGGGGTTTCTGAAGATCTGAAGGCTGGGGGAGAGTCCATTGGAATGGGATAGGGAACTCTAGAACTCAGATGCTGAACGGGAAAAGTCCTATAGGTGGGAATGGGAAGATGTAATAAGAGCTGCAGAGAGAAGATCCGGTGCAGAGCAAAGATGGTGAGTGGAAGTGTATCTGGAAACAAGAGATGAAATGTAGAGGAAATGTAGTGGGGTACAGTGTTAGTAAGGACTCTGTAAGTCATTTTGAATTCAATTCTAAATGGTAATGGGAACCAGTGTAGGGATTGACAAGGACGAGCAGCATTAGAGGAGTCATGTGTGAGGTAGATTATTCTTGCATAAGACTTTGTTATTTACTATAGGGGGTGTTGATGGTTTAGAAGAATGCCAATAAAGAATGAGTTAAAGTAGTCGAGATGGGACATGATCAGTGAATGAATTAGCATTACGGTAGTCTCTTTGATGAGAAAAAGTTGAATTCTAAAGATTTTAGGTAGATGAAGGCTGCATGAGTTGGAAATTGACTGAATGTGGGGAATGAAGAATAGGGCAGATTTGAGGGTGACCCTCAGGCAGTGTGGTTTGGAGCTTGGAGTGATGGTGGTGTTGTTAACAGTGACTGGGGTAAGGCTGGTTGGAGATGGAAGGAAAATGATAAGTTTAGTTTTGATTAGGTAAAGTTTTAGATGGCATGAGGACATCCAGGAAAACACAGCAGATAGACAATTAGATATACAGGACAGGAGACAAGGGCAAAGGTCTGGGGAGGAAAGATAGATTTGGGTGTTATCAGCATAGAGATGATGGTGAAACCCAAAGGATTGTATTAGTTTCCCAAGGGAAGAGGTCTAAATTGCAAATAGCAAAGGGCCCAGGAATGAACCTTGACAGTAGTAGGAGTGAAGAAGTGGAGCCAGAATAGGAAACACTGAAGGACTGGTTGGAGAAGTAGGGTAAGAACCAAGAGAGGGCTATGTCACAGAAGCCTAGGGAGTGGAAAGTTTGGAAGAGGAGCAGGTGACCCACTGTGTCAAAGGCATCTGGCAGATCCAGGATAATGAGTAGGGACTAGTGGCCTTTTGACTTAGAGTAGGGCAGTCTCAGTGGAGTGATGATGGCAAAATTCAGATTGCAGGCAATCTAACATGGAATGATAATAAAGGAATTTTGCGAGCCGGTTGTATACCAGACATTCAAGGTGCTTGGAGTAGACTGGGAGAAGAGAAATGGGCATGTAGTAGAAAGTGAGTCTGGATCCAGAGAGCATTTTCTTTAAGATAAAGAATAAAGATAAATGTGATTAGTACATGCTTGAAAGATGATGGGAAGGAGTCAGTTGTCAGAGAGAGGTTGAATAAGGGAGTAATGGTTGCAGTTAGTAGAGGAGAAGGTTCCAAAATGAGCTGTGAAGGGATTGGGTCAAGAGGGCATGTGGTTAAAAGTGAGCGTGTAAGGAGGAGGGAAACCTCATCCTCTGTCATGGGTGAAAAGGAGTTAAGTGAGTATATTGGAAAAGTTACAGGGTTAAGCTGGCTATGTGTAGGTGGGGTGGAGGTGATGAATTTTCGTGTCATAGAGTCTATCTTTTCCTTGAAATGAATGGCAAGATATTGAAAATAGAAGTTATTGAAAGAAACTTGTGCTGATGAAGAGATTTAAAAGTTGAGAAGAGGCATTTCATGATAGAGGAAAGATTAAAAAATTGGGATGAAAATTTGACTGTTTGGCGAGAGAGAGAGGACAGAGCTATAAGAACAGAGCATTAATTTATAGTCAGCTGAGAAGTGCAATTTTCTCTTGTGCCTTTTTGCAGTGTGGTAGAACCTTTGGTATCAAATTTGTGTTCTGCTCCAAGGTTGTAATTGTGTTATTTGGGGGTCCACTGTGATAGACCAAAGGAGGCTGTAAAGGAGAAAAGTTTCAGGGTAGGGGGGTGTTGGGGTTATCTTTAGGGACACTGATGTCCTCAGGATGAGTGTGGGCATATAATGAGGGAGCCAGGAGGAAAAGTGGTCAATGAACTGTGTAGTAGGGCCAGGTGGTCTCTATATGACAGCAACTCGCAAGGAGAGTGGGGGAGACGGGACAAAGTGTGTGAGCTTCAAAGGTAGGAAAGGAGAGGGAGGGAACAAAGGGTATTAGGTGAACTGTGTAGTTAGAGGGCAACAGGATGCCTACTCCAACCCCTGTCTGTTACAAGGTCTAGGAGTGTGGGTGAATTGTAGACAACCATGTAAAAGTGCAGCAGTGAAGGCAATGTCTGATGATGTAGGCCATGTTCGAGTGGTGGCATGGTGGTTTACAGAGTGAGAGAAGAAAAGATAATGAACAGCAGTTAGTTTATTGCACACAGAGTGGGCATTTCAGAGACCGAAGCAAAAGGGAGAGCAGGAGGTTAGGTTACATGCTACTGTTATTAGGTTATAGATGTTCCGTGTGTAAGAGGGTTTACAGTACAAGAGGGAATGAAAGGGGGCCGGGGTTATGTGAGACCTGACCTGCAACAAGCAGAAGGAGGAAGGTGAGGCACGGAAGGTGGAAGTGAGACTTCAAGAAGCACAGCATTTTTGCAGGGGGTAGGAGGAGATGGTTGTAGAGTGGGAATGGAAGAAAGACAAAAGTTTGTGGAAGCACAGACGTGGTGAGGGAATAAGTGAGGGTGCACTGTGAATGATGTTACAGTTAATGTGGGCACAGGAAGAGGAGAGTTTGATGATGTTTGCACTTATAGAAACTTGGTTCTCTGTACATGTCACAGCGGTGGAGGCTGCATTCTCTCTTATAGCTAGTTCTGTTTCTCATAAACCTCTTGCTACTACTGCGGGTTGGGGTTTTGGTGTCCTTCTCTCCACAGTATACTGTCACTTCCATCCCCCCTCAATCCTACCATCTCTTCACTTTCCTTTGTTTGAAGTACATGCAGTCCAGCTCTATCACCCTCTGTCTAACCATGTGGCTGTCATATTCAGCCCATCTGTTAACTCCTCTTCTTCTTCAGACTTTCTCTCAGATTTCAAATTAATTTTCTTTCTTTCTTTCTTTCTTTCTTTCTTTCTTTCTTTCTTTCTTTCTCTCTCTTTCACATTGATGACCCCTCTGTCATTTGGGCTTCATGTCTTGAGCTAACCTCTTCATTTTATCTCCGTCAATGGACTTACCACCACTTACAAAGCTGGTCACTGCCTGGATGCTGTCTTTATCAAGAGCCTGGATCTTTCCTCTTTCACAGTTTTCCCATCCACTCTACCAAACCACCATCTTATATCTTTCTCTCTCTCTGTCATTATGCCCTTCCCCCATCCCTCTCCAGCAGCAGATTTATAAGGGATACCGTTCTTTCACCTTGTGATGAGTACCTCCTTTAACTCCAACCTTTCCTCTTTCTCATCCATTTCTGACACCAACATTCTAGCTGTCAGATTTGGAATCCGGTCCATGGATCGGCCGTGGCTCTACAGCAGAGCCGCGATTGCGAGATATAAGAAGAACTACTTAATTTGAATAGTCAACAAAGTGTTCCTGGTTTGCAAGCACACTTTTTAGACCCTTCCAATAAAATAGTTATTTTTATATTTTGTGATCTCGGCTCTGCTGAAGAACCACCGGTTGATCTTAGGACCGGATTCCAAATCTGACAGCTAGATGGCAGACTTGACTGTTTCGGTCAGTGAGGGGAAATTTTGCTTGTGAATATCTCTCAAACCATAAAGGTTTGAGAGATAAGACTTATATTGTTCTTCATGTTTTTTTAATGCCTACAAAATAAAATAAAGATAAAATGAAGTATTACTATCCATTTACGTTTTGAAACAAAGTTTCAATGAACAATTACAGTGCTGCTTCTCTCCATGCCATTAATGGGGCTGGATGATTGGGGGTTCAAATTATGTTGTTTCTGTGAACTGGGTAGTCAGATGCAATGACAGGGCTGTGCCTACAACACCAATAGACTGTGAGGCAATGGTGGAAGAGGAGGGTTTTCCTCCTCTTCCTCCCTGCTGTAGTTCTTCTGTTTGGACCAACAGATTCTCTTCTTGCTGCCTCTTTCACCATTCTCATGCCCTCACCAGTTCTTTCTCTTTCCTTCCCGATTCTTCTCAACATCTTGCCCTGAATCCTATCCTCTCCCTCCATCACCTTCCCATACCTCCCAACATTTCAAGTTGCCAAAGAGGGACACTTTTGTTTTAGGGGGTATTGCTGAGGGCTTGGCTGGTGGGTGGGGCATTACCGATAATTTTCAGTCTATTTCATAACCTACTGACACCTCCTTGTGTAATGTAATAAATGACTTATAACAAGACCAAAGTATTTTATTTACATACACTAATTTATAAACACACCTATTGACGTTTAACCCCTTAGGGACCCTTGACGTACCAGGACCGTCAAGGGTAAATTTGCTCGAAAGACCCTTGACGGTCCTGGTACGTCACGTACTTTTTACTTACAGCGCTCTACCGGGAGCGCTGTAAGTAAAAATAGGGCATGAAATAGACCGCTCCAAGATCGGAGCGATCTGTTTCAAGCCCCATAGTGACGCGCCGATACACGTGACAGGTCACGTGTACCGGCTCGTCAAAGTGCCCCTATGCGGACGTTATGGGACGGAAATGTCCCATAACGTCCGGTCCTTAAGGGGTTAAACAAACAATAATGTGAGTTTTATTGCTGTAGAGTAATATGATACACTTATATACACACCATGCAATCTGATCTCCTAAAAAGAGGGACACCAGGGTGCGAAAGAGGGACAGAGGGATTTGGGTCTAAAAGAGGGACTGTCCCTCCTAAAGAGGGACACTTGGTAGGTATGCCTTCCTTGCCTCCCAAAATCCCTTTCCTTTTCTTTTTTCTCCATTTCCCAGTGCAGGGATGGGATTAGGAGAGTGGCCATGGGTGAGGTTAGGGGCACCTGAATATACTGCTTCAGTCCACTTGTGGTTTTCATTTACAGCTTGATTTCTAACATGAATAACATTGATATATGCACTATTTGTTATATATGTTTGCAGCCACATTACTACACTTGTTATGGTAGTAAGGATGGGTGAAAATTCAGAGAGATTTCCAGAAGGAATGTTCATGAAAAAATGATTTCCTGCTTTTTTTGCAATGCTTCCAGCCTCACAGACAAAACATAACATTTTCTCCTTTTCACCAGTGCCAATAAATTTCCGTCAAGAACTTTGCCATTTTTTGCCTATGTTTTCTCTGACTGCAATATTTCCTTCACAATATTACTTCTTCTGATGGCTGAAGTGGAAAAATAAGTAGCTGAAAATAAAATTTGTGAGTTCAAGAGCAATGTAACTCGAAAAAGTTTTTAGCAGGATGAGTGCCTTTGTCCTTTGCCCACAACACTAACTTGCTGCTTAAATAACACTGGCACAGCCATCCTTGAAAAATAACTGCGGCTTGAGATGTTCCAGCAGTGTGCAACACATAACATCAGTTTTTTAAAGGGGAACTACCACCCCACAAAAATTTTATCTGAATCCAGTCCCCATCTGGCAACTATCTGCTTATGAGCACTAGTCGACAGAATTATTACCTGGTTTAACAGATTTTAAACTTGTTCGGAGGCTGACAGTAGCAGGAAGCTCGGACATCTTGCCATAGTGACGTCCGTGCGCCTGCGCTGTCAGTCCCAGTATATTTTTTTAGGGGTACTGACTGATAAGATAGGGTGGACAGCTTATAATAAATAAAAATAAAAAAATTAAAACAATTTATGCATAAATAATTAAACAAATAAACATACTAGGTGACAGACAGCTTGATGTGAGCTCTATGAGGCAGACTTGATAGACAGCAGAAGACATTGAGAATTTTGTTGAGGGCTAAGCTAAGACATCACACACCATCAGGTATGTACATAGAGAGTAAAAATGCACACAGTAGTTGAGTAATATACATCAAACACACAAGGGGCAGGTGGAGGGGGAAAGGTAGAGTAATGCAGGGATGGATGAGTAAAGTGGTGGTTCAAAAACTGACTGCAGCAATGGTTACTGCTGCTTGGGCAATAAATGATGATGATCCCTCTCCTCCCAGGGTGGATACAGTGTTTATCAAGGTCCCGACAATCACACCACACCAGTCCCCCACAACCACTGCCATACATATCTGCCACATTGTAGGTTGTATTTTAATTTTTTATCCCTTGACATCATCATGAATGTGTGCCAGTGTCACTTAAGCAGGAAGTTAGTGTTGTGTGCCATTTGGATTCAGGAAGAATTTTTTTTTTTACCCACGGGTTTAATTGGAAATGGCTTCAATGGGTTTTTTTGGCCTTCCTCTGGATCAACAGGGGTGACTTGTCATTTGCTGGACTTGATGGAAGCATGTTTTTTTAAGCCTCATTTACTGTGTTACTGTCCTCCTAGGGAGGAGAGGTATCATCATCATTTATTGCACATGCTATAGAAACCATGGCTGCTGTCAATTTTTGGACTACCACTTTACTCACACACCCCTGTACTGCTCCTATTCATTTCACTCTCTCCTACCTCTTGTGTGTTTGCTGGACATTACTCAATTACTGTGTGTGTTTTTACTGTAAAGTACACAATAGTACTGATTGTGTGTGGTGTCTTGCCTTGGATCTCTACAAAATAATCTAGTATCAGTCTGCCTCAGTCACAGCTCACATTAGGGTCCCTGCCACTGTCACCCATCATTTTTTTTTCATTTATTAATTTATTTATTTTAATTAACTGTCCCCCATCAACAAAAAAACATACTTCTTGTTCAAGTGCTTCTTTCCCCATACTCCCCTAGGACAGAGATAACAGGCAGATCAGGAAGAAACTTGGATCACACAGACTCCCCTGATGCAGAGATAAGGAACTTGGATCACAGTTTCCTGATTTTATGCGGTCACACAAAATTTTGGGGTAAACGTCCTTTGCTCCCCTATCACACCCACAGACTCCCCTAGGACAGATATAACATCCAGAACAGGAAGAAACTTGGATCAGCTCTGTCTGTGTGTTCTCAGTCAGTCACATAGAATGTTGGGGTGTTTGGGGTAATTCTTCCTTCTCACACCCCCAGACACCCCTGACACAGAGATAACCAAATTAAAAAGGAACTTTGATCACAGCTGCCTGTGTCTACTCAGTGACACAGAGTTTGGGGGTATTTCTGGTAAACCTCCTTTGCTTCCTTTTCACACTCCCAGACTTCCATAGGACAGAGATAACAGTCAGATCAGTAAGAAACCTGGTACTTGGAACACCGCTGCCTGTGTCTTCCCAGTCAGTCGCACTGAATTTTGGGGTATTCGGGGACAAAACTCCCTCCGTTCCTGTCTCCCAGACTTCCCTAATACAGAGAACAGAATTCCTGCCTACAAGACACCCAAAACTATGCTTCAACTCTAATTTATTAGCCTGTCTTCTCAAGCTCAAAAATGCTGTTTTTCGCCTGTTTCTCTTTTGAGGTGAAAACTTTTGCACAGCCCTACTACGGAGTGCATATATAGTTATAAAAAAAGCTGACATTTTGCCGGCCTCAGAAGGACAAACTTGTTTCTGTGTGTTCTGCCACTATCTCCAGCTATCAGACCTTAGTGCATATGGTGCATGGTTACATTAACATACAAACACTCTCAGGAATACAAAAATGAACAATTAAGTAGAATTTAAAAACGGCATTGTTGAAGAATACACTAAAATATCTGTGGCAATATGGAGATAAAGGAATATTTGAAGTGTAATCAAAGGAAAACTTAGGTAAAATTCACCTTTATGAGGAGCACGTTCAAAAGTAAAGTTGAAGAATATTCTGGGGCAAACCAATCCAAATGCATTGGATACCTCTTTAGCATCCAAGGGGTTAAAATCCCCATTTAAAATCAGCTGGAATTTTTAGTTATACCCTGTAGCGCAATGGCTTTTCCCTAAAATTCCTCCACTTTGTTTTTTTTTTAAGGGATAGTAATGTTTCATAATAAAAGCAGCTCTAATTAATTATCATAGTATTTGGATTTTGGAGAGTGTTATTTCAATTCTGTCAGAGCTGTAGTTCAAGAGTAATTCAATGACAAAGTATCCCTCTCCCGCTCCTTTTACTTATGTAACACTGCTCAGCCAGAGCAGAAGGGAGGTGCCCAGGTAGATTGCAGAGACGGACAATCTTCAATTAAGATAAGGGAAAAACCTGAAAAACTTGTCAAGGGGGGCAGGGCTTTCATTGTTCTCATAGGAAGAAGATTGTCCCCTTCTGTTATCTGTCTGATCTATGGACTGCATTCCACATCTGAGAAGAGATGGCTTACACTAGGTAAAAGGGGCAGGAGGGGAAACTTTGCTTGTGAATATCTCTCAAACCATAAACGTTTGAGAGATAAGACATATCGTTCTTCATGTTTTTTTAATGCCTATAAAATAAATTAAAGATAAAACAAAGTATTACTATCCCTTTAACATACCAACCTATGTCACCACACAAGACCCTTACCAAGGCTTTGTGCATCTTCCCTAGCTGTAACAACTGGGGAAAACGAGAGCCTGCATACATCTTAATACATGTAATACATTTTCCTTTCATTATGTATTTTCTACTCCTCTTTTACTAAAGCATCATGATTATGTTTTATTTGTAACAAGCTGGCATAATCCACAACACTGTGCAAAAAGATATTAGCCCAAGCCCTCTTCTCAGATTGAAGTTCCCACTGGCAGCTGCTACAGCACTAGAGAAAGCACCATTGTGGCTTTCTTATTAATTTAATATAATAAAAAGTGATGGATGTTCTTAAAATACAGAATATGTGCGTAAATATAAGATAATAAGGAATGCAGGATATGAGTATCCCTTTAATTAACAGGATGCACACACTTAATATAAACCAAAAGCATGCTGAGTTCTGTTTTTACATAGCAGTTACATATAATTATGTAGTGTTTAGTTCCAGAAAGGCCTTTACCTGTGGCTTAATATTCTTTATTTTAAATACAGACAGTAGAGAGAAGAGCAGCACCAGTGGGTCTTATTTTAGAAAAATATATTACATAGTTGTTTAGGCTGAAAAAAAGATATGCGTCCATCAAGTCCAGCTCATGCCCAAAACACCCCTGTTGATCCAGATGAAGGCGAAAAAAAGCCCTCTGAAGCCATTTCCAATTTAGTTCCAAGTGGGTAAAAAAATTCATTCCTGACTCCAAATGACAGTCAGATAGTTCCCTGGATCAACATCCTATCTGCATTGAAGCCATCTGTCATAATTTTCAATATTGTTCTGTTCTAGATAGGAATCCTTTGCTTTTTTAAAGCAGTTGCATTATCTGCAAGTACAACATCCTGAGGCAAAGAATTCCATAGCTTTACCGCCCTTACTGTAAAGAATCCCTGCCTTTGTTTTAGTCTAAAACGCTTTTCCTCTAGTCTTAATGGATAACCTCTTGTTTTTAGCTCAGCTCTTTGCGTAAATAATTAATTGAATAGTTCTTTGTACTGACCTTGACTATATTTGTAAATGGTAATCATATCACCCTTTAGACGTCTCTTCTCTAATGTAAACAAGCCCAGTTTGGCTAGACTCTATAACTCAGATCCTCCAATCCCTTTATCAGTTTTGTTACACCAAAATTGTACTCCATATTCTAGATGAGGCCTAACCAAGGATTTTGGTAAGTTGGTAAAAAAAAGTACCTTTTTTGACCAATTTAACAATAAATTTAGCAAAAATAAAACCTACTGTGATGCCCTTCTCTCTACTGTCTGTATTGAATTCATCTTGAGATCGTTGACCTGGGCTATCACCTACAAGGAGTGAGTAGAGAAATCTTAACCATAGGGGACAAATAAAATGGGCAATTTGGGTATTTTCTTTTACTCCCAATGGTGCAGTTGGTTTGCTCCAAAATTGCTCATTTCTATCTATCTATCTATCTATCTATCTATCTATCTATCTATCTATCTATCTATTGTGCAGTGCCACACAGAAAGCTGGTGAATAAAATAAAACATTGGGGCTAGAGAATAACCTTTGCTACTGGATAGAAAGCTGGTTGAAGGATAGGATACAATGTGTTATATATGGAAAATTCTCCAATACAGTTAAGGGAGCAGTAAACTTTTTTTATGAAAAAATAAATATTGTATGGATTTTCCTATTGAGTAAAATAAGGGTACTCTCACTGCTGAGAGATTTATATTTCCAGAGTTATAACAGTTTACACCCATGTTTTTTTACATTAGCAGTGCCCTCTAGTGGTCAAATTCTAATTAGATTTCCTGTTAGATTCTAATGGAGAGGAAAGTCAGAAAAGTCAGAGATATACAGTTCTCCATAGAATGTGATAGAAACTGACTGTCACTTCCTGTCAGTTAGAACTATCAGGAAGTAAACACAGTACATTCACTTCCTGGTTATTTGATCTGCTATAAATTTTGAATAAAACATCTGACAGCAGTGGGAATGACCTTGTTTTATTCAGCAGGAAAAGCTCTATAAAATATGTGTCTTCATAAATAAAAGTTTACTGCTCCTTTAAAGTTGATAGTGGAGTACCTCATGGTTCAGTTCTTGATCCACTGCTTTTTAACATATTTATAAATGACCTGGAAATAGGTATTTAAAGCAAAATCTCAATGTTTACATATGATACTAAATTATTCAGGGTAATACATTCAAAGCAGGATGTTTGTTTTCTACAGAGGAATTTATGTAAAATTTGGCAGATTTGGCAAACAAAAGAAATTTGAAATTCATTGTGGTAAAGTGTAAAGTAATGCATATGCACATATGGAATCATTTTAGGAGTCTTGTCGCTTGAGAAAGACCTGGGTATCCTTGTAAGATACAAACTTGGAAGCAATGACCAGTGTCAAATAACAGTATCAAAACCAAACAAAGTCCTGTCTTGCAGAAAAAAGGCTATTGAAGCAAGAGTGTATAATATGATTATGCTACTGTACAAATCATTGGTAAGGCCTCACCTCAAATATGCAGTGTACTTTTGTGCACCAGTTCTGGAAATACATGTTATAGAACTGGAGAGAGTACAAGAAAGAGCAACAAAATCAATTAAAGGGATAATATTAAGCTTTAATATTGTAGTTATGAAATAAATAAAGCAAAGCATCATAGTGTTTTAGCTATAGCTTTCATAGTTTTAGTGTAATGTTGATCTAAAGTTTCCCCTCCCGCATTTTTAACTATATCAGCGCTCTAGCTGACAAACTTGGATTCTGGTCCGCAGACTGGACGGCTCATCTGGTGAGCCAAGATAGCAGTGCATACAGAGCAAATCCTCACGACAATGGTCTACAAAGTGTGCCTGGTTTGAGGCTGTAGACCGTTGTCATAAAGATTTGCTTTGTATGCACTGCTATTTTGGCTCTCCAGACGAGCTGTCCAGTCTGCGGACCAGAATCCAAGTTTGTCAGCTAGAGCGCTGATGTGGCTAAAAGGGGCAGGAGGGGGAAACTGTAGATTGATATTACACTAAAACTATGAAAGTTAAAGCTAAAAGACTTTGATACTTTGCTTTAATTATTTCATAGCTACAATATTAAAGCTTAGAGAAAGCAAGTATTACTATCCCTTTAAGGGAATGGAGGACCTCTAGACAAATTTTGTTTGTTTACTCTAGAGAAAATTTGGGGATCTTGTTAAACTGTATAAGTACATGCAAGGTCAATAAAAGCATCTCTCTTGAGATTTTTTATTCCAAGGCCTGATAAAAAAAAACTAGACACCACCCTTAAGATTAGAGGAATGGAGGTTTCAACTTCAGCAGAGGAAGGGCTTTTTTACAGTAAGGTCTGCTAAATTGTGGAATTTCTTGCCCAAGGATGATAATGGTAGATACATTTGATACATTTAAGAGAATATTAGATGCATTTCTACCAGAAGGGAACTTACATTGTTATACTTTGCATTAATGGGTAAAACAGACAGCTCTGGTAAACAGAGTAATACATATTTAGGAGTTGGGATGGCTTACATAATTCTTGTTTTCTTGGCTATACTGTGGCAAAGATTGAACTTGATGAACTTATATTTTTTTTTCTACCTTACTATCTATCTATCTATCTATCTATCTATCTATCTATCTATCTATCTATGATGAGCAAGGGTGTTAAGTAATTCTGGAGCAAACCAACTGCACCATAGGGGTCAAATAACATTTCTCAAAATTCCTACTGATTTGAGTAAGGCTTTTAAAGGGGACCTGTTACCTCAAAACAAGTTTAATTTGTTTCATAGACTGTGACTATGTTGCACTATATTTTTTCTTTAAAAATAATTAGGAGGCACATTTTGGAGGTACAGTGGGGCATGGTATGCTGATTATCTACACAGGACTGCATAGGATGCTAATTAATTCTGTTTGAGCCCAAGCATACCACTCACAGTTCACTTTAAATTGCCCATGTGTTTGGGCTTTTCCTTCATTCAGTCATAGAATAATTTGTGGCAATATTTTCATTGTATATAAACGAATTAGCATAAAATGCCAAATGTACAATCAACAAATGAATGCAACTTGCTCAAAAACTATTTACATTATAAGAAATGACTATAACAACATACAGGCAGTTTTTATTCTCTTAAAAAGTAAGTAAACTAAATACCTCCCAAATGTGCCTCTTTGAGACCAAAGTCCCTCTGTCCATCTTTCCTACCCTGGTGTCCCTCTTTTAAGGAGATCAACAGTGTTGTGTGTATATACATACCTGGGAACTTGCTCATCTTGAGCCCCCAGAGAGGGCTCATATGCTGCTGACAAGAGGAAGTCAATGACGTTATATGCACCATAGAGGGGTGGGGCTTAACTGGGCAGGCGGGGCTTACACATTTTTATGCCCTAAAGTAGGTGTGAAGTGGGCAGGACAGTTTGGGAAGGAGGGGAAGTGAGAGGAACAGTGTGGGAAGGAGAAGAAACTCAACACTGCTAGACAATCAGTGTCTGTCCCTGGAGAACTGGTAATTCAATCCGAAAAACAGACTGATCCAGATCCAGAGAGTTCCCAGGTATGTGTATATATAAGTAACGCATTGCTCCACAGCAAAAAAAACTCGTATTAATGTATGTTTAAATGTCAGTATATGTGTTTATAAATTAGTCTATGTAAATAAAATACCTTGGTCTTGCTCAAAATCATTTATTTAGTTACACAAAGAGGTATCAATGGATAATGAAATATAGCCTAAAAAGTCTAGTTAATGCCTTGCCCACAAGCCACACCCCCAGTAACACCCCTAAAACAAAAGTGTCCCTCTGTGGCCAGTTGAAATGTTGGGAGGTATAAAACTATAATTATGATGATGGGTATACTTTAAACCCTTTAAAACTAGAGGGGTCTTCAACACATTGCAACAGAATGCGGTGGAGACCTCTCTAGCATTCAAGGGGTTAAAAGCCCCAATTATATCAATTAGAGATTATATTTGTCTCTTATGGAGCAGCTGAGACTGCTCTGGAATTAATCTACTCTACATCATATTAAGAAACTGTTCCAGGTGACTCATCTTATCCTTTCAAAAATGAACAAAGTAACTAGTGCTTCAACCCTTAATCCGACTTTGCTGAAAAATAATTATCGCTTTAAGCACTTAGTATTTACACCTAATTTCCCTGATAGATGTGTAGCACAGTACAGTTATAAGTACTGGTTGTTTTTACACAAAGGTCAACAATGCATGTCTCCAGTACATGGCAGGCAGTCACAACATGCTTCATATTGCGTAGGTGTAGCTCCTCAGTCAGCTATTGTACAGCTACGGATGTAGAGCTTTGTAGTTTGATAACAGCTGAAGGGCCACTGTTGCCTTACCATTGAGACCCTACACTGTTGACATACCCTTGTGCATACCCAAAATGTGTCACGTGATTTTTTGGGTTTTACTTAATTGATGATGTAATGTTAAAACAGTAAGGACATCAAAGGATATAATAACAAGGTATATAATGCCACTTATATCTGCTGAATGTTACCTAATTTTACACTATTTGAAGAGAGGTCACATGAACAATCAAGTCAGGACTCAAACAAATAAAAGGAAAGGTAAGATATAATAAAATAAAGTGCTACTCCATTACTTATTGAGCCCTAGACTGCATTACATCTGATTATCTCTGTGGGACCTGTTCCTGCTATCACATTTCATTCAATGTGTGTCTGCTTTGAACAACTTCATCCGAAATCCATAGCTGGACTAAATCTACCATAGACCACTCTTTAAAGGGGAACTATCCCCCCTACACAAGTTTACCTTATTGTGATCCTTGTCTAGCAATAAGCTTAAAGGGATAGTAATACTTCATTTTATCTTTATTTTATTTTGTAGGCATTAAAAAAACATGAAGAACGATATGTCTTATCGCTCAAACCTTTATTGTTTGAGAGATATTCACAAACAAAGTTCTCCCTCACTGACCAAAACGGTCAAGTCTGCCATCTAGCTGTCAGATTTGGAATCCGGTCCGCGGAACAGAGTGGCTCTGCAACAGAGCTGAGATTGTGAGATATAAGAAGAACTACTTCATTTGAATAGTCTACAAGTGTGCCTGGTTTGCAAACACACTTTTTAGACCCTTCCAAAGAATTAGTTATTTTTATATCTTGCGATCTCGGCTCTGCTGAAGAACCACCGGTTGATCTGCGGATCACATTCCAAATCTCACTGTTTGGGTCAGTGAGGGGAAACTTTGCTTGTGAATATCTCTCAAACCATTATGGTTTGAGAGATCAGACATATCATTCTTCATGTTTTTTAAATGCCTACAAAATAAAATAAAGATAACACGAAGTATTACTATCCCTTTAACTCGATGGTTATTTTTGTTAAACAAAGCATCCTGTGGCAAGATATATATTATTAAAAATGAGGCTGTGCCTTACTTCCGAACAGACTGCAGGTATGGCTGTCACTGCAGTCTGTCAATCTTCTTCTGTTCCCTCCCAAAGTATGGTCCAACCAGTTTACAAGAAGAAATCCTCCATCATTGGAGGAGGTTGGAATGTGACCATACTTGGGGAGGAACAGAAGAAGAATGACAGACTTCTGTACAGAGCTGTAAACAGTTTGTTGGGAAATAAGGCCACTGCTCATTTCTAATAATGTAAATTTTGCCACAGCATGCTTTTTTTAACAAAAATAACCAACGATTTAAGCTTATCACTAGATAAGGATTACAATAAAGTAAACTTGTATAGGGGTAATAGTTCCCCTTTAAATCTGTATGGGAAGAGTACAAGCTCAATCGAAACACCAGCTTCCCTTTACATTCAATTGTCTCCTCACCTCCTATCCACCTCTCAGTAGGAGACTCTCAAGGCTCTGTTCTGGGCCCCCTTCTCTTCTCTCTGTATACCCTTTCTTTGGGGAAACTAATAAAGTCATTCTGCCTTAATTACCATATTTATGCAGATGACACACAAATATATATCTCCATGCCCTCACTATCACCTGAAATACAACAGTGGGTCTCAGAATGCCTATCCCAATCTACCTTTGAGGCCTAAGCGATCCTGTGCTCTTACCTCTGTATGGCCGCTGGCTGGCATGACCTCCGGCCACTTCCTCATTGCTAAAGTCATGTTACAGGCACTGGCATGGACGCCTGTTTATGAGCCTATTCTGTTGGGCCTAATTGGGTCTCGCCTCCTTCTGCTGCTTTATAAACCTCGTTGAGGCTAGTACTTGTTGCCCTTTCATGGTGTATCTGTGTGCTTCTTCAGTGTTGCTCTTTTTTTGACCTTTGCTTGGCTGCTGTGTTTAGATAGCTCAGTGGTAAAGCCCCTGACTTTGGAGCCTGTTCAAACCGCAAGGTTGCAGGTTCGAATCCCAGCAGGGTCAACTCAGCCCTTCATCCTTCCGAGGTTGATAAATGAGTAACATTTATTGGGTAATAAAAACATCTATTATTTCAGCTGCTGATTCGATTAATTCCGAGAGCAAGCGCTTTAAGTCCCATTGGGAGAAAGGCGCTATATAAATACTAGTTACTATTATTATTTGTCTGACTACCCGATCTGTGTATGACCCTGGCTTGTCCGACTACCTGCTCTGTTTTGACATTGGTTGTTGCTGACTACCCAGTTTGGCTCTCGACTGTGGCTTGTCTGACTTACTTTCTCTCCAGTCTGACTACCACCTGTCTGGGCTAGTTGTGGGCGTGCTCCAGCAGTGTAGTGCAACTGCTACCTCCATGGTAGAGTTGTTGGTTGCCTCTTGCTCAATTGCCTCCTTCCTGTGCCACTATATCTGTTGCCTCCTGGGCCTGTTGCGTAACCCTCTGCTCTGTATCCTATGTACAGCATTGCCTTCACATACTTACCAGTGTTGAGGCTGGCTACGTTCCACTCTCTTGCCTCCTCCCTTTGCCTACCTAATAGACCGGTTCCATCACTCTTTCAGAGTACTAGTTACACTCTGTCTCGCTCCTCCTACCACTCCGTGGTAGAGCCACTACTTAGAGACATCTGCCTGCCTGTCTCGAGTCTGGGAGTTTAGCTGTTGCTCCAGTGATCAGGTTTCCTGTCGTTCCAGGTTTCCATTTGCTAGGTATAGAACCAAGCCTAGTTCTGCTCCCATCTATCTCTATAGGCTTGTCACGGTTTTGTTAAGAACGCTCAGACAGTTAGGTAAGGGTAAAAGCTTTATTGAAAATAATAACAATCGCCCCACTCAGGTCCAGATGAGGTCCGTACCAAGTACTTTCCAAATCTGACATGGGTCAGTGTGAGAACACACACAGAAGTAATAATATGAGATAAATGTGATGATCTTGGACTTGCAGGCAGAATTCGTAGATAGTTTCAGGAACAAGAATATCCTCAACAGCCCCACACCTCAATAGGTGACACAAGCGATGAGTAACTGCAGGGCAATCCCCTAGTGGACTAGGGATATCGGAGGCAGCACAGACAGTGTACAGGTAGACACCTGACCCTAGACTTCTAGGGTTAATGGAGGCAACACAGGCAAGACTCTGGCAGAGAACTGACCCTAGAGGTTTAGGGTAAACGGAGGCAACACAGACAGGACTCTGGCAGTGACTGGACCCTAGAACGCTAGGGTTAACGGAGGCAACACAGACACGAATCTGGCAGTGGCTTGACCCTAGAACGCTAGGGTTAACGGAGGCAACACAGACAAGGATCTGGCAGTGACTTGGCCCTAGCATGCTAGGGTTAACGGACGCAACACACACCAGACACTGGCAGTATACTGACCCTAGACCACTAGGGTGAGTGTAGGCAACACGGGCAGAAGTCTGGCTCAGACTGGACCCTACTACTGTAGGGTTACGGGAGGCAACACAGACACTGGTGAATGATTGGGCTCCCACAGGCACCAGGAGTGTAACGGTTTTATGGACACTCAGACACGGAAGGTTTAGGTAAAATGCAATTTTATTGAAGAACCACTGTAGTAAAATAACCTTTGTGGGTCCAGTATGTATGCAACAGTATATTACTGACACAGGACAGGTAGCAGTACAAAATACCCACACAGGCCCAGTATATATATATATATATATATATATATATATATATATATATACATACAATACAATACTATACTGACACAGGTCAGGTTACAGTTATTATTACCCACACAGGTCCAGTATGCTCGGCCCGTTAGTAACGAGATCATAAAGCCCACCTTACTTTGGTCACTAGGAACGGCTTGAGGAGTTAACTCCAGGAAAATCTCCAATTGGTTAATGAACCCTCTGCACAGGGTGGGTTCGCCATCATATCTTAATGGTAATGGAGCGGTTGCAGTTAACCCTTTACTCGGGCTGGCTTGCGTCAAGGATTGAGCTCCCAATGTCATAACGGGGGAGACCACCGAGGCTTGTACTGATTTATCTAGGTGAGCGGTATGCTCTAGTATTGTTTGTACGGCCAAGGCCAACTGGTCCAAATGCTGCTCTTGTAAATCCATCCTCCAATGGATACTTTGTGCATTACCTTCACCTGTACTGTCTGAGGTCATGGCCCTTTCGTACTGTAACTGTTTTATGGACACTCAGACACGGAAGGTTTAGGAAAAATGCAATTTTATTGAAGAACCACGGTAGTAAAATAACCCTTGTGGGTCCAGTATGTATGCAACAGTATATTACTGACACAGGACAGGTAGCAGTACAAAATACCCACACAGGTCCAGTATATATATATACAATACAATACTATACTGACACAGGTCAGGTTACAGTTGTTATTACCCACACAGGTCCAGTATATATATATATATATATATATATATATATATATATATATATATATATATACACACAATACTGAGACAGGTCAGGTACAATTCGTGTGAATCCAAACGAAATACGGATAGTGTGATTACTATTAGGCCAGAAGGACGGGCAGGCCCTAATAGTACAATGGCCCTTAATACGCTCTCTACGCAGAGAGTGACACAATGGCGACAAAGGCAGCGACAGCAACGAAGGACCTGGACAAAAGACAGACTACCGGAGCTGCCAAGGGAGGACTGCTACGGAGGCACGGAGTAATGCCAATCAGTGACTGCAATGACTGTACCCAATGTGCCAGGCACCAACCCACAAGGGGTTAATGAACACTCAGACCTAGAATTGATTACCAGTATGGAGAAAGCTTGAGGCGCCCAGGAAGACCAACCTCAGCTAGAGCGGTATAGGTAAGCGTATTGTGGTGCTACTGAAGGACACTACAACACTGGAAGTTGTATCACGAGGCACAATACTGATCGGGTCACAGTAACTGGCTGCCGGAGCAGCAACGGAGTCAACAAAGGATCTGCCCGTGGACAGAGAGAGACTGGAGTATGGCCCACCACCGGATACCGGATGGGTAGTAATCGGGACCATGTCGGAACACAGAGCAGGAACGTTAGCCAGGCCGGGTCGGTACACAGAGCAGGAACGTCAGCCAATCTGGGTTGATAACACAGAGCAGGAACGTCAGCCAACCCAGATCGGTACACAGCAGAAACTTCAGCCAGGCCGGGTCGTTACACAGAGCAGGAACGTCAGCCAGTCTGGGTCGATACACAGAACAGGAACGTTAGCCAATTTGGGTCGGTACACAGAGCAGGAACGATACAGACAGAGTAGTCAGGCAGTACGGGTCATACACAGGAAGCACACAAATTCTGGAGCAAGCGCTAGTAACAGAAACACCACGAAAGGGCACTGCAACAGTGACAGGGTTCAGTATATAAGGGTTATCACTGGGTGGAGCAACACCACGTTAGCCAATAAGAATGAATCAGGAAGAAGCACAGTCATAATGTCGCCAGCAATAACACTGGCACCGTGATAAGGAGACTACTGGAGCGGTTAGGCCTAACAGGCGCTATGCGGTAAGCGAGTGGGAGAGAGCAAGGTACATAATGTAGCTGGTCAGTAACCGGTGTCGCCCTGATCGGTACACGGAGGTAGTCAGCCAGTCCTGTTAGCAACGGAACCAGAAGCTCAACCAGGTCAGCACACGGAATACACAACCAGTCTAGATGGACAACCAGACACTAGCCCAGCCAGGTTGGTGCACACAGAGTAGTCAGCCAGTCCTTAGTCGGTAACGTAATCAGATACTCAGCCAAGCCAGTTCGGTACACAAGGAGTACTACGGTTTTCTATATCCTAGTGAGTTCACGGTTTCCTCACCACACGCACCCTTTGCTATCCACTTATAGACCTAAGCACGTAGTGGTAATTTTTCACTCTCCTTACCTCTTCGAGAAGTCGAAGGAATAGTACTTATTTAGTAATACGACCACCTCCGTTGCCTTTATTAAGGTAGAGGACATGTCACTTTATTCACCTCCCTAATAGGTTATAGCACTTGCACCACACCCCCTCGTCTTTCCTGTTACCCTCTTATCATTTTTGTATGCATTAGATATTACATTGCTCATGCAATTCATTCTCGATGATGTACAGTTTGAAGTCATCTCAGTCATGGTTTCCTCTTCCATTCTTTGAAGAGGCGTGAAGGAATACCACTTGATATGTATTGGTATCATAATGCGTTTCACATTCCTTACCCCTTTGTAGGAGGAAGGATATATATATATAAAAAAAGAAAATGATAAAACTTTTCCTCTGGTTGTTTTGGCAACACAGAAGATGCTGGAGCAGCTGGGGTTTCAGACACAGAAACTTCAGGCATTCTGCCCCCTGTAGGGAGAGTGTGCTCCCATAGCAGCATTGACTCCTCTCTTAAAACCTGAACAGTGGCTAGGCAGACTCAAGAATTATCCAGACAAGACATCTCTTATCCAGCTTAATCCAGGAAAGTGGAGGTTTACCTGCTGCTTTTTCCCCCATCTGCCAGTTCCCTGCTTCATCCTCCGTTTCCAGGGCCCTATTCAGCAATCTCCCCTGTCCTTTCCCCCCTCCATCCCTAGCCCCTTCTCCTCTTCACCCGGACCCCTCAGTCAGATAATCCAGCTTTTGACTAATCTGTCTTCAGTGGTGCAGGATATTAAGTCCAGGGTCTCCAATTTGGAACACATACATCCAGCACCAATGGGTTCATCATTGGTCAGTGCTCCAGTTGCTGCCCCAGAGATTAAGCCTACACCTCCTCACATTACTCCTGTGCATATGGTTCCACAACACCTGCATCGGGACATTATTGAGGGTAAGGAGGTGAATATGATTTCACTGATGCTGGCTTCCCAAGATCTTACAGAAAAATAAGACTGTTAGCTGTGGTGAGATCTCTGTCACGCTGAAGGCCAAGGATCCCCGTCTTTCCCTGAAACCCACGATTCCAGAGTTTGTATTGCCTTCAGCATGTACAGAGACATCCTATGCTCATCATTCCCACTCAGCAGACTTGGGATAGTGCCTGCAGATTGTTACATATTTGCTCCCTGTGCCATAAAGCGCACTCACGCGCCAGTTGTCCCAGAAATGTCAGTTACAATAAATGACTATCATTGGTCAGTACGTTAGCATTAAAATCTATGCTTTCATTATGTCCAGACCACAACATGGTTCAGTACCTCATATCAGCCTTCACACAAGGTTTCCATATGTGCATCATTCCATGTCCCTCTTCTTTAAAATTCCCCAATTTGCAGTCAGCTATTTCGGCTCCATTTGTGGTGGATAAATCAATAGGAGCTGAAGTCAGAAAAGGCTTTATGATCGGCCCATTCCCCTCCCCACCTTTCCCAATATGGAGAATCAACCCAATTACATCCTGACAAACATTGGCTAATCATAGATTGTTCAGCCCTGCACGGTTCATACTACTCCAGTGTTACCTCATTGATTCCATCTGAAGAATTTTCCATGCAGTATTCACTCATTGACTATGCAATTTTCCACATTACTCAATGCGGCAAGAACTGCTGGCTATCAAAAACTGACATCTGTGATGCATTTAAGTTGATTCCTATTCAAGATTCACTGTGGCATTTACACGGCATCCACTGGAGCCAGTCTTTCTATTTTGCCACCCGTTTGGCTTTCGGCTCCAAAAGCAGCCCCAGGATTTTTTGACACCTTGGCAGAGACACTATGTTGGCTACTGTTAAATCAGTCTCATTGTCCTATAATAATCCACTATCTGGATGACTTTTTACTCATTGAATCATCCCAAATGGTTCCCTCTAGCCTTCCCAAACGGTTAGATCTATTCAAGGTACTAAATATCCTGGTTGCGGCATTGGTCCAGCTACCACAGTGGATTTTTTAGGAATCACCTTGGACTCAGTTCAAATGAAAGCTAGACTTCTCTCGGAGAAATTGCATAGGATCAGAACTCTGATTCACAATTTTTCCCAGCTTTAGTCATGTTCGCTAACAGAACTACAATCTATGTTAGACCACCTCAACTTTGCTACTAAGATCCTACCTCAAGGCATATCCTTCATGTCACACCTTCTGTCTCTGCTTACTCACCATACACAATCTTCCATTATTCCTATTGACCAAGCAGCCAGTTCTGACCTGGCCATGTGGTACAGATTCCTGTGTAACTGGAATGGTTGTTCCGTCTTCATGCCCTCGGCAGAAATTTCCTCTCCTCATGTCTTCACGGATGCTTTGGCCGGCCAAGGCCATATGGGCTCCCAGCTGGTTTTCAGAGGAGTGGCCGATGGAGGTATCTACTATCCCTCTTTTTGACACATGTTCCCCACTGTTTGAAGTCTACCCCATTGTAGCTGCAGCCGCAGTATGGGGAAATTCCTGGTCTGGCCAGGTTGTATCTTTTTATACTGACAATCTGGATATCACACACTGTATTCAGAAAGTCAGATCTTCCAATCAGTCAATCATAATGTTTTAAGACAATTAACCTACTTATCATTATTCTTCAAATTTAATATTAATTTCTCCTGTATTCCTGCTTCACACAATCAAGCAGCTGATTGTCTCTCCTGTTTTAAATTCCAGGAGTTTTTCCGAATTATGCCAGAAACCAACCCACACCATGCTCCCCTCCGCAGTTCAAGGACCTTATCATGCCCTGAATTACCACATCGCCAGTTCAGAAGTGATCATTAGCAGAGCCTTGGCCTCTAACACAAACAGAAATTATGCTAGGGACTGGAAGTCCTACAGTTTTTTCCTAGTTAACACCCACATTCTACAGTCATTTACAGTAGAAACCACTCTAGCATTCGCATCCCACTGTCTTACCAAACTAAAATTATCTCGATTTACTATTAATTTATATCTAGCCTGGATACAGCATCACTTCAGTCTGATTTCCTCACCTACCCTCTATTTTTTCACATTATAGGATTAAACTGTTCTTCAAAGGCCTAGCAAAATCTCCATTTCCAGTTCCCAACACTCGCCTTCCTATAGATGGTCAACTGTTTAGGAGATTAGTTAATTTACTGCACTCCAATGCCTTTGATTTTCTTACCAATCACTTCCTATAGTGGTCATTCACCTCACATTCTATGGTTTCCTATGTCCTAGTGAGTTCACGGTATCACGGTGCCCGTGATTTGCTGCAGTTACTTGTCTGTCACCAGTAGGGGGCTTCTATTGGCTGTCTGCAGATAGCCCGCCTCTTATTGACTATTTAAACCTGGATTGGGCACCCTTTGAGTGCCCTTTCGTGTTGTTTCTGACCTTCTTGCTATCACTATGCTAGTGATAGCTGGGCCTCTGTTCCAGTGTTCCTGAGTTCCTGATCTCATGTGTTCCTGAGTTCCTGATCTCTACTGTTCCAGTGTTTCCTGCATGCTGAAGTACTTCCAGTCCTGGTTCCGGCCTAGTCTCTGGTGTTGCAGTTCCTGCTGAACTTCTCTGCTGTTTTCTGACCTGACTGATCGTTGCTGGTTCCTGTCATCTCATCACCTGTCTTCAGTATCCTGGCGACCTTCTGCCTGGTCGCGTTGGTGACATTGCTACTATTCCATGTTGGTCCCAGCGTGCGGACGCTGGTTTGCTCCCAAGCCTTGCGGCTATACTAACTCGCTTGTTACACCAGTGTGCGGTCACTGGTTTGCTCCAAAGCCTATCAGCTATACAAATCTGTGTTGGTCCCAGCGTGCGGACGCTGGTTTGCTCCTAAGCCTTGCGGCTATACAAACTCACTGGTTACACCAGTGTGCGGTCACTGGTTTGCTCCAAAGCCTTTCAGCTATACAAATCTGTGTTGGTCCCAGCGTGCGGACGCTGGTTTGCTCCTAAGCCTTGCGGCTATACAAACTCGCTTGTTACACCAGTGTGCGGTCACTGGTTTGCTCCAAAGCCTATCAGCTATACAAATCTGTGTTGGTCCCAGCGTGCGGACGCTGGTTTGCTCCTAAGCCTTGTGGCTATACAAACTCGCTTGTTACACCAGTGTGCGGTCACTGGTTTGCTCCAACGCCTATCAGCTATACAATTCTGTGTTGGTCCCAGCGTGCGGACGCTGGTTTGCTCCTAAGCCTTGCGGCTATACAAACTCACTTGTTACACCAGTGTGCGGTCACTGGTTGGCTCCAAAGCCTTTCAGCTATACAAATCTGTGTTGGTCCCAGCGTGCGGATGCTGGTTTGCTCCTAAGCCTTGCGGCTATACAAACTCGCTTGTTACACCAGTGTGCGGTCACTGGTTTGCTCCAAAGCCTATCAGCTATACTAAGCTGTGTTGTTTCCAGCGTGCGGACGCTGGTTTGCTCCAAAGCCTTGCTGCTTAACGATTCTGCTAATTTGCCAGTTCCATCTGACTGCTGCTATTATCTCTGGGCTGCCCTGCCCGGTATTGGTAAGGCCGGTAGAACCTTTTACCACATTCCATCTGAGGTTGCCTTACCCGGTATTGGCAGGGCCGGTAGAGCCTACATTGTGTATCTATTGAGGCTGCCTTGCCCGGTAATTTGGTAAGGTCGGTAAAACCGTTATGCTATTCCATCTGCAGGTTGCCTTACCCGGTATTGGCAAGGCCGGTAGAGCCTAAAGACTGTCCTGTCCGGTATATTGACAGGACCGGTAGAGTCTGCCTTCTGTCTGTGCTATATTCTGCATATATATATATGTATGTTATTGCCATCCTAAGTTATCATTTATTATTTCAATAAAATTGATTTTTTTTACCTAAAACTTGTGTCTGAGAGTCATAATAAACCGTGACAGTACGAAAGGGCCATGACCTCAGACAGCAAGGGTCAAGGTAACGCACAGAATATCCATTGGAGGATGGATGTGCTCGAGCAACGTTTGGATCAGTTGGCAGTTGCAATTCAAACGATCCTTGAACGCACGGTACCTGCTGACCAATCTAGCTCTAGCCCGGTGGTCTCGCCAAGTCAGACACCGGAAAGTGATACCAGACCCCTAGGGGGTACTGTTAAAGGGTTAACGGCTTCTGCACCCTTGCCGCTAAGATATGATGGTGACCCTAGTCTCTGCAGAGGGTTCATCAATCAACTCGAAATCTTTATGGAATTGACGGCACACGCATTTCCTAATGATCGTAGTAAAGTGGGGTTCACGATATCACTGCTCACTGGCAGAGCATTGGCCTGGGCTAACCCCTTGTGGGAGAATGCTAAACCTTGTACTAAGAACTTTAGTGAATTTGTGCGTTCCTTTCGAAGAGTGTTTGAGCCTCCTGGTAGAACCACCTCTGCTGCCAAACGCCTTATGGAGATACAACAGGGCAGGCGTACAGTGGGCGACTATGCCATCGAATTCCGCACATTGGCAGCAGAGGTAGGTTGGAATAACGAGGCATTATTGGCAGCCTTCTCTCAAGGCCTGAATGACCACATTAAAGACGAAATCGCTGCTAAAGATCTACCTATTGATCTAGATGATTACATTGAGTATGTTATGATAATTGACTCCAGAATACGTGAGAGATCAATTGCCAGAGATCGTAAGTTACGGTCAAAAAATAATGAGCCTAGTAGCATGTTTTGCCCACCCATCCCTCCCTTGGCATTGAAGTCTAGTGAACCAGTACGGGAAACAAGTGAACCTATGGAAATAGGCTTCACTAGACTATCCAAGGCAGAGAGACTATATCGCAAAAAACAAGGGTTATGTTTATACTGCGGTAAAAAAGGGCACTTGCTAAATTCCTGTCCGGTACGTCCGGGAAACGCACACACCTAGGGTATCTTGGGGGACAGGCCCTAGGTGGTGTACAATCGTCCCCAGTGTCGGGCACAATGAAACCCACCATACAGGTGGTATTGTCTTGGGCACAACGCTCTGTGGAGGTTTTGGCCTTGGTTGACTCCGGTGCAGCAGGGTATTTTATGGATAATACCTTTGCTGAATTGCACGGAGTTCCACGCATTGAAAGAGAAAACCCCTTGACTATTGAAGCGATTGATGGTAGACCCTTAGAACCGCCTCAGGTTATATTTGAAACTATGCCATTGTCTATGACTATTGGGGCACTTCACAGAGAAGAGCAGCAGTTTCAACTGATTAATTCCCCGCACCATGCGGTGATATTGGGATTTCCGTGGTTACAGTTACATAACCCACAATTCGATTGGAAGAAGTGTGAAATTGCTGCTTGGTCCCAGTTTTGTATGGACAAGTGCGTCATCCAGCCTATTAAGGTCATGTGCACCTCCTCTGCTATGCCGGATGTGTACCAACAGTTTGGCGATGTTTTTAGCAAAGGAGAGGCTAGTATGCTACCCCAGCATAGACCTTATGATTGTTGCATTGAATTGCAGCCTGGTGCAGTACCTCCGAAAGGACGCACTTATCCATTATCTTGTGATGAAAATAAGGCTATGGAGGATTACATTTCTGATGCCCTTGCTAGAGGGATCATACGTAAATCTACCTCTCCAGCTGGGGCTGGGTTCTTTTTTGTAAAAAAGAAAAATGGCGAATTAAGACCATGCGTTGACTACCGGGGCTTGAATAAACTAATGGCAAAAAACGCATACCCAATACCACTCATCACCGAGCTTTTTGACAGGCTTAAGGGCGCTTCGATATTTACCAAGTTGGACCTACGGGCCGCTTACAATCTGGTTCGCATTCGAGCAGGTGATGAGTGGAAAACTGCCTTTAATACTCGAGCTGGGCACTACGAGTATCTAGTAATGCCTTTTGGGCTGTGTAATGCACCCGCAGTTTTCCAGGAACTGATAAATGATGTTCTGAGAGATATGTTACAGACATGTGTTGTGGTGTACCTCGACGATATACTGATTTACTCCCAAAACATGGCACAGCACATCAAAGATGTATCCGCAGTATTGCTACGACTCCGTGAGAACAAATTATTTTGTAAAATGGAAAAATGTGAGTTTCATAGAACCAGTGTGCCATTCTTGGGGTTCATAATTGGCAATGATGGCATTGCCATGGACAAAGAAAAGTTGTCAGCTGTCCTACAATGGCCAAAACCCAAGGGTCTTAAAGCCATACAGCGTTTCCTGGGTTTCGCTAATTATTATAGGAGGTTTATTAAGAACTTTTCTTCCATTGTCAAACCTCTGTCCGATCTTACGCACAAGGGTGCTAATCCTTCTTGTTGGCCGGTATCTGCTGAGAAAGCCTTTGAGAATTTGAAGCTGGCATTTGCTGCGGCTCCTGTGTTATCCCACCCCAATCCTTTACTTCCATTTACGTTAGAGGTTGATGCCTCAGATATTGGGGTCGGGGCAGTACTTTCGCAGCGACACGAGAAAGGTGGAACTCTCAGACCTTGTGGGTTTTTCTCTAAAAAGTTGACTGTCACTCAAAGCCACTATGAGATAGGTGACAGAGAATTATTGGCCATTATCCTTGCTCTTAAGGAATGGCGTCATTTGCTTGAAGGTACTAAGAATCCTGTCTTAATCCTGACAGATCATAAGAATCTGACCTATCTCTCGGAGGCCAAGAGATTGTCCTCTCGTCAGGCCAGGTGGGCACTGTTCCTGTCTCGATTTAATTTCATTGTATCATATTTGCCAGGGTCAAAAAATATCAGGGCTGATGCACTGTCAAGACAATTTGAGGCCGACAGTGACAGAGTGGAAGCACCAGCTCCTATCATCCAACCTGATAGAATACTGGCTACTATACGCACGAGTATCACTTCTCCTCTAGGGGAGGAGATCCTGGCCTCTCAGGGGTCCGCTCCCCATGAAACCCCAGTGGGCAAATGTTTTGTCGCTGAATCATTTCGTACTAGGCTGCTCGAAACCTACCATTCCTCTAAGGCTGCGGGACATATTGGTAGAGACCAATTGTTATGGTCCCTTTCTCAGTTATTTTGGTGGCCTTCCATGAGAAACGATTGTGCCGAATTTACGAATGCCTGTGCCACCTGCGCCCGCGCTAAGACCCCGAGACATCTCCCTGTGGGCTTGCTTCAACCGGTGCCTAATGGCGAACGCCCCTGGTCTCATGTTTCCATTGATTTTATGGGAGAGTTGCCTATGTCGAAGGGGTACTCCTTTATATTCATGGTGGTGGACAGGTTTTCTAAAATGGCTCATTTCGTGCCCCTCCGTGGTCTTCCTTCAGCGAAGGAATTGGCAATGGTGTTCGCCAGAGAAGTATTCCGGTTGCATGGAGTGCCTAGGGTACTGGTGTCTGACAGGGGGAGCCAGTTTGTGTCTAGATTTTGGAGGGCATTTTGCCAACAGATGGGCATACAGCTGTCCTTCTCCTCTGCCTACCATCCCCAGACCAATGGAGCCGCTGAACGAGCTAATCAGGGCTTGGAACAATTTCTCCGTTGTTTCGTTACTGACCATCATGATAATTGGTCCGACTTGTTGCCTTGGGCAGAGTTCGCCAGGAACTGTGCGGTCAATTCTTCATCTGGGAGCTCTCCGTTTCTGATTAATTATGGGTTCCAGCCCTGTTTGCTTCCAGACTCATTTCAGACGCAACAGATTCCAGCTCTGGATGAGCATATCGAGCAACTCCGTTCCACATGGGCACAAGTTCAGAGGGCACTTGGTCAGTCATTTCAGCGTCATCAGCGCCATGCTAATCGCAGAAGGCTTCCAGCGGTTTCCTTTCAGGTTGGGGATAGAGTATGGCTTTCCTCCAGAAATCTCAAGCTGCAGGTTCCGTCTAATAAGTTGGCTCCTCGGTTTATTGGTCCATACAGAGTTATTCGCAAAATTAACCCTGTCTCCTATGCACTAGACCTACCTGCATCCATGCGTATCCATAATGTGTTCCATGTGTCCCTTCTTAAGCCTCTGGTTTGCAATCGCTATACTACCACACCTGTGGTGCCAGGACCTGTTGAGGTCGAGGGCCAGGAGGAGTACGAGGTTCAGAGCATTATTGATTCCCGTAGGCTTAGAGGAAGGGTACAGTACCTGGTACATTGGAAAGGGTATGGTCCTGAGGATCGGTCATGGGTGGATAGTACAGACCTTCATGCACCTAGGTTAACTAGGGCCTTTCATGCCAATTACCCGCAGAAACCTAAACCCTATTCTAGGAGAGGGGGTCTTTGAAAGGGGGGTACTATCACGGTGCCCGTGATTTGCTGCAGTTACTTGTCTGTCACCAGTAGGGGGCTTCTATTGGCTGTCTGCAGATAGCCCGCCTCTTATTGACTATTTAAACCTGGATTGGGCACCCTTTGAGTGCCCTTTCGTGTTGTTTCTGACCTTCTTGCTATCACTATGCTAGTGATAGCTGGGCCTCTGTTCCAGTGTTCCTGAGTTCCTGATCTCATGTGTTCCTGAGTTCCTGATCTCTACTGTTCCAGTGTTTCCTGCATGCTGAAGTACTTCCAGTCCTGGTTCCGGCCTAGTCTCTGGTGTTGCAGTTCCTGCTGAACTTCTCTGCTGTTTTCTGACCTGACTGATCGTTGCTGGTTCCTGTCATCTCATCACCTGTCTTCAGTATCCTGGCGACCTTCTGCCTGGTCGCGTTGGTGACATTGCTACTATTCCATGTTGGTCCCAGCGTGCGGACGCTGGTTTGCTCCCAAGCCTTGCGGCTATACTAACTCGCTTGTTACACCAGTGTGCGGTCACTGGTTTGCTCCAAAGCCTATCAGCTATACAAATCTGTGTTGGTCCCAGCGTGCGGACGCTGGTTTGCTCCTAAGCCTTGCGGCTATACAAACTCACTGGTTACACCAGTGTGCGGTCACTGGTTTGCTCCAAAGCCTTTCAGCTATACAAATCTGTGTTGGTCCCAGCGTGCGGACGCTGGTTTGCTCCTAAGCCTTGCGGCTATACAAACTCGCTTGTTACACCAGTGTGCGGTCACTGGTTTGCTCCAAAGCCTATCAGCTATACAAATCTGTGTTGGTCCCAGCGTGCGGACGCTGGTTTGCTCCTAAGCCTTGTGGCTATACAAACTCGCTTGTTACACCAGTGTGCGGTCACTGGTTTGCTCCAACGCCTATCAGCTATACAATTCTGTGTTGGTCCCAGCGTGCGGACGCTGGTTTGCTCCTAAGCCTTGCGGCTATACAAACTCACTTGTTACACCAGTGTGCGGTCACTGGTTGGCTCCAAAGCCTTTCAGCTATACAAATCTGTGTTGGTCCCAGCGTGCGGATGCTGGTTTGCTCCTAAGCCTTGCGGCTATACAAACTCGCTTGTTACACCAGTGTGCGGTCACTGGTTTGCTCCAAAGCCTATCAGCTATACTAAGCTGTGTTGTTTCCAGCGTGCGGACGCTGGTTTGCTCCAAAGCCTTGCTGCTTAACGATTCTGCTAATTTGCCAGTTCCATCTGACTGCTGCTATTATCTCTGGGCTGCCCTGCCCGGTATTGGTAAGGCCGGTAGAACCTTTTACCACATTCCATCTGAGGTTGCCTTACCCGGTATTGGCAGGGCCGGTAGAGCCTACATTGTGTATCTATTGAGGCTGCCTTGCCCGGTAATTTGGTAAGGTCGGTAAAACCGTTATGCTATTCCATCTGCAGGTTGCCTTACCCGGTATTGGCAAGGCCGGTAGAGCCTAAAGACTGTCCTGTCCGGTATATTGACAGGACCGGTAGAGTCTGCCTTCTGTCTGTGCTATATTCTGCATATATATATATGTATGTTATTGCCATCCTAAGTTATCATTTATTATTTCAATAAAATTGATTTTTTTTACCTAAAACTTGTGTCTGAGAGTCATAATAAACCGTGACACACGGTTTCCTCACCGCATGCTCCCCTTTGCTATTCACTCATTTAGGATTAGTGCTGCTACTTCTGATCCAGACATCAAGTTCCACCACATATTATTAAGCGTTTGGGCACATAGAAGTCTAACTGCTTCACAAGATGGAAGTCTAACTGCTTCACAAGGTATATTCATAAACCTGAGTCGGAAATTAAGACTGCCCTCATATCAGGTTCACCTTATGTTACGATCCCCTGTACTTGTGCTCGGGGGATTTATAGCACTATCATATATATATAAGCATACATTATGCTACACGCTGTAAGCTCAGACTACAAGTTAAAGGCTGCACTTGAATTTGTGGGAGGAGCTGGAGGTCCTCTTACAACCCTCCAACATCTCCTTAGTTGTCCACTTTACGAGGGTCAATCCCCTCCCAGGCCCCCCCTTCATCTTATTGTTTATCTCGATATATAAATTCACAATGGTAAGCCCTCATATCAGGTTCACCTTACACTACGATCCCCTGTACTCGTGGTTGGGGGATTTACACCCCTATCATACATATAAGCTCTGACCACAAATATATACACATAGACGGTAACTGACACCTTCAGTGACATCTGCAACATTTCGTCTGGCAAGACAGATAATGCCCCTGAAGTACACATATATCTTTGGCCATAGTGGTACCTTGTCTGGCAACTTTTATTATGTTCTTTGATATTATATCTATGTGGGTGACCATAAATTTTAATCACTGAGTTAATATATATTCTATCTACTTAGAGGGAGTATTCTCCAATTTTTGAGTCTGCATTAACGACTAGACTACCTTTTGGTGGTCTAGATACACATTATGACAAAAATTATGACATACTAATCTTTCTTCTCTTTTATATTGGAGTGAATTTTAGGTATAACCAGATCAGGATCCCATCATTCAATATATATCTTTTTTTCTTTTCTTGTATTGTATGAGATAGTGGCAAACTGGAATTTGCCCGGCACTATTTTTTCTGATAGTTTGGAAGTATTGTAATTATTAATAAGAGTTACATTTTAGGGTACCTCCTCTTACTGTGGGACTGCCCTTATCACTTAGACATATCCTATATAGTGTGCTAGAACTGCAGGGTTTCCTATGTTTTATTCTTATACTGCAAAATTAATTATTTCCCTGTAGCACCTTGTAGGCTGTAAGTATATTATCATATTTAGTCTAGAGTTTTTCTATTACAGTGTATGAATACTTTGGCTTTTGCATATTAATGAGGAGGATTTTTAATGTTAGACTTTGCTTTATGGGAAGCTATGACAATTATTTTAAAAGTGTATGCTTAAGTACTGTTCTGGAAGAGAGGAAGAATTTTCTGATGGCTGAGTTAAGAATCGATTGGAGAGGACAGATATGGGTAGCAGGCAGACAATGATTAAAGGGTTGCAGTAGTCCAGGCAGGAAAACTTTTAGGGTACTTCCTCTTTGGGACTGTACTTATCACTTATACCTATCATGTGTAGTGAGGTAGAACTGCAGGTTTCGTTATTGTTTTCATAAACTGCAAAATCCTCCTCATTACCTTCAAGGCTCTCCAAAACTCATCCCCATCCTATATTTCATCATTGCTATCCCACCATATACCTGCACATCCTCTATACACCATGCATGGTGAACAACTCTCTGCTCCTTTAACCTCTATTGCTATATCTCAACTGAAGGCTTTTTCCCTTGCTGCTCTCTACCTCTGGAAATCCCTACCACCCAGCATTCGCCAAGCCTCAATTCTCAACAACTTTGAATCCAAGCTAAAAGAGCACCTTTTAAATGTAGCACTGTTATAATATGCAAACCTTATCTCATATGCTCTATTATAACTGTCAAAAAATGCACTTGCTCTACCTGCTTGTATCTGTCTGTCATCCATCGTATACTTAGATTGTAAGCTTTACGGGGCAGGGACCGCTTATCCTAATGTATGCTCATCTTATGATAATTGTCTGTATAACAACCTAACTGTTGGGGTGGGGGAGATTCACTAAGCAGTGATAAAGAGGTGATAAAGTGGAGATGACTTCTCCAGTTTCTATGTTATACTATAGAACCTATTCACTAAGATCTCCAAAGTTGAAGCAATCTTAGTGCATAGGCTCCACAGAATAACATAGGAATTGGAGAATTGATAAACCGGAGAAGTCATCACCTCTTTATCACTGCTTAGTGAATGTCCCCCATTGTATCCGCTCTTTACTAAATATAAACTGTAAAGTGTTAAGTACATCTATTGGCGCTATATAAATCGAAATATACATGTATACATACAATGGGGCTTTCAACACCTTTAGAGGCTAGCAAACTCTCAATGCTCTGTTATGGCTTGCTGTCTTGTCCAGAATTCAAGGGGTTAAAGGGCACATTAAAACAAAGGACATTATAAAAAAGACATTTTGAACCACTTTTAACCCTTTGAGTGCCAGAGGGGTACTTAACGCATTGCAAAACAATACATTGCGTACCTCTCTGGCACTCAAAGGGTTAAACTGTCAAATTTAGGAAATATTACCTATAAAGGTAAAAAAATGACACCCTCATTGCAAATAAAAAAATACATAACATATATGCTATAAAAAATGTACCAAGAAAACTGAATCAATTGTAAATCTCATATGCACAAATGTGAACCTAGCAAATTACTCATTGCTGTTAATGTGGCTTATAACCCCTTAAAGGAAGGAAAAAGGCCTTTGCATTGTGCACCTTTATAATATTAGTGCGATTCAAACACATATTTACAGTAATATAAATCACATTTGGCTTCTATGGTGCTATTTAGCCCAAATCTGTTCTTCTTGGCCTTTAGTACATATTGCCTATTCATAAGTCAGTAGTAATGGGCTTCAGGGTCTTTAGCTATTGAGGACTTCAATTTTCAGCATCCCCTAATAGGTATTCTCTAGGATGTGGGGAGTTGTAGGCCCTAGACACCCTAGACACCCTAAAGACTTGGAGGAACTCTTTGTGTCCATGACTGTAAAGGGCCACCCTTTCTCAAATTGAGAATCTAATTCAATTGTCCTTGGTGTTGTTTCTTTCCTAATCCATAACAGTCCATTCTAATAAGATACTCGATGATCTCCCCTAATTGAATACTCTTACGATTCACACACACTAATACGGCACCCTGGTGCTGCATCACCTCCTATATTTGTTTTTATTGTTTGCTTTCCAGTCCTAATGTACCGACACATGTATGCATCATTTTAATATTGTTGTTTTATATTTAATTGTCATTTTTTATTTTTCACTAGTAATACTTACAATCCCTTGCTTCAACTGTCTGCTGCTCCATGATTGAAGTCTCTCCTTGTAACATTTGAAGGCCAAATACAGAGGTACATTGTAACTTTTTAAATCTGATTACCGCAATAAATTTCTGTTGGTTTTATCATTGCATACGATATGCCTATGGCTGTGCAAGATTTTTAAGTTTTGGATTCAGGGACGGATTAGCCACTAGACAGCCAGCCTCGTGCCTAGGGTCCATGGCAATGTGAAAGGCCCAGCCGTGGCTTTATCTGCAGATTGGGTGAATGGTCACATCTGTGGGTGTTCACATTGATACCCCTGTAGGAGCTGAGCTGGCTGCCAAGAAACAATCAAGTGGTTCCTGGCAGTCAGAATTGATCATTGGACTGGTGTGTAAGGAGGACTTACAGGTCCTCCCTGATACAGGAATTAAAAATATATAGTTGGTGGCTTTCATTTTAAAGAAACCAGTGAGATCCCTGCATCCCAATCCAGCTTTGTTCTTCAGCAGAGTGTTGTCCTGACATCAACAGGCTTGCACAATGCACAGAAGAGAAACCCTAGATCTAACACATCAATTAGAGCAATCCTGACTTTAAAAAATGAATAAATGTATTAATATCTGGCACAATATAAACTGTATCAAAACTCTCTTTAAAATTAATACACTTATTAATATCTCACAAAATATAAACTATATCCAAACACCTAATAAGTACCTGTGTATCTGGTCAGACTACAGCGGGGCACAAATATGGATCTCCAGTACCAATCAATATCCAATTAGACTCCCCAATAATAGCCAAAAAATACCAAATATAGCCAGCTTGTTTAATTTGGAGATACATATTTGTCTATTTCTGAGGTCTGAGCACCTTACTTGGACTGGGGGTAAAATATAAAGATAGAAACAAAGGAAAACCGTGCACACCCAAATTCTTCTGGACTACGTAGATGCTTCTGAAAGCATCTAAAAGAGTGCTACAGGGGAATTGACAAATAGTATAAGAAAAGAAGAACAAAAGGAAACCCTGCAGTGCTAGCACACCTAAATATGCCTCAATCCCTATGGAGCAATAGGAAAAAGGACACCCATTGTTTATAAATGTATAAAATGTAACTTTTATTAATAATATTTAAAAAAAGGTACCGGAGCTTTATCCGGCTTGCCACTTATTCATCACTAAATAAGATAAATCTGTGTCTCAACATGTAGAGTCAAGCACTACCGAAAGCACTGAATAAAGTTTCTGAAAATGTAGAGTCAATCACTACCTAAAGCATTGAATAAAGTTTCCGAACATGTAGAGTCAAGCACTACCTAAAGCATTGAATAAAGTTTCTAAACATGTAGAGTCAAGCACTACCTAAAGCACTGAATAAAGTTTCTGAACATGTAGAGTCAAGCACTACCCAAAGCATTGAATGAAGTTTCTGAACATGTAGAGTCAAACACTACCTAAAGCACTGAATAAAGTTTCTGAACATGTAGAGTCAAACACTAACTAAAGCATTGAATGAAGTTTCTGAACATGTAGAGTCAAGCACTACCTAAAGAAATGAATAAAATTTCTTAACATGTAGAGTCAAGCACTAACTAAAGCATTGAATAAAGTTTCTGAACATGTAGAGTCAAGCACTACCTAAAGCACTGAATAAAGTTTCTGAACATGTAGAGTCAAGCACTACCTAAAGCACTGAATAAAGTTTCCGAACATGTAGAGTCAAGCACTACCTAAAGCATTGAATAACATTTCTGAACATGCAGAGTCAAGCATTACCTAAAGCACTGAATAAAGTTTCTGAACATGTAGAGTCAAACACTAACTAAAGCATTGAATAAAGTTTCTAAACATGTAGAGTCCAGCACTACCTAAAGCACTGAATAAAGTTTCTGAACATGTAGAGTCAAGCACTACCCAAAGCATCGAATGAAGTTTCTGAACATGTAGAGTCAAGCACTACCTAAAGAACTGAATAAAGTTTCTGAACATGTAGAGTCAAGCACTACCTAAAGCACTGAATAAATTTTCCGAACATGTAGAGTCAAGCACTACCTAAAGCACTGAATAAAGTTTCTGAACATGTAGAGTCAAGCACTACCCAAAGCATCGAATGAAGTTTCTGAACATGTAGAGTCAAGCACTACCTAAAGAACTGAATAAAGTTTCTGAACATGTAGAGTCAAGCACTACCTAAAGCACTGAATAAAGTTTCCGAACATGTAGAGTCAAGCACTACCTAAAGCACTGAATAAAGTTTCTGAACACGTAGAGTGAAGCACTAACTAAAGCACTGAATGAAGTTTCTGAACATGTAGAGTCAAGCACTGCCTAAAGCACTGAATAAAGTTTCTGAACATGTAGAGTCAAGCACTACCCAAAGCACTGAATGAAGTTTCTGAATATGTAGAGTCAAGCACTGCCTAAAGCACTGAATAAAGTTTCTGAACATGTAGAGTCAAGCACTACCTAAAGCACTGAATAAAGTTTCTGAACACATAGAGTCAAGCACTACCTAAAGCACTGAATAAAGTTTCTGAACACGTAGAGTCAAGCACTTCCTAATGCACTGAATAAAGTTTCTGAACATGTAGAGTCAAGCACTACCTAAAGCACTGAATAAAGTTTCTGAACATGTAGAGTCAAGCACTACCTAAAGCACTGAATAAAGTTTCTGAACATGTAGAGTCAAGCACTACCCAAAGCACTGAATAAAGTTTCTGAACATGTAGAGTCAAGCACTACCTAAAGCACTGAATAAAGTTTCTGAACATGTAAAGACACTAAATTAAATCAAGGCATTGCAGAATACTATCACACAAATCCTTAATTAAATGGGAAGTGCAAACACTGAGATTCAAAATAAGTAATGACTTGAATCCCTAAAAAATGAAAGGGCATAAACCGACTTGCCAAGATTTTCAATTTGTAACAAAGAATCTAATCAATGACACTATATTAGGTGATTCTTCATTTTGCAAGTACTCAGCGATATCAGTATAGCGCAGCAATACAATTAGCAAAACGAAAGATTAAACAAAGAATTAATCAATGGCAATGTGACAAACTAGATTTGCTAATTATTCCTGTTGCAAGTACCTAGTGCTAGTAAAGTAAATTGCACTACAGTACAATGGAATAAGTCAGCAAAAGGCTCTCAGAAGGTAAAAAAATGAATGCTCGGCAAATAGTGAAAATCGCTAAGACATGTGTGAGAATTCTCTAGCAACCCCAGGGCATGTGCCGGGTTGCCAAAAGTAAAATTAACACTTGAGGCTCCGAATGAAAAGTCTCCTGAATTAAACAGGGCATCAAAGGGTCTGTAAAGGTATCTTAACTCTTTTAAAGTGATGCTGTATTGATTTAACAAATAAATTGAAAAGCTGTATAATATATACAGTGTATCAAAAAACGAATGAGTAAAGAGTGACCGTAAATATGTCGGGGCATAAAGCGGCTTGTCATAGTTAACAGATCTACACACAGATTCTTAGTATAAGTGCCTCACGGCTCTTCTGAAGACTTAAAGACTATTATAGCTACACATCTTTCTAGAACTGCTAATCTAAGAGTTGGCTCTACTATAACTCTAATAAGGCAGTTGTTGAAGGGACAGACAAATATGGGTATACAAGCAGCCCTCCAGGAATTAGTGGCTGAGATAAACAATATGCCTGATACTCTACAGGTTATTAACCTATCTCAAAATGAACTGTCAGACTTACACATTAAAGTCTTGTCCAAGGGTTTCAGCTTCTTATCAACAAATCCCCTTAGTAAATTTGATACCACTATTGATTTGTATGCTTTCTCCAGAAAATTATTACTGCATATGTTTTTTTATGAATCAGACGCATACTGAAACCACTTTCATTGTGAACCTAGAAGATACAGATGTTGAAATTTCCAACATATTGCAAGAACTCCTGGAAGAAAATCAGGAACCAGTATATCACTTACTACCACCACCTAGAAAAAAGTCTACTTTTACCCCTCCAACAAACATCTGTCCGGCTGTTCAATCGTTCAATAATCTGGTTAAGCAAGATATTTTAAAACTTCCAGATATTGTTGTCAATAAAAATTTGACGAAAGATGAGAACAAAGCTTTTACAGAAATTAGCTCTTGGGACGATGTAATTATAAAACCTTCGAATTAGAGGGGCAACGTTGTCTTATGGCCATTGAAAATTTATACAGAAGAAGCCCAGTGACAGCTTAATGACAACAGTTGCTATAAGAAACTTAGGTGATCCCACATCTGATCTTAAGACCATTTATGATAGAATAATTACTGGAGCTCATGATAGAGGCCTTTTGACAAAAAAATAATTTAAGTATCTACAAGTCAGTTATCCTAGAACACCTACCTTATACGCAAAAATTAATCTAGCCCACCTGGCAGTCCCATCCTTTCTGGCAATAGGAGCTTGACAGAACAAGCAAGCAAGTGTTTGGATTTCATCTTAAGACCATATGTATACAATGGATTCATATGTCAGAGATACTACTGACATATTGTCCAAATTGGAATCCTTACCCATTGGCCCAAATACTTTGTTGGTTACCTACGATATCAAATCTCTCTATACCTCTATTCATCACTCTTTTGGTATTGAGGCTGTCAGATACTACTTAGAAAGAGTTCATAAAAAGCTGATCAGAAGGAATTTTTTCTAGACTTGCTGTCCTTTATTCTTAAAAGGAATTTCTTTGTGTTCAAATATTGTTTCTTCCTACAAACCCGAGGTACTGCGGTGGGGAGTAAATGTGCCCTCACATATGCCAACTTCTACCTCTGGTGGTGGGAGGAAAACCATGTCTTCACTGATACTATGACACAGTATACCAAACATGTATTGTTATGGTTGCACTATATAGACAACCTGTTTTTACTGTGGGAAGGCACTGGTAATTTAATATATCAATTCATTAGTGATCTGAAAACCAATCCTTTTAATCTGAAGTTAACTCTGGAGTATAGTTCTGACTATTGATTTTTTGGATATTACCATCAGAAGAGGTGAGGCTGATTATTTAAAAACAGCTTTATTCAGGAAAACTACTGCTATTCACCAGTCATCATCCAAAACACATGATGGAGAATATCCTGGTCAATGAATTTTTGATATTACGGAGAAACTATAGCAAGGTTGAAACTTTTAAAATCGTATCTGTAGAACTAACTGAGCATTTCATCCAGGGCAATTACAGCAAAAGTGTCAGAAAGAAAGCGTACAAATGAGCTTTCTATACCTCTAGGTCATTTCTACTTTTTAATAAACGCAAACCAAAAGAGGACAAATACATAAGATTTGTCTCCATTTATAGCTGCCAGTGGAATAGTCTGGTTAGTATAATTAACAAACATTGGCATGAGCTGTTATGCGATGATGATTTGAAAGAGGTCTTGAGCAGCAAAGCTAAAATGTATTGGCTGGAGAGCGCCAAATCTAAAAGGCAAGCTGGTCCATAGCCATTTACACACATACACTCCAAACTTATAATCGCAGGATCACATGCCTGTGGCCGCTGTGCTGCTTGTCCACATATGGCTACCACTAAAACCATAAAAGATAGATTTGGTAAGACTCATAAGATCAATGATTTCATCATCTGTCAATGCACCTCAGTAGTATATTGTCTCAAATGCCCATGTAATTTTCTATATGTAGGTAAGACAAAGAGGAAACTTAAGATTCACATATGTGAACATGCAAACATCATTTCCAATGCCCCACAAGATGTCCTAATGCCCAACAGAAAACTAATTTCTGTAGCCAGACATTTTAAGGACAAACATGAATCTAACCCTAAGTGTCTGACCGCATGGGGCTTACAAAGGATATGAATAGGAATAAAAGGTGGAAATTTGGACCCTAGTCTCCTACACTGTGAAAATAAATGGATTTTTTTTATTCAACACCCTATTTCCATCTGAATTAAATGAAGAATGGAATCTGGGGGATAATTTGAGATAAACAAATTTGCTGTTAAAGTGATAGCAGTACTTTGTTAAAAGTAACTTTAATTATGTAGATATTAAAAAAATAAATCAATTGCACCCGGTCCTATCTCTCAAAAATCTATGGTTTGAGATATAAGCTTTCAAGGTTCCCCCTTCCCTCCCCGAGCAGTGACGTCAGCTTTCTGTCTTAGAGAAGGAGATTCTGGTCTGCAGACCGTCCTGCAGCTGTCACAGATATCAAGGGACATAAAGGAGACAGTACTGATTATAAAACACCACCTTTATTTAACAGTGTAAATATACAACAGCAAAGACACACTGATACAAATCATGTAGTAGATAGGCACAAAGCAAGCAGTTCCTACCAGGAATAGGAGGCTGCTCTGAGGATACAACGAAGGCAACCATGAAATTGCACCACTGGGGCTGGGACACAGGAAAGTATAGTGAGTACTGGGGCTAGGACCCAGGAAAGTATAGCGTAGTTACTGGGGCTAGGAACCAGGAGAGCGTACTTACAGGTTGCCACAAGGAGAATACTGACACAGGCCTGCAGTCAGAATAGGCGGTTGTGTGGACAAGCCAAAGGTCAATACCAGAGCGGGTAGTCAGCTAGAGCCAATGGTCAATACCAAGCGGATAGTCAGACAAGCCAGGGGTCAATGCCAGTGCGGGTAGTAAGCCAGAGCCGATGGACAATACCAAGTGGATAGTCAGACAAGCCAGAGGTCAATACCAGAGCGGGTAGTCAGCCAGAGCCGAAGGTCCAATACCAAGCGGGTAGTCAGACAAGCCACAACACTGGACTCCGGAGAGAACAGATAGCCAAGCCAAGGGTCATACACAAGCACTCTCCAAACAGAACTGCACTGGACCACCACGAATGGGCAACTGGTGTGGTGTCTAGACAGTTTATATACATTTCCTCCACCCCTGGGAGGTGGAGCACTAAATGGCCTGTCCCTTTAAGAGCCGGACGCGACAACACTATAGGGAATCCCAGTGATGCGCGCCCGACTCTGCCGGCCAGCAGCTGGAGCCCAACAGACATGGCAGGAGCCGCAAGAGACAGAAGGGTGAGACCAGAGCCAGAGAGACCATGGTGTCCGACTTACCCTATACACAGGACTCGGCATGGCCACAAAGAGCACACAGAAGGGACTGGCCGGCTCCCTAAGCAGGAAAGCGTGAGCGCTTACAGTGACTCTTCAGCAGAGCCTTAATCGCGCTAGTTAGAAAAAAATACTTCATTTGAATGGTCTGTAGTGTGTGCTTGCAAACCAGCTAGCGCAGTTATGGCTTTGCTGAAGAGCCACAGGAAGGTCTGTGGACCAGAATCTCCTTCTCTTAGACAGAAAGCTGACGTCAGTGCACCGGAAGGGAAGGGGGAACTTTGAAAGCTTATTTCTCTCAAACCATAGAGGTTTGAGAGATCGGACCGGGTGCAATTAATTAATTTTTTTTAATATCTACATAATTAAAGTTACTTTTAACAAAGTATTACTATCTCTTTAACAATATGAATACCTTGAATAAATCCCAAGTCTTTGCTTTACTTATTGAGTATCAAATATAGCATTAGTACTATAATTTTGGGTTATTAACAATTAGTGTAGATAATTAGATATATAACCAAGCTTCTTTTTCTTCTCCTTTTCAAGGAGATGTCTTTATCCCTTAGGACAACAGTTTCTTATCCTTATGGTTATAGTGATTTGTTTCTGAAATCAACTTTATATATCATATCACAATACTATTGACATCTCTATATATTATATCGTATTGATAATGGATATTGATTTCTAGCCCAACTTGTTACAAATACGATGCATACTACACTACTATGGAGACTGTTCTTGTATAGTGAGTATAGAGTTAAAGTGTTAGTAATGTCTAAAAAAAACTTTTTTTGCATTTAGAAGAGCTTAAAAAGCTGATCCAAATGCAAAAAAACGTATCTCTCAAACCGCTATGTTTAAGAGATACGGGCGTTTAAAGTTTGATTTCTCCTACTGACAGCTGTCAGCAGGAGATCCGTGTCGGTCAACACGGTGGCGCTTGAGAAGTGCCGTGATCTCCTTACTTACACGGAATCCCTTCATTGGAATGGTCTAAAACGTTTGCCTAGTGTTCAGTGTTTAGACCATCTCTTAAACCATAGCGGTTTGAGAAATACGTTTTTTTGCATTTAGATCAGCTTTTTAAGCTCTTCTAAATGCAAAAAAAGTTTTTTTTAGACATTACTAACACTTTAATACCTTTGTTATATTTATTCTATTGGACTCCAATTATTATATGAGAATAAACACTCTCCTTGAATTTCCACTTTTATTAATACAATTAGCTTTATTTTAAAACTCAAATCACTAAATATATGATTGGATCAATAGGGCAGTGCCTTCTATCTGAACCAGAACTGTACCAATATAAAAAGGCTCTGCCCCTTAGTAATGGCATTCTGCATGCTGCCTTTGAAGAACGAGTCCGAAACGTGCATCAGGCGCGCATTCTATCTGTAATTAATGTTGGCACGCCAGTATATGCCCCAGCATATTTAAGGTCACTCTTTACTCACTCATTTTTTGATACACTGTATATATATATAATACCAGGGCTTATAATTATAAGTCCTTTGCTACTAGCCAGACCTGAAAAGTTACTCGCCACTGCAAGCCATAACATACCCACCAGGGCTGAATTTCTACTCGCCAGGGCTGAATTTTCACTCGCCATTGGCTAGTGGCGAGTGGAAATTTTGAGCCCTGATAATACAGCTTATCAATTAATTTGTTAAATCAATACAGCATCACTTTAAAAGAGTTACAATACCTTTACAGACCCTTTGATATTCTGTTTTGTTCAGGAGACTTTTCATTTGGAACCTCAAGGGCTAATTTTACTTTTGGAAAACTGGTATATGCCCTGGTGTTGTTAGGGAACTGTCACACGTCTTAGTGATTTTCACTATTTGCCGAGCATTCATTACCCTCTAAGACTGAGAGCCTTTAGCCGACTTATTCCATTGTACTGTAGTGTGATTTACTTTACTAGCAGTAAGTACTTGCAATAGGAATAATTAGCCAATCTAGTGTGTCACAATGCCATTGATTAATTTTGATGAATCTTTTGTTTTGCTAATTGTACTGCAGCACTATACTGATACTATACCTGAGTACTCGCAAAATGAAGTGTTTTACGCTGTCATTGATTAGATTCTTTGTTACAAATTTAAAATCTTGGCAAGCCGGTTTATGCCCTGGTGTTTCTTAGAGATTCAAGTCTTCACTTATTTTGAATTAGGGATTTGTGTGATAGTATTCTGCAACGTTTTGATGCAATTGAATCATCAACGGTGCCTCGATTTAATTTAGTGTCTTTACATGTTCAGAAACTTTATTCAGTGCTTTTGGTAGTGCTTGACTCTACATGTTCAGAAACTTTATTCGGTGCTTTAGGTAGTGCTTGACTCTTCATGTTGAGACACAGATTTATCTCATTTAGTGATGAATAAGTGGCAAACCGGATAAAGACCCGGTACCAGTTTTTAAACTTCAGCAGAGGAAGGGTTTTTTTGCGGTAAGGTCTGTCAAATTGTGGAATTCATTGCCCAGGGAGGTAGTTATGGCAGGTACAATGGATACATTTAAGAGAAGATTAGACACATTTCTTTCAAAAGGGAACATACAGAGTTATACTGTTTATCAGTAGGCTGATCAGGAAGGTCTGATAAAGACTAATTTAATTGGTAGCAGGAAAGCTATAAAATTCTGTTACTGAGAAATGAAGCGAAGGTTGAACTTGATGGACTTGTGTCTTTTTTCAACCTAATTTACTATGTTACTATGTTACTATGTTAAACACTATCAATAAAAGTTACATTTTATACATTTATAAACAATGGGTGTCCTTTTTCCTATTGCTCCATAGGGATCGGGGCATATTTTTGGTGTGCTAGTACTACAGGGTTTCCTTTTGTACTTCTTTTCCTATAAAATATAAAGATATGAATGAAGCAATGGAGGAAGGTAACATCCTTTTTAATTGGCGTGTTGGAGATTCAATAATAATGGATTACTTTCTGAATGAAGAAAGGGGTAGTGTGGCAAGTACCAATATCACTGAAAAATATAATCAAACTAAATTGTCCAATTTTATGGAAAATTAAATAAAGAATTAACTGTTGAACCCTTTAATCATGGCTCAAAATTTCCACTCTCCACTAGCCAATGGCGAGTGAAAATTTAGCCCTGGGGAGTAGAAATTCAGCCCTGGTGGGTATGTTTTGGCTTGCAGTGGCGAGTAACTTTTCAGGTCTGGCTAGTAGCAAAGGACTTAAAATTATAAGCCCTGCCTTAAGTTATACCAAGAAGTGGGCAGAGTCCCATGTTGATTATTAAGAGTAATAAAGAACACCTCTCATTTTTGTGCTGATTCTACATTTCTGGAAAAGTGGAATGAAGCATTTCTTAATTGATCAAAAAATTAATGATACTTGTACTGGAAAAATGGAAAAAAATATACCTCAGTTAAACAAATAGAAAAAGGACTTAATGGCTAAGACGACTGGAACAGACAGATAAATGCATTGTTGAGAAAGAAAGAAAAATTCAAAGTGATAAGGAGGACTTTGATAATAACAGTATTCAACTGGCATAAAGAAATCAATAACAATTCCAGTAGGAGAAATGCAAGGTGGAATAGGGAACCTTTTTACAGTAAAAGATCTGAAACTAAGAAAAATAAATGATACTGGACAACATAGTAACATAGTAAATTAGGTTGAAAAAATTTAACCCTTTCCTCATAACACAGAGAGATGAGAATCATATATAGCTTTCATGGTGCCAAATAATTTAGTCTATCACATCTTCCTGTTCCTGGATTAAGTCTACCATTCACCATTCATTTCCATGTAAGCCGGGCACACCAATGCATATAATGATAAAATCTCTTCTTTATTCAAAACATTAAAACAAAGTGTCAGTCCAACGTTTCAGTTCCCACTGGAACTTTCTTCAGGGACTTACTCATTTTGTTTTAATGTTTTGAATAAAGAAGAGATTTTATTATTATATGCATTGGTGTGCCCGGCTTATATGGAAATGAATGGTGTATGATATTATTGAAGCCTTGAGCACCCGAAATAAAGAATAAGGTAATGTGTGCACAGTGTAACAAATTTAATACATTAAGTCTACCATTCACATGGCTTATGAGCTCAGAGGGAAATCTGTTCCCTTCCGCATTACAGCACACTCCACCAGGTCTGTTGGGGCCTCCTGGGCCTATAAGAATCAGGCCTCTGCTGAACAGCTGTGCAAGGAGGCTGCTTAGTCTTCTGAACACACCTTTCCAAACACTACCATGTGGAAGTTCTGGCTTCAGCTGAAGCCAGCTTTGGCAGGAAAGCCCTGAAGACAGTTTTGCCTGTCTAGGACTTTATTTTCCTGCACCTTATAGCGCTTTAACTGTTTAAGCCCTGTTGGCTCTTGTTCTTGTGTGCTGTGTATTGTTATTCAGTGTTTGTTGACACTTAGTTTGGGCTGTTCCGTGTCCTGGATAGTTCATAGGAACTCTAGTATCATGGGGGACCAGAGCTTGGTCCTTTCCTTCTTTTTCAACCCTGGGGAGTTAAATGTTAAATACATCCCCATGTTACCTGTGAGTTATATTGGACAACAGAGAAGAGAGGATTTTAGTCTTACCTGTTAAATCCTTTTCTCTTAGTCCATATACCTCACAGTTCTCCTACCCAGCAAGGACCACGCTGGGTCTCCTGTGGCTGGACGTGGGTGTCCTTTTGGGTTCATAGCTCAAAGGAGTTTTCCCTTCTTCCTGCTAGCTATCTTGTTGATATGTTTATTTTCTCAAATCTATTTGGCGGGAGTGGCTAGGTAGCCTGAAATGGAGGAGGGGGAGGCTCCACCTCTGCACTGATTTCAAAATTGTTCCAGCCCACTGGGAGGAGAAAAGGATTTAACAGGTAAGACTAAAATCCTCTTTTCACTGCCACCTCAAACAGCAATGGAGAAGAAAAAAAGTGACACAATTTTAATCATTAATTTTTCGCCAACAGAAATATTTTCGTATAGATATTAAAGAATCAGAACATTGGGGACATTTGTTTTAAAATGTTGACAATTTTAAATTGCATATCTGTGCGTTGTTTAACCATGTGAGTGCCAGAGAGGTATGCATCATATTGCTCTGCAATGCGTTAAATTATGCACAAATTTGAGGCACATTTATTAATATCTCTCTTTTTTACAGGTATTTGAAAAGAAGCTGGAACAGAAGAAGAAAGAATAGAGAAGAAGATGATGGACAGTTGCTGATCAGGGTGCTACAGACTACGTTGGACATAAGGATTACTAGTAAGTGTTACCTGTCAGGGGCTGTTGCTTTGTAGTTTAGTTTGATTGGCCCTGTAAGTGCCAATGGGGTAAGAATTCCCCAACAGTTTTTTTTTTTTTTGATCTAGGCCTTAGTGTCAATCCAGGTTGTGATAGTAAACATGAGTAGATCCTTGAGGACATGTATGAGTGGAGGTAGAGAACTTGGGTCACTCTGATTTTAAACTAGATTTCACAATGGATTTTGATAAAAAGTCCACATTCAATCCCCCAATTTCTCTGGGAGGTGCAATTGACATTTTTCAAAATTTGGTACTGAGGAATATTAAAGCTTGTATTTACCCAACAGGGGAGCCAAATTTTACTCCAGCAGAGAATAAGGCTTTACACTGGTTAAAGGATAGACAAGATCTGGTGATAAAACCTTCTGACAAGAGGGGCAATATTGTGGTAATGACTAATCAGGAGTCTCATCAACAGCTGCACAATGAAAACTACTATTGCTCCTCTTGTCCGATCCTATGTTTGTGTATCAGAATAAGATGAGGTCCTTGGTACGTAGTGGTGTAGAAAAGAAGTGCCTGTAACGGATCCTACCCGTTATTTGAACCCTTGTCTGGCCCTACGACTGTTTAATCAAGAAATGTGAACATTTCGTACTGTTTGGACTCTGTGCTGTGCCTTGTCATACGAACTGGACAGCTATTACCTAAGAGAAAGACTTATGTTCATAGACTTTGGTTAATGTATGTCGAATGTTATAATTTACTGTATGTAGTATGTTCGAGGGTTTACACACTCACCGACTACCAGTCGGCGGGTACCGGCTGTGTGTGCAATCAGTGCCACCAGATTGAATGTTCGGCGGGGGCAAGAGGGGAAAGCTGGATCACTCGAAACCCTGGAGTAGGCATGCAAATATCTTCCATAGCCTAAGCTGGGGAACCATAGGCATCTCAGGGATTGGTCAAGGTTGGAGCAGGGCATTAAAAGTAGTCAAACAAAGGCTCCAACCTTGGGAAACTGTCCCTAAGTTGTGTATTGCAGCCACTCCAGCCATTTGACTATGTGTACTGTAGCTAGACCCACTTCTGTGTTAATTAAGCCATTGTGAACTGCAGTTTGACCCTCTGCTGTGTGGTAATTAGTTCAAGCCCTCAAGTCTTTGTTCATCAAACCCTTTTGTATCTGAAATGTAATCATATCTGAGTTATTGTATCTGTTAAGACCATCTGTTGCTGGCCTTTGTCTGATGTATTGTGATTGGATCTGGTTTCCCCATACGCTTCAATGTGACTTACTGTGTATAAATATCTGTGGTCTTTGCCAATAAAGAGAGTATTGTTTTGGAGTGAACCAGAGTCCTGGAGTCTTGTGTGTTCCTATGGTATTAAAGTGGCCACTCTGCCACCCATCTGAGCCCAGGTTCCTGCATCGTTCGACCGTCTGCTGCCAGTATCCTGCTACCCCACTTAGGATGCTGTCAGGCGACAACGTGGACTCTGCCTTGCTTCTTCCAGTTCCAGTAGAACCTTCGATTCGAGCACTGGAGTGCTCGAATGGCTTGGCAACCGCTACCCTTTGTTCCTGCGACACTTTCCCTGTTCTTTGTAGCCCGGGAGTAGAGGCTTCACTCTCTACTGCCCGTGTTTACCTGCTTCCAGCGATCTTGCGACTGTTTCAGTGACCGTCCATACTTGGACCGGTTGTCACGGTTTTATTGAACACTCAGACAATTTGGTTAGGATAAAACAATGAAGCTTTATTACACAACTCAATAAAGAACAGAGATGCCCTTCACGGGTCCAGACTTCAAACAGAGGATAGTAATATTGAATCTGACACAGGTCAGGGCGTAAACAGTTAACAAAATATGCAATAATGACAGGAACAGAGACAGGAACAAAACCTCAGCAGTACAGGTCCGGAGAGGCCCTAAGAGGGAACTATACTGCAGGGCAGACACCCCAATATAGGGAAGAGAATAGGCTCTACCAGCCTTACCTATAACCGGGTAAGGCAGCCCAAGAAATGGTACCAACGAGTATATTGAGGAGGCTCTGCTGGCCTTACATATAACCTGGTAAGGCAGCCCAAGAAATGGTACCAACGAGTATATTGAGGAAGTGCCCGGAGGCATGCAGAATAGGCACTGTCTGCCACGGGGCGCAACAGGTGTTAATTTAGGCAGACTGCTCTAAATAGCGTAACCGGAGGAAGCGGGTAAGTGCGGACTGACAGGTGGTAGATCTGCTAGTGACCGTAGCGCACAGGCTGTATCGTATGCAAATGGAGACTGCAAGGAGGCACAGACTGAGAGGTAACGCAACCGGAGGCAGCTGGTAAGAGCAGACTGACAGGTGGTAACACCGCTAGTGACCGGAGAGCACAGGCTGTATAGTATGCAAACGGAGGCTGCAAGGAGGCACAGGCTGAGGGGTAGCACAACCGGAGGCAACGGGTAAGAGCAGACTGACAAGTGGTAGCACCGCTAGTGACCGGAGGGCACAGGCTGTATAGTATGCAAACGGAGGCTGCAAGGAAGCACAGGCTGAGAGGTAACGCAACCGGAGGCAGCGGGTAAGAGCAGACTGACAGGTGGTAGCACCGCTAGGGACCGGAGAGCACAGGCTGTATAGTATGCAAACGGAGGCTGCAAGGAGGCACAGGCTGAGGGGTAGCGCAACCGGAGGCAACGGGTAAGAGCAGGCTGACAAGTGGTAGCACCGCTAGTGACTGGAGGGCACAGGCTGTATAGCATGTAACGGAGGCTGCAATGAGGCACGGCTGACAGATAAGCGCCGACTGGCAAGTGACCGTTAAGGCAAAGGCAATGGGCACAGACAGGGACAACAGAAGCACTAGTGACAAGCAGACGCTAGGCGAGTAGCCAAAGCATGGAATACACAGAGAGAGGAAGTCAGCCAAAGCCAGAATTGGTATACGGAAAGCGGTAGTCAGCCAAAGCCTAGATCGGTACACAGAGAGCGGAGTCAGCCAAATCGGTAACGGGTCGTAGTCAGGCAAGCTGGGTCCAACAACACTGGCAACGGAGACAGGAGCAAGGTCAGACGAAACCGGATCATACACGGAACAGGAACACAGCAACAAGCGTCAGGTCAGGAACACCACGAAAGGGCACCGGCATAGTGACAGGAGGGAGTATATAAAGGCAAGCCCTGGGAGGGGTTAACAACCCAGAACCAATAAGAAGCAGCCAAAGCAAACCCGGAAGTAGGAATGTTGCTCAGGCAGAATCACAGACACAGTGATACCGGTGCAGCCGATGGCGCCAGTCCGGCGTCGAGAAAGAGAGACCAGGGAATGACGACGGAAGGCGACGTGGTCCCTTCTTAGCTTCCGTTACAGTGCCATTAAAAGGAAAAATGCATAAAAACTGTTGTTGGGTCACCCCCGGAGGCCAGTGTGGTACTGGGTATCTAGAGTGCAGAAAAATATGCTATTCCCACCTGGGAGAGCCATTGTCTCTGGGGTTGATTTGGTAATGGAACCACTGTCCAAATACATTGACCTCTGTATACTTCCTATTTTGAAATCCATCCCATCATTAGTGGCTGGTACTAAACATTGTTGAAACTCTTCAGTGTTATTTACAAGACTGGAAAATGGGGGATATGATAGGGTAGTGCTGGATCAATGCTTGGAAAGGGTTACATTTTAACAAAATGTTTAGTGGCTGGTACTAAACATTATTGAAATGATTCTGTTTTATTTATAAGACTGGAAAATGGGGGATATGATAGGGTAGTGCTGGATCAATGCTTGGAGTGGGCTAAATTGGCTAAAAGGCCAGAATTGCTGAAGAAAATTTGAAATCCAAAGCTGAAAGACAATGTTTGGTATTTGACTAAACCCCCATGGTGAATAATGTCAGGAAAGTTATAGAACAGAGTTGGCATATACTACAGAGGGATCTGTTGAGACAGGCATGTTGTTATAGACCTATAGTCAGTTTCCACAGGGCTAGGAGTCTCCGGAACATATTACTACCTAGTGAGTACAGAGGCGCACTGGTTTCAACCTGGTTAAATGAAGGGTCCACTAAGGGGAACTATCAATGCGGATACTGTAAGGCCTGTGGAAACATGAGAATGTGCAAATTTATTTAGCTTCCAGGATATATACATCAAATTCAGTCTGATTACCCATAGATCTACTTTTGTGGTGTATGCCTTATTCTGTCCTTGTAAAAGATATTATATAGCGAAGACCAAGCTCTTTCTTAAAGAGAGTATGTTAGAGCATTTCAGGTCTATTCATTAAGGCCAAGCTAATACTAGACTTATCCTACATTTTAATTATAGTCATGGTCAGGGGCGGACTGACAGGACCCAGGGCCCCTGGTCCAAAAAGAGGTCTGGGCCCCCTTCAGAAATCTCCACAATGCCCCTTCCAACTCCACAATGCCCCTTCCACCTCCACAATGCCCCCATCATCTCATCGCCACAATGCCCCCTTCTCTCCACAATGCCCCCTTCTCTCCACAATGCCCCCTTGATCTCATCGCCACAATGCCCCCTTCTCTCCACAATGCCCCCTTGATCTCATCTCCACAATGCCCCCTATCTCCACAATGCCCCCTTCCACAATACCCCCTTCATCTCCAAAATGCCCCCTTCCACAATACCCCCTTCATCTCCACATTGCCCCTTCCTCAATGCCCCCATCTCCACAATGCACCCGTCTCCACATTGCTCCTTCGTCTCCACAATACCCCCCTTCATCTCCACCATGCCCCTACCTGCAGTCCCTGGTGGTCTAGCGGCGTGGGGCACGCCTCTAGTAATGCAGAGGCTGGGAGATGATGTCATCTCCCAGCGCTCTGTATTACTAGAACGGCGCACCGGCGGCCGTTGTAGGAGAGCTGCTGAGCAGCTCTGGAAGTGGCGGTGGTGGTGGGCCCCCTTCGGTCACTGGCCCTCGGTCCGTGACCGAATGCCCGATGGTCAGTCCACCCCTGGTCGTGGTAATAATAACAAAACTGAACAGATTTGCCATCATTCAAAGGTAAAACAGAGGAGGTAATAGAGATATTGAGTTAAACTTGAATCAACGTGGATCAGATTAGAGTCCATGGGCCCTTTAGGGTTAAACAAGAATGATTTGTTACCAGTTTTGCAGTGAAGATTAAATTCTCTTATGCCTGTCTTACACTTGCAGTACAGACGTTGTCCTATGGACTGCATGTGTGGAGGAGCAAGTGGATTTAAAAATGTTTCTGTTTCAAAGTGTTTTAAATGTCAGTGTTTATCTGTTTCCATTTGTGTTCTCATTGCCGTTAATTGTGTGAAATGGGCAAAGGGGCACTGAAAGCACAAAACGGAGGCAGCTTGAAAGCTGCTATAATTGATGCTTTGACAAAGTACCTGTAAGGCTTGAAACAGCTGTCGGCTAGCTATTGGAAACCCCTCCTAACCCTGTGAACGCTGTGTTGTTTAAGCACGAATCCTAATAAAATGTGAATTTTAACCCAGAGAGTGTCAACTCTTTTTCTTTCCTGTTGTGCCAAATATGAGTCCTAACTGTGTCAATGACACTACAAAGATCTCAATGGTACTCTGTCCCCATAATTCAAGGTATGCCCTATCTGTAATTCATCAGGTACACAAGTACCTACCAAAATTAAAATGACCAAAATAATATACAAATAAATGTAATAACATAAATAAAAATGTATAAAAATTGACATATAAACAATAGAGAGCGTTATAGTGAGAACTAATATATACATATAGACCATGTCCGCATCTCTCACCACCCACTTCCAATATTATATAAATCACCTAAATTAAATTTATAATATTCAGATATATCAATGTGCACCGTAATCACCAAAGTATAATGCTCATATACATAACAAACTAATAGCAGTCGATAATCTAATAAATCTACATTTTGTGGTATCAGTGACAACAGAAGTCAATATGGTATCCACTTTATAAACGCACTAAAAACTAAAAAAAATGAAACATAAGGAAGCATATACAATATATAACCAAACTGGCTAGTTTTATAAACTGGATCCAATTTCAATAAAAGCTAGAAATGTCAGTGTAAACAGACATCCATGAAGAAAGGTAAAATAAAAAGGAAGTAGAATACATCTCCCACCTTCACCAGACCAGGTATGGAGACAGTGCAACGGCACTTCCCCAACCCTTCACTAGACAGGTGTCTACAGACAATAACCCAGAAAGCTGGATCACCTACAGGGAGTGAAAGCACCTCTCCAACCTTCACTAGTCCAGGTATAGGAACAGTATAACAACACTTCCCCAACCCTTCACTAGATAGGTGTGAAGATAGTACACTGACAATATTCCAGAATGCTGGAGCACCTACAAGGAGCGAGAATCCCCAGAACGCTCTGGGGATAACCAGGCAACAGGACAGGCCCTAGAATGCTAGGAGCCTGAAAGGTAATGGTGACAACCCTAGAACACTAGGGAGACAACAGGCTACCAAGACAATAGGCCACAGGAGGCCAAGGACAAGGCTGATAATACTGAATACTGCTCGTAGGCAGTAAGTGTGGCACCAACAGTAGTCCCGGGCAGGCCGAGGATGCAACAGTCCATTCTGGGGTTATGTCTCTGGAGCCATGGGAACCCCAGAATGACAGCATAGTGTGGAAACTGAATGACCTGGAATTGTAGGGTCTCGACATGGAGAGCTCCTACCCTCAGAGACAGCGGACAAGTCTCATGTGTGACATGAGGAGGATCTAATGGTTGTCCATCAATGTCCTCTACAGCCAACGGAGTATCACAAGGCACCAAGGGAATATTGTGTAACTTAGCAAATTTGCCATCCATAAAATAGCCTGCTGCTCCAGTATCAATCAGAGCTGGTGTAGCCACAGAGGAATTTGCCCAAGATATAGCCACCTGTAAGATAGGCGTACTCTGTTCCTGGTTTAGGGACCGAGTTACTCCACCTAGGATCTGACCCCTCAGGGATCCTAGATGTGGGCATTTCCCGGACATACCGGACAAGCCCATAACATATGTCCAGTCTTACCACAGTATAGGCATAGACCTTCTTTGCGATGGAAGGACCGCTCCTCCTTGGACAGCAGTGTAAACCCAACCTGCATAGGTTCAGACTTACTAATCTCCACACTAGGTGGCATGGGAGGCAAGGGAGGCATGGGTGGGAACTCCCAGTTTGATACAAATTGAGACTCAGGCCTTTGCTTGTTGTTTTTGAATGTGGATCTTTCTCTTATGCGGGTGTCAATCAAAATATTAAAGGAGATAAACTGATCTAGATCCACTGGCAGCTCACAGGCTGCTGTCTCATCTTTAATAATGTCATTGATCCCCTGCGAGAAGACTGCCACCAGAGCCTCATCTTTCCAGCCTACCTCTGCTGTTAGTGTAGGAAATTCAGTAGCATATTCTGCTACTGTACGGGTGCCTTGGCAGATATTCATCAATTTTTTTGCGGCAGATTTTGATCGACCTGGAACGTCAAATACTTTACGGAAGGCCTCAACAAACTCAGTAAAATTCAAAGTTATGGGTTTGGCTGTCTCTCATAATGGATTGGCCTATGCTAAACCTTTGTCGGTCAACAATGAAATCATAAAGCCCATTTTGCTTCTTTCACTTTGGAACGCATTTGGCACTAATTCCAAACAAATCTGAACTGGTTTATGAACCCACGACCCAAAGTGGGTTCACAATCATATCGTAGAGGGAGTGGAGCGGATCCTGGCGAGGATATTAGACAACTGTTGCCCACGTATATCTGTACTGTCAGAGTTCATGGCCCTTTCGTACTGTCATGGGGAGACTTGTGAAATAATGACACTTCACAAGTACAGATACAATAAAATGAAAACTTATTAAGAGAAAAATGAAAAGGAAGTAGAATACCTCTCCCACCTTCACAAGACCAGGTATGGAGACAGTGCAACGGCACTTCCCCAACCCTTCACTAAACAATACCCCAGAACGCTGGATCACCTACAGGGAGCGAAAGCACCTCTCCAACCTTCACTAGTCCAGGTATAGGAACAGTGAAATGACACTTCCCCAACCCTTCAGTAGACAGGTGTGAAGATAGTACATTGACAATACCCCAGAATGCTGGAGCACCTACAAGGAGTGAGAATCCCCAGAATGCTCTGGGGATAACTAGGCAACAGGACAGGCCCTAGAACGCTAGGAGCCTGACAGGAAATGGTGACAACCCTAGAACGCTAGGGAGACAACAGGCTACCAAGACAATAAGCTGCAGGAGGCCAAGGACAAGGCTGATAATACTGAATACTGCCCGGAGGCAGTAAGCATGACACCAACAGTAGGCCCGTGCAGACCGAGGATGTAACAGTCAGCCGGAGCTGGGTAAGCCAGAGCGGAAAGTCAACCAAAGCCAGGAGTGCAGCTGAGCGAGAGGCAACCAAAGCAGAAATTAATGGTCATATGAAGCCAGGGGTCTCAGCCGGATCTGGTAGTCATACGAAACCAGGGGTCTCAGCCAGATTGGGTAGTCAGACGAAGCCAGAAGTCAAGGTGAAACGGAAGTCAGATGAAGCCAGGAGTCATACACAGGAATTAGCAATCAGAACACAGAAGAACAACGCTCAGGCACACCACAAAAGGGCAAGGGTGTATAGTGAAACTGAGGCCTACCAGGCCTAGCATCTGGGCGGAGACACCAGTGGCCTATAAGAATAGCGATTAGAACAGAGTGACATCCCGGAGGATAATAAGGTCGCCTGTACCACAGAGCACCACTGGAGGCAATCACGGGCACTGTGATAGCTTGTGACCCTCTGCTTATTTCTGTTTATACGCTTGTGTTGCCTTATTATATTTTTCAATAAAGTCTATTTTACTATACCGTACTGACTCCTGAATATCATTGGGAAACCGCGACAGTACACAAGGGCCATGAATACGGATGGTAATAGTAATGTAGGTTTTTAAAGCATCCTGGATAGGAATGAGACACAAGATCAACGTATTGATCAATTGTCTTTTGCCTTACAGACCTTGTTACAGCACACTGCGCATCTTGAGCGAACAAATCCACAAATGGTGGCCTCCCCCCCCTGCACCAGTGGTTCATACCTCTTCTGACGCAGACACGATCAAGAGGTTGTCTGGTTCCACTCAGCCCCCACAGCGGTATGGGGGAGACCCAGAGTCGTGTTGTGGGTTCCTCAACCAAATTGGCATATATTTTGAGACAGTGCCACATGCCTTTCCAGCTGAGGGCAGTAAGGTTGGCTTCCTTATATCTCTCCTCATGGGCAAGGCACTGGCCTGGGCCAACCCTTTGTGGGAAACAAAAAACCTATTGTGCATAACTTCTCAGAGTTTGTGAGGTCATTCAAAAGTGTATTTGACATGCCAGGCCGCGTGGTCTTGGCTTCCAAAAACCTATTGACCATTCGCCATGGTGCTCGTACTATGGAAGACTTTGCCATTGAGTTTCACACTCAGGCAACTGAAGCAGGCTGGAATAATGAAGCCCTGGTAGCCGCCTTCTTCCAGGGGCTTAACCATTGCATGAAGGATGAAATTGTGGCCCGTGTTTTACCTACCGTACTGGATGACTTAATTTCGTTTTGTATCTTAATAGATACCAGACTCAGAGAACGACCTTCGTTTAGGGAGCGTTTGCAGAGGGCTCCGGGCAGACTATCACCTCATAATACTGGCCCACCTTATGCTCCCTCGCCTCCCATGCCTCCTGGACTTGTCTCTGAAGGGAGCGAACCTATGCAGGTGTGTGTGACCTGGCTTTCTAAGGAGGAGAGGGCCTTCAGGAGGAGAGAAGGACTGTGTCTGTACTGTGGCAAACCAGGACACATGCTGAGGTCCTGCACAGTAAGTCCAGAAAAGGCCCACACCTAAGATCTTACCGGGGACAGATCTTGGGTGGCATGTCTCAGTTCCCAGAAAATTTTTCAGATAAGCCCATGTTGAGGGTGTGTATCTCTTGGGCTGACCAGTCGGTCTCTGTCCCAGCACTACTTGATACGAGTGCTATGGGTTGCTTAATTGATGCAGAATTTACGGCCAGTAAAGTGGTTCCGTTGCAGTCCCGTTCTTCTCCACTGGCCATGGAGGATATTGATGGTAGACCCCTGCTACCATCTCACATTACGCATGAAACCACTCGGTTAACCCTGAGGGTGGGAGCCCTTCAAATCGAAACCATGAAGTTTCAGGTAATTAACTCCCCACATTACGCCATCGTGCTGGGGTTTCTGTGGTTGCAGATGCACAACCCTAGGATGGATTGGCACACGTGCGATATCTTGGCCTGGTCTCCTCAGTGTTATAAATCATGTCTTTCCTGTCCTGTGAGACTGTCTAATGCAACCACTCCAGAATTGCCTGAGGAGTATTTACCATTCAAGGAGGTGTTTAGTGAAGGTCTGGGCGGGGCCTTACCACCACACAGGCCATATGATTGCTCTCTGGAGCTTATGCCTGGCACATCACCTCCTAGGGGTCGTGTCTATACCCTGTCGGTGGAGGAGAATAGAGTCATGGACGAATATGTTTCTGATGCTCTGGCCAGAGGCATCACCCGTAAGTCCTCATCCCTGGCAGGGGTCTGATTTTTTTTTGTTAAAAAGAAGGATGGAGAGCTATGTCCATGTATCGATTTTCACGGGCTTAACAGAATATTGGTTAAAAACACTTACCCAATTCCCTTGATTACCGAACTCTTTGACTGTGTCAAAGGTTCTAAGATTTTTACGAAACTCGATCTAAGAGCTGCTTATAATTTGGTTCTGATAAAGCAGGGCCACGAGTGGATGACAGCTTTTAATACACGAAATGGGCACTATGAGTGTTTATTGATGCCATTTGGACTTTGCAATGCACCAGCTGTCTTTCAATAGTTTATCAACGATGTGCTAAGAGAACTCTTACAGTGCTGTGTTGTGGTGTATTTGGATGACATCTTGATTAATTTTCCCTCATTGGAGACCCATTGGTTGGCTGTATCCAAGGTATTGAACCTATTAAGTCAGAACAACTTGTATTGTAAACTCAAAATGTGCGAGTTCCACAAACCTCAAGTAACCTTTCTGGGTTACATTATTTCTGCATCTGGGTTTGCTATGGACCCCCAGAAATTGTCCGCTATAGTAGAGTGGCCTCGTCCTGTGTGACACAAAGAGGTTCAGAGAATTCTGGGGTTTGCAAATTATTACCTGAAATGTATTAGAGATTTCTCCACTATTGTCAAACCTCTGGCAGACATGAGCTGTAAAGGTGCCCAGACCACTGAGTGGTCCCAGACGGCCATAATGACATTCGAAAGACTGAAGGCAGCATTTTCTTCAGCCCTGATTCTGTTACACCCAAATCCCTCCCTGCCCTTTACCCTGGAGGTGGACGCATCTGAGATTAGAGTGGACGCCCTATTGTCCCAATGCTCAGTTCCTGGTGAAGCTCTACTCCCAATGTGGCTATTTCTCAAGGAAATTGTCCAAAGCCGAGATATTGTACCAAATCGGGGACAGAGAATTATTGACCATTATTTTGGACCTGAAGGAGTGGTGGCATCTCCTAGAGGGTACTACCTCTCCGATCCTGATTCTTATGGATCACAAAAATCTGATTTATCTATCAGAAGCAGAACGCTTGTCTTCTAGGCAAGCTAGATGGGCTCTATTCCTGTCCCGATTTAATTTAATTGTCTACCTTCCTGGCTCCAAAATTGTGAAGACAGATGATTTGTCTCACCAGTTCTGCAGCCTTTCCAGAGAGGAGGTTCCACGGACCCCCATTTTTCCGGCTGATCCTTGCGACCATACGTACATGCATCACTTCTCCCCTGGGAGAGGAGATCCTAGCTGCCCAGGCCTTAGCTCCGGCCGAGAAGCCGGACGGGAGGTGTTTTGTCCAGGCTCAGTTACGTATTAAACTATTGGATACTTACCATACTTCCAAAATAGCAGGTCACATTGGTCGGGACCAGTTGATCTGGTCATTGTTTAGACTATTCTGTGCGCAGAATAAGACTCCTCGACACTTCCCAGTCGGCTTGCTGCAGCCTGTGACTAATGGGGAGCATCCACGGTCTCATTTATCAATCGATTTTATGGTTGAATTTCCTAATTCCATGGGCTTCACGGTCATACTTATGATTGTGGATACATTCTCAAAAATGGCACATTTCGTGCCTCATAAGGGCTTGCCATCCCTGCAGGAATTGGAGGTGATATTTGCCAAAGAGGTATTTCGGTTACACGGCATACCCAGAGTTATTGTGTCTGATAGAGGAAGCCAATTTGTGTCCTGGTTTTGGAGATGCTTTTGTGCTCAGATGGGAATTCAGCTGGCATTCTCTTCCGTTTACCACCTTCAGTATAATGGTGCGGCAGAAAGGGCCAACCAGGCCTTAGAATAATTTCTCCACTGTTATATCTCCGACCACCATGACAATTGGGCTACCCTGTTGCCCTGGGCAGAGTTTGCCTGGAATTGTGCTGTGAATTCTTCCTCACAAAGTTCACCATTCCAGATCAATTATAGGTTTCAACTCTCTGCTCTGCCTGTGGCCTTCCAAGCACAAGAGATTCCGGCTCTGGATGAGCATTTAAGGGCTCTCTGTTCCTCATGGGCACTGGCACAGCATACCCTATGTTGTTTTGCACATTGGCAAAAAAGGCAGGCTGACTGTAGGCGACTGCAGGCACCTACTTTCCAGGTAGATGACAGAGTGTGGCTTTCTTCCTGAAACTTGCACCTCCAGGTTCCATGTAATAAGTTGGCTCCTCGTTTCTTTGGTCCTTACAGAGTGATACGTAAAATTAACCCTGTGGCATATGCACTTGAACTTCCTGCCAATGTGCGTATCCATAATGTATTTCAGGTGTCATTGTTAAAGCCCTTGGTCTGCAACTGATATACCTCTGCTCATGTTAGTCCTGCTCCCGTGAGAGTTGCAGATCACGAGGAATATAAGATACAGGTATCACTGTGCCCGTGATTGCTTACTTGTGCTGTCAGTCAGGTGTGTGTACTCTCCATTGGCCACCTGTCTTTTGCCCACCCAGTATTGCCTTTATAGACTGGGCTGAGGCACCCTTTGGTTGCCCTTTCGTGGTGTCTCTATGTCAGCAGTCACCTGCCTTGTACCTATTCCCTGGGCCTGTTTCGATCTGCTACCAGTACCAGCGTTGCTCCAGTAGTCAGTGCCTCAGCTGCTGTTATTCCTGCTCCATTCCTGATCCAGTTGGCGGTGCTGTATTTCCTACTTACGTTCCTGATCCCGTGCTGCTGTTGTTCCTGCTCCGTTCCTGATCCAGTGGACGGTGCTGTAGTTCCTGTGGTGGTCCTGGCTTGTTTGCTGTCGCTGCTGCTGGTTATCCATCTGACTGCTGAGTCGCTATGGCGACATTCTGATCACTGTGCATTCCATTTCTCACCGGTTGCTGATTTGCTTGTATTGAACCGGTTGGGCTATACTGTCGTTCTATACTTGTTACTGGTTTACTCCAAATTCACCGGTTGTTGCGTCTCCGTTATTAAACCGGTTTGGTCTCCCTGGTTGGGAGACTGGTTTGCTCCACTGTTCCATCTTTGCTGTTGCTCCATCTATGGAGCATTAGTGGAGCTGTTCCTCTGTCCTTCTGGCTGCCTTGCCCGGTATTTTGAAAGGCCGGTAGAGCCACAACCAGCTTATCGTGTTAACCCTCCAGGCTGCCTTGCCCGGTATTTTGGCAAGGCCGGTAGAGCCACAACCAGCTTCTCGTGTCAACCCTCCAGGCTGCCTTGTCCGGTATATTGGCAAGACCAGTAGAGCCACAACCAGCTTATCGTGTAACCTCCAGGCTGCCTCGCCCGGTATATTGGCAAGGCTGGTAGAGCCACATCTTGATTGTTGTGTAACCTTTTTGGCTGCCTTGCCCGGTATATTGGCAAGGCCGGTAGAGCCTACCATGTGTATCTTGCAATAACTACTGTCTGTACCCATTGTGTATATGTGATTTACGTTTATTATTAGGACCCGTGAGGGTTCCCATTAAACTTTTCAATAGAGTTTGATTTTTATCTTACTCTGTGTCTGAGAGTCAAAACAATTCATGACAACAGGACATTCTGGACTCTAGTATGAGTAAAGGGTGCTTACAGTATTTCATTCATTGGAAGGGCTATGGCCCTGAGGAGCGCTCATGGATACCTGCTAGTGATGTACACGCTCCTGTATTGGTTCACAGGTTTCATGCTCGATTCCCTTACAAACCCCAATTAGATCCTCGGAGGAGGGGCCTTTGAGGGGGGGTACTGTCACAGCTTACCTTGGTTCCAGAGATGCCGCTTCAGTGACTCTTGGCGTCATTCCACGTGTCATCTGCAGGCACAAGGCTTCAGAGTAAAGCAGGCCTCTGTTTTATGCCATGCTTCCTGTAGTCTCCTCCTATCTACTTCCTTCCTCTGAGCCTGCCCCTCCTACCTACTTCTTGAGGAGGGGTTTAAAGGACAGACTGAGTCCTGACTCAGTTGCCCTTGCGTTGTTGTACAATGCAGTTCTGGTTTCCTTGGGCTCTCTGTATGACCTGGCTTGCCTGACCATCCAATCAGGTGCTGACCTGTGGCTCTGTCTGACTAGTCTCCTGCCTTATCCTATATATAGTGGACACCCAATCTGATGCAGACCTGTGGCTCTGGCTGACTACCTGAACTGTGTATGACTTGGCTTGTCTGACTATCCTCTCTGGTGCTGACCTGTGGCTCTGTCTGACTATTCTTCTATTTGTTCCTTGTATCTAGCAGACACCCAACCTGGTACAGACCTGGGGCTCTGGTAGACTTCCTTTATACTGACTGCAGGTGTTAGTCAAGTATTGCTTCCTCTGACTGACTGCAGGCGTGAGTCAGGTATTCTGCTCATGGTTCCTGATCGGCGACATCGTGTTCCTGTTCCTGTTCAAGTTCCTGGTTCCAGCAGAGACTACTAGTTGCTTCGGCCTAGTCTACAGCAGTGTGGTCAATCTTGGCAGCTTACTATTTCTACTAGTAGAGCGTGCTTACTTGTGACCCACTGCTAATTTCTGTTTATACTCTTGTGTTGCCTTATTATATTTTTCAATATTTTACTATACTGTAGTGGCTCCTGAATATCACTGGGAAACAGTGACAATAACATACAGTAAGATTTCTGCATATGTGAGAAAAAGTGTGATCGCTTGAAGTGAGATTAAGGGTATGTCAAAAATCAGGTGTCGAGATCTGAAAGTCCTATTAATATGTTAGATCTCTATAAGAAACAGACTAAGTTCCTGACTAGCTGTATAAAGGGGGTTTAATGTGACATGTAGATCGCCACATAGGATGACCATGTCCACCCTAAAAGAACCCAAGGCCATCATTTATATTGTGTAGCGTGTTGATATTAGGGATTTACAGTACCTTACAAAAAGTATTCATACCTGACCTATTTTCTTATATTTCTGAATTACAAATGGTACACTGAAATTGAATTTTGCTTGATATTTTATTTTAAAGAGCTAAAGCACAAAATCAGTTATTTTAAAGGAGCAGTAAACTTTTTTTATGAAAACACATATTTTACAGAGCATTTCTGAATAAAACAAGGTCACTCCCATCGCTGTCAGATGTTTTATTCAAAAATTATAGCAGTTTAAATAACCAGGAAGTGAATTTACTGTATTTACTTCCTGATAGGAGGAAGTGACAGGCAGTTCCTATCACATTCTATGGAGAACTGTATGTCTCTGACTTTTCTGACTTTCCTCTCCATTAGAATCTAACAGGAAATCTAATTAGAATTTGACCACTAGAGGGCACTGCTAATGTAAAAAAAAACATGGGTTTAAACTGTAATATCTCTGGAAATATAAATCTCTCTACAGTGGGAGTACCATTATTTTACTCAATAGAAAAATCCCTACAATATATATTTTTTCATAAACAAAAGTTTACTGCTCCTTTAAGGTGAAATTGATTTTATGTTGGAAAATATTTTTAAGAATAAAAAAACAAATATGTTGCTTGCATAAGTATTCAAACACCAGACATTAATATTTGGTAGGGTCACCTTTAATTGCAATAACAGCTTTAGGTATTTTGGAGGTAAGTATGTACCAGCTTTGCACACACTGTTGAAGTGATTTTTGTCCATTTTCTTGGCAGATTTGCACCAAGTTGTTCAGGTTGGTTGGACATTGCTTGTGGATCACAATTTTCAAATACTGCCACAGATTCTCAATGGGATTGAGATCAGAACTTTGATTGGTCCAATGTAGGACATTCACCTTTTTATTCTTAAGCCATTCCAGTGTTGCTTTGGTTTTGTCCTTGGGATCATTGTCCTGGTGAAAGGGGAATTTCCTTCCATGCTTCAATTTTTTTTAGTCGACTGAAGGTGGTTCTTTTGCAGTATCTCCCTGCATTCCTCATTCAAATTGTATAAAATTTCCCAATCCCTGTTGATGAGAATCATCCCCACAGCATCATGCTGCCACCAACATACGTAATTGTGCGGATCGGGGGTCTTGAGGCACGAGCTGTGTTTTTGCCCTTAAGGCAAAAAGTCCACTGACCATTAGCCATGTCTGACTTGCACAGATATTCAATAAGCATTCTACCAGTATGGCCAACAAGTGTAGGCTAAAAAATTCAAGTAGCTCCAAAACATACTTCACACCTATTTTTGACCTCAGAGTGCATCCATATCAGTCGCTTAATAACATACGATATGTCAAGTTCAAAGTAAAAAGATAACGGTCAACCCCATCTAGGGAAGCTAAATGTTGTCAAGACAAGTTCAAACCCACACCCAATCACAACACCCCAAAGTGTCAAATACATTCAAACACACACACACATATAGACACACAAAATAACTGACATACCTTGTCTGTGTTTCAAGTTTTGGTGAGCTAGAGCACAGGATCCAGGAGCAGAGTATAGCAATAGACAGGAGCTGACACTTGAATAAGGTAGACAGAGTTGGGAGCAAGAGAGAGTTACACTTGATACACACATCTCTTTTTTTGTTTTGCACACAACACATCTTTATCTTTTATTTTGAATGTAGGATTGAGTGAGTGCAAGGGAGTGACAGAGAGTGAGTGTGAACTAGTGTGTCTGTGAGGGCCTGTGTGAGTGTCTGTGTGTCAGTGGGTGTGAGATGGCAGGGAGAGGAGAGAATGATAGAGGGATGGGGAGAAGAGGAAGCTGTGGAGGGCATCTCTGGTAAGGGAAGGAGTGGGAGAGGGAGACTAGCTGGGCAGAGAGTTACCTGAGGAAGGAGAGGCATACACTGACCAGGTACAGCATTGCCATTGGAAAGATGGGTAGATGCCGGTGAGTACCATGGGTCAGTGCAGGCAGGGCCTGAAAGACAGAGCCCTGACAAGTCCCAGGCTGGTGATGATGACAAGAGGCTGCAGGACCCTATGTACTCCTATGAGGAGAATAGGGTCCTCATCCAGAGTATACTGGGGAGTGAGACTATCCTGTACCAGACAGAGAGGGTCCATGATCTGAGTACTAAGAAGGCCACCTGACATCAGGTACTCAGCAGGGTGAATGCAGAGGACCATGGAGTCAATAAAGAAGTGGTGGGGTGACTGAAAAAGGCGAGTAAAAAATAAGATGGTAGAATTTGTCATACATGCCCGAGGCACCAAAGCTGGTCCCCCTGCCAACATCAGCTTCAACCCCTGCGAGGAGATGTTGAGGCATAACTTGTTTTCAACTGCTGTTAAGGGGGGTCCCTGGAGGATGTGACACTAGTGTGGAAAGTACAATAATGAGAAGTGCATCATTCCATTACTATACACCACGCAATCCTAGCTAGTATGGCCCAACACAGTGCAAGCTGAACACTTGGCCAGCATTGATTCGCACAAGTTCACCAATACATTGCTGAAAGGATTCAAACAACTACATAATACTGTACAATCCAAGTAGAAATGTGAAGGGTTAGGCAGGACAAATCCTGTCCAACTGTGTAGGATACACAGGTGCAAATTATACCCAAGAATTTACAAAAAATGTAAGTTACTATGTATAATATGCACCCCCCTTTCCATGCACAAAATAAAAATCCAAATGTTTGCCTCCTTTCGTCTTAGCCTCCAAAATGCTTATGTGAGCCACCACCGTTCTTTGCTCTACCCACCTGAATGTTTTTTTGAGACATTGAGCCCCTGAGGATGCAGCATGGGGGCCTGTTTGGTGGGTGCATGCTTGTCTTTTTTGCTGACATAGCCCCTGAGGAGCCAGGAGAGGGCATCAACTGGAGGGGTCATCACCACCGCCACCTCCACCACCACCTTCAGTACACCCTGCCACCTACAAAAGGCACAGACTGGATACCTCCTGGGAGATGGATGCCTCTGACCACCACAGGCAATCACCTGAATGCAGCTACACAGGATCCCACTTATCACTCCACACCCAGATGGGAGGGAACCAGACACCAGTGGCCATGGTATGACCCATGGACACTGGACTATAAGCACCTGGGCCTAATTGGTGAGCCACAGTGCCCCCAACCACTGGAGGAATTCACACCCCCAACACAAAGTCAACCAGAGGGCCAACCATCTGTCCATAGATGTCCATATGTCCATAGATATGGTGGGGACACAGGCATCGTCAAGATCCTCACATGCTGTCCCCCTGATGCCTGCCCCTCAACACACCTCACTACTACCAGCAGAACAACAAGAACAACTGGAGGAATCCAATGGAGAGCCATCTTGGAGAGCCATACCCAGCACCTGAAACTCAAACATCCATGGCTACATTCCCTGCCACAGGTAGACAAACCATGGGGATGGATGCAGAGTGCATAAACATCCAGAGGAGGCAGCTCAGGGAGTCCCTTCCAAAGTCCCCCACCCAACAAAATAAAAAGGCCCATTTGTGATATTTCCCCAAAATACAATAGCACATATTCATCCCATTTATGCCTGTGAATCTTTCTGGTTTCTAACAGGATAAGTGGCAGAAATGTATCCAATGCATTGCAAAACAATGCAGTGAACACAATTCCTTCACATATTACTTGGTTGTAAGGTATATGAGTATGGGTAAGTGCACAATACATACACTGTTATTCAATTCAACTCACAATCCACAAAGCAAAGCAAAACAACATGAAGGTGTTATTTAGCCATGATCTTGAACATGAACAGCTGACACCTACCCCTTAGCATACTATGTGCCAGACAGTACCCATTTAGTTTCATCCAATGCTGTGTTTATTAAGGTTAGTCAACCATTAAGGTGTTAGTCAACTTTTAGGTTAAATTATTCACTGGCAAACACACTGGGATTCACACTGTGATCAGGAAAAATCCATCACATACCTAATTATTTGAGGTTAATGACTGAAAAAACCGTTGTGTTTGGCTGCAGGACAGGAGCATGAAGAAGCCACTAGTCAGGTCTACTGATTTCACTATGCAGGCAGAACATCTCCTTGCATTGCAACATTTCAAATTCCAATCATGCTCCCCATTTAATTAATAACCCCTAAGATTAGAGACATGCCTTCATAAGTATTACGGATATATAACTCATAACTATTTTGCTATCTGAAGAAATGGCTAATGCAACATCAAATTGAATATACATATATTTGATGGTGATAAACATGTAACAAAATGCATTAAAGACTTTTAAAACCACCCAAAGGGTATGTTAACATAAAAACAGCCTACTGAAAAAAACAAGTTGAGCTATTCATTCATTTTCTAAGAGGGCTTTGAAATCTGAAGAGCAGTATATCTTTACAGGTTTTTCCTCTTAGATCTTAGACAACTCATACAAATATACTTGAGCAGTTTTTGAATATGTGAAAGGTTTGGCAGAGGTTGCTAACAACTTCAGTTTTTACATTGAAGAAACACTAGCACTAGTGAACAGCAAGAAGTGGGCTTCATTGAAGTGGAGTCAGCATTTCACCAGGGTCACTTGGACATTCCTCTGTTCCATGATAGGTCTTCCATGGATGCCTGTGAGAAGGGATGACAATGGTTGAAACTGCACTGTGTAACTGTCTGTTATGCAAAGCATGAACCATCATTATCCCATTAGCCTTTTGCGTGAACCATCATTATCCCATTAGCCTTTTCCTTTCTGGAGGAGTAGACAACCCATTACTTCTCAGTTTGTTGTCTACCCCTCTGGAAACCATCAGGTTAGGAACAAGGGGATGCTAACCAGCCATATGTATATGTGAACTGGACTTTGTAGCAATACATCATCTATTATGTTAACCAACCCCATGAAACAGAGGGTGTTGGCATGCCAATGACACATGCATGCACAGGTCCCAATTAGTTACTCCGGTGCTGTAGCCAACACAGTATATCCATCCCAAGTCTGCTACATTACTCATTGCACAACTATTGTTCTCATAGTGACTTCAATACCCCTTTAACATTTATGGCTATATGTATGGGGGCATTATCATCTTGAAAAATGTCATTACATTCAAGAAAACAGTTTGTACAATAGGATGCACTTGGTTACCTAAAATGTCCATATAGTCATTGGTGGTTATTTAGACTTTTAGGGTAGTAATAGGGCCTACAGACTACCCTGATATTACTGATCAAACCATTATAGATCTGCCCTCATGTTTGATGTTTGGAACAAGGCATTCAGGATTATAGTCTTTTTTTAGGCTCTCTCTAATTATAAACACAGCATGATGTAGGGAATAACATAAAGGATGAATCATCTCACCATATGACATGTTTCCATGATCACATGTCCAGGTTTTATGCTCATTTCATAACCTTTATCACTATTTAGCACTGTATTCAGTATTCAGTGGTTTAGCAATTGCAGCTAAAGATAGCTGGAGCTGTGTAGCTTTCAAACTGTTTTGATGGAAACAGTGTCTTTTAGATGAGGGTTGAGTTCTGCTGTCACAATTGCTACAGCAGAACTCATATACAATTCTCTTCAACATCTGTGTATGCCTTTCAGTTAGTTTTTAGGTTTTTGGCCATATTCATCTTAGCAGATGTTGTCTTCCCATAAGTTGTGTATGCAGCTGTAACTTTGGACAGTTAATCTGGATACACCCAGAAAACTGGCAGTTTCTTCTAAAGATGCTCCAGAAAAACATGCACCAACAATCTGTCATTTTTTAAAATCCAATATGTCTGTCATTTTGCAATGTTTTCATATACTTTTATACTACAAATAACCGATAATTCACTGGAACTAGCTCTAAACTACATAACCTAAAAAAACAACAAAATATAATTATAAAAAGTATTATTTTTAATGTTGCTAACAAAAATATAATTGTTGATAAATTCCCTGCTGTTTCCACCATGGGGGACAACTAGATAACCCATAGATACTAGAGAGACAATGCATAGAGACCTCGCTATTGTTCAGTGAGTTAAAGGCCCCATGTAACTCAGTGGGGATTTTGGAATCTTTTATTTCTTTTCATTCTTTCTAAAGTGTCTAACAAAAAAATATTTTTGGGGGGACTAAAAAGGCTAAGAAAGTTGAAAGATCAAACAGGAAAAAAGTCCATGAAAGGCCAAGATTTTTTTTTTTTTTAGAAAAGCTGTGGACTTAAAGGAACAACTATCTCCAGCCATGTCGATGAACAACAAAATAAACAGAGAACTGGAAATCTAGGAATTATTCCAGCAATACAAATGCCGATGCTAGGTAATTTCAGATGTGGACACAATACCTGCTTGACATGCAAACACATCTAACATGGCAGAAAGTCTTTTAGTCATCAGAGCAAACAGGAGAATCTTTTCCTATAAAGAGTTTTTTTAAGTGATCTATGATAATTTATCTATTGGATTGTGATTGTGGTATTCAATATGTGGGACGTACCCCAGATCCCTTAAGGAAGGATTCCAAGAACATTGTAATCACATAATAAAAAGGTCCACATCCCTGTTCCTTAAAACTGTTGTAATTATCTGATATTACAACAGAATGGCATTAGAAAGTTGAAGAGTACAATAATTGAATATATTCCACCACAAAAAGAGGAAGGAATGGGTTCCAGCTCTTAGCTAAGAGAAAGGTATTGGATCTTAACCCCTTAAGGACCGGGAAAATCTGGGGTGGATTGCACTTAAGGACTGGAGCAATTCTGACCTTTTTGACTATGTCTTTGTTACATAGTAACATAGTAACATAGTAGATAACAACAATGTTTTCCCTCTAAGGCTTTTATTATTTCAGCCATACAAATTATATACCATTTTTTACACACAATTAGGGCTTTCTTTTGATCCACACTTAAATGGATAACACACCATTTATTTTATTAAAATTAAAGAAAACTATAAAACAATTAAAAAAAAAAGACCATTTTTATTTTTTCTCTTGTTATCATTTAGGCACAAAGGGTTACATTTTTATGGAGACTGTATGAAAGGTATGATCGGTCATTCTTACCTACAAAATAGGTAGTTTTAAGTGGGCATTGTCCCCCATGGGTGAAAATGCCCAGGTCTCTCTTTCCCTCCCTATTTTTCCAATTTTTATATTAGTGAGACTTGGTGGTATGTATAAGTGTATGGAATTGGTCCACAACAATCAAATTCCCAATATTTTTTAATTACAGTTAGTAGATTTGTTTTATGAATAGTATGCTTTAATAAACTGTTTGCTGTGTTTGAAATGTAAAAAAACACAAAACAAGTTGCTCTAAGCAGGTCAGAAATTGACCTGCATCCAGTCTGCCTCCAGCACCAGCACTGAAGGGGTTAATACCCCCATCTACTACATTCTTTTATTGCACTGTGTGTCTTCTCTATGCTTCTCTCTCCCTTACTTTAATAGAAAGGAAGAGAGAAGCACAAAGCAGAGACAAAAGCAGTGTGTCAAGCACACTATCTTTTTGAATGCAAATGCCGGTACATGTGATCGCTCCTGGAGCGATCATGTGAACCGGCAGGGTAGACAAGGACTGAAGCTGAGTGTTCCAGTCCCAGAGCACTCCGTTTCAGCCTGAAAAGAATGATAGCAGCATGCACGGAGGTGCGCTGCTGTCATTTAACCCATGACGTGCCAGGACCGTCATGGGTCCTCAAGGCAAATCTACCCATGGCACGTCATGGGTCTTTAAGGGGTTAAGGCTAAACACCATGATGCCTATTGGTTTTAATACGGATATAAACTTGGGGTGTTTTGATATGATTTACATTACAAATCATATATACATCGAGTACTTTGCTCAGGCTAATTTTTATTCTTTTTGTAAAATTTGATGTGTTATTTTTGTTGTACTTACAGAACATATGTTATTATTATTTAGAAAATGTACATTAGAGAACTTAATATTCACATAACAACTGAGTGATATTGGTTCAAAAAAGTTAAATATTTATTTTCTAAATTTTTTTTATTAATCAAGTTTTGTCCTCCTTGTATTTACTGACATGTCATAACTTCCTGTTGAGTCATCTGATATGATAAGATGGTTATTGCTCTGAATTTTTCTTAGTAAATTAACCAAGTTAAGATTCTTCTCTTATATCTCTTTGTATTTAAACAAAGTACCGTTTCTATGGGTAGCTGTCACAGTCCCCGTGTTCGCTGCGCCGTACCTTTCCGGCGGAGGCTTCTTCCCCTCTGCAACGCCTTCTTGCCGCGGCTCTCCTACCCCTTGTGGCGTGCCTCTTCAGCGGCGGTGTTGTGTCTGCTGGGTCGCCTTCTCAGGTAGCTCTCACTTCCGGGTTTCGCACTGTCGTGGCCTCTGACGTCATCGCCCTGCCCCTATTCTAGGCGTCCATCTCTTTTGCCTGATGCACTTTCACTAGTGTTCACGTATGCCTAGTTCTCTGCTGGCTCTCTGTGCTCCAGTCTTGCTCCTTGCAGTCCTGATTTCAGTGTACCGATTGAGGCTTGTCTGACCACTCTTCTGTCCAGTCCTATTGTCCTGTATTGACCTCCAGTTGCTGACCGGCTCATCTGACTACTCTTCTGTCCAGTCCTATTGTCCAGTATTGACCTCCAGTTGCTGACCAGCTCATCTGACTACTCTTCTGTCCAGTCCTATTGTCCAGTATTGACCTCCAGTTGCTGACCAGCTCGTCTGACTACTCTTCTGTCCAGTCCTATTGTCCAGTATTGACCTCCAGTTGCTGACCGGCTCGTCTGACTATTCTTCTGTCCAGTCATATTGTCCTGTATTGATCTCCAGTTGCTACCGGCTAGTCTGACCACTCTTCTGCCTAGCTCATTGTCCAGTCTAGACCTTCAGTCGCTAATAGTTCGTTGGGGAGTTTCAGCTACCTAGTGGCCTACGCACCCCAGCACCGCTCCCTAGTCACCGCTCTCCAGCCCTCGCTCCCCCCCTGCAGGGGAGTTCGTACTGTCTGTGGTAGGTCATCCTGGTCTGGATCTCGGCCCAACTGAGGTTCGGACATTTGGCCTTGCGGCCAGCATCTATACTCGGCCCTTGCCGCAGCAAGACCTAACTGCAGGCAGTCACTGCTCTCTAGCTCCGAAACCTAGCCCTCGCTCCCTAGCACTCCTTCCCCTGCAGGTGTGAACCTGCACTTGTCGGTCCTGACAGTAGCCAAGGCCTGACTTTATAAAGGATATCCATTATCATTACCATCCATCTTAATGTATCTACTTTTATTGTGCCTTTTATTAGTTTATAAATGAATATTTATTCACATACTATATCCTTCTAAATGGGAAGCCTAGAAAACTGTTTATTTTCATATGCTAATAACTGTAGGCACACTGATTGTAATGAAGAAGGGTATCTCACCAACCATACATAATGTATAATTGATATATTTTATTTATAAAGAAACAAGGTGGCTAATGTCTCTTGAGGTGTTTGTTTACACTCGTTATATGTATTGCTTGGAGATGACCTATGTGAACACTGGTGTGTCTGTGATTATGATGGAACTATTAGTGATTATTCAGTTTATGAATTATGTTAAAAAAACAGATGTGGTATGAGTAGAAGCGCTCAGAGATTTTTCAGAACTAACTGAAAAATGGAAGATTTGAATTATGCATATAAACACATATGGTTTATAATATATTGGTTGCAGCATAAGAATTAACAGGCAATGTACAGAATGTCTTTTGTTTTGCAAATTTTTATTTGTAAAGTGAAAATACCCCTGTTGAAATTTTCATAAATTAAGATTTTGGTTACTAGTTTTATTTTTATAAACTTTTCTTTTAATTATCTCTACTGATATCCTTATTGGTCCTGTGAATCTATATTTGATTCCTTCAAATTTCAGCATTTTCATTCATAAACACTTTGCTAATGAAGTGCTACTCTGAACTTTGACTGAAGTGTATCCTGACCCATTCAAAAGACCATTTTCGAAATAGGAAACACACCAAGGGAAGGATTTGCATTGTGACAAAGTGGACTAGAGGAATTAATGGGGTCTAGATCAGATCAACATACCTGGGAGCTCTCTGGATTTTCCCTAGTGACTCCGGGTTTTGCAGTGAATTACCGGGGACAGAGGCTGATTCTCTGGTGGTGTGGTGTTTCTTGTTAAACTCTGCCCACTTCTGCTCCTTCTCACTATGTTCCTCCCATTTCCTGCCCACTTCTCCTTCATCACCCTGTTCTACCCACTTCCCATCCACTTTATTACACTGCCTATAAAGCATGCCTTCACCAGTGATTAATCCCCATCCATTTGTGATGCAAATCTCATCCTTTAAATCCTCCTACCTGCACCACATGAGTCCCCTCAGGGAACTCTAGAAGAAAAAGTTCCCAGGTACGCAGATCAACATTGAAATCATTTACGAACTGACAGACAAGAACCTGTCTAGTAAGTGTATATGGGCAGAGAGTATTTTGAGGTGGGAGGGCCTGGCGTCTGGTCCTGAATTTGACCCCACAGGGGTATCTCACATTTTAGGATTATGGAATGTGCTACATATGAATGTCCTCCAGTGATAAATACCATTAGTACCATGTCTCCCAGCTTACAACATAATTTATAAGGTCCCATTATTTCACCTATCCATTTATCCCAGCCTTCTTACGGTTTTATTTACAGGGAAAGTATACCATTGTTTAAAATGTCTTTTTCCTTAATATTTTTACTACCTTTTTATCATCCCGAGATCTGTCATTTCATCTTAGTTTGTTTTTAGTTATTTACTTTTATTAATAAAATGGATTATTCTAAGTGGCAATTTTGTGCTGTTCTTTTCTGTCTCTTTTATGTCAATATCACGTGTGGATTCCATAAAATATCTGTGTATCTGAAATAAAAGACTGAATGTACAAATAGCTGAAGCTGACTCTCCAGACTGTCATATTATCAGTAATATATCATCATTAACTGAATATCATCATTTTATTACATCTGCATTGTCACTGTATGAATGGCCATCTTCATATATCTCCATGAGTCATCCATTTATAGATAAGTAACTGATCTACTTCAAGAAAATTAATATTGTCTAATATTCATGGACTGGTTTTGTTATGTTTTTCAATATATATAGACTGTTTTCAGAGATAGTAATGTGGCTTCTCTTTGATCTGTTTATCTAATGTACCATTTATATTTATACTGATGTTTTTATTATTTTATTAATTTTTTAGATGCTATTATTGGTAGCCCTTTGCTATAGGCCTGGCAATATTTAGATTACTGTCAGTCATTTATATATTTATAGGTAGTTTTGATCATTATATTACAATATAATTTCTGAATATACAGTCGGGTATATACTAAAGAGTTTGACTACACAATTTTTTCTTTTACCTTTGTTTTACTAACCTCATGGCCCATTAACACAGAGACGAGCACTTCTTTCCTATTTCTTAATTGTAAGAGAAGTTTTATTTAAAGGCATCTAGGATTTTGATCCAGGGAGAAATCAAAGTGCCTTTTGGAGTCAGGAAGGAATGTTTTTACCCACTTGGGGCTTAATTGGAATTGGATTTTATGAGCTTTTTTGTTTGCCTTCATTTATATCAACAAAGGTGGTCTGTCAAAGTCTGAACTTGATGAAATGATCCTTTTTTGACCTTCAACAACAATGTTCTAATGAAGGGCATGACACTACTTGCATTTAGCAGGGTTATAACCTGATTTGGGTGTTCCTGCCAATGTGCTTCTTGACTCACTTGACTCTCTAAACCAGCAAACAGGGAACTGTGTGTAGTATAACAATAAAAATCTGATTCACAACAACTTGGTCCTTGATGAAAAGTATAGTTACTGAAATGTATAACAGATATTTTCATATATTGCAAATAATTATTTTTTATTTATTACTACTGTTTTCTGACAATTTATGTTGGAATGAGTCTTTTTTTCACCTTCATCAACTATGCTCTCTAAAAACAAAATACTGAAATACACTTTTTTATTTTAGTGTGTAGTATAAAACATACCTAAACAAAGGGAGAGTAAAGTGCTCTCCACACACAAGATTAGCCCCTATAAAAAGGCACAAAAACCAAGTACAACAAATATATAAAGCTTTATTGCACATGAATCCAAAAATATAAATAAAAAAAAAATCACAAAAAAATAACATTGGTGACTGAATAAAAACAATTAAAAACATACATCTGAGGAGAAAACACATCAAATAATAATGTGTATGAAAAATCATAACATAGCAGCAAAATGAAATTGGCAATTATCTCCTGAAATATTATAATGTTGAATGCAGAGCTAATCTACAGCAAAAATAAATTAGTACTTCACAACCAACACAGTGCAAATATCACAATAATATAGTGTCCCTAGTTTATGTGAAGATTCAAAAATAGTGAGTCGACACGCATTGGCACAGATTGGCGCAGACTTCTGACATGCAGCACTCTGGCTTTTTTCTGGCACTTTCTTTGTTATATTGGCAACTAATCTAGAGATTTTCCAGTCTTTCTAATTGCGCTTTTTCCTTTTTTTTTTTTTTTTTGTATCTTATTTTCTTGCACTATTTTTGAATCTTCAATCTTTTTATTCAATCAACAATGTTATCTTTTCTTGTGATTTATATATTTTGGATTTATGTGCAATAAAGCTATATATATATTTGTTGTACTTGGCTTGTGTACCTTTTTATAGGGGCTAATCTTTTGTGTGGAGAGTTCTTTTCTCTCTCTCTTTGTTTAGGTATGATGATCCTTAGCTCCAAAGTGCATCAGGCTATTTCAGCCTTTAAGATATGTACTTTATATAGCTTGTGCTAGCCCTCTTTTCTTTGTTGTTAATTGTAGTATAAAACATTGAGTTCCAAGAGGGTTCCAAGTACCTACTTGGGGCATAATTGGAAATGACTTTTAAGGTCATGTTGTTTGCTTTCCTTTGGATCAACAAATGAGGTTTGTCAAAGGTTGAACTTGATAGACTCATGCCTTTTTTAACCTCAACAACCCTTTAGAGCACATTGTAAGACGCTTCACCCTAGCACTGAAGGGGCTGTTTGCCTGTCTGTCATTCTACTGAACAGCCCTTATGCTGGAACTGCCCTGCTCTCCCCAATGGCTGGTTGGGGATATTAGGAATTGTAAGCCACAACAGCTGGAAGTCCAAAATTGACCACACCCTGCCCTAACCATTTCTGTGGGAAAAATAAAATGTTGACAGATGACACCCCATAGACAGATACTCCAGATTAGTTTCTGACCATTTTACTGGCTATTTGGCGGAGAGAAGAAGAGAGTAGGAGAAGGTAAAAGACAAGAAGACCTGATAGAATACAGAGAGCTAGTTGTAGAGACGGAACAAGGGAGAGAAGAGGAGGCAAAGGCGAAAGGCAAGTGGACCGGAGAGGAGACTGAGATATAGATGGAGAGACAGAGTAAATAACAGGAGAGGAGGAGAAAGTGCAAGACAAGCAGACCAGAGAGTAAACTGAGAGGCAGGCAAAGAGACGTAGTAGAGGGAGAGAAAAGGAGGTAGAAGGAAAAGACAAGTGGACCAGAGAGAGGCAGGCAGAGAGATGTAGTAGAGAAAGAGCTGGATCAGCTGGATGCATACTGTGTTCTGTGGAGACAGCTGCTGAATTAACAGGTATCCTATTGAAATGTTGCCCTTTATTTGGCTACCATTGTAGGTGGACCCTTAAGCGTGCAACATCAGAATGTTGCCCTTTTGATGCAGGTGACATTATTATCTCACCCTTTTTACGGTCTCCAAATATATTGCGACATTTCATTTGGATACTGTCCAAAAGAGACTGGAAAAGTTATGGTGACTAAAACATCTGGACTTGATTGTATACACCCAAGGGTACTTAAGGAACTTAGTACAGTAATAGCAAGACCATTGTACTTAATATTTATTGATTCACTTTCATCAGGCATAATGCCCTGTGATTGGAGGAAAGCTGATGTATTTCCATTGCTCAAAAAGGGGGCAAGATCCAAACCAGGAAATTATAGACCTATAAGCTTGACTTCCATAGCACTTCAGAGATTAGAAGGGTTACTACCTGACAGTATTCAGAACTATGTGAAGACAAACAATATTATTAGTAGGAGTCACCATGGTTTTATGAAGAATACATCATGTCAGACTAACTTACTTGAATTTTACGACAGGGTAAGTAGCAATCTGGACAAGGGAATTTCTGTTTATGTAGTATACTTGGATTCTGCAAAAGTCTTTGATACAGTGCCTCACAACTGGTTACTGCTTAAACTGAAAGGCTTCGGTTTGGTCGGTGATATCTGTACATGGAGTGAAAACTGGTTAAATGACAGATGGCAGAACGTTCTTGTAAACAAAACCTTTTCAAGCTGGTCTAAAGTTAGAAGTGGGTGCCACAGGGTTCAGTCCTGGGTCCAATGCTTTTTAGTTTGTTTATTAATGATCTAGAAGAATGAATTGAAAGTAGCATCTAAATCTTTGCTGATGACACTAAGCTGTGCAAGGAAATACATACAGGGCTGGATGTTGTTTCTCTGTAGAATGATTTAGATAAACTGAGTGGGCATAAAATTGACAGATGACATTTAATGTAGATAAATTTAAGATTATGCATTTGGGCTGTAGAAACAAACATGCTACATATATCTAAATGGGAAACAACTTGGGGAATCCTCATCAGACAAAGATTTAAGACTCTGAGTACTTATAGACGATGGACTTCACTGCAGTGTGCAGAGTCACTCAGCTGCTGCAAGAGCAAATAGAGTACTAGCCTGCATAAAAAGAGGTTTAGATGCACGGGATGCTAATATTATTCTACCTCTATATAAATAATTATCCCACTTCCAACACCAATACTCCTCCCCTAGGCATTATGGACATTCCAGCCTGAGAGTGTGATGTGACATTTGTTGCTAAGATATCTCAGCAGCAGCATGAATAAAGTTAGGAAATACCATAAGCTTACCTGGCTGTAGACTTGTAAAGAGTTATTTTCAAGGCTTGCCTGACTGTAAGGCTGCAAACATTTCTTTCAAGGCTATCCTTGCTGTATGAGCCTGCTAACATCTTTTCAAGCCTTACCTTGCTGTTTATGCCTTCTAACATGTGTTCATTCCTTACTTTACCAAAGTAGACTGCGCTAAAAATGTATCTAAATGTTTTACCTGTAACTCTAACTATATTTGCAAAAGCTAACAAACCAGTATCCCCTGTCAAAATGTTTTCATAGTTTACTTATGCTGTAAAACAGCTTTGAAAATGTTTTACAATGTTACAGTTTTTATAATGGAGCTTGGTTTAAAAAATAAGAGAAAACATTTTATAAAGGTTTACCTGCTAAGTTGCTGCTATACTGTATACCTCCAGTTCTTATGTCCTTCCTGCACCACCATGCCACTGTACTAGGCCAGTTAATGATTTTGTGAAAGGCATACATTCTTTCTATGCATGTCACATACTAGTCTGATTTGCCATCTGAATCAACATACACGATCATTTTAAAATGGAAATAAGCAAGATAAACCAATATGATAAATTAAAATAGGAAATAGAAATATCTCCCAGTACCTTCTCAAAAAAGTTGTACATTATTGAAGACTGAATATATGTAAGTGAATACTGAAGAGTACTGCTGTCTCTGTACACTGACTCACACTGAGTTATTACTCTTTATGGTGTTAGTTTTAAATTATATTAAAAAATAACATGGGAATCCACATGCATTTTCCCTGTGCACTTTCCTGAAGCCAGAATATATCTTGTGACATAGAAATCAGAAACCACTCTGATTTTGTCTTTGCCCCACCACCCCGGAAAAATTTCTGTAGACGTCCATGTTCATTACATTAAATTTTAATTAAAATTTTTCAACAGCATATAGATAATTAACAAACAAAAGGTTGAATTGGATGGTGGTGCTGAGTATATTCTGATGAATATGAATAGAAATGAATGGTAGACTAACTGTAAGCAGTATTATGTATGATTCTAATTTAAAAGGATAGTAATGGTTAATTTTAAGTTGATTTAATATTGTAGACATTAAAAAAAGATTAACATCAATGTAAGTCCTATCTCTCAAACATTTATGGTTTGAGAGATATACCTTTCTAAAGTTACCTTTTCCTGGCTGTTTTACTCAAGTCTGCCATCTAGCTGACAGCTGCAAATTCCAGTCATTTGACCAGACAGAGGCTCTTCAGCAGAGCTGAAATCACAATATTTAGAAATAAATACTTCATTGGAACAGTCTACAATGTGTGCTTGCAAGCCAGGCACACTTTGTAGACCGTTCCAAATTAAGTATTTATCTTTAGATGTCGTTATATTGGTGCTACTGAAGAGCCACATCTGGTCAAGCGACCAGAATCTGCTTCTGACAGCTTTACAGCTTGTCAAGCAGAAAGGGGAGGGACCAGAGAACTTTATTTTCCTATATCTCTCAGACCATAACGGTTTGAGAGATACAAATAAGTGCAAGTACTCTCTTTTAATTGTATATACCATATAGTTAATACTTTTTTTCTGACATTATTATCCCTTTAAGCTTGAAGTACTACATGTCAGTCATTCTGTAATGTTAGTAACACTGATCCCAAATGTTGTAGATGGTGGCAGCCATCTAAATGCCTCCCCTTCAGTGCTGCTGTTGTCACAGGCTGTTTAGTATGCTTCTCTGATGCGTGTATTTTTCACTTATGCTACATAAACACATGGTATTAGATACTGGCTCATTTTTAAAACTAGTACTCAAGCAGGTCATAGTTTTGACCTAGTATATAATAATCCCACAAGTATACTATAACCATCTCAGATGCAATAGGTCACTACTTTTGATAGTGTTCTTATGCATTAGTTTTCAACCCATATTTTGAGGGCAATTTCCATAGAGATGTACCAGTGCCACCACCACCACTACAAATGCTAGACTTCCAGCCCTGAGAAAATGATGACTGCAAAATATTGTGATATTGTTGCTGGTGCTGATGAGGGCATACTCCTTTTGCATACTCCCTTTTTACAACACATTCTAGATTAGTGTCAACCCATAACATGCAGTCTGGAAGTTTCAGAGCACACCTAACATTTTATAGGCCATTTATCAAGCATGTAAGGGATGATACAATTGCATAAATACATAGCTCTTTTTAGGTCTCACAATCAGAATACTATAAATAAGCACATCATGCATAAACATTTCCAGAAATAGAGATTTGAAACTCAGTATGCACATTTTATCAAAGTCTTTATAGATAAGATGAGGCACCCTGAACGGATGCCCATGACACACCAAAGTGCCAGAGCACCTTGGTTGAGAATCCCTGTTCTAGATGTTTTGCCCCATATTTATCTGTCTCACCTCCACAATGCAATCCTCCATTCAATCTATAAGAATTTCTTTATATTCTGTCACAGAATCCACCTAGAACTCTTCTGCTAATATTGTGGAACAAATTCAGAGATTTTCTGTTTAAAACAAAGTGTTTTTTGTTTTATGAAAGAATTATCTGCTATGCTCTTCATATATTTTTCTGCAGTAAAATAATTGTGGAAGTATGTCACTGATTCTGGTACTAGAACAACTAACCAATAAGGTGGCCTGCTCAAAAGGCTTAACACCTTAAAAAAGTCACACATTAGCTGCCATTGTGCAGGAGACAAAGAAGATCCCACCAAAACCTTCCAGTTACAACTATATATTTACTAATGATTTTGTTCTGCTCATACAAATACTCTAACATGTGAAATGTGAAATTCCACCTGGTAGGGACCTCCACTTTAAGATAGTGATGAGGCAGGTGTTTGCACTCTTGTATATAATACATTGCACTGTAAGTTCCACCATCTAAAATGTGTACATATTTTGCAGTAGATTTTGGGCAGAATCAAGTAACAATTATATTTATCATATGGGTGAAGCAAGGTAAATAGAACAACCATATCCTATTGCAAAGGCAGCAATTACAGTGGAGCCATTCAGCTTACACAAAGCTAGCTTTCAAGGAGAGAGGTAAAAGCCATTCGCCTGTGACCTGCTGCAGTTCCTAACACATCAAATTGTCTCAAAGTCCTGCATCCATTAATGGCATTCTTATGGTATGGGCTACCTTTCATCTGTTCTTTACTACTAGTGCCAGAAGTAGAGACCAACATTAGTTGCATGCTACTGCCAGTGTTGGAAAATATACCCAGTCAGCAGTGACAGTCATATATTTGGTACTTGTCCAAATATTTGTGGTCAGGTGAACTTTCTTGTTACATGATGTTTCCAGTTTTTTGCCCACAGCAAAACAACCTTCTTGTACAAGTCTGGTGCACCCATTCTTGAAAAATAAATGTGGCCTTGGATATACCAGTGGGGTTTAACACTTGACATCAGTTCTTTGAAACCCCTATTTTCAACAAAAAAGTAGCACAGCATGTCAACTAAAACATTTTGGAAAGTTTGCCATTCCACAAGTGTATGTGCCCCTCAGCTCTGTGCAATTTAAGAGTGATTCTATTACTGCTAGATATTTCATGTCTGATGTGCTGCTGGTTTGTCTCCAGATCAGACCTGTGAGTGGAATGAGGATGTGCCTAGATGTGATCATGCTTTCCTACTGCTCACATGTTTTTTACAGTGACAACAGATAGCAACATGTTTACATTTTGGATCATAAGTGAAGTATCTCCATTCTGTACATTTCAAAGGCTGATGGGTTCTTGATGGATTACTTCTGCTACAGGAGCTAGATGTTGCAACAGTACTACTAGTAGGTGTCAGTGATGCTGCATTTTGAACAGTAGAAAAGCACTCATATCTAGGGTTTGGATTTTGATGTCTTGTGTTGCTGCTTAGTCAACAACAGTGAATGTGTCTTGGTGGGGGATAGACTTGTAAGTAGTGGCACTGATGACAATTACAGAGCTGATGATTGTGTATATTCCAGGGACAATAATGGATTGCATTCAATCTGGAATATGTAGTACAGTTTTGTGTACCTGTTTTTGAAAGGATATTTTAGAACTGGAAAGAGTACAGAGAAACATATTAATATTAATTAAGGGAATGGAGGAAGTTCTGATATTCTAAAAACGAACTAGAACTGCCACTATGAGCCACAAGAATGCATTGGTAGATCACTGCAGCAGCTGAAGACAGGTAAAGGTGCCAACCAGCAAGTTGTTTAGCACAGACCAGTTGAGCCGGCCTATGCTCAGAATGACTGGGCAGGGTCTGTATAAATGGTCACAAGCTGGTTCCTAGAGACTATTACCAGGAAGTGACTGACTGCAGTATGGGAAGTAAACACTAAGAGGAGTAATTGGAGTTGGCCTGCAATACAGTGACTGGACAAAAGTTGGGCTGGATACAATCTGCAGTACAGGTACAGAACTCTGGTGGAAGAGTAGAGGAAACCAGCTAGAGTGGCACAGCTAAACAGCCACCTGAGCAGGTCTCAGCTCCTCTAACTCTAAAAAGAACAGTGCTTCTCAATATCCAAGCTTACAATAGCAACTGTGAAGCAGGCACAAATATTAATGTCTGGAACAAGACCAGGAGTGCCACACACGAGAGCAAAAAAACAGGCTGTAACTAGCAGGAAGCAGAACAAGCAGAGTCAAACAGTGAAGGACTGGAACAGGTTTGGCACAGCAAGAAGAAAGAAGATGGAGAAAAAGAAGATATAAGATAGAAGAAGATGGACAGTGGATGACAGGTAAATGTAACACAGATGGGCTAATGATCGGTGCTTGAAAATATATCAGACACCGACCGTTAGCTTTTTTCCTTTGATATTCCCACTATTGCCACTATTTGGAGGCATTTTGGAAAACTTAAGACACAAACTGGATGTTTGGCCACAAACCCTTTTCTGTGGCCCAGCGTCCATTGTGATTTCAGCTAGTAGAGCAATTGAATAGCTCACTAGCACTTTTTGTTCTAACGGGCCGTTATGCAGTTTTGTACTACCGGCTGTTTTATGGTATAAATTGAATTGAGGCCTATAACTGATTTTTAATTGCATCATACTAAATACATGTCCACTTCAGATTTGAGATAAATAAGGACATGCTGTCAGGTCCCTGGTATTGTAGCGGGCTAACCGCTTATACCTGGCCATCCTGTGAGCCGTCCAGACACGAGGCAGTGAGGACTCACTGTCACTTCCATAATGCACGTCTTAGTCTTCATGGGCACGTCATCATGCTGGCCTCTGATTAGTTGTGCACAGGACGCCCAGGTAAGAACCACGGGCGAACGGGACGTTACAAGATCACAATAATAAACAAATTATCCACATGTTTAAAAACAACATTGAAAATCTTTTATACTACATGTCATATTTGTCATATGTTACCACTAGAAGAATGACATACCTCAGGATTGACAGAAAGTTAAACAGAGTGTATGTTCAAAGATTTTAGATGATTCTATATATATTCAAACCCAAAACAAAACAAATAATTAAATGTGGGTTAACCTCTTCATTAGTAATGCGTGACATACTATAAATGTCTTCTTTTAATTCTTCCTAAAAAGTTCGTCTAATCGAATCACATTAGTCACCTATCATTTAGGTCAGTATTTCTCAACTCCTGTCCTCAGGACCCACTAACAGGCCAGGACTTAGGGATTTCTCTTCTAGAGCACAGGGGTGGTGATCAGAGGCTCATTCACATTGATTAACACACCTGTGCTCTAAAAAGGAAATCATCAAATCCTGGCCTGTTAGTGGGTCCTGAGGACAGGAGTTGAGAAACACTGATTTAGGTAATGCATGGCTCTCGACAGGCAACGTGCACCCATTATTGTGACTATCTATGATTTACAATGTCTTCAACATAAATTGTTTAAACATGCTTAAATGTGCAATCCCAATGTGTGAACATTCTTAAAATGAGTAGGCAAACTATAAGATAACCTACTGTCTAATATTCATTATTCATAAAATGAACCTTATTCAGAATGTTCAGTCTACCTCCACAACTGTTCACTGTATGTATAAATGAATATGCTGGTAAAATCAAGCAATGTGATGTGATGTTTAAAACTAAGACATCCATAAGGCCATATGAAATGTTTTATGATTACTCATCTAAGGCTCAAACTATCTAATTTTAGTTTTTGATTTAAATTAACCAGTATGGATAGAACCAGGAATTTAAAAGCTAAATCAGGTTTAATCATCAGCATTCCCTCGATTCATAGATATAAATAACTTTATAGATATCTCATAGGTATTAGTGCACAGCACCCTCTAAAACTAAGTCCAGAAAACACAAGGCACGTATACCTAATTGCGCAAAGTAAACCCATTATAATATTCAATCATAGAATCTTGGAATGCCATGTGTACCATAAATGCCAACATATACCAGAGACCAAACAATTGTATGTGTCATTAACACATAGATCATCTATCTATCTATTTATTATAAGCGATTAAACACGTGTGACATCGTACTCTTTAGTTAACCCCTTTGGTATTCTGGTTGACAAGGTGAATATACAGTAGACCTCCCGATAGGAAAGTCATATCACCACCTCTAACTAGATTCACAATTCTTTCCAAAGCCTGTACTGAGAAACCTTGTAATTCTGAATTGTGAGCGGTTCAAAAATGGGAAGCCACACCGTCCTTAAATCACCACATCTGATGTTACTTAGATGTTCCCTGATGTGTTCTCATAGACTTCTGGTGGTCTTTCCCACATGTTGCACCCAACACAACTTACATGTTATTAAATAAACAACATAGCGTGTTGCACAGTTAATATATTGAGTGTTCTCATAGATTTTGCATGTTATTGTAGATTGTTACTGTAGATTGAAATATTGTAGACGTTTCTAACCAACAACAGCATTTACATGATTTTAAACTGCACTTATAGGTACCCACAGTCTTAAGCCAAGTCTTTTCTCATGAATTTTCACTATCTCTACGATACAACCTGGGAGATAACCTAGTAACCAAGGTAGGAGCCTTTCTTGAGATTTATCTACACCCTTTTTCCAAAATGGGTTGTAATTGTCTGTCCCCCATAAGAACTGGCAAATGTTTTTTAATGATCTTCACTACCTTGCTAAATTCACAACTGTAGTTTGTAATAAATGTCACCTTTTCATTGTCTGTATCTCTAACATCACTAGGGCATCTCGACTGAACAAGAGATCCTTCATTTGTTTATTCCTAGAAATGGTTTCTGCTCTATCGAGCATCCAATCAGGATAACCTCAAGCTCTAAATCTAGACCTCAAATCCACACAAGCTTCGTCAAAGAGTCTGTCAGTAGAACAGTTCCTCCTCAGTCTCAGATACTGTCCCACCGGCACTCCCCTATGTACATCTTTTGATTATAATGTGTGTCTTCTGTTTTAAATTGCACCACACTGGGACCCAAAAGCAACAAAAAGAGCATATTTAGAGGGTCCCCTGCTCTCTGACGCGTTCATTACAACATGTCTTCTGGGATCTCCAAGTTTTATTTTTAACTTTTAGACAGAGCATTACAGATGTAATAGACTAGGACTTGCCGTACATTGAGAAACCTTGGAGGGGTTGCAAGCTTACCCACAATTTGGCCAACTTGTGAAAACTAATATCTCACTTATTTTATTTAGAAATATTATATATGTCAAATACAGGGCACACATTTATTTTCAACATAGAGGAGCGCTGGTTTGTCTTTGTGTCTGTTTGTACTTTGGGGGTCTCATAGAATAATCTAAACTCTTTGAACATACACTCTGTTTAACCCCTTAAGGACCAGCGGTCCAGGGAAGTTACTTTCCCTTAAGGACCGTTTTGATCCTTGCCGTCGCGCTGGTATACGTGACCTGTTACACGTACCGGCGCACCACTTTGAGGCCTAAGAGAGACTGCTCCAGTCTTGGAGCGATCAATTTTAGGCCCCATTTTTACGTACAGAGCTCCCAGTAGAGTGCTGTAAGTAAAAAGTATGCAACGTGCTATGACCGTCACAAGTCCTTAAGGGTTTAACTTTCTGTCAGTCCCGGGGTATGTCATTCTTCTAGTGGTAACACATAACAGAATATGACACTGAGTATAAAAGATGTTCAATGTTGTTTTTAAATATATAGATAATTTGTTTATTATTATGATCTATTAGTGTTAGTGTGAAATCTAAATGGGTAAGAATGGATCTGGTCTTAAAAGTGATCTTAAAAGTGATCTAACGCATTTCGCAGCAGCAAGACTGCTTTATTAAAGCACAGAACAAGCTAAAAATGCAAAAACCCTTTTTAGCTTGTTTTGTGCTTTGATAAAGCAGCCTTGCCACTGCAAAACGTGTTAGCGTTGAAGCTCATTCATTGTTTTACCATTGTTTTTATGACATGAGTTTTATTTATTAAATTGTTGTTACTTGGAACCAGCGGTCTCTTTGGAGCAGTTTTGTTGCTGATTACCAGTTTTCCGAGTGGAGACAGATGTTAGTTCTCCATAAGCCTCTCTGTCAGATTGACTGTTATCAGCCTTCTGACCTCCTATACACGTGAATGCATCACTATTTTCTTACACATTATTGATATTCCTGTGTAACATATTACACTATTGGGTGCTCTCTTCTTTTTTTTTATGGTCTGTATCATATCTGGGACTAATATACACATGAATAAAAGGTGTTAAATACCATTCTTGCTACTTTGTTACAAATGGAGTTAATTGAAAATAGTAGTTGATTGGTTTGTTTGAAAGAACAACCTTTGATCCATTACCCATAAGGATGGAGGGTGGTAATGGAGAAAATTAGTCTATGAGTAAGCACTGTATGTGTGAAACACGTGAGACTATTGCTCTCATATGTTCCATGTAAATTCTCAATAAAGAAGTGTTTTTAAAGGATTTCCAAGAGTGCGGAGGATCTACTCTTTCTTCATGTCTTTGTATGGATGTTTCAGTTGATCCAATCCCACTGCACCATGTTTCCTTCTATGGTTGGTGAGTGACAAGCTGAAATTCATTGACTGATATTGAGTATAGTGCTGCTCTTTCTATGTCTAATATAGGCTCTCACACCATGCCATTCTGTGTTTGTGAGAGGAGGAAGCAGCACATTTTTGTGCGAAAGAAGATAGGCAAATAAAGGGGAACTGAAGCTTAGTTTAGTGAGTCTTTTAGGTAGGACCAGTGCTCAAAATTTCCACTCACCACTAGTCAATGGCGAGTGAAAATTTAGCCCTGGGGAGTAGATATTCAGCCCTGGTGGGTATGCTATGGCCTGCAGTGGCGAGTAACTTTTCAGGTCTGGCTAGTAGCAAAGGACTTCAACTTTTAAGCCCTGGGTAGGACATTTGTTCTCTGTATTAGGGGAGTCTGGGGGCACTTTGGGAGAGAAGGGAGGAAAGAGGTTAACCCCAAACACTCCAAAATTCAGTGCGACTGATTGAGAAGAGGCAGGCATCTGGGGTCTAATTTCCTTGCTGATTTTGCTTTTATTGTCTTTGTGCTGGGAAAATCTGGGGAAAGAAGCTGATGATTTTGTTTTTTCATTATAATTTTCTCTTTGGACTGACTGTAATAAGATAGGGTGGACAACTTAAAATAAATTAAAAATAATAAAATAAAATAAAAATGTTAAAAATGAATACATAAATAATTTAGCAAATAAATATATTAAGTGACAGACAGCTGACTGAGAGGCAATGTGAGCTTTGTGACTGAGGCAGACTTGATTAACAGCAGGTGACATTGAGAATTTTGTTGAGGGCTAAGGCAAGACATCACACTCCATCAGCTGTGTACTGTAGAGAGTAACAACACACACAGTAGTTGAGTAATGTCCAGCAAATGCACAAGTGGGAGGGGGGAAAGGTAGAGCAATGCAGAGATGCGTGAGTAAAGTGGTGGTTCAAAACCTGACTGCAGCAATGGTTACTGCTGCTTGTGCGATAAATGATGATGATTCCTCTCCTCCCGGGTGGATACAATTTGTCAAGGTTCCAACAATCACACCACACCCATAAACATCTGCCAGGTTGTAGATTTTTTTTTATCACTTGACCTCATCATGAATATCTGCCAGTGTCACTTAAAGGGATAGTAATACTTCGTTTTAGCTTTATTTAATTTTGTAGGCATTAAAAAAACACGAAGAATGATATAAGTCTTATCTCTGAAACCTTTATGGTTTAAGAGATATTCACAAGCAAAGTTTCCCCTCCCGCCCCTTTTACCTAGTGTAAGCCATCTCTTCTCAGATGTGGAATGCAGTCCATACACCAGACAGATAACAGCAGGGGACAACCTTCTTCCTATGAAAACAATGAAAGCCCTGCCCCCCTTGACAAGTTTTTCAGGTTTTTCCCTTATCTTACTTGAAGATTGTCCCTCTCTGCAGTCTACCTGGGCACCTCCCTTCTGCTCTGGCTGAACAGTGTTACATCAGTAAAAGGGGCGGGAGGGGGACACTTTGTCATTGAATTACTCTTGAACTACAACTCTGACAGAATTGAAATAACACTATCCATAGTCCAAATACTATGATGATTAATTAGAGCTGCTTTTATTATGAAACATTACTATACATTTAAGCAGGAAGTTGGTGTTGTGGACAAAGGACAAATGCGCTCTGCATGCTAACATATTTTTCAAGTTATATGTTGCTGTAGGACTCCCAAGTTTGTCTTTCAGCTACTTATTTCTCCACTACAACCCTCAGAAGAAGTAATATTGCGCTGGGAAATGTTGCACCATGGGAAACATAAGCGAAAATGGTGTTGGAATAGGAGAAAAATGTGTTCTTATAGGAGAAAAGGGTATTGGAATAGGTGAACATTTTGCTAGAATAGGTTAAAAGGAGTAAAATGTTGCACTGGATAAAAGGAGAAATCTTTTGCGGAAAAAAGAGAAAAATTGTCTGTTTTTCTCCCACCCCTAGTTGTATCATCCTTATTAATAATAGCAAGTAGCAATTCAATTACTTAAGATCGGATACATTTATTGTGGAGGTGTCACAATTAAAGTTAATGGTAGTTTTATTTTTATTTGTAAATTGAGTACCAAGATAAGTGTTTATTCCAATTCCTGAAGCTGCGAGGTGTGTGGGTGCTTAAGATTTAAGTTTAGATTTTTTTGTAGTAAATATTTTAAAATGTGCAACTTAGCTAAATGTATTGATTTCCTTTAGTAATGTACTGAATCAAGAGGGTTTTGAAGTACTGTATAAACAGTTATCAGCATAGAATGGCAATTCGTTTGACTCCTCACTTATTTGAAAACCTCAGCTACTTTTATTTATTTAGGAATATATCAGAAAAGCAATGGAAAAGAGAACATGAGAAAGAGGGCATTTCACCATTAGTCATCCTGCTATTGATTTTTGTTTTTGTAGCAGCATTTTTGAAGAACTACAGGCCCATTAAAAAGATAAAGACAAAAGGAAAACAGGCTCACCTCTTTGTGAATGAACCAATAGACCAGTATAAGGGTGAGATATGAAAATATTATGTAATCAGATCTGATTTGAATACTTAAAACATATTCAAGATATATTTTCAGAGAATCACGACCAACATTCCTCATTCGAGACCTATAACTGATTTTAATTGCAGTATACTAAATACATGTTCACTTCAGATTTGAGAGAGATAGGACATGCCCTATCTGATGTGTTATGACATTGGCAGACACGGTACACATGCTTTTGGCCACAAATATGTAACTAAAACCTGTATAATCTCTAATAGATCACAGGTTATTTATTGATAAAAGTTAGGATAATCAGTGCAGAGTTTCTTTTGAAGGTGAAAGAAGCTTTCAATATATAGGAGCAGACAAAGGAAATGCTTAATTTCAGGTAGCATCCATTTTCTCCTATTTAGAATTGTTAAACCAGTTAGATAATTCAGTATTTACCACAGACAGATAACAATCCGTGTCTCTTTTGGATTTATGTAAAAAAAGTGTGTGTGTATGTATATATATATATATATATATATATATATATATATATATATATAGGCCTTAAAACTTGAAGTCCTTTGCTACTAGCCAGATCTGAAAAGTTACTCGCCACTGCAAGACATAACATACCCACCAGGGCTGAATTTCTACTCGCCAGGGCTAAATAAAAACGTGCCATTTTCCCTCTTTTTTTACCTAGGTCATTGCTAGTGGTGGGCGAAAAGTGAGAAGAACTTTTGTGAAAACTAACCAATATTTATCTTTTTTTTACAAAAGTTTTCTCCTTTCTGGCAATACAAAATTGTCCTCCTTTTCACCTATATTTCCTATGAGTACAACATTTCCCACTGCAATATTACTTCTTCTGAGGGCTGTAGTGGAGAAATAAGTAGCTGAAAGTCAAAGTTGTGAATCCTAAACCAACATATGCCTTGCAAAATGTGTTAGCATGCAGAGTTCATTTGCCCACAACACTAACTTCCTGCTTAAGTGACTGGCACATATTAATGATGAGGTCAAGTGATACAAATTAAATAAAGTACAGCCTACAATGTGACAGTTGTGTATGATAGTGGTGGTGGGGGACTGGCATAGTGTGACTGATTTGTTTATATATAGATACCTACAGAAGTTTTTACCTTTGCCATGTTTGTGTCAAATCGCTATCCTTCTTCTCAGATTATTGACACACATTACTTATTGGTGAAATCAGTGGTCTCAAGTGTGGAAGACAGTAGCAATACTTATTCACGTCCCTCCTCTTCCTCATCTGTGCAGCTGTTATTACATTTGGCCTGGCTTTCTCTGTCATCATGTGTGGTTTCTGCTACCTGATACTGTTGGTACATTTTTAAGAATTTTAGTATACCAACATTGCTGCTTGATAGGTCATTGACAATGAAACCAGCTGCACTGAAAACCCGCTCAGAATGGGATAGACATGATGTAAGTGTTTCTTTTGGTTGAAATGGTTTGCCTCACTTTCTCCCTCTCTTTCTCCACAATGCAACCCTCCACACTATCAATAAACATATCTCGATATTCCTTGACAGAATCCAATTCCTCAGAAAGTTGCTGCTGATCATCATGACTCCTTGTTATGACAAACTGCTGATGAAAATTTTTGTTTGAAGCGGGGATCCAGCAAAGTGTCAAGAATGCATTCTCTGTTGTCATTATAGTAAGTTTCCTCAGCCATGCTCCTCCTTTTTTTCTGTAATAAAAATATCAGTGGTAGAATTTCACTAATTCCTGCCCCGAGGCAACTCACCAGCATGGTTGCCACCTCAAAAGGGTTTCAGCAGCTCATATACATCACGCATTAGTTGCCATTGGCCAGGTGACAAAGAGGCTCCCTCCAAAGCCTTCCAGTTTTGCATGGTGTACTCGCTAATGGCTTATTCTGCTCATACAAACACTCTAGTATGTATGGTGTGGAATTCCACTTGGTAGGGACCTCCATTTTCAGCTGGTGATGGGGCAGGTTGTTATGCTCATGTATGGAATATAGAGTGTTGTGTGCACTGTAGGAGCAACTAAAATGGGCACAGATTTTGTGAGCAATAATAAGCATCTCTCTGAGGGTTTCAGATTCTGCCAGGAATCTGATCACAGGTAAATTTAATGCATGGGCAAAACAGGGCACATGCACCATATCACCTATTCTCAAAGCAGCAATTATGTTGGAACTGTTATCAACAGACACAAAACCAGCTTTTAAGGAGTGGGTTACAACCCATTCCTCTATCACCTGCTCTAGCTTACTTAAAAAATATACGGCTTTGTGGGACTGTCTCTCAAAACTCTGCATGCACAAGATGGAATGCCGATGATATGGGCTATCCTGCTGCTGCTGCCTTTTAATCACACTGCCAGAACCAGAAGCATGATTACTGGCTGTCACCTGATGCTGTAAGCTAGTGTTGGCCACTGTTGGTGATATGAGGGAAACCCAGTGAGCAGTCACAGTCATATATGCTCTGCCCACTTGTCCACATATCTATTATCAGGTGGATTTTCTTGCCATACACACTTTTCAGCCATTTGCCCACCACACTAACCACCTGCTTGTACAATTCAGACACAGCCATCCTGGAAAAATAACTGCAGCTTGGGATACACCAGCGTGGAGCTACACATGACATCAGTTCTCTGATACATGGTAGCATGTCCATTGCCAACATCTTGGCAACCTTGCCATTCCGCTGGTGTAGTTTGGGATTGCTTTTTTGGAGTTATTGACGCCTTCCCAGGACATGGCAGGACATGGCAGAAGAACCCTGGAACTTTATTGCATTAACAACATGACTAGAAGAGGTGGTGGAAGTAGAGACAGCATGTGTGTACAATCTATGACTCTTGCCATCTCTTGCAGCAAAGCCCAAATCATCATATCCTCTGTAGCAGGAGCCATAGGGGTTATTTGGAATGAACTAAATGTTGGGAGTAGCACATTCTGACACGTAAATAACATCACTACTTCCCTTTACTGCCCCAGAGACCTGAAATTCTTTTTTGGAGTGCTTCTGACCTGCTGTTAGTATGTCTCCCAGTCAGACCTGTGGTTGTGCTTCAGGTGGGATCCCATAGAGGAGGTGCCTAGGTGTGAGTCTGCTTTCCCTTTGCTCATGTGCCTTTTCCACAGATAGCAACATGCTTAGCTTTAGGATCCTGTGTAAAGTATCTCCATACTGTGGACTTCATGGACTGAGGGGTTCCTGAGGGGCTGCTACTACTATTGAGGCTAGCTGTTGATGCAGTTCTACTGATACTACTACTAGCTGTCAAAGGTGAGCACTTCCAGCAGCAGCTGAGGCACTTGTCATATCTAACATTGTGGATGTTAATAACCTGTGTTGCTGTTGTTGTTGCTGCTGGGTACTTATCATAGGTGTGTGGGTGGCTAAGTGAGACTTGGAAGAGGTGATGATGCTGTTGATGACTGATAGGGTGACTGTGTACTTTTTGCCATCTTTGTTTGTCCAGGGTCAGAGTTTCCAATGGTTTTCTCAAACAGTTTATAGACAGGCACAGTGCTCCTTTTCAGTGGTGGAAGTCTGAGCCTTTTCCTTTGTGCTAACTTTATGGTCATGTCATCATCTCCCTCATCCTCAAATTCATCTGTATCTGAACAAGAGGAGGATGCTGGAGGGATATATTCTAGATCTGCATCATCGTCAGTCATCATTAGGTCCTCCTCAGCATCACCTGCCACGTCTTGCCCACTGCCTAATTATCACGGTGTCCGTGCTCTAGCTGCGACATTCTGTCAGTCTACACTCCTGTTCTACTCCTATTGGCTGTGTTATGCTTGTACCGCCCAGTATGGCCTTTAAATACTGGGTTCTGGCACCTCTCCGGCGCCCTTTTGTGGTGTTCCAGTACCAGCACTTGTTCCTGATTCCAGTTGTTCTCAGTGTATCGACCCGGCCTGCTTGACTACTCTGCATCTCGTCTCTCGCTTGTGAACTGACCTGGACTGCCTGACCATTCTGCTTCTCCTGCTCCTGTGTACCGACCCGGCTTGGCTGACGTTCCTGCTCCTGTGTAGCGACCCGGCATGGCTGATGTTCCTGCTCCCGTGAATCGACCCGGCTTGGCTGACATCCCCGCATCATATTCCGACTTGGATTGGCTGACGTTCCTGCTCCGCTTGCACCAGCCTGGTCTCCGTTTTAGGGTGGCGATCCTTTCTCGCTGTCTGTGACAGCTGTGCAGTTTTGGTCTCGGTTGCCTCTCTGTCGCCCCGGCGACATTCCTATTGGCTTGTCAGTCCTTACGATCCCAGTTGGTTGCCACCTCAGGGCGAGTTTCTCAGTTGCTCATTCAGTTACTGTCACGGCAGTGCTCAGTGGCCTAGTCTCCGTTACTGCTACGGCAGAGTGCAAGTGGCCTAGTCTCCGTTTACTGGTACGGCAGAGTGCAAATGGCCTAGTCTACGTTACTGCTACGGCAGAGTGCAAGTCGCCTGGTCTCCGTTACTGCCACGGCAGTGTCCACGTTACTCAGTCTCTGTTACTGCTCCGGCAGTGCTCTATGTTACTCTGACTCCGTTACTGCTCAGGCAGTTCACCATTACCTGCTAACCTATTACTGGGCGTTACTCGTATATAAGCTCTCTATCCTAGGTGAGCTTCTTAACAGGCCTTACCACACATGGGACTGTTTACACTTACTGAAGGCCATTAACCTATGCAGTACCAATACACTGGAACTCTGTCAAGATCTGCCTGACCTGCATCAGTATAACTTGTTATGGACTCTGTATTTATACTGGACCTGTGTGGGCATATGTATATGTAACCTGTCTTGTGTCTGTATTGTATATAGTATATACTACAGGACCTGTGAGGGTTATTGTTTTCTTTATTGCTTAATAAAACTGTGTTTTATCCAAACCTTCTGTGTCTGTGTGTCAAACAAACCGTTACACTAATATTCCTCTAATCTTTTAGAGGTCTTAAACTATTTATTTTTACTTTTACTTTCACAAAGTCCACTACTACTTTGAGGGTAGGTGTTTTGTTGCTTGTTTGTCTCACTCTCTGATGCAGCAGATGGTTGAGCTGCTACACCTTCCTCCATTATGCTATTACCACCATCAACACTTAAATGCAACTTGTTGTCTTCTTCAGTGTTCTTCTTATATGGCTCTTTTTCTGTACTGGTGGTGCTGCAAGTTTTGGTGGAACCTTGACACAATGCATCCTCCCTTGGAGAAAAGGGATCATCATCATCATTTATTGCACAGTCTGCAGCAAACATTGCTGCAGTCAGTTTTTGAACTAACAGTTTACGCTCACGTCCCTGCACTGCTCAACCTTTTCCCCTCCCCCTGAGCATTTTCTGGACATTACTCAACTACTGTGTGTGTTTTTACTCTACAGTACACAACTGATGGAATGTGATGTCTTGCCTTAGCTCTCAAATAAATTCTCAGTGTAGTCTGCTGTCTATTAACTCTGCCTTAGTCACACAGCTCATGTCTGGCTCCCAGTCAGGTGTCTGTCACCTAATACATTTAGTTTTTGTTTGTTTCTTTATTATTTATTTTTCTTCTTATTTTTTTGTCCACCCTATCTTATCACAGTATATCCAAAAAAAAAATTATAACTGGTGAAACAAAATCAACAACTTCTTTCCCCAGACTTCTTCAGCACATAGACAATAACAAGAAGATCAGCAAGCAAACTGGTTATCAGCTGCCTGTGTTTTGCCAGTCAGGCACATGAAATGTTTCTGGTATTTGGGTTCAACCTCTTTCCTCCCTTCTTCTCCCCCAGATTGCCACCCGACTCCCCTGATACAGATCACAAATGCCCTACCTAAAAGACTCCCTAAACTAAGTGTAAACTCCACTTTATTTGCCTATCTTTTGCAGCTCTAAACCACGCTGCTTTCTCCTCTCAAAAACACAGAATGACATGCTGTGATAGCCTGGCACCCTTTTATATGGCTTTAGAATAGTAGAGAAAACTTTCATGTGATGGGGAAACATTTTCTACCCATTGATTTCAATGCATTGAGCTAGGTGAAAAAAAGCGAAACAATGACTCTTTTCACTGGAAATTTTTCGCCAAGCAGAAGTGCCATTATTTGCGGATTTGAGTTTGAGGCAAAGGTTTTCACCCATCCCTACTCATTACACTGAAATCAATAGGAGGAAAAAAATTTCCCTACCACATGAACGTTTTCTTTACTTTTCTACAGCTATATAAAAGGCTGTCAGGCTCTCACAGCATGCCATTCTGTGTTTGTGAGAGGAGAAAGCAACATGTTTTTGAGCTAGAGAAGAGAAGCTTAGTTTAGTGAGTCTTTTAGGTAGGAGAACATTTGTTCTCTGTATTAGGGAATGTCATGATCGCGGCTTACTTGTAGCAGCCAGCAGCTGAGAAGCCATCCACTTCTGTCCTCCCTCGCTGTGGTTCTCGGCTGCGTATTCTATGTGGTCTGCGTTTGCATCCCCAGATGTCCTTGAGTGGGTGCACAAGGGGGAGGGGGAAAGGAGGAGCAATGTAGGGATGTGTGTAGTTGTAAAGTGGTAGTTCAAAAACTGACTGCAGCAATGGTTGCTGTAGCGTGTGCAATAAATGATGATGATCCCTCTCCTCCCGGGTGGATGCATTGTGTCAAGGTCCTACCTATCACACTATGCCACTCCCCCACCACTACTACCATAAATATCTGCCACATTGTAGGTTGTAATTTTTTTATCCCTTGACATCATCATGCATATCTGCCAGTGTTACTTAAGCAGGAAGTTGGTGTTGTGGGCAAAGACAAATGCACTCTGCATGCTAACAACTTTGACTTTCAGCTACTTATTTCTCCACTACAGCCCTCATAAGAAGCAATATTGTGCTGGGAAATGTTGTACCATAGGAAGCATAGGAAAAAAATGTGTTGAATAAGAGAAAAATATGTTGGAATAGGAGAAAAGGAGTACAATTTTACATTGGAGAAAAGGAGAAATCTTTCACGGAAACAGGAAAAGAAAGACGAGGCAAACCAGATTAGAGGCCAAAAAAGCCAATAGAGCTTTATTTCGACTTGGGGATGAAATAACTGTTTAATGGGTGAGGGAGGTGAGGGCTGTTTTCATTTCTGATGCTGGATCTGGGATGTAACGCGTGAAGCAAGATGATTGTCTCCTGCCCAGCTTTTGATTTATGTGGGTAGGGACTTGGTTCTTTGAGGCTGATGAAGATGCTCCTGTTCTGTAGGAGTGCCCTGAATAATTGAATGGATTGTGACCTAATATTGCGAATGTATTTGGTGAAATTTGTGGTAGTAAGTAAGTGATTCACTAGGTAGAAGGGGACTGTTGGCAGGGTGTAGTAGGATGTAATTAGATAGTTTGCTGAGTGCTGAAAGAGGTCAACATTGGTCGCCTGTAGGGTAGATGGGGATGTCACTTCCTTTCCTAGTCTGGTCTGTTTTGGATTGTGTGAAATGTAGTACCATATGGCCTTCTTTGTAGCTTAGTTTGCTTTTGGTGATAAAAGTGGAGTTTTTGTATCTGGCTAAAAATTCCCCTGGCCTTAAAAAGTGAAAAAAAAAATGCTAGTCTAATAGTGGCCAGGAGAATTATGTTTGTTCTTTGAATAGGCCTGCCGAGAGGAATTTGTACATCTTTTTAAATATGGGGCCTGTGATTGGTTTACGTGTATGACTAGTTTTGTGAGGAAGTTTTGAGATGCCTTTGAGAAATAATTTAATGTTGTAGTATGATAAAACAGAAGGGTGATTAGGGTGTTCTAAAGCTAAGTGGTGTTGAATACCTGCAAGGTAAGTTCTAATTGATGAAGGGGCTAAATGGAGGGCTGAATGACAATGTGCAGCATAGGCTAATATGGTGGGAGGTGAATAGAGGTATGTTGATTTTGTCATGGTTATGAATGAGTGGAAAGATTGCCATGCTTTGGTGTAGATTCTTTCAGTTTGGGGCTAGTGCTTGATTTATGATTCCTGTGGCGATGGACATTAATTCGTTCAGGGGTAGATTCGTTCTTTGAATGGCGGGGGATGCGATGGTGTTGGATTTGCTGTTGGAGTCATATTGAAGAAAACCTGGAAACTGAAACGGGATAGGGCGTCAGCTGCTGTATTGAGATGACCGGGGATGAAGGAGGTGTGAATGAAAAATTTGTAATACATGTATAGCCAGGTTAATTTTTGCATAAATAACATAATCGGAGGGGAAGGAGATCTGCCTTTGGAAATTAATTGTGATGTTGCTAGATTGTCTGTGAAATAGGTAACTGCTTGACCGGACCAGCCACTATGGGGTACATTTCAAACAGTGGAGATGATTCGGAGAATTTTGGGAGGGCTAACGCTTCCTCTGGCTATGGCTCAGCAAACCATTCTGAGACGCTTATGGCTGCAAACCTAAACTGACTGCTGCATCTGAGTGAACTTTAGGTGACGAGGGGTTGGGATGTGGGGGAAAATCATCTTTCCTTTCCAGTATGATAGAAATTTGGACCACATTTTTAAATTGGATTTGGCTGCTTCGTCTAGACTAATGGTGGCTGAAGAGTGATGGGCTAGTGATAGAATTTTGAGTAAGTGTGATAGAAATGAACTTCTTTGCGGTATGACTTTACTGGCAAAATTTATTTGTCTTATTAGTGACTGAAGTTCTATTTTGGTGAGTTTAGTTTGATTGGAGTGGTGGATTGTGAGTGATCTGATGCGGTCCAATTTATCTGTAGGTAGACTAGATTCTAACGTCTCTGAATCAATGATTATTCCTAAAAATTCTACTGACGTGGATGGATAGGATGTTTTATCTAGGGCAATTGGTATGTTTAGTAATTGGAAAAGGGATATGAGTTTATTGAGGCTATCTGGAGGGAAAGTGGCTGGTTGAATTAGTAGGAAGTCGTCTAGGTAATGAAGAACTGATGGGCAGTGACTGTAGTTTAGAAGGAGCCAGCATAAGATATCTGTGAAAATGTCAAAGATTTTGGGGCTGCTTTTGCATCCGAAGGTGAGTCTGGTTGAAAAATAGAATTTGTCCTCCAACTCCACTCCTTGCAGATGCCACAGAGAGGGGTGAACTGGCAGGGGTTTAAAGGCATCTGCGATATCTGATTTGGACAGCCAACAACCTTTGTTTGATTGATGTATGAGTGAAATGGCATTGGCTATGCTTGCGTATTCCATGGAAAATTCTGAAGATGGTATGAGTGAATTAATAATTGGAATAACTGAGGAATGGGGGGCAGATAGGTCAATGAGAATATTTTTTTAGAGAAAATTTGCCGGTGGCTATGTCTATGGGATTTATATGGCAGATGGGAAAGGGTGGGGAAGGTAATGGGCCTATTAGAAAACCTTTTTTATTTTCTTCTGACAGGAGGTGGGTGACTATTTCAGGTTCTGCTATTGAAGATGCCTGATTAGGGCTTGAGAATGAGGAGGGTGGACATGCGATTTTTCCGGTATGAAAACCTGATTTGAAGCCTATAATGATGAATTCTAAAAGGTGCTGGTTTGGATGTGGACAGAGTTATTGACGTATCACTGGTAAATACATTTCACTGATATGTTTATTTGAAAGTGCATTGCGAGGGCAGATAACTTTAGTGTGTGCTTTATGGCATATGGAGCAGATATTCTGCATTCTGCATCCACTGAAAAAGCATCCTTTGTCGTTAAAATTAATACATATTGGTTGATTGCCCATTAAGTATATTCTCCTGCCTTTCTTGTCTATGGGTGGACTATATGCTGTACTGATGGGGCTACGAAAGGGGTGAAGTTTGCTGGCTGATTTATATTGGGATGCTGGGGGTAGGAGCTGATGGGCATAGGCTGGCAGAATGATATGTAGGTTGGCAAATCTGACAGACTGGAGCTTTAAGACTGGCAAAGTGGTGGCAGAACAGCTCATTGTTGACCTGACTCCAGTCTGTCACAAAATTGAATTGTTCTAATACTGCTGCTGCTTTGGCTGAGAATGATCTGTGATAATCATAAAAGGTACAGCCTCCGTATTTGTAAGATAGATCAACTAGTGTGTAGAGGTAAGAATCCAGCTCCTGACGTCTCTCGGGAAAGGCGGAACAGAAAATACTAGACTTGTGCGATTCGGGACGGCGACATTCGGAATTCGACGAAAATGGGGTCATTAGGCAACATTCGGACCTTCCAACAGGCAAGGGTCATTCGCTAAAAAAAATATGAATCTGACTAGCCTGGTCCGAATGTCAGAAATTCGGCGACTACTACCCACTCTCGATTACTTTCCCTCCATGTCTCTAGTCCAATTAGCTTCTACGTTTCATGTGCTACTTTCCCACTTTGTCTCTATTCCAGTTGGCTTCTTTGTTTCATGATGGGGGTTGGACTAATGACACAGACACCCAGGCAGACAGCCTGCATTTCCTTATTGTGTTGTTGGAGCTCAGAGAGAGAAGATGGAGACAGAGAGTGTCCAGTTGTTGTGTAGACAGGCAGTTACCATTAGGCATAGGCAGGCAGCCAGCATTAGTACCTTACTGTCACTGCAAGGGAGAGTCATCTTTGTTCCTGTGCAAAAAATTTAAAATATTAGGGATTTGTTTGAATAATTCAGCCAGTCTCACAGTTCTGCAGGCAGGCCTAATACCTTATTACCACCGAAAGGGAGTCACCTGTGTTCCTGTGTTAAATATTAAAAATACTAAACTAGTAGGAATTTGAATAATTTTCAGAGTGACACATTAGCCATTCTCACAGTTCTATAGGCAGGTCTAGTACCTTATTGCGTGCTCAAGGGAGAGTCATCTTTGTTCTTGTGTAAAGTATTAAAATAAATATTAAGGATTTGTTTGACACTTCAGCCAGCAGCCAGATACAGCCAGCTGTGTATGTGTATTGTGTAGGCAGGCAGGGTGCCTTATTTCTATATCCATACTTTAGCTACTTCATCCATAGTACCATAAGGCTAAATGTCCACCTTACCCTGTTCCACCATCTTCATTTAGACCCTGGAAATGGTTCCATTATTTAATTTAAAATTTTTATTGTATTTTTAAAGGTATTTTAAAGTTCCTGAATAATTCAGATTGTCGCCGACTTTTCTCCGAGTCGAACAGGTCGGATCCGAATTGCGGAGTCTACGAGTGGAAAAAAAATTCGTCCAATATCAAATTTACTGAAAATTTTTGTCGTGCACAAGTCTAGAAAATACCGTGGTAAATTCTAAAGGCTAGGACAAATTCCACTAAGGGTAGCTTTTTGGATAGGCAAGGGTCCTTAACTTTTAGTATGACGGTGACAGTTGATTGTTTTCTGTTCCGCCAAGTCCTGAGATGCAATGAGAAGGGTTAGTAAATTCACATCTTTCCCCTCGATTATGTCTCTGCGGATGTGGGCTGAAATTAAGCGGGCTGGAGAGATTCGAGGGGAAGGGGTATAGGCTGTACCTTGTTGGGGGGATGCAATGGGAGATGAAGATAGAGGCTCATGAATGGAGGAATTTTCTAGAGTAGTGACTCGTGCTGGATGTCGGCCACTGCCTCACTTAAATTGGTCAGTAATTCAGTGATGTGAGTGAGCTGGTTTTGAACGTGGGGATTTACTGGGATATTTACTGGGGCGGGCTGGGCTGGTATTCTGGCAGGATCAAACAGGAGCCGAAACAGCTCGACTTTCTGTGCTGTAGCTGGGAAGGGGATGTGCTGTCTGTGCAGCTCAGCTGATAACTTTGCCACAGTCCAATCTCTAAGAGATGGACTTTTTTGGCTGTGTAGCGGTTTCTTTGGCTACTGAATGAGCTTGGTTCATGGAGTTTATTTGATCTTGATCTTCCATGGTTCTGTGAAAAAGAAAGAACAACTGAGGGCTTGCTAGAATTATATCTTCTCTCTTTTTTTTTTGGAAGGGGTGGTGGTGAGGAGTGGTGGACATAATTAATATAGTTTTTTTTTTGTGAGTGTACCAGTAAGGTTCGGCGACAAGTAGGATGATAATTGGGCCATCCTCTGTGCACCAAAGTTAGTGGTGAGACCTTGGTTTAGACCAAACAAATAAAAGAAAGCTTCGGTTTCTGTGAAGTAGGTGTATGATATTGCCTATTCCAAAAGGTAACACAAACTTTTTTTTTTTTTTGGGGTACCTTCGGTTTCAAAAAAGAGGTAAGGAATGTGCTAAGCACCTTCAGCCTCTAAAAAGAGGTAAGGTATTTAAGACTGAGCATTTCGGCCTCTAAAAAGAGGTAAGGAATTTAAATTGGATGCCTTCAGCCTCTAATAAGAGGTAAGGTATTAATTTGGGTATTGAGTTGGGCACCTTCGGCCTCAAAAGAGGTAAGGTATTTAAGATTGAGCATTTCGGCCTCTAAAAAGAGGTAAGGAATTTAAATTGGATGCCTTCGGCCTCTAATAAGAGGTAAGGTATTAATTTGGGCACCTTCAGCCTCTAAAAAGAGGTAAGGTATTTGAATTGGGTACCTTTGGCCTCTAAAAAGAGGTAAGGTATTTAAGCAGAGCACCTTTTAGGTCTCTAAAAAGAGATAAGGTGTTTAAGTTGGCATTTTGCCTTTAAAGCAGTAAAGTGTGTTATTTTTTTTGTATTATAGTTTGGTAGCTTGGTCTCTAATTGAGGTAAGTGTTGGAAGTACGGGAGGGTTTTTTTTTGGAACTTGATTGATATTGGTGGATTGATTGAACTTGATACTTACCTGTATGTATATATTGTATTTTTTTTGTAGATAACCTGTAATTGAATATTGCCATATGTTAGGATATAATATAGGGTTCAAAGTGAGGGACAGAAAGAGATGGATTGAGAGTAGAAAAGAAATCGAGACTGATTTATTTAACGGAGGAGGAGGAAGGAGACAGCAAGGAAGTATTTAAATTGCAGATAGAAAAAGGTGATATGGTGAATACCTGTGGATCTTGATTAGCTTAAGGTTGTTTCAAGTAGGTTGACTGGTGATTAAGTTTGGAGTCTGGGAAGATAATAAGATATTTTTTTTTTTTTTATAGAAAATACTTTTTTTTACCGGAATTAGGTTGCTTGATGATAGCGGAATCAGAAGGACTGTTTCTGATTAGAAGATGATGCTATGGAGATATCTGAGAGTTGCTGAAATAGACTTAAATTGAAATTGGTAGAATAGATTAGAATAAAATTAAATATATAATAATAATAATATCTGTGTAGTTGGTAAGTGATTACTTATTATAATACTAGGATAGTAATTCTGATGCCAAGCATAATTAAATATATATATATATATATATATATATATATATATATATATATATATATATATTTTATATGGGTTGAAATGGTATAGGGAGATGAACTAAAATGTGTATATATATATATATATATATATATATATATATATATAAATAAAAAAAAAAAAAAAAAAAAAATATATATATATATATATATATATATATATATATATATATATATATATATATATATATATATATATATATATATATATAGTAAATTGCTATTAATAGTGGAATATCCCTGTAGAGCCTGAATTCAAAATTGGAAAAAACAAGCATCCCACCGCAAGTTCCCTGCCCAGGCACTCATACACTATAGAGTCTTGTCTGCTGGCACATCAAAGGAAACATAGATGAAAAATGTGATCTTGGTTCCACCAGTGCCTCCGATACTCCTTATAACAATTGATTGGGATATGCTGGTGAGATGGCTCAGTTGGTTAATGCGCCATCTGTAAAATCTGTTCAAACCTCCAGTTCATAGGTTCTCGTTCCAGCAGGGTCAACTCGGCCTTTCATCCTTCTGGGGTAGATAAAATGAGTACCATTAAATTGGGTAATAATATCTATATCCCCAGGACATACTTGAAAATGAGAGGCAATCTCAATTTATCCTTCCTGGTAAAATACTTTGATATTATTATTATTATTATATGTCCCCAGCTTGTCTCCTATTCTCCAAAATATCTAGTAAATGGGTCAAGATACACTTGTCACTGCGTTTCAGGAAATAATCACCCTTCATCAGGAAAATGTGTACACACTGACTACATCCTCAAGAACAAGAGGGACTAGCACATACTGAGATGGTGTGGTGCTGAATGCTTGCAAGCTGCTGATTCTGAAGCTAACAGGCCTATACTCATCCTGTATTGTACTGTAAAAATTAACACTGCATTTAAGTTGGGAGAGAAAGAGAAAGTTGCTGCTGAAATTTTGACATTTACTATGTACAGAGGCCGAAAGGAAAGGAGGGGATATGGAGATAATTGCAGTTGAAGAGAGTGTGGGTATGATTACTTTTTAGATAGTGACAGGCAGGGACAGTTAAAAAAACAAACTTTTTGACTGATATGTGACAGGGACAGGTAGGAAATCCTTGATCTGAGCTGAGACTGAAACTTGCAGTGACAAATACATACATAATACATTATTTTCAGACAGACAAAACATCACTCCACTCGCTTATGTTCTTTACTAATCAAAACTACTATCATTATGCCCATCAAATGTGCTAGGGGCAGGGGTAAGTGGAAAGGAAAAGAGTGGTGCATGGATGTGTTGATTGTAATAAAGTCATGGTACAAAAATTGACTGTGGCAAAGGTTGCTACAACTTGTACAATAAATGATGATGATCCTCATTGTGAGAAGGCTGTTTACAAATGTGATATGAAAAGTTCTACCACCACCAGCCGTAATACAAAACTTTTTAACAACAGTAAATATCATGACTTACATTCTAGTGTTGTTGCCATAGCAGATGAGGATTTAGCAATGAGAGCAACTGTTGCATCAGACAGTGGTAGTAACATCCCTCTGCAAGCTAGTGACAAATGTATTATGAATGTTAGGTGAAAAAATGATAAAACTCTAGAGCATATCAGTTTATTTTATTGTTGGGGTCAATAGTTTAAGTATAGTGGACATGGTAAGTGGTCTACTTCTCACAGACAAACATTTATGCAGACACACACACACACACACAAAAGAAAATAATCAAGAATAAGTATTTGGGGTAGTGCTAAAATTTAGACCTTCTCTTATTTTACATTTTTTGCCTGTTGTTGACAGGACAAAGATAGCTCTGGTAGTTTCATTTTGCAGATTTTGTAAAGAGGATAAATTAATTTAACTTGCATATTCCATTTATATAGTCAAAGCACCAGTATAACAGTGTTTAGGTGACTATGAACTTTGTAACCCTTCAGTTCTAATATTTTAGGAGAACTTCAATGTGTTTATTTAAAACATTGTGAAATTGCTTTTTTTTGGTCGTCAGGTATTCATTTTGTAAATGTTTCCTAAATGTTGCAGAACTTTAAATCTTTAGTTTCTTTTGTTGTATTGTGAAGTCCCAGCAAGAACCAGTTCAATAATTTTGTTAGGCCAATGTTTTTCTGTGGGTTGTTTGTCAGATAGCCAGTAAACACATTTATGATAAATTTAGCTTATGGGTTTCAAAATTATTGATTGCTTTTCTATGCTTTTTGGAAAATTGCTTTGGCTTTCATTGCATTTACTATATCATCTAAGGGAATACAGCTATGATTAATATGGTTCTTTGGGGTTCTCGGGTTTCTTTTTGCATTAGTTGATATTCTCTTTTATAAATAACATTATTTTCATTTAAAGGGATAGTAATACTTAAAATGTAAAAAAATATATGTTGTAGGGTTTATCCCCCTGAGGAAAACAAGAGTACTCCCACTGCTGAAAGGTGTTTCATTCAAAAGTTATTAATTTTCAAAGTTGAATTTTTTAGGTGCAATATCACAGTGGCCTGGATTGTACAGTGGCGCTGTTGCTACACGATCCTATGGACAGCTCTGATCCCAGGACCATAAATCTCCATAGGATGGTATAGCAACCGCGCCACTGTACAATTTAAGGCCACTGTGATATTGCACCTAAAAAAAGTTCAACTTTGAAACTTAATAACTTTGAATAAAACACCTTTCAGCAGTGGGGGTACTCTTGTTTTACTCAGGGGGATAAACCCTACAATATATTTTTTTTACATTTTAAGTATTACTATCCCTTTAAATGCTGTATTTGACCAAGAATGTATTATTCTTTTATATTTACTTAATTATTGAAATGGCACTGATCCACACAGAATGATAGATATATCCCTAATACAGTTCAAATGGTAAGAATAAGTAATACTTTGGACAAGGGAATTGCTGTTGATTTAGCCTTTGATACAGTTCCTCACAACAGGTTATTGCATACATTAAAAGGTTTGGTTGGGGCGGTCTTATCTGTACATGGATTGAGAACGGGCTAAACGATAGATGGCAGTGAGTTGTAAATGGAACCTTTTCAAGTTGATCTAAAGTTATATGTGGGAGGCCACAGGGTTCAGTCCTGGGCCCAGTGCTTTTTAAATTGCTTATTAATGATCTAGAAGTGGGAATTAAAAGCAGAGTCTCTCTTTGCTGATGACACTAAGCTATGTAAGGAAATACATACAGAGCCGGATGTTTGTTCTCTGCAGAAGGATTTAGATACACTGAATGAATGGACAGAAAAGCAGCAGATGAGATGAGATGAGTCAGCTGGAAAAATGAGATGTGTCAGAAGCAGGTTTGCTTCAGGAAAGCTACATGTAAAAAATGGTGTAAGTACCATCAAGAAATAACAAGGTATAATGTGATAATGAATAACAAAGATGTGGTATCCAGTATTAAGGTAGGTGAACATTTGGGGAAACAGTGATCACAACATAGTCACATTTGAGATCAGTTTGGCAAAGCTAAACTGTACAGGTTCAACCAAAACTCTTTCAAAAAAAGCTAACTTCAAAATGTTAAGAGCATCAATGCAACACATAGACTATGTTAAATTATTCAAAGGCAAAAATGTATAGGTTCAACCAAAACTCTTAATTTTAAAAAAGCTAACTTCAAATTGTTAAGGGCTTCAATGCAACACATAGACCGGGATATTTTATTTAAAGGCAAAAATACTGTGGAAAAATGGTCAGAATTCCAATCTAGGTTGCAGAAATGTACCCAAAAATATATACCAGTGGGGAACAAATGCAAAAGAAATAGATCACAGCAAATGCGGTTAACTGCACTTGTAAAGAAGGAAATGGCAAGGAAAAAAGGGCATTTCAACTATTTACGTCTGAAGGAACTGAACATTCTTTCTTAAAATACAGGGAGTGCAACAAAGATTGCAAAAAGGTAGTTTGGTTAGCGAAAATAGATAATGAAGCTTGAATTGCAAGACAGGACAAGACTAATCCAAAAAAGTTTTTCAAATAAATAAATGGCTAAAACTTAAGAGGAAGTGCATTGGACCTTTAAAAAATGAGGTGAGTTGATTAGAGAGGGTAAGGAAAAGGGAGATGTTCTAAACACTTTCTTTGCACCAGTATATACAAGGGAACATGGAATGGTAGAAGAGCTTCATTAAGTAACAAATAAAACCATACAATTATCAGATATTGGGTTACACAAGAAAAGGTCATGGGAAGACTGAACAAAATTAATACTGACAATGCACCAGGTCCTGATGGTATACATCCAAGGGTTCTTCAGGAACTCAGTGCAGTGTTAGCAAGACTCCTCTTTTTACTCTTTAAAGATTCTCTTGCCACAGGTTCAGTGCCATAAGATTGATGTAAAGCCATGGTAGTGCCTCCATGTAAGAAGGGAACTAAAACAGAACCTGGGAATTATAGATTGGTGAGTTTGATCTCTGTAGTGGGAAAACTGCTAGAAGGGATAATAAGGGATTATATTCAGGATTACAACACAAAAAATAAGATCACTAGCAGGAATCAACATGTTTTTATGAGGCATAGATCATGCCAAACTAATCTTTTCAGCTTCTATGAAGAAATAAGCAGCAACCTAGATAAGGGTAAAGCAGTAGTATATTTAGATTTTGCAAAGGCATTTGATACAGTGCAACACAGGTGGCTGGGGTATAAAATCAGGAAATTGGGGCTAGGGGCAAGTGGATAGAAAACTGGTTGAAGGATAGGGAACAGTGTGTGGTTGTAAATGGACAATTCTCCAATACAGTTAAAGTTGAAAGTGGAATACCTTAGGGTTCAGTACTTGGTCCACTGCTTTTTAACATGTTTATAAATGGCCTGGAAATAAATATAGAGACCAAAATATCAGTATTTGCAGATGGCACTAAATTATGCAGGGTAATAAATTCAGAACAGGGTATTTGTTCTCTAGAGAGGGATTTACATAAAATGGCAGATTGGGCAAACAAATGGAATATGAAGTTTAATGTGGGGAAGTGTAAAGTCATGCATTTGGGAGGAAACAATCCCAAGGCTACTTATGAACTTAATGGAATCATTTTGGGGGACTCATTGTTAGAGAAAGAACTGGGAATCCTTGTAAACTACAGACTTGGAAACAGTGACCAGTGTCAAAAAGCAGTAGCAAAACTAAACAAAGTCATGTCTTACATAAAAAGGGGTATTGAAACAAGAGTGGATAACATCATTTTGCCATTGTACAAATCTTTGGTAAGACCTCACCTTGAATATTAAGTGCAGTTTTGGGCACCAGTTCTGAAAAGGGATATTCTAGAACTGGAGAGAGTACAGGGAAGGGCAACAAATTTAATGAAGGGAGTGGGGGACTTGATGTACAAGGAACGACTAGATAAACTTTTTTTATTTACTCTATAGAAAAGACGACTAACAGGAGAGCTTATCACAATGTACAAGTATATGAGAGGCCAATACAGGGATCTTTCTGGTGAGCTATTCATTCCAAGACCTGATCAAATAACCAGGGGACACCCCTTGAGATTAGAGGAAAGGAGGTTTCAACTTCAGCAAAGGAAAGGGTTTTTTTTACAGTAAGGTCTGTTAAATTATGAAATTCCTTGCCCAAGGATGTGGTTATGGCAGACAGAGAAGATTTAGTTCAAGAAGGAATATACAAGCTTATACTGTGTGTTAGTAGGAAAAACAGGAAGGTCTGATAAAGACTAACTTATTTAGCAGCAGGAACGCTATATCCTCATTTCTCTGGGTTATGAGGCAAAGGTTGAACTTGATGGACTTGTGTCTTTTTTTGACCTAATTTCCTATGTTACTGTGTTACTATGTAAGGATCTTGCTCACAGCATGCTAAAGTGGATTCTCCAGATGGATCATATCTACATTGTCAATACTGTAAAAATAATTTGCCATGCTCTTTATTTTTTCCTGTAGTAAATATGTCACATCATGCCTTTGGTAGTCTGCTTCCTGATTAAGCTACATGTACATGGTCTTCTAGAAATCTATTCTGATTGCCAGGCATTTCAGCTTATTCTTTCCCAGTAGCAATTTTAGCCAGCTTCCCTGAGCATGCAGAGCTCGGTTGTTTTACTTGTTCAGTGATTTAGAGTTCCTGAGTCCTGTTCTTGAGATCTATTTTGGTTTTAACATTGTCTTGTTCCTGAGTCCTGCCTGTTTGATGATTCCTCTAAATGAGTGAGATTCTGAATTTGACCTAGGCTAGTTCCTGGGCCCTGCTTGTTTGCTGTCTGCCCTGAGTTTGTATGTTTTGACTCTGCCTCTCTAATCGGTACCTCACCTTGCAATCCTGTATCCTGACAATTGGCTTAATCAAAAGGCATCAAGAGCTTACATAAGTCACACATTAGCTGGGACTGACCAGGTGACAAAGTATCCCTCTCCCATAATCTTCCAGATAAGCACTGTATATTTGCCATTTGCATTTTGTTGCTCATACAAATGCTTCTATGTGGAATTCCACTTAGAAGGGCCTCCATTTAAAATGATGATGGGGTAGGTGGTTATGCTCTTTCAAGGAGTGTAATTTATTACATGCACTATAGGACCACGTAAAATGTGCACAAAGTTTGCAGGCCATATTTAGCTTTTCTTTCATGGTTTGGCATCATGGGAGGGTTCAAGTAACAATTAGATTTAGTACATGGCGAAGCAGAGTATATGTACCACATGTGTTATTAACAGAGTAGCTCTTATATTGGAGCCACTGTAAGCAGACACAAAGCCAAATTCCTAGGAGCTGGGTAGAAATAATTTGTCTATGACCTTGTTCAGTTTACCATATCTACAGCTTTGAAAACCATAAAATGGCTTGTTGATGGCATGGGCTGCCTTGCTGCTGACCTCTACTATGCCAGAAACAACACTGACTGTAACCTGCACCAGTATTCCTTTGCATTTTCAGCCCTGCCAAGTTTCCCTACCTGTCTGAACCCTCTACCATGCACGATCTCGTTTGGCTTTTGGAAATCAAATGTGTTTATAGCTAAAGTGGCCCCTGTATCATGTGACAATGTTTAGCCACATTCTAAAAACATCACATTTTCTGACTTACACTTTTCATTGTAGATACATGCATGAAGGCAAAATCATTCACCTCCATCACCAAGCCTTCATCTCCATCACTATGACTTGTTTCACTCTGCCATTTTGAAGAAACTTTTTTATTGATTCATCCAAATATATTGTGAAATTAATTGCTTCAGTTTTACTCACCTCTAGTAGCAATCTTTTCTAGGATTTGAAGTCTCCACATTAGGAAAAAAACAAGAACATTTTAAAAGCCCTGGTTCTTGAACATGTCCTTCGAAACTCTAACATGGTAAGGCTTAAAGGAACATTAAAAGCTTACTGAAATAACCTGTAGTTTCCTGAATCTGGGAAGTAAATCCTAATGACCACTATGAATCACTTCTGTGCCAGAAATGACATTGTATGGGTCCATGGCATCTGGAATTTGCCCTGCCCTAAATATGGGAATGATACAGGGCAGCTGTGGATAAGGAATGAGACATGGCCATGGAGGACCAAACTGGTTGCCATAAATGCTACAAGAATGTGAGAGATGGCTTTCATGTCTAAAAGAACAAGACAGGTGGCCACAGTGGATAAAAGAATGACACAGGTTGTCATGGAGGCTGAGAGATGGGAAAATGGATACTAAGCAACTGTCATAATGATATGGATGTTCTTTCAGATATTGTGTTGGTTGTAATTATATAAGTCACAGAGCCCTGATTAAAAATGCAGACTCTAATTTGTTTACTTTGTCATCCTCTTACAATCGCTTGTAATGGGCAGGACACATCAAGGTTTCAGAATTACATTGTCTCAAAAGCAACATGGCGCATCCATTGTTTTGAATCTCCAGGTGCACTATATCAAATGAATAAAACAATTTTTTATATATAAAGTGTTGCAATAACACTACTAATGAAGGGCACAATAACTGGAATTTAGTGTTAATATTGATTATGAATGGTACTAGAGATAAACTATATATGACCCTTGTGCATTGAACTAGTGATATATGTATCTGCATTGCAGTGATAAGAATTTGAGATTTGTATAATAAGAAGATTAAGTAAATTGTATTTCTGTGGCACAAAATTATTGGCTTCCTAGTAATAAATGGACTAGAAAGTATGATGCATCCAGCAATATTGACAGTTCTCACAACTGTTGTGGCATATGGTATTGATGATGTTGAGAATTGTACATCCCATATTCACTGGATTTCTAAGAGTTTAAAAGTGGTCTCCATCGAATTCCATAGAATAAAGGTCTGTCTATCAAGCAGCATAAAAAGGCCCAGGTTTATAAAAGCAAACTGTAGATATCCTATATTATAATTCACTAAGGATGTTTGTCAGAAGCCGTCATGCACAGTAGAGACGGCTGCGCGTGCTGCAGTCATACGCAGTACAGACTGCCTGCACCGAGGCTGATACTGAGCGGGGTGCTCCAAATTCGGACCGGAGTCCTCTCTGCACACCTTCCTGGGATCGCTTTGTCCCAGGAAGGTGCGCAGAGAGGACTATGGTCTGAATTCGGAGTGCCCTGCTCCATATCAGCCGCAGAGCGTTTGGGCAGTCTGTACCGCCCATGGCTGCAGCGCCGTCAGTGTTGGCCCATGTACATGGGCTTTAAAACTAGTTCTGGAATAAACCAACTGCAATTTAGGGAACAAATAAAAATTCCTAAATTCCCATACACTTGAATAGAGCTTTTTAACCCATTGAATGCTAGATAGGTCTCCAATGCATTGCTTCTCAATGCATTGTAGACCTCTCTAGCATTCAGTAAGTTAAAAGCTCAGTTTAATTTAACAGGAATTTTTATTTGTCCCCTGTGGTGCAGTTGGTTTACTTCAGAATAATTCCAGTTTGCCTTTATAAATACAGGCCAACATATCTTATAAAGTGATTCTCAGCTCCAGTCAATGGAGCACACCAACAGGTCAGTGTTTAACCCTTTGAAAGACAGAGAAGTATGCAATATCCATGATACGAGTACTACATGCACATGAATACCATGGCTGTAGATCCACAGTACTTATACCATGGACATATATGCTTATATCTGCAGCTCGACTAACACCGGATATCTTTTTTTTCACTCAGTGATAAATATAATTGAGCTGTTTATAAATATGTGAGTGACTAATACACAAAGAAATACATTTGTTTTCTTGCATATTTAGCTCTTTACTCTTTGATAATCCTTTTATTTATACGTGTGCATACCTGATAAGTATTCTTACCTGTGTATCTGCAGGAAATTATAAAGAGGACAGTAGACTACAAAGCGTCTCCTCTTTTCATCTTGGAAGGTATCAGTGGCATTTGAAAAGATGGATAGCCATAGCATTTACCAGGGGTGTATATCGTCCAGGGGGGAACTTGACTTGGTTTTCCAATAGTCCCATTTAACCAGGAAGGAATCAATTTAATCTTGTGGTCAGATGGTTAGGGAGGAGTGAGGCTGTCATTTTCATTATCATTGTGACTGATTTACCCTTAAAGGGATAGTAATATTCGTTTTATCTTTATTTCATTTTGTAGGCATTAAAAAAACATGAAAAACAATATGTCTTATCTCTCAAACCTATATGATTTGAGAGATATTCACAAGCAAAGTTTCCCCTCCCGCCCCTTTTACCTAGTGTAAGCCATCTCTTTTCAGATGTGGAATCCAGTCCATAGACTAGACAGATAACAGCAGGCGACAATCTTCTTCCTATGAGAACAATGAAAGCCCTGCCCCCCTTGACAAGTTTTTCAGGTTTTTCCCTTATCTTAATTGAAGATTGTCCCTCTCTGCAGTCTACCTGGACACCTCCCTTCTGATCTGGCTGAACAGTGTTACATCAGTAAAAGGGGCGGGAGGGGGATATTTTGTCATTGAATTACTCTTGAACTACAACTCTGACAGAATTGAAATAACACTCTCCAAGGTCCAAATACTATGATGATTGATTAGAACTGCTTTTATTATGAAACATTACTATCCCTTTAAATATTAAAGTGCCTAAAAATTTTCTACTCAGCTTAAAGGGTAGTAAAAAAATATTCCCTTGTTTGGGGCCTGATTTTCACAGTTTCAGAAGGATCCCCAGAAGTTCTTAAAATGACACATGGTTACAAGCATTTAACTTTTCATGTGCCTAGGGACATGAGGCACTGCAGTGTTTTAAGAGCAGCCAGGACCAGATACAGGGTCCTTCGTTAGAAGTTAGACAATTGCAGAACCCTGGAACTCTTGCATTCTCTTACCTCAGAAGCAGAAGAATAAAAATGAGAAAGATACATGTCCAGTCTGAAGAGAAGCAACATACTTGCAAAGAGACATGTAGGTGCCTTAATGTCTCTAGTAGTGTTGAGCGAGCGTGCTCGGCTGATGCTCGGATCGGCTCGAGCATCGCTCTGCTCGGCACATGGCGGTACTCGTCGAGTACCGCCATGTGCTCTCCCGCCATGTTCGGGTGGCGGGGATCTGTGCCGGAAGAGGCACAGATCAGAAGACGCTCCGCTGGACCACCAGGGACTGGAGGTACGGGGGCATTGCGGAGATGAAGGGGGCATAGCGGAGATGAAGGGGGACATTGTGGAAGAGGGGCATAGACTCTATGCCCCTCTTCCACAATGTCCCCCTTCATCTCCGCTATGCCCCTCTTCCACAATGTCCCCCTTCATCTCCGCTATGCCCCTCTTCCACAATGTCCCCCTTCATCTCCTCTATGGCATAGAGGAGATGAAGGGGGACATTGTGGAAGAGGGGCATAGCGGAGATGAAGGGGGACATTGTGGAAGAGGGGCATAGCGGAGATGAAGGGGGACATTGTGGAAGAGGGGCATAGCGGAGATGAAGGGGGACATTGCGGAGATGAAGGGGGCATTCAGAGATGAAGGGGGCATAGCGGAGATGAAGGGGGGCATTGACCAGGCACCCTCCCCTCATCAGAGCAGGGGGTGCCTGGTGAAATGCTCGTGTCGCCCCATGCTTTTCAATGGGGCTCGGGTGCTCGGCCGAGCACTCGAGCCTCAGGGGGTGCTCGGTCAGAGCACCCGAGCACCCGAGCATCGGGGTGCTCGCTCAACACTAGTCTCTAGACATCATCAGCAGAACATTTTATTTCTCTTACTGAAGAAGGAGCAAAATGCAGACATCTGCTCCTCCTATAAAAACCCTACCATTTTAGCCTGTCCTTTGCTCAAGCTTTGTGTTCTTCTCACACAGGGCATGCTTTTCTTAAATTATTGGAATTTCTCTCTTTGGTCTTTTCTACAGGTTGGTTGGTATATAGAAGACTTGTGGCACGGTTTACCTGACTGACCCACACATCTATACATGTTAATCCTTGGGGCCCCAGAGTGGTATGCAACACATTCCTCTGCATTCTTTTTTAATCAACATATATTAATATCTCTATTTTTTTACAGGAACAACATGTGACGACAGAAGACAGAAGGAATATAGGAAGAAAGAAGAGAGAATAATAAGAAAGAAGATAAGAGAGAATGGCGATGGACAGTGGTTAAGTGTAACACAAATAAGTTAACAACTGGTGCTTGACAGTATGTCAGGCACTGATCTTTAATTTTTTCCTTTGATGTTCCCAATATTGCTGCTGTCTAGAGGTGTTTTAGCTGACTGCAGGGGAATCTGGTCCAGCTGGAGGCTCTTCAACAGAGCAGAGATCTCAATATTGGAAAAGAAATCCTTCACTGGAACGGTCTATAAAGTGTGCTTGGCTCTTTTGCAGAGCCGCCGGCTGGTCCCAGGACCGGATTCCCCTGCAGTCAGCTAGAGCGCTGATGTTAGGGAGGGGGGAACTTTGAATACGATTATCTCTCGAACCATGAAGGTCTGAGAGATGGCACTTTTTTTTAAGGGCTACAACTTTGTAAAACTTAAGTATTACTATCCCTTTAAGAAGATTATAGCAATCTCTGAAAACTAATGTAAGCTGTTTGTAGATTGCATTAGCTAATATAAATGCTTCTGTACACTCTACACAACCCAGCAAACGTGAATAGGTTTCTACATATCTTCAATTCATTGAAGAGAGCCATATTTAAAGGGATAGTAATGTTTCATAATGAAAGCAGATCTGATTAATCATCATAGTATTTGAACTTTGGAGAGTGTTATTTCAATTCTGTCAGAGTTGTAGTTCAAGAGTAATTCAATGATAAAGTATCCCCCTCCCGCCCCTTTTACTGATGTAACACTGCTCAGTCAGAGCAGAAGGGAGGTGCCCAGGTAGACTGCAGAGAGGGACAATCTTCAATTAAGATAAGGGAAAACCCTGAAAAACTTGTCAAGGGGGGCAGGGCTTTCATTGTTCTAATAGGAAGAATATTGTTCCCTGCTGTTATCTGTCTGGTCTATGGACTGCATTCCACATCTGAGAAGAGATTGCTTACACTAGGTAAAAGGGGCGGGAGGGGAAACTTTGCTTGTGAATATCTCTCAAACCATAAAGGTTTGACAGATAAGACTTATATCATTCTTCATGATTTTTTAATGCCTACAAAATAAAATAAAGCTAAAATGAAGTATTACTATCCCTTTAAATTATGATCAGGAAATATAAATGCTGCTGTGAAAGTAGTTTAATTTGCTTTCAAATTCCAATCATTACATCATACTTGCCTAGTAAATCGTAGCGATTCTGAATACAAGCTTACTTACTGAATAATCTGTATTTCAATATTTCAGTATTGGATAGAGCTCCACCCTATCCAACTTAGCCCACTGATATTTCTGAGCTCCTGTACATCTCAATGAATTGAACATTAGTGGAGCCTTTTTACTTCCTACACTTGTCTTAGTACTTGGACTGTAGATAAAGAACATTATAGTATGCCAAGATCAACACTATTATGGTAACTTGCAATTTTAATAACAGCTACTAGCAATCATCAAATACAGTAGTAGTTGACCTTTTTGACACCATGCCGGCTTGTGTGGAACATCTCAATGTGGTGCCAATTATATGAATTTTAATTGCTGTAATTGTTTTCATTTTCCTTTCTCCCTGTTTATTTTGCTTTTTTTTAATAAATGTTATGTTTTAATTTGCAGGCAGTTAAGGCTGATATAAACTATTACTTGTAGTGAGCGCCAAGCTGATGTTCCTTTTTCTAATTTTGAAAATATTTATCTGATTACATCAGGGAGCCTCTACCACAGTATACTTGATCTGGGCAGATTTACTGGGCTGCAGGAGTATCTCTTTATTTTGCATAAGTCCAATGAGTCACAAGGTGCGTTAGCCTGTTACTGGCCTTGCAAACATTTAATGGGTGGTTAGTGCTGGATGTGGACCATAATGGAAGGCAAGCCCCTTCATCTCTTCTATGGCCATTTATTGAATGAGAAGACGGGATCCATGGCTGCACTTCATGTAGATTCAATCAGTCATTAATGCTTAAAGGTATAGTAATGTTTCATAATAAAAGCAGCTTTAATTAATCATCATAGTGTTTAGACTTTGGAGAGTGTTATTTCAATTATTTCAGAGTTGTAGTTCAAGAGTAATTCAATGACAAAGTATCCCCCTCCCGCCCCTTTTACTGATGTAACACTGCTCAGCCAGAACAGAAGGGAGGTGCCCAGGTAGACTGCAGAGAGGGACAATCTTCAATTAAGATAAGGGAAAAACCTGAAGAACTTGTCAAGGGGGCATGGCTTTCATTGTTCTCATAGGAAGAAGATTGTCCCTTGCTGTTATCTGTCTGGTCTAAGGACTGGATTCCACATCTGAGAAGAAATGGCTTACACTAGGTAAAAGGGGCGGGAGGGGAAACTTTGCTTGTGAATATCTCTCAAACCATAAAGATAAGAGTTATATCGTTCTTCATGTTTTTTTATGCCTACAAAATAAAATAAAGATAAAACAAAGTATTATATCCCTTTAAAGACAAAACACTTTATATTAAACAGGCTACAATACCAGCCCGGTTTATTGTTTACCTCACATTCACAATAATCATGCATTTAAAATCTGCAGTTTTCCTTTGCTAACTAGTTGACTAATTTCAGACTTTGGCCAGCATTTTTCCGAATTTGCCTGCTAAGTGTTATAAATCAGCTATATACAAGAATTTCTGAGAGTTAAAGAAGCTGTGACGTTGTAAGAAATTAATTGCTGCTAAGTAGAATATGGGTACTTACAGCAGATAATGCATCATTCAAAAGTTATTAGGGCAACACAATTACATTTTATAAGAGGATTTGTGCAGTAGGTATTACGGCCTTCCAGTTTAATAGTGGTCTGTGAAATATGCAGATAAAAACAATGATTTATATTTCAAATGTAATAGAAACTGACCCTTCATGTTCAAAATCTCTAATTTTAAGTGTATATAATATTTATATATATATATATATATATATATATATATATATATCCTCAAATGGAGTTAAACCAACGCAGGTTGTAACATTCACAGAATGATATGTAATAGTAGGCATACCTTAGTAGAATTTAACTTAGTAGAATTTAAGTTATATACTCTTTCCTGTGCTGTTTTCAGCAGATAGGCAGAAGCAAATAAATTTTCAATTCAAACATATATATATATATATATATATATATATATATATATATATATAAATATATATATTTTTTATATATATATAAATATATATTTATATATATATAAATATATATAAATATATATTTATATATATATATATATATATATATATATAGAAACAAAAATCCATGCACTCTCCTATAAACAAGTCCTCAGCCTGGGTGCTTGATCCCATATAAAATACATACAGTTTTTGTAGTTCATGAACCGCACTCACAGAACTTCCAATTTGATGAACGATATTGCAATGTTTATTATCAACGTTTCGGCCACAGGGGCCTTTGTCAAGACATTTTTCTATATAACTATCTTGACAAAGGCCCAAAGTAAGGCCGAAACGTTGATAATAAACATTGCATTATCGTTCATCAAATTGGAAGTCCTGTGAGTGCGGTTCATGAACTACAAAAACTATATATATATATATATATATATATATATATATATATATATATATATAATGCAGCTTGAATTTTAGCTTTACTGTTCCTTTAAAGGGCATATATCATGCATTAAATGTGGGAATAGAATTAGTAAAAAAAAAAAACTTGGGGTTCTTCCATGCATCTAAAATGTGGGTAATGAGAAAACTGAGCTGGGCTGCCTGTGGGGCTGGAAGCATCTTGGAAAGTTGTGGGTGACAGACACAAACCTTCTATGAGTGGTGCTCACAGCAGGCATAGAATGCAAAGGTCAGGATCAAAATCCCATCCTTAATCAATGGGAACTGCTGGGTCATGCCACATGTGATTCTGAACTTTGAGACAATTGGAGAGATGCAATAAGGTGATACCAGTTTTCCAATTTCTCTGTTATTCTATGGAGCCACTGCAGTAAGATTTCTCCAGCTTTGGAGATCTTGGTGCATCAGCTTTATAGAATGACATAGAAACTGGAGAGTTTGTCACACTGGGGATGTTACCACCACTTTATCACACCTTAGTGTGTAACCCAGCCACCCAAGTCTCACAGTTCAGGGTTTCCCCCACTGACCCACTGGGACTCACAATTCAGCCCCAGCTCCCTTGGCAGTTCTGCACTCAGAGGAGTATACTTGGTGAGTGATCACTAACCTTATCATAGTTTTCCTTGAAAAACTTCAGGTTTTTAGAAATAGTTTCACTTTATTACCATCAAAGCATTAGGATGTTCTAGTCCAGTAGGACTAAAGGACTTAGATTAATATGGATCTATTTTTTTCTGTAACACTGCATCCAATTATATTAGTTTTTATGCAGGATTCTTTAGTACTTTGCAAATAAATGAACCTGTAGATGTAACACCTTCCATTGTGACTGGTAAACAGTCTTATTACTTAAAGGGATAGTAATACTTAAAATGTAAAAAAAAATATGTTGTAGGGTTTATCCCCCTGAGTAAAACAAGAGTACTCCCACTGCTGAAAGGTGTTTCATTCAAAAGTTATTAATTTTCAGTTGAATTTTTTAGGTGCAATATCACAGTGGCCTGAAATTGTACAGTGGCGCTGTTGCTACACCATCCTATGGAGATTTATGGTCCCGGGACCAGAGCTGTCCATAGCATCATGTAGCAACAGCACCACTGTACAATTTCAGGCCACTGTGATATTGCACCTAAAAAATTCAACTTTGAAAATTAATAATTTTTGAATTAAACACCTTTCAGCGGTGGGGGTACTCTTGTTTTACTCAGGGGGATAAACCCTACAACATATTTTTTTTTTACATTTTAAGTATTACTATCCCTTTAAAAACTTCCTTAGCCAGCTATGTCCCTTCAGCTATTTCTGCACTATAACTCAAATTATGGCAGGCTGATAGGGCTGCCAATTGCCCACCCCTACATTAGAGAGATGGAAAGAAATTGGATGGGGAGTGGTAATTGGTGTCATTACAACATCTGACTTTGTTGTTCAGGGATGAGTGAATTTCATTTTATCCACAGATTGCCATGGGAACAGCTAATAGTGAAGATCAGAGGTCACAACCCTCTGTGGGGTATAAGTCATTTTTTGATGCCTGGCTGTATAGTTCTTTCAAACTTCCTCTCTAGAAGAGAATTAGAAGACTCTAAAGTGCTTTCTGCTGCCTTTGCACTATTGAAAAACAGTTGGTGTTCCCAGCAATAGTTTCAGATCTCTACTGCAACACCTACCTCCCTGTATCTAGATTTAATCTCTGCTCATTTGCTGCTCTCACTTGCACTATGTGGATAAAATCAAAAACACACAATATATATTATCCATTATATTTCATGTGATCTATTTACTGGTTATAAGGTCACCCTTTTCTGACTGTACTATAACAACTGATTTCTCTTCCTTTGCCACACTTCACTGAGTGTCCTTTAATCTTCTCCTTTTGCTATCCATAAAAATATGGGAGATAGAAGAGATGTCATTGTAACCATGTCATCCAGGTTGCAACCATTATGTTAAAAAGGGCTTAACAGAATTCAGATCGCTATAAAGCCTGCAGTTTTTACCTTACATTTTTGTTAGTCAATGGGAATTGTAGTGCAATGACAGGATTTTGCCAATCAAGGAATTCAAAACCAGTGAGACTAATATAATAAGGAAAAGTGAATGTTTTGGGGCAAATCAACTGTATCAAAATGTCCACTGAGTTAAAGGAGATTTTAACCATAGGAGTGCTGGAGTGGTCTCTGATTGTGTTACAATACCTTGAAAACCTTTCTAAATTGTTTCTAGTTTTGTAGAGCTTAAAATAATAAACTAAATGCTACAAACCCTATCTCTCAATCCGCTATGGTTTGAGAGATATAGGAATTGAAAGTTCCCCCTCCCTCCCCTTCTCCTGACGTCAGCGTCTAGCTGACAGCAGGAGATCCCGGTTGGGGATCAGCAGGTGGTTCTGCAGCAGAGCCGAAATCACATTATTTAAAAATAATTACTTCATTGGAAAGGTCTACAAAGTGTGCTTGCAAACCAGGCATGCTTTGTAGACCTTTCCAATGAAGTAGTTCTTTTTAAATGAAGTGAAGGCCATTATAACTGCTGCAGAGCCTCCTCGAGTTGTACGACTCGAATCTCATGCTGTCAGCTTTACAGCTGACATCAGGAGAAGGGGAGGGAGGAACTTTCAATGCCTATATCTCTCAAACCATAGCTCTACAAAACTAGAAATAATGTTTATGGGACATTACTGTCCTTTTAAAGGGATAGTGATGTATCAAAATAAAAGCAGCTCCAATTAATCTTCATAGCATTTGGGCCATGGAGAGTGTTATTTCAATATTGTTAGAGTTGCAGTTCAAGAGTAATTGAATGATAAATTATCCCCCTACCGCCCCTTTTACCTAGTGTAAGTCACTTCCCCTCAGATGTGGAATTTGGTCTTAAGACCAGACAGCTCACAGCAGGGGACAGTCTTCTTACTGTGAGAACAATGAAAACCCTGCCCCCTTGACAGGTTTTTCAGGTGTATCCCTTTTGGTAATTGAAGATTGTCCCTCTCCGCCAGCCATCTGGACACCACCTTTCTGTTCTGAAGTGAGCAGTGTTACATGTGTAAAAGGGGCGGGAGGGAGATATTTTATCATTTAGTTACTCCTGAACTACAACACTCTCAGTATTGAAATAACACTCTCCATGGCCCAAATATTATGCAGATTAATTGGAGCTGCTTTTATTTTGAAACATTACTATTCCTATGTTTTTGAAGTCTATTTAAAATCAATGATAATTTGTTCCATATGGTGCAGTTGGTTTGCTCCATCTTTGTCTTAATACTTCAGTCTCAGTATACTGTGGGTTATTCTTGTTGTAGTAAGCCTTAGTGCTCAGTGTTCTCTAGCTTTGTATGCAGGAGGACATATTTTTAGTTCATAGAAACATAGAAACATAGAATTTGATGGCAGATAAGAACCATTCGGCCCATCTAGTCTGCCCAATTTCCTACTGTGTAAAAAAAACCAAAAAAAAAAACCAAAAAAAAAAAAAAACACACACAACCTCAAACCTTTTTTGGTCCTTGGTCTTTTCTTATGTTAAGGACCGCCTTATGCCTATCCCATGCATGCTTAAATTCTGTCACTGTATTGACATCTACCACTTCTGCTGGTAGGCTATTCCACTTGTCTACTACCCTCTCAGTGAAGTAAAACTTTCTTACATTACATCTAAACCTGTGTCCCTCTAGTTTTAGACTATGGCCTCTTGTCCCAGGTAAAGCTGCATCCTCAACCCTTTACTACGGACCACATATGAAATATGTATATCACAGGGCTGCACAGAAACAATTGTAGCTTTAAAGGGACAGTAATGTCCCATAAACAATGTTTAGAGTTTTGTAGAGATTAAAAAAATAAGCTAAATGCCACAATCCTATCCCTCAAACTGCTATAGTTTGAGAGATATCCTCCGTTAAGTTCCCCTCTCCTTCCTCTTCTCCTGACGTCAGATGTAAGCTGACAGTAGGAGTTTCAGGTCCGGGGACCGACAAGCAGAGCCTCAAAAGCGTGATTTAAAAATAAATACTTCTTTGGAACGGTCTACAAAGTGTGTCTGGTTTCCAAGCACACTTTTTAGACCATTCCAAAGAAATAATTATTTTTAAATCGCACTATTGCAGCTCTGCTGAATAGCCTCCTCGTTACGGCCACCACGGATCTCCATCTATCAGCTGTACAACTGACATCAGAAGATGAGGAACTTTAGTGGAGAATATCTCTCAAACCATAGTGGTTTGAGAGATAGAAATTAAAAAATAAGCTAAATGACACAAATCCTACAAAACTCTAAACATTTTTTATGGGACATTACTGTCCCTTTAAAGCAAAGGTAGGAATGCTGTGGTTCGCTAACACTAGCTCCAGATCTGGTTAAACTGCAATTCCTATAATTCTCAACCATCTCTTGGATGACAGACGATTATGAGAGTTAAAGTACAATAACCAGTGGAACACCACATGTTGCCCACCTCTGCAATGGATCATATTCAGTCCTGCAGTAGACATCTTTTATAGGTGGATGATATTAAAGGGGTTAGGTGCCGTCCTCTCTACATATTGGTGGGATGAAGCATGCAAAAGTGAGTTCACATAAGACAGCAGTAACTATATAGTGATTCAAGTGTCTTTTTACTGTTTCCTTTGTTATTTTACCTTTAATGACAGTAATTGTGTGGTTAGATGGATGTGGTTAGAAAGATTGGAGAGCAGACTGTAGGTAGGCATTAGATGAAGGGCCAACAATTCAATATATATGTCGTGTTAACCCTTAAGTTTGTGCACTATATATACATTATAGATGGCTTACTTATTCACTTTAGATTGTAAGCTCTACAGCAGGGACCCCACTCATTTTGTTTTGCTCCATAAAGCTCTTGTGTATTGTCCTGTATTGTCTAAGCAGTCAATTATAAAGCATTGTGTACTATACCTGTGCACAGAAAATATTAGTTTCATCTAAACGATTCGGTACATTTGTTTTTACCCAGAGGAAGTAAATATATTTTACACCCCCGTTCGGTAAGTTAGAATGGTGGTAAAGATTTTCATTGCCAAACAAAATTAGTTAACTGATATTCTGACCATTAAGTACTTATCTTGATACTGGAGGTCCAGTGTTGCCTTTGATGCATTGGGTCTCCTGCATGTTCTGTGAAACAATAAATAAAGAATAAAAACCCTAAAACCCTGCCACCACTATCCCCAATGGCGTCTACAAAGTAAAAAAGATTGGCTAGCTGAAGAGGCAAAGTTAAGGATATCCTTGACCCCATCAGCAAGATACTGATTGGCTGGGAGGTGAGGATACTGCAGGGCTTGACCCATGATCTGTGTATTTTCACAATCTGTATAAAAATGGTAGTGGCGATCACCGGGAGTTTCTAATTGTGTATACTGGATCACCCATAAACAGAATTAAAATGTATTAAAGTATATTAATATATATCACACTGAATTTATGCTTATTGTTTGTTTTCATACACGATAAAAAAACATATAAATACAATGAACCATCATACAAAAGCACATATAGATAATCAACAGAAAATAATATATTGCATTTAAAAACTAATTCATGTCAGTGATATAGAGTAGTCCAATATCACAATGACATTCTAAATGCAAAATATATGAATAATTGCTGTTAATAATGAGCGTCAATGTTACATATGGTTCACCATAGTCTCCAAGGATATAGCAATATGGATGATCGATGGTAATGGTCCTTTAATGGTTAGGATGAATATGGAATGAAATGTAGATGATGAAAGATGAAGATGGAAAATGAGATCGTATGATGGATGTCTGTATATGAAGACCAGACAGTTTGGATCGGTACTCAAAAGTTCATACACCTCAGATAGATTTCTCCTGCTGCTGTCTGTGCCCCAAAGTCCTCTCGAGTATATTACGTGTATGTACAAGAGAAAAAGGAAAAAGGCAGCGCACAGAGAGCTTCTAAGTGTAATGTTAATTATAAAATAATGCTCAAACTTTATAAGTTTTATAAATAGTACTACACTTATAAGCTCTCGTAAACTCACAATCCCCTCAATGTAAGTATGAAATGTAATTTGAACAGGGATGGCCATGTAAAAAAATAAAAGACAATCCCTGTTCAATTTTTCCTCATTCTAGCTCAGGCAATGGACTGAGCAGGATTAATTTTTTTTAAATTTTAATTACTTTGTGGGCAGCGGGAACAATGACAGCGGGGTTTTAAGTTTTCCTTTAATCCCCCTTTATTTTTTGACAGAAGATGCAGGCGGCCCAGGGCATTGAGAACATAGCTGGGCCTCCGACACCATGGTAAGTGTTATGAATGGTGCAATCGTCTGTGTAAGTGAGTGAATGACTGAGTTCATGAAATGAACAAATGGATTTGAAGTGTTGAATGTGGTGTTCATTAATGGCATGTTCCATCTGTATAGATTATTTTTAAGAACTGTAGAGTTTGATTATTAAGAGAACACAAACAATGCTGAGGCAACCAACTGCACCATAGCGTGCAAATAAAATTTTTCATTGATTTAATTGGAACTTTTATGCCTATGAATGTTAGGAAATCATCTAACTCATTGATACACAATGCTTTGAAGACCTCTAGCATTCAAGGGATCAAAAGTACCATTTAAATAAAATGAGAAAACCTACTGAACTCAATTGGTCAATTAAGAATTTAATAAATTTCTATTGATTTAAGAGACTTTTGTGGTATCTAATGAATCATAAAGCAATTTTTATTTATACTCTTTGATACAGATGGTTTGACCTAAAATTAATGAGTGATAAAGAAGTGGTGAAGCGGAGATGACTTCTCTGCTGATATTACTTCTCTAAGTCCTATGTTAGTCTATGAAGCCACTGCACTAAGATTTTTTCAACTTTGGAGATCATAGTGCATATTTTCCATAGAATAACATGGAAATGGAGAAGAGATATCACTGGAGAAGTCACTGGTGCCTTATCACACCTTAGTGCATATTCCCCCAGTTCTCTTTAGAAGATAAGGTCATTCATGTTGTTGAGGCCACATTTAGAGGTACAAATCTTCAGTGACCTCGTTCAAGCATAGCTGAGGTGTCTTGTTACCTGATAGCTGGGCGTGAACAAGTGCTGGGGCCAAGTACAGGATGGAGACAGAGCCTCCTGCTGTGAGTATATACCCAGAGACATGTGCTGAAGACAGGCAGGCCTGGAGGCCTGGTGCCAGAAAAAGGCAGGCATGGAGGACCTGGTGCTGGTAGATTATAACAAATAAATAGAAAATAGCACTTAAAAAAGCATGTTTATAAGTATATAAGCTGGTAAATAAGATGGCTGAATTAACCCCTTCAGTATAAGTGATGCCATGACTTATAGTCCCTGAATGAACTTGACTTCTCCCAGTATGGACAGGAGAAAACATTCTCCTAAAATAATGAAAGTTAAAAAAAACTTCACTTTTCACCTTCCTTGGGAATTCAAGAGAAAAGTGTACTGGTAGTCACACAACACATACTGACCTCCGAGTGCCAGCCTTGACCCACTGCAGTGGTAACCATAAAACCACACAAGGAATCTGACCCCCCCATGTGGAGATTCTTGGGAACCACAAGTTATTGCTGGAAATTTCTTGGGTTTATTGAAAAGGGGAAACGTTATATGTTTTTTATCCACAGGAATTGCTGTAGAAAAGCAGCGAATTGTGGGTTTTCAGTGAAAATTCCCATGGAAAAATAGGACTTTACTAATCCCTGACCATGAAGTCATGGGAACCAAGGGCTACTTCAGATGTTTTTTGGAGGGTTGGGAGGTGGTTCTTACCCTCCATCTAACACTGAGTTTGATGGGATTCCTGGCCTTTTCCTCTCATCTGCAGTTTGTTACATCACTGTGCATACACAGTGACATCTTAAAGATGGGGATGCCCACTAGAACCACCAGGAATAAGATAAGGTAGAAGAGTGTGTGTATATGGGGGGGGGGGTGCATCTGGGGTCATAATTCAGCTCCTTCTCTTACCAACTTCAAAGTGGTATCACTGGAAAGCATATGACACACCATGTCATTGTTTATACTGAGTTATCTACTGATCATTCTGCATAAATATCCAAAGAATGATAGAAAAAAAATGAAGGAATGGGTGAATGTGTGGGTTCAATCAGAACACCTATCTCGGCCCCTGTTCATTCTATCAACTAAAGAGTACCATTGCTGGAAAGGAGAGAGTCTCCCATGTTGGGGTACATGCCAGGTGATCACTTGAACACCTGGCATGAAAAAAAATAGAAAACAAAAAAATTAAATTATTTTAAAATGTGTAGGAGTGCTCCTTTGGGTACAAAATTACCCTGTTTTAAAAGAGGAGAGAATCCACTTTCAAATAAGGGTACTATATGCCAGGTGATCTCTGGGCTGGGCAATGAACACTCAGTTAGCGACTAATAATATCTGGGAGTGTGGTGGGCTCTTTTTGTATGAAAATCTTGTAAAAGTGTTTTTATTTGCATTATTTCATAGTGCTTTCAGATGGGATGTTTTGCACGTTCTTTTTAGATTATGGTTCCACTGTATGAAGCTGCATTACAGAACATCTGAAAGCACAGCTTGTCTATCATATCATTGTATTAGAGTCCTGCCACTAGATCCCTGTGAGGTGCAAGGCTTACTCTGTGTGTGTATGAAACTGCTGGCTGTGTGTATTTCACATAACTAGGCTATATTCTATCCATATCAAAATATGTAACTCTAATACTGATAGTATAATTTTAAAATTATATTCAAATCATTAACAATATATATGATGATGGTGACATTAAATTATAATCAACATCATTCAACAACATAAAGATAGCTAAAAATTGAAAGGTGGAATTTAATGTATGTAGTGCAGTGTTTCTCAACTCCTGCCCTCAGGACCCACTAACAGGCCAGGACTTAGGGATTTCTCTGCTAGAGCACAGGTGTGGTGATCAGAGGCTCATTCACATTGATTACCTCACCTGTGCTCTAACAAGGAAATCATCAAATCCTGGCTTGTTAGTGGGTCCTGAGGACAGGAGTTGAGAAACACTGATATAGTGGATATGGATGGTGATGAATATATGATGATTAATTGTAATAAATGGTAGACAAATTATGTGCTGTTCCATGTTTAATTTCATTATAAGAATGCCTGATTACTAGTCAATAATTCATCAGTGTTCATGTAGCACTGGTCCCAAATGGTAACTGTGCAAATCGCTCCTTGGTGGCTTGCATTCAAGTGGACTGCAAGCAAGTGGAGTAAAAGTACATGCGAGTGTGTTTGTTAAGGGTTAAAAAGGTATATTCTTCATTTTGTGTGGCTATTCAAGCGTTAAAAATCGAATTATTGCGTTTACTGTGATCTTTTCTCCTGAGTGATTAAGGGTGGTTTGCTGAGGGGAATCACCTGGCTGTAGTCCTACTTTAAAGGGATAGTAATACTTCGTTTTATCTTTATTTTATTTTGTAGGCATTAAAAAAACATGAAGAACAATATAATATTCACAAGCAAAGTTCCCCCTCCCGCCGCTTTTACATAGTGTAAGCCATCTCTTCTCAGATGTGGAATCCAGTCCATAGGCCAGACAGATAACAGAAGGGGACAATCTTCTTTCTATGAGAACAATGAATGCCCTGCCCCCTTGACAAGTTTTTCAGCTTTTTCCCTTATCTTAATTGAAGATTGTCCCTCTCTGCAGTCTACCTGGGCACCTCCTTTCTGCTCTGGCTGAGCAGTTTTACATCAGTAAAAGGGGAGGGAGGGGGATACTTTGTTATTGAATTACTCTTGAACTACAACTCTGACAGAATTGAAATAACACTCTCCAAAGTCCAAATACTATGATGATTAATTAGAGCTGCTTTTATTATGAAACATTACTATCCCTTTAAAAATGGCCCCTAGGTTAATTTGAGTGTGCTCTTTGGTGGTTTGCATTCAAGTGGAGTTGGAAAGAAACTGGAGTTAGAACAGAAGCAGGAAATCAGTAGAGCTCTGTGGTGAAGGTAATTTCAAAGAATTTACTGCATTCACATTTAAATTTGGTTTACTTTACATTAGAGCGAGCATTAGAGGAGAATATAAATCTATTCAATTGTAAAACCAAGCATTCGTGATAGCAGGTTAGACAATCTCACGCAGTGCACATCTTGTCACATGTTTGAGCACTGAAGCAATCATTCCAGGGGTCATACCGCTGTGTGTGAGCATATTTTCTTTTTAGAATCTAAGATATTGGATTTGGAAATAAATATTGCAACATTGTGTGACATCAGAAACCTGGAAAGGAGTTTAGAACTCACAGAGCAGGTAGTATGTGGAGTTAGTGGTGAAGAGGGTGGAGTTGTAGATGAGGAGCGACAGGTAGGCAGCTGGGTAACAGTAAGGAGTGGGGGTAGTGGGTAGAGGAAGAGGAAGGCCAGTCCTTAGCTGACTCAGTCCAACAGATTTGCAAGATTGTGTGAATATGTTGATGTGAATAGCTTAGAATTGGAAATACTGGAGAGGGCTGATTCCTATAGCAGCCAGGGGAATAGTCCTCCTTCCAATTTAGATGGGATGCTGAGTAGGCAGAAACCAAGACAGGTGGTGGTAATAGGGGACTCTTATTAGGAGGGTAGATAGGGTAATCAGCTGCCAGGAACGTGAATGCTGAACAGTATGCTGTCTCCTGGGTGCTCGGGTTTGGCATCTTGCAGACAGGGCTGACAGATTATTGGTAGGTGCTGGAAGCGATCTAGCTGTCTTGGTACATATTGGTACCAATCACAAAGTAGGAGGAAGATGGAGGTCCCTGAAGAATGATTTCAGGGATTTAGGGTGCAAGCTTAAGGCAAGGACCTCTAAGGTAGTGTTTTCTGAAACACTACCTGTGCCATGCGCCAGTGCAGGTAGAAAGAGGGAGCTCAGGGAGCTTATTGCATGGCTCAAGCATTGGTGTAGTAAGGAAGGTTTAGGGTTTTTAGAGCACAGGGCTGACTTTGATTGCACGAAATGGTAAGGAAACCACCGTACTATGGGATAGAATTCTAAGAAGGTTGGAGGTGCTTTTAAACTAGGAAAGGGGTGTGGGGTATAGATAATAAAAACAGGGTAGATAGTGTAGATAGGAGCTGAGTCCAAATTAAGGATCGCTGGGGTGGAGAAGGGGTGGGGATAAATATAGCCAATAGGGAGCAACTTCAATTAAGTGAAGATGTAGAAAAAAGACAAGTACTTAGTAAAATATGTAAATACATCAAAATTAAGTGTATGTTGGTGAATGCAAGCAGAATGGAAAGTAAAAAGGGAGAACTAGAATTGTTGGCAGTTAATGAACATTTGGACCTTATTGGTATAACAGAAACATAGTGGAATGATACACACGATTCAGCTTTAAATATAGAGGGCTATTCCCTGTTTAGGGGAGACGGGATTAATAGAAAAAAGGGAGGTATGTGCTTGTATTTGAACCAGATCTAAATCCAGTATAAAGGGTGATATTAGTGAGGAAACTGGCTATAATGTGGAGTCTTTGTGGGTAGAAATTGAGACTAAATGTGGTGTAAAAGGAAAAAAGAAGGTGTTAGTGGGTATATTCTACAAACCCCCAAATACTGATGAGAATGTTGAGGCCCAACTGCTATTGCAAATGAGGAAAGCTGCCCAGCTTGGGCATACTATGATTATGGGAAATTTTAACTATCCAGACATCAGCTGGAATAATGAGACCTGTCAGAGTTCTAAGGTAAGCAGGTTTGTGAGCATGCTTGGGAAAGCTACATATCACAAATGGTGGAAGTGGCGACAAGAAATAACAATGTATTGGACCTCATGATAATGAATAACAGAAATGTATCCAATATTAAGGTAAGTGTACATTTGGAAAACAGTTATCACAACATGGTTACATTTGAGATCAGTTTGGCAAAGCGAAACTGTATAGGTTTGACCAAAACTCTTAATTTTAAAAAGCTAACTTCAAAATGTTAAGCACTTCAATGCAACACATAGACTGGGATAAATTATTTAAAGGCAAAAATACTGAGGAAAAATGGTCAGAATTCAAATTTAGGTTTCAGAAATGTACAGTATATAACAAAACAAATGCAAAAGAAGTAGATCACAGTCAATTTGGTTAACTGCACGTGTAAAGTAGGAAATGGCAAGGAAAAAAAAAGCATTTAAACCATTGAAGTCTGAAGGAGCCGAACATTATTTCTTAAAACACAGGGAATGCAACAAAGATTGCAAAAAGGCAATTAGGTTAGCAAAAATAGATAATGAAACTCAAATTGCAAGGGAGAGCAAGACTAATCCAAAAAAGTTTTTCAGATATATAAATAGCAAAAAACCTAAGAGGAAGTGCATTGGAACTTTCAAAAGTGAGATGGGTGAGTTGATTAGAGAGGATAAGGAAATGTCACAGATCCAGATAAAATACTGAACATGCCTACCACGGAATAGTCCCACAGAAGCTTAGAGTACGAAGCTGGCAAGCACAGCTAGAGTGCGAAGTCAACAGTAGGATTGTCTGGCCCAGTTGCTAGAGAAGGATGCTAGGGTGCGAAGCTGGGGCGCGTAGTCAGTTGCAAATCTCCCTTGCTGAGGCCGTAGCCGAGTAAAGTTGCTGGCTGCTAAGCCAGATGTCCGACCCTAGCTGAGCCAGGGCCCTGACCAGGATGAGAGATTGACAAGCTGAGGAAGAACCAGACAATTGACCCCTATGTGCAGATCTGAACACCCAGGCAGCCAAAAAACAAGTCTGAGACTAAAGATGTGCCTATACCCAACGGACTCCAGCCACTGACAGGCTGATTCCGTAGATGGGAAGGTGGAATGTCGCAGGATAACCTATAATATTACTGTCTCTCTGACTGGCCTGGTTTAACCACCACAGTCTTACCTCCATATTAAATTGGAACCGAATCTGATTTCTTAATTGGGCCATGTGAATTTTAAACTAATTTTCCATTGTCGTGCAATAAGGATTTTCTTAGCTGCAAAGAAATGCATTACTAACAGTCTAAGGGTGTCTATCCATTTGGGGCCAGTTTAGTTGTAACAAAACCACGTCTGGTCTTTTATTATTTTAGATTTCCCAATTCCTTCTAATTTCTCAAACAAAATATCCCAAAGTTCTTTTACCCCTTCACAAAACCACCAGACATGTAGGAAAGAACCTACATGCCTTCCACAACGCCAACAGATTTTAGAGGAGCCTGGGGATATCGAAGCCAGTTTAGTAGGAACCATATACCACCTATACATGACTTTGAACTGGTTTTCTAATATATTCAGACAATTGATATGTTTACACATACTATTATAAGAGCTATTCCATGCCATCCTATCTATCTTAATTTTTAGCTCGGAAGACCATTTGTTCATAATGTCCAAATCCTCTTCATTCCTCTTTACATTTTGATAAAACCTTGCTTAAACTACTTCCTCCAAATAATAGACTCAATTTATTCACTATAAACTAATCTCCTTTATATACATTTTATGTAAACATCCTTTTATTCATAGGTATTAAAAAATATCCCTATTTAACAACCTATATGAGAGGACTAATTGACAGAATGGGTTCAAACTATCACCTGTCATTAGATCATTTATCTTACTGATCCCTGCCAGTTCCCAATTCTTGAGATTTAAGTCTTCTATCCAATTAGTCAACTGAGTTATCTTCACAAAATTTGATACTTTGTTATCCAACTTCCAGATCCACTTAATTTTACCCCATTCCGTCAGGAAGATCCAAAGTATATAGCTACCTCTTTTAATATTATCTACCTTAATATTTTGCTTAGGACACCAGATCAGATGGGAGAGAGAGCGTCTTCTATCATAATACATTCATCTTATGCCAAGGCTCTTGATGGGCTATTTCCATTTGCATCATGTACATATGTCTCATAATATTAGCTCTATAATATTGAATTATACTTGGCATACCCAATCCACCCGCTTTATTATTTTTTGCCATTGTCACAAGATTAATCCTAGGTCTCTTACTCTTCCAGATATAGCTAGAAAAACTATCTTGTACCATTTTAAGCCAAATATTGGAGACTTTTAACGGCAGATGATTCAACATATAATTCCATTTCAGCAATACATATGATTTAACAATGTTTATACGTCCCATCCAAGATACTTCCAGATGTTTCCATTTATTTAACAACATATTAGTCTCCCTTAAAAGGAGTGACATATTTCTCTGAGTCAAATCTTGAACCTTGGTTCAAATCTTGAACCTTGACTTCATACATATTCCATTCGAACCCATATTTAGTTTGAAGCATCCTACATATTTCCTCCTTTACTTTTATTGGTAAAATTACCGATTTGTCAATGTTTAATTTATAATTTGAAGAAAGCGAATATTCCTCCAAGACCTCCATAAGAGAAGGAAGCGAAATAACTGGGTCTGTTATAGTAATCATCAAATCATCTGCATATAAGCAGGTTTTATATTCCTCTTTGCCTACTCTGCATCTCTGTATCCTGCTGTCTTTCCTAACATGTATTGCCCAAATCTCCATGACTATAATAAAAAGCAGTGGAGACGGGGGCAACCCTGCCTGGTACCATTCCGGCAAAACCTGTCGGATCTAAAATTTTGCCCAGCCATTTTGTGGTCTGGTTACTATAAAGGGATCTAATAACAACCAGCAGGCGGCCCCCTATCCCCACTGCCTGTAGAGCTACGAATAGAAATTCCCAATTTACCCTTTCAAAAGCTTTTTCCGAGTCTAAAGTGAAGACCAGCATGGGAGTCTCTTATATTCAATAAATCTAGATTGATCATCCTATGGATATTACTATAAGACAAATCTGGTAGAAAACCTATGTGATCTTTATGAATAATCTTATAATAATAATACTTTTCATTCTGGCAGCAACCACAGACGCATAGTTCTTGGCATCCTCATTCATCAAGGATATCAGTCTATAGCTCGTTACGAAGGTCGGATCCTTTTTCCTGCTTGAGAAGGGGAACAACACTCACCTGCAGCAATTCTGTAGGACAACTTCCTGCATTACTACATTCATTAAAGAAACATGTAAGGTGCGTTACAACTTCTTTAACACATTTAAAAAATAGAGCCCCAAACCCATCTGGTCCCGGTGTTTTTTGGGTTTTCAAACCCCCTATTGCCTCTAAAACCTCTTGACATGTAAAGGGTCTATTTACATAATACAATTCTTCCACTGAGATCCTCGGAATTGGCAGTTCTCTAAGGTAATTAAAGATCTGTAATTCATTCACTCTACTAGGTATATTATAAAGAGCACGATAATATTTACCAAAACTTCCCCTATCTCAATTGGATTAAGTAAGGTTTCCCCACCATCATAGAGCTTGAAAACAGCATTATTTACCTGTCTTCTTTTTAAATTACTAGTTAACATCTTCTCAGCTCTATTACCTCTATAATAATATTTCTGCTGTAATATTCTAAGATTCCTATTCACCCTTTCCTGCTCCTGTTGATTAATCTTTTGTCTCAGTTCCAATATCTGTATAGCATGTTCTCTAGTTGGCAATAATTTATTTAAATTCTCCAGTTTGTTTAAAGATATGTATAGATTAGGGAGATTTGGTCCTCTCGGTTTTGATTTTTAAGGTAATGTACATAAGAATTGTTATTGTGCGGAGTGATGTTAATATATGACGTATGTCTGTCAGTCTTAGCTCAGGTTAAGTATCTACTGAAATGCAAACAAACAAAAGAAGAGAGCACAAACCACCTCTAAGTGTAATATTTTCAGTCAAAGGATTATCTCACCCATGGTAGGGTACTCACTCTAAGTAGAGGCTGGCTCCTGCCTCCAAGGGATGTACGCAAGCAATGGTTGTGCCCCAGGCTGGCAAAGTATCTGTGTATACTCCGGTTTCCTCCGGTATGCTGCCTCCAATCACCACCACAACACTGTTCCAACTTCATGTTATTAAAGATTTATTAATATATAAACAAGCTTAAAATAGTAAAATATATAACCCTACGCATTTCAGCCACAAAATGCATAGGGTTATATATTTTACTATTTTAAACCAAATGAACCCTTTCTGAAATTTAAATTTTTGTACTTTTCAAAAATATATAGAATTGCAGTTTCAGTGTTTGTTTCCCACTTATTTTGTGATTGAAATTCTGAATGGTACAAAAATGGAAAAACAAAGCACCAAAAAGAGGTTGTCTTCTGTATTTCAATTGCTATTTTTTTTCAAGAAGAGCTATTTATAGAAAAAGTCCACTTCCACGCAGTTTTTTCTCAGTCAGATTATTAAAATTTAAATTAAAAAATCCTTTTCCTCTACATTCAGGGTAAATTTTCTCTGCTATAGTAGGGGGCACTAACAAACTTTAAAAGTGCAGGTTCTGCTAAAAAAAAAATAAAAGGTTTATGATGTATGTAGGTTTTACACAAAATGTCACTGAAACTGACATTTGACTGTACAGAGCAGCAACCTTGAGAAAACATATGCACCTCTGGGGGTATCATATGGCATCATTCAATAATGAATAAACTTTTTTTATGAAAAAAAAAATAATATAGGACTTTTCCCAGGGTGTAAAACAAAGGTACTTCTACTACTGGAAGATATTTGTTTCCAAAGTTATTATCATTTAAATATTTGTTTTTGTATTAACAGTGCATCCTGGTGTCAAGTTTACATACAGTTTAACTGGTGTCCAGGCAGTAATTCTATGGCAGTGGTGAGCCACACGCTACAGTTCTTCATAGTTTAGTAACAACTCCATCACTTTGTGAGCTTTGGAACGGTTTTATAAAATTTTAATGCAGCAACCAACAACAGTGAGAGAACCCTTGTTTACTCATTAGGAAAACCTAAACAATATATGATTTTTTTCTCACTATTTTTTTACTGAACCTTTAATAGTAAAGTGGAAATATTGCATTACTGGTAAATAAATTGGCTATGGTAAACCAGTAGGCTGTGTCTTGTGGAGGTGCATTCATATTGCTTTAGACAAGTACACAATTTGGCACAACAGCCAAGACAAGAAACTGACCTCACAATAATGTGCTGTGTACAGTGGACTTCTCTGGCTAATTACAAACACCTTTCAGCTCATGGGTCAATGAATATTTGAAGATGACGGTAGTTTTGTACTTGTGTTGTAGTTTAGTGATATAATGTTAAATGCAATTCTGGAAAGTATATACAACCAGCGAAGTGTCTGGCAAAACTTAGCATCAAGTGTGAATTGATGAGCATGAGGAAGAATTCTGGAAAAAATTGTCAGGGTAGACTGAAGTAATTGGAAATAACAAGTGGCATGGGGTCATGTGAATCAAGGCAAGAGCTGATTAGAAATGGAGTTGCAATCGCAAAAGTATCTTGTGTCAATTAAGGTCATGTTCTAGAGTAGCTAGATAGATATAAGTGACAAGCTGTTGTTATTAGATGTGTTACAATGGAAGAGGCTAGAGAGGTAGGCGCTCGCATGACATTGGAGTTAATATATTTAAAGTGTTAGTAAAAAAGTAGTGCCATAAGCTTTGCAATTTGTACATCCAGTAATGAAGTGGTAGGATATCTAGGGAAACACAGCAAACCCCCCGCATCATAGGGAATAAATGAAAATTCTTACTGCTTTAAAAAAGGGTCTTTTAACCCTGTGAATACTTACAAGGCCTCAAAAATATTGCTTTGCAGTGTGTTAAAATCTTTAGATCATTCAAGGGGCTAAACACCTTATTAAAGGGATAGTAATACTTCGTTTTATCTTTATTTTATTTTGTAGGCATTAAAACAACATGAAGAATGATATAAGTCTTATCTCTCAAACCTTTATGGTTTGCGAGATATTCACTAGTAAAGTTTCCCCTCCCGCCCCCTTTACCTAGTGTAAGCCATCTCTTCTCAGATGTGGAATCCAGTCCATAGACCAGACAGATAACAGCAGGGGACAATCTTCTTCCTATGAAAACAATGAATGCCCTGTCCCCCTTGACAAGTTTTTCAGGTTTTTCCCTTATCTTAATTGATGATTGTCCCTCTCTGCAATCTACCTGGGTACTTCATTTCTGCTTTGGCTGAGCAGTGTTACACCAGTAAAAGGGATGGGAGGGGGATACTTTGTCATTGAATTACTCTTGAACTACAACTCTGACAGAATTGAACTAACACTCTCCAAAGTCCAAATACTATGATGATTAATTGGAGCTGCTTTTATTATGAAACATTACTATCCCTTTAAAATCTGCGGGGATTTTAGGACTGTTTATTTGTCCCCTATGGTGCATTTGGTGTGCTCCAGAATTGAACCTCTTCATCTTCCAGAACTTCACCATGTATGAAGAATTCTGTTTCTCAGACACAGGTGTTTATAGACAAATAACAGAAATAGTCCCATGATTTATGTATATAGTACCTCTATAGAATAAAGTGGTGAAGTAATTATGAGAGACTGAATGAGTGTTTGAAAGGAAATGTTGTGTTACAGAGGCTTATCGTATTTAGTCAGTACTACTTTGACTAATGTTAGCATATTATCAAACTACTTTCTTAATATATAATTCCTTATTTTATTGCACAGGAGGGTTTTATTGAATATCTTAATTCCTTTCAGAGAGTTAACATTTATCCTTTATGGCTTATTTACATGGTACAGAACATTCCGAGAACTGTAGATTTTGTAAATAAGCATTTTTATTAAAAAGTGTAGTTCGTGTTCCTGTAAAAAAATAAGTAATGGAGTTTTGGAGGAAGGAAGATATCTTGCTATATTGTCTTTGGAATATATCTTCAGGTTTTTAATAATACAGCATAGAAAATGTGTGTGGATCTGGTGGGCAGAAACCTCAAAAAGGGTCATTTAATTTTTGCTGAGGTTTGGGATAAAAGAATTGTCAGTGTTACATTTTTTGGTAGATAACCAGTTTGTTATCAACATAAAGGGAAGGACATACTTGAAAACGAGGGAAATCTCAATGCATCCTTCCTGATACAACATTGTCTAAATACATTATCTAAATAAATATATAAAGGAAGATCTAAGCATCAGCAATACCTATCAACTGCCTGTTTGTAATTACCTGCTCCTCCCGTAAAACATCTTTTAGGAACTTCTAATTTCTCTGGGCTCAGGTCTGGTTATGAAATGACTGGGAATGAAAACTGGTCATTATACCCTTAATACATAAACTAATCTACAGTAATAGATCACAATAGGTTGGTAGGTCAAGGAAGATCCTATATATAAATCAAAGGAGAACATGTAAATAATAAGTACATAATTTAGTCATAACCATGTGTAACACATATAGGGTGTCAAGGATCTCAAATATCATAATATCAAAATTAGGAAAAGGAAAAAAGGGACAAGAAAAGTGGATCCTTAAATTGGCACTAAGACCCAAAATATATAGTATCTAAAGTAGTAATAAATATTCAGAATTTATCAAACTGGAAAAAATACATTTATTTTTAGAAAATTATGGTCACACAAACTCAACGTGGGACCACCACATCCCCCAATAGAACATCATGTCTCAAATAAAAAGCAATGTTGCATACAAAACCACCCCTTTAAGACATACCCAACATCTCAATAACTACCCATGTGTGTGAGAGACCACAGCGGGGCGCTCCCTGTATATAACAATGCATGTCCACACATGCAGGCAGAACCCCTGACCACCAATCCAAGTAGCCCAACCAAAAAATGGGTATCTATCTCATATAAACCTATTCAACATAAGTAATAAGTGATATATGATCTATTGTAGTTTTCCGAGTCAGACAGTACATGAACTATGCATAGTATATTCAATATCCTCTCAGTGTAGATGGAGTATTTATTAATGGGAACAACTCCACAACGCAGATGCGTAATCTTATATACAAAATAAGATGACAACCAATCCTGGGTAATAGTCCATCAAATTGGCTCAAAGTATGGCAGTCAGAGGGATAGTTCCTTATTTCATATGAAGCAACAACAGTAGCATTATGAATAAGAGTAAGTAATTACTGTGCACACACAGCATGATAGTAACAGCAAAGTAAGGGTAGCAGAGGGTTGATGGAGGGTTCATAGCATTACTAGCGGTCACTTGGATAACAAACAACTGTGTCTGACATGTTATTATCTTCTCTGTATATAATACTTCATATCAATCAGTAGATACATCTCACCAATCCTGGTTTTCTGCATTAGTACTTCACATTTCAATCATCATGTTTCAGGAGTCTCAGCCACTCACTAGTTGCAATCATAGAGATCTTCAGATCATAATCAAATCAGTCCATCCTCACAAGCCACCTCCATCTTCAATCTTTATCCACTGATAGCCACAGATTGTCTCCTGTTGCCACTTCAGAGATGTTTGGTCTGTCACCATAACATCAACATGTTTAACTGCAGATAAATGTTTAACATAGTCCTCCACATGAAGTTACATCCCACATTCAGTATAGCTGGATCAGTTGTGGTAAAAGAAGCAACTTTTTAATTATCAAATTAACCCCTCACATAACTTACAATCTAAACCATCAGCATTATATGCTGGATTTAACCCCTTGCTTTCCAAATTTGATCCAGATTTTCTTGCATATTATTGTATGTTACAGCATAAATTGAGCAACCTATAAAAACATACTGAATTTTAACTCTTTATTTAAAGGGATAGTATTGCTTGAAAATATTTTTATTTTATATTGTAGCCCTTACAAAAACATTAAAAATGATATAAGTCTTATCTCCCAAACCTTTATGGTTTGGGAGATATTAGCAAGTAAAGTTTCCCCTGGAGTGACATCACTGCTCAAGCCTTCAGATTTGCAATCCAGTCCGCGGACCGGCTGCGACTCTTCAGTAGTGCTGAGATCACGCTCTTTAAAAATAATTTCTTCATTGGAATGGTCTACAAAGTGTGCTTGCAAGCCAGGCACACTTTGTAGACAGTTCCAGTGAAGTAGTTCTTTTTAAAGATTGTGATCTCGGCACTGCTAAAGAGCTGCCCGCTGATCTGTGGACCGGATTCCAAATCTGTCCACTAGATGGCAGACTTTGCTAAAACAGCCAGGAAAAGGGAACTTTACTTTACTTGCTAATATCTCCCAAGCCATAAAGGTTTGGGAGATAAGACTTATATCATTTTTAAAGTTTTTTTTTAAGGGCTACAATATAAAGTAAAATTATTTTCAAGCGATACTATCTTTAACCCTTGTGGAGGGTTTTCACATCACAACAGAGCTTTATCATAATCCCCCTTCCTGATAGTCCTCTCAACATGGCATATACCTATGGCTTGTAGTTCTGACCACCATGAAAGTCCAAAAAGTGTCTAGCAACTGGACTTTCTATATTATGTTTTTCAGTGTCCCTTTTGTGCTCCAAAATCCACCTTCTTAGCTGTCTAAATGTTTTCCCAATATATGCCAGGTTGCAAGGACATCTCAGTTGGTAGATCACACCCTCCGTTTTGCAATTAATGAAGCTATGGATATTATAACATTTTGTTCCATAATTCCTAAATATCTTAGTTTGGAGAATACATTTGCATGCACTGCATATGCCACAGTTGTACATGCCCTTCATTATGTTTTTACCCAACCACGTAGTTTTCATATCAGAGCCTTTATAATGGCTACTAACTAACTTATCACGCAGATTGGGAGCCCTTTTGCAACCATAGCTTGATTATCTCCCACAATTACCCTCAGAATATCATTCTGAGTGAGGAGATGCCAATATTTAGTAATAATACCTCGCAATGTATTCCAAATTTGGTAACAAATTGGACCCTATTATCTTGCAAGTTACGTTCTTTTTGTACAAATAGAGCAAGATCTCTGTTTTGGCCCAGGGTCTGTGATATCCTTTACCCCTTTGTAACAGTCTGTTAGTTCCCTCGCTTGCTTTAAAATCAGACATGTCGCTTCAATTGCAGAGCAGCCGCAAATATTGTCCATACGGTATTCCTCTTATCTGAGACACTGGATGATAACTATAAGCATGCAAAATTGTGTTACATGCTGTCGGTTTACAAAAAGTATTAGTTTTAAAGTACAATCATCCTTGAAGATTTTAAGATCCAAAAAGTCTACTTCTTCCATATGAACAGATTTGGTTAAGTGAATATTTAAATCATTTGTATTCAAATCCAGAATGAATTGATCCAATTCCTCTTGGGTACCATCCCATATTAAAAATGTATTCGTCTTTATAGCAAACACCAAAACAAATTCATTCTGGACCTGTTGGATTTTATTTTGAACAATGATTATTTTTGTTTCAGAGACAGATTTTACAAACAATGTCCTGGAGTTGCCATGGGGGTGACCTGCGCCCCGACTTACGCGTGTCTCCACCTGGGTTGGTGGGAGCAACATGTGGTGGTTGATGCTCGTGGGTTCGGGGCACATGTCGCCCTCTGGCTTTGATACATAGACAATATATTTTTAATATGGGATGATACCCAAGAGGAATTGGATCAATTCATTCTGGATCTGAATACAAATGATTTAAATATTCACTTAACCAAATTTGTTCATATGGAAGAAGTAGACTTTTTGGATCTTAAAATCTTCAAGGATGATTGTACTTTAAAAACTGATACGTTTTGTAAACCTACGGCATGTAACACAATTTTGCATGCTTCTAGTTATCACCCAGTGTCTCGAATAAGAGGAATACCGTATGGACAATATTTGCGACTGCGTCGCAACTGTAGCAACATGTCTGATTTTAAAGCCCAGGCAAGGGAACTAACAGACTGTTAAAAGGGGTAAAGGATATCACAGAGCCCTGGGCCAAAACAGAGATGTTGCTCTATTTGTACAAAAAGAACGTAACATGCAAGATAATAGGGTCCGATTTGTTACCAAATTTGGAACACACTGAAATACATTGCGAGGTATTATTACTAAACATTGGCATCTCCTCACTCAGAATGATATTCTGAGGAAAATTGTGGGAGATAATCCAGCTATGGTTGCAAAAAGGGCTCCCAGTCTGCATGATAAGTTAGTTAGTAGCCATTATAAAGGCTCTGATATTAAGACTACGTGGTTGGGTAAAAACATAATGAAGGGCATGTACAACTGTGGCACATGCAGTACATGCAAATTTATTCTCCAAACTAAGATATTTAGGAATTGTGATGGAACAAAATGTTATGATATCCATAGCTTTATTAATTGCAAAACGGAGTGTATGATATACCAACTGAGATGTCCTTGCAACCTGGCATATATTGGGAAAACATTTAGACAGCTAAGAAGGTGGATTTTGGAGCATAAAAGGGACACTTAAAAACATAATATAGAAAGTCCAGTTGTTAGACACTTTTTCGACATTCATGGTAGTAAGGATGATGGACTACAAGTCATAGGTATATACCATGTTGAGAGGACTATCAGGAGTGGGATTATGATAAAGCTCTGCTGCAATGTGAAAACAGGTGGGTATATAAATTGGGGACAGTGTCTCCACAAGGGTTAAATGAAGAGTTAAAATTCAGTATGTTTTTATAGGTTGCCCGATTTATGCTGTAACATACAATAGTATGCAAGAAAATCTGGATCAAATTTGGAAAGCAAGGGGTTAAATCCAGCATTTAATGCTGATGGTTTAGATTGTAAGTAATGTGAGGGTTAATTTGATAGTTACAAAGGTGCTAGTTGTACCACAACTGATCCAGCTGTACTGATTGTGGGATGTAACTTCATGTGGAGGACTATTTAAACATTTATCTGCAGTTATTTTGCAACTATCTTGATGAAGCCCTCTTAGTAGGGGAGAAACATGTTGATGTTATGGTGACAGACCAAACATCTCTGAAGTGACAACAGGAGACAATCTGTGGCTATCAGTGGATAAAGATTGAAGATGGAGGTAGCTTGTGAGGATGGACTGATTTGATTACGGTCTGAAGATCTCTATGTTTGCAACTAGTGAGTGGCTGAGACTCTGGAAACACGATGATTGAAACGTGAAGTATTGATGCAGAAGACCTGGACTGGTGAGATGTGTCTACTAACTGATATGAAGTATTATGTACAGAGAAGATAATAAGATGCCAGACACAGTTGCTTTGTTATCCAAGTGACCGCTAGTAATGCTATTAACCCTCCATCAACCCTCCGCTACCCTTACTGTGCTGTTACTATTATGCTATGTAACCAGTTGGCACTGGCCATGCAAACCTTGCTAGAATGTACGATAGGTCTTTTAACCCACCCTCTCCTCCCATTCCTCCTGACCAGGTACTTGAAACAGGTGAGCCTATGCAAATCGGCTTCACTAGGCTGTCTAAGGAGGCGCAGGCTTACCGCAAAAGACCAACTGTGCAGAGGTTTCCTTAACCAACTAGAGATATTCTTAGAACTCACACCCCATGCCTTTCCGAATGACCGTAGCAAGGTGGCTCGACCAGACATCTCGAATACTCTGCAAAACTGTCTGACAAATTCGTTAAAGCTCAGAGTACATGGTTTATCCTGATGGTGGTAGATAGGTTCTCTAAAGTGGCTCATTTCGTGCCTCTCTCTGGCCTTCCTTCGGCCCAGGAATTGGCAATAATTTTTGCCAGAGAAGTATTCCGCTTGCACGGGGTTCCCAGAGTGATAGTGTCGGACCGGGGGAGTCAATTCGTGTCAAGATTCTGGAGGGCATTCTGTGGCCAGATGGGCATTCAATTGTCATTTTCCTCCGCCTACCATCCCCAGACCAACGGGGCCGCTGAGCGTGCCAATCAAGGACTGGAGCAGTTTTTGCGCTGCTTTGTGACTGATCATCATGATAACTGGGCCGACCTGTTGCCGTGGGCAGAGTTTGTCAGGAACTGTGAGGTTAATTCATTGTCTGGGAGCTCTCCATTCCTTGTTAATTATGGGTTCCATCCCTGTCTGCTCCCAGACTCATTTCAGTCCCAACAGATTCTGGCTCTGGATGAGCACATGGAGCAGCTCCGCTCCACTTGGACACAGGTACAAAGGTCCCTCAGTCAGTCCTTCCACAGACATCAGCGGCATGCCAATCGCAGACGGCTGCCAGCGGTTTCCTTCCAGGTTGGGGACAGGAATCTCAACCTGCAAGTGCCTTCGAACAAACTGGCTCCCCGGTTCATTGGGCCATTCAAGATTATTTGCAAGATCAATCCCGTGGCATACGCATTGGAGCTTCCTAATACTATACATATTCACAATGTGTTCCATGTGTCATTATTGAAGCCCTTGGTTGGCAACCGCTATACTACCACTCCGGTGGTTCCTGGGCCGGGGGATGTGCAGGGCCAAGAGGAATACGAAGTTCAGAGCATTATTGACTCCAGGAGATTTAGAGGCAAGTTGCAATATTTGGTCCACTGCAAAGGGTATGGGCCTGAGGAGTGCTCTTGGGTAGACCACAAGGACCTTCATGCCCCATGATTGCTGCACAACTTTCATTCTAAATATCCTCAGAAACCGAGACCCTCTGTCATGGGAGGGGGTCTTTGAGAGGGGGGTACTATCACGGTCCCCGTGATTCCCTGTCAATCTTTTACTATGTTACCTTTGCATTGGAGGAGGCTGATTGGCCCACCCAGGATGTTCCTTTTTATACTGGCTCTTGGGCAATTGTCAGTTGGTGTTCCTGATCCTGCGCCTCGTTGCTGAGTTCCAGTGTCTCCTGTGTACCGACCCGGCTTGTTTGACTACTCTTCTGATCCTGCTCCGTGATTGACCCGGTTCTGGCTGACGACCCTGCTCCGTGATTGACCCGGTTCTGGCTGACGACCCTGCTCCGTGTTTGACCCGGCTCTGGCTGACGACCCTGCTCCGTGATTGACCCGGTTCTGGCTGACGACCCTGCTCCGTGATTGACCCGTTCTCTGGCTGATGTTCCTGCTACCATATCGATCCGGTTCCGGTTGACGTTCCTGTCCTGTGTGCTGTTCTGGTGTTCCTGCGCAGCTCCGGTTGCTCCAGCGACATTCTGAACTGTTTGGTATCTCGCTGATCCTCTCTCTCTTCCGAGCTGTAGCCTGTGGTTGCTTTACCATCCGCTGTCTGCTGAGCTGTTCTCTCCTGTACTGAACCAGATTAACCCGTGCAGTGCCTGTAGTCTCCGGTTACGTGCCTCATATATCGCTTGCCAAGCCTCCGGTTACCCTTTGAGCCTGCTACTCTTACTGCCTTTAGACCAAGCCATACTATCACTCGCAGAGCACTGTCCGTCCGGCGTTCGGTGTGCACCGTGACCTCGCCGGTAGGCGCTGGTAGTCTGTCCGCTCTTGCAGTGTGGATTCTGTGCGACACCGGAAGGGTGTCCTGGCTCTGGCTCACATATGCTCAGGGTGTACGTTATCTCCTGCACTTCCCAGTGCTCAGGCTCATTATAGCTTGTGCAGCAACCGTCTATCTTGGCATCCTCAGGGTGTCTGGGCACAATCCAGTTGGCACACGCAGGGTTACTACCAATTCACATTAAGGGCGATTCCGGTTCTGGTTACTTCAGCTCTAGCAGTAGCATTCCTCCTAAGCCCACAGTGGTGGTATTGGCTCAGCTCTGGGCAATAGGTGTGCTCCACTTTACTACCTTGAGAGTGATTCAGTGCAGACACTATACTCCTTTGTCACCATCCAGAGACGGTTATCATACCCTGGGCTTTGGCCAATCTAGGACCGAATTACTCCAATTGCTCCTGTTAACCCTTTGGGGTTATCCCCAGTCATTGTATACATATAGTCCTATCTTTGTATTGCACTTACTTTACTTGGTCTGTATTTGCCAATACTGTTTATACCTGTGCTGGCCCCTAGGGGCACTGTTCTATTATCCTGTTTCAATAAAACTGTGTTTTTACTTCATACCCTGGTCTGAGTGTCAGAAAACCGTAACACATTTGGTCTGTGCAATGCCCCGGCGGTATTTCAAGAATTCATTAATGATGTTCTAAGGGACAATCCTGTGCAGTTGTGTACCTAGACGACATTTTGATATATTCTCCTGACCTGGAGACTCACCGCGGGCATGTCTTGGCTGTCTTGCAGAAGTTGAGATAGAACAAGCTGTATTGCAAACTCGAGAAGTACTATTTCCATAGGTCCAGTGTAGCCTTTCTAGGTTATATGATCTCTAAAGAGGGCTTTGCTATGGACAAGGACAAGCTTGCAGCGGTGCAACAGTGGCCGCGACCCACAGGCCTCAAACCCTTGCAGTGATTCTTAGGATTTGCAAATTACTATAGGAAATGTATTTGCGATTATTCCAGTATTGTTAAGCCACTCACTGATATGACCCACAAGGGTGTCAATGCCTCGTAATGGTCCCCAGAGGCAATTAGGGCATTCGAAACACTGAAATTGGCTATCTCCACTGCCCCAGTTCTGTCGCATCCGATTCCTGGGCTGCCATTTACTTTGGAGGTGGATGCTTCTGAGACCGGAGTAGGGGCAGTATTGGGCCAAAGACCAGGTCCTGATAAGACTTTAAGACCATGCGGATTTTTTTCTAAAAAGATGACCAAAGCGCAGAGTCTGTATGACATCGGAGACCGGGAACTCTTGGCTATTATCCTGGCTTTACGTGAATGGCGCCATCTGTTGGAGGGCACTAGGGTGCCCATACTGATTCTGACAGATCATAAAAACCTCATGTACCTCTCAGAGGCTAAAAGGCTTTCACCTAGACAAGCGAGATGGGGACTGTTTTTGTCTCGTTTCAATTTTGTTGTCTCCTACTTGCCTGGTACTAAGAATGTACGGGCCTATTGCTTGTCCAGACAATTTGGTTCGGATCCTGAAGCGGACTCGGTACCAGTGCCCATTATCCTTACGGACCGTATACTTGCCACATTGCAGACCAGCATCACTTCACCTTTAGGGGAGGAGATTTTGGCATCCCAGGCCAATGCTCCCCCAGAGAAGCCCGTGGGCAAGTGCTTTGTGGCAGAGCCTTTTCGGGCTAAATTAATGGAGACCTACCACGCATCCCGGGCTGCCGGTCATGTGGGAAATAATCAATTAATTTGGTCATTGTCCCGTATGTTTTAGTGGCCAGGCATGAGGGATGGCATTTACCGCAGCCTGTGCCACATGTGCCCACTCCCAAACCCCCAGACATCTTCCAGTGGGATTGTTGCAGACTGTTCCTAATGGGGACCGGCCTTGGTCACACGTGTCTATTAACTTCTTGGGAGAACTACCGACCTCTAAAGGGTTTACAGTAATTCTCATGATAGTTGACAGATTCTCTAAAATGGCTCATTTTGTGCCACTCTCTGGTTTGCCGTCTGCTAAAGAGCTGGCTATTGTGTTTGCCAGGGAGGTATTCTGACTCCACGGAGCGCCCAAGGTGCTGGTCTCAGACCATGGGAGTCAATTTTGTGACCAGATGGGGATTCAGTTGTCCTTTTCCTTTGCCTATCATCCCCAGACCAATGGGGCTGCTGAGCGTGCTAACCAGGGCTTGGATCAGTTTTTACGTTGTTTCATTTCCAATCATCACAACAATTGGGCTGACTTGTTGCCGTGGGCAGAGTTTGCCAGGAACTGTGCGGTGTGCAACACGTCTGGGAGCTCACCCTTCCAGATCAATTATGGGTTTCAACCATGCTTGCTCCCAGACACCTTTCAAGCACAGCAGATTGTTTTATCTTACCAAATTGTCTGAGTGTTCAGTAAAACCGTGACATTAGTGCCTTTGAATACCAACTTAGACATTTTATTATGTCGGTTGCTACTTAGTTTGGCCCTACCCCATATTTTATTGCATTCCTTTAAATTGAGCCCAATGAGTTTCCTGGATTCCCATGTGGCCTGTCAGTTTGGAATCATCCAGTAGTTTAAACACCTCCAGTTCTGCATATTCTGTAATGTACAGACAATTCTCAGGTATCCAATAACCATCCTGAAAAACTAAAGGACCATTAAATGGAGGAGCTGATAAGGGATTATCTTCCTTATTACTGTGGCATTAATATGGCCACTGTAGTAGTTGACTGAGTTATTCTTTAAAGGTATGATTACCTGCACCAGCTGAAGTTCTTGTTGTACACCGAAATACTGGTGGGACAAGGCATCTACCTTTCCTTAATGAGCTCAATGTCAGTAGGCAATTATGAAATGTAATCTGAAGAAAATAAAGCCCATGAGACATTTTGTACAGAAAAACCCTTAGAAGTGCAAAGAAATTTTTTTAGACTAAGTGGATACCAATCACCTTCCCATAGATGTCTCTGTTCTCTGAAGACCTATTTTATACCTAACAACTTGTGTGAGCAAAAGGATTCTGTAATATTTAAATTTATGCAAAGCAGCCTGTTTCATAAGATATAAAACAGATTTTGTTTTTCTATTTCACGTCTCGTGGGTCATTTGGGTTAGTCTCCTATGTGGCTAGGAGAACTTCAGGTATTCTTGCAACAGGGCTCTGAGACTAAAGGTATGAGAAGGGAATATGCATTTGGGGAATGGAAACTTTGCACAACTTGTTCCAGCATCACAGTCAATATCTGCTGCCAGAGGCAGCCAATATTAAAATCAGGCAATCAGCTAGAGATTTTCACTCCGTATTAAATTATCTAAACTACAGTTTTCTTGTAAACAGGCTTTCAAATTTTTTGTCAATTTTGTACACTGGTTTAAGCTGCATAATTAATATAATTGTTTCTGTTAATAATAGCAGTGAGATTCATCTGGGTTACTTCATCCTGTAAACAAAGACTTGCCTGTGACAAATGACAAATAGACTCATATATATTTTAATATTTGTTATATTTTTATTTTATATATATTTCGTTTTAATCAAACATCTGTCTGAACTGGTACACTATTCCAAAAAATAATACAACAAAGAGTCCTGTTGCAGGCAACTTCTAATTATTCTAAACCAAAGTATTACAAATTTATTTTTTGTTTAAAGGGGAACTACCACCCGACACAATCTTTAGCTTCACTAAGTCCCCATCTGGCGACTAGCTGCTTAGTAGCGCTAGTCGCCAGAACAATTACCTGATTTAATAGATTTCTGCTCTCTTCCATGGGTGACCGGCAAGATGGAGCGCGGACGTTTTGCCATTGTGACGTCCGTGCTCCTGCGCTGTCAGTCCCAGCTGGGTCTAGGAGGCGTTGCTAGGAGCCATTTGGCTCCGGCTGGGAATGACAGCGCAGGCGCATGGACGTCACAATGGCAAGACGTCCGCGCTCTGTCCTGCCTGTCACCCATGGAAGAGAGCAGAAATCTATTAAATAAGTTAATTATTCTGGCGACTAGCACTACTAAGCAGCTAGTCGCCAGATCGGGACTTAGTGAAGCTAAACATTGTGTCGGGTGGTATTTCCCCTTTAAGTAATACAAACCTACCCTGTTATGCTATTTAAATTATTAAAAAATATCAGGACACAAAAGGAAGTTCAATAATAGGCTCCTATTTAATAGGACACACTGCTGCAATAACAAGTAGAGGGAAGGTAGTAATGGAATATGTGTTGGTCACAAAAGAAAAATAGGAGCTATGACACAGTGCTTAGAATCAGACACGCACTGTATGTGGGATAGAGAGTATATACCAATCAGCTCAGTAAAAGGTGGGAACTATCATGTAAAACTATGAGAGATATCTATCTGGTGGACACAGGTCAAATAAGCCTAAACCTGAGTTTTGAGTATAGAGCTCTCCCCAAAATATCTCGAGGGTGTTCTTCCCCTCTCTCCTGCAGCTTGTTTTCATATAACATGTAACATAAGAAACAAAATGATGGGGGCAGACAGACCAAGGATTGCCCTCTACATGCAGTATTGGATCAAATGTATCATATATAAATGTTCACAAAACATACAGGTAAATTGGTAAGCATAAAAAGAAATATACTGTTTAATTGGCAAATGAACAAGCATATGTAACAATTACAATATGAAATATAAACTGATATATATATATATATATATATATATATAGCAACAAAATTGTAGTCAAGAGTTAGACAAGTGGTAGATCCACAAAGATAATAATGAAAATAAAAATACCCAAATTAAAACATAAAAACAAGGCTGTAGTCCTTATAGGGATAGTAATACTTAAAATGTAAAAAAATATATGTTGTAGGGTTTATCCCCCTGAGTAAAACCAGAGTACTCCCACTGTTGAAAGGTATTTCATTCAAAAGTTATTAATTTTCAAAGTTGATTTTTTTAGGTGCAATATCACAGTGGCCTGAAATTGTGCAGTGGCGCTGTTGCTACACCATCCTATGGAGATTTATGGTCCAGGGACAAGAGCTGTCCATAGGATCATGTAGCAACAGCGCCACTGTACAATTTTAGGCCACTGTGATATTGCACCTAAAAAATTCAACTTTGAAAATTAATAACTTTTGAATGAAACACCTTTCAGCAGTGGGAGTACTCTTGTTTTACTCAGGGGGATAAACCCAACAACATATTTTTTTACATTTTAAGTATTACTATCCCTTTAAAATAATCAATATGTCCACAGAAAGTAGTTGCTTTATTGGGGATTTGCATATGAATGAATGTGTCAATCCAAATGGAATGATACAGCTAGGTGGTGGGGTGGATAGAGGATTGGTAAATATATATATGTGAAGGAGATAGGGTACAGAATGGCTGCTTACAGGGATGTCTATATGTGAAGAATATTCAAATCAATTTGTGATGCAGGATAGTACAGATGTATGCTTACTAGACATCCATAGGATAAGGCACATCACAGCCTGAAGTCCACTGGTGTGGACACCGCTCTGCTCCCTTCTTCTCTCCGATTTCTGTCTCCAATACTCCTGTTTGCTCCAACGCCTATCTCCGTTTACATCTTGATGCTGGAGAGGTGTTCAGTGGAGTTTTATATATGTATAAAATCAAAGAGGGCGAAATGGAAGTATTCACTCTTAAATGCTTTGAAAACGGCCAGGACAATTACCAGGATGAGTTTTTGAGCGTAACAACCACCCTTTATCAAGTCAAAAGCAACTGTATTGTTGTTACTCTTGAAAGATCCTCCTGAAAATTGAGTGTTAGTCCATTAAAAAAGGTTATCTTGCATACTGTAACATTCGTTCCTTTTGCATCTACACCACAGGAATAGCATGGCTACCCTGTTAAGTATATCAGAAATGCCCCCCTGGGTGAGTAAGTTACACACTTTTTCTTAGTCATCTCACAGTATAAGTCTGTCTTTGTCTGTCTCTCTATCTATTCCAGTTGCTTTCAGTCTGTCCCTTTAATTTTTCAGTCTGCCTCTCTGTGCCTGTCTATGTCCAGAATTATTTTTAGACCTACTGATGCTCCTGGCATAAATGTATAAGGAGGCTCCCCTCTCATAAAGAAATTGTCCCCCTGCCCACTGATAGCTACAAATCTCCTATATACACAGTCTGACTCTCCCCCAGCCTTGTTCCACTGCCCACTGGTAACCACAGGTCCTTAAATACACTTTATGACCTCCCACAGCCTTGCTCCCCTACTGTCACGGTTTATGATGAACACTCAGACAGGATGGTAAGGTTAAAATGACTTTATTAGAACAAGAGCATACAAGGAATTAGGCCCTGGGGCCCACAAGGCAGATCAAACAGCAATAGATCAATATACAATAGGATGTAGCCCGCAGAACCAGAATAGGTGAACTGGATTAACAGAATACAAGCTGGTAGTGCAGGGTCTGGCAGAATCAGAGAGGCAGGAGGTAACCAGTTTGAGAGCTGACCACAGGAGAGCATACACCGTAGGTGCACGTGTAGGAGGACTGGCACAGCCCAGACGCCTGGGCACCGAACCAGGAGGAGAGAGGCAACACTGACCCAGACTGTATGATATGGTAAATAGGCAACTAGGGCCCAGACTGAAGGTCTCAGGAAACTAGGCAACTCTGACCCAGGATCAGACCGAGTATACCGGGCAACCGTGGAAAGGCAACACTAACCCTAGGGAAGGGTTAACAGAGACCAAGGCAGCTGCTAGAGACAAACCCTAGAACGCTAGGGGTGGATTGAGGCGACAATAGGAATCTGTAACGCAGCCAGTGACCACTCAACCTACAGCATGGTAAGAACAACGCTGGCTCTAGCTCGAGGTTACTGCAATGAACAGTATACGCCCTTACCTGGACTATCCAGGTACCCACAGGGTTAATGGTCAACGCCCAGAGACTTACTGAAACTCCCAGAGGGAGTGAGCACAGCTTAAATTGTAGGGAGGCCACAGAGAGAGAGATCAGAGTAACACAGTCAGTGTAAGAACACTGTACCGGTACTTTGAATGTGCACACCTCCGGCAGTGGTTATAAGAGCAGCTTAAGCTCAAGCTTTAGCCTTTGGTCGACAAGGAATAGCGCCACGTGGCGCACAACGATAAGGAATACCAGGACCAGTAATCACGATGACCACACGGGGCCGCCCAGGGCACAACCAGTCACGGTCGGTACCGGAGCCGGTAAACAGGGAACAGGAGACAGCAACGGAGCGGAACAACGCCACCACCGGTCAGCACTGGAGCGGGTCCACAGTCAGCTACAGTCAGCAACGGAGCCGGTACACAGCCTGATGCGGTCAGCCACAGAGCCAGTTCTCAGCCAGATACGGTCAGCAACGGAGCGGGTTCTTCAACCGAATACAGTCAGCAACGGAGTGGTTCTCAGCCAGATGCAGTCAGCAACGGATCGGGTGCTTCAGCCAGATACAGTCAGCGACAGAGCGGGTTCTCAGCCAGATACGGTCAGCAACGGAGCGGGTTCTCAGCCAGATATGGTCAGCAACGGAGCGGGTTCTTTAGCCAGATACAGTAAGCAATGGAGCGGGTTCTCAGCCAGATATGGTCAGCAACGGAGCGGGTTCTTCAGCCAGATACAGTCAGCAACGGAGCGGGTTCTCAGCCAGATACGGTCAGCAACAGAGCGGGTTCTTTAGCCAGATACAGTAAGCAATGGAGCGGGTTCTCAGCCAGATATGGTCAGCAACGGAGCGGGTTCTCAGCCAGATGCAGTTAGCAACGGAGTGGGTTCTCAGCCAGATACGGTAAACAGCGGATCGGGTTCTTCAGCCAGATACAGTCAGCAACGGAGCGGGTTCTCAGCCAGATGCAGTCAGCAACGGAGCGGCAGAAACAGGAACTCAGGAACATCGTCAGGCAGGCCAGGTCGTACACAAATAAGCAATAGCACTGTCAGGAACTCGTACACCACGAAAGGGCGCCTTAGAAAAGACATACCAGGGTATATAAAGGCAAGCCCAGGGTGGAGCAAAATGACCAGCCAATCAGAGAATGGTACAGCATAACAATGTCGCCATCAGAGCAGGAAGCACGGGCACCTTGATACCTGCCCACTAGTAGCCATGTATTCCCCAAATATATTGTCTGACTCAACCAGAATTGTTCCCCTACCCACTTATAGCCACAGATATCCCACATACAATGCGTGACCCCACCAGTTTTGTTCTCCTCACCACTGATAACCACTGTCTGATTACTAACTCACTGCACAGTGCAGCAGGCAACTAGAGCAACACAAAATACAACTACAGCAAACTATCTTTAAACTGTAGCACTAGTCTCTGTATGCTTTTCTATCTCTCTGTCTACTAAACCCTACTTGTTTTCAAGTATTGCAATGGAGAGCATTGGAGGAAGATATCATGAGAAATGAATTGCTGGTAATGAAAAAGGTGGAAACATTATGTGTTTTCTATGTACAGGAATTTCTATTGGAAACGTGGCAAATCATGTATTTTCCACAATAAATTCCAATGAAAAGAAACCAGGACCCCACTTCCAGAATGTATGCATTTTAAGTATGAACTGTGAAATATGGAGAAATTCATGGTTGACGCAATTTGAATTTATTTTCTGTGAGCAGGAATTTCCACATGAAAAGCAGAAAATTATGCATTTTTCTTGAAACTTCCTGTGGAAATTTTTTTTTATTTTTGCCTATCCTAGGCTCGAGGAGGAACATCAGCATTTACTGCAGTAACCATGTCCATAGTTAGTTGTTTAGTGAGACTTCTCTTCCATCAACATGTCAACTTCTCCTAGTTCTTTCCACTTACCCCTACTGTGTTTGGAGGACATAATGATAGAAGTCTTGGTTTTTACCGTAAGGTACACAACAGTGCTGTTCGCAATTAGTTGCACAGGAAAACACAGCCCAGCAGAACCAATATATGCTCGTCTTTTGATGACTTAATGTGAAGTCACGTCTGTCTGAAAATATTTTCTTGAATGACAGCCTCTCAAGTGACTTTTTATCAATGAGCATTTCTATCCTCCTATATAAGCGCTCGCTGACAAAAACCAAAGCGATTGTTTAGGTGGGGTACAAGTAGAAGGCGCTGATTGCCTTGCTGGTCCTCCTTGTCACCGCATTGGTCATCTATCCTACTGGATAGGTGATCAATGTCAGGGGGGTATCAGGACCCTGTGAGGTCTGTTATTATTTACAACAAAGAGCATTGGTTGATCAATACCAGGGGGCATCTGGAGGGGTCCTGATTCCCCCAGCGAGGTCTGATATGATTTACAGCAAAACTGACATATTTTGACAGATATATAAGTTAAATGGCACCATTTGATGGCTATTAACCCTCTGAGTGACAGAGAGGTATGCAATGCATTGCTTTGTATTACATACTCTACTGGAACTTAAAGGGTTAACTTGGGCAGCATATGGAATCTAAATTTTGTGAGGCAGCGTGTTGAATATTAACTGAGGCAGCATGTCGAATATCAACTGATGTAGCATGTTGAATATTAACTAGTGCAGCATGTCGAATTTTAACTCTGTGGGGCAGCATGGAGAACATCATTATTGCATATTAGCCTTATTTCCTTGCCCTGGCAGTGTCCATGGGGAGTTGTGGCTACCAGTAGGTAAGGCAACAAGGCTGGGGGAGTCAGACAGTGGTCATGGGGATCTGTGGCTACCTGTGGGTAAGGTAAAAAATGGGCCAGGTGGTGTACATGGGATTCTATTACTACCAGCGGGCAAGGGAAAAAGGCTGGGTGGCAACTGGTAACCATAAATACTCTTGGGAGTTCATTATTATGAAATATGATACAGTGCTGAAAGGATGATTGTGTAGTGCTTGGTGTACTTTTTAACCATTTTGAGTGCCGTGGTGTGCAGTGCACATCCTGATGGCACTCAAAGGGTTAAGGGATTGATGCTGTTCATGGTGCTGAAAGTATTCTCTCCATTTCCCTACTGGCCAACTGGGGCAGCAGGCAGAATGCTGTCAGACTTCAGGATTGCCATAGTGTTGGTAATGTGTGATGGAAGGCATCCCTTCTACACTGACAGCACTTCAACAGTCCTGTATGCTAATAGGGCCTTCTCCTCTGCTCCCCTTGCATCCTTAAATTTTAGTGAACATGTTGGTGTGTACATCAAAATGTTGAAGTGTTTTGAACACATTGACAAAATCATATAGCCACAGCCTCGACTTTTAGTGAATCTAGGCCATTGTTTTGATTAGATTTTCTCCATCTTCTTATTATGTATTAGATATTGCTGGTGCCTAGACGTATGATGTGGAAACAGTAACAGTACCAGAACATTTTGTGTATATAGGCTGCCCACCCAAATATTTCAAATTTTATTAGAGTAAAAATTACAAAAATCAAAACATAGTAAAAATCGAAATAGTCCGTAGTATTCAGCAAAGCAGGAAAAATTATGCAATAATAAGAAGCTTCCTGATCCCTGAAAATTAGCGCTAATTCTTACAAACTATTCTTGTAAGAATGATTATATGGTGATGGAGAATCTGAAGTTCATTGGAAAAATAGATGGCAAGAAACCTAGGTTTGAAGGGAGAACACAGAATAGATATAATCTCTCACTACAAAGCCAGGGGAGAAATCCCTCTCTCTGTCTGTCTCTCTCTCTAATTTGACACCTGCTATGATCAACAGCTTAGTGGAGAGACTATTTCACCTTTCTGATTTGCTACTTCATGTTTACAGTTTTGCCCAGTGTCACATAATTTATGTTTTGTGCACTGTAAATCTAAGCTCAAGATCCTTCATCAAGTGAAAATAACTGAGCAGCCCATACATTAAATTTTGCTCATACGTATGACATGATTGATTTGTCTTTAAAAGTCTTTTCTCTGTTATATATTCTTAGAGAAATTCAACACCTCCTGCAGTAACCAATTCTCCCCCTTTAAACAGTGAGGAGATATAATCATTCTGCTGTTCTGTCCAGTGTTAATTTACTGTTTTGTTTGACTGGGAGATGTTTTACAAATGTTACATTCCTGAGATGCACACAAATAAATAATTAAGTAGAGACTTTTCATCCAACCAATCCAATTTGATTTAAATGGAAAAACCTCCTGAGGCATGTCATTTTATAATGTGGTCATCTATAGTCATGTGTTATTGGTATTCGGTGGAACAATAGATACTTCACTACTATTTTCAAATCCTCCAAGCTTAATAATTGGGCACTGAGTCAATTTAGTTTGCAAAATAAGCAAGCCTCTCCTTTAGAGGATTGAACGTATCACTCAGAGATTCTGCATCATGTACAGCAGTCTGTGTATTAACCCTGTGATCCTCATACTTACCATGGAAGTCACTTTGGCTGTAATCAAAAGTGATACCATTGAATAAATGGAAAAGGTCAATGACACATATAATGGAAAGTTGTTTTATACAAACTTTGTGCTGTATTTATTACCCTGCATATTTTAGTGTTTATCTGCAAATATTGAAAATCTGCTTTCTATACCTATTTCATGGTCACATATAAATGTGTTAAAAAAGCAGTGGACCAGGTACTCAACCCAGAGGTACTCCAAACTCAACTTTAACTGTATTGGTGATGTCATTGGAAGCTTATAAAGGTTTAAGGCTGAAATATATATATATAAAAATCAGCAGGGAAACCATGTGATATTGCTAAAGGAGATTATTTAGGACTTGCCTTAAAAAACACTGATTTGCAATCAAATTCAGAGGGGGAAGAAGCTATCCGCCAACAGAACAAGTAAGAAACTTGTTTTTTGTATGTTTATATGCTGTCCAGGTTCATTTGGAGCAGATTAAAGGCTTAATTAATTAAAGTTTGTTCAAGGGGCTGGGCCATGCATTCTAATAGTGAACACATGAAGTCTATATATATCAGGTGCAGGTCAGAGTGGAGATAGGCTAGGATAGTTCCTATTTTAATGTTTTTTTCAATAAATTGTGCTTTTAATTATGTCTTCTACTCCAAAGCAGACTCCTGCTAAGGAGAAGCCTGTTTTAGATAAGAAGGATAAGACCCCAAATGTCAAATCTTGTTTGGGATGTGACTCTACAATTTCTGCTTCTGATTCTGCAAATATGTGTTTAGAATGCCTTAAAAAAGCTGCTGGTCCAGAAATGCCTGCTAAATTCCAGCACTTCTTGACCTGGATGAAGTCATCAATGCAGGATACATTTATGTCAATGCAAGAGAATGTCTTTTCCTGGCAGTAGCAAAGTGGATGACCCAGATGAAGGGACTTCCCACAGATATGAAGAGATGGAAGAATCCCAAGAACTTCTGTCTGAATACTCTTCGGAGGAAGAAGGAGAGATAGTAGATGAAACAGGAGCATTTAATATAGACAAAATTGATATCCTGTTAAAAGCTATGCGTAAATCCCTAGGATTAACTGATACACCAAAACAACCTGATGTTTTAGATATGGCCTTTCTTGGAAATAAAAAGAAGTACCAGGATTCCTAATCCATCACTCAGAATCTGAGATGATCAAGACTTAATGGAAAAAAGGAGACAAGAGAATGTCTATGAGAAAAAGATTTTTAAAAATGTATCCTTTTAAAGAAGAAGAGGTACAGGATTGGGTTAATCCTCCCAAGATTGATGCGGCCATAGCCCAGCAGGCTAAGCGTACAACTATTCCTATGGGGGACGGATCTTCCTTGAGAGACAGCATGGAAAGGAAAATAGAAGGAGCCTTAAAGAAACAGTTCTCTATATTAAGAAACAAATGTTGTGACGAGCACCCATCAAGAACAAACAAGATAAAGTGTCTTGTTCTTGGGCATAGTGACCCCTCAATGGTGCTACAAGTCACGTTTTCACTCCCATGTGCCATTGCAGAGAGGAAATTTCCATAGTCACATTAGACTGGTCCCGCCCTCAGCTCTGAAATGTCAGGCAAACCCTCCCTGCACGAGAGAATCAGCAAAACCACAGACGTACCACAGACGTATGTTTCGGCCTATGTGGGCCCCGTTGGCGTGGTGCAGCTGATTCCCTCTAGGCACATGGAGAGCAAGGGCCCATGCCTGGGATCCCCTTCCACTTAGGGAGACAAAGAAAAAAATGTGACAAGCACCCATCAAGAACGAACAAGATAAAGTGTCTTGTTCTCTATAGTAGGCCAGAATCTTAAAGCAGCTATAGCAATGTCATGTATTTCCACAACCATTAGGATCTGGTTAAATGAATTGGAAGAAAAAGTTGAGTCAGCCGTTTCCAGATCAAAACTCATGAGAGAAATTGCAGTTATCAAGTAAGCAGTGAGTTTTGCATGCAGTGCTTCACTGGATGTCATTAAATTAACATCTTGTTTGTCAGCCCTTTCCATCACATCCAGAAGGGCCTTGTGGCTGAAATCCTGGGAAGCGTATCCTTTATCAAAAAATAAGTTAGTCACTCTACCTTTTGAGGGTTCCCTTCTATTCGGTCACCATCTGGAAGAATTAATTAAAACATGACTGGAGGAAAAAGTACCTTCCTACCTCAGGAAAGGAAGATAACTGCTGGCAACTCTGGGAGAACTCCATCCTATAAATTAAGAAGACAAAACTTCAGAGAGGCAAAGAAATATCAACCAAACAGGTCTTTTGAACAAAGAAGAACAGTCTTTGTCCCAAACCAGAGGGGTACTTTCATAAAGAAATATTCTGGAAGGGGTCACTTCAAAAAGGAATATCTTTGAAGGTCAGCGGGCCCTGCCTTTGACTCCGGTCGGAGGTCGGTTGTGGGAATTCCTGCAAGATTGGAGGATTTCCATGACGGATCACTGGGTGTTAAGGGTGTTAGAAACAGTGTACCCGCTGAGATTCAACAAAATACCACGAAAAGACTCATTCAGAACATCAAAGATTCCAAAAGATCCTCTGAAGGCGGAAAAACTGAAAGACATAAGAATCTTGAAGGAAAAACAGGCTGTGGAAAGAGTTCCAGCAACCCAAAAAGGAATAGGGATTTATTCAGTGCTCTTCATTGTCCCGAAGGCATCAGGAGGGTACAGACCCATACTAGATTTGAAACACCTGAATTCCTTTCTCCAATACAGGGCCTTCAAGATGGAAACAGTATTGTTTCTAATCAAGTCGATACCTATGAGAGCCTCTCTCACCACAATGGATCTGATGGATGCATACCATCACATTCCGATAAAGAGAGAGTATCACAAGTTCCTAAGATTTGCCATAGGAGAACATTATCAGTTCACTGCTTTACCATTTGGCCTGTCAGCAGCACCACAGGTTTTCACGAAGATCCTGGCAGCAGGACTAGAACATCTAAAAAAGAAGGGAATAACCATAATCCCTTATTTGGACGATCTTCTTATCATCTCAGAAACAGATCATCAAGCCAGAAGACATACATGCTACACCATAAGTCATCTCCAAAAACTAGGTTGGCTTATAAACTTTTAAAAAAGTCAAATAAATCCATTTCAAAACTTGTTTTTTCTGGCAATCAATATAGATATGACAATAGGAATAGCGTCCCTGTCAGGGGACAGACAGAAGAGGATTCTTCGCAGTGTTTCGAGATTCAATTCTCAGAACATTCATATGACAGAGGATTTCATGAGTCTCTTAGGAGTTTTTGCCTCTATAGTCCAAGTGCTACCATGGGCAAGGTTCCACATGCAGAACATTCAGATCCATTTCCTAAACAAATGCAACAAAAATCACAAGGATACATCCCAGAGGATTGTAGTTCCAGCCAGTATAAGGAAAGAACTACTATGGTGGAAAAAGATATCAAATCTGTCAAGGGGAATCTCGCTGAAGACAATGATCTGGGAAGACCTAGTAACGGACGCCAGCCAGCAAGGCTGGGGGGGGACTGTGGAATGGTCAGCCAGTACAAGGCAAGTGGTCAACAAAGGAGAAAAATCTGCACATAAATATGTTGGAACTCAGAGCAGTAAGGAAGACTCTGATAAGCCTCAAGGATCATTTGCAGGGGAGACCAGTGAAGGTCTACTCGGACAATGTGACGACAGTACTGTATTTAAAGAATCACGGAGGGATCAGAAGCAAGAAATTATTTCTGGAAGCAGAGAAAGTTGGACGGAAGCAAATCTAAAGACAATCACTTCTGTCCATCTGCCAGGAGTTCAGACCATCCAAGCAGATTTTCTCAGTTGACATCACTTGGACCAAGGAGAATGGGCCCTCAACCCAAGGGTGTTCCATCAAATAACCCAAATATGGGTAATGCCAGAAAAAGACCTCATGGCAACGAGACAAAACACCAAGTGCAGGATGTTCTTTTCCAAGTGGAGGGAACAGGCAGCCAGAGGACAGGATGCCCTGAGGTTCTTGTGGAACCATCAGTTGGCGTACATATTTCCTCTGATTCCGTTAATACCAGAGGTCCTAAGGAAAATAAGGAGAGACAGCATGGCCAAGAAGGGTTTGGTATGCAGATCTGGTAAGGATGTCCATAGAAGAACCATTGACGCTACCAAATCAGCAGGATCTGCTTCTGCAAGGACCCATGTATCATCAGAATCCAAGTTTTTTTTAAATTGAAGGCTTGGCAGCTGAAAGGAGATCACTGTCACTCAGAGGACTTTCAGTACGAGTGATTGATACCATAATTTCAGGAAGGAAGGCATCCACCACAAAGATCGATTACAAGGTTTGGAAAACCTTCAGCACTTGGTGCAGAGAGAATGCAATTTATAGATATTCAGTTTCAACCCCAGTGGTATTGCAATTCCTCCAGAAGGGATATGATAAGGGACTCAGGCCTACTTCCCTAAAAGTACAGCTTTCTGCTATCTTGGCAGTCCTGGCAATTCATTTTGTGGAAAGGGATCTGATCAAGAGATTCATGAAATCTATTGTTAAAACAAGACCCTGAATCAAAGACATTGTTTCTCCTTGGGACCTCAACATTGTTCTCAATCAACTAGCAAGGTCTACAAAATTTGAACCTATTCAGGAAATTTCCTTGAAACTCTTAACACTTTAAACAGTATTCTTGGTAGCAATTACATCAGCTAGAAGAGTAAACGAGATACAGGCTTTATCAATTACATCACCATATATGTTAATACATCAAGATATGATTGTTTTCAGAACTAAACTATCCTTTAGGCCTAAGGTAATATCATCTTTTCATATCAACCAAGAAATCATATTACCTTCTTTTTGTGCCAATCCCACTAATAACAAGGAGAGATCCTATCGCGGTGCCCGTGATTGCTGGCTTTTCCTGTCAGTTATCTGTGAGGGCTCTCCATTGGCTGCCTGTCTTTAGTACACCCAGTATTGCCTATATAGACTGGGTTCTGGCACCCTTTGGTTGCCATTTCGTGGTGTCTCTATGTCAGTGCCACCTGCCTTTGTTTTCCTGTGTTTCCTGGGCCTTGGCTGAATCCTCTACGCTCCAGTGTCCGTTTGCCTACTCGACTGACAGCCTTCTCTGCTGAAGTGGTTCCTGCCTCCGTTCCTGATCCGGGTTGGGCTGTCATTCCTGCTTCTGTTCCTGATCCGGTTGGCTGCCGTTTCCGTTCCAGCTTCCTGTCCCGGCCTGGCTGTCGCTCCTGCTCCTGGACCGTGTTTGAATTCTCTTCATTTCCATAGTCTCCTGGGCGACATTCTGATCACTGGGTGTATTCCGTGTTGTCCAGTACGCGGGTACTGGTTTGCTCCAATATTCACCGGTTGCTTGCTGACTCCTATCCAGCACCGGTAGTGTCTCCGTGTTGTCCAGTGCGCGGGTACTGGTTTGCTCCAATATTCACTGGTTGCTTGCTGCCTTCTATTCAGCACCGGTAAGACCTCCGTGTTGTCCAGTACTCAGATACTGGTTTGCTCCAATATTCACTGGTTGCTTGCTGCCTCATATTCAGCACCGGTAAGACCTCTGTGTTGTCCAGTACGCGGGTACTGGTTTGCCCCATTATTCACCGGTTGCTTGCTGCCTCCTATTCAGCACCGGTAAGACCTCCGTGTTGTCCAGTACGCGGGTACTGGTTTGCTCCAATAAGTACACCGGTTGCTTACTGCATCCTATACAGCACCGGTAGGGCTTCCGTGTTGTCCAGTACACGGTACTGCATTACTCCAATACTGAACCGGTGGCTTGTCCCATCTATTCTATGCACCGGTAGGGCCTCCGTGCTGTCCAATATGTGCGACTGGTTTGCTCCACCAGTATCACCGGTCGCTGAGGCCACCTCCGATACAGCACCAGTGCTTGCCTACTCTGTATCCTTGTTAGGCTGCCTTACCCGGTATTTTGGTAAGGCCGGCAGAGCCTACTATTCCAGTTGTGCCAGTCTCAAGGCAGCCTTGCCCAGTATATTGGCAAGGCCGGTAGAGCCTCTCACTCGTTATGCCAGTCTCCAGGCTGCCTTGCCCGGTATTTTGGCAAGGCCGGTAGATCCTTCTCCATCTCGTGTTGCCAGCCTCCAGGCTGCCTTGCCAGGTATATTGGTAAGGCTGGTAGAGCCTATTTTGATATTGTGACAGTTAAGGCTGCCTTACCCGGTAATTGGCAAGGCTGGTAGAGCCTATCTATATTACTGTACCATTGTTCACTATTACTCTGTACTATTTGAGTGTCGATTTATTTGTGGATGTTTGACCTGCGAGGGTTCTCTTTAACTTTCAATAAAGTTGTGTTTTTATCTTAACTCTGTGTCTGAGAGTCAAAACAAACCATGACAGATCCCTTCATAATCTAGATGTAGTAAGATGCATCACCTATTCTTATCTAGAACTCAAGAGTTCAGGGACTCTGATAGCCTTTTTGTTAATTTTTTGGGGGAAATTTAAAGGAAAGACAGCTTCAAAAGCATCCATCTCAAGATGGATTTCAGGATGTATCAGAGAAGCATATGCAGAATCAGGAGCAGAACCTCCTAAAATTGTTAAGACTCACTCTACCAGAGCTATTGCTACCTCTTGGGCAGCCAAGGCCGAAGCCTTTATAGAGGATATATGCAGGGCTGCAACTTGGTCTTCTGTTTCTACCTTTATGAGACATTATCACATGGACGTTCAATCATCTGCTCAAGCACAATTTGGGAGACAAGTCCTTCAAGCAGTTATCCCCACTTGATGGGTAAGATTGTATATGCCTTGACACGGCAAAGGTACGTCCCATATGTAATGCTGTGGACGGGAGACACAAAAGAAACTGTAAAATTTACTTACCAATATTTTTTCTTCTGTGTCCCTTCCACGACATACCCAACCCTCTAACGATTTCTGATTATATGTTTCAGCTTTGACAATAGTGGACTAACCTATCCTATAGCAAGACTACATTTAAATAGTGAAAAATAAACTGGTCCTACATAGCTGAGAGGCAGAGACAATACAATACGTAATGCCTTGGAAGGGACACAGAAGAAAAGAAAATATTGGTAAGTAAATTTTACCGTTTTTCCTTTTCTTTTTTTAATTAGCGATTTGTGGATGATCCTTTCAGTCCTTGCTGCACTTCATATTTGTGCATTAGTGCCACTATTTGTATTCTTAATCTATATAGATTAATTTTTATCCAGTAGAGTGCCATGTACCGCCCTTTGTAAGTTGGCTGGCTGGAGCTTTTGTCAGTGGAGGAGCAGCTGTACAGAGAACAGACAGACAGCTATTGATATAACATATAAAGGGAATACCCAGAGCAATGGTAACACTGTGACAAGCTCACTGGAGCAACAGGTAAAGCACAAACGACCAAGACAACAGTAACAGTAGAGTGACCCCCAGTAGGCCAGATGCTAGGGATTGCAGAGTAGGGTAAGGTAAGGTGCTGGCTGACATAGACTACCCCCTATACATTCTTGCTGCGGCCAAGGCCAAACTAAAGAGGTTGATGGCAAGGTAAGTTTAGTGACGACTGGTGGAGCTGGCTCACACCAAGGATGACTGCCTAAGGGATAGTAGCTACCAAGTGGGATGAAGGGAGGACAATGAAATATAAAAGAATGAATATCTGTACTGTCAGTCGATTGTTGCTCAGCTGGAACAGGGGGAGCTGGTGGTCTGTGATTCAAACTCCGACCCAAAGATTTGGCCAGCTGTTGAATGATTCAAACCATAACTGTTTGGGCTGGAATCCGACTGATGGTTGAATAAGTTGAACAGAGGAAGACAGCAAGCAGTACTCACTGAGGCTGAAAAGTCAAACTTAAACTGCTCCAGTATAAATGGTGAACACAGGAGAGGTGAATATCCAAGTAGACAGCAGCAGAATAGTTGGATGGTCCATCAAGCAGGGTCAGCAACAGGAGAGCAAGTGGTACACAATCCACAAGAATAACCGTAGACAAGGGGAGCACCCGGGTCGATAATGGAGAATCAATGCTGGAGGTGAAGTACAAGAACGATGAGCTGCATAGTAGTCAGGAAACAAGACCAAGGTCAGTACATGGAGATTACATTGGAGGAAGGGCAACAGGAACTCAGGAACAGAACTCAACAAACACTAGAACGCTTAGATCGAGCAACAGTACTGAGAAACTGGCACTTGATAAAGGCTCAATACAAGTAAAAACCAAGGTTAGAAACAAGGAAACCACACAAGGATTCAGGAAAAAGACAAGAAAAAAATGACAGAACATGACAAAACCAAAGAAAGAGCAGCGAGAAATCCAATGTACATTACAAACATTTCAGTTTTCAGGTGATTTGCTTTTAAAAATCTTATTCTTGAAATGTCTGTTTTTAGTCGGGGACTTTTGCTATAGTCTCCCACATACAAAATCAGCTTTTGTTTAGACATCAGATTTACATCATTTATATTGTCAAATTGGTTTTAACTCCTTAACTAGTATAATGTCCTATATACAGCCATGTTGCCTGCTTCTTAAGGGAAACGAGTGTGTGTAAATATATGGCCTTAACACTTGTGGACAAGATGAGCATGCAACCCATTACTTCCTCCAGGGAATAAAAGGAAGTTGACACTGATTCACTCCCTTGTGCAGAAAATGAGATCCAGCTGACAGCTACAGCCAGAGTCCTACTGTAGATAAAAAGAAACAATCTGATTGATTCTTTCACCTTCTATTGAAACTTAACTCTTTGCAATCTGGTGGATGTGGGCAGCACAGTGGCTCAGTGGTTAGCACTGTTGCCTTGCAGCGCTGGTTTCCTGGGTTCAAATCCCACCAAGGACAACATCTGCAATGAGTTTGTATGTTCTAACTGTGTTTGCGTGGGTTTCCTCCCACACTCCAAAAACATACTGATAGGTGAATTTAGATTGTGAGCCCCAATGGGGACAGGAACCAATATGAGTGTAAAGCACTGCGGAATCTGTGTGCGCTATATAAATAAAGGATTATTATTATGTCAATAAGCAAATTCAAGTGTAGAGCAGTCATAACTGACCACATGCTCTTCTGATATCTCACATAAGGCATTCTGTTTGACACTTCCCCTCTTACACCTAAGTTGTGATTTCATTAATGGGAGGAGTAGATTATTTTGGAGTCGTCTACGACAACTGCACTAATTGAGCTCAAACAGGGACGAACATAATCCAGAATTTTTCTCACATATTTATAAATATTTTTCTAAAATATAGGTGGTATATATTTACATATGGTAGCAAATGATAGCTTACAGGATCCTGAAAAAAACAGTATAATGATTTAATAGGTACGCTAAACAATAAACTGGTGAAACCTCATTTAACAAACACATAGCCCGTAATTAGTTTATGCTGAGCCCAAATTATTACACATTGTGTTATGAAAGAATTTAGAATTTAGAGTCCATACAATGAAGACAATTCTAATTGCACAGCAAGTGATACATTTGGCCTCAAACAGAACTAATCAACATTCTGTACAGGGAAGTAGCCTAAAGTGTTATACAGTATCTTCAAAAGATAAAGGTTTTTTACTCCAAACTATTCACATTAAATTTACTAGCACAACATATAGACAGACTGATTATCTGTAAAACAAACAAAACTTCTATTGAAGTGATAGGTACACTTTAAGTGGAAGAAATTTTACAGCAGACCATGGAGGGATAATATTCCTAACAATAGCTCTCCATAGTCTGCTGTAGCGACAGCCACCATAACATTTCAAGTTCTGCACCCAAACATGCAGTTTTGACCTGTAATAACTTATGAATAAAACATCCCTCAGCAGTGGAGGTACCCTTGTTTTCCTCAACAGAATAAGCCCCACCCCTGTCAAAATCCAAGCTTGTGCTTACACCAATAGAACAGGCAGGATAGAGGAGATTTGCATAAAAACTCCTCTTTACTTGGTGTGTTTGTCCTCCGATAAACATAAATTAAGTCACATGATGCTTCTTTTTATATATATATATATATATATATATATAATGAAGCATCATATAATATATATTATATTTATTATTATATCTATATATAATATACTAGCAATCTGGGATGGCGTTGCCTGTCATTTTTTTTTCATCCTTGTATAGAGTTCTTCTACATTGAATTTATTACTACAACTGTGTTGTGAAGGGTGTGTTAGTTTATATGTACATGCATACATACATAGACACATATATACTAGTGATGAGCGAGCACCCCAATGCTCGGGTGTTCGGGTGCTCTGACCGAGCACCCCCTGAGGCTCGAGTGCTCGGCCGAGCACCCGAGCCCCATTGAAGTCAATGGGAGGACTCGAGCATTACACCAGGCACCCCCTGCTCTGATGAGGGGAGGGTGCCTGGTCCATAGGAAAATGGCAGAAAAGGATGGAAACACCACAGAAATGGTTCAGGGACAGCATAGGGAGGATGTCTGGATGCATCTTGGACTCCAACATCGCTGCTGGGAACGATCTTTCGCCCGTAGTACGCCATTTTTACAGACTGACCATAAAACACACAAAAAGGAAAATAAAAACAACTTTAGGCGAAAAATTGTTACCAAACAATATTTGCTGTATATTTACTTGTATATCATCTGCAAATTCTCCAAAAAATGTCCTTGATTTTCAGAACTGAGGCCATGATTAAGAGGGAAACGTGCGCAGAGGCAAATTCTCCCAAAAATTTCCTTGATTTTCAGAACTGAGGCCATGATTAAGAGGGAAACGTGCGCAGAGGCAAATTCTCCCAAAAATTTCCTGGATTTTCAGAACTGAGGCCATGATTAAGAGGGAAACGTGCGCAGAGGCAAATTCTCCCAAAAATTTCCTTGATTTTCAGAACTGAGGCCATGATTAAGAGGGAAACGTGCGCTGAGCTGACCATCTAAAACATTATGGGTGAGGGTCTGCTGCAGAGCTGACCATCCTAAACATTATATGCGAAGGCCCGCTAGTGAGCTGACGCTATAAAACATTATATGAGAGGGCCCGCTAGAGAGCTGACCCAATAAAACATTATATGAGAAGGCCCGCTGGTGAGCTGACCTATATAAAAATTGTCAAACAGGGCCCGCTGGTGAGCTGGCCCTATATAAAAATTATATCACAGGGCCCGCTGGTGAGCTGGCCCTATATATAAAAATTATAGCACAGGGCATATGGAAGAGGAGGAGGAGGATGAGAAGATTAAGAGTCAACCATATACCCGTTTTTTGGGTGGAAGGGGTGAATGGGAATACAGAGTATTCCCATCATTGTAAATAACATATATAAAGTGAGTTTATGTTCCCCCGGGGCTTTCCTCCAGTGGAGTGGAGAAGTCAGGGGAAATCCAGGCCTTGTTCATTTTTATAAGTGTCAACCTATCAGCATTGTCGGTGGAAAGGCGGATACGCTTATCTGTTATGATGCCACCAGCAGCACTAAATACCCGCTCAGACAGAACGCTGGCAGCAGGGCAGGCCAGCACCTCCAAGGCGTAGAGTGCCAGTTCATACCACGTGTCCAGCTTGGACACCCAGTAGTTGTAAGGCACAGAGGGATCATTGAGGACGCTGACACGGTCTGCTACGTACTCCTTCACCATCTTCCAAAACTTTTCCCTCCTTGTGACACTGGGCTGCGCATCAGGGTGAGGGTGCTGGCGGGGTGTCATGAAGGTGTCCCACGCCTTGGAGAGTGTTGCCCTGCCTTTCTCGGAACTGCTGTGTGCTCCCCTTTTCTCCCCTTCTCGGTTGGCCAAGGTAGCACGTACTCTGCCGCCAGCGTTGTCAGATGGAAAATTTTGGAGCAATTTTTCGACAAGAACCTTCTGGTATTGCACCATTTTGCTTGTCCTCTCCACCGGAGGAATGAGAGATGAGAAATTCTCTTTGTAGCGGGGGTCCAGAAGGGTGAACACCCAGTAATCCGTGTTGTTTAAAATGCGTATAACGCGTGGGTCACGGGAAAGGCAGCCTAACATAAAGTCAGCCATGTGTGCCAGAGTACCAACAGTCAAGATTTCGCTGTCCTCACCAGGAGGATGACTCTCAATCTCCTCATCCTCTTCCTCCTCTTCTGCCCACCCACGCTGAAGAGATGGAACTAAAGTTCCATGGCTACCCTCTGTAGCGGAGGCAACCGTGTCTTCCTCCTCCTCCTCCTCCTCCTCCTCCGCCTCCTCCAATTGTCGCTGAGAAGACGAAGTGAGGGTGCTCTGGCTATCACCTTGTGTAAGCTCTTCCTCCCCCATTTCCACCTCTTCCACATGCAAAGCGTCGGTTTTAATTGTGAGCAGCGAGCGTTTCAGTAGACACAGAAGTGGGATGGTTACACTGATAATAGCGTTATCGCCGCTCACCATCTGTGTCGATTCCTCAAAATTGCGTAAAACCTCGCAGAGGTCTGACATCCATTCCCACTCCTCACTTCTGATTACAGGAAGTTGAACGGAGAGGCGACGACCGTGTAACAGCTGGTACTCCACTACTGCCCTCTGCTGCTCACAAAGCCGGGCCAACATGTGGAAGGTGGAGTTCCAGCGCGTGCTCACGTCACACAGCAGCCGGTGAGCTGGCAATTGTAAGCGCTGCTGCAGCTTCAACAGGCCGGCCGAAGCTGTAGATGACTTACGGAAATGTGCACACACGCGGCGCACCTTGGTCAAGAGATCATGCACATTGGGGTAGGTTTTTAGAAATCGCTGCACCACTAAATTAAATACATGCGCTAGGCATGGTACGTGTGTGAGCTTGCCGAGCTCCAAAGCCGCCACCAAGTTACGCCCATTATCACACACAACCATGCCTGGTTGCAGGTTGAGTGGCGAGAGCCACTGCTCGGTCTGGTGACTAATCCCCTGCAACAGCTCTGAGGCCGTGTGCTGTTTGTCCCCAAGGCAGATCAGCTTCAGCACGGCCTGTTGACGCTTCCCCACTGCAGTGCTACACTGCTTCCAGCTACTGGCTGATGGGGGAGTGGCGCTGCGTGTAGAGAATTCGGAGGTGGAAACGGAGGAGGAGGAGCCAATAACGTAGGTGCTGGTGGAAACCCTGATGGAGGTAGGGCCCGCAATCCTCGGCGTGGGTAGCACCCGTGCCATTCCAGGGTCCGAGTCGCTCCCAGCCTCCACGACATTCACCCAGTGTGCCGTCAGGGAAATGTAGCGTCCCTGGCCACAAGCACTTGTCCATGTGTCAGTCGTTAAGTGGACCTTCCCAGTAACTGCGTTGGTCAGGGCACGGGTGATGTTACGGGACACATGGTGGTGTAATGCGGGGATGGCACACCGGGAAAAGTAGTGGCGGCTGGGGACCGCGTACCGAGGGACAGCTGCTGCCATCAGGCTGCGGAAGGACTCAGTGTCCACAAGCCTAAATGGCAGCATTTCGATGGCCAGTAATTTTGAAAGGTGTGAGGTTAGTGCTATGGCCTGTGGGTGGGTGGCTGGGTACTTTCTCTTGCGCTCAAATGCCTGGGGTAACGACATTTGGACGCTGTGCTGGGACAGGGAAGTGGATGTGGTCGCTGATGGTGCTTCAGATGGTACAGGTGCAGGGCGGGAGGTATGCGGGCCTGCGCCTTCGACAGGCGATTGGCCGGCACCGAAAACAGGGGAAGAGGAGGCAGTGGTGTGGCCTGCAGACACAGATGGGCGATCCAGGCGTTCCTCCCACTTACTACGGTGCTTGGATGTCATGTGTCGGATCATGCTGGTGGTGGTGAGGTTTCTAGTGTTCATGCCTCGGCTCATTCTGGTGTGGCACAGGTTACAAACTACAATTCTTTTGTCGTCCGCACTTTCCTTAAAAAAACGCCATACCGCGGAACACCTACCCTTTGGCAAGGTAGATTTACGCAAGGGGGTGCTCCGTGGAACATTTGCGGGCCGGTTTGGTGCGGTCCGCCTTCTTTCTGTAGCCACACCACTGCCTCTTCCAGCCTGTTGCGGTGCTGCAGATGGCTCACCCTCAGGACTGCTGTCATCGCTCGGCTCTACACCTTCCCAGGTGGGGTCAGTCACCTCATCGTCCACCAAGTCCTCCTCCACTTCCTCACTCTGATCATCCTCCTCAAGTCTTGATCCCACCACATACTCAGTCATTGACAACTGTATAACATTCTCCTCAACAAGGTCTTGAGACGGAAATAGTGGTTGATTTAATGGCAACTGTGTCTCATCATCATCATCATCATCCACTACTTCCTTTGACCTTAAATGCCGTTCACATCTGTCATCTTCTTGTGATTGGGTAGCCTCTAGAGGTTGTGAATCAGGGCACAAGATGTCATGTTCCTCTGCAAGCGTGCTTGGAGAGAGGGTCAAATGAAGGATTGGTGATGAGACGAGCTCCTCACTATATCCCAGTGTGGGATCACTTCTTTGACCAGACCGTGTATGGTGGGAGGAAGGATGATCAGAGTGAGGATTATGTTGACCAGACTCTTGGCTACTGAGAGTGGACTTGGTGGAAGACAGGGTGGTGCTTAACCGACTGGAAGCAGTATCAGCTGTCATCCAACCGACCACCTGTTCGCAGTGGTCGGACCTCGAGAGTGATGTCCTGCGACGCCCTGTAAAATTACACATGAAGCTAGGTATGGTGGATGTCTTTCTTTCTTGTGCTCTGGCACCAGGCACAGTTTCTCCGCGTCCTGACCCGCGCCCTGAACTTTCAGGATCACGTCCACTTCCCCGTCCCTTTTTACCCGCCTTCTTCATCTTACACAGAATATGTGACTTTAATATTTGAGTTTGAAAACTTAACAGTATTTCTTACTATTCTGCAACTGTGCAGAGTACACAGAATAGGCTGCTAAACGGCGGTGATACACACTGAATGGAATATGTGACTTTAATATTTGAGTTTGAAAACTTAACAGTATTTCTTACTATTCTGCAACTGTGCAGAGTACACAGAATAGGCTGCTAAACGGCGGTGAAACACACTGAATGGAATATGTGACTTTAATATTTGAGTTTGAAAACTTAACAGTATTTCTTACTATTCTGCAACTCTGCAGAGTACACAGAATAGGCTGCTAAACGGCGGTGAAACACACTGAATGGAATATGTGACTTTAATATTTGAGTTTGAAAACTTAACAGTATTTCTTACTATTCTGCAACTCTGCAGAGTACACAGAATAGGCTGCTAAACGGCGGTGATACACACTGAATGGAATATGTGACTTTAATATTTGAGTTTGAAAACTTAACAGTATTTCTTACTATTCTGCAACTCTGCAGAGTACACAGAATAGGCTGCTAAACGGCGGTGACACACACTGAATGGAATATGTGACTTTAATATTTGAGTTTGAAAACTTAACAGTATTTCTTACTATTCTGCAACTGTGCAGAGTACACAGAATAGGCTGCTAAACGGCGGTGACACACACTGAATGGAATATGTGACTTTAATATTTGAGTTTGAAAACTTAACAGTATTTCTTACTATTCTGCAACTGTGCAGAGTACACAGAATAGGCTGCTAAACGGCGGTGAAACACACTGAATGGAATATGTGACTTTAATATTTGAGTTTGAAAACTTAACAGTATTTCTTACTATTCTGCAACTCTGCAGAGTACACAGAATAGGCTGCTAAACGGCGGTGATACACACTGAATGGAATATGTGACTTTAATATTTGAGTTTGAAAACTTAACAGTATTTCTTACTATTCTGCAACTCTGCAGAGTACACAGAATAGGCTGCTAAACGGCGGTGACACACACTGAATGGAATATGTGACTTTAATATTTGAGTTTGAAAACTTAACAGTATTTCTTACTATTCTGCAACTGTGCAGAGTACACAGAATAGGCTGCTAAACGGCGGTGACACACACTGAATGGAATATGTGACTTTAATATTTGAGTTTGAAAACTTAACAGTATTTCTTACTATTCTGCAACTGTGCAGAGTACACAGAATAGGCTGCTAAACGGCGGTGAAACACACTGAATGGAATATGTGACTTTAATATTTGAGTTTGAAAACTTAACAGTATTTCTTACTATTCTGCAACTCTGCAGAGTACACAGAATAGGCTGCTAAACGGCGGTGATACACACTGAATGGAATATGTGACTTTAATATTTGAGTTTGAAAACTTAACAGTATTTCTTACTATTCTGCAACTCTGCAGAGTACACAGAATAGGCTGCTAAACGGCGGTGACACACACTTAATGGAATATGTGACTTTAATATTTGAGTTTGAAAACTTAACAGTATTTCTTACTATTCTGCAACTGTGCAGAGTACACAGAATAGGCTGCTAAACGGCGGTGACACACACTGAATGGAATATGTGACTTTAATATTTGAGTTTGAAAACTTAACAGTATTTCTTACTATTCTGCAACTGTGCAGAGTACACAGAATAGGCTGCTAAACGGCGGTGAAACACACTGAATGGAATATGTGACTTTAATATTTGAGTTTGAAAACTTAACAGTATTTCTTACTATTCTGCAACTCTGCAGAGTACACAGAATAGGCTGCTAAACGGCGGTGATACACACTGAATGGAATATGTGACTTTACTATTTGAGTTTGAAAACTTAACAGTATTTCTTACTATTCTGCAACTCTGCAGAGTACACAGAATAGGCTGCTAAACGGCGGTGACACACACTGAATGGAATATGTGACTTTAATATTTGAGTTTGAAAACTTAACAGTATTTCTTACTATTCTGCAACTGTGCAGAGTACACAGAATAGGCTGCTAAACGGCGGTGAAACACACTGAATGGAATATGTGACTTTAATATTTGAGTTTGAAAACTTAACAGTATTTCTTACTATTCTGCAACTCTGCAGAGTACACAGAATAGGCTGCTAAACGGCGGTGACACACACTGAATGGAATATGTGACTTTAATATTTGAGTTTGAAAACTTAACAGTATTTCTTCCTATTCTGCAACTCTGCACAGTACACAGAATGTGCTGCTAAACTGCGGCGAAGCACACTGAATGGAATATGTGACTTTGATATTTTAGTTTGAAGACTTAACAGTATTTCTTCCTATTCTGCAACTCTGCACAGTACACAGAATGTGCTGCTAAACTGCGGTGAAGCACACTGAATGGAATATGTGACTTTGATATTTTAGTTTGAAGACTTAACAGTATTTCTTCCTATTCTGCAACTCTGCACAGTACACAGAATGTGCTGCTAAACTGCGGCGAAGCACACTGAATGGAATATGTGACTTTGATATTTTAGTTTGAAGACTTAACAGTATTTCTTCCTATTCTGCAACTCTGCACAGTACACAGAATGTGCTGCTAAACTGCGGCGAAGCACACTGAATGGAATATGTGACTTTGATATTTTAGTTTGAAGACTTAACAGTATTTCTTCCTATTCTGCAACTCTGCACAGTACACAGAATGTGCTGATAAACTGCGGCGAAGCACACTGAATGGAATATGTGACTTTGATATTTTAGTTTGAAGACTTAACAGTATTTCTTCCTATTCTGCAACTCTGCACAGTACACAGAATGTGCTGCTAAACTGCGGCGAAGCACACTGAATGGAATATGTGACTTTGATATTTTAGTTTGAAGACTTAACAGTATTTCTTCCTATTCTGCAACTCTGCACAGTACACAGAATGTGCTGCTAAACTGCGGCGACGCACACTGAATGGAATATGTGACTTTGATATTTTAGTTTGAAGACTTAACAGAATGTGCTCTAATCTGCAACTTTGCACACTAAACAAAATGTGCTCTAATCTGCAACTTTGCACACTAAACAGAATGTGCTCTAATCTGCAACTTTGCACACTAAACAAAATGTGCTCTAATCTGCAACTTTGCACACTAAACAGAATGTGCTCTAATCTGCAACTGTGCACACTAAACAGAATGTGCTCTAATCTGCAACTTTTCACACTAAACAGAATATTTTTTTTTTTTTTTTTTTGTTTTTTTCCCCCCACACAAAATAACCTGCTGCCCCCACACACAGTAGTCCTAAAAAGGACTTTTGGTTCTTTTTTTTCACAATTTTGGTTTTTTTCCTCCCTACACTGCCTTTCCCTTCCTATCCTCAGCTCTCCCTGGCTCAGACTGAGCCGAACTCGATGGTCAGGTGCTATACAGCACCCGACCACGGGTTCTGGCCAGCCAATCAGTGTAATGCCAGCAGCCAACATGGCTGCTGGCATTACACCGATGTCAGAGCCTCCCTGCACGTTTATTGGCTGCGCAGCAGCCGCAAAACGTGCGGGGAGGAGACCCGAACATGGCGGGCGAGCACATGCGGTACTCGTACGAGTACCGCCATGTGCCGAGCAGAGCGATGCTCGAGCCGATCCGAGCATCGGCCGAGCATGCTCGCTCAACACTAATATATACACACCACATACATATTATCATAGGTACATAGTGAGGCACACAAACACATTATTCATGCACACATATAGATATTATCATAAATACATACAGATGGACATATTATTCATACATGCAAATACATAGAGATGCACACATACAAACACATACGTAGATAGAGACACACATATACAGTACATATTATTATATATAGAGACACAGAGATAAAGATACATAGGCAGATATACACATGCACAGCACATATACACTCATACTATATGTGTTGTGGACTCGAGTGGTAGCAGCTGGGGTGGGGGGGAGGTCACAGGGTTGATGTATTCTGGATATAGGAAGGATGAGGAAAGCAGTGGCCCCCCTCCACTGGTGGAAGGGACACAGCCCCATGTGAACATAGGAATAATCCTTTCAGTGTAAGAGAGGTATGCAATGCATTGCACACTGCTGTGGCACTGGAAGGGTTAATGAGAGTGATAGAGGAGAAGAGATGATAGGAGAGCTTTAACTTATGTCTGCTCATATGTACAATACAGATACAGATCATCTGTGTGCAGTTGTCAGTACCGTACCACAGCGTGCAGTTAGGAAGTTACAGAAGGGAGTTTCAAGATATGTTCTCCCTAACATCCACATAGCACCCCTCCAGTGTAATGATGTTACATGTGTGAGCATACCCCATGTGACACTTTAAAACAATGAGACAATGTGTGCGTAGTGCCCTGTTGAAACTGGCAGTTTGAGGCTTGCATTACATTAACGGGTTAATGACGTATTTACACTATAAGTAGTCAGTGTTATTAACGTTTATGCTCTGGACTCTGTATCCCCTTGTTGAACACTGTGATCCACCGGAAAGACAGTGCTTCAGAGAGGGATTACTGGGGATGATGGGAGTTGTAGTCAGGTAAAAGAATAAATAATCTGATTGTGCCTCCAGTGCATTGTACAGCCTGATGGTGAAAATGTGCAGCTATGAATGAAAAATGTACCTCTATGGAATTGTTTTGTAAGTGTTGCTGAGCACTGAGCTGGACTCTGTAGCCCCATCTTTTGGTGCAGAAGGACAGGCTGATGCGGAGCAAGCACAGAAGGGGATAGAGAGGCCAGCGCAGCGCTAAGCAAAACTTACAAAAGAAAACAATCCCATTGAGGTACATTTTTCATTCATAGCTGCAGGTCCTCACCATCACGCTGTGCAATGCGCTGGAGGCACAATCCGATCATTTATTAATTTTTACCTGACTACACTCCCATCATTATTCAGGCTCTGCAATGCGCTGAGTATGTAAGCCACTGGAATACCCCACAGTCAGGAGGCAACGGCAGCTGCCACAGATCCAGAGAAGGCCGATGGAACAGTGAGGCCACTCCAGGATCTTGGAAAGGCGCGTCTGTTAAGGCTCCAAGGGCTCGGTGAGGATAAGGCCAGAGATATACAGGAGTGAGGGTGAGAACTGTGAGCACTGGAGAGCAGGTAGGAAGGTCCCTTGCTTCCCCCAGTGGTGCTGCTCTTACCTGAAGGCCAAAGCTTCCTTCTGTGCTCGCTTCCATGTCACTCCCCACCATCACCAGGCACAATGTGAGCGTGTTGTTTTTGTTTTTTTTTGTGTGTGGTGTGTGCTGTGTGGTGGTGTGTGGTGTGGTGTGTGTGTGTGTGTGTGTGAGTGTGTGTGTGAGAGGAGCAGGAGCAAGTGGCAGCCATTTTGTTTTTCTTCAGACTTTATAGTGGTGGGTGGGCTGGATTAGTGGGGGCGGACCAAATCACACCCCCAGTGAATCTCCCAATAGGAAAAGTAACTCCTCCTCACTGCCGCCCCTGGGTGTGTTTGCCAGGCACACAGAAGTCTTCTTTTATATATAGAAGAGAGAGAGAAACACCCCAAATTTACCAGAATATGGTGCCCACCATACACGGATGACTCTTTCACTGTATATATTAAACTCAAAATATATATTGAGGCACAATCCTGCGCTACAATCCCCACTCCCTGTAGTGTGCAGAGAGAAAAATATGTAAAGAAAAAGAAAAGAACAAGGAGAGCGCTGGATTAAGACAATATGTATGCAAACAAATATACTAAATATAAGAAATGTTATTAAAACCATACAATAAATGCCCTAATGAAGACATAAATAATACATAACACAATAAAGCTACTTCAGTGATATCACTGGAAAATCCGGTATTGAGCTAAAAAAATATATCTTAAAAATAGTCACTTATATACAGCAACCTGTGGGGCTTAAGATACCTATTTTATCTAACAGTTCTGTATTACAGGCAGGTGTGTCTGTCCTTAAGATAGCGTGGTCCAATGTTGATTCACAGCTCAAGGCAAGTGGTGACGTTCAATAATATGCAACAATGTATCTCTCTGATAGCTGACATAGGTCTGACCACTCTTAGCCATTTACGACCACTAATAAAGTTCCAAATTTCACTGTACTCACAGATCCTCTCCTGTATATTATTTCAAGAAAATGTATATGACACGGTTCTCACCCTTCCAGCTGTATCTCAGATTGTTGTTCACCAAATACTACACCTCCCGCCCATAATATATATACAGGTATTGCTGTAATCACTGAGTATATTGAATGCCAATGCCAACAACTTAGGGTCCCCCAATCCAAAGTGTTTCGTATCCTTATAGACACTTCATCAGGGATCTAGTCGGAGATATGTGATTGAATAGCGCCATTATCTTTTTGGCACTCTTTTATAGTTGCATAGTCATGTTCATAATCACATTCCGAGCTACAGGTATGTGAAAGGTGAAGTCCAAACCGAAAAGTACAGTATCTCACATAAGTGAGTACACCCCTCACATTTTTGTAAATATTTTTATTTTATCTTTCATGTGACAACACTGAAGAAATGACACTCTGCTACAATGAAAAGGAGTGAGTGTACAGCCTGTATAACAGTGTAAATTTGCTGTCCCCCTCAAAATAACTCAACACACAGCCATTAATGTCTAAACCTTGGCAACAAAAGTGAGTATATACCGTATGTACATAACAATATTACAAAATATATAATATAATAATAAATAAAATGGGTCATATACTACCACAAATACTCTCTATGTGCAGGTAATGATACAGCACAGAGACATTTCTTTCCAAAGGGAACATACAGAGTTATACTGTTTATCAGTAGGCTGATCAGGAAGGTCTGATAAAGACTAACTTATTTGGTAGCAGGCAAGATATAAAATTCTCACTCACTGGGGTATGAGGCGAAGGTTGAACTTAATGGACTTGTGTCTTTTATCAACCTAATTTACTATGTTACTACTATGTTACCTGGACAGGGCAGAAAAAGGAAGCTATAAATGGCTGCAACCAGATTTCAGATTGACACTGGTCATTTACTTAGCATTTTGGAAGACTTTCACTAGGAGGACGGATTTAAGTGGCCATTTTAGATGTCACCGCCCTATATTCAAGTATTCCACAAGAGGCTAGGGCTTTAGCAGTTCAACATTTCCTTGATTTGGATATGCTCATGCTGACTAAGCAGAGGGAATTTATTATTAACGTGATCATTTTTATGCTTCACCATAATTATTTCTTGTTTTTGGATACCTTCTACAGGCAGATCCAGGGAGCAGCGATTGGAACGAGATTCGCACTGAGCTATGCCAATTTATTTGTTGTTTTTTAGGTTATTTTTTTGGGGCCTAATTGACCCTTCACTGTGAATCTCGTTCTCTATCGCCACTTCATAGATGCTCTGCTTGTGTATGGAGAAGTGAAGCTGACACCTTTTGCCTCATTTGTGGAATACTTGAATAATAACCTGTAGAGGATTTGTTTTACCTCTACCTTTCATCCAAAACATGTTCTTGCATTCCTGGATCTGGGGTTGGACATAGATGATCACAACAATATTATTAGTAGCCCTCATTTTAAAACTGTGGACACAAACAGCTTTTTGGAGTACAATAGCTCTCATCATAGACAGTGGCTAAATTATGTGCGCTATAGCCAGTTTTTAAGACTTAGGCACAATTGCAATAAAATTGAGGACTATGAGAACCAAAGTCAAATACTTATGACAAGATTTAGAGAAAAGAGTTACCCTAAAAATTAATTAAAACCTCTTTTTTAAAAGCCAAAATGGCTTCTAGATCAGAAATGTTGAAGAATTGAGGGGTGTGGCTTGCAGCCAGACCGTATAGATGCTTTCCTGCCAAACTCCGCAAGGTGCAACTAAATCTGACCTCATCTATGCTTTTATTGGTCTTAAATCTTATACAAACTACCACTACGAGGATTCTTCGGTTGTGGTGAACAACTTGTTATATATAGTATTGGTGGATTTGACCCCCAGACACCAGGACTGATGTCGGTGGACGTGTGCCGGCCTTGCTCTGAAGAGTGTTGCCACCAGAGAAGACTGCAGTATTATTGCACCAGTATTGGGGTTGACCTACCTTGCTGTGGTTAGAGGAGACACTGCCCCACAAAGGAGCAACTGGTGTTGTCCCTCAGCCTGTGAGTCATTCGGCTCATCACAATAACTATCCTGGAACCTAGAGCTAAACTTGTGGACTCGGTTAGTGGGCCACGGTGGCAGATTTGATTTGTACACTGGTGTGCTGCTATTTGTGCCTTGATCTTACTTGAGTGCTGGGGATGGGCTGCTTCCCCATCCTCTAGAGCTTCACCCTGTTTGTTATTTTATGGCCCCTGTTCCCTTCTCTCCCAATAGACCTTAACGCTGTTAGCAAAGCAATCTGATACTGCAGCTGTGACTGCAGGAGGGTACATGTGGTGTCTACTACCCCCCAGGGCCTCAAATTATAATTATTGCATGCCCTTCAAAACAGAGACCTGTACCTCCACTCTAACCAGGATAACAACTGGGCTGCTTGCCTTGGCTTACTCAACTGGAGACCTGCACAAATACTCTATCTCAAGACCTGTGCAGAGTGCGGGACCTGCCCTAGCACTCATATCACCCTGTTTGTCCTCTTTCCTTGACTGTGTATCCCCAACTATTCCGTGTATAATTGCTGCTCTGGTGAAATACTTTGGGGGAGAGGCTTAGTACCTGGTCCACCAGAGAGGCACTATCTCTTCTGCTCCTAGACTGGGAAGTATTATCTGACCTATCTTAGCCATTGAATAATAATACCCTGTATGTTATCTTATCCTTTCTATGTATCCCCATCTCTTTCCCATGTATGAATTGGGCCACTGATTACCAGTCTTTTCATTCTCCTGCTTTGACGCTGCATCTCCGGAGCGGGGAGTGGCACCCCACAATTGTTATATTCTCTACAATACATCTGAATAATGGCCTTGAGTCAAGCTGAGATGAATCCTTGTTATTATCATCAATTTTAATACTCAACTACTCCTCAGTGGATACTGATATGAAGTAGGCACCATCTGATGTCTCTGGGTGTCTTCTCTCTCACTGAGTAGCCTCAGACTTTCACACTATATCCTTTGGTATCTTGTCTCTACTGATATCACTGTACCCTCATTCAAACACATCATGGGGAAGCGGTCTAAATTGGGAGACTACAAAAATAAGCTATCAATTCGCTAGGAGGCAAATGGAGGAGGGAGAGGTACAAACTATCATGGAGCAGGCATCTGTGCCCTCTTCTCCCTCCCACTCATATGATCCTGATGAGACCTCTGATTCGCACTTCACAGAACTAATGACAGCCATCTCCAATTGTCAAAATGTTTTAACCAGTAAAATCGACTCTGTGCAGATGGAGTTAAACCTGCTGCGCGCTGACCTACAAAATATGAGAGAGAAAGTATTAGACACGCAGAGGTGAGTTACTGCTGTAGAAGACTGTATCCCTCCTATCAGCGAATCACTTGAAACATTGAAGCAACAGGTTAAGACCTTACAGAGAAAAGCTGATTACCTTGAAAACAGATCTCACTGCTGTAACATCCGAATTGTAGGAATATTGGAGAATTGTGAGGAAAGTAACCTGGAACAATTTGTGGAACTCTGGATGAAAGAAAAGCTGGATGAGGAGGGTCTCTCTAGCTCATTTATTGTGGAGAGAGCCCATAGGGTCCCCTCAATTCGACCTCCTCCAGGAGCCATTCCAAGACCCCTCATTACCAAACTTCTCAATTACAGAGATAGAGATGTGATCCTGCGGCTGCCCCAACTTAACAGCCCTATTATGCACGGCAACATTCGAATCTCTATATTTCCAGATTTCTTAATAGAGGTGCAGCGTCAAAGCATGAAATTCCAGGAAGTTAAGAGCAAATTGCAAGAAAAAGATATCCAATATGTCATGCTGTTTCCAGCCAAACTAAGTGTAATCCACCATGGTTCAATGTCTTTTTTTACATCTGAATCTGAGGCCATGAGGTGGATTGAGTCTCTGAAAAGCAGAGAGATTCCTTTTTTCTCACGGTGACTCTGACTACTTGAATACACATACCTTGCAGCGGTGCACCCTTGCACTCCATCTTAGTTGTACCACAACTGTTGACTTCTGTAAGTCTCCATTTCAACAGTATACGGGCTCCATGCAGGTTACAGAGTGCGGCCTTTATGAAGATGATCATAGGGTACAATCTTGTTGTGCTCTATCCAACAAACTGGTATATAACTATGATTACTTGTCAATGAGATATTGACGAGGGGATATAATATACATAACTGTTATAAGTGAATGTATTAGCATTATTGTTTCAAATGGTATCTTATGCTTTTTTTTCACATAAATACAACTGTGCTCCTTAGTACATTCCTCTTGTGTACCAACTAAGAGGGGAGTGGGGTGGGGAACTCCATCTGCAATTATGTTGCTAGAATAGGGGTGACCTTGTCTCGGGGGGCACTGAAATGGACGTGGATTAATCACCATTATCATTCTACCTCCTCCACTCATGCTAGAGGGGTGTCAATCCTAATTCATAAAATGGCTCCTTTTGAATTGTTGGACATACATACGGACCCTAACGATAGATTTATTTTCCTGTCCTGTAAAATTCAGGGACATCTTTTTCTACTGATGAGTATATATATTCCTCCCCCGTTTGTGCCCAGTGTACCAAGCGAGGTGCTAACCTATGTCTCCACCCGAACTGATCATGTACTAATTTGTTTGGGTGACTTTAATATGACTATGGATGAGAAATTGGACAGAAAGGGGGGACGTGTGAAATTTTGCCCTGGCGAGTAGAAATTCAACCCTGGTGGGTATGTTATGGCTTGCAGTGGTGAGTAACTTTTCAGGTCTGGCTAGTAGCAAATGACTTCAAATTTTAAGCCCTGGTCCAGAGCTAGGTTTCAGTCAGTCCTACAGGTCATGGGTTTGGTAGATGCATGGAGGACTTTACTCCCTCGGACACTGGAATACTCCTGCCACTTCACCATTCATAAATCTCTTTCACGTATCAATTATACATTTCTTTCTCATTCTGGACTGCATAGATTGGATACCTGTCAGTTCTTGCCCAGGGTGACCTCCGATCATTCTCCCTTAGTTACCTCTATCTCCTTGGGGGCCGCTCCTAATTCTCGCAAATGGCAACTTAACCCGATGTGGTTGGATAGGGAGGATATTGCTCAACATCATGCTCAGGATCTACAGTTCTATTTTGTGGAAAACTCACAATCCGCCTCTCCTCCAATGATCTGGAATGCAGCTATGGCTGTAGCTAGGGGGTCCCTCACATCCTATATATTAACCTACAAAAAACACAAGTGGGAGGAAATTCACCAGCTGGAGGAGTCTCTGCAATTGGCAGAGGCTCAGTTTGTAGCACAGAACACCTCTAAAACCTACAAAGAATTTCAAAATGCTTCCCTGAGATATAACTCTGGGGTGTCTGACCTTAATTTAAACCAAATGTTTTATAAAAAACAGATGTTATTTGAACAAGGTGACATGGCGGGCACACTGTTAGCTCACCTTGTGAAGGCCAACATGAGATATAACCTAATTACACAGTTGGTATCGGAGACGGGTGTGTCACTAACCACCCATGAAACTATCACTAGGGAATTCACTGATTTTTATAAGTCTCTCTGCTCTTCTAGATCCTTGCACAAAAGTTCTCGGATGGACCAATTCTTGCAGATGTGTTGCCTGCCATCACTGGAAGACGAAGACAGGAGAATGTTGGACTCCCCCATCCTCCTGAGAGAGGTGGTAGAGGCGATCAAGCAACTTCCATCTGGAAAATCCCCAGGTAGTGATGGACTGCTGGTGGAGTGGTATGTAAAATACTTTGATACACTTGCACCTCAATTGCTGGATATGTTTTATTCTGCTTTTGAGGCCCGGATGTTTCCTCAGTCTCTTAATATAGCTAACATTATAGTACTTCCAAAGCCGGGTAAGGATCCTCAAAAGTGTGATTCATATTGCCCCATTTCACTGATAAACAATGACACCAAAATACTAGCTAAAATTCCGCCCATAAGACTTAATCTAGTTATTACTAAACTTATACATCCTGATCAAACTGGCTTTATGCCAGGAAAATCCACTTTTCATAAACTTAGAAGACTCCTGGGGCACATATATGCGGAGTCATCAGCGGATCATAATGGCGTTTGTGTTTCGTTGGATGCCACTAAAGCATTTGACTCAGTGGAATGGGACTATCTATGGACTTCCCTGGATCACTTTGGGTTCGGTTCTGTGTTTATTCAATGGATTAAACTTCTATATATTGCTCTTCAAGCTAAAATTATGCTTGGAGGTGGGGAGTCCGACCTGTTCCCACTATGCAGGAGCCCCCGACAGGGATGTCTCTTATCCCCTGGCTTGTTTGCCCTTGTGATGGAACCCCTGGCTTCAAGAATATGGGGGAGGTCAACAAATTGTGGGATTTACAGTCAGAGGGGAGAAGAAGCTTGCCTTATACGCAGATGATGTTCTCCTGTTCCTGGGTGATGATGGGAGTTCCCTGCCGAGAGTGTTAGAGACAGTGGAGGAATTCGGCTCCTTCTCTGGCCTTTCCATCAACTGGGCTAAGTCATCTATATTGCCACTACAGGCGTCCTTCCCCATGCTGGGGGTAGACACTGGGCAACTGCAAATTGTGAAATTGGCAAAATACTTGGAAATAGTCGTCTCCGCTATCAGTGGGGACTTTCTTGGTGCTAATTTAGATCCCCTAATGGATACCTTTCGAATGAAGGTAAGAGCTTGGATGAAACTGTCGTTGAATGTGCTGGGAAGAGCCAATTTAAATAAAATGACTTTCCTGCCTACGTTTTAATATGTGTTTCAGGGTTCTCCTGTTCTTATACCCATGGTATATTTTGAGCAAATAGATCAGATAATGTCTTTGTTCCTATGGGTGGGGGGTAGAGCATGGATTCATCTAACTTCTCTTAAACAATCGGCCCGGAATGGTGGTATAGCTCTACCGGATTTCTATAAGTACTATTTGGCAGCTCAGGGTCAGTTTGCAGTGGTGTACGCTGAGACGGAATCTGCACACCACTTTCCAGATCTAGATAGACCGTTTCTCTTTTCTGGCTTTGATACTAGGCACTTTCTTCTTCTGGGGGAGCGCATTAGTTGGGCACCCTCGGTCCCCACTAGCACCCTTTGTCATATATGGATGCGCATTAAGAGGGTTTCCAACTATGTCTCTGTGGATCCGAATACACCACTCTGGGGAGCTGCTGGACCCCCGCATATATTCACCTTAGACTTTGGCCCTCGGTGGGTGGAATTTGGGATCACTTCTTTTGGTCATCTTTATCATGACAATGTTGTATTGTCTTTTGAGCCATTATACTCATTATATAATATTCCAAATTCCTACTTCTACTCATATCGTTGCATGTGCCATGCATTATCCTCCTTTTAGGGTGTCAATCCACCTAGGGTGGAGGTTTTCCCTCTACTACAAAAAATGTTGAAATCTTATACCCCTAAACTTCTGTCCTTTATATATAATTGGTTGTGCGACATGCCAAAACTTCACACTCCGTCAGAGGTGGGAGGACGACATTGGAGTGATGGAGGACTGGGAAGGTACTGAGGCCCTATCTAACCCAAAACACTAACTGTTCATACCAAACATAGACTGATTCAACATAAGATTTTACATAGGACTTATTACCCACCAACTAGTCTAGTTAAGATGGGGATGGTGACTGATGACATATGTACTAGGAGCAGATGGGACAGAGGTACCTATTGGCACCTACTATGGAATGTCCACTGATACAGGAATTTTGGAGACAGGTGACAAATAAATTATCTGGCATTCTTCTACTCCAGGTCCCATTTCTGCCCAAGCTCTGTGTCTTCTCAATTTTACCAGAGGGTCTACCTTCAGCCCATCAAACCAAACTGATTTGAGAAGTTTTGGTAATGGCTCGTAAATTGGTAGTAATGAAATGGATGTCGGACTTGGCCCCTACATGCAGTGCCTGGGTTCAACTGGTAAATCAAAATGTACCTCACTGTCACTTGGTCCATAATCATAGAGGCTTGCCCCACCAATTTCTCAGAATTTGGGATCCTTGGCTATCCAAAGTCTAGTCTTTTATTCGAGGTATCTACTTTCTTACGATCTAACATGAAGACTGCTCCCATGGTTTGGGGGGGGGGGGTGCTCGATCCAGGGAAGGGTTAGGGGGAGTTAGAGGGTTGTTTTGTTTGTATTGGTTTGCTATGTTTTTCAAACTTTAAAAAAAAAAAAAAAAAAAAAAAAAAAAGATAAGAGACAACTTGATTTTGCATAAATACGATCTACTGTTGTATAATAGAATATCCGTTGACTAGATACTGTATTTCTGAATGCTTGTGATATTACTGTAATGCCTTCTTTCTTACCAATAAAAATTATTTAAAAAGAAATGTTGAAGAAATAGAATACAGGTGTACAGATTTCCCCAAAAAGAAGGTATATAATATTAATAAAAATGAAAATAGAAATACTGGTGAAAGAAAAGAGAAGGGAAACAAACTGAATTTTGTCACATAGTATAATGTGGACATAGAGATATACAAGCCATTTTAGAACAACACTGGCCCATTTTACTTAGTGACCCATTGTTAAAAACACACCTTCCCTAAAAAACCTAAGATCATATATACGAGGGCAAAAACACTAAGGAACAGTATTGCTCCAAGTAAATTAAAGGAGCAGTAACCTTTTTTTTTATGAAAAAATATATATTGTAGGGATTTTCCTATTGAGTAAAATAAGGGTACTCCCACTGCCGAGAGATTTATATTTCCAGAGTTATTACAGTTTAAACCCATGTTTTTTTTACATTAGCAGTGCCCTCTAGTGGTCAAATTCTAATTAGATTTCCTGTTAGATTCTAATGGAGAAGGAAAGTCAGAAAGGTCATAGACATACAGTTCTCCATAGAATGTAATGTAAACTGCCTTTCACTTCCTGTCAGTTAGAACTATCAGGAAGTAAACACAGTAAATTCACTTCCTGATTATTTAAACTGCTATAAATTTTGAATAAAACATCTGACGTCAGTGGGAGTGACCTTGTTTTATTCAGCAGGAAAAGATCTATAAAATGTGTTTTCATAAAAAAAGTTTACTGCTCCTTTAAAGAAACAAAATGGTAGTACAATTAAAAAAGAAAACTTTTTGAATACTTACCATCATATAAATGTGGTCATGATAAGCGTTTAACCCCTTAAGGATCATTGACATGGCAGGACCGTCATGCTGGTCTGGAACTTAAGGACCAGTGATTATCCTGGAATGTCATGTACCGGGGACTGAAGTTGATCGCTCCAAGACCGGAGCGATCTCTTTCAGTCCCCCGTTCGGCATGCCGCCCCACGTGATCAGTCACATGGAACATCACGTCAAAATTTCCTATGTGGTCCTTAAAGAACCGCACACCCTGGGACCGCTGTTCCTTAAGGGGTTAACATGTAACAATATTGGTCATAAAATAAACTATTTTGTTTCAAATACCACAAAGGAATGTTTTGAGATAAAACAGCATATGACTTGTAAAAGTTTGCTTGTTGTTTATCTCATTAACTGCATCTGCAGTTTGCAATACATAGCGTGGACTACACAAAAATTAAAAACCCATTTCGGCCAACATAAGAGGAATGCAGAAAAAGTATACCTACTGCACAGTGTCTCTCGACACTGTGCAGTGGTACACAATAGATATCATAATAGGACGCAAAGACTCATTAATCATTAGTCATTCTGGGTATTTAAAATGGACTCGTTAACTCCATCAGGTCTAAATGGATGACTAGAAAGTACTAAAGAAATATTTATGTCAGTAATAATTGTACTTGAGAGATTAAAAGCTGTTTGTGTTTTATATATACATTTTCATTCCCCATTTTGATGTTTATAAACTGCGGTTGGAGTGTCATAGATAATCAGTACAAATTATCAGGGACATATCACTAATTTTTTATAAATCAATTTGTGTATCACACATCACATATACAACTTATTATTATTATTTCATAATTTGGAGCATCAAGCTTTTTTTCATTTTCTTTTTTGCACTTTTTAATTTTGTTATGTATGTGTGTGTACATGTACAGGCATGCACGTGTGTATGTGTGCTAGTTTGCGAGCATGTGCATTGTTGTATGCATATACATATGTATACATGTGTGTGTGTATATATATATATATATATTTTTTTTTGTTTTTGTTTTTGTTTTTTTTGTTTTTTTATATTTTTTAATTTTTACTTTTGTTTTTCATTTATTTATTTTTCATTCATTATTGTGGTTGCGGGTGTTGAACTACAGATCCAGGAGGATGATTGGGGAGAGGTATTAACAGGAGAATGTTGCCATTCGTCGTTGCACTCAGTGGAAGGATCCGTATGCTTAATGAGAGAGATTTGTTTCATGTGATGTTTTAACTCTTAAGTGATTGTGTCACTTTTGGTCACTTTTGGTGAGACATCTCAGACATTTGCTTTATTTTGTCAGATGGTAGTTTTTTACGATCAATTGTGTGGTGCACAGTCAGAAAAACTGGGTCTAGATTTTCATGTTTTATAACTGTCTATAGCTGTTGAAATGGCGTATAATTGAATAGCTTACCATGCATAAAAAACTGCCGACGCCTGTTGTTTTTTTTTTTTTGCTGTCGGATTCAATTGAATCAAGGCCATAATTTATGCGATTTGCCTGATTCGTTCAAATGTGAGTTTAGCTATTTCCTTTATTGGGTTTTTATCCGAACTGGTGATAAATGAGAAATTTAGCTGGAAATAAAAGGACCTGGTGAATGTTACTGATTTATGTCTAAATAGAACTCCCATATTTACAGTTGGTTAGGGCATATTTACAATAATGAACCATATGAATTTCAACATTACTTGGTTATTGTGCCTTATTACCACATTATGTATTACAAATTACACTATCGTGTTCTCCCATCATAGGTGGTTATTCACTAAGGTGTAAAAAAGTGGAGATTACTTCTCCAGTGATATCACTTCTCCAATTCTTATGTTATTCCAATTCCCTAACATTTCTTAAAGGGATAGTAATGTTTCATAATAAAAGCAGCTCTAATCAATCATCATAGTATTTGGACTTTGCAGAGTGTTATTTCAATTCTGTCAGAGATGTTGTTCAAGAGTAATTCAATGATAAAGTATCCCCCTCCCGCCCTTTTTACTGATGTAACACTGCTCAGCCAGAGCAGAAGGGAGGTGCCCAGGTAGATTACAGAGAGGGACAATCTTCAATTAAGATAAGGGAAAAACCTGAAATATTTGTCAAGGGGGGTAGGGGTTTCATTGTTCTCATAGGAAGAAGATTATCCCTTTCTGTTATCTGTCTGGTCTATGGACTGCATTCCACATCTGAGAAGAGATGGCTTACACTAGGTAAAAGGGGCGGGAGGGGAAACTTTGCTTGTGAATATTTCTCAAACCATAAAGGTTTGAGAGATAATACTTATATCGTTCTTCATGTTTTTTTAATGACTACAAAATAAAATAAAGATAAAATGAAGTATTACTATCCCTTTAAGTTTTGGTGATCTTAATGCATATGCTCCATAGAATAATATAGTAACTGGAGAACTGATTTCACAGGAGAAGTAATCTCCTCTTTATCACCCTTTTATCACTCCTTAGTGAATAACCTCCATTGTTTCCCACTCTTAAAGTAATATCTGGTATCCCCTTACCTCCTCATATGTAGCATATGATTGCATTTTTTTCCTTTACAACATAGCTTGATCTCATACATTCAATTAAGCACAATACTGAACCACTGTAACCTGTTTATTTTAAGCTCTGATATTGCATTGTTTCGTTATGACAGTTCTGTGTTGCTTATTTTTATCACTTTTTTTTAATATAATAAAATAGTTTTTATAAATGTGTACTACACTTAATGGATATTTGCTCTATCTACCCCCCTCCCCCTTTTGTTTTTTTCATATGAATACTGTGACCCACCAGTGGAGTATTAAAGTACACATTTTGGACAAGCTGCAGAGCAGGAGAATTTATTAGGACATTTTCAGGTTCACTCACTCAGTTGTCTAATGTACCATCTGTAAAAGCTGTTCATTCCTCAGGATTATAGGTTCTGCTCCTCTGACAAGGTCAACTAAGCCTTTCCCCCTTCTGAGGTAGATAAAAAGAGTATCCAGAATATTATTGAAAATGAGAGCCAATCTTAGTGTCTCCTTCCAGGTAAAATACCTTCATAAAAAAATAATAATTATTATATATATATATATATATAGATAATATTTTATTTATTTATTTATTTATTTATTTATTTTCTCCCGCAATTATCATTTACATCTCTTTGGTGCATACCAGTATATGGTACAACCAGATGAAATTTCTTTACATCATCTACAGAGCTGGTAGAAGTGCTGGCTTTCCATGTCTTGTAGTAATTGCTTACTAACTACCTCTTCTCTGTTGCAATAAAGTGTCCAGACAATAGGAATAGCGCAAGTTTTATGTTTAAAGAGGCTAATAATAATAATAATAATAATAGTAATATTTCTTTGTTGGAGGATGCTACACTGTTGTGATTGTTTCTTTTGAGGAGGCAAAGTTTCGCCTCCTGGCCTTCATTATCCTTCCTTTATAGTCTGGCTTATCTCCCACTGCATCATCACACTCAAGCTGCCTTACAGTTTAAGTCCATCATCACACTCAAGCTGCCTTACAGTTTACATAGTAGGACCTGAACCTTTATTTTACAGGTTGCTTTTATTTGGTAATATTTTATTTTAACATTACCAGTACCCTCTGGTGTCCAGAACATTCCCCTATAGTTTGCCTGGAGATTTGACAGTTAAAATATTTTATTCTATGGGAGAGGTGACTCACTGACTGCAGTCCTTCATAGAACATGATAATAACAACTTTATTTATTTAAGTGTGAACAATTATAACTTCTTAATAGACCAATCAGCTTCTAGCAGGGGGGATGAGGAAATCCACTAGAAGCTGATTGACTGGGAGGTGAGTAAGCACACATCCCAGCCAATGGTAGGATGGAAATAATTTTGAATAGAGACTGTCCATACAAAAGCCAATCTCTGTTCATTTATTTGACAGAGGTGGCCTGAAAGGTATGAAGGATGGGGGATTTTTGGCCTGCAGTCCTGCCTCCACCACAGGCGACAGAGGTGGAGGCAGCAGCATCATTTAACACATTAACTGCCTTACCATATATTTTATTTGGAATGGCAAAACTTATATTTTCTATGGGAACTAAAAACATATATTGTGCAACATGGATTGGGAACATCTTTTTTTTTACATTGGGCCCCAAAATATATATTTTTTTACTGGAATGCCAGCACAGATTTAACAAATGTATTACTTGGACACAAACATTTTCAGAGCAAAATTTAATGTGGCCTTTACTTTCTTTTACAGGGACATCTTTTAGAAAGAGAAGATCAGAAGATAAGAAGACAGAAGAGAAGAAGACAAAAGATTAAGAGAAAGAAGAAGAAGGAATATAGAAGATGACAGAAGAAGACAGACAGTAGCTGACCAGGGTTCTGAAGATCCCACTGGACATCAGAATTACAGGTCAGTGTTTATGTTCATGTGATGTTGTTAATTTAGTGGGATTAATCCTGTGAGTGCCAGTGGGGTATGCAATACTTTTTTATTCCTCTTCAATTCCTGCATCAGCAAGATTAAACATGCATTAGGGGATTCTGCACAGAAAAAAACTGGGTGCAGATTTTCAGCAGTTAGAGTAGGTCCCTTAACGCATCATAATGTCTAACAAATGGAATTGAATTGGAATAGGTTTTAATGGGTTTCAATGGGCACTAACTTTAGTGCCCAACGTGAGTTTTATTTTAGCCAGTATTTTTTTCATAGCACAAGTAATTGAATGGCGTTCAGTGCTTGAAAAAATGCCAGCAAGTGTTTTTTTTGTCGTGTCAGCCACATTTGAATTGAGGCCCTAGTCTCCTGCTTTTTCTATGGCTAAAATGATAGCACCGTTAACCCATATACTTATTTCACTATCATCTTAGGAAGTACTGATTATTTAATTGGTCTACTACAGTGGTTCTCAACCTTTTGTTCTCAAGGCACCCCTAAAATCTATTCTAGAACTTTTGGGGCATCCCTAAAAATGATCATGTCATTTGACAAGGTCTTTATGAAGAGGAAAATTCATAAATATGTGGTTATTCTTAGGCCTCACAATCAGACTGACAAAAGCAGTCAACATTCACATTTATCTCAAAGTCTTTATAGAAAAAAATGGAGCACCCTAAATGGGTGTCTGTGGCACAACAAAGTGCCATGGCACCCTGGTTGAGAACCATTGGTCTAATAGTTTGCATTTAGGGCATTGTATGGACATTTATAGATTCCAAATAGTTTTAATTTCATGAACTGGAGAAAGGCTGTTGTGAGCCTATGTGAGCAGTTATCTGCTTTTGTGGTCCTCCATTGCCCCAATATACTGAGAAAATCTCTAGAGCTGTGGTGGGCAATGTGAGGTCCTTCAGCTGTTGCCGACTATTACTCCCATCATTCCCTGTCAATCAATAGATGATGGAAGTTGTAATCAGGCAACATCTGTTGGGTGTCACATTGCTCACCCCTGCCCTAGTGTGCAACTGTGGCCACTTAGCACCAATTGTTGTGCTATGCTCGACTTTAGTGTATGTACCCCTATTTCTGTATAGGCACTATAAAGCTGAAGTACTAGGTTGTGGAAAAACAGGAGGTTAACCTTTGTGATGCGTGAGAGCTGTGCAGTTACAGGAAGGACATTTGACATGGACTTTTCCACAAAAGACTGGATTTTGGCTACCTTCCGGCAGGTTCATTGTTTGTAATCCACAGGTATATGGTAGCAGACTAATGTAATAGTGTGTGTGTTGCATTACAATTAAGTTTATTTGCTGTGTTGGCAGCAGGGAACTAGCGTGCTCAGTTAATAAAGTTAAGACCAGCACTCTGTTCCCTGCTGCCATGTCCTCTTACAAATCTTCCCTGTATAACAATTTGATGTCGTTTTTTGTGTTTCCCTATATATGTGATATGCTCAGATAGTAGCTACCACCATGCACTGAGAAAACAGAGGAATGGTTGGAATAATAATTTACTCCTGCTGGGATACCAGAGGGGATATTCACTAAGAGGTGATAAAGAGGTGAAAGTAGAGGTGACTTCTCCAGTTCCTTTGTTATTCTATAAAGCCATGGACTAAGATCTCCAAAGTTGAAGAAATCTTGGTGCATAGGCTCCATAGAATAACATAGGTATTGGAGAAGTGGTAAACTGGAGAAGTCAAAGAGGTCAAAATAGAGATGACTTCTCCAGTTCCTCTGTTATTCTATAAAGCCATGGACTAAGATCTCCAAAGTTGAAGAAATCTTGGTGCATAGGCTCCATAGAATAACATAGGTATTGGAGAAGTGATAAACTGGAGAAGTCATCTCCACTTTATCACCGTTTTATCACCACTTAGTGAATCTCCCCCAAGTTATCTTTAAATTACTTTTTTCTGTATTGGAAAGGGTGCCTCTGATTAGAGACTAAAGTACACCCCCAGATTGGTTCCCTGGGGTTTCCTCAGATTTGTCAGCTGTGACAAAATTGTTCTAAGCCCTAACATGCTTAATTTTTCTTAAATCCGGGGCTTATCTGCAAGGAAATCTCAACTATGGAAGAATGCATGCACTAACATGCACTGAAGCCTTCCTACTCTCAATTGCAATGGTTCTCAACCTTTTTTTCTCAGTGCATCCCTACCACTTAGTCTTAAGGTTTCAGGTCATGTCTAATATTTCTTAAGGATGTATTGATGGTGAAACAATCAGCATAACAAACATAATAGCTATTTCTATGAACATACATGTGACACTCGATATTCAAATTATTGTCAAAGTCTTTACAGAAAAAATGTGGCACCCTAAGAGGATGTCTGTGGCATAATAAAGTGGTTGAGAGTCACTGCTGTAGTTTTTATCCCAAAGTGTAGCTGCAGGAGTGGGTATTTAACATCCCTGCTCAGAAAATGAGATGTGTTACAAAATATAGTGACATGCACAAATCCTAATGCATTTGTGTGGCCCATCTTAAGAACAGACAATAGCTGTGGCTATATACTGAATGCTCCCTAAATCATAGGATAAAACAGGGTCACTGTAGTTGTTAATGGCTCAGAGAAGTGCTATGTAAGCAGCCAACATTGTGCTGAATTAACTAAAATGTATAAAAATAAAATGCCATTGTACCAGAGAACAGACTGGGGGCCTCATGTTGCTCAGCAATACACTGGACTTTAGGTTGCTAGTTATTGCTGTTGGTGGTGATGAGTGTGCTTGTGTATATATGTGTGTGTATGTGTTGGGATGTCTTACCTAATCCACACCCCTAGGGATATGGACAGGATGTAGAGGGAGGTCGAACACATTGATCTACATACTTACCTTTGGAGGGGGTGCTTTTAAAGAAACAAAAAGCCCTTCAAAGTATTTATTAATACCTGGGATGCTAGAAATGTCCACAACATTTTGGGGTATTATGAACTAAGGTGTGATGAAGAGATCATAAGGAGGAGTTAACGTCTCCAGTTCTTTTGTTATTCTATGGAGTTAACGCACAAATATTTCTCCAGGTTTGGAAATATTACTGCAAAGGCTCCATAGAATAACATAGAAATTTGAGTAGTGATATCACTGGAGAAGTCATCTCTGCTTTATCACCTCTTTATCGCTCTTCTTGCATAACCCCCATTGTCTCTCATTGCCTCTCATTGGATTGCAGATACTTCTGTCATCCAAGGGGGACATGATTTTTTTCCAGCATTTACTTATACCTCGCTATATTCATATTAAGTAATTAAAAAACAAAAGAACACTGATTGAACAGTGTGGTCACAGGAAACGACTGACAGACTCAAACTCTGCAGGAGTGTGTATACAAATTTAAACTTCAGAATTATGCCCTAAATATGTATTAGTGCTACATTTTAGGGGGACGTAGTAATAGAATTCTATTCTGAAATAGACACTGGAAGGAGGGGAGTGTTACAGCATTTTGGGGCATACCATTCATCTCCATCTTGTGTCTTGCTATGCACTAACAGAGAGTAGAGTACTGGAGTAAATTTAAATGCGTGCAATAGTGGAGGTGTTTGGGATATCCCAGAGTGTAGATGCATGATTTCTATCCTATTGTATAAGAGCAGAAAATAAATTGTTCTGCTGAACACATACAATCCACCCACAATGTATTCATGCAAATTGTGTGCACATTAATTCAGAATGAATAGTTCATTATATGGAATACCAGCATGGGCTCTTCACATCCATATTTGTTCATAGGTTGACAATGAGACAGGCCCTCATGAGAATAGCAGAAACACAATGATTTATTGAACAAAACAGGTCATCATTTGACCTATTGTGTTTAATAAATAATCACATTCCTGCAAGCTCTGTGAGGGCCTATTGCTTTTTTATTTTGTTTCAGAGGGACTAGGGGAGAGGGTGTAGAGAATGGGAGGGGAGTTGGAGAGTAAATCGCTGAAAGAGAAGCTGATTTCATTTCCCATTCCCTTAACATTTTCCGTGCAGAAAGTAAGGTATAAACACACATATGTTCAAAGATCATGCTGGTCTTAATCATCAAACTAGTGAGGTTCCGTTGTCAGTCATACCAACTGTACCACAAGGTGTAATAAAAAGCCCTGTTAATTTAAATGGAGCTTTTAACCCCCTCTTAAAGGGATAGTAATACTTTGTTTTATCTTTATTTTATTTTGTAGGCATTAAAAAAACATGAATGATATAAGTCTTATCTCTCAAACCTTTATGGTTTGAGAGATATTCACAAGCAAAGTTTCCCCTCCCGCCCCATTTACCTAGTATAAGCTATCTCTTCTCACATGTGGAATGCAGTCCATAGACTAGACAGATAACAGAAGGGGACAATCTTCTCCCTATGAGAACAATGAAACCCCTGCCCCCCTTGACAAGTTTTTCAGGTTTATCCCTTATCTTAATTAAGATTGTCCCTCTCTGCAGTCGACCTGGGCACCTCCCTCCTGATCTGGCTGAGCAGTGTTACATCAGTAAAAGGGGCGGGAAGGGGATACTTTGTCATTGAATTACTCTTGAACTACAACTCTGACAGAATTGAAATAACACTCTCCAAAGTCCAAATACTATGATGATTAATTAGAGCTGCTTTTATTATGAAACATTACTACCCCTTTAAAAGGGGGTCTTCAATGCATTGCTTCAAAGGAGCTGAAGACCTCTCTAGCTGCAATTATTTAAAACCCCATTTATATATATGTGAATTTATGGACTTTTCATTTCAACCATATAGTGCTGTTGGGTTTCCTCCTGAAATATACCTTTTTAGCTTGATGAATAAGGCCCTATATAAGCTCACTATCAACAGCTTGATTCCTTTATGCATCCAGTGGATTGAATTAAAGGGATAGTAATACTTCATTTTATCTTTATTTTATTTTGTAGGCATTAAAAAAACATGAAGAACGATATAAGTCTTATCTCTCAAACCTTTATGGTTTAAGAGATATTCACAAGCAAAGTATCCCCCCCCCGTTCAACCAGATCAGAAGGGAGGTGCCCAGGTAGACTGCAGAGAGGGACAATCTTCACTTAAGATAAGGGAAAAAGCTGAAAAACTTGTCAAGGGGGGAAGGGCTTTCATTCTTTTCATACAAAGAAGATTGCCCCCTTCTGTTATCTGTCTGGTCTTACAACCAGATTCACATCTGAGAAGAGATGGCTTACACTAGGAAAAAGGGGCGGGAGGGGAAACTTTGCTTGTGAATATCTCTTAAACCATAAAGGTTTGTGATATAAGACTTATATCATTCTTAATGTTTTTAATGCCTACAAAATAAAATAAAGTTAAAACAAAGTATTACTATCCCTTTAAGCTACAAAAGAAACGTGTTAGTTATGGATATACCAGTTCAGTGCTGTGTGTTTCCCCTCAGTAGTGCAACAAGGAAGTATGTGCAGTTTTTGAGCGGAAGGAGAAAATCAATAGCAAACCAAACTACACTGAAAATCAATAGACATCTTTATTCACTTCTCTTCATGTTTCTGTTTGAGGCAATTCATTGTACCATATTGTCATATCTCTTTCAAATGTCAGAAAAAAAAATAAAACATTTGCTACTAAGAATGGTTAAAGAAAATTAAAGTTAATGTAATCATATAGCAAAATATGACCTAAATTGTATTTAGGAACATTTTTCTATCAAATGCCTTTTTTACTTCCTTGGTAGAAAAATATTGTCCCAATAATGAGCGATTATATTCAACTCTGAAACAGTGAACCTCTGCAGTTTCCTTAAGTGATTTTGCAATGACACCACCTGATAACATCTGAAAACCTACTTCTCAAAGTCTGTACTTTGAAAGTCAATAATAGATTTTAGCAGAATGACTTTGGGAGCAAGGCGTCTGTATAAGGTGCTTCTCAATACCATTTCTACTGTGTACCTGGTAGTGCTCAAGAAGTTTGGTTTAGTGATAGAACAAGTGAAATATTTAGTGTGTGTTAATGTTTGCTTTCTATACATATATCTATTTGTGCAACACTATACTAATACATCACATATAGCTTCACATATACATACATATCATATATATACACTTATATTTACACACAGGTGAGCAGAGGGACACGCACACTTGCTGTACTCAATGAGGTGACACATGATGAGCAAAGAGAACATCCATCAACACCTACCTTAGGGCTCTGCTTGAACACAGTAGGCTAGATGCACTAAAGGGGCTATCCTGGAAAAAAAATCACAAATGGCACAATGCATTATATACATGGAGTTAAATGGCCACACCGTATGCACTAAGATTTGGGTATTGAAGGTGTGGTTGAGATTCGTCTCATGACTGATTCCACGTTACTACAGTGTATTTGCAAATTAAGAGCAATTGTGATGTAAATGGATCAGGACATGCAGGAAATTACTTAATTTTGCCAAGGCTGGTATTTCATGGCTCATATATGTCCTGCAATCTAAATCCACCCTTAACAGTTGATAGAGCTGGAGTACAGGTGCCCTGTTTGGCCTGTATCTCTGCTAGTCAATGATGTCAACAGGCAGGTTATCCAGCAGGGTCCTGTCCCTAATTATCCTGGGTCTGGGGGCCCTCCTAGCTACCTTATCACCATTCCAGCTGTCTGCCTCTCCTTCACCTCTATAATGAATACGACTGGGGCAAATGGCTCCTTAGTGTGCCACAAAATCCACTTTAATGCCTGTATCACACCTACTGTTGCCCAGCATGATTGTTTCAGCATGATTTTAAATGTTTGCAGACTTTTCGCTCCACCTCACCGCCTAGTGCATATTGAATCATACTACACCACTGCGCATTAGCATAAATTACCTGTGCATGTATTTATAATTTCCTAATTTGCATATTCAATTACTTGTTTGTATATGGAAATGGATGTGAGGTGAGGTTCACACGTGTGTGGTGCAACACTAGTGATTTTTCAGTATAAACTTAGCGAATGTCGTTATGCAAAAACAGCAATGCTGGTTTTAATTAATCACCCCACCTTCTCCCCAAATCACACCTTAGTGCATCTAGGCCAATGAATGCCAGGACCAAGAAGAGTGGCCTCCAGATGTTCAGTCTCCCAATCCAGAAGATGCAAAGCAATTTCAGAAGGCACAATGTCCAGCTGCAGGTGACAATCGCAGGGCTGATTATGCAGGTCTGTTGCCACCATCAGGACATGGCAGAGGCAGTGTTAGCCCTGGGATAGGAAATTCCACTCAGCAACCTTGCAACACTTCTACTGATGCCAGGCCAGGCAGCAGCAAGGCTGGAAGGGAGCCAGGAATCTGTGAAGCAGATGGTGCATCAGATCCCATTGAATCAGCTAGAGACCGTGGCATAGCTCCCACATCTGTTATACCCACAGCAGATATAGTATCTTCTAAGGCAGGTATAGGCTGCCAAGCACAAAATACTACAGACAGCTGTCACACACTTGTCACCAACAGCTTCTACACTCCTGCCACCAACAGGTCCTACACTTAAGCCACCATTAGCATTTTCACTTTTGCTGCCTGGAACTCTGACACTGCCTGTATATCTGTTGCCTGATAGAGCCCTCTGAAAGTTAACAACTGCAATGGAATAAAGGTCACATATATGTTTAACTTTTTCCACAGCACTGTACAACAATGAATAGACATACAGAGACATTAAACAGTCCAAATGAAAAACAGGAAACAAAAGGATCAGCTTTGCTCTCACCAACCTAGGGATAGAAAGGCACAATCCCTCATTTGATGCAAGTGAATGCCTGCTTTCCAAAATGGTATACCTTGCATAATTTTCCTTCATATCTATAATTGATATGGCCATTTTAATATAGGTAGACATTTTGGAAAAGTCAGTACAGTTTTGTGCTTCTGACACCACTTACAGTTTGCTACCTCTTACCAATGGAGTGTTATTTTTCTTGTAAGAGCAGTAGCTATTTAATATAGTAGATAATTATATAGTTTTCAAAGATTTCCATGCATTTGATGGTGTGTAAATGTAAAAAAGCCAATTTTTTCCTTTATCTCCCACTCCTGGAAACATTTTCTAGAGGTAGAAATACAAGTGAACTCTCATTTGATGCAATGGGTTCCCTTCTTTCCAAAACTGTTTTTTGTCTACCTTATCTTGAATTCTTTAGTTATTACAACCATTTTAGTTCAGGAAAGACATGTTTGAAAAAAATGAGAGGTTGTAGTTGGTGTAGTTTTGTGCTTCTGGTCCCTCCTATAGTATGTAAACTCATACTACTGGGGTGCCAGTTTTCTCATAAGGGCAGTATTTGATGAGTACAGTAGGAAAGTCCATAGTTTTCAAATATTTCAGTACATCTGAAGGGGTGGAAATGTAAAAATACTATTTTTTTTTTTCATTTAGCGCCATCATCTAGAAACATTTGTGCTCACCAGGCTAGGGATAGAAAGACTCCTAATTTAATGCAGCAGGATGAATGAATATGTTTTTTGATATATAGTGTGTGGTTTTAGCCAGATACGTATTTTAACATTTCTTGTTTTGTTTTTATGACATCATAGCTTGTCTCACAATGCGAAATTTACTTCATGTGAGGCACCTTCCAAATGATTCAAAAAAAAAATAAAAATAAATAAATAAAAAAATATATATATACTAGTTGAAGAGCCCGTGTACACGGGCCACAGTGCCAGCTGGTCACGGGACAGTCATGCACTGTAGAGACTGCTTATGCCCCGCCCTGTATCAGCCATGTCACGGGCAGTCTCTACTGCACATGACTGCAGCATGCGCAGTAGTCTCTACTGTGCATAACTGCGTTGTTACAAACTATTTAGCAAATTATTATATAGGATACATTTCAATATATCACTAGAAAGTTACCTACAGGAATCCTACATAAACAGATGGATAGCAAAAATGAACACGTGTTTGGCCACCAGGTTTAAGAAAGGCCCAAGCCCCTAGCACTCAAAGGGTTAAAAGTGGACCTTAACTTGTGGGATTTTATATTGATCTACAATTCTTTACTTTTATTGAGTTGGAGACCTCTCTGTCATTAAACTGATTAAAAAGCCCCTTACAGCAGTGCTAGATTGTGTCTACCCCTGATATAGTTTAATCCGTATGTACTAAGGTTCATGTCAAGGAGCTTTCATCCTTGGGCTCGCCAGCAATTGGGCCTATACTTCCCATCATACCCCGCTAGTCGTTAGCTAGTTGGGGATGATGGAAACCATGGCTGGATTTACATCCCAGGTGCCCCTAGGCAGGTCACTCTAGGCACCCTTAGCTCCATGCATGACCACACCCCTGTTCCTCAGGTGGTAACCCCCGAGACCCATCCACTATTTCCTGACATAGAAAAAACCCTTGGCCTATAACAATCAAAGTCAAAAAAGGCTTTAACACCTTGGCTTCTAGAGAGAACTCCAAAGCATTGTGAAGCAATGCACTGGAGACCTGTCTAGCATCGAAGGGTTAAATAATAGTTTGAAAAGGAGCATAAAACTGGCACAGGGATATTGAGATTGCACTGAACACAGCCACAATTCAGAATGTGGGTGTTACCAGCACAGCTCAGACACCCCTCAAAATCTGGAGTTCTTGGCAGTTGCTTACTCCACCTATTGGGAAATCTGACCTTGATGGGTGATGTGAGCTTCAAAATCTAAAAAGCCCAAGGCTGACTACCTCTGATTAAGCTTCTAGTATATATGGTCTATTCCTAATTCAGGATTAGTCAGCCTTGGGCTTTCGAGATATTGGAGCCTAGCATTTGGCTAGTTGGAGATGGTGGAGCCCCAGCAGCAGAAGACCCTAAGGCTGATTAATCCCTGACTTAAGATAGGGCATATGTACACTGTAATTGCCAAAATGACCACTTTTATGGCAAAACAGCTGTACCACAAGGATTACGTGTGAGTTCTCATTACTATAAATGTTTTTCAACCCCAGAAGTATTTGCGAGGTGTACAGTTCAATGCTTTGCATTGTTGATCTCCTTCATTTAAGGGGGTTACAAGTAACATTTACAGTAATTCATTTTCTTAGTTCATTATTGTGAAGTTTAGGTCAAGTTCCCTTTGCACATGGAACATGGTATATTAATGTTATGTAAATCTGTTCATTTGTTTATTTGACAAAATGTTGTCATATTTGAATTTTGGGATATCTTATAAAATATTATTTCTCATTCAAGACCCTTTGTAGACTACCCCTTCCCACATTTCCACTCTGATCTCCCGCTACACCCCATCCTACTACTTATGATTAGTCAACAACATTCTTCTCTCAGATCCTTTTGTGTCTACAGCACTCTGTCATATCAAACCTTTTTCTCTCATTCCTCATTATGTGTGGAATGCTCTACTTTCCAGCATGCTCCACTGCACTTCTATTTCAGTCTTCAAGTCTTGCCTAATATTACAACTCCTCAATAAGGCTTCAACAAGCTAGAAGACAATGACTTTCTACATCTAAATCACTTATAATATAATTACTTTATTTATGTGTCCTCTATCCCAACCAGAACTCTTTATTCTACACTTAAACCTTAAGTACGCTGTATGTCTCCCTTTACCACTTTAGATTGTAAGTTTTTGAGCAGGGACCCCACTTTCAGTATTTCACTTTGCAAAGCACTTGTGTATAATTGTGACGCTGTATAAATAAATATATTAATTTGTCAGTTATTTATTTTTACACTGAAACTGGCTAAATGGTAGTTGTAAATGGAAAATTCTCCAGTACAGTTAAAGTGGAGAGTGGAGTACCTCAGGGTTCAGTATTAGGTCTGCTGCTTTTTAACATGTTTATAAATGACCTGGAAATAGATATAGAAAGCAAAATATCAATATTTGCAGATGATACTAAATTATGAAAGGTCATTAATTCAGAACAGGATATTTTCTCTCTACAGAGGGACTTCCATACAATGTCAGATTGGGCAAACATGTGGAATATGAAGTTTAATGTGGGGAAGTGTAAAGTCATGCATTTGGTAGGAAACAATCCCAAGGCTACTTATAAACTTAATGGAATCATTTTAGGGGACTCATTGCTAGAGAAAGACCTGGGTATCCTTGTCAACTACAAACTTGGAAACAGTGACCAGTGTCAAAGGCAGTAGCAAAGGCAAACAAATTCCTGTCTTGCATAAAAAGAGGTATCTGTCACACCGTTTGCCCGCTTCTCTCTCCCTCTCTCCTTCTTTCTCTGCTGTTCGATGTGGCCCTGCGCTTCCGGGTTTGCCATGTCACGTGATGGTGATGTCATTCGTCGGTGCCCATATCCAGGCACGCTCCCAGATGCTCGGTGCACTGACACAGTGTTCCTTTGTCATCTGGGTACCTGTTTCTGAGCGTTCTCAGTCCAGTTTTGGTGCCTCTCTTCGTCTCCTAGTTCTCTGGAGCTCTCCTGTGTATCTGTCTCCTGGCTCGTTTGACCCTGCTTGCAGTCTTCTGATTGCGAATCTGACTCCTGACTTGTTTGACCCTGCTTGCTGTTTTTCACATAGACTACTCCACGCTGATCCCTGTCTTGTCTGACCCTGCTTACAGTAGTCCGGTGGGAGATCTTTAGACCCTCCATCCATACAGGTCTGTACCTATTACTTTGGGGTGTCTCTTGTATTTATGTTTCTGGGGAGTTATTGCTACGTAGTAGCCCATGCACTCCATCCACGATCCCTAGCCAGCGCTCCCTAGCCTGCGCTCCCCCCTGCAGGAGAGATTGTACTGTGTACGGTGGGATCATCCTGGTCAGGGTCCCGGCTCAACCGGGATCGGACATCTGGCTTAGCGGCCAGCACCTATATATGGCCCTCGCCGCAGCAAGGTCTCGCAGTAGACAGTCACCGCGCTACTAGCACCGATCCCCAGCGTCGCACCCTAGCACTCCCTCTCTTGCAGGTCCATACCTGCTTCGTAGGACTGGTGACAGTATTGAAGCAAGAGTGGATAACATTATTTTGCCATTACTCAAATCATTGGTAAGACCTCACCTTGAGTATGCAGTGCAATTTTGGGCACCGGTTCTGAAAAAGGATATACTAGAACTAGAGAGGGTACAGCAGAGAGCAACAAAATTAATTAAGGGAGTGGAGGACTTGACATACGAGGAACGACTAGAAAAACATACTTTACTCTAGAGAAAAGACGACTAAGAGGAGACCTTATCACATTGTACAAGTATATGAAAGGTCAATACAAGGATCTCTGCAGTGAGCTTTTTATTCCAAGGCCTGATCAGGTGACAAGGGGACACCCCTTGAGATTAGAGGAAAGGAGGTTTAAACTTCAGCAGAGGAAGGGTTTTTTTTACGGTAAGGTCTGTTAAATTGTGGAATTCATTGCCCAGGGAGGTGGTTATGGCAGATACAATGGATACATTTAAGAGAAGATTAGATACATTTATTTTAAAAGGGAACATACAGAGTTATACTGTTTATCAGTAGGCTGATCAGGAAGGTCTGATAAAGGCTAATTTAATTGGTAGCAGGAAAGCTATAACATTCTCAGTTACTGGGGTATGAGGCAAAGGTTGAACTTGATGGACGTGTGTCTTTTTTCAACCTTATTTACTATGCTGCTATGTTACTATGTATTAATCCACAGTTTTTGATAGCCATTATGAGGTATGTAGGTACAAGGTAGCTATTGCCGTGCACATTTTTCCTGTAACTGGTTGTAACTATGTCCTCATTATTATAGCACAGATTCACATCAAGATATTCAATTGTGTTTTTCTATCATTATTGCTAACAAAACTTAATAAAATATCCAATGAGCTATTTCATATGATTATAAGATAATTTATTTATCTTTTGTAGTAGATTGTACTGTTTTAATAAGGATTGTTATTATAAAAGTATTTTACCTATTGTCAATTCATGTATAGAGATTAGCACCTGAGAATGCAAATGTAGATTTCATCCCTATTCCAGATTTCTGTACATTAATCTTACCTTTAAGCATAAAAATAGTTATGGTACATAATTTGATGCACTGAATTAAAATTTTAATTTTGAGGTAATGTTTTGTTTATGCTGAGTCTTCAGCGTGGCCTGCATCTTTTTTTGATGTGGTATTCTGCTGTAGAGACTCTCAAGTCCCAAAATCATATGTAGCCTATAAAAAATGTTTCCCCATTTAAAATCTTGCATCTGTTGTAGTGTATATGAGGGCTGTGAATTAACAAATGGCGGTCAACATCCATCTATGAATTCTGACAAATGGCTAGTGAGAGAATTAATACCTGAAATAATAGGTCATCTGGGAGATCGGTAATGGATTTATGAAATTTGGGCATATGGTAGATATAGTTTTATTTTCTGATGAGGGCAAGAGGAGCAGCCTAAATAGTTTTATCTTTTAATGAGGGCAAGAGTCCTTTGTGGGGTCTTTAGGGAGTTTGTGATAGGTGACAGAATAATTTAGAAGCCTGTGTGCTTCATTTAAATAGCCTTTTGAATCCTGAAAGTAAATGCTGCCTCTCTTTTTCACATTCCTAATAATATAACTGTGATTATACTGTAATGAGGTAAGGGTTTGATGTTATTGTGTTATAAGAATGTGCATATGATGTGAAATGTATTTTCATAGTTTGTCTATGTTTCTATTAACTAGTTGATTTAACGTTTTAAAATTTTCATTTTGAAAATAAACAGGGTAAAAGGAACATTCAGGTTTCTTTCTATTGTGTATGGCGTGTCCATTTTGTCTCTCTAACATTTCAAGGCTAGCAACTCTTATTGCATATTTATTTGGCATGGAATAATTATGGGTGGTTGCCGAAAGACACATTTTTAATAAAAAAGAAAAAAAAAATTGGTCGTAGTTGATTTGAAATATTTGTGGACATCAATATGAATATCAAACCTATTGGGGCCTTTATTTCTAACAAATAATAAGTTAAGTTCTACTTTCAGCTTGAGAAAGTTGAGCTAAGATTAAAAATACCATGAGAAATGTTTTCAAATCTGTTTCTGATATTTATGTTATTCCCTCCTACACAGCCCATTCTTATGATAAAAGGCTGTTTTTGTCCCTTGATTACCTTTCTGATTGCACCAGTGGCTGAATATATCCCATGCATATAGTTTATGGTCTGCTGTGTCTTAAATTTGTGAAAGATTGATAGTTAAGTCTGGCTATCACAGTAGTATTTTTAGTATTGTGTATAGTCGATAGTGATGGGTCCTGTTTTTTTCTGTACATAACACCCAAGTTACTACTTTTAAGCAAATTGCTGTGCATTGAAAATTCATAAACTTTCCTTCTTTTTGCTACCTCTAATGAATTTCCCACAATAACTTTCCCATTTCCCACCTTTACTTTCTACATCTATGATAATTGCCCCACTACTATAAAAATCCATTACGTCCCACAGTGGTGTGACGTGTAGTTGAGACACAGAGGTGTGATAGAGCTAAAGGGTGAAAAAAATAGTTTGGAGTAGTTGTATAGCCAAAGAGAGTTATCACCAGTAAACCTGTTGCTGCTGTTGCCTTCTGCATTGCATTGCCAATGTGTGTGTGTGTGTTTGAGAAAAAAAAAAGTAAGAGGAGTTGGCGGATGGCCACAGATGTGGAAGAATCCAATACCAACAGCAGTAGTTCTAATAGTAACAAACACACAACAAGAGGAGAGCAGCTTGGTGACACCACAACATAAGTGGAAAAGTGTAAACTAACCGGGTAATATGGATCACTCTGTATGATTGGGCAGATAGTGGTGCCACCACTCCCACCATATCCTCTGTAACTTAGAGACACCAGTGCCCAACAGCAGATAGTGAGGCCGCCACCACCTCACTATATTCCCTGCTGTGGCTGAGAGATGCCAGAGCCCAGCAGCAGATAGTGCTACCACCAACCCATCACATCCTCTGGAACTCGGAGAGTGGACACCTCCAGTGCCAGATATTTTTGTACTTGTCTCCACCCTCATTTCAATCCCTGTGACTCAGTGCCCACCAGTAGAAAGTGTTGCTACCTCCCCGACCACAATCCCTTTGTCTCAGAAACAATAGGTCCCACTAGCAGATAATGCTGCCACCACCACTTCACCACATCCCCTTCTGTGACTGAGATGCCAGAGCTCAACAGCAGATAGTGCTGCCACCAACATCACCATATCACCAGGGCCCTGCGTTGGACTTCAGAAAAGGGCACCCCAGGTGGCTGTGTACAACTGTCCAGCTCAGAGCCTGTTGTTCTTGCATCTGTGAATGTGACACCTGGTGCACCCCCTACATTTTTTGTCACATTCACAGTCACAGCCACTACCATCACCACCACAAACAACATAAGCAAGAGAGGAGGAAGAATATGGTGTTTGTGCTGCTGGTGATGATTCAGAGATATTTCCTACCTCAGACAAACTAGGAGTGGGGAGAGATATGGTGGGAATGGGTATTACCAGTAATGACACAATGTTGTTTTCTGATAGTTTTGGAACTTCCGAATGCAGAATTGTTGTACTCCCAATCCCACGAGCATCATCAAATGTCACAGCAGTATTAGTCTGGTGTTTCCACTATGCTGGTGTTACGGTTCAGTACACTCAGACACGTTAGGTTTAGGTAAAAACACAGTTTTATTGAAGCACACAAGAAATAATGTAACCCTCACAGGTCCAGTAAATAGCATCAACTGACACAAGACAGGTTACAAGTGGTTACCCACGCGGGTCCAGTAAGGTGCACAACACAATACTGACACAGGTCAGGTATATTGTGATACAGTGTATGAGTCCGTTATACAGTGGAGCCACTGGCAGAGTGGCTAGCAGTAACTGCGGTACAATGTCGCCTAAGCCACAGGAGGTGACAATGGCCTAAGAGTAACGGAGGCAAAGGTGACTAACACGGTTCCACTACGGTGGACGCCCACCGTGGACTACAAAGGCTGGTCAGAGCTCAAGTGAAACGGAGGCCCAACGGAGAGGTCAAAACCAATGCTTTGCTATGCCCCAAAGGGTTAATATGCTTCTCATAAAATGGATGGCAACCGGAAGCGCCCAACTGACCTACAGAAACGGTACGCCCAGGGTATTGGAAGAAACCACACAGGTATAGCAAGTGGATACGAGGCAACTCCCCTGAAGGAGTTAGTAATCTCAATGGTCTGGATAACAGCAACCACGGGAAGCGCCCAACTGAACCCAAATGCAAGGAAGCAATACAGCACGGTGTGAAAGGATACTGGCACACTGAGACTCTGAGCCAACTGGTAGGATCGGACAAGATACCGGAGTACCGGAGAAGTAAGGCACACTCTGAGGGAACTGTGCAACAGTAAGCAGCCGGAACTGCCGGAGATAGTCCAGTAAGCAAGCTGAGAGCAGGAACCACCGCCAAACCGGTTCGGTAACCAGCACAGGAACGTAGCCAAGCTGAGTCAGAGCAGGAAGCAGGAACGTCAATCTCGCTGGGTCGGTACACAGAACAGGAACGTCGATCTCGAGGGGTCGGTACACGGAGCAGGAACATCAGCCAGGCCGGGTCAGAACAGGAAGCAGGAAAGTCAGCCAATCCGAATCGGTACACAGAATCAGAAGCAAAGACTAATGGTGTGGTCAGGCAGTCTGGGGTCATACACTGGTATCAGAATCACAGAACTAGCGCTAGGCATCAGGTACACCACGAAAGGGCATTAGCCAAGTGACAGCCCAGGGCATAAAAAGGCTGTCACTAGGAGGAGCAATCAAGTGCAGCCAATAGGAGACCAGCAATATAGAGATGGACAGAATGTTGCTCAGATCACAGGCACCGTGATAGCTGGGTATTGGTGAGTGGAGTCAGCATCTCTACCACAAACTGTAGTGGTGGTAGTAGAAGTACTGATATGGGCAGTTAGACATTCCATTTCCTACTGGTAGTGCTTATGATGGGGCAACAGCAGCACCACCACAAGCCACTTCAGTTGCATCAGGGCAAAGGTAAGTAGTGAAGAATATCCTTCTCTCTCTTTAAATCATCGGTGTGGGAATATTTTTAATTGGGGGGCAGAGAGCGTGTAGTCATTCCCAATTGCAATATGCAATTTATGACACGGTTATGAAGAGGGGGAAGGATGGGTCATACCTTGGCACAGCCACCCTAATAACACACATGCAGCATAACCACCCTAATGTGCATGTGAAAGATATGTAACCTTCCTCCAAGACATAGAACCATAGAATTTGACCCATTCGGCTCATCTAGTCTGCCCATTTTCCTACAGTAAAAACCTCAAACCTTTTTTGGTCCTTGGTCTTTCCTTACGTTAAGGATAGCCTTATGTCTATCCCATGCATGCTTAAATTCTGTCACTGTATTAACTTCTGCCACTTCTGCTGATAGGCTATTCCACTTATCTACTACGCTCTCAGTGAAGACAAAATCAGGTATTTCTTCCACTGTGCCCCCTGTCTTTCCCCAATAATAAGAACAATATGGGAACACCCCTCCACCAGCTCAAAATGTGGAAACATCACCTGTGTCCTCTTCAACTAGTGCTAGGGTCCAAGGCTGGGCTACTACAAATATTCCAATTGTCCTCCTGGATCACTCAGGATCCTCCTCTCAGTACCACCACATCTGGTGATATGTATCCATGCATTGCACACTGTGTGCTGCACTGATAACACATGCCAGCTGGGCAAAAGTGTCTGCAATCAGTACACACACTGGTTCACCATCGGTTTTCAAATGCTCTACCAGCTGTAACCACAGTGAACATTGGGCCAAAGACCCTCACTTGTGGCCAAACAGTCACCTTCCCAAACACTAACCCTACACTACTCCTAACAGTGAAGTGGAACAATATTAGCCCTAACACCATCTTAACACCCTGTATAAAGCCTGTCATCCACTGTCAGTCCTTCTGTCATCTTCTATCTTCTGTCTTCTTTCTATTCGTCTTCTTATCTTCTCTCTTATCTTCTTCTTCTTCTTCTTTGTTACAAATATATCCCTGCAAAGACGATTAAAATTCTAAATGCTCCCAAATGTATGAATGAAATATCTGCAGTCATTAATCCTTTGCTTGCTGGAGGGGTACGCAGTGCATTGCAGAGAAATGCATTGTGTACCTCTCTGGCTCTCAAAGGGTTACATTTTTGCAATTCGAAAAAAAAAAAAAAATTTTTATCCAATTCGCTAATCTATTTTTTATATAATGTATTGAGGCAGTGAAGGGGTTAATATATTCAGCTCCACCCATCTGGGAAACCATGATGTTAAGACCTAATTTAAGTGATCATACACCATGTCCAAAATATGTTAATGGGAAATGTACCAATACAGACCCTTACAGTATCTCCCCCCAGGAGATAAAAAAAGTGTATAATCTAACAAATCCCCAAAGCATAAATCAACTGATCTATAAAGAATATAAATAAAATCTAATACCACATAAGGTGTGTGACCCACAGTCACCTGGAAGCATGGCCAGATCTCTGTGCGCCACAGACCAATCAAGGAGATCAATTGGGAGCAAATACTGGAAAAGTTCTCCAGTTTGACTTCCAATTCAGGCCAATATACTTTATGACTAGTGTTGAGCGAGCACCCCGATGCTCGGGTGCTCGGGTGCTCTGACCGAGCACCGCCGGAGGCTCGAGTGCTCGGCCGAGCACCCGAGCCCCATTGACTTCAATGGGGCGACACGAGCATTACACCAGGCACCCCCTGCTCTGATGAGGGGAGGGTGCCTGGTCAATGCCCCCTTCATCTCCACAATGTCCCCCTTCATCTCCGCAATGTCCCCCTTCATCTCCGCAATGCCCCCTTCATCTCCGCAATGTCCCCCTTCCACAATGTCCCCCTTCATCTCCACACTGTCCCCCTTCATCTCCGCAATGCCCCCTTCATCTCCGCAATGTCCCCCTTCCACAATGTCCCCCTTCATCTCCACACTGTCCCCCTTCATCTCCGCAATGCCCCCTTCATCTCCGCAATGCCCCCTTCATCTCCGCAATGCCCCCTTCATCTCCGCAATGTCCCCCTTCCACAATGTCCCCCTTCATCTCCACACTGTCCCCCTTCATCTCCGCAATGCCCCCTTCATCTCCGCAATGTCCCCCTTCCACAATGTCCCCCTTCATCTCCACACTGTCCCCCTTCATCTCCGCAATGCCCCCTTCATCTCCGCAATGCCCCCGTACCTCCAGTCCCTGGTGGTCCAGCGGAGCGTCTTCAGATCTGTGCCTCCTTCGGCACAGATCCCCGCCACCCGAACATGGCGGGTGAGCACATGGCGGTACTCGTCGAGTACCGCCATGTGCCAAGCAGAGCGATGCTCGAGCCGATCCGAGCATCGGCCGAGCATGCTCGCTCAACACTATTTATGACCAAAATCCCATATAGATACTCAAACTCAATCACAAACTAAAAGGAAAACAACATATAAAACATATACTAAAAGGAGGATAAAAAGAACTTCCAAAACCAAGTGTACACTTGAAAAATATTTGTAACCACTAAATCCCGGAACCTGGGAATATCAGTGGAAATTTTATTATACAGTCATGGTATGTAAACGTCAAACAATAGTCAGTAAGAGGTTAAAAATCGTAATTTTGAGTATAAATATAAATAACCACTAAATCCTGGTACCTGGGAATATCAGTGGAAATTTTGTTATACAGTCATGGTATGTAAACCTCAAACAACAGTCAGTAAGAGTTTAAAAATCCTAATTTTGGGTATAAATGAAGATGTATGAACATTGAAACAGCAACCATGTAATCATGAGACCTCTATTGTTTTATATGTCACTGTTAGAAGTCCATCCTTCTCTCATAGAAACAAAATTCAAAATAGAGAATTAAGAGCACTGTAACGGGAACCCAAGATGCTGGGGAGTCCTGGGCCGTCGTTCTGGATTTCTTCTCTTGCAGGTCGGCTAGTAATGTTGAATCTTGCTGCCGGTTGCAGAAGGGAGTGAGTCGAGGGCGCAGGTCAAGCGGTCGACCTCCTGAGCTCCGACTACAGGTCGAACGAAGAGTGTTGGCCGGTAGTCGACAATCTACTGGATCGGATGGTCGCAGGTGAGCGGTGCTGGAAGCAGAAGGTGAATAGCTCTAGATGCGCATGATGGATAGGAGTCATAGCGGTCTCTTTAGACCATCCAAGTAAGAAGTAGACGCAGAGACTGCTTACTCCAAACTGACACACTTTATTGACCAAACTCTTCGATATTTATACACTGCAAATCCCATTAAATGTATTGAAAAACAAAAAGGGAACAAAGGTCAAATACATATGGGTAATCAGTAGACAAAGGGCCCGCCATGATGAAATTAAATCACAATGGGTTGGGACATGACATGCAATGGGTCAGGACTTGTAATACACATCTCATGGAACAATGAGGGGTTGGAACTCGCTTGAATATTCATATTCAACTCCTGCCCAATCGGCGACGGCTGGGTCAACTGTTCGACCAATCACCAGTTTGTCGACTTCTCCTGCTACGCCTATGTGCTCCTTCGATGGATTGGTTGCCAACAGCTGACCAATCGGAGCTGCCCCTGAGGATCGTATGAGACGGTCTCGAGCATTCCATCCGCCTGGGTCTCGACCTCGATAGTCGACGGGGTTTCGTAGATGGAAAATCCTCGTACAATTAGTCCATAATAATGTACCGTCTCTACTTGACCCAGTTGTGTTGACAAGCTACACATGAAAGTTCCAACATATCCTAGAGTCCATAGTCGCCCCTGTATCAGACAACAACAACCTATTGTGTAGTCCTCGTATAATGCACAAGGTCGATAGTCCTGCTCTGAACTTTCTAATAACGGCCTAGGGCACTTTACAAGCACTAACAGATAAATAATCACTCAGTGGATTAAAGACAACTAGAACAAAAAAGTAGCAGCAGATAAAAATAGAACATTACCCTATTCAAAAACACAAAGTATAAAGCAATCTGCACTTATTTCTTGTTCCTGTTGTCTATCTTACCATGTACAAAATGCTCTTAATGATATATGTGGGTGTGTGGTATTAACACCCTCTATCTCACACAAAGGTATAAAGACACACAACTTATAGAAACCAGATAGAGATTGAAGCAGCAACAATATAGCAATATCAGAGAAAATAACCCAGCATGCACAGTGATCAATGACTCAACAATTATGCATTAAAACCTTCATGCATTGTGTGTAGTTGGTGAAACCAAATCGTTAAAGTCCTCCAAAAAGTCCAAATCGTTAAAGTCCTCTTCTATATAAATTAGATCATGCATATACGTAAGTTTTTTTGATCCTAAAATGTTTTCTTCTGAAGAGAATGGATAGTCTTCAAACAGTCAGATTAACTCGTAATACATGTGAAAGCAGAAAGGGAGAGAACCAATCATGGGATAGTATCTTTTCAGTCCACACCTGAGTAAGGCAGCTCAGCCAGTCTTGCAGTCCATACGTTGTCCTGTGGCAGGCCGGGCAGCATCTCCTGGACCACATGTAGACTGTGTATAATTTCTCAGTTCAGAAGTTTAGTAATCCCCATATCTCTGCATGTATGCCAAGTTTCCGAGCAACATCAACATATACTTCCAATTGTTTCATGGTCTGGTGACAAAATAAATTATTTTTTCTGGATTTCGGAGGTGTGGAAGTTGATATATATATATATATATATATATATATATATATATATATATATATGGATGAGATTGTCACGGTTACCCAGAGAAGTTCAGGAGTCAGTACGGTTTAGTTAATGCAGTTTATTAACAAATGACATACAGCGGATATATACAATATATACAATAAGAATAAGCACAGGGTAATAGCCAGCAAGCCTGCTATCAGAAATAATAGGTTGCAAAGCTAAACGACTGTGCCGGAGACTAGGCCTTAGCCACTGGAAGTCTCGGCTGGAACCAGGAACAGGAACTGGAACAGGAACCCAGGATCTTGATCCGAAGAGGAATAGGGTCTGACTCAGCCTGCAGTCAGATATGCGAGTCTACCAGAGCCCCAGACACGCACTATTTTGGGTGTCTGATCACCAAGGGAAAAGACGTAAGAATAGTCAGACAGAGCCACTAGTCAGCACCAGAGGGGGTAGTCAGACAAGCCGGGTCATACACAGATCAGGTAGTCATCCAGAGCCACAAGTCTGCACTAGATTGGATGTCCACTATTAGGGGTTAGGAAAAAGAATAGTAAGACAAGCCACAGGTCAGCACCAGAATGGATGGAAGACTAGCCAGGTCATACACAGAGCCCAATGCAACAGATCTGCTTAGAACAACAACGCAAGGGCATCTGAGTCAGGCCTCAGTCTGCCCTTTAAACCCCTCCACAGGAAGTAGCAGGAGCAGCTCAGAGGGAGGAAGTAGGAAGATGGTAGACGGAGACTACAGTAAGCAAACAGATAAAACAGAGGCCTGCAGCATGCTAGAAGCCTCGCTCCTGAAAGTGATGCTGAAGTCAAGGTAAGCTGTAACAGTGATACACTGTGATAGTGGGGCGGGATAATACTTTGCCCTGTGTTAACATATTACACTACTGTGTGGACAAATTTATCTGTGTTATCAAGCGGAGGAGTTGTGAAAGTGCAATCTTATAAGCCTATTTCTTATAGGGAATCTGTAAGTAGGATTCACTGTGGGAGTTTGGTGAAAGAAGAGACTATCATTTATCATTCAATTACAATGGAACTACAAATCTGACAGTATTGAAATAACACTCTCTATGGCTCAAATACTATGAAGATTAATTGGAGCTGCTGTTTTTGTGAAACATCACTATCCCTTTAATATTAAAGCAAGCTATTTTAAGCATTACTGTCATTTTAACAACATTGCCATGCTCTATATTTTATATGGTACTCTGAGGTCCAAGCCATCTACTCTTTCCTATCTCCATTGTAAATCTAGTGGATATTCAGAGTTCATTTTGTAAATTCTTCTTTTTACATTTCAGCACTGGAAAATTTTACAGATCAAGATAACCCAGTTCTCCTTTTAACATAGTACTTATCTATAATCTGCTTTAATGAGCACCAATTGAAATAATTTCTGCTAATTCATTGCCAGTTTCACTAGCAAGGGAAAAATATGTCATAGCTGTCAGTGATGTTGAATGATGTTTTCATCCCAATTGAAATAGGTGCTCTTTATAAAATAGCTGCACATGCATTAGGCACAGAATGAACATCTAATTCTGGACAGGAAGGGGTTTCTTCTGAGTGAGTGGTGTGCAGATGATTAGAACCATATGTTCCCTCTTGTGGAATAAAAAATCTTCCTCTACCAGATGAGTTATCAAAGCAGTGAAGCAAACCTCTTATCCGGTCATAATAAGTCGATATTCACAGTGACATTCTCTGTCATTGTACTCTTGACACATTGGAATTTCTTGATATTCTATTGTGTGCTGTTGTTCTAATGAAGAATGGATAACATGTGGTTCTCTAGTTGTTGGTGGCCTGCAGTTCCCACTATTCATTGCTCTACAGCTTAGGATGATGGGGGTTGAAATCCAACACCAAATGGAGAGTCAGACATTGTCCACCCTGACCTCTGCCTTATGTAGTGACTGAAATAAAAAAACTAAAAAAACAAAAAAAAAAGTAAGCCTATTTCATTTAAAACAAGCGTTGTAATGCTTTGCCTGCTGACTAACCATTTGAGTGTCATAGGGGTACGTAATGTATTGTCGATCCCTCAGAACTCAAAAGATTAAAACAAGGTTACTCTCACTGCTGGGAAGTTTCATTCAAAGGTTAAACAACAACAATAGGTGGACAGACATGCAACAAAATTGATAAAGAGATTTGAAGATTTTAGTTGTAAAGATAGGCTAGACTAAATGATTTTGTTTACATTAGAGAAAGTACAGCTAAGGGATGATATGATTATCCTTTTCAGATATATTCAAAGCCAATCAAATAATTATCTAGCTAACTATGTACTCAATGGGCTGATGATACTCATGCGTTAAAGGGATAGTAATGTTTCATAATAAAAGCAGCTCTAATTAATCATCATAGTATTTGGACTTTGAGAGTGTTATTTCAATTCTATCAGAGTTGTAGTACAAGAGTAATTCAATGACAAAGTATCCCCCTCCCACCCCTTTTACTGATGTAACACTGGTCAGCCAGATCAGAAGGGAGGTGCCCAGGTAGATTGCAGAGAGGGACAATCTTCAATTAAGATAAGGGAAAAACCTGAAAAACTTGTCAAGGGGGCAGGGTTTTCATTGTTCTCATAGGAAGAAGATTGTCCCCTGATGTTATCTGTCTGGTCTAGGGACTGCATTCCACATCTGAGAAGAGATGGCTTACACTAAGTAAAAGGGGCGGGAGGGGAAACTTTGCTTGTGAATATCTCTCAAACCATAAAGGTTTGAGAGATAAGACTTATATCGTTCTTCATGTTTTTTTTCATGCCTACAAAATAAAATAAAGATAAAATTAAGTATTACTATCCCTTTAAGAGCAAAGGAAAAGCATTTTCAACTAAAACAAAGGCAGGGTTTACTTTACAGTAAGGGCTGTAAGGTTGTACGATTATTTGGCTTCAGAAGTTGTGTTTACAGATATTGTTTAGACGTTTGGATATTATTGGATACCTTTCTAGCTCATAACTATTTTGAGAATAATGATAGTTGTTTTAAGGGCAGAATGTTGAACCAAGGAAATATCTGACTGCTTTTTGGAGCCAGGAAAGGCTTTTTTTATACTCCTGGGGTTTAATTGGATATGGTTTCAATGTACATTTTTTTTTGTTTTCCTGTGGATCAACAAGGATGATGTTGATGATGAAACTTGCTGGATGCAAGTCTTTGTTACTATATTACCACTTAGACTTACCCTTTTTTTTTTTTTTTTTTTTTTCAAAATTACTATATTTTTTCATACAGAGCATTTACTGTTCATTTAGTCCTTTGAGTGGCAGAGGAGGGGCCAAAGCATTGTGCAGACCACACTAATCAATACATTCTCCCACACACATAGCAAACCATATTATCTTGTAACAGTAAACATCTTGATTCTAATCAACATTAAAACATTTATGATCTCAGTATTTTAAATGCAGCATGTAAATCTATTATATTTCACACACAACTTTATTGTATCAAACAAACAATGTGCACAATATATGTACATTCACTTTAGGTAGCTTGTTGCTAGAGAAAAACCTGGGTATCTTTGTAAACTACAAACTTGGAAACAGTGACCAGTGTCAAACAGCAGTAGTAAAAGCAAACAAAATCCTGTCTTGCATAAAAAGGGGTATTAAAGCAAGAGTGGATAACATTATTTTGCCATTGTACAAATCATTGGTAAGACCTCAACTCCAATATGCAATACAGTTTTGGGCACCAGTTCTGAAGCATATTTTAAAACTGCAGAGGGTACAGCGAAGAGCAACAAAATTAATTAAGGGAACGGAGGACTTGATATATGAGGAACAACTAACTTGGATTATTTACTCTGGAGAAAAAATGAATATATGAGAGGTCAATACAAGGATCTCTGTGGTGAGCTATTAATTCCAAGGTCTGATCAGATGACCAGGGGACACCCCTTGAGATTAGAGGAAAGGAGGCTTAGACTTCAGCAGAGCAAGGGTTTTTTTTACAGTAAGGTCTGTTAAATTGTGGAATTCCTTGCCCAAGGAGGTGGTTATGGCAGATACAATGGACACATTTAAGATAAGATTAGCTACATTTCTTGCAAAAGGTAACACACAGGATTATACTGAATATTAGTAGGCAAATCAGGAAGGTCTGATAATTGACTAACTTATTTGGTAGCAGGATAGCTATACAATTCTCATGTCACTAGGGTATAAGGCAAAGGTTGAACCTGATGGACGTGTGTCTTTATTCAACCTAATTTACTATGTTACTTCAAACATTATTTACAATATTATATAGTTTAGTATCATTACTGCCAGTAAACACAGCACAGTAGTTGAGGAGACTGAAAAAGGCATGAGTCCATCAAGCCCAGCCCATGTCAAATCACCCCTACTGACCCAGAGAAAGGAAAAAAAACAAAAAAAACAAAAAAAAAAACCTCCATTGAAGCAATTTCCGATTAACCCTTAAGCGTGTAAAAAAAGTCCTTCCTGACTCCAAATGGCAGTTAGATATTTCCCTGATATAAACATTAAAGTATAAAATTATTATTCAAAGTATACAAATATCGTAAAAGCGCAAAGCTGAACAGAAACCCAAGAAAGAATAAAAAGTACGTGTGGTGTATTTATTAATAAAATGACATTACAAGAAACCACGATCATTGCACTCACATGTTGCCCATCTTGAGCTTTATGCAAATAAGAGGTCCCTTCCTCTTGTAGCCAATGGTATGTGTCCCTGAAAACCCTTCTTTGCGGGGTCAGAGGATGTTGTTCTGCAATGTCCGCGATGTTGGTCTTTATGAAACTGTTCCTGAAATTGCATGGAGTTGGTGAAATGGTGATACAGTAAAGAAGTGCTGTGAAGGATGCCTTGGTCCATTTGAAGGATTCATACAAAGAAAAAGCAGTCAACTGCTATTAAGTTCCATGTGTAGAAGCACTGGGAGAAGCTCACTCTCTGTAGGTCAACGCTGTATATAGCTGGGAATTTATTATTAACCACACACTTTTATAATTATTTTCATTTCTCCAAATCCAGTAAAACACAATTCTTACACAAATTACTGTAGGTATATCACATCACCAAACTATGTTATAGATTTTGGAATGTTTTATTAAGCTTTAAATAACATTTATACCCTTCTAAATAGCTTTCTTGAAGCATGAAGGACATTGTAGTGCTGCTTGTCAGAAAACTTTTCCCCAAAGCAGGTCTAAAGAGAGAAACTGCTCAAGTGGTATATTTTACCAGGGAATCACAAAGCCGGAGAGACTGACCTAGAAAGGACATTTTGGTGGGAACAGATTGTTGGCTGTAAGGGAAAGGGACACCCTTAAAGGCATAGTAATACTTCGTTTTAACTTTATTTTATTTTGTAGGCATTAAAAAACATGAAGAATGATATAAGTCTTATCTCTCAAACCTTTATGGTTTATGAGATAGTCACAAGCAAAGTTTCCCCCTCCAGCCCCTTTTACCTAGTGTAAGCCATCTCTTCTCAGATGTGGAATGCAGTCCATAGACTGGACAGATAACAGAAGGGGACACTCTTATTCCTATGAAAACAATGAAATCCCTGCCCCCCTTGACAAGCTTTTCAGGTTTTTCCCTTATCTTAATTGAAGATTGTCCCTCTCTGCAGTCTACCTGGGCACCTCCCTTCTGCCCTGGCTGAGAAGTGTTACATCAGTAAAAGGGGCGGGAGGGGGAAACTTTGCTTGTGAATATCTCTTAAACCATAAAGGTTTGAGACATAAGACTTATATCATTCTTCATGTTTTTTTAATGCCTACAAAATAAAATAAAGTTAAAACGAAGTATTACTATCCCTTTAAGCCCAAGATGGGCCACATTTGAGTACTTTACCATAGGAAGGGGTATTTTATCAAAATGTCTTTTGTTTAATAAGTATACTACACTTATATTTTTTGTCCTGCTTTCCTTTTGCTCTTTATATCTTTCCTGTATATTACATCTAGTGGACAAGTCCACTTCCGATTTAGCTGCATAATGACCAGGAAGCTTTCATCTATTAACTTCATTTTTCCATCTCCATTGCACTAATTAATTTATTGATCATCACCATCATCTAATCCTTTTCAGCCATTCTCTGATTTTGGAAGATTAATAAGTGAAAAGGTACCTTTTTCTGAAAATATATTTAGGATAACTGACCTCCTAGACTGATTGGATTACCTTTATTTCAGTACTGTTCTTTGTTCCATATATTTTATAAGACTGACTATTCAGTTCTATTAATATCTTACCTTGGATTATATGGACACTTATTTCCATCCTAAGAAAGAACTATTATTTGTCATCCTTTTTTCTATATTATTATTTTCTTTTACCATTATGTTAACATAATTGTATTCATGTGTATTGTAGTACAAGAAAATGAGATAAGCGCACACAATCTAAGAGTAGCCTCGATATGAAAAATGTTCAAATTAGAAGTGAATATACTTACAAGACAATTTATTGTAAGTCAGACCTATAGATATACAACGTAGGGAAATAAAATTGCTACATTTCATCCGGATCCTCTGATTGTTCCTCTGTATTGTATTACAATTCCTTTCATTTCAGTGAGCCTTTCATAGAGAATCTGGTGACTAGCATCCTTTGGGGGCTTATTAAGGTCATTATACCTACAGTATTACCCTTAGAGAGATCTTTCTGTTTCCCAGTAGGTTTGCATGAAATCCCAGTATCCATAATCCTGATTATATGACAATATCACCAGTTTGGTTCTCTGACCAAGTGGCTCATTATTGTGATCGTTGTGGAGTTTGGATACCCTCTACTCGTCTCTGACGATCTGCGTCATATATCTATGGGTTTGAATTAGAATAAATTGTGTTGTAAGTATATTCACTTCTAATTTGAACAATTTTCATACAGAGGCTACGTTTAGATTGTAGCTTTCAAAGTAGAATTGCCCCCTTCCCCACGTGATCCCACTCACTTGTTCAGGAGGCTTCCCCTGCCTCCCAGTGTACTTCGTTTTCAACAATTTTAGTTAACTTTTCTCCACTTTCACCATAGAATGATATGTAATTCCCAAAATTTGTATATTAGACCTTATACACAGAAATATAGGGACTGTATAGTGGGAATCTTTACTGGTGTGATAAAAAGTGGAAGTACTTGGGGAACAAGTCCTGATGAATAAATAGAGATACAGAGGATGAGGAGGGGGTTAACAAACAATATATTTAGTAATGCTATTAAAAAACGCAATAATATGCTGCAAAATAGAATTCCCCAAGTATATGTATGTATCACCTGTGGGAGGAGCAATATATTTGAAATATAGCTTGTATATAAACAAAAAACACAACCACAACATTAAAAATGTTATTAATGCTTAAAACAAATAATGATAAAATACCATGGCCTAAACCAAGGTGGAGATTCAAAGATCGTTGCACCATGCGTTATGTGACTGTCTCCAATTGAATGTCACTTCGTCATGAGCTTTCAATGTGAGAAAGCTCCTTATTATTATTTGTTTTAAGCATTATGTGAACCAGGAATTAATTTACTGATGATATGAAATTTGAAATATAAAGATAGGGGCGTGAGTTTTCTTAAAAACATCAAGATCAAAGAATTTGTAGATCTACCCCTCTGGATGCAGTGAGAAATATCCAGGTTGTCTGTATGGAAAGAGATGACCTGTCCTGACCAGCTGCAACAATGGGATTCACATCAAACAGAGGGTAAGGAGAGTAAAAATTAGGTATATCCGACACCTCCACTTGCCACGCCTCCACAAACCAATCCGGAACACAGATGGCCGCAAAACCGTGGGCGGCTGAGGCAGGTAAACACCCGAGGGGAGGATGAGGATGGGGTGGGAGTGAACATGGAATGTCCGTTTCAGGGGTGTAAAAATGTATCCCACATGGCCAAGTCTAACCTGGTTGCCTGATTGATAATGATGGAGGAAGAATGTGTGTTGTGAGATAGTAGAAGTAACAGGTGTGAGATGAATGATCTGTCTTGAGGCAACATTTTGATGGCAAAACTAAGGTAACCTAGTAGTGACTGCAGTTCAATGTGAAAGCATGAATATTGATGGAAAAAATCATACATGATAGATCTAATTCTGTCAAATTTATTGGGGGGAAGTCTGGCCTCCGTATTTGTTGAATCCAGGATGACTCCTAGAAAGTCAATTGCAGTAAATGGGCCGAGTGTCTTGTTAGCTGCTATGGAAATGTTTAAAAAATGTAAAAGATCTAATAGTTTTGGCAGGCTAGACGGTACCTGGGAATGGGGCACAATAAGTACAAAATCATGCAGATAATGTATAACTATTCAACAGTGGGAGTAGTTTAGCAAGTGCCAACTCAATATGCCTGCTAGGGTATCAAAAATGTTTGGGCTGATTTTTGAGCCGAAGGCCAGACGAATGGCAAAAATAATAGTGCTGTCCCCAATGAACACTGTGCAGATGCCACAGAGACTCGTGAATCAGAATCAACTTGAAGGCATCTGAGATGTTGGTCTAAGACAGCCAACAATTTCTGGCACACTGTAGAATGTGAAAAACAGCATCATCAATTCTAGAATATTCCATGGAGAACTCCTCTGATGGAATAAGGGAGTTGACAAGAACCACGTGGGGCTGAGAAATCAATAATGAGTTGTTTCTTACTGGGGTCGAATTTTTTGGAGACAATCCTAATAGGGTTGACCATCCATTGGGGAAAAGGAGGAGTGGGGAATGGACCAATGATGAATCCTTTCTCAGTTTCTGAAGTTAATAGCTCATCTACTATGGAGGGAGCAATGAGAACAGATTACAAATTAGGGCACTCTATAGAAGCACTCTATAGAAGCTGATGTACAGGAAATCATCCCAGTATGGAAACCTTGATTAAAACCTGTGATAATGTAATCAACTAGATTATGGTATGGAAAAAATGAAAAGAGATGTTGACCAATGTTAGTCATTTATTGTAATTGATGTTTCTGGGAGAGATAGCTTGTGAATGGGCTTTGTGGAACAGAGAGCATATGTGTAATAATCTGCAAGCACTGTAAAAACAACCCCTAGTATTAAAATTGTTGCAGATGGGGAGTTGCCTAAATAATGTATGGTTCTGCTCAATTTGTCTTTGGGGGGAAGTATGGGGAGTATTGAAGATGTGGAGGGAAAGGATTGAACCCCAGAAGTAGAAGGGCCCTCCAGGTCAAATCCTGAAGGAGCAGCTGGACACAGATAGAGTTTATGCGTGTGAGACTGGCAGAACTGACAGGTTAGTGAGTTTAACCCAGCAAAATACCTGCAGAATAGCTCATTATCTAATAAGCTCCAATCTAGAGTAAAAGTAAACTGAGCCAAAGCTGTCACTGCTTTGGTGGCAAATGATTTATGGTAATCTGGTAATGCTGATCCACTGTATTTATATCCTAGGTCCACAAGCAGGAACATGTAGTGATCCAGTTCCTGCCTGCAGGTGGGAAATGAAAAGCATAGGATATCCCGCTACATTCTAAAGGCCAACACAAATTCAGGAATTGAAAGTTTGAGAGATAATTTAGGGTCCTTGGCCTTCAGTGTGACAGAGACCTCACCACAGATTACAGATTTATGTTAAGTGAGATCTTGAGAGCTAATTAGTAAAGAAACAAGGATCACTTCCTTGCCTTCAGTGATGTCCCGACATAGATGTTGTGGGACCATGTGAGCAGGGGGGATGCGAGGTGGTAAGACAGGTGGTAAGGCAGTCCAGCCATGAAATGCCAGACAATTCTTCTCTGAACAAGGGAAGAAGCTAACCCCAGACGTACATTTCGGCCTTGTTGGGCCTCGTCGGTGAGGTGCAGCTGATCCCTCTAGGCACTTGTGAGCAAGGGGTCCACTTCTGGATTCCCCCATTGCCCTTAGGTTGACTAACCCCAAGGGCACTTTGCATATAGGTAGAAGAAGTCAGAGATGCTCAGCTAGACTCATGAGCTTGCAAGGGTATGCAAAAGCTCACTGGGACTGTGTCCTCGCGCTCAGGGTGCAATCTCTTTTTGCTCACAAATGCCATACACAGAGAAGAAATATTTTGAAGCATATCATACAGGTCCTTCCAAAATAACAGTCCAGCCATGAAATACCAGACAATTCTTCTCTGAACAAGGGAAGCAGCTAACCCCAGATGTACATTTCGGCCTTGTTGGGCCTCGTTGGTGAGGTGCAGCTGATCCCTCTAGGCACTTGTGAGCAAATGGTCCACGTCTGGATTCCCCCATTACCCTTAGGGTGACTAACCCCAAGAGCAATTTGCATATAGGTAGAAGAAGTCAGAGATGCTCAACTAGACTCATGAGTTTGCAAGGGTATGCAAAAGCTCACTAGGACTGTGTCCTCACTCCCAGGGTGCAATTTCTTTTAGCTCACAAATGCCATACACAGAACTACCCCTTGCTCACGGGTGCGTAGAGGGATCAGCTGCACCTCACCAATGAGGCCCAACTAGGCCGAAACGTATGTCTGGGGTTAACTGCTTTTCTTGTCCAGAGAGGAACTGTCTGGCATTTCATGGCTGGACTGTCATTTTGGCAGGACCTGTATGATATGCTTCAGAATATTTTTTGTCTGTGTATGGCATTTGTGAGCTAAAAGAGATTGCACCATGAGTGATCAAGCGGCCAGTTCTCAGCCATCTGTGTGGTGGCAGTTACAATATCCTCCACAAGCATGAATAGCTAGTAATATTCTAAGTAGCAAATATATAATGTGATTTCCTTTCTTGAAGTATTTATTTCTGAACTCTCTTGACATACTATACCATGAGTATCTCCCCTTTGTGTTTTTGTTAAGCCACTGATTGTTCACCTGTGCTCAAGCAGAGAAATCTTAAAAACATGCACTGCAGTATTCCCTTCAGGATTGCGGTTGGTTACCCCTGCTATATTGAACCCATGCAAGAAGAATTATTGCCCCATCTGCTTTCTTCCTTCTTTCCATTTGAGGGATCCATGAGTATAACCATTTCTTTTTGAGGAGCAGTAGCTTTACCTGAAAGAAACTGAGAAGTAGTTTGAAGTATTAAAATGTATTTTAGACTGGTATATTTTATAATGAGAACCCTGACGACTTTGTTTTTAAGAGCTGAGAACTTTCAGCAGTTTTTTTGTCAGTCAGTTTCATTAATTCAAGTGGATTGACTCCCACTTGGGTCATATTCATTATGTTAATAATGAACAATTCTGGAGGCTCCATTATTGCAAATCTCACATTCTGATTTAAAGCTTTCTTTTAGGAATGCACTCACATTAACCCTTTAAGAGCAGAAAGTTGTAAGTAACAGTTAAAATTATTGATTGCTTTTTCTTTGAATAGTGTTTCTACCACTGGCATCATACTTAACCCCACCTCAACCCATCTTAATCTAGAACTCAGTGTCCCCAGATTCAGGATCTGTCTGCAGCTCAACACATTCCAAAGGTCAATGGATGTTTCTTCATAACACATACTTAGTTGAGCTGAGGTTATTTGATGTGCCAGCTCAGGGAACTTTATGCATAGCATCAGGGCTAATACAAAGGTATTTGCTAGTCCAGCTGATTTGCTCCTCCTTGCTCATTATTTAAAGCACCACTGATTCTGAAAAACAAAACATATTTATTAGATACACATTAATACTCTGCATACTAAGCTAAAATCTATAAAACAGGTGTTACCAAACTTTTTTCTTCAAGGGCAGTTTGAGAGTGAATAATTAATGGCCAGATACTACTGAAAACAAGCATTCTTGTTGACTTAGGGCTCTATCCAATATTCACCTTTAAAAAAAACAAAACAAAACAAACAAAAAAACAGACTAGTTTTGCAAGCAAAATAAGCCATCCAATAACCCGAGCTGTGAACAAATAACATGCAATAAAAAATTACGACATCTGGTAATATTTTGTCCATTGAGATCAATGGAACAGCTCTACCCATTTGAGATTCATTTCTGTGACGTGAGTACCAAAGCACGATAAACAGATACATTGACTCATGGTAATCCATGGTAATCCTGCTCCTCCTTTTTTTTGGCGTACAGCACACGACTGTTAAAATCTCCTGTTGAAAAAACACAAGCATGAAACAAGCAGCTCACTACAACATCTAGCATATTTTACAATGACAGCAAAGGCAAAATTAACCACTGTAATGTCAGGGAACCACACGTCAAATGTGCATGGCCCACACGTAAGTGCTGGACAACCAATAGCAACTCATAAATCCCCAAAGGAACAATCTCAAACAATCCCTGACACCATACTCCAGCAGAACTGGGGTTAACACATAACAACATCTATGTCCACACAACACAATATGTACAGCTGGAAATCGCTAAGTATTCGAATCCTGCCTGTTCAACATCACTAGCCAATGGAGAGCCAAGGTGCCCTGGCATCAGCACCCACACCAGACATCACACATGCATCTGACAGGTAAACAGCAATTACACCACACATTCAAACAACAAGAGCCACAGCAGCATACACTTACCTGGACAACACCCATGTTCCCATTGTTTCCTCTGTACCTGATGACCTCACCTAGACAACACCCCATGACTATCTTAAAAGGATAGCTCACTGTCCTCAGACAAGGTGTGTTTACAATGAGACCACTCAGAGAGTGATTATGAGCATTATGTTTCCACTGCAACACATCATAGATAGGGGCATGTAAGGGCTACAGAGCTCAAGGAATATCCAAGCACCCCTGTAGTCTTCTGTCTGTTGCAAACTCAAATGCTCTGTCTTGCAAGCCAGACAGAAGCCCATCTACACCTGGAGGACCAGGCCAGCCAACAGCCCCTCAGTTGCTGCAACCGGATCTACCACGGCTTTCACAGTTGTTACAGGGACCTGTGGAGCAGTACAGGGATAACAGACAGTCATGAACTTCTCTCATTCCTCCAGTCCCTATCACCACCATCTCCTTCAGCTGCTGCCAAAAAGCCCCACTGCTTCAAACCTCACTCCCATCTTATGTCCCTGTCACTTCTCCTCCTGCTCGCTGCAGGTGACATCTCACCTAAAACAGTTCCCCCTTACATTCTCTCCTGTAACGCAACACCCATTCACACACGCAACATCCACAATCTAATAACTGTCCCACGTTATCTAACCTCCTCCCCCCTTTTGTTTTGGCCTCTGGAACGCCTGCTCTGTGTGTAACAAACTAATACCTGTTCATGACCTGTTTATTTCTCAGTCCGTAAACCTCCTTGCCATCACTGAAACCTGGCTCACGTCATCAGACACTGCCTCCACTGCTGCACTCTCACATGGCAGCCTTCACTTCACCCACACACCTAGGCCTGGCAACAGACAGGGGGGTGGAGTAGGCATCCTGTTGTCCCCTAACCATACGTTTCAGGTAATCCTCACTGTTCCCCCTCTCTCTTTCCCTACCTTTGAAGCTCACACACTTCGCGTCTTCTCTCCCTTCCCCCTGCGTGCCGCTGTCATATACAGACAACCTGGTCCTACTGCACAATTCCTTGATCACTTCACCTCATGGCTCCCTCATTTCATGTCCTCCATCGTCCCTACTCTCATCCTGGGAGACTTCAACATCCCTGTTGACAACCATAACACCCCCTGCCATCACACTCCTCTCATTAACAACCTCATTTGGCCTATCACAATTTACCTGCTCTCCCACACACAGTGATGGTTACTTCCTTGACTTGGTCTTCACCAAACTCTGCTCGGTCTCTAACTTTACTAATGCACTCTATCCCCTCTCTGACCACCATCTCCTCTCCGGAAACCTTGGCATACCATACAAATCAATCCCCCCCCACCATGACCAAGAACATACTTAGAAATCTGCATTCTCTTGACTTGAAGCAATTTTCCACTTCCCTGCAACCCCTTCTCAACCTCATCCTCACACTTGCTTGTCCAGAACAAACTACTGCTCTCTACAACAGCACTCTCACAACAGCCCTTGACACAGCTGCACCTGCAACTCCACGTCACCCCCGCTCAACCCCATTACAACCCTGGCACACAAGACAAACGCAATACCTCCAAAGGTGCTCACCTACTGCTGAAAGGCACTGGAGGAAATCTCACTCCACACACTACAAATTCATTCTCCGCTCCTATAGCACTGTCCTCTCCCAGGCCAAACAGTCATACTTCTCTTCTAATGTCTAATCTTTCCTCCAACCCGAAATGCCTTTTCTTCAAGTAATTTCTATGCCCACCAATGCAAACCCCTTCCACTAACTTCTCTGACCAAGACCTCGCCACCCACTTCAAGGACAAGATCGACTTTGATACAGTAGATCACCCACTCCTCCTCCAAGCCCTCCACTCTCTAGGTCTCTGTGACACTGCCCTCTCTTGGTTTTCATCCTATCTCTGCAACCGCTTCTTCAGTGTGTCCTACTCTGACTCCACTTCCCCACCACCCCCCATTGTCTGTCGGAGTGCCTCAGGGCTCAGTCCTGGGCCCCTTGCTCTTCTCAATTTACACTGCATCCCTTGGCAAACTAATAAACTCCTTTGGGTTTCACCATCATCTCTATACTGATGACACTCAAATCTATCTTTCCTCCCCAGACCTCTCCCCTTCCCTCCTGTTCCAGGTATCTGAGTGTCTGTCTGCTGTGTCTTCCCGGATGTTCTCCCATCAACTCAAACTTAACCTTGGCAAAACCAAAGTAATTATCTTCTCTCTCCTACCAGCCCTACCCCAGACATTACCCTCACTGTCAACAACACCACCATCACACCAACCCCTACAGCACGCTGCCTGGGGGTCACTTTTGACTCTGGCTTATCCTTTATCCCCCACATCCACTCAATCTCCAAATCATGCCACCTCCACCTCCGCAAGATCTCTAGAATCTGACCCTTCCTCACCCAAGACACTACTAAAATACTAATACAAACACTCATCATGTCCAGTCTTGACTACTGTAACTCACTACTAACTGGCCTTCCTCTCACCCCACTAACCCCACTACAATCCATAATGAACTCCGCTGCACAACTAATCTACCACACCCACCGCTTCTCTAATACCAGTCCCCTCTACCAGTCCCTGCACTGGCTCCCACTAGCACATAGAATTAAATTCAAAATTCAGGTGCTAACTTATAGAGCCCTTACTAACACCTCACCCCCCATATCTCATCTCTCATTTCCAAATACACTCCCACTCGCCATCTTCGTTCTGCACATGACCTTCTCCTCTCCACAGCTCTTATTACATCCTCCCACTCCCGCCTACAGGACTTATTCCGTGCTGCACCCAAGCTCTGGAATTCCCTCCCCTGCCCCATCAGACTCTCCCTTAGCCTTCAGATCTTCAGACGCTCCCTGAAAACTCACCTCTTCAGGGAAGCTTATCAACTTCCTCCATAAACATCATCACCAAGAACCACCCCTTTCCTGCACCACTGCACTCAATAGCACTTCTCTCTCCACCCACTGACCGGCAGCTCAGTGGGTAGGAGACATTTATGCCCAATAGCACTTACATCTTCTGTGTCCAACCGACCTTCCTCTAGACTGTAAGCTCTCACGAGCATGGCCCTCTGATCTTTCTGTTCTTCACATATGATTTACTATTTAATATCCCTGTATGATTATTCCCTATTGTACAGCACTGCGGATTAAGTTGGCGCTATATAAATAAAGAATAAAGCCTTAAAGACCCAGGATATTCCGCACAAGACTTACCTTCTTCGGAATGATGGGCCCCAAACTGATAAACCGCTACAGACTGATATCACACAGCATCGTCGACCTATGTGAGTTGATCAAAGATGACGATGACCCCATATTCAGCAACAGCTGTGCCTTATCCGGTATGCAGAGGCAGCTGTGTGCCATACATTTCATGGCAACAGGATCATTCAAGTCCACAGATGGATATGTATCTAGGATCTCCCAGGCCACATGTTCAAGGGTGTTGGCTCAGGTGTTGTACACAAGGGAAGACATATCCAGAATCTATTCAGCCTGTTTAAGATTTTTCTAAGTATTTTAATATATATATATATAGTGTTGAAACGGCTTTCATTTTATTTTATACTACTTCAACTTGTGTTATACAATACAGACCCCTTGGAGATACTTTGGATGGACAGACGATCCTGAGAGGGCTGCCAAGGACAAGACACTTAAGCAGGGATGGGCAAAGTACCCCTTCATGCTTTGTTTGTTGATTGCAAGAATATGCCTGTATCTCAACAATAATTAAATGTGAGTGTGTATTTTACATAATTATTAGCTGGTTTATTTATATTGGTTAAGGAACTATTAGTGCCCCCCTTTGTTTTTCTTGTTTTCTCTGCATATCTTCTTCCACTACGTGGATGTTTGGAGTGGAGCTGCCTATGCTGCTTTGGTGAGATATCCTTAAAAGCCATGGCCTGAGGGGAGCAGATGTAATTCTTTCCCCACTGCTTTGACTGCTGATCAACACATATGTGCTGTTTCAAACATTGCCTTTGTGAGTGGAGGTCTTATGGTGATGGTGTGGTGATCTGGTTTTTGTTGTTAATGCAATAGGAGAGCCTCCTGTTTTTTTCTTCTTCTTCTGCACTCCCAGAGTCATGGGGGTCATCGACTGCACACATGCACATAAGAGCTTCTCCACATGAGGGGCATCTCTACATCAACCGCAAGCATTTCCACTCCATCAACGCACAGATGGTGTGTGATGACAACATGAGGATCACCCATGTCTGCGCTTCCTATCCTGGCAGTTGTCACAATTCCTACATTCCTAGGCACTCCTCCATCTACCAGGACTTTGAGAATGGAACCTATACAGGAGGATAGCTTTTGGGATAGTGACCAATCTAAACATCACACCACTTCCACAGGGGCATGCACACGATTACTGAAAACCCAGCTTAACATGGTCATGACACACAACAAGTATGTCCACATCACACAACTTTATCCACATACCCATGTGGTCCATGTGTCACAATATCACTTTTCTTCCATAAAATATGATTTCACTGCTTGGATAACTCGGGGGGGGGGGGGGGACTCTGCAATATGTGCCAGGCAAAGTCTGCAATATCATCCTATCATGTGCCATACTACACAATATCACTATCAAGTGTAGTGGTGAACCTGGATCCACAACTCATTGTGGATATGCCTGTTCCCAGCCTGAGGGTGAGGAGACCCTGAGAGGGGAAGAGACATGAGACAGGCTCAATATGGACTTCTTTACTTGTAAATATAATACATGAATCAAATACAATGCATGTATGACCATGATTATGCATGGGGAATGTGTGCAAACAACTCACACAATACATAATGATATGTTTCACTCCAGAGGATGACAGAGTCACATGAGCCTCTATCCTTGAAATTGCCTGCTTCAACATCACAAATCCATAGCTGGCATTGTAATGAACACATGCAGCTGACATGCCATGTTTGGGTCTAATGGATGCTGTGAATTCAACTGACGTCTGGAATTCTGTTTGGGTATGAGTACACTGACACTTCACAGATATCAACTATCCCCCTGCGAACATTGTAACACCTGATTGCCTATGTCCATCGTTTTCCGGAAGTATTACATACAGCAAATAGTCAGGTTTAGAGAGGAACATATTCATATCAAGCATATAACCCTTGGAGTGTTGGGTACTGCAATGAGTAACTAATTGAGAGCGAGGTTGACAGGCCCAGCAAGCTGACGTGTGTGTGTAGATACTGCTATGACGTCCTTTTCACACATTCATATGACATGCCCTCGTTCTTAACCCTATAATTTCCAGAGGGTTATACAACCCATTGCGAAGGTTAATAGGATAATGATGGCTAATGCTTTTGAGTACCAGACAGTTCTGCAATGCAGTTGGAACTCCTGTCATTCCTTCATTTTGTCATCCACCCTCTAAAAGAGGATTGGCCAATGGAAGGCTGGGAACCATTTTGAATTGAAACTGGCCATATAAAAGCATGTCTCTGTTCAAATTTTCCACAGAAAAGCTCGGGCAGTGGGCCGAGAGGTAACAAGGGGGTCGGATTTTTCACCTGAATTCCTACCGCCAGCGACAATGGTGGAGGTGGCAGCATATTTTAACCCTTTCACTGCCTCATTAAATTATATATTTGGACTGCCACAATATCTATTTCCTATTTGGACTACAACAAATTATTTAGCGAATTCGATTAGAAACATTTTTTTGCCAAATTGGACAAATTTATTTAGTGCCAGAGAGGTATACAATGCATTGCTCTTTGGGGGGGTATTATATTGTGTGATTAGTAACCTGAGCAATGACAAGAAGGATGCAAGAAGATGACATTGACATGTGGGCCCTTGATTGACAGAATGGATTCCAATGCAATGTGTTGCAATGCATGGGATACCATCCTGGCACTCACTGATCCTGTACATTGATGGAAGTGACCTACAGTGGTTGAGCTTTGGTTATCACATGTATCCTGAACAGTGGGGATGTCAAAGAGGTGTGCATACATGTTGGGTACATATTATGTGACATGGAGGACCCATTTATTTGAAGCCAGGGGTAATCAGCTGTGGCTACACGGATATTGTCAGCATCATTCCTGTTATTCCCAATCATGTATGATGTGCTTGTTAAGATGTGTGTGTTGTGGTTCTCTAATGGTCTGGTCTGACAGCTTTGCTAATCCATGTTTGAGTGTTTGTTCCAGCATCACATTTTGGGTGTGTGTTTGTTATGATTCTCCTTGTGGGGGACAGCTGCTTCTGTTGTTGTGTGCCCCCATCATTGTGTGTTTGTGGAGTAGCTTTGCCTGTGTGCGGAAGTGTCATTGTTTTAACTTAGCTGACATGGTTGTGTGAAAGTGCATATGAGTGATTTGGGGCCATGAGATTATTGTTCATATGGCCTATGTGTTGAACATGCAATAGGTTTGTGTTAGCTGAACTGTCACATGGGTGCTGACCCTTGTAGACCTATGCAGCATAACCCTGGTGTAGTGTGTTTGTCCACTGTTAAGTCTTTGGGTGCCAGAGGGGCTCCAGTTCTTAAAAAAAAGATTATTGAACTGGAAAAAGTATAGACACGCGCAACAAAACTGATAAAGTGTTTGGAGGATCTGAGTTATAAAGACATACTAGACAAACTAGGTTTGTTCACATTAGAGAAGAAATGTCTAAGGGGTGATATGATTACTATTTACAAATGTATTCAATACAAGCAACTATCCATGAATTGTTTACTCAAATAGCTGAGCTAGGAATGAAAGGTCATCCATTAATACTAGAGAATAGGAGCTTTTGACTAAAACAAAGGCAGGGATTTTTTACAGTAAAGGTGGTAAAGCTATGGAATTCTTTGCCTCTGGATGTTGTACTTGTAGATACTGTAACTGCTTTCAAAAAAATCAATGAATACCTATCTAGCTCAGAACACTATTGAGAATTATGACAGATGGCGTCTATGCAGTTAGGCTGTTGATACAGGGAACTATCTGACTGCCATTTGGAGTCAGGAAGGAATTTGTTTTACCCACTTGGGGTTAAATTGGAAATAACTTCAGTGTTTTTTACCTTCATCTGGATCATCAAGGCTTAATTAATGCTTAACTGTTTTTAATCCCATTTTATAATTATCTGTAAGTGTTCCTTTAACCTCTGACCGAACACATCACTACACCTCCCAGTGGTGTGTGAGCTTTGGGCAGTCTCAACTGCGTGTGACTGCATCTGACAAACATACATCTGGCCTTTTATATTATAGGATTGGTTCTTACCACATTATACATTTTCATGCTGTCACTGCTTTTTGTTAGGGTAGCAGCCAATCATACTGAATGGATTTCTTTGAAATTTGGCACTTAGAAATAATTTATTGGGGAATATTAAGATTAATTTACCATTTTTTGATCAGTGGTCCTATTCCCAGGGCCCTGAACTTACCAGTTTCCCCAAATGCAGTAAATAAAGTGGATAAGACTTTTTGTATGCTTCTGCAGTAGAGATTTGATGTCACACAGGTCAGGTTCTAATAAAGTTTCTCTTTGGTAATGTATATATTTTAGCATCAAATTCATGTATTAGACTTCTCTATCTTCCAATGGATTACCCTTTGAGCATACCTCCCAAGTGTCCTTCTTTAGGAAGGACAGTCCCTCTTTGAGGTAAAATTCCCTCTGTCCCTCTTTCCTACCCTGGTGTCTCTATTTTTAGGAGATCAAACTGTGTGGTGTGTATATAAGTGAATCACATTGCTCCGCAGCAATAAAACTCACATTAATGTCTGCTTAAACTTCAGTATCTGTGTTTATAAATTAGTATGTATAAGTTAAATACTTTGGTCTTACTATAAACAATTTATTCAGCTACACAAAGACGTGTAACATAACCTAAAAATTCTTGATAATGCCCCACCCACCAGCAGGGCTGGTGCAAGGATTTTTGCCACCCTAGGCAAAATCTAATTTTGCCACCCCTTGGCTCCACCCCTTGTGTCCTACCCCTTTATGCCCCGCCCTGTATGTGTATAAGTGTCAGTTTGTGTGTGCGTTCTCTATATGTGTATGTGTGTTTCAGTATGTGTTCTCTATATGTATATAGGTGTGTCAGTGTGTGTTCCCTATATGTACATAAGTGTGTCAGTGTGTGTGAGTCTCTGTAAGGATATCAGTGTGTAAGAATGTGTGTGTGTGTGCTTCTCTATATGTGTATCAGTGTGTCAGTGTGTATGTTCTCTATATGTGACTCTCCTCCCCTTTGACTCCCCCCCTTGATTGTTGATCCCCCCCTTTGACTCTCTCTCTCCCCCATCTGACTCTTGATCCCCCTCTTGACTGCTGATCCCCCCTTTGACTCTCTCTCTCCCCCGTCTGACTCTTGATCACATCTTGACTGTTATTCCCCCCTTTGACACTTTCTTCCCCCATCTGACTCTTTATCCCCTCTTGACCCCCCTCCACTTACTCTTCCTGGTGCACGTCTCTCTCTCCCAGTGAGTACGTTTCGGTGCTTTCCCTTGACTGGCTATTTTTTTAATGCAGCACAACGACGCCCGTCTCTCTCCCCCTCCGCTCCTTCAATCCTGGTCCAGGACTGAAGGAGCGGAGGGGGAGAGAGAAACGGGTATCGCTGGGCTATATTAAAAAAAAATAGCCAGCCAAGGGAGGGCACCGAAACATACTTTTTTTTACTTGGGCAGTAAGTGGTGAGCGATGGCAGGGGAAGGGTGGGCCCCGATGCACCCCCAGAGAATGTGCGCCCTAGGCCGGCGCCTACCTTGCCTATAGGTGGCGCCAGCCCTGCCCACCAGCCACACCCCCAACAACACCACCTAGAACAGAAGTGTCCCTCTTTGGGCAATTGAAATATTGGGAGGTATGCTTTGAGTGCCATAGTCTTGTTATCCCAAACAGGCCCACTAGTTGACTGGACCACTACACTGAAAGCTCTTCTTTTTCCCACCCACTGATCAGCAGTTCATGTGGCAGGAGGTACTTACACCCCATAACGCTTATTCCTTCTGTGTCCCACCCACCTTCCTCTAGTCTCCCCTAGAGCTCTCAGGAGTAGGGCCCTCTGATCCTTTTATTTTCTATGTTCCATTTGTGCTGTTTTATGTTTATTTGTCTGTTCCCTATTGTACAGAACTGTAGAATAAGTTTGCTCTATATAAACAAATGATAATAATAATATTAAAAGAGGGGTACATTTTAGATGTATGTATTTTGCTGCTGAGCAAAACAAGCGTACTCCTCCTGTTGGGATATGCTTAATTTAGAAGTTATTTCAGCTCAATTTTTTTTAAATCTAACTTGTCCTCTAGGTGCCGTACATCATCAGACAATGCCAAATACTGTTGCAACATCTCAGTTTGACGGGTCTCCAAGGCCGAGGTGAGGCCCGAGATCTGCTGGATCTCTGTCTGCAGTAAGGAAACACTCAACTGGAGCTCAGCTGATAGGTCTTGCTTGACTGAAAGCAAGAGATCTCTCAGGGAGTCCACATCTTGTTTAGTGCTCAGAGGCGGCGAACTAGGGCCCGTGCTCCCACCAGAAGGCCCAGAGGGTCCAGAGTCTCTCTTTTGGAAGAAGTCCGAAGGACGAGCGGATTTCTGAGATCTCGTAGCCATCATAGGTCAGTAAGAGAAGTAGGTGCCCAAAATAGGCGTACAAAGTGTATAATTTGCAAAATATAGCTAGTAACGTGACCGGGGAGCAGGAGCCTCAGTAAGATGTGATCATACTCTAAAAATACCAGGCCACACCCCCCAACCTCAGTTTGCTTTTACAAATATGAGCCATTGTTTTTTAAAGAGAGAACTGCTTTAACTTGTCCATTGCTAGACTGGGCTGCAACGGATTACATGAAGTGTTTGGACCTTACCTCTGTGTTCGGCAAGTAGGGGTTAAGACAATAAAATATGTTTATTTTTCTGTTAATATGCTAATTATATTCATTTCTGAAATCTCTTTCTTCTTCAACAGGCCCGAAGCACTTTGACAAAACATAATAACACTATTTTTCCCCTGCAGATAGGGAATTGTAGTGAAGAGGTACAATATAATGTAGTACTGGAATATATTGTAAATCCTATTACCAGCTGTCTGACTTTTCTTTGTTAAAATCAGATTGCTTCAGATCATTAATCCTTCCTCTAGCATTATAAATTCAGAGTGACACTAGAGAGGATATTTAGTTAAGTCTATCATTGTCTGTTTATCAGCATATCACACGTACATTTGTAGCAGCAATAACTCCTTAAGTGTCCACTCAAGGAGTCCTATGTTAAATATGGGCAAAGTGCTTGCAGTTTTTAACCCCCTGAATGCCAGTGAGGTCTCCAACCCACTGTGAAGCATTCAAGGGGTTAAACTATTTTTTTCTTCTTGTCATGGTAATTAAGTTTGAAAAGGAATTAAGCAGTTTTGTGCATAGTTGCAATTTCATCTTTTGTTTTTTAATACCTTGGATGCTAGAGATGTAATATGTCGGAGATGTCTCTAGCATCTAAGAGGCTACAAACCATCTTTATTTATAGTCCCCTGGTAAAATAGGTTAAAAAAACAGTCAAATGCAACATTTACAGCAGTATATTCAAGAAAATAAAAACCACATAATCCTTCTTCATATTTAACTCCTTAACTATCCTGGATGTGCCAGTATCATCAAATTGGTTCCTGCACTTAAAGGGATAGTAATACTTCATTTTATCTTTATTTTATTTTGTAGGCATTAAAAAAACATGAAGAACGACATAAGTCTTATCTCTCAAACCTTTATGGTTTGAGAGATATTCACAAGCAAAGTTTCCCCCTCCCGCCCCTTTTAACTAGTGTAAGCCATCTCTTTTCAGATGTGGAATGCAGTCCATAGACCAGACCGATAACAGAAGGGGACAATCTTCTTCCTATGAGAACAATGATGGCCCTTCCCCCCTTGACAGTTTTTTCAGGTTTTTCCCTTATCTTAATTGAAGATTGTCCCTCTCTTCAGTCTACCTGGACACCTCCCTTCTGAACTGGTTGAACAGTGTTACATCAGTAAAAGGGGTGGGAGGGGGATACTTTGTCATTGAATTACTCTTGTACTACAACTCTGACAGAATTGAAATAACACTCTCCAAAGTACAAATACTATGAGAGCAGCAGCAGGAAGAAATATGAGGGAAAATATGTCCTTCTATCTCCAATTGAAGTTACTGCAGGAATGCCACATTCCTCCAACTTCTTTAATGCTGCAATATGGTGTGAGTGCTCAAGTGTATGTAATGATGTATGTTTGTTTTCTTCATGACATTAATCATGGAAGTAGTGGAAACATGGTATTGGACCACCAAAACCCAGCAAGGGAACATAGAAGTCAGCATGAGAACACCTGAATGGAAAGTTTGACACCTTCTGGAGATACATGCCCCTGGAATTTTCTTCCTTTAGGAAGTACCACTGAAAAAGAGGACTATAGCTCCATTATCATGGAAATTCCAGTGAAGAAGAAAGTAGCTCTCGATCATATCCCTAAATTAGCTAATGGTATTTTCTGTACAAAGCAACTGTACAGGCTGTGTGAGACTTTGTGTGAGTTATGAAAAGAGTTGGAGGTGTGGCAATTGGTGGGGCTATGGACACCAAGGGTAATTGCAAACCTGAGACCCATCTATGAATACACACCCACTCCTACCTTGATCACATCTCCAACGAAATTCACTGATGTCAGGTACATAAAATACCTATAGGGTGAAACAACACAGCATGGTGTAGACAGAAAGTATGGGAGAGGAAATGGGACTAGAGAAGGGATATGGAGGTGTAGAGGGGCTAATCGTCTAATTCCTCTAACAGGAAGGTACTATGTTAGTGCCTCAAAAATGCAAATAAATATTTCAAGGAATGCACATGTTCAGAATGACATAACAATATATTTGCTTACAAACACTCATAGTCTGACTAGTAATATGGAGGAACTGGAACTGACTGCAATAAATGATCAATATGATCTTATAGGTATGATTGAAGCCTGGATGGAAGATACACATGATCAGGCAGTAAATCTAGAGGGGCAGGCTTGAAAAAAAGAGGTAGAGGGAGGGTATGCCTGTATTTAAAGCAATCCTTAAAACAAATTGTCCAAGTGGTTTAACAAGAAGTTCACAGTGAAATAAGACATAAGAAGCAAGCTTTAAAGGGATATGGATAGTAATACTTCATTTATCTTCATTTTATTTTGTAGGCATTAAAAAAACATGAAGAACGATATAAGTCTTATCTCTCAAACCTTTATGGTTTGAGAGATATTCACAAGCAAAGTTTCCCCTCCCGCCCCTTTTACCTAGTGTAAGCCATCTCTTCTCAGATGTGGAATACAGTCCATAGACCAGCCAGATAACAGAAGGGGACAATCTTCTTCCTATGAGAACAATGAAAGCCCTGCCCCCCTTGACAAGTTTTTCAGGTTTTTCCCTTATCTTAATTGAAGATTGTCCCTCTCTGCAGTCTACCTGGGCACCTCTCTTCTACTCTGGCTGAGCAGTGTTACATCAGTAAAAGGGGCGGGAGGGGGAGACTTTGTCATTGAATAACTCTTGAACTATAACGCTGACAGAGTAAAAGGGTCGGGAGGGGGGGGCAGGGCTTTCATTGTTCTCATAGGAAGAAGATTGTCCTCTTCTGTTATCTGTCTGGTCTTACAACCAGATTCCACATTTGAGAAGAAATGGCTTATACTAGGTAAAAGGGGCTGGAGGGGAAACTTTGCTTGTGAATATCTCTCAAACCATAAAGGTTTGAGAGATAAGACTTATATAGTTCTTCATTTTTTTAATGCCTACAAAATAAAATAAAGATAAAAATAAGTATTACTATCCCATTAAGGGGTTGTAGATATTTTAGCATCATTCCAGAAGTTTCCTGGTTTTGACATGATTCTGTACAGGTTACCGGTAAATATTGTGCCTTGGCTAATTTTAAATTCCTCAGTTGTCTGTATACAGTGTAATCATATGCTAAGCAAGCAATCTTGAAGTGCTCACAGGGTAGAGCAATTATGTAATAAACCAGAGAAACATAAAATTTGTCTCTAAGTGTAGCTCTTTTACTCTTTGAGTGCCAGAGGGGTACGGAACGCAATGCGTTCCGTTCCCCTCTGGCACTCAGAGGGTTAAATATAGTAATAAGAAAGCCAGATTGACTGCAATCTCGAGCCGTATCCGCGACTCCTTATACCCGTTACTCTGTCTTAAATGTTGAAGCATAGATGACTTGATTTCAATCCTTGTTAGGCTCTATAACTGGACAAGATATGTCTGATCACGCAGGGTTAGTCCGCATAGGGCAGTGCAAGGGTTAACACGAAGAAACATAGACTTTAGTGCAGGTCCCATCCCTGTATCCCCCGTGAGATTTCCTTACACTGCCCGTATGGGGACTGACCCTGCGTGGTCGGCTATATCCTGTACAAGGATTTAAATCAAGTCATCTATTCTATAATATCTGAGACAGAGTTATAAGGAAGCAAGGACACGGCTGAAGATCGCAGTAAGTGGGTTTTGGGACATTTAGATGCTTCGTCTTTTTGTCTCTCCTTATGTTTGTGAGTGTCAATTTGGCTTTCTTATTACAATATGGCTTATTAAAGTGCTACACTTAGAGGCAAATTTTATGTTTTTCTGTTTTATTACATATTTTCTCTACCCTGTGACCTCTTCAAGATTGATTGTCTTTTCACTGTGGATATACAAGACCACTTACTGGATGCAGCATGAGGAATAGATGCTCTCTGTGATTTTTCAAGTTTAAATAAGAGAGACTGAATCAACTTTGAATTGGTGTAATTTAAGGTTGGACATTTCCTCGTATTATTTATATGAACATTGACATGCTCAAGACATTTTTATGATAAAGATTTTCATCTATGTTTTATATAATTGATTTTTAAATATGCCTGGTAGTGTGGAGACATTCTCTATATTTTTTTTAATCATACACTGTCAGTCTTAAATTTTGCTCCTAAAATCTTAGTGCATTGGCTTCATAGAATAACATAGGGCTTGGAAGTGTGATATCACTGGAGAAGTGATCTCCACTTGATCACCTCTTTATCAAGGTCTAGTGCATAACTCCCTAGTCTCTAATGGTATGCACAATACAAGGATGTTAAACAAATGAAACATAAGACAAAACAAAAACATAATGCTTGAAGAATGGTATCATTTAAAGGGATAGTAATGTTTCATAATAAAAGCAGCTCTAATTAATCATCATGGTATTTAGACTTTGGAGAGTGTTATTTCAATTCTGTCAGAGTTATAGTTCAAGAGTTATTCAATGACAAAGTATCCCCCTCCTGCGCCTTTTACTGATGTAACACTGCTCAGCCAGATTAGAAGGGAGGTGCCCAGGTAGACTGCAGAGAGGGACAATCTTCAATTAAGGTAAGGGAAATAGCTGAAAAGCTTGTAAAGGGGGGCAGGGATTTCATTGTTCTCATAGGAAGAAGATTGTCTCCTGCTGTTATCTGTCTGGTCTATGAACTGCATTCCACATCTGAGAAGAGATGGCTTACACTAGGTAAAAGGGGCGGAAGGGAAACTTTGCTTGTGAATATCTCTCAAACCATAAAGGTTTGAGAGATAAGACTTATATCGTTCTTCATGCTTTTTTAATGCCTACAAAATAAAATACCGATAAAACGAAGTATTACTATCCCTTTCAGAACAGAATACAATATGCCGCCAGCAACACCCTTGAGACAATTTTGGTTTATGTCCTTTATTTATTGCTGAGCTCCTTGGCTGCCATCCAGCTATTTTAAATTAATGTTTTTCTTTGAGTGTGCTTTCCAAAACCTGGCTACATGTACAAACAGGACTCACAAAAACATATATTGAAACAGGACTCACAAATGAACACAATCACACATTTGAATTGTGCTGATACCTTCCTAAATTGGTAGGACAAATTTAACTGCACTGCTTTCACAATCTGATAACCTATATGTTTTTCTACTTTGTATAATGAGAAATCTGACCCTGGAGATATAACATATTTGCAATTGCATAGAAAGCAAGATAATTCATTTTTATCTTTTGGTGCACATTTTATGTATGATATGAAACTATTTGAAGCATTTACTTTGAAATGATATTGAACTATATTACTTTTTTAGCAGACAATTCATTCCACAATGCCAGATATCAATGGAAAATATACCACTTGAATCGCTGAAAAAATACCATTATTGCACTAAGGCTTATTTTAACTCTGCACAGAGACCTTGACCTGAAAGAGCATCCATTTCATCCTTTATTTTTCATGGTGTTCATAAAAAACACACAGAATAATTGTGCATTGGTATTTTGCACGGCATTGACATTATCCTTCTTGTATAGCACAATGGATTATGCTGATGCATTACACACAAAGGATAAGAGAGTATTGATTTATTTTATTAAAGAAAAAAATGTTATTTGACTTTTTCCTACTGTCTAAAGCAAGATAATCCAATGTTATAATGGTTCAAATGTATTCTAAATCAATTTGTTGCAAAAAATACCAAAAATGTGATGGATAACTTTCTAGCTCAGAACAATATTGAGATTGATGACAATTGGTTTCAAAGCAGATAGGACTTTTATACAGGGAAAAATCTGACCTCCATTTAGAATCAGGAATAATTTTTTTTTACACACTTGGAGCTTAAAGTGATAGTAATGTTTCATAATAAAGGCAGCTCTAATTAATCTTCATAGTATTTGGAGAGTGTTATTTCAATACTGTCAGAGTTATAGTTCAAGAGTAATTGAATGATAAAATATTCCCCTCCCGCCCCTTCTACTGATGTAACACTGCTCAGCTTAGAGCAGCAGGGAGTGGCCAGGTAGACTGCAGAGAGGGACAATCTTCAATTAATATAAGGGAAAAAGCTGAAAAACCTGTCAAGGGGGGCAGGGTTTTCATTGTTCTCACAGTAAGAATTTTGACCTTTGATGTGAGCCGTTTGGTCTTTGGACTAGATTCTATATCTGAGGAGTGGGGGTTTACACTAGGTAAAAGGGGCGGGAGGGGGAAACTTTATCATTCAATTACTCTTGAACTACATCGCTCACAGTAATGAAATAACACTCTCTATGGCTCAAATACTATGACGATTAATTGGAGCTGTTGTTTTTGTGAAACATTACTATCACTTTAACTAGAAATGGCTTCAGTGGGTTTATTGCCTTCCTGGATTAACAGGGATGATATAGCATAGGCTGAATGCATGTCATTTTTCAGTGCCATCAACTATGTTACTATGTTAATAAGTTAATATGTTTTTTATACCAATTAGCTTTCAAATGGCAAACATATTTTTTTACTATAATGCATTCTACAGCGGAACCTAAATTATAGATTATGGTTACAGTTTAAATTTAAAAAACAACAACCCAAAAACAAAACAAAAAAAAAAAACACATTTGAGCTATAAATGTAATAATAAATACATTTAAAGGGATTGTAATGGTTTAAATTAAGTAGATTGCTGAGTCTTCTTTATTGTAAATATAACAGTTTGCGCTATATTTAGTAACTTAATTTTACATAGTTTTCAAGATATTACATGTAGAAGGATCTTCCTCCCGCCCCTTCTGGCTACATCGTCTTGTAGCTGCAATCTGGTACGGGACCGTATGGATGCAGCAAGGGACAAACTTCAGTAAGTAAGTATAAGGAAAACCCTGCCCTCCTTTGGATTTTTCTTTGGATAATGAAGTTTGTCCCTCGCTGCATCCCTCCGGACCAGACTGAGCAGTAGCAGTGACGTGACCAAAATGTAATATTTTGAAAACTACGTAAAAGTAAGTTACTAAATATAGTGCCAACTGTTATATTTACAATAAAGAAGACTTGGGGATCTACTTAATTTAACCCATTTCTAACCCTTTAAAAATGTCAGCAGAGCAAGTGTCCTTGTGGACAGGGCTGGATTTACATCTCAGGAGCCTATAGGCACAGAAATCTGAAGCGTCCTCCCCCAATTGTCCATCCCCACAATGCTCCAAATCTCCACATTACCCCCCATATCCATATTGCCCTCACATTGCCCCCATCAGCTCCAACTTATCCCTCATCAACTCCATATTGCCCTCACATTGCTCCCATCAGCTCCAACTTGCCCTCACATTGCCATTAGCTGCACATTGCCCCCATCAGCTCCAACTTATCCCCCATCAACTCCATATTGCTCTCACATTGCCTACATCAGCTCCAACTTGTCCTCACATTGCCCCCCATAATCTCCGCATTGCCCCCCATAATCTCCACATTGCCCCCATCAGCTCCAACTTGCCCCCATCAACTCCAACTTGCCCTAACATTGCCCCCCATAATCTATACATTGCCCCCATCAGCTCCAACTTGCCCTCACATTGCCATCAGCTCCACATTGCCCACATTATCTTCACTTTGCTCCCCGTATCTGTTTCCTACCTCCCTGGTGGTCCAACGGCAGGAGATGTGTGTGCTTCTGCACAGACCTGTAGCTGCTGTTGCACCCCGCGCGGTCTTCTATTTAGGAATGCAAAGCGATGGGAGATGATGCATTAGAGCTGATGAGGGGGAGCAACAGCAGCTACAGGTTTGTGTTACTATGCAACAGGCGGGCCGGGGCGGGGGGTTACTGTGTGCAGCACTGTGAATATTAAAAACAAAATAAAAAACAAACAAACAAACAAAAAAAAACCACTGTGAATAAATATATATATATATATATATATATATATATATATATATATATAAAAAATGTATTTCAATGACAGGCGCCCCTCTGTGGGGTGCGCCTGTAGGCAGGTGCCTACTCTGCCTTACGGTAAATACGGCCCTGCTTGGGGAGATCCACTAAGCGGTGATAAAGAGGTGATACAGTGGAGATGGCTTATCCAGTTTATCACTTCTCCACATACTATGTTATTCTGTAGAGCCTATGCACTAAGATCTCCAAATTTGAAGAAATCTTAGTGAATAGGCTTCATAGAATACCATAGTAATTGGAGAAGTGATAAACTGGAGAAGTCTTCTCCACTTTATCATCTCTTTATCACCACTTAGGGCCATATGTTCAAAGAAGTAGCGAAATAGCTTTTGTTGCTTGTAACAAGTACAGTATCTCTGGGCTTATTAATATTTTCAGAGAGTGTTGGTTGTGACTGGAAATATGTCATTTGTCCTCACTGAAATTGTTGTATGTAACGACAAAAAACTGTCTTAACTAATGACAAAAATGTCTTAAAAAATGTCTTAACTAAAGACAAAAATGTCTTTAAAAATGTCTTAACTAACGACAAAAATTCTCACATTCAGAACACATTCCCTCCAACGACAAAAATGTCTTACCTAAAAACAAAAATTTGCACATTTAGAACTTCACATTCCCTCCACTTTTTTCTTAACGTACAAATTTTGTCTTTTGAAAGACATTTTTTTGTCGTTAGTTACGACAAATTTTCTTTTCCTCTATACGACACTGGAGAATAGTTTAGCCCCGCCCTTGCCCCGCCCCTTTGCCCGTCAATTCTGGAGTTGTATCGTACACAACGGACATTTCTAGTTTTTTAGCATAAACGCTATAGAAAATATGTCGTTCATGCATTCAATTACATATCTTTGTCTTTCATACGACAATTTTTTGTCGTTATCCCTTTGAACATACGGCCCGTAGTGAATCTCCCCCCTTGTGTTACTCAGCAAGAAAATAAATAAAATATGTATTTTTATTAATAAAAAACAACTATAAAAAAAGTACATCTCCTTTAACCCTTTGGGTGCCAGAGGGGTATGCAACACTTTGATTTGCAATGCGTACCGCTCTCTGGCACTCAAAGGGTTAATCCTTCTTAGCTACTGTTCGAGAAAGAAAAGAAGTTGTTTTTGTATAAAATTAAGTGCTAAGCACTTCTTTTTGTGTACTGAATGGTCTTCTTGATAACTATGTACAAGGGTGTAACTAAAGGGGCTGCAGAGGGGGAAGTTGTACAGGAGCCCAGCATCCAAGGAGGCCAATCTGTCCCAGGGAAAGACAGGCCGAACTTATACATCTGTGATATTTTCATAATACGGGGCCAAATATTTATTGAACCTAGCCCTGCAATGATTAATTACACCACAGCCTATGTCCAAGGCATTGAACATGACAAAATGGCTGCTTTGCATCACATGCTTAAAGGTGGGGGGCAAATATGGACATTTTGGGGTGTGCCATTCCTCTGGATGGTATATAAATAAAGCATGGAAAAAATATGCACAAAATTCTTTCTTTTCCTTCTGGCTGCTATAAGGGTGGTATTAAATAAATACTAATGCCTATTAATGATCCGGGGTTATACATAGAAACACATCATACTCCATGCTAGTCTCTGTAAAAATCCTCTATTTGTTTTTGAGACTTAAAGGGATAGTAATGTTTCACAAAAACAGCAGCTCCAATTAATCTTCATAGTATTTGAGTCATAGAGTGTGTTATTTCAATATTGTCAGAGTCGAAGTTCAAGAGTAATTGAATGATAAATTATCCCCCTTTTACCTAGTGTAACACTGCTCACCTCAGATGTGGGATCTAGTTGATTGACCAGACAGATAACAGCAAGGGACAATCTTCTTACTGTGAGAACAATGAAAACCCTGCCACCCTTGACAGGTTTTTCAGGTTTTTCCCTTATGTTAATTGAAGAATGTCCCTCTCTGCAATCTACTTGGGCACCTCCCTGCTGCTCTGAGTTGAGCAGTGTTACATCAGTAAAAGAGGTGGGAGGGGGATACTTTATAATTCAATTACAATTCTGACAGAATTGAAATAACACTCTCCAAGGCTCAAATACTATGATGATTAATTAGAGCTGCTTTTATTAGGAAACATTACTATCCCTTTAAACTATATTCTTACATAGGATCTGTGGGGGCTTTCATTTCTGTTTTTTACAGGGCTACAAGGCTCCAGATTATCACTGCAATATTGATAGGGTATCTAAGAAGTTAATGTCTTGCATTTTCTTTAAATGGACTGAGATAATAACCTTTCTTAATAGAAAAACAGTGGGTGCACAAACAATTAAGCAAAATGTATATATAGAATAATTTACACATGCATCAAAAATGCATGTTTCAGATTAGATTTTAGTGACCTAACACACAATAACTAAATTTTGCAGATGCCATCTGGAAGAAAATTATATTTAAAATTATATATTATAATTTCTTTTTTAAGTGTTAGTGTCCCTATAAAGTGCTGTTCACTTACATGTGCACTATAGGATTTGTATGCTGACACTGCTGAATTTACTAGCAGTGCATCTGTCAAAAGCATGGCTGCAGATTTAGCAAAACACTAGGACCCAGGTGGCTTTATAATATAGTGTTAACGATCAATCATCTCACTGAGAAAAAGGCATCAATTGCTGCAATTAGAGATCAATAAATAACTATGTGCGGTGGTTCTGAAAATGATGGGGGGAAGTAAGATTGTTATTTTAATATGATATCTTTGTTTAAATGTGTACTTCCAATAGCAGTCAAATATAATTATTTTCTTCACTTGATGTTCCAGGCTATTTTGCTGGAATGAGATAGCACACAGATAGACTGGAACTCGAAAAGGAATTTATTATAAATTGATCACACACCACAGATGGCTTAGATATGAGTACATTGCACAAACTGCACAAAATAAGTAAAGAAAGTTTTCTTTCACAAGTTAATTCACCTCAAACATATTTCATTTTTCAATCAAAATTCAGTTTACTGAAAAAACACCACAAGGGGACAGTTGGAGTCAGGAAGGATGTTTTTACACACTCGAGGCTTAATTAAAAATGGCTTCAGTTTGCTTTGCCTTCCTGTGGATCAACAGGGGTTATGTGGCATAGGTTGAACTTGATGGTCGAATGTGTTTTTTCAGCACCATCAACTTTGTTACTATGTAAGATCATTAAAGGGATAGTAATGTTTCATAATAAAAGCAGCTCTAATTAATCATCATAGTATTTGGACTTTGGAGAGTATTATTTCAATTCTGTCAGAGTTGTAGTTCAAGAGTAATTCAATGACAAACTATCCCCCTCCCGCCCCTTTTACTGATGTAACACTGCTCAACCAGAGCAGAAGGGAGCGTCCAGGTAGATTGCAGAGTGGGACAATCTTCAATTAAGATAAGGGAAAAAGCTGAAAAACTTGTCAAGGGGGGCAGGCTTTCATTGTTCTCATAGGAAGAAGATTGTCCCCTGCTGTTATCTGTCTGATCTATGGACTGCATTGCACATCTGAGAAGAGATGGCTTACACTAGGTAAAAGGGGCAGGAGGGGAAACTTTGCTTGTGAATATCTCTCAAACTATAAAGGTTTGAGAGATAAGACATATTGTTCTTCATGTTTTTTTTAATGCCTACAATATAAAATAAAGATAAAATGAAGTATTACTATCCCTTTAATAAACAAATTAAAATACACTGGGCCCAGGACTGAACCCTGTGACATTCCACTTACAGCTTTAGACCAACTTAAAAAGGTTCCATTCACAACAATTCTCTATAATCTATCATTTAACCAGATCGCACAGATAATACCTCCCAAATGGAAGCCTTTAATTTATGCAAACCCATTTTACAAAGACTTTTGTAAAAACCGTTCCATTGCCTAAGATCCAAAGCAGATGTTTAGGTTCCTTCTCAAAGTGAGTATTGCCTAACTGGGGGTCTTTGATTCTCACGTAGATGTAAGTGATTATTTTTCTGGTGAAATTTAGTATGGTGCAGACACCTATGAGGGGGAATCCATGCGAACAGGTAGTATTGAACCACTCTATGTGTCAGAGGAAAAAGCAGCTATATGCTAGCTTTTCATTGAAGCCTTAGGTGAGATAGTAAGAAATGAATACAAAGTGTCTTACATCTTAATAGGCTGTTGCCTCAGTCTCCTCCACATATCCAGGGTGGTATGAGGTCAATAATCACTATGCAGAGAGTACCAGGTGAATGTCTATGCTCTATCCAGTGCCTGGTCACCTGTATCTCACCTTTCTTATCCTTCAAAAGAGTTATAGAAGCGCTCCTGATCCTAGTACTGATAGGTTATTCAAAGAATAAGGGGAATTTGCTTAGAGACATATATACATATACAAAAAAATAAGAGAGAAAAATCTCCTAACAGCACCAGACCATTTCCTATAGACTGTGCTTTAATGGGATTGGTTCAGTGTGAGGTTACAAGCGGGAAAAACAATTAAAATTAATAAAATATAACTTTTATTAGTGCCCTGTTAAAAAGATTAGTAAATTTAAAAAGAAAAATTGTTATTCCTACGTAGTATCGCTAACGTTCTTTGATGGATCCAGCTTCAAGCATGATTGGATACATAACTATCTTCCACTGACAATTGCCTAGGATCACTGACTGTATAGTTAAGTGTACCACTGGTACCTGCAGGTATGCAATAGCCCCGAGTCCTAATGTAGCGATATGAAATCTGAATTAGATCTCCTTCTTACTACATAAACTGGTAAGCGGCTGATTGCTACATTCTTTCTACAGCCCTGAATAAATCAGTTCAAGATTTGCCTGCCTAGCTAAAGTAAACTAGCAGAAAGTAAGAAGAGAGGGTGGCCGCAAAAGTTAATCACCCAAAACCTTCTATAAGCAATGCACTCATTGCCTATCATTCCCAGTTGTTAAGTTAGCAAAAATTATTTTGTAATGGACACGCTGGGTGGGTGATTGATGAAGGCCAAAAAATGCAGTAAGAAGGGAGAGATAGTAAATAGTATTATCAATTCTAATGAGGAATAACATATAATCTGAGACACATAGTCTGCGCTCTGAGCAAAGATCTACTACCGGCTGATGATTGGTCACCAGAATACCTTTTCCCTCTGAGAGACAAGCCTCGCAACTCTTTTTCCCTGGCCAAGGGCCCAATAGTAGCAGCAGTAGAGCAGGAATTTACCAGTGCCATCCGGAGGAGGACGCAGAAGCAGATGGAACCCACATGAGGCAAAAGCAGGTCATCCAATCCGGGTCATACACGTAACAGGCACACAGGGCACAATACTGGGAGAAAGCAGAAGCAGAGTCAACTTCAGGCCGGGTCAAACACGTAAATCAGAATATCGCAGTACCTGGGAGGAGACAAAATCAAATCAAGTAAGCCTGGTCATACACAGAATGATCAAGTATGGAACCAAAAGGATAATACAAAGAGTAGTCAAGAAAGAGTCAGCAACAGAAGGCATTCTGAGTCAATAGAACCAAATAATCAGCCAGGAGCTGATGAAAAGCCTTCTCCTATAAACCAGTAAGGTCCAAAGGGTGACAAGGGGGAGAATCCTGAACCAAGAAGCGGGGATCGTGACATGGTTAAGCCAGAAACCATAGTCCAGATGTGGAAACACCAGGAAAACAGAGGAGCTACAAGTCCAAAAAGTAGGCAGCACAGGCTCAGCGTTCAGAAATCAGGAAGACATCATTGCAGGCAGCACAGGTTCTGAGGTCAGGAGGCAAGCAGAGGTTAAATCCAGGAAGGTCCAAGAGAAGGAGGTCCGGAGTGATGCACATGGAATTTGTTAGCCTGCTAGACCAATAAAAGTGTGGCCCGAATCAGAGAGAAATTAATGTAAGGATTTTAGCAGTATCAGGTAGAAGAGTAGACTGCAAATCAAAATTCACCAGGGTAAGGGTTGCAAGAGACCTACAGGACGGTTTCTGGGTGTTTTCATCTGAGCAGAAATAGGGAAAGAGGAAACAAAAGACAAAACATCATCTTTTAATCCGGGCCACCAAAAGTACCTGGCAATAAGATCATGGGTAAGGAGTATGCCAGGGTGACCAGCCATCACAGAACAGTGTCCATAACAGAGAATTTCAGGACAGTATTGCTCAGGTACAAAGTAGACCCCTGGAAGTCGAGTGACACCAGGCAAACAAGCTGTCTGATCCTTCTTAAGAGCAGTATGAAGGCTGGTATGTAGAGCAGACAATATCCGAGTAGAGGGCACAATGGGCTCAGGAGACACTAGACAGGGACTAGGAGGCTCGTGTTGACCCAACAGGGCATCAGCCTTAATATATTTTGTACCAGGAATGAACGAAACAATATAGTCAAAACGAAAAATGAATAACGACCAACGGGCTTGTTGAGCATTTAACCATTTGGCTGCTGACAAATATTAGTGGTCTGTTAGGATGGTTACCACATGAGGATATCCATCCAACAAATATCTCCACTTGTCTAAAGCCAGTTTAAAGGCCAGCAACTCCCTGTTCCCCATATCCTAATTCCTCTCTGCAGAGGAAAAGCACCTGGAGAAATAGGAACACGGGTGCAGAATGCCCGACTCAGTGGATCACTGGGAGAGGATTGCTCCAGCTGCAACCTCAGAGGCGTCCACTTCTGGAATGAATTGCACTAGAGGGTCAGGATATTTGAGAATAGGGGTGTCACGGTTATCAAGCAAAACCAAAGAGTCAGACAGTATAGTTAAAATTCACCTTTATTAGAATCATAAACTAAAAGAGCAATATATATATGTATAATATATAGCAAGTAGCAGGAAGGAGCAGAGGACGACCAAAGAGGCAGAGACACTCTATCAGAAATAGGAGGCTGCCTCCAAGTCGCCGGACTGCAGAGACTATGCTGAAGCCACTGGTAGTCTTCTTCTTCTTATTATTATTCTTTATTTATATAGTGTCAGCTAATTCCGCAGAGCTGTACAATTGGGACCGAATAGGCCCTGAAGATCTCCCACAACGAAGGCAACAAGGGAGGTCACTGACTCATGCCTGCAGTCAGTAAGAATAGGACCGACTCCCATAAAGGATGGCCACAAGGGAGACACTGACTCACGCCTACAGTCAGCATGAATAGGCCCGTCTCCCATATAGGATTGCAACAAGGGAGGCACTGACTCATGCCTACAGTCAGTACGCTGGAGTCTGCCAGAGCCATAGGTCTGCACCAGATAGGATGTCCACGATTCAAGAGGCAACACCGAGAGGATAGTAGGACAGAGTCCCAGGTCAGCACCAGATTGGATAGCCAGGCAAGCAAGGGTCATACACAGAGCGGGTAGTCAGTCAGAGCCACAGGTCTGCACCAGATTGGATGTCCAAGCAATAAGGAGTGTACACTAAGAATGGTCATACAGACCCACAGGTCAGCATCAGATAGGATGGTCAGACAAGCCAAGGTCATACACAGGAGATCAGGAACTCAACTACTAGAACTGCTCAGGACAATATCGTAAGGATAACTGGATAAGGATCCAGTACCCTTATATATCAGCAAGGAAGTAGATAGGCGGAGACTAGCTAGACCAGCCTGTATAAGGTTGAGGCCTGCGTCGATACGCAGCCTAGTGCCCGCAAATGACGCAACGAGGTGAGATGCATCAAACACCAGCATTACTCTCGCATCATTTCCAGCTTCCAGCCCGCCTAGCCAGAGGAGATGGGCGGCCGTTGAGGATGCCAATCGTGCCCAGTCCCAACCCCAGAAGCGACAGGTGGGATGACGCTGAAGCGTCATTTCAGGACATCAATTGCCAGCGTCGCCAGAAGCGGTGGCACTGGGTATAAGGTACACTGTGACAAGGGGAGGAGGAAAAGGATCTCTTCAGGGTCTCGAAAGCATTCATCACCTCAGAAGACCACAGCTGAGGGGCTGCTCCCTTCCAGGTCATGGCTGTGATGGGGGCAATGAGAGTTGAAAAGCGTTTAATAAATTGTCGTTAATAGTTGGCAAAGCCTATAAATCTTTGAATGGCTTTGAGGCCATGAGGTAAAGGCCAATCAGAGAGAGTGACCAACTTGTCTGGATCCATGGTCAGACCCCTATCGGATATAACATAACCTAGAAAAGGCAGAGATGTAATCTCAAATGCACACTTGGAGATCCTGCAAAACAGACAGTTGTCACGGAGGTGGGATAAAACATGACAGACATGCTCGCTATGTTTCTCCAAGGATGGGGGAAATATTAATTGTTGTCTAAGTAGAGGGTGACGTAGGATAGAAGAAGATCCCTAAAGACGTCATTGATGAAATTCTGGAAGATGGCAGGGGCGTTGTGAAGGCCAAATGGCATATCTACGTGTTCATAGTGCCAAACCTAGAGTTAAAAGCCGTCTTCCATTCATCCTCCTCTTTCATACGTACAAGGTTATACACACCCCTGGAATCTAGCTTAGTAAAAAACCAAGCTCCCCTGAGTCTGTCCAGTAACTCTGGAATCAATAGTAAGGGGTAACAATTCCTTTTGGTTATTTTATTTATCCCCCTATAATCAATGCAGAGGCGAAGACCAAAAAATATACCGGCCCCTGCAGGGGCGTATGAATCCCCTGGCTAAACTGTCCTGAATGTACTCTTCAAGCACTTTGGTCTCAGGAACAGACAACGGGTACACCCTGCCACGAGGCGGAACAGTACTGGCCACCAACTTGATGGGGCAGTCGTAGGGTCGGTGTGGTGGTAAGGTCTCGGCTTTGGTTTTACATAACACATCTGCAAAGTCATGATAAACCGTAGGTAAGGTGTGAGGAATATGTTCCAAGGTGTTCAGGGCAGACAAATATATCCCTGTTGATTCTAGTGGAGCAATTGGGAAAGATTACGTAATTTGGAATGTGGAGATTATGTAGTTTGTGATGTGTACCAAATACCATTGTGACCGTTTTTCTGTGTTTAAAGGAGCAGTAAACTTTTTTTTAACGAAAACACATATTTTATAGAGCATTTCCTGATGAATAAAACAAGACCTCTTTTACAAAGACTGTAGCCAACTCTTTAGTGGTTGGAAGTTTTTTGAATGGTATGCAATGAATCATCTTAGAAAATCGGTCAACGACCATGAGGATGACAATGTTACCATTAGACAAAGGAAGATCGACAATGAAGTCCATGGCAAGGTGTGACCGTGGCTTCTCCCCATTGGGTATAGGTTGGAGAAGGTCCACTGGAAGGTGACAGGGTGATTTAGCCTGCGCACAGACAGGACAGGCAGTGACAAAGGCAGCAATATCTTTGCTAAGTTCTGGCCACCAGAAGAGACCGGAAACCGACCAAAGAAGCTGGTTCATTCCAGGATGACCTGCTGGCTTAGTATTATGGTAGGTAGAAAGTACCTTAGTACTGAGGTTAATAGGTACAAAACAGCACCCAGAGGGAGTCTTGCAGGTGCATCTACTTGGGCCGGCCCATATTTTCTCTGCAAGGGAAGATGTTATGCTGGTACGTATGGTGGACAGTACTTTGTCCTGAGGAATAATAGGACTAGGACTCTCCTCTTTAGTGCCCGGAAACTGTCTGGATAGGGCATCAGCCTGGACATTTTTGGTACCTGGCAGGTACGAGACCACATAATTAAAATGAGACAAGAATAAGGCCCAACTGACCTGTCTTGGAGACAAGCACTTAGCTTCACACAAGTAGGTAAGGTTTTTATGATCCGTGAGGATTAGTACTGGCATGGAAGTTCCCTCAAGCAAATGCCTCCATTCTTTGAGAGCCAGTATTATTGCCAGAAGTTCACGGTCCCCAATTTCCTAATTGCACTCAGCAGGACTTAGCTTCTTTGAGAAATACCCACCCGGGTGCAACTGGGTCTCAGGAGTAGGACATTGAGACAGGAGTGTGCCTCCTGTCTCAGATGCATCAAACTCAAGTACAAATGGAAGCTAGGGTTTTGGGTGTGTCAAAATGGGTGCTGCTGCAAAAGTGGCTTTCAATGACTCAAATTCTCTGATGGCATCCAGGGACCAGTTAGTGGAGTCACCATCTTTTTTGGTCATGTCGGTAAGAGTTTTCACCATAGAGGAAAAATTGTGGATACATTTCCTATAGTATTTAGGGAACCCAAGGAAACATTGGAGGGAGCGGACACCTACGGGTTGTGGCCACTCAAGAACTGCAGAGAGTTTATCAGGGTCCATAGCAAAACCAGCCTCTGAGATTACGTATCCCAATAAGGTGACCTTTTTGAGGTGGAACAACAAAAAAGAAAGAAGTAACTACCTATAATGGCACTCTTATTTACCCAAAAAAATAATAATTATACATAGGATCACATGGACACTCTCAACAGAACATAAACATTGGGAATTAGAGTCCCTGAATATAAAGGACATACGATCTAATTAAAACCAATAATCTTTATTATCAAACTGTATAAAAGACTCAAAAAAAGGAAAAAATAAATAAAAATAATAAATCATCCCAAGAGAGAAAGTGGATCACCACATACCAAAGGAATAATGCCCTGCTGCTTATAATTATTGCAAGCAAAAGGCTAGGAAACAGGAACACTGTACTCTAAGTACTAACAAATAATCTGTTACCTAGGTAGATGATATTCAAGGCTAACAAAAAAAAAAAAGTGGGAGAAAGGGTACGGATAACCCTATCATTTAACAGCACTCAAGGCTGTCGAAAATTCTAAAGGAGAGATGGGAAGGGTACTTGAAAATAAATGTCTATCAGTAGATCTAAGAGACGATGTTAAACAATTAATAGAGAGCATATGCAGAAAATCCTGTCTCATAAACCCAGGACATATAGTAAATGAACAAAAATCTAATTTCCAAGAAGCATGACTTGGTCAGTATAGGCAAATTAAGGAATTGTAAAGAAATATACAGCAACCCTATCTATCTACCTACACCCCTATTATAGTCAGCTAGGAAGAAATTACATAACTTATCAATATGTATCCTTCAATAAACGGACAGACAAAGTAGAAGACCAAAATGCTCAATGATTCAAAAGTCGGTAGTCTAAGGAATCACTGTTCAAACCAGTGACCCTATCGTTAACCCACGTACATTCATGTCTATAAACTAACACCTCTGTCTGCTGAATAGTCAGAAACGGTTTGCTATGACTGAGAGTCCGCTCCGTCACCTACTAAAGGTAACTATAATATATCAAGTCATACAAAAAGTGCCCTATTATTCACATTTCCACATCCAACATTATCCATCTTTGGAAACAGTAAAATAATAAAAGAAAACTCCTAACGCGTTTCACCCATTAATCGGGCTTCATCAGAGGCAACAAACCGAGTGCTATCAAACAGTAAGTTTAAATAGTATATCCGGCAGACATGATTGGATGAAAACACACAGAATCCACAGACTGAAAAAGTCTCCAATGATTGCTTATTAAGTGTGTCAATCATAGAGACAAAACGGAGAACACGTTTGGTAATTTTCGCTTCGCTCCACTAAAACTTAAAGGGATAGTAATACTTAAAATGTAAAAAAAAATATGTTGTAGGGTTTATCCCCCTGAGTAAAACAAGAGTACTCCCACTGCTGAGAGGTGTTTTATTCAAAAGTTATTAATTTTCAAAGTAGAATTTGTTAGGTGCAATATCACAGTGGCCTGAAATTGTACAGTGGCACTGTTGCTACACGATCCTATGGACATCTCTGGTCAGTTGACCATAAATCTCCATAGGATGGTGTAGCAACAGCGCCACTGTACAATTTCAGGCCACTGTGATATTGCACCTAAAAAATTCAACTTTGAAAATTAATAACTTTTGAATGAAAGACCTCTCAGCAGTGGGAGTACTCTTGTTTTACTCAGGGGGATAAACCCTACAACATATTTTTTTTTACATTTTAAGTATTACTATCCCTTTAAGAAAAGTAGAAGTCCGCAATAAACATGAAAGGGTGAAAAATACATCCCTTCACAATACATAAAAGAATGCCCGAAATAAATGCAGAACAAAAACTTTTCTGATCTAATACACCAATCCACCAGTGTTCACATTTAATTAACCCTTAAAGTGATTCCTAATACTAATCTACATCAAAAGGTACTATAGAACAGAGGGTAGTCACAATAACACCTGTAACTCACTAAAAAAGTAAACTCCCTCATCAAAGAATAAATAAATAAATAAAGGACCCTCTGTAATTATATTTAATAGGTCACTACTGGGTATTGCTGATGTATGTTCCCAAAGTAGTTAAAGCCAAGAAAAATAAATATATGTTTATATCTCCTACCCAAATGAATCAAGGCTAGATGGGTAAATATCCCCATAGATAACAAAACCCCAAGAAATAAGAGTAATATACAAATGCAGATTATCAGTGACAAAGAACAAATTAACAGACAATGAACATGTTATATAAAGACTCCAAAATTGAGAGTCTCATTCATACCTGCAGGATGTAATGTGGCAAGATTAAAAATCCACATACATTCTTTTTTCTGCAAAACACAAAAACAAGCGGCGCAAAGGATAATCTCTAAGTGTAGTATTCAAAAATGCTCAGTCCATTAAAAACATCATTCAAACTTCTGGAAATGTACTCACATTCTTCCGAGGCTTCACCCAGCCTCCAGGATAAATCACTTGCACCGGCTCACACCCCAGTCTGATATTTAATGGCACAACTCCAATTCCTCTTCGTACTCAATCAATGTAGAAGTGTCAACAAGTACTGTTTATCACAAACCCAGCACTTCCCGTTGACACAACCCAATTGTTATGAGTATAAACAAATATTCTTGGCCATGAGACAAAAGTGACGCAGTGACTTCAATACGCCAATTAGTATAAATGGATACCAAATTTAATAATAAAAAAATAGGTATAAAAATAAAAAAAGACACTGACAAAGATAAAAAATACACACGTCTTTAAAGAGAATAAAATCAATCGATATTCACAATAGTTTTGGCTTAATGCATTTCGTGGTTATATACCACTTCATCAGAGGCCCAAAAAAATCATAATCTTTTCTCTTCAATGCTTGAACCAAGTCACCCCCTCTAATGCCAAGGGAGACCTGTTCCAACCCCAGCAATTACATTTCAACAAATTTTCTTGATGTAATGCTTGGAAATTTCTAGCCACTGGGGAAAGTTGTTTGCCCTGAGCCGTATCACATTCGACATTCCTAATATCTCTTACATGTTCTCTCATTCTCTCATGAAGTGCTCTTTTGGTCATGCCCACATATTTCATGGGGCAATCACATTCAATGCAATATATTACCCCCTTAGTCTTACAATGAATGTATGTGTTAATGGGGCAAATGTTGCCAAAAATGTCAGTCACATTCTGCATTTTTTGTCATAAATCTGCATGTGCTACACCAATAACAAGGAAAAGAACCCTTAATAGGATACTCACTTCTACGTCTCGAATAGTGACTTCTCACTAATTTATCACGTAGATTTGGCGACCTTCTAAAGGTTACTGGTATATGGGTACCGACTACCTCCTGTAAATCAGGATCACTGGACAAGATTTTAATCTGCTTATTTAAAATATTTGTGATCATTTGTGAATTTCCTAAATAGTCCGTGATAAATCTAATAGGTCCCGAATGAGAACCATTATTAGGTTTTTTGTATAGTAGTGTTTCTCTATTGGTGTTTAATGCACGATGATAAGCCTTTTTGATTAAATTATTTGTATATCCCCTTTCAAAGAGACAAGTTTTCAAATCTTGTGCATTGAATTTAAATAGATCTATTGTGATACAATTATGTCTTAAGCGCAAAAATTCTCTGACTGGTATGTTATTCTTAACCAAAACAGGATGATGGCTATCATAGTGCAAGATGGAATTTGTAGAAGTAGGTTTCCTATATAAATTAGTAATAATTTTATTATCTGACCCACGCATGACTTGTAGGTCTAAAAAATCCACTCGTTGGCTATCAAACACATATGTCAAATGTAAATTGACATTGTTGTGATTAAGCTTGTCAATTAATTTCCGCAGGAGGGGGGTGGGACCATCCCAAAATAAAAGGATGTCATTCATATACCTTATATACTACGAGATGTATTCCGTGTATTTATCATTGGTTGCACAAAAAACATATCCATGTTCCCACCACCCCAGAAAGAGATTAGCATAAGTGGGGGCACACGAACTACCCATCACAGTCCCCCTCAACTGCAGAAAAAAGTTATCATTGAATGAAAAGTAGTCATGCGTAAGCACAAATTTTAATAGCTTAATGATAAAATCATTCTCTAAAAAAGAGGCTGTGGATTGAGAATCCAGATAGTATTGGATTGCTTTACAACCTTTGTCATGCATAATGCTGGTATAAAGTGATTCTACATCACATGTTACTAATTGTGTATGGTCAGAAATATATAGATCGTTCTTGGAAATCTATATACTCTATATAATTCATTAAGTCGCTTTTTCCTCCAATGTAATTACTAGGGGTGGGTGAAAGTTGTCGCCGCGTTCCTTCGGGGAATTTTGTGAAAATCACGTTGTTATCCGCTTTTTCGCGGGAAAATCTGCTTTAAAACTAGCGGTTCAAATTTTCGCATTTTCACCCATTGGCCAAACTTTTTTGCCATTTTTTTAATGGATAGAAAGTTTCCGCCCATTGATTTACGTTGTTTTTGCACTTCTGCTATAAAAACATAACATTTTCGCTGAAGGCAGACACAATAGAAGCAGCTACAGAGTGAGATAGACGTGCTGTGCTGTTCTCTTGTGATATTTTGCAAAATGTGAGGCAGGAGAGACTCATAGTGACTCCTATCACTATGAGCAGGGTAAAAAATAATCAATGGAGGAGCTGGAAGGACCATTATGTGTCCACTGAGTCTCAGGAGGAAGGGACCACTACTGTACCAATGCTACCCAGTTCCCCTAAATCACTCCAAGGGATCTTGGAGAATTTAATGGGAAGGGAGGGAGAAAAGGGAATGGGAAGGAAGAGAGAAAAGGCAATGGGAAGGGAGGAATAAAAGGGTAGTACTAGTGAGAGCAGGACAGGTCAGCTGCCTGTGTCTACTGCAAGATGAGCTGCCCCTGCTGCCAGTGCCACCATTGCTGAGCCTGCAGCCACTAGTGTTGTACCTGCTGTCAGATGTGCTGCCACTAGTGTTGAACCTGCTGCCAGTGCTGAACCTTCTGCCAGTGCTAAACCTGCTGTCAGTGCTGAACCTGCTGCCACCAATACTTTGCCTGCTGCTAGTGTTTCTTGTAGTACTTGGGGGGAAGGAGAAAATTATGCCATGTGTGACAGTAGGGGACCCTCTGTGACATTTCTCGTCACCTCCTCCAAGCAGCAGTGAGTTGTTTGGAATAGAGCAGCAGCATGTAGGGACTAGTGGTGGTGGTGGTGTTGGAGAAGCTGGGGTGGAAGAGACATTGATGGTCTTTTAATCAGAAACTGAGAAGAAATGGGAGACAGGGATGAGGATGGGCATCATCCGACTACTAGCAGTCAGCTTTTGAAAATTAGTGGAAATTGCAACTGCTCTAACTTCTGCTGCTGCTGCTGAGATGAAAGGGCAGCAGGGTGCTGAGGAGCAGGCTAGTGTGCCACAGACCACTGTGGACACAGTGGGAATGGGGTCAACAAATAATGCGGGACTAGGACAGGTTCCACTTGCCAGCAGTAGCAATACTCCTCCTGATCGTAGTTGCAGTGTTAAATCTGAGGCAGCAGCAGCAACAGCAGCAACATTATCCGCTGCCACAGAAAGTCAAGGGGAATGTGGAAGACAAGAAGAAAGAGGCCATTCTTCTCCACCTTTTTCCTATACCTCCCCCCAGAAGTCATGGGTGTGGGACTATTATTCTCTTCCGGCAGGCACAGTGCAGTCATCATCAACAATGCTACAGTGCAAAATTTGTGACAAGTTAGTGAGAAGGGGAAAGGAGGGAACACACCATGGCTCAACCGCCATGATAACACACATGAAACACAGACACCATGACATTTACTCCACATAAGTTAAAGCCATACACCCATTACAGAAATCTAGCACTGCTGTTACTGGACCCCCTGACTCTCCAGAAAGGAAGAGATCAAAGAGGAGGAAGAATAAAGAAACCCAGACAGACACTGGAAGTTCCATGATGAGCGAAACAACTAGCTCGCCATCAACATCACCTTCTTCCTCTAGGGTAACTAGTATATCTCCTGCCAATTCACCTCATTCATCGTTACCTCCCCCGCCAAATGATAGCTACTCTGTTAGTGTTAGGATATGGCAGCTAATCTCTACCCATTGCACACTGTGTGGTGCACTGACCACACATTCCAGTGTGATGGAGGAGAAAAAATACCAGGTCATCAGGTGGCATCTGAGGAGATTCCATCCCACAGAATATGCTAGGATTCTGGCAGGGAGGGTTTATCATTACTATTAAACTATCAGCAAGTTGTCATGTGTCCTTAGCGGGGTCTGGACAAGGGGTACAGTGACAGTGGCAGTACTTGGTTTCGGGTGTCATGGTGTTTGGATACAGTTGTGCCCCCAGATGTTATTTACCACACACACTGTGCACATTGCAGTTGCTGATGGAAGCCACAGTTCTTGTTCTCAAGGGAAAAAATATATATTCTAATAACAACACACCCATGATGATTTTGGACGAGGGGCAGGTGGAGAAGATTTAATGGTCAACTTCTTCTTTTCTCCACATAGACTGGGAGCTACTTATTCTTCTGCTACTGCCTCAGGCTCATCACTGGAACCAGTTGTGGCAAGTGGAACCTTCATCATCCATCTTCCATGTTACTGCTATTGTTGATGCCATTCCCTTTCAGCTGCCTAATCATTCTGCTGCTTAAACAACTTAGCAGCAGCAGTACGAACAGCAGTTGCAACTCAGGAGGACATTTGACAGTGGCCACTGGCCATCATGACCTGCTGGCGTTAGGCCAGTAGGGCATTTTTATTTTTTTCTCAGGGCTTGTGTTTAAAAAAAAAAAAAAAAACTAGTCCTACAAAAAAATAAAAATTTTTGAGCCTAAGCCTAAGTCCTACAAATCAATGTTTCCTTAGGGCTTGTGCCAAAGTAGCTTAAGTCCTACAAATCAATGTTTCTTCAGGGCTTGGGCCACTAATAATAATAAAAGTCCTACAAGGGCCTCTAACTACAAATCAAACAAATCATCCTCTACAAAATACTCTATCAAGTCAAGTATCAGTCCACCCCAGTGGCAGCTTATGTCAGGGGGTTCCTGTCTCTATCACTTTACATATAAATATCTTATTTTATTGAGTTTTTTTTTTTTTAACTGTCCCCACAATAGCAGTCAAGAAAGCCCCCCAAAACAAATTCCCTGTTCAAATGATTCATTCATTCACCAACACAGGCACCCTCCTCAGACCCCTTTATACCATGTCTTATGGTTTTTATTTTATTTTATTTTATTTAGGATTTCTTTTTTATTAAGTGCCCCCCAATCCCAGTAAACAGCCCCCAAAAACATTCCCTGTTCAACTGATTCTTTCCCCACACCCCGCCAACACAGACACCCTCATGCCCCTTTTATACAATGCCTTTGGGAAATAAAATATTATTTGTAATGTGTTGTGTGTAACGTCTATGTTCCCATTGATTTCAATGGGCGAATAAAGCGGAAAAAAGCGGAAAATCTGCACTTTTCGTGGGAAATTTTTCGTCAAGCAGAAAGTGCCATATTTCGCCGATTTCAGTTTGAGGCGGAATGTTTTGTCCATCCCTAGTAATTACACTACACATCATTGAAATGTTTAATGAGCTAAATTGGCTAACACTCAAATCTAGATGTAACCTTCCTTTCTTCCCTAGTTTATAACCACTTCTCTGGAAGTATGTTCATTCCATCTCTCCGTACAAACCTACAACATCTGCTCCACTTCTAATAACTGACTGGGTACTCCACACTACAAAAAAAATGCCTGTCAATCTGCCTTCTTCTTCAGTGCTCTGAAAGCCTGGAATAACCTACCTGAAAAAAATCTGATCTTTTTGAGGTTAAAATCCTATTGATCTATTCGGTTCTGTACTTCATGCCCTTCCAAGCCTATACGTTTTTCTTTTTATCAGTACTTCAATAAAGTCTTCATTTTAACAAGTTCAGTGCCTGTTGTTTAAGCACACTTGAGTATCAGAGTGTCATTGCGTCCTTTATACAATATAAAAAATTATGTTATATTTCTTATTTATGTATGTGTATATATAGTTTTTTCTTTATTTCTGTAAATATGTAACATTGTACTATAAAAGTTCACCAGGAAATGCTAAACAATGAGAGAATTCTGAATGAATTCTTCTTGGCAGAACACTTTCTAAATATCATCATCATCATCTATAGCCATTGTTGATCCACTGCAGGACGAAGGCCTCCCCAGCAAGCCTCCAACAACTTTGATCCTGTGCCTGTTGTTGCAACTGAACTGTTTACCAAGAAATTTGGCAATTTCATCTAACCATCTAGTCTTAGATGTTTAGTATTGAGTGGAATCCATTCCAAAATCCATTTGGTTTATCTACTGTCAGGTCATCTTGCTATGTGGCCTGCCGATTTCCATTTCAGGTACTTTTCACTTTCAATGATGTCATAGAACTTTGCTTACTAACGAATCAATGCACATGTTTTTTGTTCTGTTTTTGTTCTGTTTAGAATTTGCCTCTCCATACGTCCCCGTGTAATCTTAAGTTTTCCTATGGCTTTGGCATTCAATGCCTATGTTTCACAACCATATGTAAGGACTAGGAGGACAAAGTAGTAAAAAAACATTCACTTGAAACATAGTGGTAAATTTGTCTTAAAGACGGTACTACACAGTTTCCAAATGTTTGCCATCCCAGTTTTTATTTGTTGCTCAGTTTCCATCATGGTGTTTCCATCTGTTGACATTTCCTGTCTATGAGAAACATACTTATCAACTTCTTCTAGTTCTTGTCCATCTACTGTGATTATTCCTTGTTATGGTACATTTGTTAAGCGTGACTTGCGTTTTGTTGATATTCACCTTCAGACCAAAATTTTTGTTTTCCCTTTATAGCTCTACAATGCGTTCTTGAAGTTTTTCAGGACTACCGTCAAAGAGTATGATATCATCTGCATAACGTAAGTGATGTAGGTAGTCTCCATTGATCTTAAGTCCTTTTTTTGTCTGAATTTAGTTTGCGGAAAATTTCTTTTAAACAGAAAATAGTTTGGGGTAGATTGTGTCTCCTTGTCAGACACCTTTTTCTATGTTGAGCTGGACTTTTTCATTGTTGACCTGAATTGATGTTGATGCAGTTGCATTTTCAAACATTGATTGGAGGACTTGATGTAAGCTCTCTACTCCTTGGTTGATCAGGGCATCGATTATTGCTTGCTTTTTGACTGAGAACACTTGAGCAGGCAGGACTCAGTAAATGGATACCGCAGACTTTTGTTACAAGAGACTAGACAGCAGCAAACTGCAGAACACTGGAGCAGGCAGGACTCAGTAGATGGATACCGCAGACTTTTGTTGCAAGAGACTAAAAACTGAGGATGACTGGTTCAGGGCAGACTCAGGATGACAGGAAAACTGTAGATGTACCCAGCAGCAAAATGCACAACATTAGGGTGGCAGGACTCAGTAGATGGATACCACAGACTTTAAAACTGAGGATGGCTGGTGCAGGGCAAACTCAGGATGACTGGAACACTGTAGATGTAGCCAGCAGCAAACTGCAGAACACTGGAGCAGGCAGGACTCAGTAGATGGATACCGCAGACTTTTTTTACCAAGAGACTACAAAACTGAGGATGACTGGTGCTAGGTGGACTCAGGATGACAGCATCACTGTAGATGTAGCCAGCAGGAAACTGCAGAACACTGGAGCAGGCAGGACTCAGTAGATGGATACTGCAGACTTTTGTTACAAGAGACTGCAAAACTGAGGATGGCTGGTGCAGGGCAAACTCAGGATGACTGGAACACTGTAGATGTAGCCAGCAGCAAACTGCAGAACACTGGAGCAGGCAGGACTCAGTAGATGGATACCGCAGACTTTTTTTACCAAGAGACTACAAAACTGAGGATGACTGGTGCTAGGTGGACTCAGGATGACAGCAACACTGTATATGTAGCCAGCAGCAAACTGCAGAACACTGGAGCAGGCAGGACTTAGTAGATGGATACAGCAGACTTTTTTAGAAAAGACTACAAAACTGAGGATGACTGGTGCAGGGCGGACTCAGAATGACAGCAACACTGTAGATGTAGCCAGCAGCAAACTGCAGAACACTGGTGCAGGACTCAGTAGATAGATACAGCAGACTTTTTTTTAGAAAAGACTACAAAACTAAGGATGACTGGTACAGGGCAGACACAGGATGACAGGAACACTGTAGATGTAGCCAGCAGCAAACTGCAGAACACTGGAGCAGGCAGTACTCAGTAGTTGGATACCGAGGACTTTTGTTACCAAGAGACTACAAAACTGAGGATGACTGGTGCTAGGTGGACTTGGGATGACAGCAACACTGTAGATGTAGCCAGCAGCAAACTGCAGAACACTGGAGCAGGCAGGACTCAGTAGATGGATACCACAGACTTTTTTAGAAGAGATGAAAAACAATAGAGCATGACTGAACAGCCTGTATAGTGGGGCAACAATGTAGACTTTAATTCCCCTCTGCTTCCCACCAAGTCAGGGGGGTGTCCTCTGCCCAACCTACTACAGTTCTAGAGCTGGGTAAGTTGGAGATCTCTGCGTATTATGGTACTATGGATGATTATAGATTAAGTTCTTTTTTTTTTTTCAATCTGCATCGAACCTGAGAGCAGAGTAACCCAGCTTTGGCAGGTTGACTTTTAGAAAAAGTAATTTGCTCCATGAGCTGGAGGGCCAAGGGAGAGAGCTGGGGGCTAAGTATATTTACTGTTACGGAAAATACCTGCTCACTCAGGACAGTGACAGTGTGCCCGACGTACGTTTCGCCACAACTTGGCTTTTTCAAAGGGCTAAAAGCCGGCATGAAATGTCGGTTATTTATAGTTCAAATGCACCTATCACGAAACAAAGAAAACCTCTCCCTATTGGATAATTAAGCTGTCATGCACATTTTAATTGACAGCAAGCCAAGTTGTGGCGAAATGTACGTCGGGCACACGGGGGTTGACAATTGTTCTCCGTGATATCCCTGTAACTACTTATACTTATACTGTAGACAATGTACTCTAGGTTAACTTTAGATCGTATTTAGATACGCTGGTCATTATGAGCGCATGCAACAAGGTGCCTATTACCTAATGATTTTTGAAGGCTATACCTTGGTTGCTTTAACCTTTTTGTGCGCTCACCTTTTGAAATTGGTGTTTAGGAGGCAGGGTCTCTATGGTAGCGATTCTAGGGTTTAGTTACAAAGTATCACATGATCACGCAATTAGGGTTATAACCCATATATTTCTATCATCCGCTTATATAATTTGAATGTTCCACACATCGACACTTGGTGAGAACTGAGTTCCGATTTCAATTATATTAGTCGTAGTTAAAATGGTCACGACCTTATATCTTTTAAAAGCAATGTATGGTTTGAAATATTAACCCTTCCTATGTTGTAAAACTTGGATATTGTGGTTGTATACTAATATTAAAAGCCTAAAGGGATTCCTGTCAATGCTTTTGTTAACAATAAGTGGTAAAGCAAGGTTGGGGCTGAACTATTAACCCTGCCTACGCTGGGACGCTTAGATATTGTGTCCGAATATTAACAACAAGCACCGTTTGGTGCCCTGAGTGATATTACTATTAGCACTGAGTGGTATTTCGCCATATCTTATACTAATTTCAAATGTGGCAAGTATTTGTTATAGCCGCTTTTATTAATATGTTATATCTGTTTAAGTAACAAAGCGCTACAATAATTACCATAACGGATGCCTATTAAGAGTAATTATTGATTACTCCAATAATAACGTATGTTTAGGACACTGATTCTGTTTATATTGGGCAATCCGTATATTTGCGCTTTTTGTAAGTGTTTTAGTATAAGATTGCATTTGGATGTTGAATACCACTAGTGTAACATTCGTATACGCTAAGTTTTCATACGATTTAGACATAAGGGCAAAATATCGCAAATCTTCATACATATTAGGACATGAAGTATTGGACTGGTACATACTTAGATCTTGATCCATGCCACTAAGACACCAGTGTTGGTTTGGAAATAGTATAGCTACAGGGTTTCTTTTATCAAATTCGCCTTTTTTAATTTTTATGTAATAAAAGTTATTTTTTATTTTCAGGTTTTTCTTTGTGTGAAACTTATCTGGAATACATCACCTAAGAACAAGTATCTTGTCTTGGAAGGGGGTTTAGTGCTGTTTAAAGGGATAGTAATACTTCATTTTAACTTTATTTTATTTTGTAGGCATTAAAAAAACATGAAGAATGATATAAGTCTTATCTCTGAAACCTTTATGGTTTAAGAGATATTCACAAACAAAGTATCCCCCCCCTGTTCAACCAGATAAGAAGGGAGATGCCCAGGTAGACTGCAGAGAGGGACAATCTTCAATTAAGATAATGGAAAAAGCTGAAAAACTTTTCAAGGGGGGAAGGGCTTTCATTGTTTTCATACAAAGAAAATTGTTCCCTTCTGTTATCTGTACTGTCATACAACCAGACTCACATCTGAGAAGAGATGGCTTACACTAGGAAAAAGGGGCAGGAGGGGAACTTTGCTTGTGAATATCTCATAAACCATAAAGGTTTGAGAGATAAGACTTATATAGTTCTATCATTCTTCATGTTTTTCTAATGCCTACAAAATAAAATAAAGTTAAAACGAAGTGTTACTATCCCTTTAAAGTCTGTTTTCTTTCTCTTCATTGTTTATGTTCTATTTAATTGACCTTAGCACATTCCCTTTAGGTAATTACCACTTCCATTTATACTTTTAGTGGGTAGTGCACCTCAATTATATATTTTTTTTACACGTACATGTTCTCTGGGCCTTTTTCCTCAATCAACTCTTTTTACAGTTCCATGTGGTCCAATCGATTTTTCACCATATTGGATCTTACCAATTCTAGCATTGAAATATACCATTATAAGTTTGTAGTGGTAATTGTTGTGTTTGTAAAGGCATAATAAATCATCATGAAATTCTTCAACTTCATTCACTGTGGCTATAGGGGCATAAACTTGAATGATTTGAAGAACAAAGAGTTTTCTAGCACATAGTTTGATAGCACAGGAAGTAATTAATTCAGAAATGATTTCTATTTTTATGACTGAATCTGTCATTCTTTTGTTAATTAAGAATCTGATTCCTCTACATTACCGATCTTTGGTTCCTTTATAGTATGGCCAGTGTCCATCTTCTAATTTCATCTTTTTTTAAGAGTCTCACATAAGCAGATAATGTCCAAATTGATGTTATTTGTTTCTTTTTTCTAGTATGTCTAGGCATGAAACCGTACTCATAGATCGAATGTTAAACATTTCAATGTCTAAAGACCAAAGGCAGCCTGATAGAACCCATTAAATCTTAGCATCCTCTGCCATTGATCTAGTTTTCCTATTGCCATAGGAAGCAGCACGTAAACCTCCAGTGAATGAAGAACATTGTTTGTGCTGTGAAGCCATGCTGTAGAAATGGACCATACTTTGACACTCTGGTCCAGTGCAGGTTGGCAGATTTTGGATCGATTTAGTCTGGTGTGTTAGTTTTGATCTGTCCACATTGGGTGACCCTGCCAGGAGTATATAATCTCAATGGCATAGTTCTCAGCTTCATTGACACACGCAAACACTCCTGCCACCATAAGTCATCGACCCCTGTGAGTGCTTTCTAAATGTAAATATATTTATTTTATGTGTGTGTGTATGGTGTGTGAGAAATATAATATATATATTATTATATATTATAATGTATGCAAAAATATACACAGTGCCATTAATAAAGTAAGTAACAAGAAATATTGAACTATTCATTAAGAAGCCCTGAGTGTGCTGCTGTGATTTTTCTATTTTTAAAAATTGAGAGAGAATAATGTTGCGCTGATGGTAGTACACTGAACAGCTCCTCTGTATCTCAATATTAAAAATTATTTAATATATTGACAAATATAGATATAATACATTGTATCTATATGGGTATATAATATAAGCCTATGATTAAGTGGTGGTGTATCGCCACAAAACGCGTTAGGCAAGTCCTGCGCATCTTCTGTATGTATTCATTCATCAATGCTTTTATGAGGTTAAAATAAAGCATTGGACTTTTAAACTTATTGGTTTGGCTGAGAATCTGTCGGTGGATCCGGGCGCGCTTTCCTCCTGTTGTCCTCCCATAATATAATACAACCTTAAAACCTAGATTATGGTACCTTAGGAGAAAAAGTGTTATCACAAAAAATGTATAAAATAATAGCAATGTCAAGAATAAACTGGAAGAGCTCACGGTATAATGATAACCAGAGGGCAGGGTATCCAAAGTCTGGACGTATTGTTCCAATATACAGGGAAAAGCAGAGGTGAGCTTATCAAGGCCAGATTATGACAGGTAAAACGTAGCTCAGCTTGATGTCTCTCAGCTGGTAATCTCCCCCGTCTCTGGAAAACAATGTGGGCAGAGTTCGGTGTCCTGCAATCTGTGTTCTCACCTTGTCTCAGTGTATTGGAATAAGCAGTGGTAAGTGAATCATTTCACAGCTAGATGTCTTCCAGCTAGTTATCCCCCCCGTCTCTGGATGTCAATGCGGACAGAGTTCAGCATCATTCAGCTTGTGCTCTTACTCTGTCTCCGTAATACACCTGAACAAAAAGAAGAGAAAATTTCAATTCTTACCGAACTTGTTTACTAAAACTGAATTTACTGTTGAAGTTAGTTCAGCGCTATGCCCATCTTAATTTCACCTCGTATGTGTTTGCACTCAATAAAACCTAACTTTTACTGTATAACGTAAAATCCTATGAGAAGTCTCGCCTTTATTAACTGGTATGAAATTTTTTTTTGCCTTTATTAAAATGTGATACTATATAGCAGGGCTCAAAATTTCAAGTCCTCAGCTACTAGCCAGGCCTGAAAAGTTACTCGCCACCAGTTTCCACGCCTAACCCCACCCATAACCCTGCCTTTAGCCCCACCCATCTCCCCACCTTTAACTCCACCCACCTCAAGTTCTCTTTCATGAAATGACACTGATGCTCTATGTTTTATTCAGAATAAAATGTGTCCCCAACACCCCCCATTGTTGTCTCTTTGGACACTTGGGAGGTAAGGACCCCTAATATCTCCTAAAGAGAGACACTTGGGAGGTATGGACCCCTAATATCTCCTAAAGAGGGACACTTGAGAGGTATGGACACTAATATCTCCTAAAGAGGGACACTTGGGAAGTATGGACCCCTAATAATGCCTGAAAAGGGACACTTGGGAGGTAAGGACCCCTAATATCTCCTAAAGAGGGACACTTGGGAGGTTTGGACCCCTAATATCTCCTAAAGAGGGACACTTGGGAGGTATGGACACTAATATCTCCTAAAGAGGGACACTTGGGAAGTATGGACCCCTAATAATGCCTGAAAAGGGACACTTGGGAGGTATGGACACTAATATCTCCTAAAGAGGGACACTTGGGAAGTATGGACCCCTAATATCCCCTAAAGAGGGACACTTGGGAGGTATGGACACTAACATCTCCTAAAGAGGGACACTTGGGAAGTATGGACCCCTAATAATTCCTGAAGAGGGATATTTGGGCGGTATGGACACTAATATCTCCTAAAGAGGGACACTTGGGAAGTATGGACCCCTAATATCTCCTAAAGAGGGACACTTGGGAGGTATGGACCCCTAATAATTCCTGAAGAGGGGCACTTGGGAGGTATAGACACTAATATCTCCTAAAGAGGGACACTTGGGAAGTATGGACCCCTAATATCTCCTAAAGAGGGACACTTGGGAGGTATGGACCCCTAATAATGCCTAAAGAGGGGCACTTGGGAGGTATAGACACTAATATCTCCTAAAGAGGGACACTTGGGAAGTATGGACCCCTAATATCTCCTAAAGAGGGACACTTGGGAGGTATGGACCCCTAATAATGCCTAAAGAGGGGCACTTGGGAGGTATAGACACTAATATCTCCTAAAGAGGGACACTTGGGAAGTATGGACCCCTAATATCTCCTAAAGAGGGACACTTGGGAGGTATGGACACTAATATCTCATAAAGAGGGACACTTGGGAAATATGGACTCCTAATATCTCCTAAAAAGGGACACTTGGAAAGTATGGACCCCTAATAACTCCTGCAGAGCGGCACTTGGCAGGTATGATATACAGCTGCAACCCAGTATTCACACATAATGTCAGTCTTAATAGAAAAGAAGGGACATCCTAAAAGGGTGTGCATGGCACACCAAAGTGCCCTGGCACCCTGGCTGAGAACTAATGAATTCAGACTTAACTTTGGAAAAAAGTGAAGTCTGGTTTGTTTCCTTGCAGCTCATTCAATATGATATGTATTCATTTAAATAATGATCACCAACTGGACCAGCATTTTCTTCTTAATAAGGAGTTGCACAACCATTTGCTCTATTAAGGGTTACGTAAGATTATTTGCCATTAATCCTTTGAGTGCCAGAGAGATAGCCAATGCACTGCAATGCAATGTGTAGCTCTCTAGTATTCAACGGGTTAAAAGCTATATATATAAAGGCACGGTTCATACTATTCTTGTTGGCTGTATTTCCATGGTGGGGGAAGATTACATTGCTCTTTAGGATTTGATGGGAGATGTATTTAACCCTTTGAGTTCCTCTGGCACTCAAAGGGTTAAAAAGCTGCAGAATCTTCCAGGACCCATTTGTTTTTACCTTTATATTGTTTACATAAAACTCCATCACTGGGTTTCTAGGAATCAGAAGCATCAGTGCTATAAAACCATGGAACTAGTTGTCACAGCAACAAGTTCTCGTGTGAGACGCGCGCTTCAGCAGTTGGAAGTTTCTTCCTTATTCCAATCTATTTCAGGAAACTAGCATCGCTTTGTAACCGGGTACTTGTCAACTTTTGTTACAGAAGGGGATTTGGAGTGAGAGAAGGGGAGAGAGAGCTGGGGCAGCGCTTAGCAGGACTCCTTTTGAAGCAATAACATCATCCCAGTCTTGCTGAGCGCTGCCCCGGCTTTCTCTCCCCTTCTCCCGCTTTAGTACAGCATCAGACAATGACAATCCACCAGCATCAAGTATACAAGGCACTGAAGGCACTCTGAATGCGCTCGTCATCGGCAGTTACAGTAAATTTATACACTCTTGGTAGCACGCGAACCAGGGGGTAAAGAGCCTGTCATCCATTGTATAGATGGAGCCAGCCCTGGTCACAGAGCAAATTGTAGAAAGTTGGGGGTGGACAGCAGCAATGTGGGATTGCAGGGAAAGGGGCCATTCATACAGGGCTTCAATTTCCAAATTTTGAGCCCTGCTATATAGGATCTGCCATCCAGGTCCATCTCTTAATGGCGGTATCCCGAATGCAGTGTCCCCTTCTGAATCACATCTAAAAACAATACATGTCGGGGGACTGTAATTACTATTATTTTTGCAAAATGAATTAGTCTCTCATTCACTCTGAACCAATCTGAAATTTGAGTTTTAGGAAACAAGTTCTGTGAGAACTGAAACTCATCACTTTTTTCTCTTCTTTTTGTTTTGGTAACACCAATAAACTTGGATCGCAGTCTATAAATAACATCAGATGGAATCACAAATTGTGTTTTGTCTCCGTAATACACCTGACAACTATATTTTCTCAATAAAAGTCCATGTCCATTCATGTATAGTGGAGCTCACCACCCATCTCTAACTTTACCAGTGAGCTACAATAGAACAATATGCGCCAATAATATACATATTGTTTATTGGAACATGTTGTTCTATTGTAGCTCACTAGTATATTTAGAAATGGGGGGAACTCCACTATACATGAATGGGCACAGACTTTTATTGGGCAGAAAAGTGGCAGATGACATTTAAAGGGATAGTAATTCATTTTAACGTTATTTTATTTTGTAGGCATTCAAAAAATATGAAGAATGATATGTCTTATCTCTCAAACCTTTATGGTTTAAGAGATATTCACAAGCAAAGTTTCCCCCTCCCACCCTTTTTACCTAGTGTAAGCCATCTCTTCTCAGATGGGGAGCTGGTTGTAAGACCAGACAGATAACAGAAGGGGACAGTCTTCTTACAATGAAAACAATGAAAGCCCTGCCCCCTTGACAAGCTTTTCAGGTTTTTCCCTTATCTTAACTGAAGATTGTCCCTCTTTGCAATCTACCTAGGCACCTCCCTTCTGCTTTGGCTGAACAGTGTGACATCAGTAAAAGGGGCGGGAGGGGGACACTTTGTCATTGAATTACTCTTGAACTACAACTCTGACAAAATTGAAATAACACTCTCCAAAGTCCAAATACTATGATGGTTAATTAGAGCTGCTTTTATTATGAAACATTACTATTAGTGTTGAGCGAGCATGCTCGGCCGATGCTCGGATCGGCTCGAGCATCGCTCTGCTCGGCACATGGCGGTACTCGTCGAGTACCGCCATGTGCTCGCCCGCCATGTTCGGGTGGCGGGGATCTGTGCCGGAGGAGGCACAGATCTGAAGACGCTCCGCTGGACCACCAGGGACTGGAGGTACGGGGGCATTGCGGAGATGAAGGGGGCATTGCGGAGATGAAGGGGGACAGTGTGGAGATGAAGGGGGACATTGTGGAAGAGGGGCATAGAGGAGATGAAGGGGGACATTGTGGAAGAGGGGCATAGCGGAGATGAAGGGGGACATTGTGGAAGAGGGGCATAGCGGAGATGAAGGGGGACATTGTGGAAGAGGGGCATAGAGGAGATGAAGGGGGACATTGTGGAAGAGGGGCATAGCGGAGATGAAGGGGGACATTGCGGAGATGAAGGGGGACATTGCGGAGATGAAGGGGGGCATTGACCAGGCACCCTCCCCTCATCAGAGCAGGGGGTGCCTGGTGTAATGCTCGTGTCGCCCCATTCAATTCAATGGGGCTCGGGTGCTCGGCCGAGCACTCGAGCCTCAGGGGGTGCTCGGTCAGAGCACCCGAGCACCCGAGCATCGGGGTGCTCGCTCAACACTAATTACTATCCCTTTAATGTAGATAAATGTAAGGTTTTGCATTTGGGCTGTAGAAACAAACATGCTACATATAATCTAAATGTGAAACAACTTGGGGAATCCTCATTAGAGAAAGATTAAATACTGATAGACGATAGACTTCACAGCAGTGTGCAGAGTCACTCAGCTGCTGCAAGAGCGAATAGGGTACTAGTCTGCATAAAAAGAGGTGTAGAAGCAAGGGATGCTAATATTATCCTACCTCTGTATAAATCCTTGGTTAGGCCTCACCTAGAATATGGAGTACATTTTGGGGAGTCAGTTCTGAAAAAAGACATTATTGAACTGGAAAAAGTTCAGAGACCTGCAACAAAACTACAAAAAAGAAAATAAACACAGTGCTACCCAAACATCTTATCAACTGTAGTTCAGCCCAGCTTTCTCTGCTCTATCCTGTTCATACACAGCATAGTAACATAGTAGATAAGGCTGAAAAAAGACATGCGTCCATCAAGTCCAGCCCATGCCAAAAACACCCCTGTTGATCCAGAGGAAGGCAAAAAAAAGCCATCTGTGTGTGTGTTTGTGTGTAAATGCGTGTGTATGTGGGCATCAGTTACTTTTTACTTATTTTTAAACAGGTGAGTAGAAGTGTATGTAATGAATATTTGCCATTTTTTTAGTCCATGTTCTCTCTGATGTTTTGTACTGGATACAATTTAGTAGTGAGGTATTCATAAATGTATGAGTAATTATAGCTTTCCATATGGAAACTCCTACTTACATTATTTCTTCCAAAATATGCTAGTGTCCTCTAGGCAAGTAAATGCACTTCATCATTAATAAATAACCTTCAAGTAATTATGAATTATTATTTTATTATACATTATTAATATACTATTATATTTCTTTATAAAACACTAACTGTTCTGTAAAGCTGTACAGTAGAGAAAAGATAAGCAAGAGTTTTGATCAATCTAAAAAGGACACAGTGTACGGTGCTTTACAAGAGTAAAGAAAAGAACACACAATGCACTCTATTGACCTAGGTATCATATGGTTAAATAAGAGGGTCCTTTGATAATGTTAAGTAGGAGAAGTAGTTTATATCTTGTCCTCAGTTCTGTAGCTTCTTCAGTAGCGTCCACAGCTACACTTGTACAGAAGAATATAATACAGAAAACAAACAGAACAGTGCAGAGTGACATCTGTATAAACTATGTAAACATTTCTATCCGATGTGCTTGTACTCGCTAGATAGACATGAAAAACAGGCCTGTAGGAAATATTCCTCACGGCTTCCCAGTAGATGTGCCCCTGTATACTTTCTGGAAACAAGTGTGATCTCCTTTCCTGGTATATTTCCCATTGTGATATCTCTCCTCCATTTGCCTTGAAAATCTTAAGGGTACTTAAGTCAAATGCAGGGCATGCAAGCCCTCTTAGGGTAACACTGTATGGTACCAAGTGTCCCACACGGTAGTACGTGTCCCCCTACTTAATAGTACATGGACAACAATGGAATTGAAAGCCGATACAGCAGAGACATTACACCAGGAAATACACCAGGGAAGGAGATCACACTTGTTTCAGAAAACATAAAGGGACACATCTAGTGGGTGGCTGTGAAGACTCCACATAGCAAACAAATATTGCATGTAGACCTGTGGGCCTGTTTGTCATGTTTATCTAGTGAGTACAAGCACATAGGATAGGATTATTTACATAGATTATCTACTCTCAAGTGGTTTTCTGCACTTTTCTCTTTCTTTTCTGTACTGGATGCTTACAAGAAAGTTTACTATTTAGACAAGAAATGAATGCAGCAAACAGAGACAGAGATCAAACTATCAGATACACTACTCTGTGAATTACAAATATTCCAGCCTTAGTAGTTTATTAGTACTAATTATAAGCCGTAGGAGCATTCTTCTCACTTGTCCCTCATCAGCAGTAACCCAAACCCCACCATTGTACATTTCCTATCCAGCTGAATAATATACCACCACAATACTGTGTGTATATAAACAAATAACCATTTTGAAGGGAGTTCTTCAATGTCATAATAAATGTTTAACAAAGTAATATAACTTCAATGCAGATATGTTGTTGATCCAGGGAACTATCTGACTGACATTTGGAGTCAGGAAGGATTTTTTTACCCTCTTGGGGATAATTGGAAATGAGTTCAGTGTGTTTTTTCCTTCCCCTGGATCAACAGAAGTGTTTTGGCATGGGCTGGACTTGATGGATGGATGCCTTTTTTAAGCCTTGTCAACTATGTCACTATGTTACTTCTCCCTCATCAGCAGTAACCCAAACCACCTATGCACATTTCCTTTCCCACTGGGCATGCCACCACAATGCCACTTATAATAAACAAATACCCATTTTGAAGGGAGTTCCTCAATGCCATAATAAATATAGAACAAAGTAGGTATTGATTACTGATAAGTATACAAATTGTAGTTGATTATTTTTATTTCCTAGAATTATATTAAGAATATAGGTAATTAGCTTTCCTCATCATACTAAGAAGCAAACTGAAGGAGAGAGCCCTGCTCCTTCAGGACAGGAAAAAGATGTAGACAGGTTCTTCTGCCCCCCCCCCCCCCACACACACACACAGAGGCCAGTGCTCTTCTGACCTATTTCAGGTAGGAAGATGTAGCTTTTTATTTTTTGTCTGGTGGCTAGACTGGGGCTGGAGCAGTGGTCCACTCTACACCTGCTTCTATTTACCATCTGATTCTCTGTTGGCTTACCTGCAATGTGTAAATTTCTCCCATCAGCTGATCGAAGGGAAGCTTTCTGTGTGCCTGGGAGCCTCTGTTTTTCAGGGGGCATGGGGAGGACATCACATGCTATATGGAGGTCTGGGGGCCATCTCTCTCATATAAGGTTACAGACAGGCAGGTGGTTGAAGAGAGACACTATGTACTGTTACTTTCTAAACTAGGTTTAGCTAGTCTGAGGCTACTGGACACAGCTCACGTGTCTTCTCTACCTGTTTACCTGCATTCCCAAGTAAGTATTTTGCCCTGATTGTTTTATTAAGACTAGGTCTGCTTATGACACTGTTTTTCCACATCTCTCGGTCTCTTCATTTTTCCAGGATACCTGATTCTGTTTCTGGGAGATATATGGACCCAACATCCAAAAAGGCTGCTTCCAAGAAAAGGGATCTTACATGTGCTTCATGTGAAAAGCCTCAGCTTAATGAGTATATTAGCAAGTTCTACCTGCTTTGCATTCAACAAATTATGGTAAGAGAATCTTCCAAATCTATTCATAATTTTACGTACTGACTCCAGTCTGAATTTCAACAAACTCTTTTATCTGAGCCCAGATGTATGGTAAGTCTACATCCTGCCTGGACCTCATACTTGGGGCACTCCTCTGATTCTGATGTGGAGGAAAAGATTCCTGATAGGGGCAGCTTTTCAGAAGAAGATGATGACTTCTTCAATTATACATATCTTTTTTTCTGCAGAAGAAGTCATGGTTTCAGCAGATGGATCTGTTATGTACCTTAATGATTCATCTGCTGTCCCATATAAAATAGATTAATTGTTCACAGGTTTCTCCAAGCAATCCAAAGCCTTCCTAGTACAGTCCTTGCCTCCTTGATCTCCAAGGAATGAAAAGTTCCTGAACATAAGGATCTTTCCTAAAAAAGTGTAGAAACTGTTACCTTTTGATATGAAGGATTACAAGAAGAGTGAGGATGACCACACCTGTAACTGAGGAGAAATGAGGGTATCTGGAGCTAAATCTCATCTCTTGAAATCTTGCAATAGGGCCCATGGAACTGAATGAACAAGACAGTGTTTATCTAGAGCTTAGATTGTAAGCTCTATGGGGCAGGGACCTTTTATCCTAATATATACTCACCTGTTGTTCCCCTAATGATTGTCTTTATAAGCACTTAATCACCACACGTATTGTACCCCTTCTATATTAAATGTAAACTGTAAAGTGCCAAGAACACTGGTTGGCGCTATATAAATAAAAATATATAATAATACAATACTATTGAAGAGAACAGTATGCAGACTGGACAGCAAGATGTAAGAGATTGTTCCCTAAACAATCAGGAATCTCTGTTTTAAATAAGAATGGAACACTATCTCTTTTAAGGTGGAAGAAAGCACAACCTCTTTAAGGAAGCAGGGAAGCACTCTTCTTTAAAGAAGCCTGCTGCTAGCTTAATACAGAAAGCAGATTGGAATAGAAGGGAGAACAACCATCTGGAGAATATGCTACTTGAGCTGAGATCTAACACTCTGCTCAGAGATTGATTTCCAGTGTGGGTAAAAAGCGGAATAGTACTTGCAAACTGACAGAGAGAGAAGGACAGAAGAACAGCTGAGCCAGTGGATGACTGGCTGAAAGGATGGGAAACAGCTACAGTAGTGAAGCAGCTTACTAAAGTCCAACACCTGAGTAACTCCAGTCCAGGAGAGAGCTGATGGAGACACAGCTTATTTGGCAAAATGACTGCTGAAGTCTGTGGCTGGCCTAGCCTGCATATGAGAAAGAATAAGCTTATGATTGTGTTGAGCAATACTGGTACCAAATAACTAGATAAGCTAAATGTTTATCATTAGGGAGAGGGAAGCCTTGAGCTGTCCAAGTGGAAACAGGATCACAGAACCAGCAGGAACACATGATCACTTCAGTAGGAGAAGAGAAAGAGACGGCAGGCACAGGACCCAGCAAAGGCACTGAACGAGGATCCTAGAAGTCAGTGAGGCAGCCAGAAGTCAGGATGGAAGAGAATCAGAAAGTCACAAAGAAGCCATAGTCTGTAAACAGGAAAGACAAACACTACAGCAGTAGGCTCACAGATCATGCAACAGGTAGAAGGTAAGTTAAGAATTTAAACACCTGCCAACCAATCACTGAAGAAGTGACAGCGGAATCAGGAAATAATTTGTTTACCTACTTGGACACATTTGCCAATGGCTTCAGTGGGCTTTGGCTTGTCTTCTTCTGGATCAGAAGATCCAGCAGAAGAGCTGTGGTTCTGGTCAAACTAACTGCATAATAGGGGACAAATGAAAATTCCTAATAAATTAAATGGGGCTTATAACTACCTGAATGCTAGTGAGGTCTCTAGTGGATTGCTTCTCAATGTGTTGGGTGCCTCTCTAGCATTCAAAAGGTTAAAAGATCCATATTAATAAAATTAATTTGGGGAATGTTTATTTGTCACCTGTGGCGCATATGTTTGCTCCAGAGTTGCACCTCTTTATTTTATTGAATATGGCCCTGCGTCACAAAGCAGTTCTTCATAGGTGAAGTGTACTTCTTCTATGCTCAGCTCAGAAAGAAACATGGTATGAGACGCACTAATGATGGAGAAGTCTCTATTACCTATGTAGCTCTATGCAGTCTGTGCACTAAATCATATAAGCTCTCACTAACTTGAAATAGAGGCTTCATAGAGTATCATGGGAGTGTGAAAACTTTCTCTCTCTCTCCAAAGAGCCTTCTCTAACCTTAGTTGCATCATGAAGAGAACTATTAAATGAAATGTATTTTTTGATTAAGCAAATTCACTGAGCCTAAAAATACGAAGTGGACACCAGTGCTGTAGGTTATGTGTTCCAGAGTAGTGGAATGGTGGCATCTGCAGACATTGACTGTGTTAAGCTCAATTGATCATCTTTATTTAGCACCACTTAAGCACAACATTTAAGGGGACATGCCCCTTCATCAGAGTCATGTCCCCTGAAACATTGTACTTAAAGGGATAGTAATGTTTCATAATAAAAGTAGCTCTAAATAATCATCATAGTATTTGGGCCTTGAAGAGTGTTATTTCAATTCTGTTAGAGTTGTAGTTCAAGAGTAATTGAATGATAAAGTATCCCCCTCCTGCCCCTTTTACTGATATAACACTGCTCAGCTCAGAGCAGCAGGGAGGTGCCCAGGTAGATTGCAGAGAGGGACAATCTTCAATTAACATAAGGGAAAAAGCTGAAAACCTTTCAATGGGGGCATGGCTTTCATTGTTCTCACAGTAAGAAGATTGTCCCCTGTTGTTATCTGTCTGGTCAAGCAACCAGATTCCACATCTAAGGTGAGCAGTGTTACACTAGGTAAAGATGGCAGGAGGGGGAAACTGTATCATTCAATTATTCTTGAACTACAAGTCTGACAGTATTGAAATAACACTCTCTATGGCTCAAATACTATGAAGATTAATTGGAGTTGCTGTTTTTGTGAGACATTACTATCCCTTTAAGGGGTGTCAAAACAAAGACGCTCAGTAGCGCTTAATACATTCAATGTGTGCAGATACCATCATTCTTCTTCTAGAATACCGGACCATTAATTAGCACTGGTCATAGGCATCCTGTATCATGGTCGCTAGGAGTGCATGGGTTAAAATCTGCCTCTAAGGTAACTGGTGTTCTAGATCAGAAGAATAATATATATATGGGTTCCAAAATTCATAAAATCAACCAGAGACCTGCTAGCACTCTGAGTAGCAGAGGGTTGATTGCTCTCTTATACTTTGCAAAAACCTTTATTCTCTCTTAAATATGTCAATCAATTGGCTTTTTGGAGGGAGAGGAGGGGGGATATTAGACAACAATGTACCTTTTATGCTATGGTATAATAAAGCTGCTGTCTGGCTTCTAATAGAGAAATAATGAATTATAAATACATTAATGCAGAGGAGTTTGGAATACCCTTGTTAACAAGCAATCATTATCAGCCTTTAGCGATGTTCAGAAATGCTTCAGCGCTCCAATCACTCAGCCATCTGAATTTAAGTGGGAGGACAGAGAGACTTCAATATTTAACCGCTAAGTGGACAACACTTATTAGGAAGTGCAATGAGATTTGACAATGTGTTTTTTAGATTGGACAGTTTTAACCCTCACTCTGCTAAAGAGTCTGAAAGGCATCTCTGACCAAGGTAGTGCATACATGGCAGCAAAAGAGTTAAACAGCAAAACATTTCCATATTTCAGACCACACATTTATAACAAATAGGTTAAAACAAAGCATTGATAGCAATTTTAGTTTTTCTGGTAAAAGAAAATTGGAAAACTTTTTGGGCAATCCAACTGCACTGCACTGCAAATAAACATTCCCACAATTCCTATTAATTTAAATTGGAACATTTAACTCTGTGAATGCTAAAAAGGGCTTCAGTGCACTGAGAAGCAATGCTCTGGAGACCCGTCTAGCATTCAGGTGGTTCAAAGCTTAATTTAAATCAATGGGCATTTTTATGTGTCCCCTATGATGCAGTTGGTTTGGCCCATAGTTACTCCACATTTCTTTTGAACATATAAATATACTGTACTGTATTTTCATGCAGCGATTTTGATAACATACAAAACTTGCACTACCAAGAATAAATGTAGTAAAATGTGTGAGGAAAGCTCTGTAAAATTTCTGTAAAAAGGCCACTGCAAAAATGTTTGCGGAACATATGGTCATTTAAAGGGATATTAATGTCAGAAAAAGTATTAACTATATGGTAGATACAATTAAAAGAGAGTACTTGCACTTATTTGTATCTCTTAAACTGTTATGGTTTGAGACATATAGGAAAATAAAGTTCTCTGGTCCCTCCCCTTTCTGCTTGACAAGCTGTAAAGCTGTCAGAAGCAGATTCTGGTTCCTGGATCAGACAGTGGCTCTTCAGCAGTGCCGACATAGCGATACCTAAAAATAAATACTTTATCGGAACGGTCTACAACATGTGCCTGGTTTGCAAGCACGTGTTGTAGACCATTTTGATGAAGTATTTATCTTTAGATATCGTTATATCGGTGCTGCTGAAGAGCCCAGTCTGGTCAAGCGACCAGAATCTGCTTCTGACAGCTTTACAGCTCGTCAAGCAGAAAGGGGAGGGAGCGGAGAAATTTATTTTCCTATATCTCTCAAACCATAACGGTCTGAGAGATATGAATAAGTGCAAGTACTCTCTTTTAATTGTATCTACCATATAGTTAATACTTTTTTTCTGACATTACTTTTTGGTTTACTACACGGCCACTGACTGGCCTCCTAGATACATTGTTTTGATTTGAAACTCTCAATTAAAATCAATTTGGAGACTATTATGAGTTCCCTGCCATTTGTCCCATTCATATCTCCCTTTTTTTGCCTTCTCCCTTGACACCAGTCCCCACATGATGGTGGCCCTGTCAGTGTGCACACATCCCCATCAGTCAAACTTTAATGCAAGCAAGCCTTAAGCACAAAACATTTTACATTTACAGTGCTTTATTTGATAGTAAAGAAATGGCACTGGAATGTCCCATATTTTTTAAGTGAGTAGATTACCACATATCCAGGCCAGTGCAGCACACAAAAACTGATCCCAATAACTATATTTAACTTACAGTCATATTAGTACTTCACCCTGCTGTGTGGGTGTCTGCATCTTTTTGTCTTCAAAATTCTATGAAAGGGAATAAGACGTGGGCATTTGTGTCTGTGTTTGCATAGTGTACCAGCCTATGTCTTAGGTCAGTGCTGGGCAGCCCTGGGAACACATGTGTCCTTCAGAGGATGTTCTTGTGGCCCAATTCTGTCTTTGGTGCATTAGAAAAATGTATTCACTTTCTATCATTATGCCTACATTCTGTTTTCACTCCTCATACAAAATGGAGAGGAAAACCTAATAGTCCCTGTGAATGTTGTCCTTGCTTCATTATTCATGAGATAACATCGTTGACCAGTCCTTGATGTCATATCCATGTAGACAGACATGACATTTGCTAACAGGAAAGACACAACATAAATTATGCTCATTGCACATGTAATTAGCTTATTAAAGAGTTAAGTAGGCTCATGCACTCTTGTTATTTGGAAATGTTACTTCCCCTTTAATAAATGTCGTGTACAGCTCTTCTAGAGAAAACATATAAACAAATAACTCAACAAACGTACCCCTATAACAGGAGTAAGGAATTAGAAATACATTTTACACTTATTTCTTAAGCCCCTAGTTTGTATATAGAACTTGCCTGGGCACGGATGAATGGAGTACCCCAAAACAACCACACATGCCAACACTTTCCTCCCCTTGGTACTCAGTGCAGAGAGGCCATTTTGTTGTGTACAAAGCTTTGTACACAGGCTTTAATCAGGGGAAGGACTATTCAGCACACAAAAAGTGCATTATGCTTATTTGAATGCATTCCTTTCAAAGAGTTCTTCCCCTCTTAGAACTTGTAGTCCTATATTCCTTAAGGCATTGGAAGATAAAGTGACGTGCCTAAGGTCACACATAGGGTTTTCTGTGCACTGGCTTTGGATTGCTTCCATGGCATCAGCTCCAAGGCTCCAAACCTGAAGGTGCTGGTCAGTTTTATTGTCTTTGCTCTGGAGTTGGACCAGATCCAGAATGGTAATGGCTCCCCAGATCAGGTCAGAGCCTGGAGCTGAGGACATACAGCTGTTCCATTCTCTACTACCTTACACTATTCTAATACAGGGATGTGCAATTTGAGGGCCTTCAGATGCTCAGGACTACAGTTCTCATTTCCCCATCCAGTGGCTGGCTGGGGATGATGAGAATTATAGCCCTAAACCTCTAGAGGGCCTCAGGTCACCCAGATCCACTATTTGAATACATCACATTTACTTCAAGTAGCAAAATAAAAATATATCTGTCTTCGTGCCAAAACTAGGGATGAACGAAACAACTCTATAAGTTAGATTTCCTATGAAACAGGCTGTTTCTCTAGACCCCAACAGACGTTTTGCTTTTACTTTTAGGTTACAGGTTTTTTTTTTTTTTTTATTTTATAAATACTTTATTGAGGAAACTCAAAAATTACAATATAAACATAGTGTCAATACAGTACTATCACAAAACAAAAGGATAACATTGTTCATAAGGCATTTAAAATGGAATGACACTGTTTTACAGATAATAGAAAAGATAACATAGAGAGGACATGAGAGTGCAGAGCATGAGGGCGTTGTGCAATAAGGTAAGGAAGTTGATATCTTAGAAGGTGGAGAATAGAAGCTATATGGTCTTGCAAAATGTGGTAGAAAGGCTAAATGAAAGCAAAGTAAGATATAATAGAGGGGAAGGAGGGAGAAAAAACAACTGAAACATTTTGAGCTACTATCATATGGATTTGGCGTGAGGCCCCTGACCAGAGGAGACTAAAGTGTAGGCAGGGTGTTTGTAGTGGAGAGCAGACAATAAAGAGGTGTAGAGAAGAAATAAATACCAAAGGGGGGGTGGACTACAATAGAACATCGAACGATTATAAGGTGGGGTAGAGAGGAGAGCGGAGGTGGGCACCTCATAAAAGAGGAGGTTGGAGGGAAGATGAAGAGAGGGCATGGAATTGCATCCATTTGGACACTAAGCAGAGGTGGGAAGGGAGAGATGCTGTGGACAGAGAATGACATCTCTCCATTTGTATTAAGGAGTCAACCGTCACAAGTCTGGATGATCCTGTGGGAGAGTCTTTTGACTTCCATAATAGTGGTATCAGGGACTTAGCCTCATTTAGTAAGGAGAACATAGCCGACAAAGGGCTCGATTCAATTTGAAATGGTAAAACATAAGGTAGGGCTAAAGTGAGTTCTGGCCGGTACACACAGAGTTGTACTGTTGAAATTCAATTGTCCTACCAACATGAACTACAATGAACATTGTGGCACCAGAACATTCGTCATAGCTTTTTGATCCCACAATGCACACTAAATAGAGTGAATAATGGGAACATCAAAGGAAACTAGCTAACACTTGATGTTTGACACTGTGTAAAACATAGAGAAAGAGAACTAACAAGTCACCCTTCCCCCACCCTCCCAAACACTAACCATACCCCTGGTCCTACTCTACACCTAACATTAATTTTAAAGTTTAAAAATATTAGCCCTAACACAATCCCATGACCCATACCCCATAGCTGTAATATTTAGCTGGAACTCTGAGTTCCAGCATGGTCTACTGCACCCTGATCTTCCTCTTTAATTTGTCTAATGTAAGCTTCTTTCTTATCCTTCTTCCAGACACTCCCACTCTCTTTTGCTTTGACCCATGCTCTTTCCTGTATGACTTTTCTGTTCCTAATCTCCATTGCGGCCTGGCCTCATTTCCTCCCATTGCTTGGAGCCCTTTCTTATTTTACAGAACTCAATTCCCTATCTCCCTTGACCACCCTTCTTTCAGTCCCTCCATGATTTGTCTCTGGTGCCCCTAAATCGATCTGTAGATCAAATCAGAGACACGAAAAGTGCAGATATTCTGCTTTTTTCACCTAGCTCATTCCATTGAAATCAATGGCAACATAGAAGTTATACACAACACATAGCAAATATTGTTTTATTTCCCAAAGGCTTAGTATAAAAGGGGCATAAGGGTGCCTGTGTTGGTGGGATATGGGGAAAGAATCAGTTGAACAGGGGATGATTTTGGGGGGTTTGTTTATTGGGATTGGGGAGCAGTTAATATAAAATCCTAAATAAATGTTGAACAACCCCCCATAAAACATGGTATAAAAGGGATCTGAGGAGGGCACCTGTGTTGGTGAATGAATGAATCATTTGAACAGGGAGGGTTTCTTGACTGCTATTGGGAGGACAGTTAATAAAAAAATAAATCAATAAAATAAAATAAGACATTTGCATGTAAAGTGATAGAGATAGGAACCCCCTGACATAAGCTGCCACTGGGGTGGACTGATACTTGACTTGATACAGTATTTTGTAGAGGATAATTTGTTTGATTTGTTGTTAGAGGCCTTTGCTGGACTTAGACTTATTAGAGGCCCAAGCCCTGAAGAAACATTGCTTTGTAGGACTTAAGCTTGTTTGGCACAAGCCCGTTGATTTGTAGGACGTAGGCTTGTTAAAACCAAACCCTCAAAAAATTGTTTATTTTTTTGACGGACTAGTTTTTTTTTTATTTATTTATTTACTTTTTTTTTTCAAAACACAAGCCCTGAGAAAAAAATAAAAAGGCCCTACTGGCCTAATGCCAGAAGGTCGTGTTGTCCAGTGGCCACTGTCAAATGTCCTCCTGAGTCCTGAGTTGCAACTGCTGTTCGTACTGCTGCTACTACGTTGTTTAAGCAGCAGGATGATTAGGCAGCTGAAAGGGAATGGGATCAACAATAACAGTAACATGGATGATGAAGGTTCCACTTGCCACGACTGACTCCAGTGATGCGCCTGAGGCAGTAGCAGCACAATAAGTAGCCCCCAGTCTATGTGGAGAAAAGAAGAAGTTGGCCATTAAATCTTCTCCACCTGTCCCTCCTCCAAAATCATGGGTGTGTTGTTATTAGTATATATTTTTTTCCTTTGAGAGCAGAAACTGTGGTTCTCATCAGCAACTGCAAGGTGCACAGTATGTGGGGTAAATAACATCTGGGGGAACAACTGTATCCAAACACCATGACACCAGAACCCAAGTACTGCCGCTGTCACTATGCCTCTTGTCCAGACCCCACTAAGGACACATGACAACTTACTGACAGTTTAATAGTATTGATGAACCCTCCCTGCCAGAATCCTAGCATATTCTGCGGGATGGAATCTCCTCAAACACCACCTGATGACCTAGTATCGATTCTCCTCCACCATACTAGCATGTGTGCAATGGGTAGAGACGAAGTGCCATATCCTAACATTAACAGAACGGCTATCATTTGGTGGGGGAGGTAAAGATGAATGAGATGGACTGGCAGGAAGAAGGTGATGTTGATGACGAGCTAGTTGTTTAGCTCATTATGGAACTTCCAGTGTCTGTCTGGGTTTCTTTATTCTTCTTCCTCTTTGATTTCCACCTCGCCTCTTGGTGCCTTTCTGGAGAGTCAGGGGGTACGGTAACAGCAGTGCTAGATTTCTGTAATGGGTGTTTGGCTTTAACATGTTTGACATAAATTTCATGATGTCTGTGTTTCATGTGTGTTATCAGGGAGATTGTGCCAAGGTGTGTTCCCTCCTTTCCTTTCCTAACTTGTCACAAATTTTGCACTTTACCTTTCTTAATGATGACTGCACTGTGCCTGCCGGAAGAGAATAATATTCCCACACCCATGACTTCTGGGGGGAGGGATAGGGAACAGGTGGATAAGTATGGCCTCTTTCTTCTTATCCTCCACATTCCCCTTCACTTTCTGTGGCAGCAGATAATGTTGCTGCTTCTGCCTCAGATTTAGCATTGCAACTAGGACCAGGAGTATTGCTGGCGCTGGCAAGTGGAACCTGTTCTAGTCCCACATCACTTGTTGATCCTATTCCTACTGTGTCCACGGTGGTCTCTGGCACACTAGCTTGCTCCACAGCATCCTCTTGCCCTTGCATCTCAACAGCAGAAGGAATTAGAGCAGTTGCAAATTCTGCAAATTCCAAAAGCTGATTGCTAGTGGTGGTGGTGATGCCCATCCTCATCCCTGTCTCCCATTCCATAGTAACATAGTAACATAATAAATTAGGTTGAAAAGACACAAGTCCATGAAGTTCAACCTTTGCCTCATACCCCAGTGACTGAGAATTTTATAGCTTTCCTGCTACCAAATAAGTTAGTCTTTATCTGACCTTCCTGATCTGCCTACTAATAAACATTATAACTCTGTATGTTCCCTTTTGAAAGAAATTTATCTAATCTTCTCTTGAATGTATCCATTGTATCTGCCAGAACCACCTCCCTGGGCAAAGAATTTCACAATTTAACAGACCTTACTGTAAAAATAGTTCCTCTGCTGAAGACTAAACTTCCTTTCCTCTAATCTAAAGGGGTGTCACCTGATCAGACCTTGGAATAAATAGCTCACAGCAGAGATACTTGTATTGACCTCTCATATACTTGTACAATGTGATAAGGTCTCCTCTTAGTCGTCTTTTCTCTAGAGTAAACAAACCAAGTTTGTCTAGTCATTCCTCATACGTCAAGTCCTCCATTCCCTTAATTAATTTTGTTGCTCTTCACTGTACCCTCTCTAGTTCTAGTATATCCTTTTTCAGAACTGGTGCCCAAAACTGCACTGCATACTCAAGGTGAGGTCTTAACAATGATTTGTAGAATGGCAAAATAATGTTATCCACTCTTGCTTCAATACCTCTTTTTATGTAAGACAGGATTTTGCTTGCCGTTGCTACTGCTGTTTGACACTGGTCACTGTTTCCAAGTTTGTAGTTGACAAGGATACCCAGGTCTTTCTCTAGAAATGAGTCACCTAAAATTTATAAGTAGCCTTGGTATTATTTCCTCTCAAATGCATGACTTTACACTTCCCCACATTAAACTTCATATTCCATTTGTTTGCCCAATCTGCCATTTTATGTAAATCCCTCTGTATAGAGCAATTATCCTGTTCTGAATAAATTACCCTGCACAGTTTAGTGTCATCTGCAAATATTGATATTTTGCTTTCTATATCTATTTCTAGGTCATTTATAAGCATGTTAAGAAGCAGCGAACCTAATACTGAACCCTGAGGTATTCCATTCTCCACTTTAACTATACTGGAGAATTGTCCATTTACAACCACACACTGTTCCCTATCCTTCAATCTGTTTTGCATCCAATTGCAAAGGTTATCTCCTAGCCCCGATTTCCTTGTTTTATACCCCAGACTTCTGTGTGGCACTGTATCAAATGCCTTTGCAAAGTCTAGATATACTATTTCAACTGCCTTGCCATTATCAAGGTTGCTGCTTACTTCCTCATACAAAACTGAAAAGGTTAATTTGGCATGATCTATTCTTCATAAAACCACGTTGATTCCTGCTAATGGTCTTATTTTTTGTGTTGTAATCCTGAATATAGTCCCTTAATATCCCTTCTAGCAGTTTTCCCACTATAGAGGTCAAACTCACAGGTCTATAATTTCCAGGTTCTGTTTTAGTTCCCTTCTTAAATAGAGGCACTACATTGGCTCTTTGCCAGTCTTATGGCACTGAGCCTGTGGTGAGAGAATCTTTAAAGAGTGAATATAGGGATTTTGATAACACTGCACTTAAGTTCCTTAAGAACCCTTGGATGTATACCATCAGGACCCGATGCTTTGTCAGTCTTAATTTTGTTCAGTCTACCCATGACATCTTCTAGAGTTAACCCAATATCGGATAATTGTATTGTTTTATCAGTTACTTGTTGAGGCTCTTATACCATTCCTTGCTCCCTTGTATATACCGATACAAAGAAAATGTTTAAAACATTGGCCTTTTCATTAACCTCACTAACCAACTCACCCATTTCATTTTTGAATTGTCCAATGCACTCCCTCTTGAGTTTTTTGCTATTTATATATTTGAAAAGCTTTTTTTGATTAGTCTTGCTTTCCCTTGCAATTTTTAGTTTCATTTTCTATTTTTGGTACCCTAATTGCCTTTTTGCAATCTTTGTTGCACTCCTTGTATTTTATGAAAGAATGTTCAGTTACTTCAGACTTAAATAGTTAAATTTTTTTTCCTTGCCATTTCCTTCTTTACATGTGCAGTTAACCACATTGGCTGTGACTTACTTCTTTTGCATTTGTTCCCCATTGGTATATACTGTTGGGTATGTTTCTGCAACCTAAATTTGAATTCTGACCATGTATCCTCAGTATTTTTGTCTTTAAATAATGTCTCCCAGTCTATGTGTTGCATCGAAGCACTTAACAATTTGAAGTTAGTTTTTTTAAAATTAAGAGTTTTGGTCGAACCTTTACAGTTTTGCTTTGCCAGACTGATCTCAAATGTAACCATGTTGTGATCACTGTTTCCCAGATGTTCACTTACCTTAATATTGGATACCGTTTCTGTGTTATTCATTATCACTAGATCCAATATATTGTTATTTCTTGTCAGCACTTCCACCATTTGTGACATGTTGTTTTCCCGAAGCATGCTCACATACCTGGTTCCCTTAGCATTCTGACAGGTCTAATTTTTCCATTTGATATCTGGATAGTTAAAATCTCCCATAATTATAGTATGCTCAAGCTGGGCAGCTTTCCTCATTTGCAATAGCAGTTGGGCCTCAACATTGTCACCGATATTTGGTGGTTTGTAGCATATACCTACCAACACCTTTTTTTTTTTTAACCTTTTACACCACATTTAGTCTCAATTTCTACCCACAAGGACTCCACATCTTGGCCAGTTTCCTCACTAATATCACCTCTCAAAATTGGATTTAGCTCTGGTTTCAAATATAAGCACACATCTTTTCTATTAATCCTGTCTCTCCTAAACAGGGAATAGCCCTCTAATATTTACAGCCCAGTAATGTGCATCATTCCACCATGTTTCTGTTATACCAGTGATGTCCAATTGCTCATTTTCTGCCAGCAATTCTAGTTCTCCTATTTTATCTACCATACTTCTTGCATTTGCTAGCATACAATTAATTTTGAAGTCTTTACATATATTATTCCCTACATGCATTTTTTACATCTAAATTTACTAGGTATTCCTCCTTATTTACTACATTTATCCCCACTCTTTCTCCCCCCACCAATCATTTACTTGTACCTGGTTCCTATCTGCTCTATCCTTTTCAGTTTCTGATAAAAAGGCCATTAATGTCTCTCCCACACCAGCTTCTCCAACACCACCACCATTACTAGTCCCTACGTGCTGCTGCTCTATATCAGACATTTCACTGCTGCTTGGAGGAGTTGATGAGCAATGTAACAGAGGGTCCCCTGCTGTCACACTTGCCATCATCTTCTCCTTCCCCCCCCTCCTGAGTATTACAAGACAAACTAGCAGCTTCAGCACTGGTGGCAGCAGCTTTAACACTGGTGGCAGAAGGTTCAGCACTGGCAGCAAGCACCTCACTGGTTTCAACAGGGGCAGCAACTGTGAGCAGAGGCAGCACATCTTTCAGCAGGCACAGGCAGCTGACCTGTCCTGCTCTCACTTGTACTATCCTTTTCTCCCTCACTTATCATTAAATTCCCCAAGATCTCTTGGGGTGATTTAGGGGGACTGGACATCATTGGTTCAGTAGTGGTCCCTTCTTCTCTTCCTCAGTCTCAGCAGACACATAAGGGTCCTTCCAGCTCCTCCACTGATTATTTTTCACCCTGCTCATAGTGATAGCAGTCACTATTAGCCTCTCCTGCCTCAATTTTTGCAAAATATCACAGCAGAACAGCACAACACATCTATCTCGCCCTGTAGCTGTTTCTATTGTGTCTGCCTTCAGCGAAAATGTCACTTTTTTTAGCAGAAGTGTGAAAACAACGTAAATCAATGGGCGGAAACTTTCTAGCCATTGAACAAATGTTGAAAGATTTTGGCCAATGGGCGAAAGATGCAAAAATTTTAAGAGCTAGTTTTAAAGCAGATTTTCCTGCGAAAAAGTGGAAAACAAAGTGTTTTTTGCGAAATTTCTCACGGGAACACTGAGACAACTTTCCCCATCCATACTTGTAACCCTTTTATTTGACTCTCTCACTTATACAATAGAGGGAATGTAGTGGGAGGGAAAAAACACATCTTCCCCAGCGCTACTACTAGGATTGATATATATATATATATATATATATATATATATATATATATATATTACACACAGTACTGTCCAAAAGTCTTAGGCAGGTGTGAAAAAATGCTGTAAAGTAAGAATGCTTTCAACAACAGACATATTAATAGTTTATTTTTATCAGTTAACAAAATGGTAGTGAGTGAACAAAATAAAAATCTAGATCAGATCAATCTACACCTTTCTCATTAGGCCAGGTGTAATATTGCCTGCATACCCTCACTGCACCTGTAAGCACCAGAGCTGTGTGGCCCGCATTGCTCACACCTATGGTTATCCATGACCTTCCAAGCAATGTCCGTTTCTGCGGTAGAGTTACACGTAGGCAGCTCTGTCACTTTAAATCTGGGTCAAGCGTTCCAGAGCCCAAGTGGCCCCTAGCTTTTCAGGAGTTCTAACAGCCTCATTCCATTGAAGGAATGGTTCCTGTTTCTGCTGTTCCAACTGGCTCATCCGAATCACTCCTGTTTGCCCACCAGTTGAACACCGTTCCTGCTTGCTGGTCCTAGTTTCTGTGTTCCGGTTGCTCACATACTAGACCAGTGGTCAGAGTCTCGCTGCTTCCACTCCATGTTGCACTCGCTTGGTCTGTGTTGGTTCAGCAGGGCGCCTCCGGTGATTACCGTTGTCCAGACCACAGCGCTATTAACCCCTTCGGGGGAAGGGGCCTTGTATACCACTACCAACTTGTGTTCTGTTGGGCTGCGCATTTTGGGCTATTAGTCTCCTGTTGATCAGTTGTGCGCTTCCGGTTGCCATCCATTTATACATTGCCCATTAATCCTTTCAGGTAGTACGTGCACACGGTGCTGGGTTGTACGGTAGGGCCTCCGTTTAAGCACGAGTTCTGACCAGTCCGTTAGTCATTGGTGGCCGTCCACCATTACTCTCATTTACAGGCGTCCAGAGCCTGGGGTTGCAGTCCTGTCCTTGTTGCCTCCCACTACATACAGGTGACATTAAGTCTGATTTACTTTACGACCAGCATTGCACTGGTTACACTGGACATTCATACACTGTATCAATTTCATTGACCTGACCTGTGTCAGTATTGTGTTGTGCACTTTACTGGACCCGTGTGGGTAACCATTTGTAACCTGTCTTGTGTCAGTTTGTGCTATACTGGACCTGTGAGGGTTACGTTAGTCATTATGTGCTTCAATAAAGCTGTGTTTTTACCTAAACCTAACGTGTCTGAGTATACTGAACCGTAACAGTATCCTGTTGAAATGTCTGCCTCTATTTGGTGATCCTTAAGCATGCAACACTTTTGATGCGGGTGACATTCTGATGTCGCCCTTTTGATGCACACAACATTATGATCTAGCCTTTTTGATGGTCGTCAAATAGAGGGCGACATTTCAATAGTAAACCATGTGAGAAGATCTCTCTAGCATCTAAGACGTTAAGTAATGGCAGTAAAATGGCATATAATCTGCATATAATATGATAAGTAAACCATCTATCATGAACCAGTAGTAGGTGTCTGGTATAGGGGCCACACCATACCTCAGAATGTCAGTGTGGCTTTTATAACTGAAGATCTCTTCAAAATCTGCCACGCTGCCTAATGAGAGATACAGGTCAAAGTGTGTACATGATTATTATTAATATTTACAGTACCCTTTTACTCCTTTTATTTGCTTTTGTACTCGATTTTCTGTGTATGATAGATGTGCACAGTATTAGGGCCATATAAATACACAAGACTGATCCTAGGTAAAATTGTGTTTTCAGCAATTGTTACCTTCCAGTGGATGGGAGCATTGCAGACAAAACACAACCATACCCAGGTGCAGGTAATGAAAGGAGCTCTCGCCTCCCTATAATCAACATTGGAAACTCATAGCACACTGTGTTCCTTTGTACTTGCTTATTTGCTTAATTAAGCAATAACATTGTGTTTCAGGTTATACATACATTGCAGACAACTTCAGTGTTTCAGGACTTTCTGTGACAGGGTTGAGCTTCCTGGGCCTAATTCCTTGCAACATAATGGCCCATTCTGAGCCCATTTTTGATTGAATCCAAGGATGTACAAACTCTAGCCTCCAGCTGTTGCTGGACTACAATTTCCACTATGACGATGGATGTTGCAGTCCAACAACAGCTGGAGTCCTGTAGGTTGTATACATCTGCATTACACTGTATGAGTACACACTCACACTTGTTATGAGAGACAAGATTTAAAACCCATGACTGAATGAGATTAGTATCATGATTATTTCTAGGCTTTTTTCATTTTTTAGTTTTGCCAATGTATACCAGCAAGTACAAACATGAAACAAAGAACACATGAGTCAGTTATTACATCCTTGCATACGTTAAAATGGTCAGTTAAACCAACAGCAGTCTATACAAGGAAAGCTAAAGACCAGCTTCTGAGCTTAAGCAACAAATGCTGTTTTACAGATGCAGGTTGGGATATCTGGATATTTAAAGGTATATGACCTCATAAGCTATACTTATCAGTACTATAAAGTTTCACTTGTTCCCCCACTTGATCCTAAGGTCTCATAAAGAAGGCCGTCACCACTAATGTATCAGCCTGTATCTGTATGTCACAGTGTTATCATTAAAGCGGAACTAACACCGCTAACAAACGTTGTCTTTAATAATTCCGTATCTGGCGACTAGCTGCTTAGTAGCGCTAGTCGCCAGAATTATTACCTCTTCATGAAGAAATTTGAAGTGATCCTCGGCTGACAGGCAGGATGGAGTGCGGACATCTTGCCCTAGTGACGTCCACGCGCCTGCTCTGTCAGTCCCTTCCGGAGCTGAATGGCTCCTAGCAACGCCTCCTACGGCTGTCTGGGACTGACAGCGCAGGCGAGCGGACATCACTAGGGCAAGATGTCCGCGCTCCGTCCTGCCTGTCAGCCGTGGATCACTTCAAATTTCTTCATGAAGAGGTAATAATTCTGGCGACTAGCTAAGCAGCTAGTCGCCAGATAGGATATTATTAAAGACAAGGTTTGTTAGCGGTGTTAGTTCTGCTTTAATCCCCAGTTCTCCAGCTCTGTCAAATATGTTGGTGCTTATGCTAAAATTAAATTTTCAAACCACTTTACATTTCTACTTTAACCCCTTAAGGTCCAGCGATCCCGGAGTGTCTGGTCCTTTAAGGACCAGATAGAGGAGTTCGAAATGCCGTCCCACGTGACTGATCACGTGGGTCAGCACGTCGAAAGAAGGACCGAAAGACATCGCTCTGGTCTTGGAGCGATCAACTTCAGTCCACGGTATTACTCACCTCGCTCCTGCAGGAGCGCGGTGAGTAATAGTATGTGACGTACCAGGACCGTCACTGGTCCTTAAGTGCTGGACCAGCGTGACAGTCCGGGTACGTCACAGGACGCGAAGGGGTTAAAGAACGTTTTCATCCTAAAATTGAACCAGTGTCATAAACTTTGAACTCTCTTGTACACCCAGTGAGTATGTGTACTAAGGGGTGTTATGCAATAAGGCAGTGATTCTCAGCTCCAGTCCTCGGAGCACACCAACAGGTCATGTTTTCAAGATATCCCTAATTAATCACAGGTGAATCAATCACAATGACTAATTACTCACCTGTGATTAAGCAGGAACAACCTGAAAACCTGCACTGTTGGAGTGCCCCGAGGACTAACGTTAAGAAACACAGCAATAAGCATACCTGGGAACTTGACAGGCAAGGTAGCCCTGACAGCTCCGATATGGGAGGGAAATGATGTGACTCGGGTCATAAAAGGGGTGGGGCTTAGTCACAAGGGGGAGGGCAGGGCAAAAAATTAAAAAAAGGGCACAATATATATGTTGAACGAGGGTAAGAGGGCAGGGAGTGGGAGGAGCCAGGGCGGGATGGAGAACAAGTGGGTAGAATTTCTACTGAAACTCTGCCCACCCGGAGATTGAGAGACTGCCCCGGTGACCCGCTAATTCACTGTGAAATCCGGAGTCTCTGGGGCAAAACCGGAGAGTTCCCAGGTATGGCTATAAGGCATAATAAAGAGGTAATAAAATGGTGATGACTTCTCTGGTGATATCACTTCTCCAGTTCATATGTTCTTCTATGGACCCAATGCATTAAGATTTCTCTAATTTTGTATTTTTCCTTTTATTTGACAGGTTGGCTTAAATCAGAAAGTAGCTCTATAATGCATTGGAACTGTCCTACACTGGGCAAGTCAAAGTGGATTTACATCTCAGGTGCCCTGGGCAAGGCACTCAAGGCACCCTTAGTGCCATCCGTGGCCATGCCCCTACTTCTCACATAACCCCACTTCCAATGCCATCCACTGTTCCCTGGCACATAAAATACCCTTGGCCTTTAATAAGTAAGAATGAAAAAATATTTAACCTCTTGGTTGCTAGAAAGCTCTCAAATGCATGGCTCTCTAAACAATTGCCTGCTTTGCCTATAGCGAAATCCGGGCCCTGGCAATGGCATTTCACTCACAATCCGAAACTATGCATATAATTTGCCAATGTACTGTCAACAGGACTAACTTTCTATGGGTTAGTTCATTCAGACTGTTGAAGCCCATTGTTTGAACTAAATAAAGACCTGAAATTGGAAGCATTATCCCTGTACTGCAAAGTAGTCTGCAAGCTACCACTCTGGCACTCAAAGGGTTCATTCAGTACAGAAAACAGTAAAATCAATGCAAAAAGAACGCACAAATATTGTTATTAACAAAACAAATGTATTGTTTTTAATCACTGAGTGTCACGGGGGTGCACTCCGGGTAATCAATTGGCAGTCAATGGGTTAATGTAACCATGTGGTACTGAATTAGTTACTGCCTGTCCCACAAGCGGAGTTGGACGTCAGTAATAGGGATTCTTCCAATCAGCACCATAGCTCTGGACAGCTCCGCAGAGAGGAAATCAGTCTTTCTTGTGCAGCGTATTTGCTTTAGCGGCAGCAGAGATCACCACTGGTTCTTAGACCTCTGCTGGCAGGAGCCTTGAATACATCAGCAACAGGATGGACTTACAACAAGTTTGCCTTCTTTTCGCACCACATGCAGCCTCTCATTAACCTGCAACTCGCTCACCAGCCCTGAATACATCTTTGTATCGAGTTTAAAAACCAGAAAGACCTCTGCTTTTTCCAAGGTTTATAGCTGTTAATTGAATGAAGCTGTTGCCATGTGTTAATACTTGCTGTAAAAGTGAGAAAATATCTCCCATCTTTTAACTATCAAGCTGCTGATTTCCAAGTGTCAGATCAACTCCGCTTGAACAGCTAATAACACAGTCTCACCTGCCCACCAACACTACCGGCTATGCAGGACTCCCAGCTATGTAAGTATAGCTCAACAGGTTAAAGTCACCATACGGGGAGATATTTGTGTGGCTTAAGGTTACGTTGAGGAAGAAGAAATATATTTCAGTTGGAGGTTCAGATACACTGCGGCTGATTTACTAAGAAGAACTGGAATTATTCGGGGTGGGGGGGACCAACTACATTATAAGTAACATTTAAAACTTCCAAAATATGTAACCCTTTGATTGTCAGATGGGTGTCCCTGTCCCCAATGCATTGGGTAACTTCAGTGCGCAATGCGTTGGTGACCTATCTAGCATCCAAGGGGATAACCGTCAATTTGAATTAATGGGAGTTTTCGAAAACAAAAAATTTTCCATATGGTGTAGTCCATTTACTGCAGGGTTATTCAGTTTTTTATTAGTACATCAGCCTCTCTGTATTTCTTTTTTATATAGGGGTGCTGACACAAAATGAATACAAGCATGTAACTGATCGTTATATATACAATGTACTTAATAACTGGGGAAGGTCAAACAGTACTAATGTGTATCTACAAGGTAGGATTCCTGCACAATGAGGGTCAGATATGTGTCACTAGTTTTATTAAACACATGGAAACTTTGCACGTTAACTCCTTCAGCAGCAAGGGTCTAAGCAACATATTGGGGGAGATGTACTAAAGGTGATAAATAGGTGATAAAGTGGAAACGACTTCTAAAGTGATATCACTTCTCCAAGTCCTGTGTTATTCTATAGAGCCAATGCACTAAGATTGTTCCAAGTTTGGAAATGTTAGTGCATAGGCTCTATAGAATAACATAGGAACTGGAGAAGAGATATCACTGTAGAATTCATCTCCACTGTATCACCTTTTTATCACGGATTAGTGCATAACCCCCATTTGTATAATGTCTCTGGGTTAACCCTTCGAGTGACAGAGGGGTACACAACGCATTGCTTTGCAATGAGTTGCGTAACCCCTCTGGCACTCAAAGGGTTAAATGCAATGAGGCTGATGTGCCAATCAATAATGGAGTAATCCTTGAGCAAGTTAAGTGGACCACAGAATACAAATTATAATCAGCAATATCTCCAGTGTTAAAAATGGAGCTTTTAACTCCTTGAGTACTAGAGAAGATTTCGAAACTGTGCTGGAGACTGCTCAAACAATCAATAGTTTAACAGCCCATTCTGAATCAACTGGATTTTTTATCCTATGGTGCAGTTGATTTGCTTCTGTCTTATTTCAGTCCTTGTAAGTGAATCTGCTTCATTTAATTTAATCCAGACAGAGGAGACAGCAACTGAACTGGAACACGCAATGCGTTGATCAGTTTCCCTGAAGGGGTTACTATATGTGTGATGGTGTTATGTATTTAATAAAATGTATCCGTTGGGAGATATAAAATGCCACAATAAACGTCTTTATTCTGTTAATTACATTTTAGTTAGATGCCTTTGGCTGCATTAAGAAATTGCAGTTCATGATCCAAATGAATGAGCATTGTAAATCCTGACCTTTCAGCACAAACAGTGCAAGAAGACCATTAAACCGTTGTCATGTAAAATACATTGATTTATGGTTTGAAAAGCTATCAGTTATCCAGTGTCAATAGAGGTCATTAATATTCGATTAAAAAAACCATCACCCAATGATGAGTTTTCAAATGCGTTAATGGGAAGTTAAATTCCGAAGTGCGTTAATCCATTGAGGCCAATGTATTGAGCACCCGTTTGGTTCTCAAGGGGTTAACCGTTTGAGTGCCAGAGGGGAGTGCTACACATTGATGAGCCAGTGTCACACTGGCGCTCAAAAGGTTAACCAGCCCAAACAACACATAAGAAGTTAGTTTGTGTTGTTAACCCTTTGAGTGCCAGAGGGTTACGCAACGCATTGCAAAGCAATGCGTTGCGTACTCCCTCTGGCACTCAAAGGATTTTTTTGCTAGAAATAAATCTGTTTGACTGGCCAAACAACAGAAAGGAATATATTTTGAGAAGGAATTTTCGAATTCTATTAACCCCTATTAACCCCTTAAAAACCAGAGAGATCGTTGCACGCATCCCCTGTTCTCAAGGGATTGAGAAGATAGTCTATGATGCTAATCTTTGTAGTCCCATAAGGGCACTTTATTTAGGATTAGATCGTTTTGATTGTGGATACAACATAAGGAAAATACCTTTACCAGATCACCTCCAATGAGATAATATATCTACTTAGATTTAGTAGTGTTTGTACAGATAATCATCACAGACATGTTCATTTAATCTAGTGATGGACACAATGTGAGATCCCCATCAATCTCTTCAAGCTTGTCTGGGAGCGGTATAAACCTCTATCTCTGACACTTATTATTCACACCATCTTCTGCACTTACTGCAAATAGCCGTGAGAATAATTGAAATAGGATTGTTTTCCCCGGAGAGACTGCCTTCACTTGAAAATCAAATAGTCACATATGCAATTATAATGGGCTATCTTGAAGGGGTGTACCCTGGAGGTGCATCTCTTAAAGGGATAGTAATACTTAAGATGTAAAAAAAATATATGTTGTAGAGTTTATGTCCCCGAATAAAACAAGGGGACTCCCACTGCTGAGAGATATTTTATTAAATAATTACAACAGCTCAAACTTGAATTATTTAGGTGCAATATCACAGTGGCCTGAACATTTACAGTGGCGCTGTTGCTACACCATCCTATGGAGATTTATGGTCTACAGACCAGAGCAGTCCATAGGATGGTGTAGCAACAGCTCCACTGTAAATGTTCAGGCCACTGTGATATTGCACCTAAATAATTCAAATCTGAGCTGTTATAATTTTTTAATAAAATATCTCTCAGCAGTGGGAGTACCCTTGTTTTACTTAGGGGGATAAACCCTACAACATATTTTTTTTACATTTTAAGTATTACTATCCCTTTAAACAATAGCATCCCCTTTTTGTGGACATGTCTGTAGTTGAAATGGGTGTTAATTTGTTCATCTAGTTCCAATGCGTGGATACCTCTCTTGTGCTCAAAGAGTCAAATGATGGATGCCAAATAATCTGTACTGCAAGATTTAGTCTGCTGAGCAAAATAAGGGTGATCTTACTGCAGAGGGATGTTTTATTCCAAAGTTATTGCAGCTGGAATGTGCTTTTTGATGAATGCAGTACTTTAATGGCCTGAAATTGTATAATGTACCAGTTACTACATTTGTTTATGGACAGCTCTGGCCAATTGATCATAAACCTACACAGGATACTGTAGCAACACTGCCACTATAAAATTACAGGCTATGGAGGTACTGCACCCCCAAATGCAAGTATAATAACTTTGGAATAAAACATCTTTCAGGAGATGGAGTACCCTTATTTTATTCAGCAGGATAAACCCTTCTATATATTATTTTGCAATATTAATCATTACAATCCCTTTAATTAAAGGAATAGTAATGTTTCATAATTAAAGCAGCTCTAATTAATCATCATAGTATTTGTACTTTGGATTGTGTTATTTCAATTCTGTCAGAGTTGCAGTTCAAGAGTAATTCAATGATAAAGTGTCCCCCTCCCGCCTGTTTTACTGTTGTAACACTGCTCAGCCAGATCAGAAGGGAGGTGCCCAAGTAGACTGCAGAGAGGGACAATCTTCAATTAAAATAAGGGAAAAAGGCTTTCATTGTTCTCATAGGAAGAAGATTGTCCCCTGCTGTTATCTGTCTGGTCTATGGACTGGATTCCACATCTGAGAAGACATGGCTTACACTAGGTAAAAGGGGCGGGATAAAGGTTTGAGAGATAAGACTTATATCGTTCTTCGTGTTTTTTTAATGCCTACAAAATAAAATAAAGTTAAAATGAAGTATTACTATCCCTTTAACCAAACACTGGGATCTAATCATAAATACAATTTCTAAACAGAATAAAGCTGCAGTATTTAGGAGAAATTGAGCAATTGTGGGACAGTCTAATCTGTGAGGAAAAATACAGTTTCCCATTGAAATTGGGAACTCAATTCCTTGAATGGTGGATACCTAGCTAGCATTTAAGGGGTTAAAATCCCCATTAAAAGCAGAACTTTCACTTTGTATAAAGTCGCCCTGCAATAAGTAAACATATGGCGACTAGCTTCATAATACTTCTATTACCTCTCAGAAATGCCAGATTCTAAAGTAATCTTTAAACCGGAAGCCAGGCATCAGTGCAGACATCTTGTCTGGGTGACTGCAGTGTCAGTCCTGGTCTCCTCTAGGAAGCATTGCACTGTGCCATAAGGTAACCAGAAGGGACTGACGGTGCAGGCACTCAGACTGCATTAAACTGAACATCAGTCTCTGAAGATTAAAGGGGATGATTCACCCATTCGCAACTTTGCCTAAATCATTTTGATATATATTATAACTAATGAAAAGTGTAAACATTTTTTTAAAAAAAACAGCTTGCTTGGAGAAATTTAAAGAATAAATGCAGCTCTGTACCCACTTCCGGCCAGACTGTGTTTAACGGATCTGTACCGCAGTCTGACGCTTCCATCCAGCCTCCTCCAATGATGGAGGCTTTCTGTCTGTAAGCTGGAGCTCTCTCATTGGCAGAGATCGATTTCCCACAGGCAATCTGACTTTTAGCTATCCCCATAATGTAGTTGGTTTACTCCAGAATTGCTCAATTTATTCTTTGTACATCAGCCTCATATTTTATTCTTGTTACTTTGTAGTGGTCATGTCTTAACACTTAGAGTGGCAGAGGGGTACACAACGCATTGAAAGGAATGCATTGCATACCCCTCTGGCACTCAAAGGGTTATATATGAGAATAAGGTCAGTTAAGAAAGGGAGAGTGATACAGTATGAATAACTGTGGGTTATACACCAAGGTGTGATAAAGAGGTGATAAGGAGATTACTTTTCCAGTTTGATGCTGTCTCCATTTCCTATGTTATTCTGTGGAGTTTATGCACAAAGATTGTCCAGCTCAAATGTCTACGTCATAGGCTCTGTGCTATATAATAATTTGCTAGGATGTTTGTCACAATGCAGTCATGCACAGTAGAGACTGCCCGCGTTCGGGCAGTCTCTACTTCGCATGATTGCATCATGCGAGTGAGGCGATGCAAGACTGCATCTCATGAAGCAGTGAGGTAGCGGCCTCTTAACCCTTTGAGTGCCAGTGGGGTACGCAATGCATTGCAAAAATCTCTGTGCAAAGCAATGCGTTGCGTACTCTTCTGGCACTCAAAGGGTTAACGTTACCCGGACCTTGGCCCGTGTACACGGGCTTTTACACTAGCAGAATAATATAGGAACTGGACAGTTTATCTCTCACTGAAGAACTTATCTTCTCTTAAATGGATATTAACACTTAATAAGCTATATTGTACGGTTTATCACCCTGAGCAATGCAAGTGTACTCCCACTGATGAGAGGTGTTTTAATGTTATTGTAGCTGAAGCTTGGGAGTTTGTGGCCATCTGGCCAACTGGCCAGACCTGTCTGTAGGATGGTGTAGCAACAGCACCACTGTAAAATTTTCCGGCCACTGAGATACTACACCTAGAAAAGTCAAATTTGAGCTACAATAAGTTTTGAATAAAACACCTCTCAGCAATGGGAGTACCCTTGCTTTACTCAGAGGATAAATCCTACACAATATATATATATATATATATATACATATATATATATATATACATATATATATATATATATATAGTGGTAGATACAATGTTAAACAAAAATTTGACACACCAGTCAAACCATAAGACTTGCTTTTTCCCACAGAAATCTCACATTTGCAGTGTTGTTAGTACTGCAAGGGATTCTGGGTAGGCATATGCAAATAAGTTTAACAAGGAATCACCTTTTGCCTCAGATTCCACTTTATACATGGATTCCTTAGAGTAATCCAGTAAAACCAACCTCACGCTGATGAGTTGCATTAACAACGAAAAGGCTGTCCATGAGTGGTTCACTGGCTTTCCATCTCTTCCTGAGTTGTGTCTTAAAGCTATTGCTCAGCATACACATACTCTAAGGAATCCATGTATAAAGTGGAATGTGAGGCAAAAAGGTGATTCCTTGTTAAACTTATTTGCATATTCCTACCCAGAATCCCTTGCAGTACTAACAAACAGTGCAAATGTGAGATTTCTGTGGAAAAAAAGTCTTATGGCTTGACTGGTGTGTCAAATTTTTGTTTAACATTGTATGTACCACCACTATATATATATATATATATATATATATATATATATATATATATATATATGTACCATGTACACGGGCCAAGGTCCGGGTAATGTTAACCGGCCGCTACCTCACTGCTCCATGTGATGCAATCTTGCCCAGTAGAGACTGCCCGAATGTGCGCAGTTTTACTGCTCATGATGGCTTCTGACAAACATCCTAGCGAATTAAGTACATCTTACTACAGCTTGTCACCTCTTGAGTAATTCTGGAGCAAACCAACTGCACCATAGGGAGATAAATATAAACTCTGATAAATTTCAATGGGGCTTTTAACCTCATGAATGCGTTTAACTCTTTGAGTTACCCCTCTTGCACTAAAAGGGTTAAGGCCTCTCTAACAATCAAGGCGTTAACATCCCCATTCAATATAATCTGAATTCAGAGAAAGTATGTTTCTTCCCCATGGTGCTCTTGGTTTGCTCCAGGATTGTTCCAGTTCTTTTTAGTGCATTAGCCTCATAGTGTCTTGTATAAGTAGCATGTATTTAACCCTTTGAATTCCCTAGGAATGCGTTACACACTCTCCTTGCTTGAAAAGGGTTAACCAACAGATTCATGTACTGCAAGCAAATCAGTCCTGGTTCTTCTCCAGTGTCTCAAGGGCTTGCTCTCCTATTCACCTCTTTCTTTCTCATTAGGTTTCTGCTTAACTGTTTGAATGACAGAAAGAGGGTGGGATAAGCTCTGTTCCTCAAGGGAATATATGGTTGTAATGCATTCAGAGTGTCATTCACTATAAGTGGTAGAAATAAACAAAAACATGCTGGTAATTATATGCAGGAACACTTACATATGCAATGAAACTGGATTATGCACATGTATATAATATATTCCATTCTGGAATCTGTAAATAGCCATTGGTTAATATAAGAGGTCTAAAATGGAATACTAAACTTGTTTTTAACGCATATGTAATCTGTCCTATACATAACACTTTTATTAGTTTTGCTTGTGCTGTTTCCAAGAGGAAAGCTACAGTTAAATTACTGATATAAGTACTTGCTACTTTTGCATTTAGAAAACCCATAAAATATTGGGGTAATGTACAAAAATATATTTTTTAACCTTACACATGCTTAACCCCAGTTTGCTATCTTACTTATATGAAAAATTCTTCACTTAGCATAGATTGTATTAAAGGGAGGACATTGGTGCAGTCTTGACACTACCTGGGGGTAAGGACCCGAGTAGCCTAGCACTGGTTCAGTAGCTGAAGTGTGACGCTAGGGTGCAAAGCTTGAGTTTTGAGATGGCATGCCAAGTACTCCCTTGCTGCAGCCAAAGCTAGGTATAGGTGCTGGTCGCAAAACCAGATTGTTCCACCCCAGTTGACCCGGGGTGCAACCACTATGGGAGTATACTGGGATCCGTTAATAACCAGCACCAGGATAATTCAAGAGATGGTCAGCAAGCCGGGTCAGTAGCCAAGGATACAGGATCAGAGAGTGGTCAGCAAGCCAGGTCAGTAGCCAAGGGTTCTAGATTAAAGGGATAGTAATGTCAGAAAAAAGTATTAACTATATGGTAGATACAATTAAAAGAGAGTACTTGCACTTATTCGTATCTCTCAAGCCATTATGGTTTGAGAGATATAGGAAAATAAAGTTGTCTGCTCCCTCCCCTTTCTGATTCATGAGCTGTAAAGCTGTCAGAAGCAGATTCTGGTTCCTGGATCAGACGGCAGCTCTTCAGCAGCGCCGATATATAATGATATGTAAAGATAAATACTTCATCGGAATGGTCTACAATGTGTGCTTGCAAACAAGGCACACCTCGTAGACCATTCCAATTAAGTACTTATATTTAGGTATCGATATGTCGGCGCAGCTGAAGAGCTGTGTCTGGTCAAGAGACCAGAATGTGCTTCTGACAGCTTTACAGCTCATCAAGCAGAAAGGGGAGGGAGCAGAGAACTGTTTTTTTCTATATCTCTCAAACCATAACGTTTTGTGAGATACTAATACGTGCAAGTACTCTATTTTAACTGTATCTACCATATAGTTAATACTTTTTTTCTGACATTACTATCCCTTTAAATAATGTCCTCAAACTGGGTCAGTAGCCAAGGGTTCTGGATTAGGGAGCGGTCAGCAAGCCAGGTCAGTAGTCAAGGGTTCTGGATCAGAGAGTGGTCAGCAAGCTGGGTCAGTTGCTAAGGGTTCTGGATCAGAGAGGTTGAGGTCAAATAATAAACAATGCAAGCTCGTGGAACAGGCAACAGGAATCAGGAGTGCAGGGTTTAAATACACAGGGAAGCCAATGGGAAGAAAGGGCTCGCCTGAGGCTAAAAATGGATTGGGCAGTATTGCCCAATCAGAGACAGACCGACATAGCATGTGCAGCCACCACAGATAGGACTCGGCATGCTGCACGTGCGCAGAGAACCTGCAAGCCTCAAGAAGGATCAAGCACCCGGCAGAACAACAGAGCGGCCGCGAGGTAAGTGAGCCCCCAGGGATGGGTGAAAAACAAAGCCCTGGCACTACTAAAAAGTAGCAGCGAGCCACAGGAACAGAAAGTACGTCACCTGCAGTGGTCGAGAGCCGCAGGGACTGTGACAAGTTTATGGGCTTTTCAGGCTTTCTTTTAATCTACACTTTGTTTAATATCAAATTTTAAACAAGGAGCAGAGGCAATGATGTGACTTTATTCCATTTTTGCCCTTTGCATGCTGGAGAGGTGTGCAACGCATTTGTTTGAGGTCCTGTAGTTCAGCAAAAAGCATAAATGGAAGCCTCCATCAGACAAATATGAGACCAAAATTTAGGAATCAGGTAACAGTTTTCAGGCAGTAGCTTAGAGTACACAGAAATCAGATAATTTATCAAAGATTAGAACACTCTCATGTTTTTTCACAGAGATTTATGCTATTTTCCAGTTCTTCTGGAGTAGTCCAGCTGCACCACAGGGGACAAGTAAAATGCATACATTGCCCTGCATTTGAATAGAGCCTTTTAATCCCTTGAATTCTAGAGGTCTCCAATTAATTGCTTTGCAATGCACTACCTCTGCAGGATTCAAGGGGTTAAAACTCCAATTTAACTTAACAGGAATTTGTATTTGTCCTCTGTGTAGTTGGTTTACGTCAGAATAGCTCCAGTTTGCTTTTGTAAATATGAGCCACTGTACTTATCACTTATTAAAGGCTTTCATGAGTGAAGAAGGGTCATGTGATTGTGTACAGTTGATTATAGGAAGAGAATGTCAACCCTTGTGTTCATGCAAGGTATTAAATATTTTAAATTTTAAAGAGATGTTAAGCAGAGTTTATTTTAAAGGAACAATAAGTAGCTATAACCAAAATGTATTCGCCTAACACGTTAAGGACCAGAAGAATGTGCAATGCTTCACAAAGTAATGTGTTGCAGGCAATCTGGTCCTCGGAGACCTGCAAGGTGAAGTGATCCAGAACATGTATGTTACTATGCGGATGTCCTGCGCTCAAATTCCCAAAAAGAGGAACGTGAGGGCAAAGCCTCAGAAGCCGAACCGAGCATGCGCAATGACGTGGTTTGGCTTACAGGATCAACCCAAGTCAGCCAGGGATGGTGTGTGCACATCAGTGAGGATTGTCCGTAGAACTGTATCGAGGTAAACTGGAAGTAGAAGGGGGATCTCATGACCCCACCAGTTCAGTCAGTATAGTCATATGGGCAGGAGGAAGACAGCGAGTCATCAGCCATGACTGATATAAATTGTTAAAGAGATGTTAAACAGAATTTATTTTAAATGAACAATTAATAGCTGCAGCTAAAATGTGTTCACCTAAAAAGTTAATATCTATTAAAACAGAACAGATTATACCTGGCAGTAATTCTGGTGAAAATTATGATGCTAAATTGTTGCAGTCAGCGACAGGCCATTGTGCTGTTTTTCGTCCTCAGAGCCTCTTACATTTTTATATGTATTTTGATAAATATTAGGGGTCTCCCTAAGAGTGAAGGGTAATCCGGATGTGGACACCTTGCTCACATTTCATAGGGAACCCAGCTGCACCTCACTGACAATGCCCAACAAGTTCAAAACGTACATCTGGGCTTCTCTGGTGATCCCTTCAGATGGGACTTGCCTGTTGTTTTGGAACTGGGCTGCCCTTTTGGGTGGTATTAGTCTAATATGTACGTGGAAATCTCTCCTCTGTAATGATACTAGAAATATAAAGCGTGATGCTTCTGAGTGGTGACTAGCCATACAACAGGCCATTGTGCTCTTTGTTCGTCCTTCGAGCCTCTCACATTTTTTGTATGCATTTTGAATACTCTTATGGGGCCTCCCTAAGAGTGAAGGATAATTCAGACATGGACCCTTTGTTCTTGGTTCCTAGGGAATCCAGCTGTTCCTCACTGATGAGACCCAACAAGGCCAAAATGTACATCTATGGTTAGCTGGTTCTCCCGTGCAGTGGGGGACCTGCCTGTCATTTTGGTATCTGACTTCTCTTTTGGACAGGATTAGTCTAATATGTAGGTAGAAATTGCTCCTCTGTAATGACACTAGTGAGCTAAAACATGATACTTCTGAGCAGTGACTAACTGTTGAACACGCCACTGTGCTGCCTGTTCACCCTCAGAGCGGCTTACATTTTTTATATGTATTTTGAATATTCTTAGGAGGTCTCCCTAAGAGTGAAGTGTAATTCAGATGTGGACCCCTTGCTCTCAGCTCCTAGGGAATCAAGCTGCACCCTTCTGATGAGGCCCAACAAGGTGTAAACATACGTCTGGGTTTAGCTGGTGTTCCCATGCAGAGGGGCCTTGTCTGTCATTTTGAAACTGGACTGTCCTTTTGGGTGGGAAAAGTCTAACATGTACATGGACATTTCTCCTCTGTAATGGCACTAGAGAGCTAAAGCATGATGCTTCTGAGCAGTGACTAGGCATAGAACAGGCCATTGTTCTGTTTGTTCATCCTCAGAGTTGCTAGCATTTTTTGTATATATATTGAGCATTTCCAGTGCCCCATCTGTTCTTGTTGTCTCTTGTATGGAGAGATCATTTGTATTCTTCTGTTTGTGGGGAGCAGCAGTGATACAGAGTTTAATTGAGTGTGTTATGGTGGTGGCCTTTTTTACACTATGAGGACCCCTCTGTTCTTTTTGTTTGTTCTTTTTATGAATAAAATTAAGCAACCAGTGAAAGTGCATGACAGTCTACACATTAATCAGACATGCTTATTTAAATCTAGACTTAATGGGACAGTATCGCTATAAAACAACTATTTTAAGACTTGCCCTTTAACAATACACCACAGTAAAGTACCTTCACCTGAGATCCATGCCACCAAAGTGGCATACTATGTTAGGGACAAGTTAACAGGAGAAAGGGAGGAGAAACATGGCCCTTTCCTCCTATCATGTTTGTAGTGAAAAATGCCCTGGGTAGCTTAGATGCTAGAGACCTCACTAGCATTCAAGGGGTTTGTCCAAATCAAATTACTTTTCAAAATGCAGATGAACAAATAGGTTCAGTTTTCAAATGTGTAATCTGTAAGCTTTGCAGTTTGCCAAACTCCAGATGGATGACTGGTAAGCATATCAGTTGGGTTTGCAAACTTCCTATATTGGTGTGTTAAGGGAAAGTGGGAATGGCTGCACTGTTGAGTCATTCACAACCAAAAACTCTATGAATAATTATAAATTAACTAACCAGAACATAAGGGAAGAACAAGAACAGAAAAATTAAAGGAAAAACCAAAGAAAAAAATGGTATGTCACTGAATAGATGATCTTTAAGCTAAATTGGTAGTGTATGAGAAGGCTTTGAGTTGTATGTCATGTAGTATAGTGAAGATCACTGTGGTACTGAAGTTCGTCTCATATTGTACTAGTCAAGTCAATATCCAAGATGCGTCCTTGAAGGCCCTTTATATCTGAAAGCTTGAAATGGCAGTAAGGAATTAATAAAAGGTTCTCATATTCCCCAGAAGACTAACTGCTTTACTTTTAAGTCTCGTAATGACTGCACCAAATCTGTGTGCACTGTATTTAATAGCGTGCCTTGCCATTGTTGTATGGTTGCATTCAAAGCGTTAAATGTGCTTCTGTCAGTATTTTCCCCATAAGAACAGTATCAAATGTAAATCATTTCCAAGTAATCTATTTTTTTTTTAGTATTGTATTTATTTATTTTGTACTAGTTGAAGACCCCGTTACACGGGCCACAGTGCCACTGCCAGCCGGTCGCGGGGCAGTCATGCTCAGTAGAGACTGCCCATTCCACAGCTGATACAGTGATGGACGCTCCTTTGGAGCGTCCAGCTCTGTATCAGCTGCGGCGCGGGCAGTCTCTACTGCGTATGACTGCAACACGCGCAGCAGTCTCTACTGCGCATTACTCTGTCGTTACACACGTTTTAGCGAAATATTATATAGGATGATATTACAAGAGAACATACACTTTGAGAAGAGCATTACATACATCAGACGAATAATTACATCACATTCCCAGTGGAACGGGAGACCAATCCCCGGATGGCTAAACAGCATGAAATATACAGCAAATATTGCCTTGCAGTCATGGGGACACTCAATATTGGAGCCCGAAGTGTATACATAGCTGAAAAAATATACAAGGGAAGGGGTAAATAGAAATCAGAAATAAGGAGAGAGGGAAGGTAGAGGCATAAGAAAACAAAAAGGAGGGGAGGCGGAGCCCATTGCCTGACTTCCGTCCAATAAGTAAGAGCTGACATGGGTCTAAAGAGATCCCCATTCAAATGGATTGGGATGCATACATTGACCATTTGTGAAGAAACCTATCCACCAATAATTTTCAAGCAATCTTAATCACAGCTGGATGCACTTAATCATATAATTAATGTTCAAAACATGCTAAAAAAACATAAATATAAAATGCAAATAAATAGACCAAAAAAACATACATGCAATCTTTCAGAAGACATATTAATTATCTAAATGTAGATAGACCCAATGTACTAAGAACTGGAATGATTGTGTGGGACAACCCAATTGCAGCCTATGGAACAAATAAACATTTCCATTGATGTAAATTGGTCTTTTAACCCCTTGAATGATATAGAGGTGTTCTGTAGCATTCCAGGGGTTAAACCACCATTTCAATCATCTGGTATCCAGGGAATTTATTATTTCCCTTTTTCATTTGTTTTCCCCATGAATTGTTCCAGTTTTCTTTGTATATCATCCTCAGGACTGTCTGCCCCACTTCCGAGCCATCTCTATTAATCTAAAGGAAGAAAATAGCCTTTTTCCCTCAGTTGTTGATGAAGTTGAGAATATCTGTGCATCTTTTCTCACTCCAGTAATTACACAATTTAATGTGTGCTATTTTTCTTTTCCATTTTTTCTGCTGCTATACAAATATAGATGATTTAATAGAACTGGCTCTTTGCAAACCGCTGAGAATGCAAGCATATTCTAAACACAGTAGAGGGATGTGCTAATATGATTCCATGCTAAAGTAAAAGCTGTAATCCATTTTTTATGTACTACACCTGTGTACTGTCTATATACCAGATTATCTATGCTGACAATTCTCTACTTAAAGGGGAAGTATCACATCCTAATAATAACCCCTCCTTACCTTACTATGGCCAGAAAATCCTAATGCCCCTTTGAACTTAGCCCTTGATCTTTGGTTCAAGAGCTAACGTTTCAAGTTAGCCCTGGATGGCATGTCTATGGAGGTGGACATGGCAGGTGCTGGCAGTTTTTTAAAACTACTAAGAAGGCAGAGTGCATGGGTCCACTTAACCATTTAAGGACGGAGGTGCGGGGGCATTACATTGTGAAGCAAGGCACTGCACACCCATCTAGGCCTTAAAGGGATAGTAATACTTCGTTTTATCTTTGTTTTATTTTGTAGGCATTAAAAAACATGAAGAATGATATGTCTTATCTCTCAAACCTTTATGGTTTGAGAGATATTCACAAGCAAAGTTTCCCCTCCAGCCCCTTTTACCTAGTTTAAGCCATCTCTTCTCAGATGTGGAATGCAGTCCATAGAGCAGACAGATAACAGCAGGGGACAATCTTTTTCCATGAGAACAATGAAAGCCCTGCCCCCTTGACAAGTTTTTCAGGTTTTTCCCTTATCTTAATTGAAGATTGTCCCTCTCTGCAGTCTACCTGGGCACCTCCCTTCTGCTCTGGCTGAGCAGTGTTACATCAGCAAAAAGGGGAGGGAGGGGGATACTTTATCATTGAATTACTCTTGATCTACAACTCTGTCAGAATTGAAATAACACTCTCCAAAGTCCAAATACTATGATGATTAATTAGAGCTGCTTTTATTATGAAACATTACTATCCCTTTAAAGGGTTAAGATTACCATGCATAGGAATCTGTGTGAGGGACAGCATCCCTTCCACATTGGCAGCAGCTCAACAGTCTTGTATGCTAATGGGAACCTTCTCCTCCTCTCCCCTTGCATCCCTAAATTTTAATGAATATGGTGATATCTGTCTACATTGAAATGTCAAAGTGTTTTGAACACATCAACAAAATCATATTGCCACAGCATCGACCTTTAGGGAATCTCCTCCAAGGAGTTAAAAGCCCCAATTATGGCAATGGCAATTTACAGATGTCTTATTGGTCCCCTATGGTGCAATTGGTTTGATCAAGATCTGCCCTAGCTTTTTTAGAATATCAGCCTCAGAAAAGATTTTTAACCCTTTGAATGTCAGAGGGGCGCAGAACCATTGCTCAGAAGTATAATCGTTTAATTTATTATAGTTGTTTACAATACCATTAAAGGGATAGTAATACTTCGTTTTATCTTTATTTTATTTTGTAGGCATTAAAAAAACATGAAGAACGATATAAGTCTTATCTCTCAAACATTTATGGTTTAAGAGATATTCACAAGCAAAGTATCCCCCCCCCCCGTTCAGCCACATCAGAAGGGAGGTGTCCAGGTAGATTGCAGAGAGGGACAATCTTCAATTAAGATAAGGGAAAAAGCTGAAAAACTTGTCAAGGGGGGCAGGTCTTTCATTATTCTCATAGGAAGAAGATTGTCCCCTTCTGTTATCTGTCTGGTCTATGGACTGGATTCCACATCTGAGAAGAGATTGCTTACACTAGGTAAAAGGGGCAGGAGGGGGAAACTTTGCTTGTGAATATCTCTTAAACCATGAAGGTTTGAGAGATAAGACTTATATCATTCTTCATGTTTTTTTAATGTCTACAAAATAAAATAAAGTTAAAACGAAGTATTACTATCCCTTTAAAATTGAAAAACTGCTTTTCTGACTGGCAAATGCATGTGAACACAATATTAATAATTATTTTAATCAGTCTTGTTTATATTATTTAGGAGCACTAATTATAAAGCAGTTAGTATTAAATGAATTGGTGATTATTATTATAATTTATTTATAAGGCACTAGAGTAGTCAACCATGCAGTAAAAGTGGATACAAAAGGTTTTAAGCACCCTGCTCATGAGATCTCATGATCTAGTGATGTAGTATAGTCACAGAAGCTTGCTTAAAATGGATCCATACCCAATCCTAATAATAATAATTCTTTTAACATCCATTTAACAGCTCAGTGTTTGGGGGGGGGTGTACAGTTGAGATTCCCAGTTAAAATAGATACAGAACCAGATTCTTGTCTGCTGCACCTGCTTAAAGCTAGCATACCAGTCTATTTATGCTGAAAATTATCCCTTTTGCTCATATGCTCATTGGAGATCAGTGTTGCAGTTTATGGGTATTTTGGAGCATGCGGTTCCTTTGTGCCTTGTTTAAAGGGATAGTAATACTTAAAATGTAAAAAAATGTATGTTGTAGGGTTTATCCCCCTGAGTAAAACAAGAGTACTCCCGCTGCTGAAAGGTCTTTCATTCAAAAGTTATTAATTTTCAAAGTTGAATTTTTTAGGTTCAATATCACAGTGGCCTGAAATTGTACAGTGGCGCTGTTGCTACACCATCCTATAGAGATTTATGGTCCCGGGATCAGAGCTGTCCATAGGACTATGACTGCAGTTCTCACTAAAATATCTGGTTCCTTCTTCCCTCCACCATCTCCTCCACCCCATGTTTATATCTCTCCTTCACTTCTATCATCCACACTCACCTCTACACACCAACTCCTCACTCTTCTCCACTCCTGCACTCCCCCACCCCACACAAACCAAAAACCAAATACACACAAATCACTCTCTCATCTCCTGTCTCCCTCTTTTCTTCTGTTAATGGCAGCTGGAGATATATCTCCAAACCCTGGCCCCATCTCCATTCACAAACACTCTAGCTCCAGTCAGCATAGGAACAATTCAAATCTAATCACCATTCCCTGCCTTCAACCTCAGTTTTTTCCCTTTTCCTGTGCTCTGTGGAATGCTCGTTCCATTACTAACAAATATAACACTGTGCATGACCTCTTTTTCTCCTGCTCCCTCAATTTACTTGCTATTACTGAAACTTGGCTCTCCCAGTCTGATATTGCTTTAGAGGCAGAAATCTCCTACGGTGGTGTCTCCTTCTCTCACACTCCACACTCAACTGGACGTGGGGGAGGTGTGGGTTTGCTGCTCTCTGAACATTGCCATTACAAACCAATTTCTCCCCCCTCCTCATTCTGCTTCTCACATGCTGTCTGTATCTTTGCTCCAGTCTCTCTACAAGTTGCAGTCATCTATCGCCCACCTACCACCACATATACACCTTCAGACTTCCTTTCTGACTTTGAATCATGGCTCTCCTTCTTCCTCTCATCAGACACACCTTCACTTCTTCTGGGGGACTTCAACTGCCATGTGGATGATCCCTCCATCTCCTGGGCATCCCGTTTTCTCTCTTTAACATCTGCATTTGGACTAACCCAGTGGACGAATGCTAGTACTCACAAGGATGGTCACTTCCTAGACCTTGTGTTTACTAGAGGCTGTGCACTCTCGGATTTTAATATCTCTCCTCCTCCACTATCAGATCACCATCTTCTAACTTTCAGCACTACTTATACACCTTCCGCAATCCCTTCTTCCTCTCTCCGCTTCACACGTAACCTCAAATCCCTTAATCTCACGGCTCTCCAGTCCTCCCTGGCTACTGGACTTTCATCTATTCCCATTAATCCTGACACTAACAGCACTGTCAAAACATACAGCTCAGTCCTATCCTCCTCTTTGAACCTGCATGCGCCTCTGTCTCTCCGATCGGCTCGCAGAACAAACCCGCGGCCATGGCTTTATAAAGACACCAGCTTTCTCCGTTTCTGTACCCTTTCAGCTGAATGACTGTGGAGAAGGTCTGGCTCTCTGGCAGACTTTCTCCACTACAGGTTCCTCCTTTCCTGCTTTAACTCTTCTCTGTCCCTCGCCAAAAAAAATTACTTCTCACAACTAATCAACACTCATAAATCCAACCCCCAATGACTTTTCTCTTCCTTTGACTCCCTCCTTCGCACTCCATCTGCTTCCCCGCTAACTCCATACAGCCACAAGACTTTGCTGACTACTTCAAAGCCAAGGTGGACTCCATCCGGGATAATATACCACCTTGTATATCTCCTCCTAGCCTCCCTCCTTCCCCTCCTGGCACTCTGGACTCTTTTTCACTAGTCACGGAGGAGGAACTGACTAACCTACTATCCGCTGCTCCATCCACTACATGCGCACTTGATCTGCTCCCCTCTCACCTCATCCAATCCCTCTCCGCCATGCTAATCCCTGTCCTATTACAAATCTTTAACTCCTCCTTTGCCACTGCTACCTTTCCTGATGACTTCAAACATGCCTTAGTAAAACCTATCCTCAAGAACAACTCCGCTGACAGTAACACACCCTCTAGCTATCGACCAGTTTCTCTTCTGCCTTTTGCCTCTAAACTCTTGGAACACTCAGCCTACTCATGCCTGCTTCACTTCCTCAACACATACAACCTGCTCAACCCTTTACAATCTGGATTTCGCACTGCTCACTCCACTGAAACTGCTCTTACAAGAGTGGTCAATGATCTTCACATTGCCAAATCTCAATGTCACTATTCAATTCTTATCCTGCTTGATCTCTCAGCAGCTTTTGATAATGTTGATCATGCACTCCTCCTCCGCATTCTTCACTCTTTAGGAACCCGCAACATAGCACTGGACTGGCTCTCCTCTTATCTGTCTAACAGATCCTTCAGTGTCTCCTCTGCCACCTCTTCATCCTCTCCCATCCAACTCTCTGTTGGGGTTCCTCAAGGTTCTGTTCTAGGACCGCTTCTGTTTTCTCTTTATACAATAACACTTGGTGATCTTATTAACTCATTTGGTCTCAAATATCACCTCTACGCAGATGACACCCAGATTTACTTATCTGCACCTCGACTGACTTCTGATATCCAGGCTAAAGTCACAGATTGCCTCTCAGCTATCTCAGACTGGATGGCTCATAGGCACCTCAAACTCAATATGTCTAAAACTGAGCTACTCCTCATCCCACCTAGACCTGGCCCTGTAGCGTCCTTCCAAGTGACAGTAAATGGCACTACCATAAATCCAGCATCAAAAGCTTGGTGTCTAGGGGTGATAATTGACAACTCTCTCTCATTTTCCTCTCATATTAATGCCATTACTAAATCCTGTCACTTTTTTTTGCGAAACATTTCTAAAATCCGTCCCTTCCTCTGTTTCTCCACAGCTATAATTCTTACACACGCAATCATCCTCTCCTGCATGGACTATTGCAACATTCTTCTGTCTGGCATTCCTGCTTCCCATCTCCATCCACTTCAATCTATACAGAATGCTGCAGCATGAATTACTCTTCTGTCACCTAGGTTTGTCCCTGCCCCACTCCTCCTCAAAACTCTCCAATGGCTGCCTATCAAACTCCGAATATCTTACAAAATCTTACTTCTCTCTTTCAAGACACTTCTCTCCTCTATTCCTTCCTACATTTCCACTCTGATCTCCAGTTATACCCCATCCCGCCACTTACGTTCAGCCAATGACTGTCTCCTCTCAGCTCCTTTTGTCTCTACAACTCTGTCACGTATCAAACCTTTTTCTCTCATTGCTCCATATCTATGGAATGCTCTACCATCCAACCTGTGCCACTGCACCTCTCTGATAACCTTCAAATCTCACTTGAAAATGCACCTCATGGATAAAATCTCAACATGCAAGAAGACACTGATGTTGTACAAATGAATGCTCTTATAAATTATTTACTTTACTGATGTCCTCTATCATCATCAGAACTAGCACTGTATTCAGCACTTGACCCTAATGTACTCTGTATGTCTCCCGTTACCACTTTAGATTGTAAGCTTTCGGGCAGGGACCTCACACCCAATGTTTCACTCTACAAAGCACCTGTAACCCTGTATTGTTTAAACCCTGAAATTGTAAAGCGCTGCATACACTTGTGGAGCTATATACATATTCATTCATTCATTCATTCATCTCCAACTAACAGAGTCACCCCCCTAATTTCATTTTGCATTTGTACAACAGTTGTAGGATGTATGGGTGTTATTGTTACTGAGGAAAATGTTACCCCACCACCTGAGAGAGCTTCTACGGCTGCTAGTTGTGACAGCTCTTACATGCTGCTATTCTGTCTCCCAGTCAAGCCTGTATTTGTGCTTCAGGTGGGATCTCAGTGAGGTTATTTTTAGATGTGGCCCTGCTTTTAACATGTTTAGCTTTTGGATTATGAGTGAAGTATGTCCATACATGAACTTTTATAGACTGAGGGGTTCCTGAGGGACTAGTACCAATACACTTATAGAGAATAAATGTCACAGTAGTTCTAGGCAGGGGTGGATTGTAGGGGAATACCAGCCTAGCATTTTTTTAAAGCAGCCCACTAGCTGCACCAACGTCCCTATCAACGCCACCTTGTGGTCCCTGTGTTGCATCGAAGGCTGTCACAGAGAGTGTCTGTGCCGGTGGCAACACAGACCTCTCTTTCAAAATATCGTGGGACGGTGAGGTGAGATCCTCTGATCTTTCCCACCGGCTCGTGATCTAGCGGCCCATTGGGGGATGCCCGGTCTCCCGATAGGACAATCTGCCCATGGTTCTAGGTGTCAGTGGCACTGCACTTTCAACAGCACTCATAGCTAGGGTTGTAGATGTTGATCTGTGTTGCTTCTTATTCAATAACAGTGAGTATGATTGGGTGAGGGTTAGACTTGGAAATGTTGAAGCTGAAAATGACTGAGAATCTTATGATTTTGTATATTTAGGCATGTTTACTTGTACATATTTTCCAGTTGACCTGTCAAATAGTTTATAAATAGTCATGCTGCTCCTTTCAAATGGTGGAAGACTGGGTGTTTTCTTTTCAGAGACAGCTAAGTTGTTTGCCATATCATCATCACTCTCAGTCTCTACTTCTTCTGTATCGGAAGGGGAGAAGCATGGAAGAACATACTGTAAATCAACATTATCATCAATAATTAGGCCATCAGCATAAGCAGCTGCATCATTCAGGTAGGTTATTCCTGGATTTCAGAGCTCTGAAGGAGAAGGCAGACCAACTGGCTTCTTTCTTGTAATGTGGTATACTCAGTGAGTTGTTATCAATGGAGAGGAGGTTTTAGTTAGTATGGAGAGCTGAAGTGCCCAAATGCTTAGATAGTGTGGTAGCTTTCCAAAGAAGTGGTTGTATACTAAGCATAGCAAGAAAGGTGAAGGACACTTCTAGATGGAAGTGTTAGCCTATTTAGTTCTTTAAACATATCACAATGATGTCACTGTTTTTTATTACCGATAAATGTATTTATTTTCAACTTCTGATTTTCCCTTTACATTTTCTTCACCCCAGTTATCCAGAGAAAACTGGCTACCACAGTACACTTCAAGTAACTCCAACTCCCTCTCTCTGTCTGTCTCTACACTTGTTCTCCCATGAATAAACAACGTGCAGGAAAATTACATCCCATTTATAATTTAGCAAGGCAGAAATACATTACATTATTATCATTCATTTAACTGCCATGAGAAAAAGCGGAAATTTTTTTTTTTTCACAGCAGTTCCCGAGCAAGGTATGAAGTGCTATTTTTCTCATGTTTCTATTTTGATGTGAAAAAGTCTCAACCATTCCTATTAACCCCATTAACGACCCTTGAGGTCATAACATGTCATGGGTTGTTTTGTGTTAAGGACCCATGATGGGCCACGACCGTCATAGAATTCCGGGCTCCCCACGTGGCTGCACACCGTTCGGGGAGCCTGGAACCGGATGCAAAAAAAAATGGTCTGTGGTCCTTAAGTGCCGTGTGTGTGCGGCCGGTCCTTAAGGGGTTAAGCCTTATTTATTTGTCCATTAATTAAAATGCAGCACACACAAATGACATATTTAAAGTCCACACTGCTCTACAGTACCCGCTGCCACTCCCTGTCAACCACTATTAACTCACATACATAAAATGACACATAAATAAATGTGCATATCTCATAGCTTTTTGTTTGAAATAAATACATGACTGACATAAATAAATGTGATTTTGAATTCTGTTTTAGAATCACTTATTTGGTTCATAGTGACAGTTCCACTTTATGTGGTAATTAATATGTTATTCTAAAACGGAAAGCATCACCTAGAGTTGTGTGATTTAAAAAACGTATCCTAGATGTCCTAAAGTGACATGACAGTACCACCGTTCCCCCAAGGCTGGTGCTAGCATAAGGCTGTTTAGGCAGCCGCCTTAGGGTGCCGCAGCAGAGGGGGCACTGAAACTGGGGGAGCTGCAATTTTTTTTTTTAATTATTTTTTTTTCCCATTTAATTTTTTTTTTTTTACATATAAATCTGCCGCAAGGCTGATTTACGCTACCAAGCGCTCCCTCGCAGCATCTATCCTGGGCTGGTGGCTTCATTCTCATGAGGCAGCAGTCCAGTCACTGTCAGACATGATGAGCGGATGTGGCCAGTGATGTCAGACGCAAGCAGCACATTGCGCACTGTCGCACGTCAAAAGATGCCAGAGAGCGGGAGTGGAGTGCTGAACGGACTTTGACAACCACACCGCCAGACCCAGCTGGAGTCTATCCCTATAGATACAGTAAGAAACCACTGTAACAGCACAAGGGAGCATAGTATCATGGCAAGGTCGGGGGGGCAGGGGATTGTGGCTGGGTCAGAGGAAGTGGGGGGATTGGCGTCGGGGGGCATCAAAATGCACCTTCGCCTGTGTAGATAAAAATCCTTGCACCGGCCCTGCTTTCCCCAGATATCAGTGCACAACTGGGGCATTCTACACTAGAGGCAAAGCAGGAGTAAGGGTCCATACTGCTGATGTACTAAGAACTAGAGCAGTTCTGGAACAAACCACTCACTACAATGAATAGATATAAAACTTACAAACTTCCATTGATTTAAATCTGGATTATAAACAGTTGAATGATCGTCTCTATGCATTGCTTCACAATGCTTTGGAGACCTTTCACACATAAAATAGATTAAAAGTCTCATTTAAATCAATGGAGAGTTTTATCTGTCCTCTATGGTGCAATTGGTTTGCCCCAGAATTGCTCCAGTTCTCCTTAGTACTTCAGCCTCCACTTATTTTCTCCCTTTCTGCATTGTTGCAAAGTGAGGGAGTACTGAGTATGCTCATGCATATTATGGTGCACCTCCTCCTCACTTCCTGCTATTGGTTCCTCTCTTGGTTTACATTCTCACTAGCAGAGCAAGAAGAGAGTTGAGGCCTGTGCTAACTCACACTGTAATAGTGGATGAAAGATGAATACAACTAGCACCATATGCCTAGGAGGTACTCTGTCTGTCTGTACAATGTGCTTATCCTATATAATAATTCGCTAAAACGTGTGTAACGACCAGTCATGCACAGTAGAGACTGCTGCACGTGCTGCAGTCATGCGCAGTAGAGACTGCCCGCGCTGTGGCGCGGGCAGTGTCTACTGCACATGACTGCCCCGTGACTGGCTGGCAGTGGCACTGTGGCCCGTGTAACGGGCTCTTCAACTAGTTAGGGCATATTTCACAACTGATCTGTGGCACACTGAGACAACACAAATGTAAAACCTTCACTCAAAGTCTGAGCCAGAGAAGAATATATCCTGGGGGGAATTTAGAAATTCTCTTTGTCCATTTCCTTCAGCTTTTGAGTGGGAAAAAGTAACTAAAATGAATGGGGATTGTTTTAATATCCTTTCTTCCAATACGGTGGCAAATGAATAAACTTGAGTAAAGTTTATTGTATTCGGGAAAGAAAAAAGTGTCAGCACTTGAAACAACCCAATAATTCTGTTATGCAATGGAAGTATAAAATAGATTTTATACAAAATTTTTATTCAAAATATTTAGACAAGCGGTAACTTGACAAAAAAGTAGATACTTAATACTGAAACCCCCTAAGCACCTGTGCATAAATAAGATATATATATATATAATAGAAAAGAGAAAAAGGTAGAAAAGAAATATAAATACCGACATCTAGGGAAACAATACTTCAGAGACTGTATATAAAAAAGGCAGTGATGTTAGGCATCAAAGGAACTACAAATCGTAAGTGTTTAAATAATGATATTCCACTGTCTCCTGTGTAATCAAAATGAAAGATCGGACATCCGAGGAAACCTCCAAATAGTGACCAAATGGATGTATATATTAACATGATGGTAGGGGTACATACAACCCAAACCGTAACTCCAAAAGAGGACCAAAATGGTTAATGAAAGATATTTATCAATGGGACGGTAAGGGTATATACAACCCAAAATGTACCTAAAATCCCTAAAGTGATTGTAAAGAAAACCGGCCTACTCCATATGTAAAATGCAAAAAGTATGAAAATATAAATCTTATTAACCATATTCATTTGCAAAGAAAAATTTAAATAAAAAATATGACTATGCAATATGTCCCAAATCTTCACCCGGTACCAGGACTAAAATATAAAAGATGAATAATGAAGTATAAGTCCCAAAATATAATAGTCTGTATAAAGTAGGAATAGATGAAGAAGTCCTTGTAGTAATTTATGAACAAAAATTAATGTAGACAGGTACATTGGAACACAGCAAGGAGACACAGAAAAAATATGGAACTCAAGACCCCTTCAATCTCTGCTTACATGGCAAAAGTTGTAGAATGATTCTGTGTAAATAACATAATGTATTGGATTCGGTCTCTGTGGTGTCTATTGTTTGAATCTTCTGCATCAAATGCCAGCATTCATTCTATGGGGACCGAGTCAGTTCATATCACACAATCTTCAGTCTCCTGTTAACTGTGGTCTACATGGATTTTCTTCCTGTCTATATATTTTAAATAAAAGCTTTTTTTAATAATATCTCTTTTATAATTCCATTGCATAAATATAATTTTTTGGTTGTTTCAAGCCCTGAGACATCTTTTATTTTTGTATTTATATACTAGTTGAAGAGCCCATTACAGTGCCACTGCCAGCCGGTCGCAGGGCAGTCATGCACAGGAGAGAATGCCCGTGCTGCTTCCAGCTCTGTATCAGCCGTGGTGTGGGCAGTCTCTACTGCGCATTACTGTGGCGTTACACATGTTTTAGCAAATTATTATATAGGATTACCCACAAGAGTGGTGTATTTATTCTATAAGATATATATTTATTTTTATTGGTTTACTCTGTATGTCGCCAACCTTTCTTGTTATTTTTTTTTTTTTTTGTATTTGGGGTTGCAGGTACAATAATTTAAAGTTAGTGGGACCTTGAACACTTCCCCATAGCAATCAAAAGGGTACATAAAATAAAATGATCCATGTGAGACTTCCATGAGTCCCAAGCAGTGCATGGTGAATTGGAGGACATATGTCATGTCCTTATGGGTTTTGCTGGCATTTATTGACAGATATTCTGTTTTCCCTCTGTATGCTTTTACTCACCTATTTGTATGACGCTTTTGTGAGACTTTATCACGCACCTGTACCTTGTGTCTGCATGCGTTTAAAGCATTCCTGTTGTGACATAGTTCCTCAAGTTCTTATATTCTTAGTGATTCCAGAGTTTGACCTGACTTTGCCTCAACTTAGTTCTTATCTCCTGATTTGGCTTTTTTATCCTGCACTGGTTTGACCTCTGCTTGTTTTGTCGACTGCTCTTCTGCCTCCTTGTTGTGTTCTGCTTTCCTCGACTGGTTCTGACCTTGGCTTGTCCGACAAGTCTCCTGTCTCATCCCTGGTATTGTCTCTGCTCGCTTTTTACTGACTTAGCTTGTCGACTATTCTTCCTCTGACTCAGATGGCTCTCCTGTGCCCACCTTGTTGAGTTTGACTCTGTCGACCACTTTGTCGAGTTCAGCTCTGTCGACCACCTTGTCAAGTTCAACTGTGTCAACAACCTTTTCGAGTTAGATGCTGTTAACTACCTTTTTCGAGTTTGACTTCATTGACCTCCCTTTGGGTTCAACCCTTGTGACCCCTCAAATTTACGTATGGCTGTTCCTGTTCCAGCACTACGACAGAGACAGTACTGCCAGTAGGTTACACATACTGATTCATTGCTTGTTGAGTAGCTGTCATCTGGTTTCATGGCTGGCACCTCTAGCATGGCCTAGGCAGCAGCAAGGCTGTCTTAGAGCAGCCCCCACTAGCTATCCTTGCTCCCCAGCCAGCACACTCTAGCATCTGGCTCACTGAGGCCTACTGAGCAGTATTTCCTGTTTTGTTGTCTGTTGTTTTGTGCTTTTTCATATTAATAACAGTATGGATTCTCCTTGTGGGGATCCCACTCTGCAAAGCATAACTCAGCCAGCTTACATTGTGTGCACCTAGTCTGGTCATCACAACATATAATTTAAGGAGCACTCACCCGTACCTTTACCCCCTTGTCTTTGTCTTGTGGGCAACTGAAATAAGAAGTGGTCTTTGTTCAAGGGAGATGACCATGTAAATTGCATTGCTCTGAGATGTACCTTTGATATTGTGTTGTGTGTGTATGTGTGTGTGTGTAGCTGTGGATCAGATTTCCTATAGAAAATACAGCTTGCCAAATGCAGCACAATCAAAATTGTGCTTGAGAGTTTGCTGAATTTAAGCCCTTGAATGCTAGAAAGACCTTTAACACATTCAAGGATTTAATGCCCATTTAAAAAAAAAAAGTTAATGTATATTTGGTTGGCTTGCCCTAGAGTTTATCCAGTTTGTCTCAGTACATCAGCCTCTATACTGAGTAATAACTTTCACCTATGTGTATTAGTAGTTATCAGGAATCATTGAATGTGTATACAATGCGTGTGTATTATTTGAGCAATATTGTAATATTTGAGGAATGATCATATATAATTGGTATAAGAGAAAATTACACAGATCCTGTGGATTGATCTGCACCATCGATAGTCTCATGAGGAAGAAGTTAGGCATTTCCTGGCATTTACTCAAAGCTTCTCTGTCATTGGGGATGGATTTCCCATTAGTTACAGTAGGAAACTGCCTAGAGTACTATATTTTTAAGGGTGATTTGACTGTTTGGGACAAGCCCACTTTCTGAGTTGTGGGCAGGGGTGTTGCTAGGATTCCAAAGGACCCAGGGCTTTAAGCATGAGGCCCAGAGCTTTAGACACCTCAGCTATTAGCTATCAATGCCCCTGATTGTGGGAGTGGCCAGTATGATCCCTGATACCTTGTAATGTTTTGTGGTGGATGGATTATTTAATAGTTTACTGGCTATTATTTAATTCCTTTGATGCCAAGGAGACCTCTAAAAGCATTGCTTTTCAATGCTTTGGATACCTTTTTAGAATCCAAGTGCCTTTGGGTGCTTGTATGCCAGAGGCTAAAGGAGCTTACTGTCAGGGGTGAGATAATGTAAGAGCTGGGGGAAGATATATAGACAATGCTAAGTGTGCTTCGTCTAAGGACTCCTGAGAAGTGAGAAAGGGTGCCTTGAGATGTAATTCGGGCCTTGTTAGTCAATTTTGACCCTAGTGTGGCTAGCAGCAAGTTAGTATATGTCCCATCATCACTAAAGTATTCTTGTTATTATTGTTAGTGTGACAAATGTTGCATCTTTTAAATATAATGCTGGGAGAATTACTTCTAACTGTTTTGAAAGCTATTTCCTTGACTGCTCCCTACAAAACCTATCGTTGCTGCTCATTGGATAACATCTCATGAATATATTAATACTAAGAAAAAACTTGGAACTTCAGAATAGGTGTTTGATGCTTGATGCAGATAGTCTAGCACACCTCCTGGGATTTACTCTGTGCAGCTTAGTGTAAAAAGAAATCATACTCAGTTATTACTGTTATTGTTTCCATTTGAACATCATAAATAATTCCCTGTCTCCAATCCTAGCAATTGTTTGACTCTGAACAGATAACACATTATTAAACAAAACAGATTTCATTTAATGAACAGTATATAGACACAGAGATAATCAATGCTATCTTATTTCCCTAAAATTAAATAGTTTAATCAAGTCTTACAATGAAAGTGATAGGGAGAATCACAAATTGGCCAGCACAGCTCATTTTTGTACTCCTGTGTCTGCACTGTGTGGTATGTAGTAAAACAGTGATCCCCAGCTCTGGTCCTTGGGTCACAGCTGCGGGATAGGTTTTAAAGGGATAGTAATACTTCATTTTAACTTTATTTTATTTTGTAGGCATTATAAAAACACGAAGAATGATATAAGTCTTATCTCTGAAACCTTTATGGTTTAAGAGATATTCACAAACAAAGTATCCCCCCTGTTCAACCAGATCAGAAGGGAGATGCCCAGGTAGACTGCAGAGAGGGACAATCTTCAATTAAGATAAGGGAAAAAGCTGAAAAACTTGTCAAGGGGGGAAGGGCTTTCATTGTTTTAATACAAAGAAAATTGTCCCCTTCTGTTATCTGTCTGGTCATACAACCTGATCCACATCTGAGAAGAGATGGCTTACACTAGGAAAAAGGGGCGGGTAGGGGAACTTTGCTTGTGAATATCTCATAAACCATAAAGGTTTGAGAGATAAGACTTATATCATTCTTCATGTTTTTTTAATGCCTACAAAATAAAATAAAGTTAAAATGAAGTATTACTATCCCTTTAATGTGATCCCTGATTAAGCACATGTGGAGCAATTGCAACGACTGAGCCACTGAGTACACACTTGTTAGTCAGCAGGGATATCTTAGAAACCTGAACTGTAGGTTTGCCCTGAGGACTAAAAGAAACACTGTATTAGAACATATATTCACTTCTACTACAGTGGTACACATTTAATTTTTCCATTTGAAGCACCCCTAACTCTCAATCTTGGATTTTCACTGCGCCCTTAGCATTTTATAGGTACTTGTTAAAGGAGTAATGAATATGCAATTATTTTTAGGTCTTATAATTAGAATGATGAATACAACTATATTGTGTATAACAATTTCCATAAATGTACATTTAAAACTAAGTATTCCCATTTTTTTGTCAGTTTTTACCTTAAGCTAGTGCCCATGGCACACCAATGTGTCATGGCACCCTGGTTGAGAACCACTGCTTTAGTGCATAGCAGCGCACAGACTCTTCTGTTGTTAAGACTGTGTTAAGCCCCAGAGTGCCAAGCTGTTGTGGTGTAAAGGCTTGGACAGCTGTTCCCGCTGTGCCAAGCCCATACACTGTACTGGCGAATCACGGACACTGCATAAACTGGTATTACCGGCATGCAGTGGCCACAATTAAAAAAAAGGGTTAGCTTTCTTTGGGGACATCAAGACCCCACTATCACAGTGCCTGTGATTGCTGCATTCTCTTGTCTGTCACCAGTAGGGGGCTTCTATTGGCTGTCTGCATTTAGCCCGCCTCATATTGCCTATTTAAACCTGGATTGGGCACCCTTTGAGTGCCCTTTCGTGTTGTTTCTGACCTTTTGCTATCACTATGTCCAGTGAGAGTTGGGCCTCTGTTCCAGTGTTCCTGAGTTCCTGATTTCAACTGTTCCAGTGTCTCCTGCATGCTGAGTTGTTCCAGTCCTGGTTCCGGCCTAGTACTCTGGTGATGCAGTTCCTGCTGAACTTCTTCTCTGCTGTTTCCTGACCTGACTGATCGCTGCTGGTTCCTGTCATCTCATCGCCTGTCTCCTGTATCCTGGCGACCTTCTGCCTGGTCGCGTCGGCGACATTGCTCGTTAGTCCCAGCGTGCGGACGCTGGTTTGCTCCAAAGCCTTGCGGCTACACGATTCAGTTGTTAGTCCAGTGTGCGGACACTGGTTCGCTCCCAAGCCTATTGGCTACACTATTCAGTAGTTGGTCCCAGCGTGCGGACGCTGGTTTGCTCCCAAAGCCTCGCGGCTACACGATTCCCTGTTGGTCCAGTGTGCGGACACTGGTTTGCTCCTAAGCCTATCGGCTATACGATTCAGTAGTTGGTCCCAGCGTACGGACGCTGGTTCGCTCCAAAGCCTTGCGGCTATACGATTCGCTTGTTACTCCAGTGTGCGGACACTGGTTTGCTCCAAAGCCTATCGGCTATACGATTCAGTGTTGGTCCCAGCGTGCGGACGCTGGTTTGCTCCAAAGCCTTGCGGCTATATGATTCACTTGTTACTCCAGTGTGCGGACACTGGTTTGCTCCAAAGCCTATCGGCTATACGATTCAGTGTTGGTCCCAGCGTGCGGACGCTGGTTTGCTCCAAAGCCTATCGGCTATACGATTCAGTAGTTGGTCCCAGCGTGCGGACGTTGGTTTGCTCCAAAGCCTTGCGGCTATATGATTCACTTGTTACTCCAGTGTGAGGACATTGGTTTGCTCCTAAGCCTCGCGGCTATACGATTCCCCGGTTGGTCTCAGTGTGCGGACACTGGGTTGCTTACGATCCTGTCATTCTGCCATTATCATCCGATTGCTATTTGATATCTCTGGGCTGCCCTGCCCGGTATTGGTAAGGCCGGTAGAACCTTTTGCCACATTCCATCTCAGGTTGCCTTACCCGGTATTGGCAGGGCCAGTAGAGCCTACACTGTGTACTTATTGGGGCTGCCTTGCCCGGTAATTAGGTAAGGCCGGTAGAACCTTTATGCTATTCCATCTGCAGGTTGCCTTACCCGGTATTGGCAAGGCCGGTAGGGCCTAATATTCAATTCTCTCAGACTGTCCTGTCCGGTATATTGACAGGACCGGTAGAGTCTGCCTTCTGTCTTTGCTATTACTCATGATTTATATATGTATATGATTGCCATCCTAAGTGATCAATTTAATTATTTCAATAAAATTGATTTTTACCTAAAACTTGTGTCTGAGAGTTATAACAAACCGTGACACCCACTTGATGCTCCTGGCCCCAAGTTGTTGATCTCCCAGCCGATCGTGCTGACAGATCAATATTTGCGACCCAAGAGAGCAGCATACTCTCCTCTTTCACTCCTACCTGAAATTCTGGAGTGAGTGGGTGGGATCGGGGGAGGGAGCCTACTAATGTCACTGGTGATATTGAAAGGCTTTGCCCGATTCCGTTCATGCCTACTGGTTCAGGTAGGAGTAACGCAGGAGAGCATCTTGCTCTCCTGTGTCTCCAATATTGATCTCCCAGTGTCACCAGATTGGATGTCAAGACAAATGGAGAGCACAGAGAAAATGGTCAGACAGAGCCACAGGTCAACACCTGAATGGATAGTCAGACAAGCCGGGTCATACACAGTATACAGGAACAACTGGAACTAGAACTGCTCAGAACAACAAAAATGTAAGGGTGACTGATACACAGGCCCATAGAGGTTTATAAAGGAGTAGGAGAAGGCGGGACCAATTAGGTCCCCCAGGCTGGACCTATAACAGGCGTCCAGGCAAGTGCGAGATTCATGATGCCAGTAACAATGAACCAGACGTGACCAGGCTGCAGGCAGAGAGGGATGCGGCTAGTGACGCCGGAGCGTCAGTCCAGAACCCTGCTCCCGGCCAAATGGCGCAGACCGAGGTAAAGCACTGTGACAGTACCCCCCTCAAGGGCCCCTCCTCCGCAGACAGGGTCGGGGCTTTGTAGGAAATCGAGCATTTAACCTGCTCACCAACACAGGAGCGTGCACATCATTGGCAGGTATCCAGGAGCATTCCTCTGGACCATAACCTTTCCAGTGAATAAAATACAGAAGGTGCCCTCTGACCCATCTGGAGTCCAGAATGCTCTGTACCACAAATTCCTCATGATTTCCAACCTTCACCGGGGCTGGTCAAACCGTACTGGTGGTATATCAGTTACAAACCAGAGGTTTGAGTACCCCTCTGGCACTCAAAGGGTCAAGAACACCTTTATTAAAAAAATAATAATAAGCAAATGCAAGTAAGTATGACAGTACAAGCAGAGGGTGAATGGAAAGGCTAGAGACTATGAGCAATAGGAGCCTGCCGATGGGTCAACCACACTCCAGGAAACTAGGCTGAAGCCATCTGGTAGTCTCAGGATTTGAAGAGAATGCAACACTGAACCTACAGTCTCCTGTAAGGGGCAACAGAAGAGACTACTGACTCATGCCTGCAGTCAGTATGGAAAAGCTCATCTACAATAATGATGGCAACAATGGAGACTACTGACTCACGACTGAAGTCATTAAGAGTCTGCCAGAGCCCCAGGTCTGCACCAGGATGGGTGTCTGTAGGTAATGGAGCCACAAGCGGAGTAAACAGACAGATCCACAGGTCAGCACCAGCTAGGATAGTCACACAAGCTAGGTTCATACACGGAGCAGGTAGTCAGCCAGAGCCACAGGTCTGCACCAGGTAGGATGTCCACTAGGAGTAAGTTACACTGGAAGGATAGTTGGACAGAGCCCCAGGTCAGCACCAGAATGGATAGTCAGACAAGCCAGGGTCATACATGGAGCAGGTAGTCAGCCAGAGCCACAGGTCTGCACCAGATAGGATGTCCACTAGGAGTATGCTACACTGCGAGCATAGTTGGACAGAGCCCCAGGTCAGCACCAGAATGGATAGTCAGACAAGCCAGGGTCATATACGGAGCATGTAGTCAACCAGAGCCACAGGTCTGCACCAGATTGGATTTCAAGACAAATGAAGCGCACAGAGAGAATGGTCAGACAGAGCCACAGGTCAGCACCAGAATGGATAGCCAGACAAGCCAGGTATAGGATACAGGAACAACTGGAACTAGAACTGCTCAGAACAACAACATAAGGGAAACTGATACACAGGCCTATAGAGGTTTATAAAGGAGTAGGAGAAGGCAGGACCAATTAGGTCCCCCAGGCTGGGCCTATAACAGGCGTCCAGGCAAGTGCATGATTCATGATGCCAGTAACAATGAACCAGACATGACCAGGCCACAGGCAGAGAGGGACGCGGCTAGTGACGCAGGAGCGTCAGTCCAGAACCCTGCTACTGGCCGAATGGCGCAGGCCGAGGTAAGGCATTGTGACAGGCAATCACAGATCCCCCATATAAACTATCTGACCAGCCTTGCTCTGCTTCCTACTGGTAGAAATACCTTCACCCCCCACACACACACACTTGTGGTGGTGGTATAACTTGCATTCCTTTCCTTCATATCTCTAGTAGCTCAATTGGCACCTAACTTTACTCTCCCACCCAGTCCTCCTTCACCATCCGTGCCTCCTGGTTCTGAGTCTGTCAGGGAGGAACCAATGCAACTTAGTTTCACGCACCTCTCAGAGGAGGAAAGGGCTTTCCATTGGAGAGAGAGCCCTTTCCTATAATGTGGTAAGGCGGGCCACTTGTTGTGGTCTTGTCCCGTCCGTCTGGGAAATGCTCTGACCTAGGGTTATGTTGGGGACAGACCCTGGGTTGAGTTACGCAGTCCCCGGATCATCTGCAAGGGAAGCCCGTCCTTGAGGTGATTGTATCTTGGGCCACATCTTCGGTGATAGCCCTGGCCTTACTAGACTCTGGAGCCACGGGGTATTTCATGGATGTTGAGTTTGCAGCCAAACATGCCATTCCTCTACGGCCTCATTCCTCTCCACTGGCTATCGAGGCCATTGATGGGAGACCATTGCAACCATAACATGTGACACACGAGACGTGTGCTTTGTCTCTGAAGGTAGGGGTGCTCCAAGTGGAGACCCTACAATTTCAAGTTATAAAATCCCCTCACTGTACGATCATTCTGGGGTTCTCCTGGCTATAGACACACAACCCCAGGATAAATTGGCAAACTTGCTCCATTGTGTCATGGTCACCCAGAATACTTTGTACCTCTTCCTTGTTACTTGCAGAATACCAGTTGTTCAGTGAGGTATTTGATGAGGCAGAGGCTAGTACACTACCGTTACACATGCCATACGACTGTACTATTGATTTAATACCAGGTGCCATTCCTCCAAGGGGACTTGCACACCCTCAATCGGTGGAGGAGAATTGAGTCATGAAGGAATATATAACCGATGCCCTAGCTAGAGGGATTATTTGCAAATCCTCCTCATCAGCAGGCGCAGGATTCTTTTTCGTAAAAAAGAAGGATGGGGAGTTAATGTATTGACTTTAGAGGGATGAATAAGCTGGTGATCAAGAATGCTTACCCCATACCATTGATTATGGAATTGTTTGACCGAATTAAGAGTTCTATGATGTTCACCACCAAGCTTGATCTGAGGGCTGCTTACAATCTTGTAAGAATTAAGGAAGGGCACAAGTGGAAATTGGCATTTAATACTCGTAGCGGACATTTTGAATATTTGGTGATGCCATTCGGCCTATGCAATGCCCCAACGGTCTTCCAAGAATTTATTAATGATGTGTTGAGAGACCTACTGCAATCTCCGACTTTACCAGCTCACCAATCGGATGTTGCATCGGTCTTGAAACTATTGAAGGATAATAAGTTGTTTTGCAAGTTGGAAAAATGTGAATTCCACAAATCCCAAGTGATATTCCTGGGCTATGTGAACTCATTGTCTGGGCTGGCTATGGACCCGCAAAAGCTTTCGGCAGTTCTGCAGTGGCCCTGTCTGGTGGGGTTAAAGGCCTTACAAAGATTTTTGGGGTTCAAGAATTATTATAGGAAATTTATAAGGAACTTTTCCATGGTGGTGAAACCGCTCACCGACATAACGAGCAAGGGGGCAAATCCGTCTGACTGGTCTTCCAGTGCTCTTCAGGCATTTGACAATTTGAAGTTTGCCTTTGCTAAGGCTCCTATCTTGTCTCGCCCAAATCCCACCCTGCCCTGATGACTATGGGTTTGCTGTAGGAGATAACAAGAGTAATACATAGAGTGCCTACACATACCGCCACCACCCCTACCATCTCTACAAGGGATGGCATTAAAGCAATAAAGTTACACAGTTCTTTTATTATGTACTGCCATCCGACTCTCACTAAGTTCTTATACCCTTAAGGACCCATGACGTGCCAGAACCGTCATGGGTAAACTTCCCATAAAGACCCATTATGGACCTGGCACGCCAAGGGTTAAATGATAGCAGCATGTCTCAGTGTGTGCTGCTATCATCATACCTGGGAACTCTCCGGATTTGCCCCGGAGACTCCGGTTCTGACAGAGCTTTACCGGGTCTCCGGGGCAGAGGCCGATTCCTCCGGATGTGGGGAGTTTCTATTGAAACTTTGCCACATCTGCTTTTTCTCCCACTGTTCCTCCTTCCCCAGCCTTCTGTGTGACACCTTTAAGCCCTGCCCCCCACTTGTGTCACGATCCGCCCTTTTTTGACGCGATTAGCGTCATTATTGTCACTCCCTGCTGAACAGAGGACTCCCCTCCGGGTAGCCCTCAATGGAAGTTCCCAGGTACGGCTATCATGCTGCAGATACTGAAACTGAGCTCTCCAGTTTCAGTCCTTCTCTGCTTTACAGGTACATGTAATCGCTCCTACAGCGGTCACATGTACCGTCTTTTTCATTCACAAAGGCAATGTGTTTTACTCACTGATTTGACTTTTGGCTACTTATTTCTCCAGCCCTCAGAATAAGTAATACTGTGGTGGGAAATGTTGGAGTCATAGGAAACATAGGTGAAAATTATTGGCAATGGGGTAAAAAGGAGAAAACGTTTGCATTGGCAAAAAGGAGAAAACTTTTGCGAAAAAGTAAAAAATCATTAGTTTTTCATAAAAAGTTATGACTGAAATTTTTCCTGACTTTTCACTCACCACTAGAGTTAATCAGTGGCTCATTCATTTTGATTGGCCCACCAGTGCTCAGACAGGAAAATCCTTACATCCTGGACTGTTGGTGACATGAACATGAACATGAACACCCCAGATATAAATCAGTGATGCAGTAAGATAGATAGATAGATAGATAGATAGATAGATAGATAGATAGATAGATAGATAGATAGATATGGGTCATATTTTCAAAAGAAAAGTGGAGGCATTATGGGGCAAACCAATTGTGCTGTAGGGGAAATCTAAACATTTCAAAATTTCGCATTGATTTAAATGGGGATTTTAGAGCCTTGAATGATAGAGAGGTTTCCAGCTCTTTGCTTTGCCATGCATTGTAGACCTTTATAGCATTCAAGGGTTAAAAATCACCATTAAAATCAATGAGAAAATAGTGCAAATGGGTTGCCCCAGAAATCCTCCACTTTAGTTTTGAATATATAGCCCTTACAAGAACTGGAACAGTGCTGAATGAAACCAACTACACCAGAAAGACAAAATTCAAAAATTCCCACTGATTTAAATGGGTCTTTTTAACCTGTTGGGGCTGGTTTAACCCTTTGAGTGCCAAAGAGGTATCCAACACATTGCAATGAATTGGTTACCTCTCTAGCACTCAGAGGGTTAACCCAGAATATATATATTTTGTGCATAATGCTCAAGAAATAATTTAACCTCTTAACGACTCTTGACGGTCATGTCATGTCATGGGTTGTCTTGAGTTAACGACCCATGACATGCCATGACAGTCATGGAGTTCCAGGCTCCCTGTGCGGCTGCACAATGTTCGGGGAGCCCGGAACCAAAAAAAAAAATGGTCCGTGGTCCTTAAGTGCCGGCCGCGTGTGCGTGTGGCCGGTCCTTAAAGGGATAGTAATGTTTCATAATAAAAGCAGCTCCAATTAATCATCATAGTATTTGGACTTTGGAGAGTGTTATTTCAATTCTGTCAGAGTTGTAGTACAAGAGTAATTCAATGACAAAGTATCCCCCTTCTGCCACTTTTACTGTTGTAACACTGCTCAGCCAGTCTGGTCTATGGACTGCATTCCACATCTGAGGAGAGATGGCTTACACTAGGTAAAAGGGGCGGGAGGGGGAAACTTTGCTTGTGAATATCTCTCAAACCATAAAGGTTTGAGAGATAAGACATATATTTCTTCATGTTTTTTTAATGCCCACAAAATAAAATAAGGTTAAAATGAAGTATTACTATCCCTTTAAGGGGTTAAAGATCAATAAAATAAAGTGTAGACAAAAAAATAATAAAAAAATGGCATTGAGAGCAGGGCTAGTAGGGCTTTTTGGCATGTGTAACCCCTCCTACACTAGAGATGTTGCTTGGTAGATGGAATTATGAAAGTGTTTCTGCCTTCTGATAGTCAATGGTAATTTTGTTTATTTTCTGAAATTCAGTTGATCTCCATTCTACCTTTGCTTGGTTGATGTAACCTAAATCACAAGTAAGGCTTCACTGTGTAAGATGAAAGGCTAAAATTGCCTTTCGTCTATAGCCTGTGATCTCAGAGTGGTGTAGTGCAACTTAACCTATCATGTGTCAGAGATGTCTACAAAACACTGAAACTGATTGAAGCTGAGAGTATAAGAACTGGAGGAATTCTGGAGTGAACCAGCTGCACTATAGGAGACATAAAAAAACTACAAAAATTCAGATTGATTTAAATGGGGCTTGTAACCTATCAGTGCTTGAGGGGTCACCAGCTCATTGCTTTTAATGTGGTAAAATCAATTAAAATGTTTATTTCTTCCATGTGATGTAGTAACATACCTCCCAACATTTCAAATTTCCAAAGAGGGACACTTGTGTTTTAGGGGGTATTGCTGTGGGTGTGGCTGGTGGGCGGGGCATTACAGAGAATTTTTAAGCTATTTCATGTCCTGTTGACAGCTCCTTGTATAACCTATTAAATGACTTATAACAAGACAAGTATTTTATTTAGAAAGATTAATTTATAAACACATATACGGATGTTTAAACAAACAATAATGTGAGTTTTATTGCTGTAGAGCAATGTGATACATTTATATACACACCAGACAATCTGATTTCCTAAAAAGAGGGACATCAAGGTGGGAAAGAGGGACAGAGGGATTTGGGTCTTAAAGAGCGACTGTCCCTCCTAAAGAGGGACACTTGGGAGGTATGCAGTAGGTTTACTCCGGCAATACTAATGTGTAGTGGACAGGGTTAATTAGAACATAGAAAAAGGGGGAAAACAAGTAATAAAAATGCCAGTTGCTTTTCAAGCAAACAGTTGTAGGCATCAAGCCACTCCAAACCAAATTATTGTTATGAATAAATAGGTTGAGTACTAAAGATATTTAAAGCATTGTCAAGCAATGCATTGACCACCCTTCAGGCAATCCAATGGTTAAACAAATTGTATTGTTAAATTATTTTCAATTTATTTTGGGTTGAAATATTGTGAATGTCTTATTATGTGCTACTCCATTTATTTAACTCCTATTGTTAGTTTTTTTAAAACAATGAAAAATTCATTAACCTGTTGAATGTCAGAAACATCTTGACATCTCTTGCAGTCAAGCCAGGGGTTGAGTCCTTTAAAGGAATAGTAATACTTAAAATGTAAAAAAAAAATATGTTGTAGGGTTTATCCCCCTGAGTAAAACAAGAGTACTCCTACTGCTGAAAGGTGTTGCATTCAAAAGTTATTAATTTTCAAAGTTGAATTTTTTAGGTGCAATATCACAGTGGCCTGAAATTGTACAGTGGCGCTGTTGCTACACGATCCTATGGAGATTTATGGTCCTGGGACCAGAGCTGTCCATAGGATCGTGTAGCAACAGCGCCACTGTACAATTTCAGGCCCCTGTGATATTGCACCTAAAAAATTAAACTTTGAAAATTAATAACTTTTGAATGAAACACCAGCAGTGGGAGTACCCTTGTTTTACTCAGGGGGATAAACCCTACAACATATTTTTTTTTACATTTTAAGTATTAATATCCCTTTAAGTGCTTTGCATGTTGCCATGTACTGCACATCTCTTTGGCACTTAAAATGTTAAAATGACTTGTAACTTGAACAATAAGCATTGCTTTGCAATGCATTGCACATCCTACCAGCACTCAAACAGTTAAAATAACCTACATTTTTTGTGATGAGCATTGAGTTGCTGTGTGGTGGGCCCTTTCATTAAATGTCATTGAGTCATATTTATTTGCTGTTTTTAAAATGATCTTAATCTTTTAAAGGAGCAGTAAACTTTTTTAATGAAAACACATATTTTATAGAGCATTTCCTGCTGAATAAAACCAGGTCACTCCCATCGTTGTCAAATTTTTTATTCAAAATGTATAGCAGTTTAAATAACCAGGAAGTGAATTTACTGTGTTTACTTCCTGATAGTTCTAACTGACAGGAAGTGACAGGCAGTTTCTATCACATTCTATGGAGAACTGTATGTCTCTGACTTTTCTGACTTTCCTCTCCATTAGAATCTAACAGGAAATCTAATTAGAATTTGGCCACTAGAGGGCACTGCTAATGTAAAAAAACATGGGTTTAAACTGTAATAACTCTGGAAATCTAAATCTCTCGGCAGTGGGAGTACCCTTATTTTACTCAACAGGAAAATCCCTACAATATATATTTTTTCATAAAAAAGTTTACTGCTCCTTTAAGGAAAGATTTGTAATGCCTTGTGCTTGTCCTTAAAGTGTTAATAATGCAGACCTCTCAAATATACCATTTCTGTTACAGGAATGTGAGTCCATCGGAACTGTGATAATCATCATGTCAGATCAGTTGGTTAACGAGTCTTTAAAGAATGCATCCCAGGTGTTCTCTGGTCTGGACCTCCTATTTCATCTAAAACCCCTCTTCATTCCCCTTTATGCCTTACTGGTGACTGTGGCCTGTCTAGGTAACTGTGTTCTTATCCTACTGATTGCTCTTACTAAAAAGCTTCACAACACCACCAATTTTCTTATTGGAAACCTTGCAGCCGCAGACTTGGTCATGTGCATTTTCTGTGTCCCTTTGACAGCATCCTATGCCTTTGAAATCCATGGCTGGCTGTTTGGAGAATTCATGTGCCACTTTGTAACTTTAATGCAAGCTGCCACAGTCTTTGTGTCTGTCCTTTCACTGACTGCTATTGCAGTGGACAGATATGTTGTTGTTGTTTACCCAATCAGAAGAAGAATAGGATGCAAGTCATGTTTTTATATTGTAACTGTAATCTGGTTGGTCTCCATTGGAGTTTCTTTGCCAACATCAATCCACACCCATTATCTGGACCTCAAGAAGATTGGCCATGACATGATAATTTGTGAGGAGTTTTGGAAGAATCAGGAGAAACAGAGGCTTCTCTATTCTTGTACAATGCTCCTCTTGTCTTACATGCTCCCTCTGTCAGCTGTCACTATCTCCTACTGTGCCATTGCCTACCACCTGGGGAAGAGACATGTCCCAGGTGCTGCATTCCACAACCAGGATAAATGGTCAAAAAAGAAGCAGAAGACCTTCCGTATGCTCAGTATCTCTGTTATGGCTTTTGCCATCTGCTGGCTGCCCCTCCAAGTTGTCAACCTCATCCGCGATATTGATGAAGAATTTGCCATCCTGGATAAGAATTATATTAATGTCATACAAGTTACCTGTCACCTTATTGCTATGAGTTCTGCATGCTACAACCCTTTTATCTATGCCTCACTGCATGACAAATTCCGTTTCCACCTTACAAGCTACTTCTACCATCACAAAAGAAGAGCCAGAACCATGTCAAGTAAGAATTCAAGACACAACACATGTTCCACATTGGCAGACATTCCCATGGTTCTGTCAGACAAAATGACTCTCCAAGGGAGATTTTAAATAACCACCAGCTCTGTTGTGATCTGGATACTACCTATACAAATGTGAAAATACTTTTACAGTAATGTGTGCTCTTCAAAAACAAAAAAAGTGTGAGAAAAATGTGTTACTGGCCATACTTCAAAACTCAACAAAGGAACAAGTCAGGTGACTCGTTGTGTAATAACTTGCCCCCTCACATACAGAGGTACTTATCTTCATGTATAATATACCCAATCTCTTTGTAAAGAGAATGGAATCAACAATAGGAACAGTTAATGCTGTGAAGATGTTTGACCTTCTTAAGGGATCTCCCTCACAACAGCAAAACAGACTTTAGCTCAGGAACTCAGTGATGGCGAATTTACATTGACTGAGTGAACACGGGATGTACCTGTGTATTTTGTAAATTTTTATTGAAACAAAGCTAAACTAAGCTGTTTTTGTGTTACATGTCCAGTAGTTAATATCTAGTTATTGTGCCTTTGTAGGTTAATGAAGCCTTTTCTAACCAATTGTATTGCATTGGAGGGACCTCTGAAAACACTGTTATGACAATTCTGGTAAGTATAGTACTAATCACACAAAGCTGACTTCAGTTGTATCTCTTAAAGGAGCAGTAAACTTTTTTTTATGAAAAATATATATTGTATGGATTTTCCTACTGAGTAAAATAAGGGTACTCCCACTGCCGAGAGATTTATATTTCCAGAGTTATTACAGTTTAAACCCATGTTTTTTTTACATTAGCAGTGCCCTCTAGTGGTCAAATTCTAATTAGATTTCCTGTTCGATTCTAATGGAGAGGAAAGACAGAAAAGTCAGAGACATACAGTTCTCCATAGAATGTGATAGAAACTGCCTGTCACTTCCTGTCAGTTAGAACTATCAGGAAGTAAACACAGTAAATTCACTTCCTGCTATATAAATTTTGAATAAAACATCTGACAGCGATGGGAGTGACCTTGTTTTATTCAGCAGGAAAAGTTCTATAAAATATGTGTTTTCATAAAAAAAGTTTACTGCTCCTTTAAGGACCCAATTAATTGCTTCACAATGCATTTCTCACCCATCTGGCCCTTAACGGGTTAAAGCTGAGAATTTCATTAGCTCAAGAAATGAATGTACTCAATTAAGCAGGTAACTACTCTTAGTCCTCTCTATTCTGTGGCTTTTCACATTTTGATTAAAGTTCATCTGATGACCCTATGGCCTGCATGAGATTGTCCACATAAGAATACTGCAGCAGTAGAAATTGTTTTAATGAAAACAAATGTTATATTAAATGTTATATTCCTGCTGAGTACAACAAGGGTACTCCCAGTGCTGGGAGATGTTGTTTCAACAGTTTATATAGCACAAACTTCTTTTAACATTAAAGGGATAGTAATGTTTCACAATAAAAGCAACTCAAATTAATCCTCATAGTATATGGGCCATGGAGAGTGTTATTTCAGTTCTGTCAGAGTTGTAGTTCAAGAGTAATTGAATGATAAAGTATCCCCCTCCTGGCCCTTTTACTGATGTAACACTGCTCACCTTAGAGCAGCACGACTGTCAGGATGGATCACAGAGAGGGACAATCTTCAGTGAGCATAAGGAAAAACCTGTCAAGGGGGGCAGGGTTTTCATTGTTTTCACAGTAAGAAGATTGTCCCTTGCTGTGAGCTGTCTGGTCAAGAGACCAGATTCTACATCTGAGGGGAGTTGGCTTACACTAGGTAAAAGGGGCAGGAGGGGGATACTTAATCATTCATTTACTATTGTACTACAGCTCTGACAGTATTGAAATAACACTCTCCATGCCCAAATACTATGAAGATTAACCCTTTGAGTGCCAAAGGGGTACGCAACACATTGCAAAGCAATGCGTTGTGTACCCCTATGGCACTCAAAGGGTTAATTGGAGCTGCTGTTTTTGTGAAACATTACTATCCCTTTAAACAGCAATTTTTTTATTGTGGGCAGTAGGTTGCACAGTTCCCATCACTACTATAAAAAGTTGTAAGTCTCTCACTCAAGCTTTCCCAAAGAATGCATTATAAAAATGTACTTTTCTGAGATCACATATCACTGTGGTTATTAGTTTTGAAAAACATTTAATTGGTGCCTTTTGAATAACGTCCCAGCAGTTCCCTTGATTTTCTAGGCAGGAAAAGCCATATATCACATATTTCATGGTCCTTTAAGCTACTGCTGGGCACTGGCCAAAATATAAAGGAGTGAGCCCTTCTTGAATGCTAGAGATCTCCATAGCATTGCTTAGCTAGAAGTTGGAGACCTCTCTAGAATCTAATGTATTCAAATTATAGCCATATATGCTTACCACTTGTGTTAAAAATGAGTACTCAAGCATAGAGGACAGGGCTGGGCAATCTGAGGCTCCATGTTGTTGTAGATTACAACTCCTGTCATCCCAGGGCAGCTAACATATGTTGGGGATTATGGGAATTTTACTCCATAACAGCTCAAGGGCCTTCTATTGCCCTGTACTGAAATAGAAGCTTCTCACAATGTTCACATAAAACTAGCTTTATGGACTGTTTTGTGCTCACACTTATGATAACAAAATAATAACTAAACAAATGCTTACACCTTGACAAAACATTGAGGGTGATGTACTAAGAAAATTCTGTAATGAACCATCTGCACCATAGGAGAAAATGAAAATTCCAGTTGATTAAAATGGATCATTTAGAAGCCCTATTTCGATCAATGGGAATTTGAATTTATTCCACATGGTGCGGCTGGCCTGCATCAGTATTACTCCTATTCTCATTCTCATTGTGATTTTACACTAGAGGTTCTCAACCCGTGCCCTCAGTGGCCACGAACAGGCCAGGACTTAGGAATTTCCCTGCTAAAACACAGGTGTGGTGATCAGAGGCTCAGTCATATTGATTAACTCACCTGTGCTCTAACAAGGGAATCCTCAAATCCTGGTCTGTTAGTAGCCACTGAGGGCATGGGTTGAGAACCACTGTTTTACACCCTTCATCAAAATATTCTAGGTATTCATCCTGACTTTGACTATTAAGTACTGTATGGAATGTCCTGGATCATTGGAGAGAGAAAGATCCAGAGGTGGCATTTCTGTTTGATGGCCCTGTCCCCCTGTGACCCCTGAAATGCTGCCCATATTTTGCCAAGTGGCCTTGCAACCTTGGGCAACATGTATCATTGTGCAATAGCGAAATATGTGAATACTAGTTGAAGAGCCCGTTACATGGGCCACAGTGCCACTGCCAGCCGGTCACGGGGCAGTCTTGCACAGTAGAAACTGCCCGCGCTGTAGGTGATACAGAGCTGGATGCTCCTTCAGAGCGTCCAGCTCTGTATTAGCCTCATCAAGGGCAGTCTCTACTGAGCATGACTGCAGCACGTGCAGCAGTCTCTACTGCGCATGACTGCGTCATTACACACGTTTTAGCAAATTATTATATAGGATGCTAGCTTTTCTATAATAGACATTTGCTATATTTATCAATGAACAGGGGTGGTTGGTCTCAGGAGTAAGACTGAACTGACTAAGTAGGAGCCTTTGTTGGCCTCTGAATGTATCTGTGATGTGCAAAGCTGTTTTAGGCCAGAAATTATATCACATTATGCAAATTCCATAACAAAGGTTTTTGGGATTAAATAAATTTGTTGTTGGTCCTATGTACTACCAAAGCTTTAGAGCCATTTTCCAAAAACTTTTATTTTTAGATTGAGTGACCATTGGAGTATGTTGCATAGGAGGACATATTTCCTATCTACCCTTTGGGAAGTAGTAGGACACATTTTTGTTATGATTCCATAAAGACTATGGCCTTATGCAGAAACAAGTAATGTCTAATTCTGGAGCATACCAATGGTACCATATGGGACAAATAAAAATAGCATAATTTACCATTGATTTAAATAAGGATTTTAACCCCTTGAATGTCAGAGTGGTCTTTTACAACATAAAGAGGTGCAATTCTGAAGAAAACATACTGTATAATAGGAGATAGTTACATAATAGTATTTTAAAGTAGAACTACCTATCCAAGTAAAGTTAAACCCCAAAAATTACTCATCTGGCGGCTAGCTGAATGATAGTACTAGTCGCCAGAATAATTACCTCCTTATAGCTAAATTCTACTGCTCCCGAGACTGACGGCCAGGCAACAGCGATTTAAAAGAATCTGCGAGACTATGCCGTCAGTCCCTTCCGGGACCATACTGTACCTAGTAACACCTCCTAGAGCAGACTGGGACTGACAGCACAGGTGCGCAGACATCACTGTGCAGAGATGTCTGCGATGTTTCCTGGTTGTCAGTCCCGGGAGCAGTAGAATTCCTCTGTAAGGCGGTAATTATTCTTGCGACTAGTACTATTGTTCAGCTAGTCGACAGATGGGTAATTCTTGGGGTTTAACTTTATATGGGGTGGTAGTTCGACTTAAAATTAGGTTGGAAAAGGATATAAGTCCAACAAGTTCAATCTTTGCCTCAAGACCCAGAAACATTAGAATTATATAAGCCTTCCTGCCACCAAATGAGTATTAGTCTACCATTTTACCAGGACTTCCTGTTTCACTTATTAATACACAGTACAACACTGTATGTTCCCTCTTGAAAGAAATGTATCTAATCTTCTCTTAAATGTATCTATTTTATCTGCTATTACCACATCCTTGGGCAAAGAATTCCACAATTAAACAGACCTTATGGAAAAAAAAATCCTTCCTCTGCTGAAGTTGAGATCTCCTTTCCACTGATCTTAAAGGGTGGCCCCTAGTTATTTGTTCAGGTCATGGAATGAAAATCACACCAGAGAGATCCTTGTATTGACCTTTCATATACTTATACATTGTAACAAGATGTCCTCTTAGTCGTCTTTGCTCTAGAGTAAATAAACCAAGTTTGTCTAGTCATTCCTCATACGGCAGGTCTTCCATTCCCTTAATTAATTATGTTGTTTTTCACTGTACTCTCTCCAGTTCTATATATCCATTTTCAGAACTGGTGCCCAAAACTGCACACAATATTTGAGGCGATGATTTGTACAATGGCAAATTGTTGTTGAAAACTCTTACTTCAATACCCCTTTTTATTCAAGACAGGATTTTGTTTGCGTTTGTTACTGTTATTTCACAGTGGTCCCTCTTTTCAAGTTTGTAGGATTCCTAGGTCTTTCTATAGCAATACGTCTCCTTAAAGGGATAGTAATACTTCAGTATTACAAACCCCTATATTAAAGCCCTTGTAAAAAGAAACGTTTTGCCCCCAGTGTCATCTCTCAAACCTTTATGGTTTGAGAGATGAACACTTCTAAAGTTGCCCTCTCCCTCCCCCTTCCCCGTAGTCAGCATTTTACCTGACTGCAGGGAAGAGAGTTGTACGACTTTCCAGCACAGTCTGATCGCGTTAACTAAAAAAAAAAAACTTTCACTGAAATGGTCTTCTACGTGGGCTTGGCTTGCAAGCACACGTAGAAGACCGTTTTAGTGAAAGTTTTTTTTTAGTTAACGAGATTGCGGCTCTGCTGCAGAGCTGCCTGATGATCTCTGACGGATTTCCCTGAGTCAGCTAAAATGCTGACTATGGGGAAGGGGGAGGGAGAGGGCAACTTTAGAAGTGTTCATCTCTCAAACCATAAAGGTTTGAGAGATGACACTGGGGGCAAAATGTTTCTTTTTACAAGGGCTTTAATATAGGGATTTGTAATACTGAAGTATTACTATCCCTTTAAAGGATTCCATTAGTAACACTGGGATTTTCTCTTCCTACATGCCTAACTTTACACTTTCCCACATTAAACTTCATATTCCATGTATTTGCCCAATCTACCATTTTATTTAAATCCCTCTGTAAAGAACAAACATCCTCTTCTGAATTTAATACCCTACATAATTTAGTGTCATCTGCAAATATTGAAATGTTGTTTTATATACCTATTTTCAGGTAATTTTATAAACACATTAAAAAGCAGTGGACCAAGTACTGAACCCTGAGGTAATAAACTCTCAATTTTACTGTACTTGGGAATTTTTCATTTATAACAACACACTGTTCCCAATCCTTTAACTAGTTTTCTATCCAATTACAAAGGTTATCCCCTAACCCCAATTTCCTTATTTGATACTAGTCACAAAGCCCGTATACACGGGCTGATCCAGAGTGGGGAGCTCCGGATGGCTTACAGCCTGTCCGTGCTCCTAGCTCCGGGGCAGCAGCGGAGGCACTGGGTGACAGTTTGTTACCCAGCTGCCTCTGCTGCTGCCCTGGGGCTGGGAGCACAGATAGGCTGTCAGCCTTCTGGAGCTCTCCGCTCCAGATCAGCCCGTTCTGCGAGTCCCCACTGCACAAGTGCGGTTACGCACACAGTGAGCAATGCATTCTAGGACTTTATGATACTACATCTCCAAATCTCTGTTGATTTAAATTGTCACTTTAACCCCTTGATTAGCAGTACATTGGAGACCATTCTAGAATTCAAAGAGTTAAAAGCCCCATTTAAAGGAAATCTATCACCCCAATACAAGTTAGGCTTATTAGTTAGATTATTTTACGAATATGTTTAAAACATTATTCTTTTTTTTTAACAGTATTTAGATGAAATTAATGTTTAAAGAGTGCCCTGCACCCTACTTCCACATAGACTGCAGTTACCTGCTCTGTACCCACAGTCCTTTACTCTGCCTCTGCTCCTGTCCCTCTATTCAGCCTCCTCCGAAGATGGAGGCTTTCTGCCTGTAAGCTGGAGCGGTCTCATTGGCAGAGATCGATATCTAGCCAATGAGATCACTCCAGTTTACAGCAGAAAGCCTCCGTGATTGGAGGAGGCTGGATAGAGGGACTGGAGCAGAGGAAGAGTGACAGACTGTGGTTACAGAGCAGTTAACTGCAGTCTATGTGGAAGTAGGGTGCAGTGCACTCTTTAAACATTAATTTTTGCCCAAATAGCGTCTTTAAAAAAAAAAAATAAAATAAAGTTTTAAACATATTCGCGAAATAATCTAATTAATAAGCCTAACTTGTATAGGGGTGATAGATCCCCTTTAAAGAGTTGTAAAATTTTATTTGCGCCCCTATAGTGCATTGGATTTGCTCTATAACTGAACCTTGTTAATTTGTTGAATATAGTCCTGTGGCTCTGTGTTCCACATATATCATATTCAAAGCATTTGGAACCTTGTATCTGAAGAACTATTTTATGTGTCCACTAAAATCTATAATCAGCTGCCAACCTGCTTATGTTTTTAATGACAAAACAGTTGAAAGGAAATATATCACCTGGATGGATGTATTTATACATTTAATTGTTTGTTAACACTTTGTATGTGCTAGGTACCTTGAAACTGTGGAGCTTTTGAAATATATTTTTCTCAATATCAGTTGAATAATTTAAATACATATTATTATTATTTGTCCAGAGTCTGTATAATGTCACTTATATTTAAGGGTATAATTCCCCTTAAAAAAGTTCACTTCCTACCAGTAGACTATTTTTTTAAAAACTGTGCAAGAACCAGGAGCAAGAAGCTGCTCAATGGGTATCCACAAATGCATCTGTGATGTAAAGGGGTGGATCAATATGGACTCTTCCTAGTGTAATGAGTCCATTTGGTGCCCTGGCTATGTGAGAAAAACACATACAATGGCGTGATGAACTTGAGTGCCAGGGAACTTATGACATGTAAAGTGTCAAAAAACAAAAACAGAAAAATGTTTACAGATTATACTTACCTTTAAATAAGCAAGAGAAAACACTTGTGTCTCCCCAGCCTGAAAGTAAGTTGGATAGACCACTACTCTTCAGAAAAGAGAATATTGATATAAAACATTATTTAGGGAATTAAAAACAGCAAAAGAATACACTAAAACAACAGGGACACAATATTTTCCTAATGCTATTAACTCACACTTAGTCATATGTATCTGAACAATAAACAAAGGCCACTTTAAAGGGATAGTAATACTTAAAATGTAAAAAAAATATGCTGTAGAGTTTATCCCCCTGAGTAAAACAAGAGTACTTCCACTGCTGAAAAGTGTTTCATTCAAAAGTTATTAATTTTCAAAGTTTAATTTTTTAGGTGCAATATCACAGTGGCCTGAAATTGTACAGTGGCGCTGTTGCTACACCATCCTATGGAGATTTATGGTCCCGGGACCAGAGCTGTCCATAGGATGGTGTAGCAACAGCGCCACTGTACAATTTCAGGCCACTGTGATATTGCACCTAAAAATTCAGCTTTGAAAATTAATAACTTTTGAATGAAACACCTTTCATCAGTGGGAGTACTCTTGTTTTACTCAGGGGGATAAGCCCTACAGCATATTTTTTTTCCATTTTAAGTATTACTATCCCTTTAAATATTGTCAACCATCCAGGCGTATACATGGGTGTGCATCCTGTTTTACTATGTGTACTCTTTTGGAAGCTGGCTTAGTAAAAAGCCTGGACCTTTGCTGTGCATACATAGCAACATAGTTGATGAGAATGAAAAAAGACATGAGGCTTCAGGTTCATTCTTTGCCATATAACATTTGTTGATCCAGGGGAAGGTAAACTCCTCCCAAATAAATCATTATCCAATTGAGGCCCAAGGAAAAAAATCCTTCCTGACTCCAAAAGGCAGTTATACATCTTCCTGGTTCAGCATTGTATCTGCATATCCTATGTGCAGCCCTCAAAAAGCGCGTCACCCATTTGGGAGTTCAGAAATCTGACTGCCTTAGCTAGCTGTGGGCTGGAATGCAACCCAGAAAATTTTGAAAGAGCTGTAGTTAGGAGAGGGCTGGCAACTGTGGACCTGGAGACAAGTACTGTCAAGTGGCCCATTTCTACTATGACTCCAGCCCTTCCTCTTTTGATCATTTTATAACTGCCATTAAATTTGTGCAGTAAGGCAAGCGATACAACAGAACTTACAACTGAAATAGAGATACACTAACCACAGAGTCTTTAGTTAAAATGGAGATACACTAGTCGGAGGAAGAAGTGGGAAGAAGAGGGCAAAGTGGAAAATTGAAAGGGAGTAGAGAAAAGGAAAAGTAGTGATGGAATGAGAAAAGGAAGGGCAACATGGAGAAGAAAAGAAAGCATAAAAATAAAGGCAAGGGGAAGAACTGTGAGAGAGGGTCAATGGGTGGAACTAAGCCTCATATCAATACATCCAAGGATCCAAAAGCATGAGGGAGCACAAAAAAATTAACTCTTTGAGTGCCAGTGGGGTATGAAACTCATTACACAGCATTGCATACTCCATTGGCACTCAAATCGTTAATCCCCCATAAAGGTAACACCAACCCATGAACATTACACACTTACGTGGATGTTTGACATCCAAGAAGGTCTCCTGCACACTGGTCTTCCTCTTTCCTTCTTCTTCTGTAAGCTATATTCTTTTCTTCATCTGTTATCTTCTTTCGTCTTCCTCTGTCATCTTCTTCTTCATGTGTGCTCTTCTGTCTTCTTATTCCATAAACTTTTTGCAGTCTTTAAACAAAATAGTTATTACAATCCATAAATCCATGAAGGTTCCATTGCTGCAGGTGGCAGAAGATCAGAAGAACCCCTCCTTATACCTTTCGGGCCGTTGACGGATGCCAGCTGAGGGAAATTTGAACAAGGACTGCCTTTTATATGGCCAGTACCTGTTCAAATGTTCTTCCCATGCTCCCAGCCAATCAGCTTCTAGCTCGTTTCGTCATTCCAAGCTAGAAACTGATTGGCTGGGAGGTGTGGTTACTACAGGGCACATTCCATGCCCTGCATAACCCCACCTCTTAGCCAATGGGAGCCTAGGAATACAATTTGAACAGGGACTGGTCATATAAAAGGTATTACCTATTCAAATTTCTAAAGGAGGAGGGCTTTTTCCTTCTGTTCTTCCAACTCTGGAACCTGCATGGATTTATGGATTTTAATAACTATTGTATTTATTTATTTTTTAAGACTGCACCCATGAAGAAGAAGATGACAGATGAAGATGAAAGAAGATGACAGATGAAGAAAAGAAGATAGAAGATTAAAGAAGAAGGAAAGAGGAAGACCAGGGTACAGGAGACCCACTGGAAGTCTGACATCCAGGTAAGTATTACAGCTATGGGTGATAGGATAGTCTTAGGACTAGTATTTGTAAACTTTATTTTTAATGTTAGGGGTAGGGCGGGCCCAAGGGTAGGGTTAGAGTTTGGGAAGGTCACTGTGTTTTTGAGCTCAGGCTCGGTATTGACACTGTGTCAAATACCGAGCGTTAACTGGTTTCCTTTGATGTTCCCATTTCTCGCGCAATTTAGTGGGATGAAAAAAAAACATAACGAATGTTGGGCCACAAGTTAGGTCATGTGGGCCAAAGTTCCTCATGGTTCATGTTGATAGGGCAATTGAATTCCGATAGTAGCACTATGTGTGTACCATTCGGTGTTCATTTTTGCCCTAACGCCGGTTTTTCTGGTAGCAATTGGACAGAGCCCTTAGAGTACCAGACAGGAATTGCTTTGCAATGTGTTGGATACATATCTTACACTCAAAAGGTTAAATAATAATTTCTTTAGAAAATAAACATACCTTGCTTATGAGACTCAGGTGTTTTAATCACTTATGCTTTTAACCTTTTTGCCACCGGAGAGACCTCCAGTGCATTACAATAGGTCAGTGAATTCGGTTTTGAAATGTTTTTGTGAATTATTTTTCCTTTTGAAGTGCTAAATTTAGACCACGTTCCACAGCTAAGGTACTCAGAGCGCATATTCCTCCACCACTTACAGCTCAGCATATACTGCCTAATAAATAAATGCAGCATTAATTTTCCTCTGAAGCGGGAATTAGACAACCACATGGATAAATACAGATCCTTCCCATTAAAGCACAAGAGTTTGTGATTTCTTTGTAAAGACATTCTCAGAATTATTTGCAGGACACAATGTTCGGAACAGCTGAAGCGTTGTTAAATGCAAATATATGTGAATGACATATTTCCCATGCTGATGTGTTCCATGCAGGAGATAACATGTAAACAGGCAGCAGCAGTTTAAAAGCTGTATTTAATGTCAACCCTGGTGAGAGATGACCAAACCTTGTGGAGACACTAGGGGCCGAATGTTCCAAAGAAAATTGGAGGAATTCTGGGGTAAACCATTTGCACTGTAGGGGAGAATTAAACATTCAGATTGATTTGAATTAATATTTTAACCCCTTGAATGCTAGGGCTCTCTAGCGTTCAAGGGGTTAAAATAGCCCTTTAATTCGCCGGGAATTTTTGGTGCCTCCTATGGAGCAAGTGGTTTGCCCCAAAATTCCTCCATTTTTCTATTGAACGTACAGCCTTTTAAATCTCAGTTTGTAAATGTTTATAGACCCAAAATGTGCACACACAAGTATTTCAAGGTAAACTCTTATAACCCAAGTACTCTAACAAATAATATCCCCTACTTAACTTACTATGGCAAGAATATCCTAATGACCTCTATGAGTCGTGTCCTTCTGCCTTTGATAATGAGATAACATCTTCACTCAGTTTTATGTGTCATGTCCATGGAGGCAGACATAACAGCTATTAGCAGGATCACAGGACTTAAAACTCTGCTCACTGAACTTGGTAAATTTAACCCTATAAGGACCAGGGGGGTGTGCAATGCTTTGTTCTGCAGTGCACTATGCACTCTTCTCATCCTTGAGGGGTTAACCAGGCTTGTGCACTCTACCTGCTTCAGTTTGAGAAATAAAGATATTTTTTTTCTAAATCAATTTAGTGACACATAGACAAATTTTCATCCTCTTAAATTAAAACTCTTATGGTTACAGGTTCACTTGAAGATGAACAACCCTCCACTTTAATGCTGGATGCTTATTAAATTGTCATTTTCATTTTTCAGGGCAGCAAAATAACCAAAGTAGTATGTGTTTTTCACGTGACCTGCATTAAAGGAGCAGTTAAAGGAGAACTACCACCCCACACAATCTTTACCTTCACTAAGTCCCCATCTGGCGACTAGCTGCTTAATAGCGCTAGTCTCCAGAATAATTACCTTATTTAATAGATTTCTCCTCTTTTCCATGGGAGACAGGCAGGCAGGTGCGTGGACGTCACAATGGCAAGATGTCCGTGCTCCGTCCTGCCAGAGGGACATGCAATATATTGCTTCGCAATGCATTGCTCACCCCTCTGATACTTAAAGGCTTAAAGGGATAGTAATACTTCATTTTATCTTTATTTTATTTTGTAGGCATTAAAAAACATGAAGAACATGTAAGTCTTATCTCTCAAACCTTTATGGTTTGAGAGATATTCACAAGCAAAGTTTCCCCTCCCGCCCCTTTTAACTAGTGTAAGCCATCTATTCTCAGATGTGGAATGCAGTCCATAGACCAGAGAGATAACAGCAGGGGACAATCTTCTTCCCATGAGAACAATGAAAGCCCTGCCCCCTTGACAAGTTTTTCAGGTTTTTCCCTTATCTTAATTGAAGATTGTCCTTCTCTGCAATCTACCTGGGCACCTCCCTTCTGCTCTGGCTGAGCAGTGTTACATCAGTAAAAGGGGCGGGAGGGGGATACTTTGTCATTGAATTACTCTTGAACTACAACTCTGACAGAATTGAAATAACACTCTCCAAAGTCCAAATACTGTGATGATTAATTGGAGCTGCTTTTATTATGAAACATTACTATCCCTTTAAATAGACTCATGCACTCTGTCTGCTTAAGTTAATAAAATGCCAGCTTCTGTCACACTGGCCTCAATGGACATGACATCCAGGACTCATTTAAGGTGTCTCTTGATCAAAGGCACAAGGTAAAAAATTGTAGGGGCCATTAGGATTTTCTGGCCATAAAAAAGGTAAGTGGGTGGTTATTAAGAGTTGGTACTTCTCCTTTAAAGGGATAGTAATACTTAAAATGTAAGAAAAAATATGTTGTAGGGTTTATCTCCCTGAGTAAAACAAGAGTACTCCCACTGCTGAAAGGTGTTTCATTCAAAAGTTATTCATTTTCAAAGTTGAATTTTTTAGGTGCAATATCACAGTGGCCTGAAACTGTACAGTGGCACTGTTGCTACACAATCCTATGGACAGCTCTGGTCCCGGGACCATAAATCTCCATAGGATGGTGTAGCAACAGTGCCACTGTATAATTTCAGGCCACTGTGATATTGCACCTAAAAAATTCAACTTTGAAAATTAATAACTTTTGAATGAAACACCTTTCAGCAGTGGGAGTACTCTTGTTTTACTCAGGGGGATAAACCCTACAACATATTTTTTTACATTTTAAGTATTACTATCCCTTTAAAGACTTGCTCCATCTGCTAATGGTTCTGTTGTATGCCATATAAATTTGATTTGGGGAGAACTCACCTGAACTGCATTTAGCAACTAATCTTCTCCTTCTTCTTCACTGGTTCTATATCAAAGTAAATGACAAACAGAATGGAATCTTTTTCAGCTTTCCATTTGTACACTATGTGGCAATGGGACATTGATCATTTTCTTACTGATTACCTGTTTTTCTGTTTCTAAATCTGTATGTGTTATCAGTCCAAGGAGAAATGTCAATAAAATGGACAATCTAAGTAATTGTTGAGCATCCTCTATGTGGTGTGTTTTGCTGCTTAATTATCAGACATACAGTTCAGAGGCTGCTCTGTTAAGAAGAAGTGGGGAAATTCTAACCAGTTCCCAAAAGTCATTGATTTAAATAGGGTTTTTAACACCTTGAATGTTAATGTTTTTTTTTTTTTTTTTTTTTGCTGTGCTAACCAATATGTTGGAGCCCTCTCTATGATTCTCAGGGTTAAAAGTATGTTTTTTTTCCCATTTATGAGGTATGTAATCGTTCCACCAAGGTGCATTTGATTTACCCCAGAATTGTTCCAGTTCATCTTAGTACATCAGGCTCTGCATGAAGCAGTACATTTTTGTAATGGAAATCTATATGTTGTAGGGCTTTTTCCTGCTGAGAAGCAGTTTAGATTGTCAGGAAGTGAATGACAGCATGATTACTTCTTGAAAGTTCAATCTGATAAGTGACTCAGCAGTTTGTATCAAATACTATGAAGATCTGTTTTGTCAGTGACACATGTCTCCCAGAGAATGCAACAGAAGAACTAATTGGTATCTGATCACTAGATGGCATGGTTAATGTAAACAAAAACAGGAGTTTAAACCGCAGTAACTGTTAGCACTTACTCTAGGATTTTTACCTCCATTCTTTGTGCCCTTGGGGAGGGACAAGGGGTACAGTGACAGCGGCTCTTGATTTCTTTTTTGGGGGTTTGGCTTTTGCATGCTTAACAAAAATATTGGCGTGTCTATGATGCATGTCCTTTATGAGGACAGATGTGCCAAGGTGTGTCCTCCTCCTTTCCCCTCTTCACTGCCTTATCACACATAGTCACTGTCCCTCAGATCATATGTAGGACTGTATTTTAGATTGCAGAGAACAAATGGAGAAATGTTTCAGTCTAGCATTACGTCCAGGATACTTAAGTGTATATGACCCCAGACATGTTCATTTATAAAAAGAGTGTCAGGGCCATTTTTAGGGTAGGGCAGGGGATTGTGGCAAGGTCGGGGGAAGGAGGATTGTGGCCGGGTCTGAAGGAGGTTGGTGGATTGGCGGTGGGGGGACATCAATATGTAGACAAAAATCCTTGCATCGGCCCTGGTTGCAACTGCTGTTCGTACTGCTGCTGCTGAGTTGTTTAAGCAGCAGGAAGATTAGGCAGCTGAAAGGGAATGGGATCAACAATAGCAGTAACATGGAAGATGGATGATGAAGGTTCCATTTGCCACGACTGGCTCCATTGATGCTTCTTAGGCAGTAGCAGCAGAATAAGTAGCCCCCAGTATTTGTGGAGAAAAGAACAAGTTGGTCATTAAATCTTCACCACCTGTCCCTCCTCCAAAGTCTTCATGGGTGTGTTGTTATTAGAATAGATTTTTTACATTGAGAACAGGATCAGTGGGTCTTCTTGGCAACTGCAATGTGCACGATGTTTCCAATATACTTCATGGCTTGGAGAGAGGATACTGACTTCCATGTCTATCTGAGGGTGATGTGAGAGATGACTGGGCTGTGGCTGGTATGCGTTCAGATTCAGGGGATGTCTGATTAATACAGTTGGGATTGGGGGGGCTCTTGGTCTCCTCCGAGGCATGCACACATTTACCTGGTTTTGTTTGTTTTGATTGTTTGTTTTTTTTTACTTTATTTGCCGATATACCCCTAGCTTATCCCCTAACATGGATCATTTTTATGTCTATGGGTAGATAATTATCAATTCATGATTACTTAGAGTATGTGATACTGTTAAGATTCTCCTTCCAGAATTTCTTATATAATGATATTTGTATTGTCTGTGTGTGACATTCCTGCATTGACACTGGGGAGATATTTACGCTTGTTTCTCTTATTGTCCTTATCTGCCATAGTTTGTTATTTCTACGCCTATGTATTTGCCTTATGTTTATATGTTGGAAAACATCTTCAATAAACAGTATTTTAAAAAAAAAAAAAGCTGTGATAATATTTTAGACCATCTGATCGTATGACTTAATCTCTCTTTGACTTGATAAATAGAAGACACCACGCAGATATACTTTAGCATGTACTTCATAGATATAGATCTATTTATCTGTATCATATTCGTTACAGTTTGTTACCAGGGCAAATCACCTTCCAGTTTACCACTCTCTCTCTGAAAGTCCTCAGATTATAGTATTGACATACTAGAGATTATAAAGATAGATATAGTTATATCTATATCTGTAGATAAAAGCTACCTGATATTATAGCATTACTGCAAATGATCAAACGTCTTTTAAAATCATCAAAGCCTGCTATCAACACTAATATTTCCAAATTAGTGAATCCATAAATTGTAGATTACTATATTTGAATAAAGAGATGGATAATTATTTATATCAATGCTGGTAGTCTTGATGATATACAAATAAAGATTCCACTAACTTTGTGGACACTTTACTAATAAAGAAATCTACTATATATCTTGTATCTTAAAATTAGCTTATCAAAAAACATAAAGAGATTTCCAATAATTAAACTAAACTGCTTTACTGGAGAAGATCCAATACCATTTTATTAACCCTTGCTATGCCAAATATTAAACAATAGCATATGTCTATATGTATATATGCAGAGTCTGTACCCTAACTCAGATGTTACTGGGGCACATTCCGGATTGCCAGTAAGATCTTACTAGATGTATTCTAACCATATATCACTTAAATCACGATAACAAGCGAAACAAAAGATAAGGATGTCGGCATGATAGCTGGCTCCCTAAGGGCTAGATTCTATTACAGGTGTTAATTTTATCACTGCTTTTATCTCCCGTTTTCTCCATAGACTTCAATAGAAAAATGTTTGATAAAATGGGAGTTAACATTTAGCACCTGCAATAGAATCTAGCCCTAAATGAGCTGACACTCATTTCGCCTCAGCTTGATCACAGAAAAACTAGTCTCATCCAAAGGATGCCGGTAGAGACACATGTTTATATACTTTTTACTCAGTCTTCCTATTGGTTGAATTCAAATTCTAATCACCCAGTTGTGGTATCAACAGAAGATTAACCCATACCTACATCCTTAGTGGGTTTTTGAATACCTTAGTAATTAATGAATAATGGTGTTTATCGATACTAACTTAAATATCAATATCGATATCATAGATCTTATTACTATCTAACTAGCAAAAAATAGAATAATGCTAATTCACATTAAGTGGGTTAAACACACTAATTATATTTTAAATCAGAGTCCTCCAATTAGAATTTTTGCTAAAATATATCATATGTAATCTTATGGATGATCCACTGAACAATAAAATGTATCAAAATTGGCTGATAGATATATCAATCTTTGATATATTGACTCTACTTACATTATAAGTAAGGAGTTGATAGCAATGAGGTGGAACAGTATTATAGCAAGATAAGTGCATTGGTGATGTCAATCTACTATTTTAAATAGATATCCTCTTATTAAGGCTAAACATAAAGCATATCATACCTGTTATCAAAATTGTACAAGGTATTTATCCTTCCTCATACCATATAACTACATGGCCTTAAAGGATAGGTTATTCAAATATTATATTATTCACTTTTATTAAAATTAACCTTACCCAAATGGTGGTAATTTAGTCATATGGCCAACATCAATGTATCTGCATGAAGCTAAGAGACAATTGAATGACAGAGATTGTTTTCGCCCAACTCATGGGAGACCCCACACAGGATTTTAAACATGTAGATGACACTATGATTTCCTTGATAAGGATAACAAATTTGGAGATGACAAGAAAGAATTTATTCTGTCTCTGTTGTCTTTTGTTTTGAAGAGGAACTATTTTCTCTTTGATCACAACTTCTTCCTCCAAATCAGAGGTACAGCTATGGGTAGTGCATGTGCACCAATCTGTGCTAATCTGTACCGCAGATGGTGCGAGGAAGAAGTGGTATTCAATGAATGCCTGACAATGTATACTGACCAAATATTATTGTGGCAATAATATATTGATGATCTGTTCATCCTATGGCATCTCTGTTGGAAGAATTCATTAAGATACTGAATTATAAAGATTATAATTTGAAATTAACACAAGAGGTGAGATAAATGTTAATTTTCTGGATATTAAAATCTACCACAACAAAGACAAACTAGAAAGTGATTTATACAGAAAGTCTACAGCTACAAATAGCTTATTGTACTTTTCTAGTAGTCATCAATCACTCATGAAGCGTAGTGTACCTATTGGTGAATTCCTGCGGATTAGATGCAGTTGCTTCTTACCATTCAATTACTTCATCTTAATCTCCAACCAATCTATGTCTAGCTGAGTTTGACTCACAAGAAGAATGATAAGACTCCAGTCAAACTTATTATTTATCACCATATATTATTTGCTGCTAAAATGCTTATTCCAGCCAAATGGACAAGTACAACCCATTCTACAGTTAGAGAATGGATAATTAGAATTACTCATAATATGACCCCTGGAAAGCTCACTCATATATTATATTAAGGGACTCATGCTTTCCTGAATATTTGGCTACCCTCTTTACCTAAATTCTTTCTCTTCATTGTCATATGAATAGTGTTTCCTCCATTCAAATATCTGATACCTCTTTGTTTAATTTGTTTTATCTTTATTTTATTTTGTAGGCATTAAAAAAGCATGAAGAACGATATAAGTCTTATCTCTGAAAACCTTTATGGTTTGAGAGATATTCACAAGCAAAGTTTCCCCTCCCGCCCCTTTTACCTAGTGTAAGCCATCTCTTCTCAGATGTGAAATGCAGTCCATAGACCAGAAAGATAACAGCAGGGGACAATCTTCTTCCTATGAGAACAATTAAAGCCCTGCCCCCCTTGACAAGTTTTTCAGGTTTTTCCCTTATCTTAATTGAAGATTGTCCCTCTCTGCAATCTACCTGGGCACCTCCCTTCTGATCTGGCTGAGCAGTGTTACATCAGTAAAAGTGGCGGGAGGGGGATACTTTATCATTGAATTACTCTTGAACTACAACTCTAACAGAATTGAAATAACACTGTTCAAGGTCCAAATACTATGTTGATTAATTGGAGCTGCTTTTATTATGAAACATTACTATCACTTTAAATAAAACCCACACACAAAGAGATGTCTGCCTGCTCCTTTTACCTCGTGTAAGCCATCTCTTCTCAGATGTGGAATGCAGTCCATAGACCAGACAGATAACAGCAGGGGACAATCTTCTTCCTATGAGAACAATGAAAGCCCTTCCCCCCTTGACAAGTTTTTCAGGTTTTTCCCTTTTCTTAAATGAAGATTGTCCCTCTCTGCAATCTACCTGGGCACCTCCCTTCTGATCTGGCTGAGCAGTGTTACATCAGTAAAAGGGAGACAACAAACGAAAAGAATGTGACGAGCGCACACCGAGAAAGAGCAAAATAAAGTAGTTTACTCAAGGCATGTGTGGCCCCTCAGGTGCTGCTCAAGTCACGTTTTTCGCTCCCATGTGCCATTGCAGAGAGGAAATTTCCATATTCATATCAGTCTGGTCCCACCCACAGGCAGTCCAGCCCCGAAATGTCAGGCACATCCTCTCCGCACGAGAGAAACAGCACAACCCCAGACGTACGTTTCGGTCTATGTGGACCTCGTCAGTGGGATGCAGCTGTTCCCCTCTAGGCACACAGAAGCAAGGGCCCATGCCTGGGATACCCTTCCACTTAGGGAGACAACAAACGAAAAGAATGTGACGAGCGCACACGAGAAAGAACAAAATAAAGTAGTTTACTCAAGGCATGTGTGGCCCCCTCAGGTGCTGCTCAAGTCACGTTTTTCGCTCCCATGTGCCATTGCAGAGAGGAAATTTCCATATTCATATCAGTCTGGTCCCACCCACAGGCAGTCCAGCCCCGAAATGTCAAGCAAATCCTCTCCGCACGAGAGAAACAGCACAACCCCAGACGTACGTTTCGGTCTATGTGGACCTCGTCAGTGGGATGCAGCTGTTCCCCTCTAGGCACACAGAAGCAAGGGCCCATGCCTGGGATACCCTTCCACTTAGGGAGACAACAAACGAAAAGAATGTGACGAGCGCACACCGAGAAAGAGCAAAATAAAGTAGTTTACTCAAGGCATGTGTGGCCCCTCAGGTGCTGCTCAAGTCACGTTTTTCGCTTCCATGTGCCTAGAGGGATTCGGCTGCACCACACTGACGAGGCTCACATAGGCCGAAACGTACGTCTGTGGTTTTGCCGTTTCTCGCGTGCGGAGAGGATTTGCCTGACATTTCGGAGCTGGACTGTCTGTGGGCGGGACCAGTCTGATATGGACATGGAGATTTCCTCTCTGTAATGGCACATGGGAGTGAAAAACGTGAGTTGTAGCACCATTGAGAGGCTACCATGCCTTAGAACAAGACACTTAATCTTGTTCGTGCTTGATGTGTGCTCCTCACAACTCTTTTTGTCTCCCTAAGTTAAAGGGCATCCCAGGCATGGGCCCTTGCTTCCATGTGCCTAGAGGGATTCGGCTGCACCACACTGACGAGGCTCCCATAGGCCGAAACGTACGTCTGTGGTTTTGCCGTTTCTCTCGTGCGGAGAGGATTTGCCTGACATTTCGGAGCTGGACTGTCTGTGGGCGGGACCAGTCTGATATGGACATGGAGATTTCCTCTCTGTAATGGCACATGGGAGTGAAAAACGTGAGTTGTAGCACCATTGAGAGGCTACCATGCCTTAGAACAAGACACTTAATCTTGTTCGTGCTTGATGTGTGCTCCTCACAACTCTTTTTGTCTCCCTAAGTTTAAGGGCATCCCAGGCATGGGCCCTTGCTTCCATGTGCCTAGAGGGATTCGGCTGCACCACACTGACGAGGCTCACATAGGCCGAAACGTACGTCTGTGGTTTTGCCGTTTCTCTCGTGCGGAGAGGATTTGCCTGACATTTCGGAGCTGGACTGTCTGTGGGCGGGACCAGTCTGATATGGACATGGAGATTTCCTCTCTGTAATGGCACATGGGAGTGAAAAATGTGAGTTGTAGCACCATTGAGAGGCTACCATGCCTTAGAACAAGACACTTAATCTTGTTCGTGCTTGATGTGTGCTCCTCACAACTCTTTTTGTCTACATCAGTAAAAGGGACAGGAGGGGGATACTTTGTCATTGAATTACTCTTGAACTACAACTCTGACAGAACTGAAATAACACTCTCCAAAATCCAAATACTATGATGATTAATTAGAGCTGCTTTTATTATGAAACATTACTATCCCTTTAAGTAAAAAACAAAGATACCTTGCAGCTTGATGAAAGGTGCTTATGATACCAAGATAACTCAGAAAATAGTAAAATAATTCTGGGTGCATTTGTTGGGCTCCTGGGTAGGGAAGGGGGTTAATGCAGTCTTGGTGAACATTAGGAAGGAAATATCTAACTAATAATGTGGAAAATTTAGAGTTACCATGAATAGTATCCAAAAACGTGGGAACATCAGAGATAAATGAATATCTTCTTTTTTTAACACTACTACTCAGTTTGACATATGTAAAACATTTTGGAGTCTTTCTAGATTTCTACTCTTGCTTCCAAAGGCATTCTTAGTTACTCTGAAATCTGCTCATTACTTCTCCTAAGCCTCCTCTCTTATTACCATTTATCACTCATAAGACTTTCAATAGCTGCACCTGCCATATGGAATGCCCTTTTTTGAATTGTCCAAAAAATACACCTCTTTTTAGAAACACATTTGATTGCTTAAAGGGATAGTAATGGTTAATTTTAAGTTGATTTAATATTGTAAACATTAAAAATATTAACATCAATGTAAGTCTTATCTCTCAAACCTTTATGGTTTGAGAGATATAACTTGCTAAAGTTACCTTTTCCTGGCTGTTTTACTCAAGTCTGCCATCTAGCTGACAGCTGCAGATTCCAGTCATTTGACCAGACAGAGGCTCTTCAGCAGAGCTGAAATCACGCTATTTAGAAATAAATACTTAATTGGAACAGTCTACAAAGTGTGCTTGCAAGCCAGGCACACTTTGTAGACCGTTCCAGATTAAGCATTTATCTTTAGATATCGTTATAGCCACACTGCTGAAGAGCCACATCTGGTCAAGTGACCAGAATCTGCTTCTGACAGCTTTACAGCTCGTTAAGCAGAAAGGGGACGGACCAGAGAACTTTGTTTTACTATATCTCTCAAACCATAACGGTTTGATAGATACGAATAAGTACAAGTACTCTCTTTTAATTGTATCTACCATATAGTTAGTACTTTTTTTTCTGACATTACTATCCCTTTAATAACTATTTTTCAGTACACCATCTACCCCTATCTATTCCACCCTTCCCAGACGAAACACTCTGCACTGCCTCTTGCTTTCTTTTGGACTTCATTACATCTGCCTATTTGGAGTAAGCTATTTCTCAGCTACAGTGCTCAAAGCATTTTGCACATTTTGGCCCCTGCAATTAAACACTTTTATCCTCTGTACAACTTCCACATAATGTTAGCATTTGTGTGGCAGATCCATGAAGCAACCTAAAACATCTCTGCCACTTTCCATTTTATATTTCTGGGGTCAGATAGGAAACCTGTGAACTTTATCTTTTATTGGAGTATATAATCCACAACATTTTTCATTACTCCTGAGATCCCTGTTGTGATTCTCACACTAGCAGTTACTTTAACAGCCAGTAGCCACCTAAAAGCATGTGTTTATTTACATAAGCACACTTTTATATGACAGACAATAGATGATGGGGAGTGTTATTAAGATTATAATAGAGGTTTTTATAAGGACATGTAATAATTAAAATAGGAATGTATTCATGTTTTGCAATTATTTCCTATTTGAAGGGTTTAGCGCACTCAATAAAATATTCCTCACAGCAAGCCTAATAGTATCCATTCACACAGAAATGTATTTCTTAAATGACTAGCAATCTGTTTTAGCCATTAGATTGCTTGTGTGCACTCTCCAAATGCATCATGACTAAATTGCAATCATTACATGGTAACATAGGTAATGTTTGTTATAACTTAGTTTTCTTGCACACACTAGAGAAACGGCGTCTTAGAGGGGATATGATAACACTATATAAATATGTTCAAGGCCCATATAAAGGGATCTCCAAAGACCTGTTCATTAACAGAACAGTACACAGGACAAGGGGCCACCCGCTTAGACTTGAGGAAAGGAGATTTAATCTACAACAGCGGAAGGGTTTCTTTACAGTAAGGACAATAAAGGTATGGAATTCACTTCCTGAGGAGGTGGTGCTATCAAATACATTAGATGCCTTTAAAAGGGGCCTGGATACTTACTTAAAAGAGCATAACATAGAGGGCTATGTACGTTAGTATTGGGATTAATATTTAGTTAGGGCTTGTTGATCCAGGGAGAAATCTGATTGCCATTTGGAATCAAGAATGAATCCCCCCCTCCATTCAAGGCAGAATTTTAAATTGCTTTTTTTTACCTTCTTTTGGATCAACGATGGTAAACAGGAATAGGAAAAGGGTTGAACTAGATGGACACAAGTCTTTTTTCAACCTAAATTACTATATTACTATGTTACTATGTTACTATGTTACAAAGCAGATAAAGCTCATCCAATTCCACAGCCCCAGTACACAAGATGCTATTGCAGCACACATCTGTACACATATGCACACCCATTTGGTGATGTAGTCAGGTCAGTTGTTTTTATAATTGCACATACTGACTGTGAGCTGAATAAACTATCGATTGTAACTTTAAGAATCATTAAGAAAGGCAAACAATATTGCTGAAATGAACTGGGAGAGAGGTACTCTGAACAGGTGTACACCGCACAAAAGAGGAGCAAAATTTGGATCACAGATGCAGTCTATTACCGGATGTCTGAAGGGATGAGGCCTCAGACATGGCGTGTTTACAGTGAGACCACTCAGATGCGAGAGAGAGAAAAAGACAGAGAGAGAGATTACAACCAGTATGTTTGCAATACCTATTCCTGCAAAGACATCAAAGATGAAGGTGTGCAAGGGCTAGAGATCACCATCAACCCCCAAGCATATCTGCTGAAGAGCCTTCACTTGTTGCAAGAGATGATGCTCTGGCTGAATAGCCAGACAGAAGCCCATCCCTACCTGGAGGACAATACCTGGCAGCAGCACCTCATCTACCACAAGAGGATGACCCACATCTGCCACAGGGACCTGTGGTGCAGCACAGGGATGACAGAAGACCACCAAGATCCAGGATAAACCTTGCAAGGGTCACGCTTCTAGGAATGACGGACACTGAAGTCAGAGACCGCTACATGTTGATGTTGCAAAGCATCATCGACCTATATGAGGTAATCAAAGGTGACATCAACCCCATTTACAGCACCAATATCTGGCTTACAGAATATAATGTGTGATACACATTTCATGGCAAGTGGATTCTTCCAGTCCACAGAAGGCTATTCATCTGGCATGTTCCAGGCCACATGTTCTAGCTAAGGTGTTGCCAGCCCTCAAGAGGAAGGCCAGAATCTACATCCCCTTCCCCTCCACTGACATAGAGTGGACACATGTCAATTAAGGCCTTTACACAAGGGGAGGCATGCACAGGCTCATGGGTGCCATAGACTGCACACATGTGCAAATTAGAGCTCCGACACAAGAGGGACATTTATACTTAACATAAAGAATTTCCATTCCATCAACTTACAGATGGTGTGTGATGCCACAATAAGGATAACCCGCATTTGTGCATCCTATCCCGGCAGCTGTCACGACTACTACATCCTCAGACACTCCTCCATCCAGAAGGACTTTGTGAATGAGACCTATACAGGGTGATGACTTTTGGGTGAGTCAGCAAACCAAAAATCACACCACATCCACAGGTGCACTCACAAGACTAATGTAAACACAGCTTAATATGGTCATGACACACAAATAGTACATCATCCACATAACATGTGGTCCCTTTCTCACCATGTCACTCTCTGTTTACAGATGCCGGCTACTGGTGCAAGCCTGGCTACTTACACCGATAAGCAATCCACACACACCTACGCAGGAGTGCGAAAATGAGGCTCCCATTAGATTCAGGAATGCAATAAAGTGCACCTTTGGGCTGCTCAAATCCCAATTCCATTGCTTGGATCACTCAGGGGGACTCTGCAATATGCACCTGGAAAGGCATATGACATAATCCTGGTGTGTGCAATACTCCACAACCTAGCAGGAGATACATGTTTAGTCAAGGATGTGGAGCAACAACACCTCATGGAAGTCCCTGTTCACCTTGCAAGAGGATGAGGATACTTTTCGAGGGGCACAGATATGAGACAGGCTCAGGTGGGACTGCTTCACCTATGAGTATAATGTACAAAACAAACAATATGCAAGAATGTCCATGATCAGGACTGCGGAATGTGTGCAAACACACACACATACACACACACACACACACACACACTCAAAACACATAATTATCTGTTTCACTTCAGATGATGACTCACATACACAGCTCTTATATTGCCTACTACAACCACATAGCTGTTACATTATCTAAGCCATGCAACAGCTATTACATGGATGTGTCATATTGAGGGCGTGTATTCATCTAGCATCTGCTATTCTTTCATCCATGATGACATTGCCACACTAAGGATATCATCCATCACCCTGCAAGCAAAGGTACACCACATTGTCCATGGTCATCATAAACCTAAGTCAAACTGACAGAAAACATTTACTGAGTTGAACATATCCATATCAACCCTTGGAGAGATAGAGGGATATCTAATGCAATGACATGCAATGCACTGGATACCACACTGGCATTCCAGCTGTTAAAGGGGTATTTGAGTTAGCCTGATAACAATACTTGGGCAAAACCCAATGGAGCAGAAGAGTGATGGATATACTGTGTTAATGATGTCTACAGCATTGACGTAACTATATGGAAATTAGGTTGTAAGGCACACCATGCTGACCTCCCTGTGTGTGTGCAGCACACTGACATTACCACGCAAGCACACTCTGTTTCATGGGGCTTTGTTCACATACTAATGAAGTGTTGCTTCAAGGTCCCTGTCACACATACATATGGCTGCTTGGCATCCCCTTGATCAAAACCTTATTGGTTCAAAGCAATGGATAGTCTGCTCCTACAGAACACAAAAGGTCAATGGTATAATAATGGATCATCTCATGCATTACTGACAATGCAGTTTCAAATCCTGTCATCCCTTTCCACAGGCTTCTATGGCATAACCCATCAAGGAACAGATGAATATCAAAGTAACCCTGGTGAAAAGTTGACTCCACGCTCATGAAGCTCACCTCTTGCTCTTCTCAAGTGCTAGTGTTGATTCAAAGTAATACTTGAAGTTGTTAGCAACCTCTGCAAAACTTTCATAGATTAGAAAAATGCTCAACTATATGTGTAGGAGTTGCCGAAGGTCTAAGAGGAAAAACCTGTACAGCAATACTGCTCCTCTTCAGAGTTCAAATACTGTTTGGAAAACCTATGAGCAGCTTAAATTTGTTTCCTCGGTAGCCAGCTGTTATGTTAAACATACCCTTTGGGGGCTTATAGAGGACTTCAATGCATTTTGGTACAATACAAACATGTTTATACTCTAATATATTGTTAACCATATTAAAGGAAGCCCATCTCTAATCCAAATATGTCTGTTGATATTGCTTTTGGATTAGCCATTTCTCCAGATATCTAAATGGTTAGGAGTTATGTATCTGTTGTACTCATGAAGGCATGTCCCTAATAACAGAGGTCTATTGATTAAACGGGAACCACGAATGGAGTTTGAAATGTATTCATGAAAGGAGATGATGGGAGATTCACTAAGGTGTTTGGGAAAACATAGGAACTAAAGAAGTGATATCACTAAAGAAGTCATCTCCACCTTATCAACTGTTCATCACACCTCACTCACTAACCCCCATATTCTCCCTGCATGGTGTAATTATTTGACCTCACCAGTGGCTTCTTTATGCTTCTGTCTTGTAGCCAAACACAGCCTTAAATTAACAGTTTTGTGTGATGGATTTACCCTTATCAGAATTTGAATCCCAACAAATCTTTATTTTGATAATCTATCCTGCAAGTGAATTATCTAACCCAAATATATGGTTGGCTAACACTTTCATTACCAGACCAGTGGATGAAACTGTATGTGGACAGTCTGACTCATGTTGTTTTTCTTTGCTATTTTGGGTTAAAATTGGACAACAGTGTATGTGATGCATATGTTTATCCATGCTCAAACACATTACAACCAAGTTAAATGTGCAGGAGTTGTGTTCACTGTGTTGCTTTATAATATATTGGAGACATCTCTGCCACTCAACCTGTTGAAAAACATTCACAGACACGAATGGGATAAATAAGTGCATATTTATTGGGGGAAAACAGCACAAACAGGGATTTTTTGGGTGGTGGTTCTTTAGAAAGGGCTACAAAGATGGATGCCCTCACACTCTGTCTTGTGACTCTTGAAGGTCTTAGGGTTTTTGTTGGGGTCACACTGCAGGGGGAGGTATTAGCTGTGGACCACTCTGTGGATTCCTGTGACTCCTTCATCCACAGGTTCTCCCTGAAATTTGTCTCACACATCTTTGCCAGCATTTGGCCCAACTTGCTCAGAATCCCAGTCCTAAAATGCCATATCTCCTTTGTGAGGATGGCTTGCTGGGATCCTATTGAACAGAGGGCAGCTGTGTTTCTCTGAACATCCAGCTACAACCTCCTCAGGTACCTTGTCGATCTCCTGTCCTCTGTGAGCTGCCTTCTCTGGATGCTAAAACACTTCGCATCCATCCACGAGGTATGGCTACCTGTTGTTAGGGGTGTGAAAATGGATAGTGGAGTGGCTGGGGGTGGGGATGGCTCTCAGATGTGCAATGTATCCTACTGTTGGACAATGGATTTCTCCAGGTGTTGTATTTCTTCTGCTGGTGGTGGTAAAGTTCATTGAGGGGCAGGTGTAAGGGGGCCAGCATGCAGGAACTGTGAGGATGCTTGTTCCCCCACCACATCAATTGACTCCTCACTCATTTGGGATGTATCTCCCCTTAGTTGAGTTTGTGATGGGGGTGTGAAGTCTTCATGGGGTTGAGGATGCTGTGGTTCGCCTACGGGTCCCAGGTGCTCATAGTCCAGTGGCCAACGGGTCATACTGTGGGCACTGGTAGCTGGTTCCCTCCAATCTGGGTGTGGGGGCCTTATCTGGGCCCATGCTGTGGCTGCATCCATTTTGGTGTCTGTGATCATGGTATGGGCCCTTATGAGCTGTATTGTGGGGTGGCCACTGTACTATGCATCCAGTGCTGTCCCAGTCATAGCAGTGCTGATGGGGCCATCCAATAACAGCATTGGGTGGTCTGAGGCATCCGCATCTCAGGAGGCATCCAGTCAGTGGCAGTTGTGGCTGGCAGGCTGTACTCTGAGGGGGGTGTTGGTGGTGGTATTTGTAGCCTATACTCTGTGGGGGTGGGGGGTGAAGTGGTGATTGGTCCCTCTCCTGACTCCTCAGGGGCTGTGTCACCAGGGGAGAAACCATAGGGGTCTTCCTGTTATGCTGCAGGCATGGATGCTGTGTGGGGAAATGACATGATGTGATTAGTAATCTAAGCTATGACAAGAGGGATGCAAGACTATGACACTGACATGTGAACCCTTGAGTGGTAGGATGATATCCACTGCAATGCTTTACAATGCACTGGATACCTTCTTGACACTCATTGATTGCAGAGCTTGACAAAATACTGTATATTGATGTAAGCACCCTAGAGTGGTTGCCCTTTGGTTTTCATATGTATCCTGAGAAGTGGGGATGGCAAAGAATACCTTCTGAACATCCCCACTCCTCAGGATACATCTGAAAACCAAAGCTCAACCATTACAGTTCAACAGAGACAAACTGATTGCATACACAGCACCTAGGCCTGGAATACAATAACAGTAGGGCCTGGAAAACCAAAGCTCAACCATGTCATATTGGATGTGTGTTTGTTGTGGTTCTCCTGGTGTGTGTTAGATGTGTCCTCCAGATGCTTGTGTTGATGTGTTCCTCGGTCTATGTTTATTTGTGTGTTTGCTTTGCCTGTTTGTGTTGCTGACATTGTTTCTATTGTTTGTCATGGGTTTTATTCAATGGTGCATTGATGTGTTCTGAGGCCCTAGTGTTTTGCTGTTGAGGACTTTGTGTTGTACATGCAGCCACTTTGTATCAGTTGAAGCGAGATCTGTGAGCTGACTCCTGTGGACCCGTGCAATGTAACCCTGTTGTATTATATTCTTCCTCTGTCAACCCTTTGAGTTCCAGAAGGGTGGCCAATGCATTGTTGATCAATAAGTAGGTCATCCCTCTAGCACTTAAAATGTTAGGTGCTGCCTTGCCTGTTTCCCCATGTATCCAAAGATCCAAACCAGGAAATTATAGACCTGTGAGCTTGACTTACGTAGTGGGTAAGATACTAGAAAGGTTACTAACTATGTGAAGACAAACATTATTATTAGTAGGAGTCAACATGTTTTTATGAAGAATTGATCACGTCATACTAATTTACTTGCATTTTATGAAAGAATAAGTAGTAATTTGGGCAAGGGAATTGTTGTTGATGTGGTATACTTGGATTTTGCAAAAGCCTTTCACACAGTGCCTCAAAACAGGCTAATACATAAATTAAAAGGCTTCTGTTAGGTGGTGTTATTTGTACATGGATTGAGAACTGGTTAAATGATAGATGGCAGAGAGTTGTTGTAAATGGAACTTTTTCTACTTGGTCTAAAGTTAGAAGTGGGGTGCCACAGGGTTCAGTCTTGGGCCCAATGCTTTTAATTTGTTTATTAATGATCTAGAAATGGGAACCGAAAGTAGCATCTCAATCTTTGCTGATGACACTAAGCTATGTAAGGAAATACATACAGAGCTGGATGTTTTTTGTCTGCAGAAGGATTTAGATAAACTGAGTGAATGGGCAGAAAAGTGGCAGGTGACACTTAATGATAAATATAAGAATATGCATTTGGGCTCTAGAAATAAACATGCTACGTATACCCTAAGTGTGAAACAGCTTGGAGAATCCTCATTAGAGAAAGATTTAGGAGTATTGATAAACTATAGACTTCACAGCAGTGTGCAGAGTCACTCAGCTGCTGCAAAAGCAAATAGGGTACTAGCCTGCATAAAAAAGAGGTGTAGGTGCAAGGGATGTTAATATTATCCTACCTCTATATAAATCCTTGGTTGGCCTGATCTAGAATATGGAGTACAGTTTTGGACACCGGTTCTTAAAAAAGACATTGTTGAACTGGAAAAAGTGCAGAGACGTGCAACAAAACTGATAAAGGGTTTGGAGGATCTGAGTTATAGAGAGAGATTATCCATTAGTAAGGGTTGATATGATTACCATTTACAAATGCATTCAATGTCAATTCAAAGAACTATCCAATGAATTATTTAAACAAAAAGCTGAGCTAAGAAAGAGAAGTCATCCATTAAGACTAGAGGAAAGGTGCATTCGACTAAAACAAAGGCAGGGATTTTTTACAGTAAGGGAGGTAAAGCTATGGAATTCTTTGCCTCGGGATATTGCACTTGTAGATAATGTAACTGCTTTCAAAAAAGTTATGGATGCCTATCTAGCACAGAACAATACTGAAAATTATGACAGATGGCTTCAATGCAGATAGTTTGTTGATCCAGGGAAATATCTGACTGTCATTTGGAGTTAGGAAGGGATTTTTTTACCCACTTGGATCTAAATTGGAAATGGTTTCAGGTTTTTTTTTGCCTTCCTCTAGATCAACAGGGGTGTTTTGGCATGGTCTGGACTTGATGAACGTATGTTTTTTTTCAACCTCATCAACTGTGTTACTATCTTTCATTGCGGTAAACAAAACAGATATTTGTATGAAATCATGGTAACTTTTGTGTGCAGTGAGTATACTTGATCAATTCAGCAATGAGAGGATTAAATGTGAACTTGCACAGGATTTGTCGTGCTTAACCATTCCCATATGTGCTTGATTTGTCTGGTATTCTACCTTTGTTTGAACCCTGTCAGACCTGTTTTGGTGAACTTCTGTGAAGGAATGTTGGCCATGTGTTCAGATGTCATTGTGTTGGGCCATACTAGATATGAGGGTTTGTGTGGTTACTAGTTTTGGAATGATGCACTTACCGGTAGTCTAGAGGATCCTGTTGGTGCTGGTGTCACTTCCTCTTGGGAGACCCCTCTACAGCCATCAGTGAAACATTCTGCCTTAGCATCTCCTCCCAGGGGTTGAAGGTGATGTCGAGAGGGGGCCCACCTCTGGTGCCTCAGACATGCATGGCAAATTCACCCATTATGTCCTTGACAAACTGCTTGCAATCACCCCACCGTGTCTTTATGGACTCGATGGACTGGTTGCAGCTGGAGACGGAGTTGACTCTGCTTAGAACCTGTCTCCAGGTGGCCTTTTTCTTTGCACCCAAACCACTGACTTTCACCTTGTGGTACAGGATGTTCTCCCTCTCCAGTATGCTCTGTACAAGAACCTTATTCTCCTTATAGGAGTATTTGGGGTCCCGCAGCCTCTCATCATCAGCACCACCCTGGGACATGCGTGAACTCTGTGTGTCAGGCCCTGCTTGTGCTGTCCCTGGCTGTGTAGGGTGTTCCCCGACATGTACCCCTTGTTCCACTGGCAATTCCTCCTCTCCTGCTCCTTTCCCCATCTCTCTTCTCTTCTCCTCTCCTCTCTGCCATCTCTCACCAACTCACACTCAGGCACTCACACAGGCCCTCACAGACACACTTGATAACACTCACTCTCCATCACTCCCTTGCACTCACTGAATCACATTTTCAAAATTAAAGATACATTTACGTAATGTGTTGTAAACACAAAGATATGTGTGTGTGTGTGTTTCTGTTTGTATGAGTGTATGGCAATTGTGTCATAGTGTATTATGTGTAGATCTTAATGTATTTTCTCTCCCAACTCCTTCTACCTGACTCAAATGTATGTTCCAGTCTCTCTCTCGCTCTATCACTATCACAGTCTACACTGAGGCCTAGTTAGCCTGTGCTTCCTTCCTCTGTGGTGTGTTGGCCTGTATCCTTTCTGCCACCTCTGCATTACTTTGTCTATTACAGGCACTGGCTCGGATGCCTGTTTATGGGCCTATTCTGAGTGGCCTAATTGGGTTCTGCCCCCTTCTGCTCCTTTATAATCCTCCTTGGGGCTAGGAGTCATGGCCCTTACAGGGTGTTACCGCATGTTACTCTTTGTTCTCCGTTGTTACCCGTGTTTGCCTGAGAATCTCGCTCTGTGTATGACCCCCACCTTGTCACACTACCCACATCGGTTCTGACCTGTGGCTCTGGCTGACTACTCGCTCTGTGTATGACCCCAGCTTGCCTGACTGGCCCTCACTACTACCTGCTCAGTTAGCCTCCGGTTGCCTTTTCTGAGGGCCTGGTTACTTTCGCTCCTTGTAGTCCTCGGTTTGCCTGACCAGTGGCCCTGGCTCCTACTCGCTCAGCATAGTCTCCAGTTCCCTGACCAGTGGCCTGGTTACTCTCGCTCTGTGTAGTCCCCAGCTTATCTGACCTGTGACTCTGGCTGCCTACTCGCTTCCTACACTACCTGTTTGCTCGACCTGTAGTCTCGGTGTATCACGGTGCCGGTGATCCTTGAGCGACATTCTTACTTCCTGGTTTACACTGGCTGCCTTGTTATTGGCTCAGGGCTGTTGCTCCTCTCACGGTTTGCTTTCAAATACACCCTCCTGTCACTATACCGGTGCCCTATCGTGATGTACCCGTATCTAGCTTTCTGAAGCTCTTGTTCCTGTTTCCCGTGTATGACCCGGTTCGCCTGACTACATTTTGTTCCTGATGTTACTGATTCCGATTCCGTTGCTGATCTAGGACTGGCTGACTAACTCCTTGTGTACAGAACCGGATTGGCTGAGTATCCGATTCTGTTACCGACTAGGACCGGCTGACTATCCCCGTGTGTACTGAACCGGCTTGGCTGAGTAACCAATTCCATTGCCGACTAGGACTGGCTGACTAGCTCCTTGTGTACCGAACTGGCGTGGCTAAGTATCTGATTCCGTTACCTATTGGGACTGGCTGACTACTCTGTGTATTATGACCTGGCTGGGCTAGTTCTGGCCATCCATTTAGACTGTTTGTATCCTCCGTGTGTGCTGACCTGATTGAGTTGCTGTACTTGCCACTACCGGGACTTGTATCACGGTGCCCGTGATTGCTGCAGTTCCTTGTCTGTCACCAGTAGGGGGCTGCTATTGGCTGTCTGCAGATAGCCCGCCTTTCATTGCCTATTTAAACCTGGATTGGGCACCCTTTGGTTGCCCTTTCGTACTGTCACGGTTTATTGACAGGACTGGAAGAATCTGCCTTCTGTCTTGTTATATTCTGAATATATCTGTATGTATGTGATTGCCATCCTACGTTATCAATTTATTATGTCAATAAAATTGATTTTTACCTAAAACTTGTGTCTGAGAGTCATAATAAACCGTGACAGTTGCGTGCGGACGCTGGTTTGCTCCAAAGCCTTGCGGCTAGACAAACTCTCCTGTTACACCAGTGTGCGGTCACTGGTTTGCTCCAAAGCCTATCGGCTATACAATCCTGTGTTAGTCCCAGCGTGCGGACGTTGGTTTGCTCCAAAGCCTTGCGGCTAGACAAACTCGCTTATTACACCAGTGTGCGGTCACTGGTTTGCTCCAAAGCCTATCGGCTGTACTATCCTGTGTTGGTCCCAGCGTGCGGACGCTGGTTTGCTCCAAAGCCTTGCGGCTATACAACTCGCTTGTTACACCAGTGTGCGGTCACTGGTTTGCTCCAAAGCCTATCAGCTATACAATTCTGTATTGGTCCCAGCGTGCGGACGCTGGTTTGCTCCAAAGCCTTGCTGCTATACAAACTCACTTGTTACACCAGTGTGCGGTCACCGGTTTGCTCTAAAGCCTATCAGCTATACAATTCTGTGTTGGTCCCAGCGTGCGGACGCTGGTTTGCTCCAAAGCCTTGCGGCTATACAAACTCGCTTGTTACACCAGTGTGCGGTCACTGGTTTGCTCCTAAGCCTATCGGCTATACAATTCAGTGTTGGTCCAAGCTTGCAGACACTGGTTTGCTCCAAAGCTTTGCGGCTTTACGATTCCCCTGTTAGTCTCAGTGTGTGTACACTGGGTTGCTTACGATCCTGTCAATTTGCCATTACCATCTGACTGCTGCTACTATCTCTGGGCTGCCCTGCCCGGTATTGGTAAGGCCAGTAGAACCTTTTGCCACATTCCATCTGAGGCTGCCTTACCCGGTATTGGCAGGGCCGGTAGAGCCTACATTATGAATCTATTGAGGCTGCCTTGCCCGGTAATTTGGTAAGGCCGGTAGAACCGTTATGCGATTCCATCTGCAGGTTGCCTTACCCGGTATTGGCAAGGCCGGTAGAGCCTAACATTCTATTACTTCAGACTGTCCTGTCCGGTATATTGACAGGACCGGTAGAGTCTGCCTTCTGTCTTGTTATATTCTGAATATATCTGTATGTATGTGATTGCCATCCTACGTTATCAATTTATTATGTCAATAAAATTGATTTTTACCTAAAACTTGTGTCTGAGAGTCATAATAAACCGTGACAACTTGCCGTTAGTCCCATTGGTCCATTAGGGCTACCGATTACTGTTCGCCTACGTTACGTGCATGCTTACCATAGCGCCGGTCGTCCCATAGCTCCTTAACCCCTTGAGTGCCAGAGGAGGTACGCAATGCATTGCTTTGCAATGCACTGTGTACTCCTCTGGCACTCAAAGGGTTAAGCCATCTGGAGCTTGCTTGGGGAAATCACTCACCAGTGTCTGTGTTGCCTCCAGTGACCCTGTGCTATAGGGTCCAGTCTAAGCCAGACTTCTGCCCGAGTTGCTTATACCTACCCTAGTGATCTAGGGCCCGTTACGGCCAATGTCTGGTTTCCGTTGCCCCAGTTAACCCTAGGGTGCTAGGGCCAAGTCGCTGCCAGCTCTCGATCTCTGCTGCCTCCGTTAACCCTAGCATTCTAGGGTCAAGCCACTGCCAGAGTTGCCTCTGTGTTGCCTCAGTATCCCCTAGCGTTCTAGGGTTGTACCTCTGCCTAAGCCTTATCGGTGTTGCCTCATTAACCCTAGCGTTCTAGGGTTGAACCGCTGCCTAGCCTGATCGGTGTTGCATAGTTAACCCTAGAGTGCTAGGGTCCTCTCGTGGCAGAGTCTTGCCTGTGTTGCCTTCGTTAACCCTATCTGGGTCAGTTCTCTGCCAGAGTCTTTATTGCCTATACTCCCCTAGCCCACTAGGGGTTTGCCCTGCAACTGCCCTTCGCTTATGCCACCTATTGCGGAGTGGGGCTGTTGAGGAGTTCCTGGTTCCTGCTTGCTGTTGTATCCTGCCTGCTAGTCCTAGCTATTACAGTTCTGACATATTATTTCTCTGTGTGTTTTTCTCACCCTGACCCATGTCAGATGTGGAAAGTACTTGGTACGGACCTCATCTGGACCTGAGTGGGGTACTTGCTTATTATTTCTCAATAAAGCATTTTACCCTTACCTGACTGTCTGAGTGTTCTTTACAAAAACTGTGACACTGTGCCTCCCAGCTCTGGTCTGCTCTCGCTCTCTGTTGCCTCCATTAGCAGACCAAGTGGTGACTTACACATATTCTACCATTCTTCTGTTGTCCCAAATGAGCTGCTTCCCTAGTCTCAAGATCATGGGTAGTGCCATGCACAGCACAGTGTGCAGCTCAGGAGGGACCTCATGTCCTGTTTACATATGTCTGGGGCTCTACCATTATTGTTGTTATAATAAATAAAGGTGGTTATATTTTATCTTTGTGTCTGTCCTTATTTGCCTGATTACTGTGACAGTACATAAGGGTCACGTCGAATGAAGGCACAGGCTGTCCACATAATCAGAACATCCTGTCCAGGATGGATTCTCAAGACCAGAGAATTGACCAATTATCTTTTGCTATGCAGACACTGTTAAATCGCACGGTTCACCTAGACCACTTTGCTTCACAAATGGTGGCTTCCCCAGCACCTGCACCGGTTGTGTCCACTGCACCTGAGGCGGGCATAAGTAGCGGATTGTCTGGCTCCACTCCTCTACCCCAATGATATGATGGGGAACCTGTTATGTGTTGGGGGTTCCTTAATCAGCTGGGAATTTTTTTTAGAGATGGTATCCCATGCATTCCCTACTGAGCGAAGTAAGGTGGGACTCCTGATCTCCCTTCTATCCGGCAAGGTGTTAGCCTGGGCGAATCCACTATGGGAGATGGAGAAGCCCATAATCCACAATTTCACAGAATTTGTAGCCTTGTTTCGGAGAGTCTTTGACGCTCCTGGGCATGCTACCTCCGCTGCCAAATGACTGATAACAATAGAGCAGGGCGCACTTACTGTAGCAGACTATGCTATTGAGTTCCGCACTGGTGGCGGAGGTTGGTAGGAACAATGAAGCCCTAGTTGTTGCATTCTCTCAGGGCTTGTGTGACACAATTAAGGATGAGACACCAGCTCGGGAACTGCCTGGTGATCTGGAGGAGTTGTTCTCAGTCACAATCCTGTTAGACATGAGAATCCATGAGAGGCCTTCATTCAAATAGCATGGGCGTAAAATTTTACCTAGGCTGGCACCTAGTTTCTTATGCCCACCCTGTCCTCCCTCACCTCCCACACCTCCTAATTCTGACCCCGCTGGGAGAGAACATATGCAGCTAGGCTTCACATGCCTTTCTGAGGAGGAAAGGGCTTGGCGCAGGAGGTGGGGTCTTGGTTTATACTGGGCGAACTTGTTACCATGGGTGGAGCTGGCCTGAAACAGTGCAGTTAATTCCTCCTCTTGGCATTCTCCCTTTCTGATTAATTATGGGTTCCAACCTTCTCTCCTGCCTGAGTCATTCAAGACGCAGAAGATTCGTGCTCTGGAGGTGCACTTGAGTGTGCTTCGCTCCACATGGGTACGGGTTCAGAGATCCCTGCAGAGTTCCATGATGCATTATAAGAGACAAGCAGACCATAGGTGATTACCAGCTCTGGTGTTCCGGGTGGGAGAGAGAGTCTGGTTGTCCTCACCAATCTTAATCTCCAGGTGCCTTGTAAAAAGCTGGCTCCCCGATTTGTGGGTCCCTTTCGGGTGCTCCGCAAGATTAACCACACGGTGAAGTCAGAAAGCTGTAATGGAGTTTTTGAATGTATATGAATATTTTGGGTCTACGCTTGTTAGCAATTTTGGTAGACGGAGAACTGAATACTACAGAAATTAGATTTATCTAATGATGTATATATATATATTTTTTTTTTGCCTTACCGGTGGTTTTAATGGTCACTATTGAATTGAGGCCTTAATCTACCCAATCTGATACATTCAGTAGAAAAACTATTCATGATGCAGCATTTTGCACCACCCAAACGTGGAAATAATGAGTTCTATTCATTAAGCTAAATACCAATAACATTTTAAGCAAGGCACATGCATAGCTGGTGGGGAAATAAATAAATCTAATTGATTTTAATGGGGGTTCTAAACTTTTGAATCCTGATTACAATGTATTGCTTCACAATGAGTCCCTTTCAAATCAATGGGAATTTTGAGATTTTCTTTTATCATTCCCCTATGATACAGCTGGTAGATTCAAAAATTGCTAATCATTTTCTTTCTGCATATGGCCCATAGTACTATGTTTACTAAAGTTGTGCTTGTGTATCAGGTACTTATGTGTATTTTTTTAAACAAATTGCTATATGGGATTCTAAAACAAATCTTGTAAATTGTCAATAAAAAAACATTTACTCTATGAATATAGTTTTGGCCACATTGCATAGACTTTATCAAGATTACTATGTAACGTGGCTGAAACGTTGATTTTAATAAAACATTCTTGCTTCTTTAAGAGATCATGTGAGTGCCATCTATCCCCCAGCAATCTGTATGTATGATTTGTTCTTTTGATGCAGAACCCAGGCACGAACATTAAAGGGATAGTAACACTTCTTTTAACTTTATTTTATTTTGTAGGCATTAAGAAAACATGAAGAATGATATAAGTCTTATCTCTCAAACCTTTATGGTTTATGAGATATTCACAAGCAAAGTTCCCCTCCCCGCCCCTTTTTCCTAGTGTAAGACATCTCTTCTCAGATGTGGATCAGGTTGTATGACAGTACAGATAACAGAAGGGGACAATTTTCTTTGTATGAAAACAATGAAAGCCCTTCCCCCCTTGAAAAGTTTTTCAGCTTTTTCCATTATCTTAATTGAAGATTGTCCCTCTCTGCAGTCTACCTGGGCATCTCCCTTCTTATCTGGTTGAACAGGGGGGGGATACTTTGTTTGTGAATATCTCTTAAACCATAAAGGTTTCAGAGATAAGACTTATATCATTCTTCATGTTTTTTTAATGCCTACAAAATAAAATAAAGTTAAAATGAAGTATTACTATCCCTTTAAGTTTTACAGAGAGTGCTACCATCAGGAACATTTTATATATATGTGCTTGGCTGTAGTTTAGTAACTCCAGTATATATCGCTTGGTGTTGGCTCTGTATTGTGATGAGGAGATGTAATTAACCAACTATTTTAATTGGTTGTTTGGTAGACTTTGCACTGGGGTCTTTCGGGTATATATACTGTATACTCATTGTCTACTAAGAGGTCCAGTGTGTGTGGTTTTTGTGGAACTCTACACTGATGTTTAACTGGCACCCTGGCATTTAATTATCTTATCATGAATGCATCCTACAAACCTTGCTTTTACTTCTAAAGATTTCTGGATTTGCCCCATATTGATGATTTTTTTTAAATACATACAATTTTTATTTATTGTGTAATAAAAATTTGTTTTTAGTAAGAAAGTATTATATTTCTATGAGTAAAAACACTGACCAAGTTTCTTTATTTAATTGGTGCTAAGAAGACATTGTGGTTGATCAATAAAATACAGTGCTTCCTTCAGTTAGCCAAATTATTTTGTTCTGTCTTCTTTTCTTCATCAATATAATTATGTATAAGTTTAAAGTTGCAGTGCGCAGTTGAATACAAAAGACAATTAAGGCATTGTTAGAAAGTATGTTCAGCATCACCACTGTAGGGAAGTCAGTCGAAAAGCCCCATTGTGGGGTAGCCTGTCAAACATAAACATCATGGTGAAGACAGTAGAACATCACCATTGTGGGGAAACCAGTCAGATATCCTCATTGTGGGGAAGCCTGTCGAACATAAACATTTTGGGGAAGACAGTAAAACATCACCATTATGGGGGAACCAGTCGAATACCACCATTGTGGTAGCCGTTTCAATGTCATAACAAGTGGAAACAAACAAAAGACCCAATTGAATCAGAACCCTAATAAAATCTAATGCAAATATATAAACGATCATCTCATAGGGTGACAATCAAAAAGCACAAAGTGGCAAATGTAATGTAGAAGAAAATCAATTATAACTGCCATGCAGGACTCCATTGCATTGTACAGCACAAAAATATGAAGTGAGGGGAGACAAATAATGAGAGAGTATTAGTGGTCACAAAGTTATATGAATAAGATATACAGAACAGTAGACAAAGTTGAATTCTATGCCATCTAGGAAACAATTAATTCAATCATGCCTGTCTCCATTCCACAGCACACAATAAAGATTATCATAGGCAACTTTTGATGAAGGAAAGTCCAAGTAAAGAAGCACCTTCAAATATAGTGTACGGACTCTGGAACAACTGCCATTCAAAATGGTTGCCCAATACTTCCCTTCCCTTTGGAGCATGCTGGACAGAGAAGGGTTATAAAGAAAACTATGAATGAGGTGGTAGTTGAAACGCATGACTAAAAGAAATACAATTAAAAAGCAGAACATATCATCATTGTGACAATGGGGGTAGCCTGTTCACTGGAGTATTGCAGAACATTGTCAAGAAGCATTGGCAAAGATAATCCAATCCTAAGGGGACATTGTGGTTGATCAATAAAATACAGTATACCTTCAATTATACCAGTTATTCTGTCTTCTTTTCGTCATCAATATATTTATGTATAAGTTTAAACTTGTAGTGTGCAGTTGGATACAATAGACAATTAAGGCTTAGAAGTCTGTTGACCATAGGCATTGTGGGAGAGCATGTTGAACATCACCATTGTGGGGAAACCAGTGGAACATAAGCATTGTGGGGAAGCATGTTGAACATCACCATTGTGGGTCAGAATGGGGAACAGCACCATTGTGTTATAGCCCCACATACACTGACTGACACCTACAGCCTTGTTCCCTTGCAAGGCAGTGTCCATGGGGATTTGTAACTACCAGTAGGAAAGGGAACATTTGGGAGGGAGGGGTCAGAAATTGTAAATGAGGATCTGTGGCTACCATGAGCAACTGAACAAGTCTGGGAGGCAATAATTGTACATGGGGATCAATGGCTACCAGTGGGAAAGGAAACCAGACTGGGCGCCAGATGGTAGCCACAAGTCCCCATGGACACACAACTGATAATTAAAATGTAGATTAGACATCTCTACCAGCCAAGGGTTTAAATTCCATTTTGTTTAATAATAGGAGTGCATTTCAGATATGACTATGATAAATGACACAGAGCTGATGGGATGATTTTGTATTGGTTGGTATACTTTTCTAACCTTTCGAGTGCCCCAGGAGTGTGCAGTGCACATTCCTATTGAACTCAAAGGGTTAAGAGAGTGATGCTGTTCGTGGTGCTGACAGTATCTTCGCAACTCCCCTACTGACTAAGTGGGGAAGCATAGGGAATGCGCGCCAACTTCAGGGTTGTCTACACCTGGTGATGTGTAAGGGGGCATCCCTTACACATCACCAGCAGTTCGACACTCCTGCATGCTAATGGGGAACCTAAAGAAAAAAGCAACACTATAGCAGGGCTTAAAATATGAAGTCCTTTTCTACTAGCCAGACCAGGCTCCAGCCAGACTCCAGACCTGCATTTTGTCTCTTAATTTTTGCATAAGGTTACATTTTGCTACTTTTTGTTATTTGCTTAATGTAATGGTAAATCCCATCAAATAGATGCAAATACGCTATTTTATTTTGCGTTTTCTGTTATTTTGCCCTATATTGCAAATTACCAAATGTCATGCTGACCAGGGGAGGGCTGGCCTTGGGGGAAGAGGGGCAATTGCCCCCTGGGCCGGTCATATGTCTGGGCTGCTGGGCCACTGCTTCACTCAGTCTCCCACTTGTTGCTGTAAACAGAGCTACACTAGTGGTACCACAAAGCTTATAAATGAAATGGAGCGGCACAAGTGATTCGACGGAGCTACAATCCAAATGGAGGTACACTACTAGCAAAACCAATTTCCCTTGTAAACACTAGGGTATCAGTAATGAAGCTTTACTTAGATTGTATCAATAATGTAACTCACTATGGTATCACTAATGTAGCTCCTTTTCAATTGTAAGCTCTGTAGTATCACTAATGTAACTCCATTTCAACTGTAATCTCTGTGGTATCACTAATGTAACTACCTTTCAATTGTAAGCTCTGTGGTATCACTAGTGTAGCACCATTTCAACTGTAACATCTGTAGTATCACTGGTGTAACCCATTTAAAGGGAAAGTAATGTTTCATAATAAAAGCAGCTCTAATTAATCATCATAGTATTTGGACTTTGGAGAGTGTTATTTCAGTTCTGTCAGAGTTCTATTTCTAGAGTAATTCAATGACAAATATCCCACTCCTGCCCCATTTTACTGATGTAACACTGCTCAGCCAGAGCAGAAGGGAGGTACCCAGGTAGACTGCAGAGAGAGACAATCTTCAATTAAGAAAAGGGAAAAACCTGAAAAGCTTGTCAAGGGGAGCACTGTTTTCATTGTTTTCACTGTAAGAAGATTGTCCCTTGCTGTTATCTGTCTGGTCTTACAACCAGATTCCCCATCTGAGAAGAGATGACTTACACTAGGTAAAAGGGACGGGAGGGGAAACTTTGCTTGTGAATATCTCTTAAACCATAAAGGTTTGAGAGATAAGACTTATTTTTTTAATGCCTACAAAATAGAATAAAGTTAAAACGAAGTATTACTATCCCTTTAAATTGTAAGCTATGTGGTATTTACTTCACAACATTAATGTCAATATTAAAATTAACAAAAAGGGGGAGGACTGGAAAAGTGAGCAGGAACAATAATACTAATGGGCCACTTGATTGTTCTTGCCCCCCAAGGCCATAAGTTGCCAGCCCTACTCTGATGCTGACCTCATTAATTGCACTAATCTAATAAAAAAAAATATCCATTTAGTTAACTGTTCATCTGGTTTCCTTTGCAGACCAACCAGCACCTCTCCATTTCTTTCCAACTATATTGATTTTCCATAACTGCTATTCAGCTTTTGAACATTTTCCCAGTTCTTTTGCAATCACTCCTTGCATACTGTAATTTAGCTGGCCTCCCTTTCAAACCAAAAAGCTCCCTTTGTCTGTTTCATTCTTACTTCATTCTTTAGGAGTCACAAATATTGCTGCTGGGTCTCTGCTAAATATGGAACATATCTAGCCTTTACAATTCCATTGTAACCTGGCTTCAGAATGTGGTTACATAAATGTTTTCCTGAGTGCTTTTATTGAAGGGTAAAACCAGAAAGGTTGCATAAATAATACATAAGCATGATAGAAATGTTCAAATACTTTAATAAATGCAAAATAATTGAATGTTGCAGTAGTAAATTGTACCCATTTTTACTGAACTCCCTCAGTTATAGTAGTTGAGCTTTGAGTGGTAAGGAATGCTTTACAGTCTGGTGTTCATGGGATTAAAAGTCCTATTTCAATCAATATACATAATTGCTTGCTCACTGTGGAGTAGTGTGCTTCAGTGTCTCTACTTGTGCCATTTTTTTACATGTGAAAATGGCCAAAGAGGGACACTTTTGTTTTAGGTTCTGTTGCTGGGGCCGTAGCTGGTGGGTGGCATATTACCAAAAAAATGTTAGGTTATTTCACGACATACTGACTTGTGTAACTGAATAAATGATTCATTAAAAGACTAATTTATAAACACATATACTGAAGTTTAAACAAAAAATGTGAGTTTTATTGCTGTAGATTAATGTGTTACACTTATATACACACCACATAGCCTGAGGGACAAGAGGGTAGGAAACAGGAACTTGGGTGACAAAGTGCATTGTCCTTCCTAAAGAGGGACTTGTGGGAAGTATGCATGTGTATTACTGTTTGTAGACTACATTGTACCATGAAACATGACAGCGACCTTCAAGCTTCTGGACTATGAAGAACTGGATTAATTCTGGAGCAAACCAACTTTACGACAGAGGGGCAAATAAAAATGTCACTAAATTCCCTTTAATTTTTCTTTTAATGAAATGGTTTTATTGATTTTCAACAATTAGAAAAGATACAATCAAAGGAAGGGGGAGGAATAGAAATCCCTACAAGCAATAATAACCGTCAGCACACAGATATTTTAAAACAAAAGTCTCAGTGAGACACGAGCTGGAGCATTCTATTCACCAATGCAAGAGAGCTAAATGTAGGAGAGGAATGCGGGTGTAACTGGCCTGTGTGGTAGAGGAGAAAGAGGAAAAAAAAAGAAAATGAGGAGAATGGAGTGAAATGAACCAAAAACATATGTCTCATTTGAAGTAAGATATGAGAGTTGGTACTGTGTTAGCCGTAGAAATACAGGAGGCAAATATAGTTTTTTATACCTTTTATTGGCTAACTAAGCAGATTTAGAATGCAAGCTTTCAAGACCTTAGGTCTCTTCCTCAGGCATGTTATACAGATAAATATGAAAACATCTCTCTTAAATACAAGTACACATCACATTGTTTAGCATGGAAATCAGATAACAGAATGCAGTCCAGATCCAGATATCTTTGATCAGTCAATGGTAAATTGCACTCTTCCTCTGAGGCTTTAGAGGTATTTATGATGCTCTTGGGTCTGTTGGAAAGGTCAATCAACTAAATTGTATTTTGATAAGAATTCGTTATCCCTATTTAAACCACTACAAATTGCATTAAATTTTAACATTAATTTTACCTCCCATACCTTTATGTCCCTCTGAATGCGGAACAGTCCCATCAATACAGTTAACTTAATGTCCACTGTGCCCATTTTGGCAAAAATGTTCTCCCACTGGTATCTCTGTCTTCTTGTTATTAACACTGGATCTGTGGGAATTAAATCTCCTATGTCTCAGAGGAAGAGTGCAATTTACCATTGACTGATCAAAGATATCTGGATCTGGACTGTATTCTATTATCTGATTCCCATGCTAAACAATGTGATGTGTACTTGTATTTAAGAGAGATGCTTTCATATTTATCTGTATAACATGCCTGAGGAAGAGACCTAAGTTCTTGAAAGCTTGCATTTAAATCTGCTTAGTTAGCCAATAAAATGTATCAAAAACTATATTTGCCTCTGTCATTTGAAGTAACAATAAGTGGTGAGGTCTTATTAGAGGACCAACTGCCGGGGAGGAGGGGAGGGAGAATGGAGCACAGGGAAGAAGAGCTGAGGTGATATATCCATCAGGGCGGGTAGAGGATAGCACAATCATGATTAGGCTCAAAGCAAGGCAGACCCTAACCCAACAGAAAGGAGCTACTCAAGTGAAGCCCAGTTGCCGTAAAATAACATATGCCCCCACCCCCCTAGGGCCAGAGAGCACAGTCCAGCTAAGACACCAACAGGATGTCCTATAAAAGTTCAACTAGATAAGGCCCTAGAGTCAGGAGACAAGGCAGATAGTGTGTATAGTTGGCCCCACCACCCTGTGATATAGGCAAACAACATAGCCTCAAGGATTTCAAGGAAGAAGATGCCAGGCAGTAGAGTTCAGTTCACCCCTGGATCACCACAGGTGGAAGAATTGTCCGTAATTATAGGTGGAGAAAGGCAATGAAACTGGCTGGATGGAGAACTGCTCTCAGAGGAAAATCAGGGGCGGCTTGAGTAATATTCCCATGGCGTCCTAGGTGAGTCAAACCATAGTGATCTGTTATCCTCCATAATTTCATGGTGGGTGTTAGGGACCAGGAACCAGACAAACACAAAAATGAAAAATGCAAAACACCTTTATTAAAATAACAAAAACAAACGAAGGAAAATTGTGATCCAGGAGCATAAACCAAAAAACAAGCTGGGGCCAGGAACCAAGACAGGTACTCAGACAAGCCGGGGTCAGGAATACAGAGATCAGCAAAGTCAGGAATGAGCCAGGAGTCAGGAGCCATAAGGGACGTCAGAGGAAGCCAGGTCATGAACAAATAATCATCAACTCAGGAAAATACACTTGCAGCCAGAAGCAGATACAAGGGCAAGGAGAAAGTAAGCCTAGCTGCTTTAAATACCAATGAAGGGGTTGACTGATAACAGTCAGGTGAGTAACCATGGAGACTGAAAGGTCAAGGCAGATCGTTAATACTCAGCCTAACCCAGGGAAGGAAAGGCAGCAGTAATCAACAAGCGAGTGTTAGATCACATTAGTCAAACCATAACAGTACCCCCTCTCAATGCCCCCCCGGGGTGCAGGACCAGGTTTGAGGGAAAAGCATGTATGCAAAGCACAGAGGAGGTCGGGTGCATGCACGTCTGAGGCTGGAACCTACAAGCGCTCCTCTGAACCGTACCCCCTCCAATGGACCAGATATTGAAGCCTCCCTCGGAACCTACGAGAGTCGGACCTCGAATTCCTCATGGCCTTCAACAGGCCCAGAATGGGGTAGAGGAGTGACCACAGTAAAACCTTTACATACCAAGGGTTTCAGTTGCAAGGCATGGAACACATTGTGTATCCCCATATTGGGAGGGAGGTCTAGGGCAGAGGCCACAGTGTTCACATGTCGACGGATATGGAAAGGCCCCACAAAATGGGTAGCCAGATTTCTGGAGGACAACCAGACCCTCTCCTCGACCTGGTAGGAGGGTGCAGGTAGGTGTTTACGATTAGCCTGGAGCTCCTGGGATTGTTTTGAGCATCGTAGTGACTCTTTATCACGGTGCCCGTGATTGGTGCTGTTCAGTGTCAGTCACTTGCTGAGTAGCATGATTGGCTGTCTGTGATTAGCCCTCCTCACACAGCCTTTTTAAACCCAGGCTGAGCACTCCCAGGTTGCCCTTTCGTGGTGTTTCTGACTCCACTCTGCCTGACCTGCTTGTCAGGCTTCTGGGCCTGTTCCTGCTGTACTGGCTGATCCTGTGTTCCAGTGTTCCTGTATGCTAGTGTTCCTGTGTTCCAGAGTTCCAGTGTTCCAGAACCTCGCGGGTTAATCTTACTGAGTTCCAGTGTTCCTGTGTTCCAGCACCTCGCGGGTTAATCTTACTGTGTTCCTGAATCTCCGGCTCCAGCCGTCGCTCTGGAGACATTGTTCTTCTCTCTGCTGATCATACTTTGCTGGTTCACTCCACTAAACCTGGTTGCGATATACATTGTTGGTCCCAGCGTGCGGACGCTGGTTTACTCCACTAAACCTGGTGGCGATATACATTGTTGGTCCCAGTGTGCGGACGCTGGTTTACTCCACTAAGCCTGGTTGCGATATACATTGTTGGTCCCAGCGTGCGGACGCTGGTTTACTCCACTAAACCTGGTTGCTATATACATTGTTGGTCCCAGCGTGCGGACGCTGGTTTACTCCACTAAGCCTGGTTGCGATATACATTGTTGGTCCCAGCGTGTGGACGCTGGTTTACTCCACTAAACCTGGTTGCTATATACATTGTTGGTCCCAGCGTGCGGACGCTGGTTTACTCCACTAAACTGGTTGCGAGATACATTATTGGCTCCAGCGTGCGGATGCTGGTTTGCTCCACTAAACCTGGTTGTGATATACGTTGTTGGTCCCAGCATGCGGACGCTGGTTTACTCCACTAAACCTGGTTGCGATATACATTGTTGGTCCCAGCGCGCGGTCGCTGGTTTGCTCCATTAAACCTGGTGGCGCTATTACCATTAGTCCCAACGTGCGGACGTTGGTTTGCTCCTGAACATCCAGTACTGTGGTCAGTCGCTGTCCACTTCCTTGCAGTTGTCTGAGTATCCCTGGCAATAGACTCCTGCTGAGTAAGACCTCTATACTTATGCTCTATGCTGTCTTAGTCACCTGACAGCTGGTCTACTCGCTCAGGCTGCCCTGCCCGGTATTGGTGAGGCCGGTAGAACCTTGACAATACCATCCCGTAGGTTGTCTCACCCGGTATTGGCAGGGCCGGTAGAGCCTACTCCAGTACTCCTTTGGGCTGCCCTGCCCGGTATTGGTAAGGCCGGTAGAACCTTGTAATTCAGCATCTTTAAGGTTGCCTTACCCGGTATTGGCAGGGCCGGTAGAGCCTACATTCAGCATTCCGTGGGGGCTGCCTTGCCCAGTATTGGTAAGGCCGGTAGAACCGGTATATGTCATCTCACGGTTGCCTTACCCGGTATAGGCAAGGCCGGTAGAGCCTGTCATTAAAACTGTCACTTGGTTTGCCTTGCTCGGTATTTAGGCAAGGCCGGTAGAACCTATTATATGTTATATTACTGTTGTATTGTTATGTATGTTTACCCTACGGGGACTGCCTTTAACTTTTAATAAAGTTAAGTTATTTTACCAAACCTTAAGTCTGAGAGTCTTCAAATCCGTGACAGTACGAAAGGGCCATGACCTCAGACACTAAGAGTGATGGTAACGCACAGAATATCCACTGGAGGATGGATATGCATGAGCAACGTTTGGATCAGCTAGCGGTTGCTATCCAAACTATTCTTGAACGCACGGTACTTGTGGATAAGTCCTGTGCTAACCCGGTGGTCCCGCCAATTCCGACACCGGAGAATGAGTCTAAGCCCTCAGGGGCCGCAGTCAAAGGGTTAATGGCTTCTGCACCCTTGCCGCTGAGATATGACGGGGACCCTCAATTATGCAGAGGGTTTATTAATCAACTTGAAATATTTATGGAATTGACGGCACACGCATTTCCTAGTGATCGCAGCAAGGTCGGGTTCATGATATCCCTGCTGAATGGCAGAGCATTGGCCTGGGCCAACCCACTTTGGGAAAACGCTAAACCTTGCACAAAGAATTTCTGTGATTTTGTGCAATCCTTTCTGAGAGAATTTGAGCCTCCTGGTAGAACTACCTCTGCTGCTAAACGTCTCATGGAGATACAACAGGGCAGGCGCACGGTTGGCGATTATGCCATTGAATTCCGCACCTTGGCAGCAGAGGTAGGGTGGAATAATGAGGCCCTGTTGGCAGCCTTTGCTCAAGGATTGAGTGACCAGATTAAAGATGAGATTGCAGAAAAAGAGTTACCTACTGACCTAGACGATTATATCGAATATGTGATTCTAATTGACTCCAGAATACGTGAAAGATTAACCGCCAGAGAGCGACGAGTACGGTTAAAGAATAATGGGTCCAGTAGCATATTTTGCCCACCCAACCCTCCCTCTGCATCCAAACCTAGTGAACCTATTTCGAAACCAAGTGAACCTATGCAGGTGGGTTTCACTAGGTTAACTAAGGAGGAGAGAAGGTATCGCAAGACACAAGGATTATGTCTGTACTGCGGTAAAGATGGTCACCTGTTAAGATCTTGTCCGGTACGTCCGGGAAACGAACACAACTAGGGTACCTTTGGGGACAGGCCCTAGGTGGTGTCCAATCGTCCCCATTGTTGGACACACTTAAACCCACCATACAGGTGGTATTGTCATGGGCACAATGCTCGGTTGAGGTTTTGGCCTTGGTTGATTCTGGTGCAGCTGGGTATTTTATGGACAATACCTTTGCTGAATTGCATGGGGTACCACGGATTCAGAGAGAAACCCCTCTTGCTATTGAAGCAATTGATGGCAGACCTTTGGAACCCGCCCAAGTTACTTTTGAAACGATGCCCTTGTCCATGACTATTGGGGCTCTTCACAAGGAAGAGCAGCAGTTCCAATTGATTAATTCTCCTCACCATGCCATGATTTTGGGCTTTCCTTGGTTACAGTTGCACAACCCACAATTTGATTGGCAGAAATGTGAGATTGCTGCTTGGTCTCAGTTCTGTATGGATAAGTGCGTTACCCATCTTGTTAAGGTCTTGTGCACCTCCCCTTCACTACCTGATGCCTACCAGCAGTTTAGTGACGTTTTCAGTAAGGGAGAGGCTGGCACCCTACCTCAGCACAGACCATACGATTGTCGCATAGAACTGAGTCCTGGAGCAGTACCATAGAGGGGACGCACGTATCCATTGTCTTGTGAGGAAAACCAAGCTATGAAGGAATACATAGCAGATGCCCTCAGTAGAGGGATCATAAGGAAATCTACTTCTCTGGCCGGTGCCGGGTTATTTTTTGTTAAGAAAAAAAGTGGCGAACTGCGACCTTTCATAGACTATCGTGGGCTGAATAAGCTGATGGCAAAAAATGCCTACCCAATACCACTCATCACCGAGCTGTTTGATAGACTTAAGGGGTCCTGGATTTTCACCAAATTGGACCTAAGGGCAGCCTACAATTTGATACGTATCAGAGCCGGTGATGAGTGGAAAACTGCCTTCAATACGAAATCTGGGCATTATGAATACCTAGTCATGCCATTTGGTCTATGTAATGCTCCTGCAGTATTTCAAGAACTGATCAATGACGTTCTTAGAGATATGTTACAATCTTGTGTTGTAGTCTATCTTGACGACATACTTATCCACTCCAATGACCTGTCACAACACATCAAGGATGTGTCTGAAGTCTTGCTGCGCTTACGAAAAAATAAATTATTCTGTAAACTGGAGAAATGCGAGTTCCACAAAACCAGTGTACCGTTTCTGGGGTTTATAATTGGCAAAGACGGCATTGCCATGGATAAAGAGAAATTGACGGCAGTCTTACAATGGCCTAAACCCAAGAGCCTCAAAGCCATCCAACGATTCCTGGGTAGACAGTAAGGACCTTCATGCATCCAAGTTACTACGAATATTTCATGCCAAATACCCTCAGAAGCCTAGACCCTACTCTGGGAGAGGGGGTCTTTGAAAGGGGGGTACTATCACGGTGCCCGTGATTGGTGCTGTTCAGTGTCAGTCACTTGCTGAGTAGCATGATTGGCTATCTGTGATTAGCCCTCCTCACACAGCCTTTTTAATCCCAGGCTGAGCACTCCCAGGTTGCCCTTTCGTGGTGTTTCTGACTCCACTCTGCCTGACCTGCTTGTCAGGCTTCTGGGCTTGTTCCTGCTGTACTGGCTGATCCTGTGTTCCAGTGTTCCTGTATGCTAGTGTTCCTGTGTTCCAGAGTTCCAGTGTTCCTGTGTTCCAGCACCTCGCGGGTTAATCTTACTGAGTTCCAGTGTTCCTGTGTTCCAGCACCTCGCGGGTTAATCTTACTGTGTTCCTGAATCTCCGGCTCCAGCCGTCGCTCTGGCGACATTGTTCTTCTCTCTGCTGATCATACTTTGCTGGTTCACTCCACTAAACCTGGTTGCGATATACATTGTTGGTCCCAGCGTGCGGACGCTGGTTTACTCCACTAAACCTGGTGACGATATACATTGTTGGTCCCAGCGTGCGGACGCTGGTTTACTCCACTAAGCCTGGTTGCGATATACATTGTTGGTCCCAGCGTGCGGACGCTGGTTTACTCCACTAAACCTGGTTGCTATATACATTGTTGGTCCCAGCGTGCGGACGCTGGTTTACTCCACTAAGCCTGGTTCGATATACATTGTTGGTCCCAGCGTGCGGATGCTGGTTTACTCCACTAAACTGGTTGCGAGATACATTATTGGCTCCAGCGTGCGGACGCTGGTTTGCTCCACTAAACCTGGTTGCGATATACGTTGTTGGTCCCAGCGTGCGGACGCTGGTTTACTCCACTAAACCTGGTTGCGATATACATTGTTGGTTCCAGCGTGCGGTCGCTGGTTTGCTCCATTAAACCTGGTGGCGCTATTATCATTAGTCCCAACGTGCGGACGTTGGTTTGCTCCTGAACATCCAGTACTGTGGTCAGTCGCTGTCCACTTCCTTGCAGTTGTCTGAGTATCCCTGGCAATAGACTCCTGCTGAGTAAGACCTCTATACTTATGCTCTATGCTGTCTTAGTCACCTGACAGCTGGTCTACTCGCTCAGGCTGCCCTGCCTGGTATTGGTGAGGCTGGTAGAACCTTGACGATACCATCCCGTAGGTGGCCTCACCCGGTATTGGCAATGCCGGTAGAGCCTACTCCAGTACTCCTTTGGGCTGCCCTGCCCGGTATTGGTAAGGCCGGTAGAACCTTGTAATTCACCATCTTTAAGGTTGCCTTACCCGGTATTGACAGGGCCAGTAGAGCCTACATTCAGCATTCCGTGGGGGCTGCCTTGCCCAGTATTGGTAAGGCCGGTAGAACCGGTATATGTCATCTCACGGTTGCCTTACCCGGTATAGGCAAGGCCGGTAGAGCCTGTCATTAAAACTGTCACTTGGGTTGCCTTGCCCGGTATTTAGGCAAGGCCGGTAGAACCTATTATATGTTATATTACTGTTGTATTGTTATGTATGTTTACCCTAAGGTGACTGCCTTTAACTTTTAATAAAGTTAAGTTATTTTACCACCCATGTGGAACAGATCTGCTGGAGATAATCCTCCAGTGCCAGAATCCTCTGGGGATCGAACAAATCTGGAATCATGGAGGGCTGATACCCATAATTCACCATGAAGGGAGAGAGCTAGGTAGAAGCTAAGACTGCACTGTTATGAGCAAACTCCTCCCATTGTAGCAGGACCGAACAGTTATTCTGGTGGTCTGAGATGTAGCACCACAGGAAATGCTCAAGGCCTGATTAGCCGTTTCCATGGCCCCATTCGATTGCGGGTGGCAGACCGAGGAGAAGGAGAGTTGTATACCTAGTTGTGCACAGAAGACAAACTGGCTATCCTGGTCGGAAATTATGAATTTGGGAACCCTGTGCAGCCAATACACCTCTTTGATAAAGACTGTAGCTAACTCTTTAGTGGATGGGAGTTTTTTGAATGGTATGCAGTGGATCATTTTAGAAAATCGGTCAACAACCATGAGGATGACAGTGTTACCGTTGGACAGAGGGAGGCTGACTATGAAGTCCACGGCAAGGTGTGACCATGGCTTGTCACCATTGGGTATGGGTTGAAGAAGGCCCACTGGAAGGTGACAGGGTGATTTAGTCTGCGCACAGACTGACAGGCAGCGAAAAGGTAGCAATATCATTGTTAAGTTCTGGCCACAAGAAGAAACATGAAAGCAACAAGAGAAGCTTTTTTTTCTTCGGAAAGCCCTGCTGATTTAGTATTATGGTAGGTTGAAAGTACCTTGGTACGGAGGTTAACAGGTACGAAACAACACCCAGAGGGAGTCTGAGCAGGTGCATCTACTTGGGTGGACCGTATTCTCTCCCCGAGAGGAGATGTTATGCTGGTACGTATGGAGGCAGTGCTCGCTCCGGTGGAATAATAGGACTGGGAGGGTTCTCCTCCTTAGTGCCTCAGAACTTTTTGGATAGGGCATCAGCACAGACATTTTTGGTACCCAGCAGGTACGAGACCACATAATTAAAACAGGACAAAAAAAAAGGCCCATCGGGCCTGTCTTGCAGTCAAGCACTTCGCCTTGGACAGGTATTTGAAGTTTTTATGATCTGTGAAGATTAGGATTGGCACTGAAGTTCCCTCGAGAAAATGCCTCCATTATTTGAGAGTGAGTATTATTGCCAGCAACTCATGGTCACCAGTAGGACGCTGATACAGGAGGGCACCTACTCCTGTTTCAGATGCATCAAGTTCAAGTATGAATGGAAGTTCGGGTTTCAGGTGTGCCAAAATGGGTGCTATTGGAAAAACGACTTTTAATGCCTCAAATACTTTGATGGCTTCCAGAGTGAGTATAGTTACCGTCTTTTTTGTTCATGTCGGTAAGAGGTTTTACAATACAGGAAAAATTGCGGATACATTTCCTGTAGTAGTTAGCTAACCCGAGGAAATGTTGAAGAGAGTGGGGACCTATGGGTCAAGGCCACTTGAGAACAGATGAGAGTTTGTCAGGGTCCAGTGAAACAGACCTCTGAAATTACATCCCCCTAGAAGGTGACCTGTTTGTGGTGGAACTCAGACTTTTCTAATTTTCAAAATAGATTATTCTCTCTTAATTTTTGCAGAACTTGGGCTACATCTGCATGGTGGCTTTCCATGGAAATAGAATGGATCAGAATGTTGTCTAAGTATACCACCACATGTTGTTGGAGCATGTCTCGAAGGACATCATCTAAGAATTCCTGGGAAACAGCGGGAGCATTTCAGAGACCAAAGGGCATTACAAAGAATTCATAATGCCCGCTCCTGATGTTAAAAGCGGTTTTCTATTCGTGGCCCTCCTTCACCCATATCAAATTGTATGCCCCTCACAGGTCGAGCTTAGTGAACACCTTGTACCTTTTCAATCGATCGAATAGCTTGGTAGTAAGTGGAATTGGGTAGACATTTTTAACTGTGATACTGTTGAGCCCCCTGTGATCAATACAGGGTCTCAGTTCTTCACTCTTTTTCTTCACGAAGAAGAATCCGGCCCCAGCGGAAGTGGTGGACTTGCGGATGAACCCCCAGGACAATGCATCTTTAACATACTCCTCCATAGCCTTATTCTTTGTGACAGAAAGAGGGTAGACTCGACCTCGAGGAGGTATGGCACCTGGTTGCAATTCAGTCGTGCAATCATATGGGCAGTGAGGTGGGAGCTCACCAGCCCGGCCCTTATCAAATACATCACTGAACTCTTGGTACTCCAGGTAGCGAAGAGACCCGGGATGTGGTTAGCACCTTCGCCACTTTTACTAGGCATGTCTTGGAACAATTGGGTGACCATTCCATGCCTTTGACTCTTACCCAATGGAACGTGCAATGGTGTTTGCTCAACCATGGATAACCCAGGCCCACAAAATAGTGAAGAGAGTGGATCACCTGGAATTGTAAGGTTTCGTGTTGGAGAGCCCCTACAGCCATAGACAAAGGACTGGTTTTGTGGATGACCTGCGGCTGCTGTAAGGGTCTACCATCAATCACCTCAATGGCCAGTGGACTAGTACGGAGCTGTAATGGAATGGAGTGCTTCTGGGTGAAGGCACTGTCGATTAGACTTGTGCGAACTGATTCGGAGACATTCAGACACGCCAGGGTCGTTCGACAAAAAAGATCAGACTCCGAGCAGCCCTGGTCCGAAAATCATCGAAACTTTCAGAAATTTCGACATTTGACAAATTTCTGAAATTTTCGTCTACTTTTGGACCAGGACTGTTCGGAGTCCGATCTTTTTTGTACTACCTGCACGTGTTCGATTACTTTCCCTCCATACTTTTCCCTCCATGTCTCTAGTCCAATTCCATTCTCTGTTTCATGTACTACTTTCCCTCTTTGTCTGTATTCCCATAAGCTTCTTTGTTTCAAGATGGGGGTTGGATTAATGACAGTAACCCAGGCAGACAGCCTGCATTTCCTCATTGAGTTATTGGAGCTCAGAGAGAGAAGAAGAGATTAGAGAGTGTCCAGTTTTTGTGTAGGCAGGCAGGTAGCATTAGGCTAGGCATAGGCAGGCAGCCAGCATTAGTGCCAGTTACTGCCACTGCAAGGGAGAGTCATCTTTGTTCCTGTGCAAAATATAAACAATATTAGGAATTTGTTCTAATAATTTTCAGAGTGTTACATCAGACAGTGTTGAAGTTGTTTAGGCAGACAGGGTGCCTTTTCGCCACTGGAAGGGAGAGTCACCTGTGTTGGTTTTATTAAAAATATAAAAAATACAAGTTATTTGTTTGAATAATTTCAGAGTCACACTGCCAGTGTCACAGTTGCATAGGCAGGCAAGGTGTCTTTTCACCACCACAAGGGAGAGTCACCTGTGTTGGTTTTATTAAAAATATTAAAAATATAAGTCACTTGTTTGAATAATTTTAAGAGTCACACAGCCAGTGTCACAGCTGTTGTGTGGGGCAGTTTTAAAGTTGCAAAACTGTAATAGTTCACTACCTACCTATCCGTAATGGATTTGAGTCCTAGTGAACAACCTGATGTTCCTCCTCCTGGTACCAGCTGCAGTGAACAATGCAGGAAGAATGGCTGCACTGTTTCAACCGAGCGATCCAACAGAGGAAAAAGTAAAACAATGTACTTTATTGGAAAAATCAAAAATATAAAACAAATTCTTTGGATAATAGAGGTCAGGTCTCATGTCATATGCAGTGCAAGAAATATTTTTGATTTCGAGTACCTCTGATGCTGCTGTTATAAGTGCCGCACCTTTGACACCTAGTAGTAGTGGCAGTAGAATTACATCAACATCCAGCTCTAGTAGTTGTAGTAGTAGCAGAAACCACACATGACAGATAAAGCCAAGACAAATATATTAACGGCAGCTCAGATGAGGGGGTGGAGGATGGATGTGAAGAAGGTTTGCCACCATCTACCCCACTTGGGACCACTGCTATGACGGATAAGTAATATGTATCAATAATCTGACAAGGAGGATAGAGTATGAAAATGGTAAAAATACATACACAAATCATACCATGCCAGTCCCCCACCACCACCAGTACAATACATATCTGCCACATTGTAGGTTGTGCTTTTTTTTTTTTTTTTTTTTTATTACTTGATATCATCATGAATATGTGCCAGTGTCACTTAAGCAAGAAAGTGTTGTGGGCAAAGGACAAATGCATTCTGCATGCTAACACATTTTTCAAGCCATATTTTGCTGTAGGACTCACAACTTTGACTTTCAGCCACTTATTTCTAAACTTCAGCCCTCAGAAAAAGTAGTATTACAGTGGGAAATGTAGTAGCTATAGGAAATATAAGTGGAAAATGTGTTCGCATTGGCGGAAAATTTGTTAAAATAGGTGAAAAGGAGGAAATATTTGCATAGGTGGAAAGGCAAAATTTTCTGGGGAAAAGTGAAAAATCTGCACGTTTTCGTTAAATTTTTCGTGGGAAATATTTCACACTTTTCTCCCACCCCTAGAACTGACTCGGCGCATGGAAGAGAGCATGGACAATTGTCCCGCGTTACTGCTTGCCACAATTTGCGATCCTCGAATCAAAGGCAAGATGGCACTTCGTTCCAATTCCCTCACTTCCTGGAGGGAGCAATTGATAGTGAGGGAGCGTGAGAGGAAAAGAAAAACTAGAATGCAGTCACAGGAGGAGGGAGAAGATTCTGAAGATGAGGTGGAGGAGTGTGGTGGTTTTCCGGGACCTATTAGTAGCAGAACCAGTAGCACTTTATCTTGTTCCAGTGGAGCAGCTGCTGCTTTTTATGCTGAGGCAATGGACAGATTATGCTTCGGACAAAACAAACTGCTCCCCATTAATAGAAAAAGTGCTGAGTTTGAGGTTAAGACTTACCTTGTGGAACCTTCTTTGGCCCCAAGTACAGATCCCTTGACTTTCTGGGATAACAAGAGGACTGTGTGGCCTACATTGTCCTTGGTAGCCCGGGAGTTGCTTTCTTGCTCCCCAACCACTGTCCAGAGTGAGCGGGTATTTTCCGTAACTGGAAATATACTTAGCCCCCAGTGCTCTCAATTGGCCCCCCACCTCATGGAGCAAATGACTTTTTTAAAAGTCAACTTGCCAAAGCTGAGTTACCCTGCTCTCAGGTTCGATGCAGATTACAATAACAAAAAGGACTTCAGACATCTACAATCATCCATGTTGCTGTCATCCTGAGTGCTCCTCGCATCAGTCATCCTCAGTCTCTGTATCATCTACTGACTGAGTCCCTCCTGCTTCAGTGTTCTGCAGTTCTGGCTACGTCTGTAGTGTTGATGTCATCCTGAGTCTGCCTCGCACCAGTCTTCCTCAGTTTCTGTATCCATCTATTGACTGAGTCGCGCCTGCTCCAGTGTTCTGCGGTTTACTGCTGGCTTCATCTCCAGTGTTGCTGTCATCCTAAGCCTGCCTCGCACCATTCTTCCTCAGTCACTGTATCCATCTACTGACGGAGTCCTGCCTGCTCCAGTGTTCTGCAGTTCTGGCTACATCTCCAGTGTTGCTGTCATCCTGAGTCTGCTTTGCACCAGTCTTCCTCAGTTGCTGTATCCATCTACTGACTGAGTCCTGCCTGCTCCAGTGTTATGCAGTTCTGGCAACATCTCCATTGTTGCTGTCATCCTGAGTCTGCCTCACACCAGTCTACCTCAGTTGCTGTATCCATCTACTGACTGAGTTGTGCCTGCCCCAGTGTTCTGCAGTTTACTGCTGGCTACATCTCCAGTGTTGCTGTCATTCTGAGTCTGCCTCGCACTAGTCTTTTTCAGTTGCTGTATCCATCTACTGACGGAGTCCTGCCTGCTCCAGTGTTCTGCAGTTCTGGCTACATCTCCAGTGTTGCTATCATCCTGAGTCTGCCTTGCACCAGTCTTCCTCAGTCGCTGCTATATCCATCTACTGACTGAGTCCTGCCTGCTCCAGTGTTCTGCAGTTCTGGCAACATCTCCAGTGTTGCTGTCATCCTGCGTCTTCTTCACACCAATCATCCTCAGTTGCTGTATCCATCTACTGACTGAGCCCTGCCTGCTCCAGTGTTATGCAGTTCTGGCTACATCTCCTGTGTTGCTGTCATCCTGAGTCTGCCTCGCCCCAGTCTACCTCAGTTGCTGTATCCATCTACTGACTGAGTCGTGCCTGCCCCAGTGTTCTGCAGTTTACTGCTGGCTACATCTCCAGTGTTGCTGTCATCCTGAGTCTGCCTCGCACTAGTCTTTTTCAGTTGCTGTATCCATCTACTGACGGAGTCCTGCCTGCTCCAGTGTTCTGCAGTTCTGGCTACATCTCCAGTGTTGCTGTCATCCTGAGTCTGCCTCGCACTAGTCTTTTTCAGTTGCTGTATCCATCTACTGACTGAGTCCTGCCTGCTCCAGTGTTCTGCAGTTCTGGCTACATCTCCAGTGTTGCTGTCATCCTGAGTCTGCCTCGCACCAGTTGGTTCCCTTTTGAGACGTCTTCACATTAAAATGGAACTAACACCTCTTACAAACATGGCCCCAAACAATTACACATCTGGCGACTAGCTGGTCAGTAGAGCTAGTCGCCAGAATTATTACCGCGTTAATGAGAATTATACACTGCCCCCGGACTGACAGGCAGGAAACCGCGGAGACATCTTTCCATAGTGACATCTGCATGCCTGTGCTGTCAGTCCCTTTTGGAGCAAAACGGCTCCTAGCAACATCTCCTAGAGCAGGCTGGGACTGACAGCGCAGGCGCGCAGATGTCTCTATGGAAAGATGTCTACGGGGTTTCCTGCCTGTCAGTCTGGGAGCAGTGTATAATTATCATTAATGTGGTAATAATTCTGGTGATTAGCGCTACTGAGCAGCTAGTCACCAGATGGGTAATTATTTGGGGCCATGTTTGTAAGAGGTGGTAGTTTTGCTTTAAAGAGAGCTGGGCAACACAAAGTAAGGATGCTGGGAGTTGTGTCCAGTACATAGGGATGTTTAATTAAGCGACATGACAACCTAGCGCATTTATGAAGCTTTAGGTGTTCATGTCACTATTTTAACCCCTTAAGGACCGGTAAATCCGGCCGAAGACGCGACTCAACGACCACGGAGCAAAATTTTTTTTTTGCTCCGTTGTGTTCCGGACACCCCGAACGGCGTGCAGCCGCGGGGGGAGCCCGGAACTCGATGACGGTCATAGTACGTCATCGATCGTTAAGTGAAATCGACCCTTGACGTACTATGACCGTCAAGGGTCGTTAAGGGGTTAAACACTGCAACATGGTTAAATCTGCTTCTAGCCACGCAATATTTTTCTTTGCGACGTTTGAAAAGGATACTGCACCAGTCATCCTCACTTTTCCTTCGTCCTTCTAATTTAGCTACATCCATATGTACATATAGTAAATGACACATGCTACATATTGTCAAATGTATTACCTTTGCTACAGATGGTAAATGACAGATGCTCATGCTATATATTGTATTTCACCTCTGCAACAGAAATGGCACATGCAACAGACAATATTAAAAATATTTGGAATAATAAGTCTGAATAATTTTTTCAGAGTGACACATCAGCCAGTCTGACAGTTGTATAGGCATTCAGGGTGCCTTATTGCCAACACAAGGGATAGTCACCTTTGTCCCTGTATAAAATATTACAATTATAAGTCATTTGTTTGAATAATTTTCAACGCTGCTAATCGTAACAGTACTGGGAACTTCAAAGGAAAAAAAGCTATTGGTGCCTGACATACTGCCAAGCACTGATCATTAACTAATCAGTGTTAAACTTACCTGTCATCCACTGTCTGTCTCCTTCTGTTTTCTCTACTGTCTTGTATCTTCTGTCTTCTTGCTGTAAAAACAACCCAGAAAAGTAAAAGTCCAATGCATAAATATCCGGCACACTAATACATAGTTTAACCCCTTGAATGCAAGAGGGGTACACAACACATCGCAAAGCAATGTGTTGCATACCTCTCTGGGGCTCAAAAGGGTTAAAGTATGTGTTAGTGTGCTGTCGTTCAAATATTAATTGCCTATATGAATATTAAATTTTAAGCCAAATAAGATATTCAGTAATATCACTTATAATGCCATCATAAAATATCCCAATAAAATACTTAGCTTAATATTAATCTCTGTGTGTGGCCCCTGAGGCTGAGGCAGAGACAGTATCATGCAGCAAAGACCCCCCCTTCTTCTGCACGAGCCAATGCCTGCTTCAACCGGAGGGAATTGGAATTGAGACTGCCCTTAGATATGGGCAGTCTTACCTCAAATTGCCTCATAGCCATTGGCTGGGATATGCTTATGCACTTCCTTGCCAATCCACTTTGAGGGACTGTGCTTTAAACTGATTGGCTGGGAGGTGCGTAAACATATCCCAGCCAATGACTGTGTGGGAATTGGAGGTAAGACTGCCCATATGTAAGGACAGTCTCAATTCCAGCTCCCTCAGAGTGGAACTGGCATCGGCCCGTGCGGAAGAAGGGGGGCGGTCTTTGCTGCATGATTCTGTCCCCGCCTCAGCCTCAGAGGCCGCATGCAGTGATTAATATTAAGCTAAGTATTTTATTGAGATATTTTATGATGGCATTATAAGTGACATTACTGAATATCTTATTTGGCTTAACATTTAATATTCATGTATGCATATTAATATTTTAACAATGACACACTAAAACATACCTTAACACTACTGAGCCCCAGAGAGTACTCAAGGGGTTATTCATGCATTGTTTTCATGCATTGTACTTTTCTGGGGGGGGAGTTACAGCAAGAGGAAAGAAAACAGAAGAGACAGAGGAGAAGATAGAAGAGAAGAAAGAAGGACAGAAGAGGACCTATATGCTGAGGACTCTGCTGGACATCAGGATTAATGTTACTTGTAATGTGATTTTTTTTTTTTTTTTTTTTACTTAGTTGGGTTAATCCTATGAGTGCCGGCAGGGTGATTATACCCCACTGGCAATCATGGGGTTAATTCTACTAAAATTTGACATTGTTTTGGAGTGCCTGGATGTATTGATGTGGAGCTTTGGGCCCCATATCAAAACACCAACTGGGGACTTAGGTTTTTTTTTCACTTTAATTTCCTTTCAGTTTCGGCATCAGCTGTTTGAAAATGCGATAAGGGACTCAAGTCAGAAAAAAAGCAGGACTTAACTTTCCTGCAATAAATTTATATTTGCAGCCTCCTAGTGTACTTCCGCTGTGTGGTCTTTGATCGGTACCTTGCTGGTATGTTAGCGGTGCACTATTATTTGACATCCTTCTCAGGAAGTTGTCTGGGTACTCTCCGTTATTATCCCTGGCATTCCAGGTTCCTATCTGTTAGGTTCTGTACCCGTGTTTCTATTGTCCGATTGCAGTTCAGTGTCAGCTTGAGCAGTGGACTAGACACTGTCCTTACACTTGTCTCCCCAAGGGTGAGGAAGTGTTCGCTCTTATTATCATTCATATTATTTCTATTGCTGCTATTATTTTCTTCAATAACCTGGTTAAACTTACTTGTACTGTGTTGTGTGATTATATGCCTGGGTTACCATGACATTGTGTTAACCCAATATATGATAATGGTATAGTTTTATTTGTTACTTGTCGAGGCTCTTCTACCATTTCTTGTTACCTAGTATTTAAAACGATGCAAATAAAGTGTTTAGAGAAATGGCCTTTTCCTTATCATCTCCAATCAACTCACCCATTTCATTTTTGAAGGGTCCAATGACTCCCTCTTAGGTTTTTGCTGTTTATGCATTTGAAACACTTTTTGGATTAGCCTTCTTCTTCCTTGCAATTTGAGTTTCAGTACGATAAACATCAAAACATTATTGTTCCAGATAAAGAATCCACTCTGATATTTACATCAAAAAATGATTTCTTCTCAGAGTTAAATTCACAGCTGAATCAGAGGTTGACTATTGTAATTAAGATATCTATCTAACAAGCTATCTCACTCTCTGACCCACTCCCTAAAGTCAAGACGGTATCAATATATTTCCCAAACAAAACAAAACAACAGACTCCCTGAATGGATTCCTATCTCCAAAGATGTTGGACTCCTCCCACCAACCCATATAGAGATTGACAAAGGAGGCCACATTGCAATCCCGCACCACTGGAGATAGAAAGTACCATCACAAAGAAAGTAGTTGTGTGTCAGAAGATATTCGACTACCTCAATGACAAATCTTTTCAAATCATTGGAGTAGACACTATAATGACGCAAATTAAATTTTATAGTGTTTGATATAAAACAAAAAAGCAGTCAAAAATATTAATTTTGTTTTTTAATGTTTGATTTTTATTCTTTTTATTTAATAAATTGATGCCATTTAATTTGAACCCTTGCTTTCCAGTATACAAGTATATGTATTGATAGGTGCTTCCCTCCATTTTGGATTTATGTCTTATAAATACAGCACATTTTGTACTAAATAAGTAAGTCAAAATATTTTTCTGTACTTTCTTCTATTATTTTCTTATTTTTCTGTAAAATTAAATATCCATCAAAGATGATCCCCTGTTTCAGTAATACAGATAAAAAGACCTCTAACAGCTTTTGAAAAATATTTTTCTCACTCTTAAGCTGAATTATTGCTAAATGCTATATTTTGTGTCAATAAATGACAGTCAAATTTAATATGAATAAGGCTCCCTTGTATACAACAATGTTTGAAGAAATCATAAAAACATTGTGTTCTCAAAGTGACAATAGATATAGTTTTTGCTTAACCCATATATCTTAGAAATTCACTATCTCACAGTTGTTGCAACCATCCAGTGCTGTAGTCCCACAATTTCTAGATTTATAAAGACTTCTTTTAGCTGCATTTTTACATTAGACAACATAAGCAATTTTTCTTTGATGAGGCTACTGTAAATGTTTGCCTCTTTTGTGTTAATATTAAAGGGATAGTAATACTTTGTTTTATCTTTATTTTATTTTGTAGGCATTAAAAAACATGAAGAATGATATAAGTCTTATCTCTCAAATCTTTATAGTTTGAGAGATATTCACAAGCAAAGTTTCCCCCTCCGGACCCTTTACCTAGTGTAAGCCATCTCTTCTCAGATGTGGAATCCAGTCCATAGAGCAGACAGATAACAGAAGGGGACAATCTTCTTCATATCAGAACAATGAAAGCCCTGCCCCCCTTGACAAGCTGTTCAGGTTTTTCCCTTATCTTAACTGAAGAATGTCCCTCTCTGCAGTCTACCTGGGCACCTCCCTTCTGCTCTGGCTGAACAGTGTTACATCAGTAAAAGGGTTGGGAGGGGAATACTTTATCATTCAATTCCTCTTGAACTACAACTCTGACAGAATTGAAATAACACTCTCCAAAGTCCAAATACTATGATGATTAATTAGAGCTGCTTTTATTACGAAACATTACTATCCCTTTAACAGTCCTACATAACAGAGGTTCATCATCCTTGCTTTTGTAACAGTGTTTTCATAAAAAGAGACATTTGGGGGAAATGCGTGAATCCATCACAACAGCTAATTTCCTGCTAATTATCATTAGCATACAAATCATGTGACTCTGCCTATGGACATACTCTTAATTTAGTGCATATTTGCATGTGCTCCTCCAACGTTAAGACTATACTGACACACAGTCCAAATGCTAACACTATAGCGTTGTGTAGAAAAAAGGAAGAATTTTGTCAAATGTCCCCTACCCCTTGTTACTATATGACAAAAGACAAGTCAGAGTAACAGAATGCTCTGAAACACCCATCAACTCGCCAGTGGTTTCCCATCAATTTAATGGCAAAATAAATAGCTTAGTACAAAGGTGTTAGGCAGATTAAGCATGAAAAAATTGGGTCTAGAATTTCTTTCAGCACAAAATCGTATTCCCTAACTTTATTCACAAAATCACAGTGGAAACAGTTTTTGAGACTATTCCCTGAAATCATCTCTCTTAGAAAGTCATTGAGGCTGATATACCAAGTGGAACAGGAGCAATTATGGAACAAAGCAACTGCACCACTGCAAATATATACAAATTCCTATTGATTTTAGATGTGGCCTTTAACATATTTAATGCAGAAGAGGTCTTCAATGCATTGGTTCTCAACACATTGTAGAGTTATCTTTAAAATCCTCATTGAAATAATTTGACATTTTGGGGAATTTTTATTTGTCCTCAGTGGTGCAGTTGGTTTACTTCATAGTTCCTCCATTTCTTATCAGTATGTCAGCCCCAATATCTCAAATTCATTGTTGTGTATTGGTACTGCAGAACTACGATTCCCACCAATATAAAGGCCTTTATTAGGTGCTGACTTGCATTAGGTAATGTAAGCAATTATTTCACACTGGTGGATTATTTTGTGTTCAAAAAAGGGATAGTCTAATTTAAAATAGGTACATCCTTGTGATTGTTACAACAGCATAGCTTTAAGAAGAAACACATACACGAAAATGCAATAATGCATTGCTAAAATACTGTTGATGAGGCTGAAAAAGACACATGTCCATAAAGTTTATCCTTTGCCTTATCACCTTTGTTCATCAGAGGAAGAAAAAGACAAAACTGTTGGAGTCTTTTCCAATTAAAGGGATAGTTATGTCCCACAAAAAATATTTTGCAAATTGTAGTCCTTAAAAAGTTGACCAAAGAGCAAAAAACCATATCTCTCAAACCTCTATGGTTTGAGAGATATCTGCATTTAAAGTTCATGATTTCCTGCTGTCAGCTGTAAAGCTGTCAGCAGGAGATCCATGTCGGTTGACACGGAGGCTCTGCAGCAGAGCCGCAATCTCATTATTTACAACGAATGACTTCACTGGCCATTCAAAAGAAGTCATTCTTAAAAAAAAAAAAAACATGATTGCAGCTCTGCTGCAGAGCCTCTGTGTTGACTGACATGGATCTCCTGCTGACAGCTTTACTGACAGCAGGAAATTATGAACTTTAAATCCAGATATCTCTCATACCGGTTTGAGAGATATGTTTTTTTGCTCTTTGGTCAACTTTTTAAGGACTACAATTTGCTAAATATTTTTATGGGACATTGCTATCCCTTTAGACCTCCAGAGGGTACATACATCTTTCCTGACTCCAACAAACATTGTATATCTACCTGGATCAACATCCTATTTGCATTGAAAGCAAATGTTATAACTCTCAACATTGTTCTGAGCTGTATTCCATACCCCTCTGGCACTCAATGGGATAAAGCATCTCAAGTATCTGCAAAGACAGCTTTTCATCTAGTCTTAATGGTTTACACCATGTTTTTTGCTCATTTCTTTCAGTAAATAGGTCCCCTTGGAGATCTTTGCACTAGCAATGAATATATTTGTAAATAGTAGTGTTGAGCGAGCATGCTCGGCCGATGCTCGGATCGGCTCGAGCATCGCTCTGCTCGGCACATGGCGGTACTCGTCGAGTACCGCCATGTGCTCGCCCGCCATGTTCGGGTGGCGGGGATCTGTGCCGGAGGAGGCACAGATCTGAAGACGCTCCGCTGGACCACCAGGGACTGGAGGTACGGGGGCATTGCGGAGATGAAGGGGGCATTGCGGAGATGAAGGGGGACAGTGTGGAGATGAAGGGGGACATTGTGGAAGAGGGGCATAGAGGAGATGAAGGGGGACATTGTGGAAGAGGGGCATAGCGGAGATGAAGGGGGACATTGTGGAAGAGGGGCATAGCGGAGATGAAGGGGGACATTGTGGAAGAGGGGCATAGCGGAGATGAAGGGGGACATTGTGGAAGAGGGGCATAGAGGAGATGAAGGGGGACATTGTGGAAGAGGGGCATAGCGGAGATGAAGGGGGACATTGTGGAAGAGGGGCATAGCGGAGATGAAGGGGGACATTGTGGAAGAGGGGCATAGCGGAGATGAAGGGGGACATTGTGGAAGAGGGGCATAGAGGAGATGAAGGGGGACATTGTGGAAGAGGGGCATAGCGGAGATGAAGGGGGACATTGTGGAAGAGGGGCATAGCGGAGATGAAGGGGGACATTGTGGAAGAGGGGCATAGCGGAGATGAAGGGGGACATTGTGGAAGAGGGGCATAGAGGAGATGAAGGGGGACATTGTGGAAGAGGGGCATAGCGGAGATGAAGGGGGACATTGTGGAAGAGGGGCATAGAGGAGATGAAGGGGGACATTGTGGAAGAGGGGCATAGAGGAGATGAAGGGGGACATTGTGGAAGAGGGGCATAGCGGAGATGAAGGGGGACATTGCGGAGATGAAGGGGGACATTGCGGAGATGAAGGGGGGCATTGACCAGGCACCCTCCCCTCATCAGAGCAGGGGGTGCCTGGTGTAATGCTCGTGTCGCCCCATTCAATTCAATGGGGCTCGGGTGCTCGGCCGAGCACTCGAGCCTCAGGGGGTGCTCGGTCAGAGCACCCGAGCACCCGAGCATCGGGGTGCTCGCTCAACACTAGTAAATAGTAATAATAATTGCCCAATTTGACATCTCTTCTCTAATGTAAGCAAATTCAGTTTGGCTAGTATATCCTTATGACTATTTTTTTTCAATACCTTTATCATTTATGTTGTATGACTCTATACTTATTCCAGTTCAATAACTTTTTTTTTAAACAGACACCCCAGACTCTACTCTGTATTATTGATAAAGCCTTTATAATATCGTAATATAATTGATGAGGCTGAAAAAAAGAAATGTGCACATCAAGCTCAGACTTTGCTATTTTACTCCAAAAAGCAGTTAGCATGTTAATATAAGGAAATATCTATCTGTATTGAAATCAAGTATCTTACTTTCAATATTGTGCTCGAAAGGTATGCACTACTTTTTTTTAAAAACATTTACAGTACATGCAAACACAACTTACAGAAGAAAAAAATGCAACAACCTTACTGCTGTTATTGTCAAAAATCCATGCCTTTGTTTTAGTCAAAAGCACCATTCCTGTAGTCTTAATGGATGACCACTTGTTTTTTACTCAGCTCTATGGCCTAAAAAATATTTGTAAATGCCAGTCATGTCATCCATCCCTTCTCTAAAGTAAATAGCCCCTTTTTATAACAAAACGTTTCCAATTCTTTCATCAGTTTTGTTGCATGTCTCTGTACTTCTTCCAGTTCAGTAATGTTTTTTTTTTATAAGAACTGCACATCTATACACCTTTTAATGCATGATAGTACTCTACTGGCCCTTGAAACAGCTGAAACTGCACATTGTTATAAAGTCCATTGTATATCAAGTACTCTTAACAAGGATTCGCAAGGTGAGCTATGTTAGTATGATACACTTTATCTCATACATACAGTCACAGATATTCTGTCTTATAAACATGCACAGTCGCACACATTTTTCTTTCTGCCTGTCTCTCTCCCTCCCTCTCCCCCTCTCTCTCTCACACACTTGAACACAAACACACACACACATATACTGATATATAGGGTGATAGATAAGGGTAGAGACAGAAAGATGGAGAGAAATATGTACATGGGAAAGATAAACAGGGGGAGGTATGGATAAGATGGCAGTAAAATAGCAGTAAACTAGTGGTCAATTTTCTAAATACCCCTAAGGTAAAAAAATCCTAGAAGAATGTGAAAGTAGTTATGGAGGAAGCAGATGGTTCTGCTGACCTAATTATTGACAATGATGTTGATTTAGAACTGTTCCTCCACTCTCCTCTCCTTCTTCAAATCCAGGTTAAGTAGAGAGCAAGAGCAATGATAATACATCCAAAAATTAGCTGAAAGGAAACGACATAATCAACCACTGCTGAAAAGGAGCAATATGTCATGGTCCCAGAAAGGAAAAACAGGACAAGTACTTCAAAGTAACACCAACTTTATTAAGGCAGCAACAATACAGAAATATCACAAGACTATCACAAGACTAAAGATAAGCACACAACGGACCAAGTGACAACTACCAGGAATAGAAGACTGCTACTGTGTGATTCTCTAGATAACTGTATCCCAGCATTGGAATTAGGAGAGTCTGCAATACCACAGGTCCGCACCTGGGAGAAGCCAGACAGAGATGAGGGTAACCAAAGTCTCAGGTCTGCACCTGGGAGAGCCAGAAACTGGGAAGGCACCAGGAAGGAGTCTGCCAGAGCCACAAGCCTGCACCAGACTGGTTATCTAACTGAACGAAAGGCCACACTCAAGGTAATTGAGGCCACAAGTCAGCTCTAGATTGGGTGGTCAGACAATCCAGGGGTCAAGCATGGAGCAGGTAGTCAGCCAGAGCCACAGGCTTGCACCAAATAGGATATCCACTGAAGCGTTGGTATGCTGGATACGCAGTGGACAGAGCCCCAGGTCAACATCAGAATGGATAGTCAGACAAGCCAGAAGTCACACACAAAGTGGGTAGTCAGCCAGAGCCAAGAGACAACATGGAACGGGTAGTCTGCCAGAGCCGCAGGTCTGCACCAGAATCGATGTCCGACAAGCCAAGGGTCATACACGGAACAGGTAATCAGACAGAGCCACAGGTCAGCACCAGGTCGGTTAGTCAGACAAGCCAGATCATACACAGAGCCCAAACTCAAGAACTGCACTGGACACCAACGAAAGAGCTCTGTGTCCAGGCAGTTAAAATAGTGAAACAGGAGGAAGGGGAGGAGCAGCTAACAGGTGGCTGTCTCTTTAAATGGAGTGCAAGTCCATGCCTTTGGACGTGTGACCAATTATGATGTCACCCGCCGCCGGAGCGCCAGCAGCAGAGGCGGCTAGAGCAGCAACATACAACACCGGTGGCTGCGCCACCAAAAAGAAAAGATCCAGCCTCAACGGAGGCAAAGACTGGGGAGGACAATGCGGCTGGAGCCGCTGGAGACAATTGCAGTCTGCTCGAGCAGCCGCCACACGGGGGTACCTTGACACAATATGCCTGTATACTAATTCTTGAGAGGTGAATAGAAAGTTTGAATCTGGACAAGTAAACATGCCTAAAAATACAAAATCATCATCTCAGTCATTATCATCAGTGTCACAGCTCCAAGTCCTAACCCCACTCAGTTACACTCACTATTTTTATTTAAGCAGCAATAGTGGTCATCAACATTCTCAATCCTAGTATGACTACTGCTGTTCAAAGGGCAGCAAAAATAACACTTACTGCTAGTACTATTGCAACATCCAGACCATGTGGTAGTAGGTAGCTATCTGCTGTCTCTGTAAACAACATGTGTACGGGAGGAAAGCATGATCCTATCTAGTCGGCACATCCTTATTGAGATCCTACCTGAAACAATAAAATGGGTCTGACTGGGAGACACACAAACAGCAGATCAGATATGTGATGATTAGCAGCAATAACTCTCTAAAATGTTCATGTAATAGCGTAGTAGATGTCTCAGAGAGAGAGGGACATTTTCATCACTAAAAATAACACTCAAGTTTCCTTCTGCTGTTGTGCAAATGAAAATAATTCAGGATGACTTTGAGTAAGTTGGATGTAAGAGCTAGAGAGTCCTCACAAATGCTAGACCCACCTCTATTATGCAGCAGTAACACAACAAGCCACCAGAAATGACAGTTCCCATCTAGACTACACTAAAAACTATTGTTCACAGTTATGCCATAAGGTATAACTGCATATGCTCTGAGACTTCTGACCAGGATAAACATATTAAAAATCTGAAAAGAGAATTTATGAGTCATGGATATGAAAAGTCACAGACAACTCAAATTCAGAGAGCTACCAAAGTACCTACTACCCAGAAGAAATTTCCTAGAATGCAAAAAACTACAGGAAGAGAAAAGAGTGCCATTCGTAGTCACCTACAACCACAGCTAGAAGTTTTGCTCAAAATCTTCTATAAACTTTAAATAATAGTACACACAGATGATAAATTAAGAAAATATTCTCAAAACCTCAACTCCTCTCCTATAAACAGCCCCCCACAACAGAAATTGGTAATATCCTTTCCTACAAAAGAAATGTGGAATCTGTGCTCTCATATGTACCATGGATCAAATTCCCAACAAACCCACAACATTAGGGAAAATTCTCCTGCAGATCATCTAATGTTGCCTACCTTGTTGTATGTGTGTGAAATGTCCCAACAAAGGTTTATATGTAGTTGACACACGACAAACTGTAAGAAAATTGATTAATTCAGACAGGTCCAGTGTTAACAACAAGAAATAAAAAGATACACCTGTGGGAGATAATCTTTGAAAAAATTAACAGTATCAAAAATCTCAGGATCATTATACTGATGGGATACTTCAGAGACAGTGAGGCAGAAAGATCTGAGAGCAAGCTGATGTCCAAGATCATCACTCTGAGTTGTGGCCTGACCCATGACAAAGAATTTATATCACATTATTCCACACAGTCAACATATTTTACCCACAAAAAACCAACACCAACAAATACTGGAACAATTAATACTTGAATTAGTTTATCACTTGGCCACAATTCATACTGTGAGGTGGATTTTATTGCAGACTACAAAAGGCGCCTCTTTAGAAGTCGAATGAGTAATTCAGAGAGAAACCAGTGATAAGAGGAATCCAAAGTGATCGAGAACTTGCACTTACCACTGTTATGAATGTGTGTGATTACTGTAAAATCTATGGTATGTTTTTAGTATATATAAACATATATATATATATATATATATATATATATATCGTAGAGTGGAGATTGTATCTGTATTAGTCCAGTGATGCAAAATTAACCCCTTAAGGACCGGTGAGCGCACGGGAGGCCAGCACTTGAGGACCACAGGCTTTTTTTTCCCACTTATAGTTCAGGGCTTCCGGAGCTGCGTGCAGCCACGCCAGGAACCCTGAACTCCATGAAGTGCCAATATCGCCACTGGTCCTTAAGTGCCGGACCGCCGTGAAGGTCCTGGCAGTCAATGCTCCTTAAGAGGTTAATATCTTTTTTATTGGACTAACAGAATTTTGGATTGACAAGCTTTCAGGATGAACTCCCTTTCTCAAGTCTAAAGCATTTCTGAGCACATGGACACAGAATTCACAGTTAATACACTGAATTCAAAGCTGAGTTGTTTGTGGGGGTTAAAGCTGATAAGAAAGGGGACTAAGATCCATAATTCTGTTTGTCCAATAAAAAAGGTATTACAAGATATTAATTTTGTTTGTTATTATATATAAATATATATATATATATATATATATTTTTTTTTTTTTTTTTTTTTTTTTTCCATGATCCGACTAAGTGCTAGATTCAATAACCTCCAACACAAAAATAAAACAGCCTACAACATCATTTTTTCAAACATGGAAAGCTATTCAATTACCTGTACTATGAAAAATGCTGGCATGTCTATAGCATTGCTCCATTTATTCTTTTATAAGTGGACCAGTGAATTTATTATGAATCAGTCTCCTTTGGACCCTGATTCCCATTAAAATTTGATTCACATTAAACTTGTCCACACATTCTTCCTTACGCATAACAGCTTTTTGGATGCATATGAGTCCCAGAAATATACTTTGTTGTGTCTAAGCATCTCTCTGTCTATCTGCCAATCTATTTATTGTGAAATGATAATCACAGAGCAAGGTAATCTGGTCTGGGTACATTTCTGGAAAATTAGTCATGGTAAAGTAATGAAGCACTAAAGAGACTAAAATATATATCTTTAAAGGGTCAGTAATGTTTCACAATAAAAGCAGCTCCACTTAATCGTCATAGTATTTGGGCCGTGAAGAGTATTATTTCAATACTGTCAGAGTTGTAGTTCAAGAGTAATTGAATGATAAAGTATCCCCCTCCCACCCCTTTTACTGATGTAACACTGCTCATCTCAGAGCAGCAAAACTGTCCAGATGGATCACAGAGAGGGACAATACTCAGTAAGGATAAGGAAAAACCTGAAAAGCCTGTCAAGAGGGCAGGGTTTTCCTTATGCTCACAGTAAGAAGATTGTCCCTTGCTGTGACTTGTCTGGTCAAGTGACCAGATTCCACATTTGAGGGGAGGTGGCTTACACTAGGTAAAAGGGACAGGAGGGGGGCGTGGCCTGACTGTATGGGGAATGGACGCGTAGGTCTTGAGCTCTGGCCTCCCGAGAGACTATTTTGATATTTTAGCGAGCGCTGTACTAGTTTCTTCTGCCCTGCCTGACTATTTATACTTGTTTCACTATGCCGGGGGACAAAAAGGCGAAGAAAGATAAAGGGATGCACTTTTATTTCCAGAAAGGAGCAGACGCGCGGCAACATAGTGAACCTTCCAAGATGGCCGACCGTCACGAGGATCATATTCCTCACTCGCAAGCAGAGGTTTCTGATGGAGGAAATAGAAGCGATTCGGATGTAGACTCCTCCTGGGATCAGACGGACTCTCCCTCCACCAAAGGAGATATTAGTAATTTGCTTCGGGACTTGAAGTTGTTCCTGAAAGAAGAATTGCAAGAAGTAAAGAGAGATTTGGAGCAGCTTGGAGATCGAGTAAATACCCTAGAGGATGATCGTCAGTCTTGGAAGGCCTTCATGGAACTGACGCACCAACAAATCTCTTCTTTACAGAACGCTCAATTAAACCACACACTCCGGTTGGAAGATGCGGAAAATAGGAACAGAAGGAACAACTTACGCATTCGGGGTGTACCGGAACCGATAGATGGTGAGGGGTTACTCTCTTTTCTACACAAGTTATTTCACTTTCTACTTCAACCTACTCACCCTACGGTGTATGAGATTGAGCGGGCGCACAGGCTTTCGAAAGCGTCATCAGCACCCAAAGAGGCACCAAGAGACGTAATTGTCCGGTTCCTGCGATTCCAAGATAAAGAAGCTGTACTTCAAGCGGCAAGGAAGCTAGCTCCACTTACCTTTGAAAATCAACCATTGGTGATCTTTGGAGACTTCTCACGTTTAACAGTGCAGTGGAGACGAGGTATGAGGCCGCTTACCATGTGCCTTCGCCAAGCGAACCTTCGCTATAGATGGGGATTCCCCCTTATGATTCAGGCGACCAAGGAAGGCCGATCTTACTCTCTGAAATACGGCGAAGACCCTAAGGACTTCATATCCTCTCTCGGACTGTCTCCACCGAGTGATTTCCTACCTCCGATATTTCCAATGGACTCTGCGAGCTGGTCTGAAGGGATGGATATGACTACCTCGTGGCAAGTGGTTTCTAAACGACGCCGTTCTCCAGATTCTCCACCTCCAGTGGGAAATGCGGCCAAGCAAGCCCGTCAAGCAGCGGGGTGATGCAGGGACGATTCTTTCGGTTGTCCTAACAGTTAAGCCCGTCTAAACAGAAGCTATTGCCTGAGACGGCTGCCTAGTTTGTCTATTCTATGTGGATGGTTATCCCTGATGGTGGAGGACTGTGAATCAAAGGACTTTGACCTTTTGTGAACCTCTGGTACACTACATTAATGAAGGTTTATTTTCCATTTATCTGTTCCTGTATTTTTATATTTTTATATTTGATATGTGTATTTTACTAGACCAAAGCTCGTTTATTTTACTACTGTTTACCTTTTCATAAAACCAGTATCCGAGGCCTGGTCAGTTGCAGGGGGTGTCTGGAGGTGCATTTGATATTATATGGGTGACTTCTTTCGCGTACCAGATACGTTAACTACTAATTCACCACAGTCACCAACCTGCTAGATCTTGTCAGTGGATATGGTTTTCAGACTCAGAGACGGATATCTACTGTCAGGGTGTTTTGGTTTGGTCTATTTAGTTATAAAACGTGTTGTTTACAGAATAGATGTGTAATTTTTGCACTGTTTTGGGGATTTTCTACTTAATTTGGGATACAAGGGATAATAGTGTTAAGTGTACTAGTGGGGGGGAGGGCTTCTGGGAAGTGTTGAGATGGTAAGTCTCAATTTGATTTCTAGGTAGGAACTAATGTTCTGAATTGCTGTTTATATTGGTTACACTACCTTCTGCCAGTGGAAAGGTTGATTACCATGAGTCGCCCATTTAGTTCATCATATCCTAAAGTAGGTTCCCCTGTTGGGATATTCGGACACCTCTTTTCTTTGAAAGGGTTCATGAGCGTAGACCCTTGTAGTCTCATATTTTTTGTAGTCTTTCATTGCTACAAGTAGGTGTGCATCACACCTAATTAGAATGCATAATGTCCCATTGAGATGTTCATTATAGATCCCTCATCCTTCTCTTTAGCTACTTATGGACAGTTGAGCAGCATTACAAACTTAGTAAGCCTAGGAATTTATTATAACTGGACTACTGGCAGAGGGTATTGGGTATTTCAACAATTTTGGCTCGAGCACTGAGTAATTAATGTTGTACAGATGTCTCTGGGGAGGCTGAAGCATCTTTCAGCAGCTGGTAGTCATTTCCATATACCTTTTCTTGGTATGTGTGTTTCAGTTGACCCCATTCTCATATGTACATTTCACTCCAAGAGGAGAGCTGAGGCTCATCAAACCTCTTGGATCGAGATTGGTTACTTCTTGTTATTATGTTTTCTTACTTTCCTCCTTTTTCTCCCTTTTTTTTTTTTTTTTTTTTTTTTTTCTCTCTCTCTCTCTCTCTCTCTCTCTCTCTCTCCTTCCTACAGACCTGGGGGTCACCTCAACTTTCCCAGCCTCAACTCATATGTGGTGGTGTAGTTCTGACACTGTGTTGGCAAACACTTCCTAACTAACTATGAGTACTCCACCTAATAGAATACTACATGTAGTTTCACAAAATGTTAAAGGGCTTAACTCTCCTCAAAAAAGGTCTTTGATGGTTAGGGAAATGAAGAAATTAAAAAGTGATGTTGTCATGTTACAGGAAACACATATTCAGAAACATTCTAATATTTCTCTTGTTTCCTCCACCTTTCCTCAAGCTTTTCTTAGTTCTTCCACAGGGAAGCGCTGTGGAGTTGCTATTCTAGTACACAAGGATCTCCCCTTTTCCCATGCCAAGACCATGTCAGATAAGGAGGGGAGGTATTTATTTATTAAAGGTACTATACAGGATTCGAAGTTCACTTTCGCAACACTTTACTCTCCGAATTCCAATCAGGCATCATTTATTTCTCACACTTTGAGTCTTTTAGCAGATTTTCAGGAAGGATCCTTAATTTTGGGGGGGGATTTCAACTTACCCTTGATGCCTCAGTTAGACTGCTCTTCAGGGTATTCCTCCTCTTCTCAATCGACTATTCGGAAATTTTCTCTGTCTTTACATCAACTTCAATTGATAGATTCGTGGAGAACTTTACACCCTCAGGGTAAAGATTACACTTTTTATTCTAATCCTCACAGGGTTTATTCTCGGATAGACTTTATCTTTCTTTCTCACTTTTCCCTCCCACTTCTCCGTACGGCCACCATTGGGAACATCACTTGGTCAGATCACGCTCCTGTTTCGATTACTTTAGAGCTGTCCTCCACCTCTTCTCAGAGGGGACATTGGAGATTTGACGATTCTCTTTTAAATTTCTCGGACTTTAGGGAGCAAGTTTCGAAAGCTTTGCAACAATATATTTCTGATAATTGTACTCCTGGGATGTCACCGGTTTCCATCTGGGAAGCACACAAGTGTGTCATACGTGGGGAGTTATTTAGGCTTGCTGCTAAGCGAAAACGCGAATTGAATAAAGAAACTAATCAGGTTTTATTGGAAATTAGATCCTTAGAAGCACAACATAAAGCATCGCAAGTTCAGGCTTCTCTTCAGCGTCTAACGGCGCTTCGTAATAGATTGTTGGTCTTGTTGAATGACAAAATTGAACGGTCCTTCCTTAGACTGCGACAGACTCATTTTGAACATGGTAACAAACCGGGGAAACTCTTGGCGAGGCAACTCAAAGCTAAATTTAATTCCACATTTATCTCCTCTATTAAGTGTTCTAAAGGGCAGACTTTACACAAATCTGTTGAAATTGCTGATACTTTCAGAGCTTACTATTCGGCCCTATACAATTTACGGGAAGCGAATTCTGATTCTCCCCTGATGGCAGACGACCCTTCCCTTTTAGAGTATCTGGATGCGGCTAAATTACCTAAGTTGGGAGACTCTCTGGTAGAGGCACTGGAGTTGCCAATATCTGAGTCTGAGGTGGATGAAGCTATATCCTCCTTACCAACGGGAAAGAGTCCGGGACCGGACGGCTTTACCCAATCTTACTATAAGTCTTTCAAACACTTACTTACTCCCATTCTCACTGCTTCTTTTCGTAATCTTCCTGATGAGATTTCTCGACATCCCCACATCTCGACTGCTCACATTACAGTCTTACCTAAACCAGGGAAGGATCCCCAGTGTTGCGCGAATTACAGACCGATCTCTCTACTTAATATCGATCTCAAACTATATGCCAAGCTCTTAGCGAATCGTCTTAAGCCTCTACTTCCTTCACTGATTCATTTAGATCAAGTTGGATTTGTCCCTCGTCGGGAGGCGAGGGATAATACTAGAAAATTGCTGAATATTATACACCAAATTGATCTCAATAAGATTCCATCTATATTCCTCACTATCGACGCAGAGAAAGCGTTCGATAGGGTGAATTGGGCATTTTTGCTGGGCACGTTACGAGCTTATGGAGTTGGCCCATATTTTTTAAAGATGGTGAAGGCACTGTACACCACTCCTAATGCTAAAGTGAAGGTGAATGGATCTCTATCGGATAGTTTTCCTATTTACAATGGCACTCGACAGGGATGCCCTTTGTCTCCTCTTTTATTTATACTTGTGATGGAGGTGTTTGCTCAACAAGTCAGAGCAAATACCTCAGTAGTCGGGATTCCTTTCCGGTCGTTCCCTTGCAAACTTTCTATGTTTGCAGATGACATTTTACTATCTACCAGCCATCCGGAAATAGCGATTCCTGCTTTTCTTGCTGAATTTAAAAAATTCTCATCATTTCCGATTTTAAGATTAATGTTCACAAATCTGAAGCTCTGGCTCTTAATCTTCCACCAGATACCCTTTTATCTCTCTCTACTAAATATCACTTTAAATGGTCCACGACATCCATTTCTTATTTGGGGATCTTCCTAACGGCTAAATTACAAAAGATCTTTGAGGTTAATTACCCCCGCCTATTACGTTCTATCAGAAAAGACCTCTCGCATTGGGGACGGCTATACCTCTCTTGGATAGGGAGGATTCAAGCTTTTAAAATGTCAATCTTACCGCGCTTCCTCTATCTCTTTCAGACATTACCGGTCCAGGTACCTCATTCTTTCTTTGTTGAAGCCAAGCAGATCCTGTCCAATTTTATATGGCAGGCGAAAAAACCTAGACTCAATTCACTTACCTTGAACAGGCACAAATTAAAAGGAGGTCTGGGATTACCGAATTTAGAGACATATTACAAGGCTGCTTTATTATCTAGCATCCCAGACTGGACTCATAACAAAACCCACAAAATTTGGGTGCACTTGGAATGTGAACTATACGCACGTGATCCTCTGGAGATGGCTTTGACAATGACTCCCGTTAAGACTCAACTTGCGATTAGTAATCCAATTGTCCACACAGTTTTATTGTGCTGGTTTCGCCTTAACTACGGTCTTAAGCTCTCTCCTCGCCCCTCATCCCTGGCAAGGGTTTTCTCAGTAACTCCTTCACAATACTCTCTACCTGCTCTCCAATTTCCTAGATGGTCTAGTATACCTGGTCTCTGCATGAGGGATCTATGGGACGCGACAGGAATGCGAGATTTCAAGTCTTTACAAATGGCGTATGACCTTCCTCCTGAGGAAATCTGGCGTTACTTACGAATCAAACACTTTTTACTTCAACCTTCTATACAACGATGCTTGTCTTCCCCCTTGTCGTACTTTGAAAATCTATTGACAACTTCGGTCAATCACCGGAAGGGGTTCTTAGGACGTATATATAAATTACTTAATGATCTTAGGTCGAATACTAAACCCTCTTATGTCTTGGCATGGGAGAGGGAACTGGGAGATACTCTGCAGCTTTCGGAATGGCAGACGATATGGAAACGTACAAATGAGTCCTCTATATCCTCTAGCTTTCTCGAAATGAATAGTAAACTGCTCTTTAGATGGTACTACACTCCTACAAGGTTACATTCTTTTGATCCCAAGATTTCTAGATTGTGCTGGAGATGTAGATCCGATATAGGCTCTTTCCTGCACATATGGTGGTCATGCCCTAAAGTTACAGATTTTTGGTCCAGATGTTTAACTTATATCGAAAATTTATTGGGCATCACTTTGACTAGAGATCCATGGCAGATCCTCCTGTTTAGGGATTTCCCCGCCCTACCGAAAGCAGAATCTCTAATGCTCTTTTCGATGCTAAATGCAGCCAAAGCTATTATTCCTATGTTGTGGAAAACAACTGACAGTCCTTCTGTATCCTCTTGGTGTAAAAAGGTGCGAGATCAATTACTTTTTGTCAGGATGTCTTTGTTGAGGCAGGGGAGAGACACTAACCACCTTAACGATATTCTTCTAAAATGGCAATCCATACAAGCCGATTGTCTTCCATCTTCACTATCAGATCACGTTTAGGTCTGTTCATTATTCTTCATCAGAATCTCCGCACCCCTGGGTCTGTATCATCCTCCCCTCTCTTTCCTTTTTTTTTTTTTTTTTTTGTAATCTCTATACCCCTCATCTCTGCTCTGTCCCTTTCTCACCTTGCTCCTACTGTTTTGCTATCCCTTCTCCTCTTATTCTCTTCTGATATGTCCTTTTGCTTATCTCCAGGCACCTTAGCATAATAATCAGATCCTCTGTTTTCCAAGACTTTGTTTCACCCCATGTTCTTGGCATCTACGAATTGTTAACCTTATATATGGAGACTGTTGTTTCATTTCTGTAAAACTTCTATAGGGCAAAATTATGCTTGTCTATGTAAGGGGGGAAAAGGGATTCTCTGTATCCTGTACGAGTTATGATTGTATTCCTGTATAACTTGACTGCTCTGCTGTATATTTGAAAACTGAATAAACACAATTATAAAAAAAAAAAAAAGGGACAGGAGGGGAATACTTTATGATTCAAAAATGTCTTACATCTAATCTTAATGTATGACCTCCTGTTTTGGTTCAGCTCTTTTAGTAAATAGTTCCTTAGAGATATATTTGTATTGACTTTGAAAATATTTGTAAACGGTAATATCACACATTAAACATTTCATTTCTAATGTATACAAACCCAGTTTGACTAGTCTGTCTTTATTACTCAGATCCTTCAGTCCCTTAAGATCTTGTGCCCAAAACTATACTCCATATTCCAGATGAGGCCTTACCAAGGATATATATATAGAGCTAGACCTATATTCCCATTCCATGCATTTATACTCTTTTTGTACAGGATAGTATCCTATTGGCTCTGGCAGCAACTGAGTGACCCACACACACTGCTTTGAAGTCTATTGTCCATCATTACTCCTAAATCTTTCTCTAATGAGAATTCTCCAAATAGTTTCCCATTTAGTGTAGATGTAATGTGTTTGTTTCTGCAGACCAAATGCCTAAGGAGCAGTCAGTTAATTTTATAAATAAGAATAATACAAATACCCATACTGATATACTGATATAATTAGAGTAGCAAGATAGAAAAGACTGAGACCCAGGAGAATGCACATCTTCCGGCCATATCAATAGTAATGTCATCAGTGGTTCCCAAGCTTTTTGCTTTTTGGGGAGCCATAGTTCACAACTTACATCAACAACAGGACTACCTTTGGTGCATGTACCAAAACAGGTTTCTGCCACTAAGCGAAAAACTAATTATCAAAAGATCTAGTCAAGAGGTTTTAAAGGGTCAGCAAACAAAAAAGACAAGAGTATACTAAACCAGTCAGGTAGTACTATATATATATATGTCCCCTGCTGTATATATATATATAATGTATCCAAACCTCTACAGAGTCCTGGAAAAATAATGGTTCTAACCAAAGGACTATCCTCCTGCTTTTCCAATAACTTTGACCTATTTGACTTGTTTATGGACTACATGAATATATTCATAAAACTATCTTTTTTTTTAATAAGTAACTTAACACATTACATACTTGATAAGACTGAAAAAAATCATGTTTCCATCAAGTCCAGCCCATGCCAAATCACTCTTGTTGATCCAGAGGAAGGCAAGAAAAAACCCCATTGAAGCCATTTCAAATTAAGGACCAAGTGGGTAACACAATTCCTCCCTAACTCCTAATGGTAGTCAGATATTTCCCGGGATCAACAACCTATCTGCTTTGAAGCCACCTGTCTTAATTATCAATATTGTTCTGTGCTAGATAGGTATCCATTACTTTTTTTAAAGCAATTATAATATATGCAAGCACGGCATCTTGAGGTAAGGCATTCCATAGCTTTACCACCCTTACTGTTAAAAAAAGAAGAAAGAGAGAAGACAAAAGAAGAAGACATACAGTAGCTGACCAGGGTGTTGAAGACTCTGCTGGATATCAGGATTACAGTTAAGTGTTTCTTTTTAGGGGCTGTTTCTTTGTAACTTAGTTGTATTAACCCTGTGAGTGCCAATGAGGTTATTATACCCCACTGGCACTCATAGGGTTAATTCTACTAACACTGGACACTTTTTAGTGCTTTGGATATATTGATATGGGGCTTAGGGCCTCATATTAATACATCCGCTGGGTTTTTAGGATTTTTTTTTTACTTTCAGTTGATGTGTCGACTGTTTTGAGATCTGATAAGGAACTCTGCACCCGAAAAAACTGGATGCTGAATTTCCCGAAAAAAAGTGGGTCCCTTAACGTATCTTAGTGCCTAACGCATTCAATTTAAGTGCATATTGCAGCTTTTTTTATTTTATTTTCAATGGGTGAAAACTCAGCTACATTTATCTCTCAACATGTTTTTTTACCTGTACTTTTTCATAGCACAGGTAATAATATAGCTTACCATGCTTTAAAAAAATGCTGTTGCCTGGTTTTTTTTGGCGTTGGACCTAATTGAATCCAGGCCTTTATGTCTTCATGAGTAATACTTTAAATGTTTTTAAAAGGATAGTAATACTTGTAACAAAGGGCAACTCAGAGTCTTCTTTATACTATTTGTCCCACATAGCTCTGTATTTCAATACTAACAGGCTTGTAGTTCAACCACAATTGAATCAGAAAGGATCCCCCTCCCACTCCTTCTGGCCGCCAGGGCCAGCGCCACCTATAGGTGAGATTGGCGCTGGCCTAGGGCGACCATGTACTGGGGGAGCAGGCTCGGCTTTGGTATCAGTCAAACCCAGGAGGCGGGACCTGTCATTGAGGTCTGCCTGCTAGGCGTGTACAGCCGCGTCATGTTCTGCCCTAGCTGCTGTGCTCCCTTGATGAAGGACAGCAGGATTTTCTTAATGCATGTTGAAGACTGTCCCTTGATGTGCTCCATCCGGACCTGAATGAGAAGTAGAGTGAAACAGAGGAAAGGGTGGGAGAGGGATCCTTTCTGATCAATTGCAGTTGAACTACAAGCCTGTTAGTATATAACTACTGTGCTAAGGGAAAAACCTGAAAAACTTGTCAAGGGGTGCAGGGGTTTCATTGTTCTCATAGAAAGAAGATTGTCCCCTGCTGTTATCTGTCTGGTCTATGGACTGCATTCCACATCTGAGAAGAGATGGCTTACACTAGGTAAAAGGGGCGGGAGGGGGAAACTTTGCTTGTGAATATCTCTCAAACCATAAAGGTTTGAGAGATAAGACTTATATCATTCTTCATTTTTTTTAATGCCTACAAAATAAAATAAAGATAAAACGAAGTATTACTTTCCCTTTAACTCAGCTCTTTGATTAAATAGTTAACTGGATAGTTTTTTGTACTGAGCTCAAATATATTTGTAAATATTACCCTTTAGATGTCTCTTCTCTAAAGTAAACAAACCCAGTTTGGATAGCCTTTCTTTATAATGCAGATCCTCCAATCCCTTTAGCAGTTTTGTTGCATGTCTCTGCACTTTCTCCAGTTGATGAGGCCTTATCAAGGATTTATATAGAGGTAGAGTATTGGGCCCAGGACTGAACCCTGTGGCAACCGACTTACTTGTGAACAAGTTATGAGACTCTCCTTTGTTATTCCTACTACATCTAGCACCTGATGTGCAGTAGGTGGTGCTTATAACTCTGATACACATTTATATATTATGTTTCTTTTTTTTCTTTTCTTTGCTGTTCATTTTTGTTTTGTGGCTAGCCGGATGTGCCCTAGCCTTATATTGCATATATGACCATCTCCCCATTTATAATATTGATTCCAAAAGTGATTTTATTTGCTTTACTATACCATCTGAACTTGCTTTCGAAGTGGCAAACCAGACATGCCCTGGTATTATTCTTCTAATATTATATTGTCATTGGCATCTGCCTATTCATGTTTCACATGAAGGGTCTATCACACTAATACTATATTTTTGCACATTTATCCTGCCATATCACTATATCTGAATGTAATAGCTGAGTGTGGAGTGCTAGTTTATGCAGGGTTTTCTTTATCTATATATATTATCTTGTTCCTTCAAGTGTTGTATTAAGAGATGTTTAGCAAGTTTCTAAAGTTAATAGGATCTCTACTTTTCAATCTACTGTCATATCAGAGTCTTTCAAGGTTAGATACATGATGAATTGTTGGTCTGATTTTGTTAATTATCTTTTGACATGTCTCTGTAATTTACAATAAGTAGGCCATATCCTATATAATAATTCGCAAAAATGTTTGTAACGCCACAATCATGCACAGTAGAGACTGCTGCGTGTGCTGCAGTCATTCACAGTAGAGCTCTGAAGGAGCTTCCTGCTCTGTATCAGCCACGGTGTGGGCAGTCTCTATTGTGCATGACTGCACCTCGACCGGCTGCCAGTGGCACTGTGGCCCGTGTAACGGCCTCTTCAACTACTAATACAGTATTCAAAGTGGCTTTCAATTACACATTGCTTCTTGACATATTGTGAATTTCCATAATAAAGATCCGAGTAACCTTAAAATTATCTCCATGAAACATATTCCAAAAATTCCTTCATATGACTGCTTGAGATGGCTTGCCATGAAGGAGAACTATTGGATTTTTAGTCTGGCCACTTTAAGCCCTCAAGGTTTGAATGAAGTGATGGATACTTCTTGGTAGTTTTTTTTTTCTCGAAACATAATTTTCCTGGTCATCATTCATAATTCACATTTAATACTTCATATTTCTTAGCTAGAATGCTGTTATATTACTTGGAGATATATTTCCTCTGTTAAAGTACACTTTTTATAAACATGATCAAAATAATTATAAGTAATAGGTATACGAGGGGGTGCTGATAAGTATTGAGCCTTACCCAGAAAAAATTGAGCTAGGAAGCTGTAACTGCCACACTATTCTACATATTCCCCCAGGAAGTGAATGCGCTGGCGACATCTGTCCTGCAGCTTCTTAAGTCCCTGAAAATACAATTCTTCAGACTGCTGGTGTAACCACTCATTTGCAGCATTAGTTGCCTCCGGAACACCCCCAAATCGTTCTCCCTTTAGGTGTTTTTTGAGATTGGGGAACAGATGACAGTCAGAAGGAGCCAGGTCGGGTGAATAGGGTGGATGGGGCATCACTTGAAAGCCTAAGGAGGTCAGTTTTGCCATTATGTCACCTGCAGTGTGTGATGAGGCGTTGTCATGCAACAGGATGACACCTCTGGAGAGCTTTCGTCTACGTTTTTCCTTGATGTTTTGCCTCAACTTTGTCAATAAAGCACAGTAATATGTTGCATTGATGGTTGAAGCCTTTTGGAGGTAGTCCACCAGCAGAACTCCCTTCTTATCCCAAAACACTGTTGCCATTTGCTTCTTCACTGACCTTTGCACACGGAACTTCTTTGGCCTGGGGGAACCACTGTGCTTCCATTCCTTAGACTGTTCCTTTGTCTCAGGATCATAAAAGTAGATCCATGTCTCATCACCAGTTACCAGTTTGTCCAGGAAATCTGACTCATTTCTTGCAAAATGTTCCAAAACAGCCACCGATGTCTCCACGTCTCCTCTTTTGTTCGGTTGTCAAAAGTGTTGGCATCCACTTTGTTGCAAGCTTTCTCATTTCCAAGTTGTTGTGGATAATGGCACCAACTCTCTCACGTGATATTCCCAGATATGTAGCAATATGTTTGGCTGATATTCGGCGGTCCTCCATGATCATGTCATGGATGGCTTTCACATTTGCATGCACAGAGACAGAAACAGGCCTTCCACTGGGTTTCTCACTTTCAACACAGAAATGACCAGTTTTGAAATTGACAACCCAACGTTTAACTGTTGCATATGAAGGGCCACTGTCACCCAAAGTTTGTGACATTTCTTCATGGATCTGCTTTGCACCTTTCCCTTGGAGAAACAGGAACTTGATTATAGTCCTATGCTCTTCCACGTTGAACTTTTCTGGAGGTGCTGCCATGTTCACTTTGGACCTTAAAAATAAAGATAAGTTAAAATCACAGGTAGTTGATTTTTTGCACCATTTAATATAGACAAATTGGCCAATACACCCTGCAATTTACAGCTTCCTAGCTCAATTTTTTCTGGGTAAGGCTCAATACTTATCAACACCCCCTCGTAATCACATCTGTTTTTTCCCAGTTATATAGAATCTTTTTTTTTTCTTTTCTGTCAATATATTTTTATTTAATCACAATAAGTTTTCACAGGTTTCTCCTCTTTAGCTCCCTCACACCATCACATTTTTCCTTTCTGTATGATAATCACAGGTATATGATATAATCACATTGGGTTCATCATTAAATTCATTGTATAGTACTGTATAACAATCATAACAACCACAGCTGATTTTCTAATTGATTAGTTCAACAGTGAACTATGCAGTTTTTCAAGCATAGATACGGAAAATCTATGAGTATTAATTCTATTTTCAGTTCTTCTTTTCTATATTATATATTTTGTGCCTGAGGAGGCGGTGCTATCAAATACATTAGATGCCTTTAAAAAGGGCATGGACACTTTTTTAAAAGAGTAGAACATAGAGAGAGGTCTATGTCTGTTAGTATTGGGATTAATATTTAGTTAGTGCTTGTTGATCCAGGGAAAAATCTGATTGCCATTTGTAATCAAGAAGGAATTTTTTCCCCCCATTTAAGGCATAATTTGAAATTGCTGTATTGAGGGTTTTTTTTGCCTTCTTTTGGATCAACGATGGTAAACAGGAATAGGAGAAGGGTTGAACTAGATGGACGCAAGTCTTTTTTCAACCTAAATTACTATGTTACATTACTATGTAATCCGCATGTTTCCATCTTGCATTTGAGGTATTCATTTAGGTGCTAATACTATTTGGATGTCCATGCATCCTTACAATTTTTAGCAGTTCCTCTGATGGTTATGATAAGCCAGTTAGTCCAATAGTGAGTGATGGAGTTTGATATGGACACTGATGTGCTCTGTATATAATGGGTGCTATCTCATTTTAACTGCAAAATACTGAAGGAATTGTTCTCTTTTTTTCTCTGATTAGTACTGTGAAAATGTCAAACATGTTTCAGTGCAATGGATGTTTTGATTTTTTCCATGGGTAACATTTTGGAGGTTTAGATACTATCCAATTTGCAAGCAATTTTCTTTTATAAATCAGGAGATTGATAAATTGAAGACTGAAATCTACAAGGTATCTTTTAGTTCCACAAAGGTGCAAAGGAAGCAAGTGCCACTGCCTCAGAGATGTCCAAGAAAAGCAGATGGACAACAGCTTCTTGTAGAAGGGTAAATTTAAAACACCTTCAAAAAATATAATAAAAAATGAAAATTAAATAAATGAGGATGGTGGAACAGGGTAAGGTGGGCATTTAGCCTTATGGTACTATGGATGAAGTAGCTAAAGTATGGATGTAGCAATAAGGCACCCTGCCTACCTACACAATACCCATACACAACTGTGAGACTGGCTGATGTGTCAAAATTATTCAAACAAATTCCTCATATTAATTTTAATGTTTAACACAGAAACAAAGGTGACTCTCCCTTGTGGACACAATAAGGTACTAAGCCTGCCTATAGAACTGTGAGACTGACTGATGTGTCACTCTGAAAATTTTTCAAACAAATCCCTACTATTAATTTTAATATTTTACACATGAACAAAGGTGACTTTCCCTTGTGGACGCAATAAGGTACTAGGCCCGCCTACAGAACTGTGAAACTGGCTGAAGTGTCCCTCTGAAACTTATTCAAACAAATTCCTCATATTAATTTTAATGTTTAACACAGAAACAAAGGTGGCTTTCCCTTGCAGATGCAATAAGGTACTAGGCCTGCCTACAGAATTGTGAGACTGGCTGATGTGTCACTCTGAAGATTATTCAAACAAATCCCTAATATTTGCAATATTTTACACAGTAACTAAGATTACGGTACTTTCCCTTGCAGACACAATAAGCTACTAGGCCTACCTATAGAACTGTGGTATTTTGCACAGGAACAAAGATGACTCTCCCTTGCAGTGGCAATAAGGCACTAATGCTGGCTGCCTGTCTATGCCTAATGCTACTAAACAACTGGACACTCTAATATCTCCTGCTTCTTCTCTCTCTTAGCTCCAACAACACACTAAGAGGAAATACAGGCTGTCTTGGTGTCTGTCTTATTAGTCATGAAATGAAGAGACAAAGTGGGTAAGTAGTGCATGAAACGGAGAAGCTAATTGGACTAGAGACAAGTATTGAAGGAAAGTAATCGAGCTCGGGTAGTAGTCGCTGATTTTCTGAAATTTTCAACGACATTCGGACCAGGGCTAGTCAGATTCGGATGTTTTTTGGAGAATGACCCTTGCCTTTCGGAATGCCTGAGTGTCACTGAATGACCCCATTTTCTCTGAATTCTGAATGTCGCTGAGCCGAATCGCACAAGCCAAATGTGCAAACCCCTGTATGAGGAGGCAACCAGTATTAGGGGATTATTTATTAAGAGGTGTGATTTTGGAGGATAGTCAAGAATATTGCAAACAAGTCACATGTCTTGGTGGACCTAAATCCCGCAGAGATAGAAGACACATTTTAAAAATTTTTAAGTAGGTAAGACAGGATGGAGAGTTGAGTGTCATAGTTCATTTGGGGTCAAATGATTTGGCTTGTAATGAGGTGATTGACATGTGGTAAAATACATTTTTAAGAAACTACTTAATGGGATAGTAATACTTCGTTTTATCTTTATTTTATTTTGTAGGCATTAAAAAATCATGAAGAAAGTCTTATCTCTAAAACCTTTATGGTTTGAGAGAAATGTATAAGCAAAGTTTCCCCTCCAGCCCCTTTTACCTATGGAATGCAGTCCATAGACCAGACAGATAACAGAAGGGGACAATCATCTTCCTATGAGAACAATGAAAGCCCTGCCCTCCTTGGCAAGTTTTTCAGGTTTTTCCCTTCTCTTAATTGAAGGTTGTCCCTCTCTGCAATCTACCTGGGCACCTCCCTTCTGCTCTGGCTGAACAGTTACATCAGTAAAAGGGGCTAGAGGGGGATACTTTGTCATTGAATTACTCTTGAACTACAACTCTGACAGAATTGAAATAACGCTCTCCAAAGTCCAAATACTGTGATGATTAGTTAGAGCTGCTTTTATTATGAAACATTACTATCCCTTTAAAGATCTGCATCAAGTCTTTTTCAGAGGTTTTACCAGTGTATAAGGAAAATGATGGTAGGATGCAGCAAATTAGATACTTTAATTAATGGGTAGGAAAATGGGGCCAAGAACATGGATTGTTTTTTTCCCATACCAGCCCTATTTGGTGTAACGAGGAACTGTACAAAACAGATGGTTTGCATCTTTCTCAAAATAGAACAGAGGTTCTCAGCAAAGTTTTATTAATATACATTTAAACTGGCTTTGGCAAAAATTGTAATACTGTCCAGGTCTCCGTGCGGCTGCACGCCATTCGAGGACTCCGGAATCATGTAGAAAAAAAATAAATATGTTAGCCGGGCATTAAGGTGACAGCCGCGTACGCACGCGGCTGTCACTAAGGGGTTAAATACATCTCTATATATAAAAGACCAGCTGTATGTTTGTCCGATAAAGTCATGCGCAGTAGAGACTGTCTGAACACAGTCATGCGCAGTACAGACTGCCTGAACACAGGCCAGATATATGTGTGACCGATAAAGTCATGCGCAGTAGAGACTGTCTGAACACAGTCATGCACAGTAGAGACTGCCTGAACGCAGGCCAGATATATGTGTGTCCGATAAAGTCATGCGCAGTAGAGACTGCCCGAACGCAGTCATACGCAGTAGAGACTGCCCGAACACAGGCCAGATGTGTGTGTGTCTGATGCAGTCATGTGCAGTAGACACTGCCCGAATACACAGAATGCTGGCCCGTGTACACTGGCTTTTACACTAGTATTTTCATAAACAATCAGGTTTTTATCTGGCTTTCGGGAGAAGCAGCTGGTTCTTGAATTCCCTCAAGCAGAGATGAGGTATTCTCTGTTTAGGCTGTTTTGGTTGATGAGAGGTATAAGCCTCTGTTGACCACTATATGTAAGTGCAATATATTATTTTACTATTTATATCAAGTGATAAGGCACTGTTGTGACACCCTCTACCTTTTAATTTTCTGTATACATGTTTAGCCTCCAATGGATGCATTGAGAGGAGCTTCCTACCATTTTCTACTGGTATTGGAGACATGAAATCTTGGAGAGTTCACAATGAGGCGGTTTAACCCTGTGCATGCCAGAGAGATGCACAGAGCATTGCAAAGCAATGTGGTATACACCCCTCTGGCACACAAAGGGTTAAATATCCCATCTTTGCTATATCTGAGCACACAATAGTGTGATTCCCAGACACTGGCTATGTGAGTAGCATTCCTCTTGTTGGTGTTGGAGACACTATTTTTCCATTAACATTATTGCACTAGGATTGACCCCTTTGTTTTTTCTACTGTCTACAAATGCATAACCTTACATTTATCCTTATTAAACCTCATTTACCACTTTTCCAACTATTCACTGACTGTTCTGTACTTTATTTCCTTGCACAGCTAAGTGTCTACAGCAAAGTTGAAATATTACTTTCAATATGCACTGAGTGCAGAACCGAGCCCTTTGGCACCCCACTTATAACTTTAGAACAACTTAAAAGGATTCCATTCACAAAAACTCTCTGCCATCTACTATTTAACCAGTTCTCTATTCAAGCACACATATTACCTCCCAAACAGAAGTCTTATTTTATGCAGTAACCTGTTGTGAGGCACAATATGAAAGTTTTGCAAAAATAAAGTATATTACATCAACAGCAATACCCTTGCCTAAATTACAACTTAAATCCAAAACCAGAATTCGCACAACCGTAGGCAAGGTAGTATTCTGTGTTAAAATAAATAAAGCTTTATTACAATAATCAAATTTAAAAACGTTGAATGTACCTCCATTCCTGGTCAGTGTTACGAGAAGAGACTTCAATTATGGAGCGGCAAGCAGTAGAAGCATTCTAGTGGCATCCCACTGATCAAAGCATTTCACGCTTATAACCCTTAATCATGATCAGAGACCACAACGGAGTAGAGAAGTTATAAAAGGAGTCAAATAAGAAACTTGTAATCCATGATAGGACTGTGATCATTCATTGCAGAACCCATTATAATCGGAAGTAAGAGCTGCTGAATTCAGAGCTGTTTGTAAATTGCAACTCACCCTTTTGTAAAATGCAAGTAAATAGGTTCACAAACCATACTATAAAAATCCAGAACACCCAGCCCTGTAACATATTGTAGAACAGGGGAGAATAAGAGAGATATAGTGAGTGAGTGTGAGAGAGAGAGAGAGAGAATTAAAAAAAAAATGAAATTGCTTTGTAGTGTTGGCTAAAACAATATGAGCAGCAGGAGGAGCTGCCCAAGTGAGCAATAGTCCCCTAAAATCTTCCCTATGGATCTGGGGAAGTATAATTAAAAGGTGTCACTGGATACTAGTATCAGCAGCAGATACAGTTCAGCTACCTGTGCCTGTTGCTGCTTCTTTCTGAGGTGATGACAACCTTCCCCCCTCAAAGCCATTTCCAATTTAGCTCCAAGTGGGTAAAAAAATTCCTTCCTGACTCCAAATGGCAGTCAGATAGTTCCCTTTAATCAACAACCTATCTGCATTTATGTCATCTGTCATCATTTTCAATACTATTCTGTGCTAGATAGGCACACGTTTTAGACCATTCCAATGAAGGGGTTCCGTGTAAGTAACGAGATCTCGGCACTTCTCAAGCTCCTCCGTGTCGACTGACATGGATCTCCTGCTGACAGCTTTACAGCTGTCAGTAGGAGAAATCAAACTTTAAACGCCTGTATCTCTTAAGCCATAGGGGTTTGAGAGATACGTTTTTTTGCATTTAGCTCAGCTTTTTAAGCTCTTCTAAATGCAAAAAACTTTTTTTAGACATTACTAACACTTTAAGCTTGGTCTTTAATTTAGATTTTATTTAAAAATGTTAGTGTTTATATATATATTTATTATGTATATCTATATATATGGGATAACACAACAGAAGTCAACAGATATATCAATCAAGACTAAGATATGAAGTTGTGTTACTCTCTGCTTGGTGGTGGACGTGTTTAATGCATTGCTTTGTCTGTGCGCTTTATGCCCAGTCTGGTGAGCGGAGGGTTGACACTTACTCATAGTATAGTAAGCGATCATATATGCTATGCCAGGGATTTGACTAACATAGATTATTGTATGTGAAAATATAACAAGATTTGAAGTTGAGGGGAAAACTGTTTGCTGGTTGACATGTAGCACATTGCTTCTGCTTTGCACTGGGTGTCCATTTGGGTGAACGGTGAGTTAACATACAGTTATGATCAAAATTATTCAACCCCTATTGCAAATCAGGTTTATTGTCAAAATTTACAGACTTTCAGCTGTTTGCAATGAACAAATCAAACAAAAACAATTTAAATAGCTCAACACAATGAATGCTGTAAGTGGTTTCCCCAAATTTAACTGAAAATGCAACTTATATGACTTCTCCAGTCTCAAAATTATTCAACCCCTTCATGGCAAGCATCTTTAATACTTAGTAGAGCACCCTTTTGCTGTTATGACCTGTTGCAAATGAGGTACATAGCCAGACACCAGCTTCTGGCAGTGTTCATGAGGAACCTTACCCCATTCCTCATGAGTAATGGCCTCCAGTTCAGTAATATTCTTGGGTTTGCATGCTGCAACCTCCTTCTTCAAATCCCACCAGAGATTTTCTATGGGGTTCAAGTCAGGTGACTGTGATGGCCACTGTGGAATCTTTCTGGACTTCTTCCTCAACCAAGCCTTGGTTGAATTTGAGGTATGCTTGGGATCATTGTCTTGTTGGAAGGCCCAATGACGCCCATGCTTCAGCTTCCTCACAGATGGCATGATGTTTTCGTCTAGGATTTCCTGATACTTCATTGAATTCATCTTGCCTTCCACACGCTGCAGGTTTCCAGTGCCAGAGCATGCAAAACAGCCCCAGAGCATCGCTGAGCCACTGCCATGTTTAACTGTAGGCAGAGTGTCTTTTTCAGTGTATGTGTCATTCTTCTTCATCCAGACATACTGCTAATCCATCTGGCGGAAAAGTTCAATAGTTGTTTCATCGCTCCACAGAACAGAATCCCAAAACTTCTGTGGCTTATTTATATTATTTTGAGCATATTGAAGCAGACTTTTCTTGTGCCTTTGGGTCAGTAGTGGTGTACATCTTGGAGTTCTGGCATGGAAACCTTCTGCATTTAGTATGTGCCTTACTGTGCTCACTGAAACATCAGTGCCTGTTGCCACCAAGTCTTGCAGTAGGTCTTTTGCAGTCACTCGAGGGTTTTCTCAAACTACCTTCTCAGAAATCTGGTTGCAGCCATTGATAGCATCCTTTTTCTTCCCCATCCAGATAATGTAACCACTGTTCCTTTCACTTTGAACTTCCGAAATATGCTTCCAACAGTGTATCTAGGAACATTCAGTGCCTTTGTATCCTGTTCTTTGTTTGTGAAGGGCGATGAACTCTTCTCATAACTTTTTGGACCATTCTTTTGGCTTAGCATGCAGTCAAACATGACAGTCAAACCGCTAGCCAGTTTAGGAATTTCATGTGTTCCAGCTCAAGCACACCTGGTGCAACTAATGAAGCCCTTGATTAGTTGCATCAGGTGTGCATGAGACAACATCTGTTTTGCATATTCTGCTGTTGTGAGGGATTCTATTCAGGGTTTGAATAATTTTGAGACTGGAGAAGTCATTATAAGTTTTATTTAGAAAATGTTTTACCAGGAAGAAATACATTGAGATTTCTCTCGTTTTCAAGTATGTCCTGAATAGTTTTCAGTAAAGGCAAGGGTCGTTCGCAAAAAAAATATAAAACACAAATCCTACTAGCCCTGGTCCGAATGTCTTTGAAACTTTCGGAAATTCAGTGACTACTACCCGCGCTTGATTACTTTTCCTCCATACTTTCCCTCCATGACTCTAGTCCAATTAGCTTCTCAGTTTCATGCTCTACTTTCCCGCTTTGTCTCTATTCCAATTGGCTTCTTTTTTTCTAACTAGGGAAGGTGATTCTATGAAGCCTTGGATTGACTATTGTGTGTAGTGACATCCTGTAAATGATTAAAGATGACAGGTATTGTGATGTTATATGCCTTTAACCAAGAGACAGGAAGGAGGGAAGGGTCAGAAAGTACATATAAAAGAACAAAGCACAGCCTTTGCCTTTTGTGTATCCCTGTCTCTCCTCCACTGCCTGCCTTCCCTCACACCTCTGTGTGTTTACCCTTGGCTGGGATGACCTAAGTTTACTAGGCCTTGGGTTAATTTTGTAAGGGAGATTGTTACCTTGGTTTAGTGGGGGAGGAAGGATTGTTGGTTTGCTTGAGTGTATGTTTATGCACATAAATAACTTTATATATAACTTTTAATACCACATCTGATCCAGTGTAGGGATGGGTGAAACTTTTTGCTTCTAAATTAAAACAGAAGAAAAATGGCACTTCCTGCTAAGGAGGTTTTCCTCATTTTTCACCTAGATCATTGCATTAAAATCAGTGGGAAGATTGGATTTCCCCCACCATGTGGCAAGTTTCCCTTCTTGTCCCATAGGCATAGCATAAAAGAGGTGTTCTGTTCAAGCAGCATGCCATTCTGTGTTTGTGAGAGGAAGAGAAAGCAGCACATTTTTGAGCTAGAGAAGACAGGTTAATAAAGTGTAGTTGAAGTTTAGCTTAGGGAGTCTTGTAGGCAGGACATTTGTTCTCTGTATTAGGAGAGTCTTGGGGACTCTGGGGGACAGCAAGGGAGAGAGGAGGTTAACCCCAAATACCCCAAAATTCAGTATGACTGACTGGGAAAACACAGGCAGCCGTGATCCATATTCCTTCCTGATCTGGCTGTTATCTCTGTGCTAGGGGAGTCTGTAGTGTGAGATGGGAGCTAATGAGAATTATCCCGAAATAATCCCAAAATATGTGTGACTGACTGGGAAGACACTGGAAGCTGTGATCCAAGTTCCTTTCTGATCTGGTTGTTATCTTTGTGTTGATAGAGTCTGCGGAAAGAAGCAGTTAAACAGGGAGGTTTTTTTTGTTCTTTGATAGGGATGGGGGGCAGCTAATTACAAAAATTGTTAGGTGACAGAGAGATGGATCAGGACATGAGCTGTGACTGAGGCAAACTGATACTAGACGAGATAGAGCATTTTGTAGTGGGCCAGGGCAAGTCATTACACACAATTATTTCTATTGTGTACTACAGTAAAAACACAAATAGTAGTTGGCTAATGTCTAGCAAATGCACAAGGGGTAAGAGTAGGGTGAAAGGAGTAGGAGCAGTGCAGGGACGTTTGAGGAAAGTGGTAGTTCAAAAACTGACTGCAGTCATGGTTGCTGCAGTGTGTACAATAAATGATAGCGATTCCTCTCCTCCCAAGGAGGATGCAGATTGTCCCACCAAAAGTTCCTCTACCATAATTATTAATAAACCATCTAAAAACACTGGAGGTGACAATGGGTTGATGTCACAGTGGAAGAAAACGTAGCAGCTCAACCAACTGCTACTTCTGAAAAACAAGCACAAAAACACCTATTCTGAAAGTAGTAATGAACACTGTGAAAATCCCTCTAAGGGGAAAAATAAAAATAAATTGTTTGACGCTTTAAAAAGCTAAGGAAAATATAAAAGTTGTGGGGAAGAAGTGGTGGGCGATGCTGAGGATTACCTAATTATTGATGATGATGTTGAAGTAGAATATATCCCTCCATCATTCTCGTCTTCTTCAGATACATATGAAGTTCAGAGTTAGACAGATTATTACATGACCAGCAAGGTAGCTGAAAGCCAAAGGCTCCATCTTCTATCACTGAAAAGGAGTGCTGTGCCTGTTAATAAACTGCTTGATAAATCAATTGGAAAGTTTTACCCTGGCCAAGTAAAGATTCCAGAAAATGCACGATCATTCTGTGCATTATCATCAGCACAATCACCACTTCCAAGTCCAACCCCTACCCCGCCACACACACAAAGTAATCAGCAACACAGGTCATCAACATTCACAATCCTAGCTATGATGAGTGTTTCTGCTGTTGTTGGAAATGAACCACCTACTTTGAAACCAACTAGTACTTTGCAACATCTATCCCCGGCAGTAGTAACCCCTAAGGAACCTTTCAATCCATGAAGTCTATAGTATGGAGACACTTTAGTCATGATCCAAAAACTAAACATGTTGCCATCTGTTCTCTTTTTAAGACGCATGTGAGCAGGGGGAAAGCAGGATCCTCACTGGATCCCACATGAACCTGAACCATACTGTTGGTCTGATTGGGAGACACACCATGACCATGTCACAGCTATCAGCTGCACAACCCTGGGTGTTCTAGACATGCTGTTATTCCACATTATCATCTATCTGCATGGAGTCTTCATTTACTCTTCATACACACTGACAAGATGCTTTGCCTGCACATTGGTTGTTTCTGCTGCCTTTTAGATGCCAAGTGTTCTCAGATTAACTGGGTTTGGATATCCGACCTTGTGGTCAGCTCAACACCTTTACTACCTGTGCTTGCTGCAGCAAGGGCCCATTTGCAGTTGAAACAGCTCCCCATCATCAGACTTCCTGCCTGTATCTGTCTTATACCTCTGCATAGAGGTCCACTACATCTGTTCTAGCAGTCATTACAGATCAGGTTTTTGTTCTGAATGTTTATCTGAGCCTGACCTCTCAGTTGAGGTGGGCACACTCATTATATGTATGGTGATTGCCAGGTACAAGTTAAGTAAAAATACAACTCCGTATTTAAAACAGCTTTAAATTGGACTTTAACATTTGAGTGCCAGATATTTTTCCAAAACATCTGACACTAAAATGCTTAAATACAGGTTAAAAAAACATAAAAGTGTTTTATTGTAGGTCATCATTTTGGTGATCACTGTCACCTTTCTCAGGACAAACACACAGTGAAACAATACCTCTAAATTGTCCCCGTCTCTGACAAAAAGAGGTGTTTCTTCCCAATGGATGTTACTAAGAGAATAAGTTGACATCACAACACACCAACATTATAATTAACACTCCAAATATAAAATTAAAAACAAAGTTTTGACTAAGTGTGTATACCTAAATAAAAGTAAGATATACTTTTACCTCAGACAAGCAGTGAAATAAGTAAATAAAAATTCATGGACCAGTGGTTGTCATGGCAATCACTATGAGGTCAAAGCTCTCAATAGTAATCAATTAGAACACTACTAGATAAAGCCATATAGTATGTGAAGTACTGATTATACTTAGAGCAATCAAGATCTTATTCATAGAAAGTGCTCAAGAGTCTCAACTTGATAAGGTACTCATTGATGTATTTCATAATCTTAAACTAAAAAAAATGGAGGTGGAGCTTCATCTACATGAAATATATCTCTCTGATTATTATTGACTTAAAGGAGCAGTAAACTTTTTTTATGAAAACACATATTTTACAGAGCATTTCCTGCTGAATAAAATAAGGTCACTCCCATCGCTGTCAGATGTTTTATTCAAAATGTATAGCAGTTTAAATAATGAGGAAGTGAATTTACTGTGTTTACTTCCTGATAGTTCTAACTGACAGGAAGTGACAGGCAGTTTCTATCACATTCTATGGAGAACTGTATGTCTCTGACTTTTCTGACTTTCCTCTCCATTAGAATCTAACAGGAAATCTAATTAGAATTTGACCACTACAGGGCACTGCTAATGTAAAAAAACATGGGTTTAAACTGTAATAACTCTGGAAATATAAATCTCTCAGCAGTGGAAGTACCCTTATTTTACTCAATAGGAAAATCCTTTTTTCATAAAAAAAAGTTTACTGCTCCTTTAAGCAAATATCTACGGCTTTCAAATAACTAATATACCCACTATAGACAGAGTAGAACAAATGTTTTCTGTAAAAAAAAAAAAAAAAGTGCGGCATACAAATCATCTTCTAATTCAAAGTTGCTTGTGATTGAGGAAATTACTAAGAATTTATATTTAGTTAAAAATGAACTGACTACACAATAAATGACCAAGTATAGGGATGACTTACATCATTTTAAGCATAAGAAAGTAGACAACTGTTAAAACAGATTATAAAAAAAATTATAAGATACAGAGACTATTGACTATTCTGGAAAACCTAATGGGAATTCTGATACTCCAGATCTGCTATTTCTTCTTCTGCTTTACCTTCCACTTCTACAAAAGCTAATGATTTTTTAGGGGTCAACAGAAGATTATAGACAAACTTAGACCCCACTATGCAAACATAGTCACCACAAAATCCCAACAAGCCAACAGGAACAAATGGCATTTAACTGAAATGGGGATAATCTCTTTCCCTTTCCTTTGCTATAACCAATAGATATAAACTATCAAATCTAGATATAGATCTTTTTACATTTAAAAGACTATTGAAGTTAAAAGAACATTTCTGAGTTCTAGACAGCGTTATCGCAATTCAGAAGAAAATCCTCCTTTGACCTTGCTAGTACACACAAAGGGAGAGAATCATTTATTAGGGTTCACCAGGAGGAAATACAGTAGCAAGACCCTGATAGATCTGATTGCATGAATATCAATAAAAAAATACAGAATCCAATTAAAGACATAGCACAGGATCCCAATATAGTGATCAGACTGTGGTGACTTTACACATGTTAGGAAATGGATGGGGGTGGGTTTTGTGAGATCATAGCCTTTGACCAATAGGAAAAGGGAGAGAGGGGCTAGAAAGTGAGTAAAAGGATCCCTATTGTCTCTCCCTGTCCCTCCCCGGTATCCTTTTAAAAGGTTGCTGGCAAATCAGAGTGCAACCTCATGACCCATTAAGCATGTTGCTATAATAAAAATAGCGACATGAGAATCTCACACTGCATGACAGCGCAAGATTCTCATGTCGAGTAGTGAAAGGTCGCATCTTGCTGAGCAAGATCTCCTCCATCCACTATAGGTTACTAAAGCAACACATTGTACATCCCTCTGGTACTTCGAGGGTTAACTTTAAGTGAAGTTATTTTATATATATATATATATATATATATATATATATACACTTTAATTAATTACTATACAGACCAGCTGACTAAGGTGAAGAAATTGCAGTCTTATTTGACATATAGTACAGGGATGAGATCACAATAAACCAGTGATCTAATACCTGTGCTTATCACAAGCATACATCTGCTCTCACATTTATTTGTAAGAAGAAAGTTAACAGTATTTTACTAGATGCTTTCATACAGGATTGGATCAATGACTCTGTTCTGAGGTTTCGTACACAAGATTTTCATTCTTGTCTAATCTTATACACTCTTTTCAAGATTCATAAAACATCATACTGAACCACATCTTCTTATATCAATGACACAACAGATTTTATTAATAATAGCAAAACCCTAATACTCCCAAAGGATGCCTTGCTTGTAACAATAGCTGTCACCTCTTTATAAATGGCAATATCAATTGATTCTGGCATAGAGTTTGTACACAGAGCTTTGATTAAAAACCCAAACCCAGTGAGACCTCCCACTGAAATTGTAATTCAAGTATAGTGCCTATGCTTAAGAAATAATTATGTCACGTTTTAAATGAGCTATTATTTATAAATCTCTGTAATGTAAATGGTGTAAAATATTGCTCTTTCTTTTGCAAATCCCTTTATGGACACGTTTGAACAAAGCCATATACTATCCCCTTTCTCTGGCATGATTTATTGTTAGTTTCATTTTTTGACAATATTTTTCTTGTTTGGAAGCGCAACCTAAGATCATTTAGAGCATTTATATTTGAGCTTAATGTGACTGACATTCCTATTAGATTTACTTCCCAGTGTGACTCATGTTCTGTCAAGTTTTTGTATTTGACCTTCAAAAACATGCACAATTGCTCTTAGATAAATATATGCATCAATATATAATATAAGTACAAGAGGAGAAAATGAAGACCAATGTGGCTTGATAAAGAGTTTTGTAGGGAAATGAGAAATAAGAAGCATTGTTACACACGTTTTAGCGAACTATTATATAGGATAGTTACATAAGTGGCATTTGTGACTTTTTACCAGCACTTTGTATGCAACATTCTTCAAACATACTCCCAAAATAATAAATATATTGCACATTAACAGCTGCAGTAAGACTTTTTTCATCCAGCACATGTGGATGATTCAGACGCTGATTCATCAGTCACGTTGGAGGTAGTTGTGCATATTTTTGTAAATGATCATGCAAATGTTCTCATCTACTTTTAATTGGAGATTCCACTATGGGAAGGCCTGTGCATTATCTGACCTACGCTCTAATTAACAATCATAATTATTTGTGGGTACGTTTTGTAAGAATGATGTTTTATAATATTATGCCAAGATTCAGGAGCAACAGAGAGAAGATGAAGCAAGACAAGCTGTGAGCAGGGACTTAAGCGGTATCACTGTCCAAGTCAGATTACTGCTCATTAATTTATTTGCAAAAAGCTTTTTTTCTATGTGCATTTCTGGTTCCTAGTCAATTTGCATCTAAAAAGCTGAATGCATTCTTGGGTGAATAAGCTAGTGCTACCTTTCAGCTTTTTATACAGAAACATTTCACAAAAAATTTGAATGAAAATCAGCAAGCATTTTATCCATCAGCCTTTACAATTTTCATGAACAAAGCCCTTAAAGGGATAGTAATGTTCCATAATAAAAGCAGCTCTAATTAATCATCATAGTATTCGGACTATGGAGAGTGTTATTTCAATACTGTCAGAGTTGTAGTTCAAGAGTAATTCAATGACAAAGTATCCCCCTCCCGCTTCAAGGACCGTGACGGTCATAGTATGTCACATGTCGTTAAGGGGTTAATCATCGTGGTATTTGCACTTTGGAGAGTGTTATTTCAATTCTGTCAGAGTTGTAATTCAAGAGTAATTCAATGACAAAGTATCCCCCTCCCGCCCCCTTTACTGATGTAACACTGCTCAGCCAGAGCAGAAGGGAGGTGCCCAGGTAGACTGCAGAGAGGGACAATCTTCAATTAAGATAAGGGAAAAACCTGAAAAACTTGTCAAGGGGGGCAGGGCTTTCATTGTTCTCATAGGAAGAAGATTGTCCCCTTCTGTTATCTGTCTGGTCTATGGACTGCATTCCACATCTGAGAAGAGATAGCTTACACTAGGTAAAAGGGGCAGGAGGGGAAACTTTGCTTGTGAATATCTCTCAAACCATAAAGGGTTGAGAGATAAGACATATTGTTCTTCATGTTTTTTATGCCTACAAAATAAAATAAAGATAAAACAAAGTATTACTATCCCTTTAACCCTTTAAAAGTTATGTGTTGGAAATTTCTCTAGTCCTTAAAGGGTTAGTCATAGATTAAGTAATGTGAGTGTACTGAATGAATAGATAGTCTGGTACCATTTTTCAGAACAATACTTTAGTTTCATTTGTAATAATATTGCTCTTACATTGTTAGATAAACAATTATATTGTTTTTATCAACTTATCTTTAATTGGAAAGAAGTCTAGTTGTATGAACTGCCTGTAATTTGCTTCAACAGCCAATTCACTGATGCCATTTGTGTTTAATTCAAATTATATTAAATGAATGGCCATTGCTGTTGGGTATAGTTTATTGCACAAGGACAATTATGAAACAAACAATTCTGTAAATTGAACAAGCTGAAACAAACCAGGATTTTCAATTTAGTCCAAGAGTTCTAATAATATCCTCTAATCATTCTAAAGAAAATAAGGTATTACAAGTGAAAAACTGGCTCTCTTTGAATTAGCACAACATTGGTCATGGATTAAAACAAATAAAAGAGCCAACACAAGAACTCAATATGGAGGTAATGATGTAGTCTTCATTAAATAATCAGTCAATGCAAGACTCTGTATTTATGCAGGAAGCTAAAGAAGTGCAATTTAGGACTAAATCCTTATCTTTAATATAGTAGTGATATGCAGGCACAATGCCACAGAGTAAAGGGTTAACGGTGATGAAAATTTGGATGTGCACCAATATTTTGTGTATTTGGTTTTAGCTATTTTGGTCAAAGTTGGCTGCACTCCAGCAAGTTTAAATGTGTTTTTTTCTTTGGGTGTGCTTACCAAAACCTGGACTGGAATTGTACTTTTGGAAGCTTTGACCAGCTTCTATTGGTTTAAGCATGTCTCCCACCCCCCCACCCCCCGGTGCAATGCTCATTGTCTTTAGGACTAGGGATGGGCGAAAATTTTCACCTCAAACTGAAATTGGAGAATAATGGCACTTTCCGCTTGGAGAAAAATTTCCTGCGAAAAGTGCAGTTTTTTCGCTTTTTCCACCTTTTCCACCCATTGAAATCAATGGGAATAAAATATTTCTACACCACATAAAAGTTTTCTACAGCCATATAAAAGGCTGTCAGGCTCTCACAGCAGCCATTCTGTGTTTGTGAGAGGAGAGAGCAGCATGTTTTTTAGCTAGAGGAGATAGGTAAATAAAGGGGAATTGAAGTTTAGTTTAGGAAGTCATCTAGGTAGGACATTTGTTCTCTGTATTAGGGGAGTCTGGTGGTACTCTAGGGGATAAGAAGGAACGAACGAGGTTGTCCCCCAAATACTCCAAAATTCCATGTGACTGAGAGTCAAGACACAGGCAACCTATTTTCTTGGTGATCTTGCTGTTATTGTCCCTGTGCTGGGTGGGGAAGTCTGTGGAAAGACATTGTTGATTTTCTTTTTCAGTTATGATTTTTTTTGGACCGACTGTGATAAAACAACAGGGTGGACAACTTAAACAAATAAAATAAATAAATAAAAAACGAAATATCTTAGGTGACAGTGACAGACAGCTGACTGGGCTTAGGCAAGGCATCATACAGCTGCATCAGTTGTGTTGTGTACCATATTTTGCTGTAGGACTCACAACTGACTTTCAGCCACTTATTTCTAAACTTCAGCCCTCAGAAGAAGTATTATTACAGTGGGAAATGTAGTACCTATAGGAAATATAGGCGAAAAATATGGTAAAATAGGCGAAAAATGTGTTAAGATAGGCAGAAAATTTGTTAAAATAGGCAAAAAAGAGGAAATTTTTGCATAAGCAGAAAAGCGTATTTTTGGAGGAAAAAGAGTAAAATCGGCACATTTTTCATGGGAAATATTAGAAGGGTAACTAACTGACAGTATTCAAGAGTATGTGATGACCAAAAATATTATTTGTAGGAGCCAGTATGGATTTACGAAGAATAGATCATGGAAAACTACTTTGGGAATCTTTGTTAAAGAAAGATTTAGGAGTACTGATAAACAATAGACTTCACAGCAGTGTGAAGTGTAACTCACCTGTTGCAAGAGCAAATAGGGTATTATCCTGTATAAAAAGGGGTATAGATGAATGAGATGCATTGTATTACAGGTGCGAATCTTAGTTCTGGCAAATATTTTCAGATTCTCATATCAACAAAATGATTTGGATCAAACATCCTCTATCATGTTGTCACGGTTTGTTTTGACTCTCAGACACAGAGTTAAGATAAAAACACAACTTTATTGAAAATTTAAAGACATACACATATATCGCAACATGTAATTAGTACAATGCAATGGTGAACAGTGGTACGGTGAATAATACAGGTGTACACAATGACACTACCGTTGCTGTATGGGAAGCGGCAAGCAACTGGTGATATATGGAGCAAACCAGTACCCGCGTACTGGAGTACACATAGACACTTCCGGTGCTGTATGAAAAGCAGCAAGTGACCAGTGATATATGGAGTGAACCAGTACCTGGGTACCGGAATACAAATATACACTACCGGTGCTGTATGGGACGCAGCAAGCAACCGGTGATATATGGAGTGAACTAGTACCCACGTACTGGAGTACACAATAGCACTACCGGTGTAGTATGGGAAGCACAAGCAACCGGTGAGTACACATAGACACTGAGGGATGAAAATGTCGCCCAGGCGACATGAGGACGGAGAACTCTGCACATGATCCAGAAGCAGGAACAGACAGCCAGGCCGGGACAGGAAGCTGGAACAGTAACATCAGACGACCGGATCAGGAACGGAAGCCCAAACTGGATCAGAAACGGAGGCAGGAACCACTTCAGCAGAGGAGGCTGTCAGGCAGGTAAGCAGACGGAATCTGGAAGGTAGTGTATGCAGCAAAGGCCCAGGGAACTCAAGAAAAGGATGCAGGTGGCTATAGACATAGAGACACCACGAAAGGGCAACCAAAGGGTGCCAGAACCCAGTCTATATAGGCAATACTGGGCAGATTCAAGACAGGCAGCCAGTGGAGAGCCTTCACAGATAACTGACAAGAGAAGGCAGCAATCACGGGCACCGTGATACATGTACCTGTACTGATGCAATTTATTTCATTACACGTGCTTGGTAAGACTATCTAGTGGGAGTATTCCACCATATTAGGAGGAATTGCAGTCAGATGACCAATTAGAGAAAGAAAGTAAAGATCTTTAAAAGTAGCTGCTGGAAAAAGGTTATGCAGTAAAGAACATAGATATGACGTATAATAAAATAAAGAATCTAGATAGAGATCAGATCATAAACAAGCTGATTGGGGAAAGAATCTGGAAAGCAAGAAGATAAAACAACTGAAAGAAAAACAAAAAATACAATATATTTCACATGCCAAGAAAATAAAAAAATGTAATAAATTGCCATTGGAACATTCTGGCTCAGGACCCTCTCCTTAGGGAGGAAATAGGCAGTAAAGAGAATATTGTTTTTAAAAGAGCTTCCAATATCCACTCGCATATTACAAGGAGTAGACCTAAATTAATGCAAGAGAGTCAGTTAAACCAGTGAGAAATAGTTATTGTAACAAAAGAGGGTGAGCAATCAAGATTGACTATAGGTTATAAAATATATGGTAATTATAGATGTGGCTCTAAAAGATGTTAAACCTGCCCCTTAATGGCCTTACGTAGGAAAACATTTTGTAGCACCCAGACCGGTAAAACTTTTTTAGTTACTAATTTTATTAACTGTAACACCAGTTTTACAATATATCTTACTGAATGTGGGTGCAAGGCACAGGACGTAAGAAGAACCATCAGGCCTCTTAGGGACAGAGTTGGGGAACATCATAGGAATGTGATTAAAAAAGATATGAAGCATACTGTCTCAAGACATTTCAGTAGATGTCCACTAAGAGGGATAGCTTATATTACAGCGATGGGATTAGAAACAGTACCAATAAAATCATATTTGCAAGAAGGAGGCAGAATGGATCTATGGACTAGAAACTCTAACACCACAAGGGTTAAAAGAGAATATTGATATTAGTAATATAGTCTGAGAGATCAAGATCCTGCAAGATATATAGAGAATTAAAATATATCATAAGCTGATAAAAAAAACTCTTGATTTAGTAACATTGCAACTGGGTTTAATTGAGTTTTAGCAGGTGATGTAATACTGATATAAGTGTAGAATTATACACATAGTAGATATGATGGCTTAATATTTTGAATGTAAATTTATTTTGTTCAGTGGCTGGATATGTATCCGTCAATGTTGTGGTTGATTTAAGGTTTTATTGGTCCACTATCTGAGTTACCGGGAAAGGAACGCGGTCCCCATGCTTATCAGTCAATAATATTTGTCACATATGCGATACACAAATATGGATAAGGATGAGGACCTATTGGTCTGTTGGAGAGTGAAAGGACTATCCCAGGGTATATCGCTGGGCTATGGGTCCAGTTCGCAAGACTCGACATTTGTTAATATTGACAATTATGTCCAGATACCAGACGGGACACATTAAGCTATTGAAGGACTGCCTATCCCCGTTGTGAACATTCAGGCTCATCCTGTTGTTTATATCTGAATTGTATCTTTATCTTGAACTTGATATTTATTATCAATTTTAAGATCCATGTCAGGTTATATCTTATTGACAGCTTGCATGCCAAAGGTTGCTGGGTGATGTGGAGGATTGTGTTCCATTAGAAGGAAGGAGGATGCGGGCAGGAACTGGAAGTAAACCATTACATTGGTCCAGGCATTTGACAAAGAACAGATAGCCACGTGAAATGGGAATGCATGATTAGCCAGCAATAGCGTAAAAGGTATAAACGTATGATCATTTACAATGTATCCCTGAAGAAGTTACACCCATAACGAAACGCGTAGGGTGATGTTCTGTGAGTTTTTAATATAATGTTTTAAATTGTATACTACCAATACATCGAGGCAGTGATACAGCACAGGTAGTGCTTCTCTATTATATCTGTGATGCATTGGAGACCGGGAAATACCGGAGAGGTCCAGAGAAGCGTGGATAATTTAAGCCATAGCACGGCTATGAAAAACTTTTTTATGAGTTAATTCCTACAGGCTGGACAGAGCCTCTCTCTGTAGTGAATACCCATCTTCGGGGGGGGGGATCTGTCCGTTTGAATGCAGCTGGCCGATTTTGCCCCATAGTTTGCTATTAGATGTGCTCTTTTGCGCTGTGTTTGTTTTCTTTGTAGTATTTCTGTTTGTCGGCTGAAGGGGTCACATGATCGGGTGTCGAGGACACAGCAGCAGTAGGTTGAATCGGGAGTGATGAACCCAGAGAACAATGCCAGTGGATGCATGAAATCTTTGCTTTTGGACTGAGTGCAATTATTAACTTGCCTTTCTTTTCCCAAGACAGTGAACGGTAGTGGCTGATCTTTCCATGTGATTTTTAAACCCTGCTGGAAACTCCAAAAATATTTAATATGATTCTGCCTCAGGATCTTCAAAATCTCCACAAAGCCTTTTCTCCAGAGTCTCGTTTGGAAAGATATGTCCTGGAAAATTAAAATGTCTTTAAATTTTTCCCCAATTTGTTTATTTTCTCGCTTTGCTTTGATTATTCAATCTTTCAATTGGAAAGAATGAAAATTAACAATAACATCTCTCGGGTGGTTAATCGTGATGCCTTTCGGTTTAGATAATCAATGTAGTCACTCTAATGTAATATCATAGTCTTGCAGGACTATTCCCAATTCCTTAAAGTAATTCAAAAGAAATTCTTCCAACTGATCGTTCATGATTGACTCAGGAATATTCTGAAATCTCAGATTGTTCCTCCTTGATCTGTCCACAATATTTCAAATCTTTATTTCTATATAGTCCATCTTTTTTATTAAACCATCCTTCGCTTCTTTCAAGGCTGTACAGTGTAAATCCATGAATACAACTTTTTCTTCCACAATTTTAGTTTTATCTGCTAGTGTTCTTTCCTGTTTAATTTCTGTAGAACCTTTAAGGATTCCTTCTTTAATTGACTCTACCAATGTATCTAAATAATCGACCAGAATCCCTTCTGTAATTAATTCCTCTGGTTGTGGAGGTCCATATGTTACCTCCTCACCAAATTGGGGATTCTCCAATCCAGTGCTTATCAAATCTTCTGCTACTTTAATCAATTTCTCTTTATTAACCTCTGGAGGAAAAAAAAATGAGGCCCATTTAGGCTGTTTTTCATCCTTCTTATCTATTTTTTGCTTGTCTCTTAATGCCAAACTGATTAGTTAATAAGAAATTCTTCCTTATCCAAAAATCTGCTTGTTATTAATTGTTATGCTGCAGCACCAACCAGACATTAAATTTCTGATCTTTCCAAATCATCTTGGTATCTATCACCGCTTTCATTAATTCCTTCCGGTCCAGTTAATAAGACCCTCTATGTCCCTTGAATATCAGAGATTATATGGACCTTACAACTCACAAACACTTTATCTGCCAAATTATTCCCAATGAATAGGCTGTATTTCTTATAAAATGAATCCTCAGCCTTTATAGTTAATAATCACCAATCTGCTATTCTGTGAGAAAGACTTATTTCTTTACCCCACTGTTGATTCACCATTTCTCTCGTATTCCAGCAGACTTTTAAACAGAACTCAGTTTATAACTTATTGATCTTTGGCAATCGAACAGTTAACAAAAGCTTCAAAAGATTCTATCAGCGACCTCCCAATATTTATGCAGCAAGCAGAAAAAAGGAAAGGCAGCAGGCACATATACATTAACTTCAAGCTTTCTGAGCGTTTACTGCTGCACATGTCGCTCATCTAGGTCAGTGTTCTGTTAAATACCAGTGTCCTCAAACAACTGCCACTTATCCATTATCCCAAGGGGTTTATACAACAGATTATTAACCATCTCGTTTTCAGCAGATTTCAAAACTAAGTTCCATATATATATCTTTCAATCCATTGGCAGTCAAGAGGTTAACCTCCATATTGCACCGTTCAATATGCAACAACCCATGTTTGCCAAACATGCAGGAGAGAGCGGTGAAGCACATAGAGAATTAGCTTCAAACTCAACTTAGACAATGTCCACAGCCCATATAATTAATCTTCTGTATCCCCCTACTTTTTAGGGCGGTGTTTCTCAACTCCTGTCCTCAGTACCCACTAACAGGCCAGTACTTAGGGATTTCTCTGCTAGAGCACAGGTGTGGTGATCAGAGGCTCATTCACATTGATTAACTCACCTGTGCTCTAACAAGAAAATCATCAAATCCTGTGGATCCTGAGGACAGGAGTTGAGAAACACTGTTTTAGGGTACCAATGTCCTTAAACAGTTGTCCAGTTACCTGTTATTCTCTAAAATTTTATGCTGCAGAAAGTTAGGCAGTTAATAAATAACGGTACGTATGCTGCTCCTCAGATACTTTAAGCAGTTTAAGGGTGGTATCTCAATGTGCTGAGTACTGATGCAAACTATGTATTTTTTTTAACCATATATATTCTAAGAAAAGTAATATTCATGTGTAGAATAAATCCACTTTTACTTGGCTTTGTCCACCAGGTGTTTCTTCATCCTCTTTATCCAGTCACCAATATACCACCAACATACCACCTCTTATAATGCTTCTGCCAACCTCTACTCCATTGTCCGCTGTTGATGTGGTGTTAAGGCTCAGAGTATGCCACTCCACCCAGCCGACTAACTGCCACCAAGATATCAATTAGTTTGAATAGCGGCTGGATCACCCATAACCGCGGCTCACTCATAGCTGCACTCGTAACCGCATAGGCAAACGATCAGCCAACACTCTGCAATGGCGTCCCATAGCCTGCTAGTCTGCTTGGAGAGCGCCTTTTCCTCTCCTCTTCCAGTAGCACTGTCTACGTCATCCCGCTACCCATCTTTTCCAGCTCAACCCCGAAATTGGTAAGATTTCAGTTTGTAAATTGGTAAGAACTGATTGAATTAGCCAAAGAACAAAACTTATTAGTGTTGAGCGAGCATGCTCGGCCGATGCTCGGATTGGCTCGAGCATCGCTCTGCTCGGCACATGGCGGTACTCGTACGAGTACCGCCATGTGCTCGCCCGCCATGTTCGGGTGGCAGGGATCTGTGCCGAAGGAGGCACAGATCTTACACAGACGCTCCGCTGGACCACCAGGGACTGGAGGTAGGGCACATGTGGAGATGGAAGGGGGCATTGTGGAGATGAAGGGGGACATTTTGGAGATGAAGGGGGACATTGTGGAAGGGGGGCATTGCGGAGATGAAGGGGGCATTGCGGAGATGAAGGGGGACATTGTGGAAGGGGGACATTGTGGAAGGGGGGCATTGTGGAGATGAAGGGGGCATTGCGGAGATGAAGGGGGACATTGTGGAAGGGGGACATTGCGGAGATGAAGGGGGCATTGCGGAGATGAAGGGGGACATTGTGGAGATGAAGGGGGCATTGCGGAGATGAAGGGGGCATTGCGGAGATGAAGGGGGACATTGTGGAAGGGGGACATTGTGGAAGGGGGACATTGTGGAAGAGGGGCATTGTGGAGATGAAGGGGGGCATTGACCAGGCACCCTCCCCTCATCAGAGCAGGGGGTGCCTGGTGTAATGCTCGTGTCGCCCCATTGAATTCAATGGGGCTCGGGTGCTCGGCCGAGCACTCGAGCCTCCGGCGGTGCTCGGTCAGAGCACCCGAGCACCCGAGCATCGGGGTGCTCGCTCAACACTAAAACTTATACATCATGAATTAATTCTACAGTAAAAAGTCCCAGTGAATATGAAAAAGCCCTGATGGTAATACAAGTGAAATAAACGTTAAACTTGCAAACAGAATTCACTAACTACTCAGTCTTAAATTATCTTAACTTTGGAAGTGACCATCATCAAGTGAGAGCAAAAATCAAAATTGACTGAAGAAAGAAAGAAAGAAAGAAAGAAAGAAAGAAAGAAAGAAAGAAAATCATCAAGTCAACAAGAGTGAAGATCGACACTAGCAAGCTATTGAAAAATCATAAGAATTTTCAGTTAGCACTGTCTAATTGCTTCAATGTGCTGCAAGACCTTCCAGACAAAGACATTTCATCCCACAATGCAAAAGTTATTGAGACTACCGTACACACTGCCATTGCCATTGCACTTATTATTAAAAAAGAAAAAAAAAAAAGAAACTCAAAGGAAACAGTTGCCATGATGAAAAAGCAATGATAAGCCATTTATCTTTAGTGGGAACTATGGGCAACAAGTGCAATAACGTAGGGAGAAATGCACAAAATCATAAGGTAGTATTTTTAAAATTGGTCACATTGTGTTCACTTTTTCAAAGGGCTAAAGGGCCTTTTTATTAGCTTTTTGAAAAAGTGAAGAGAATTTCACGAAATGTCAGGGTAGGAGTTTTGTTCCTAGTGATTTCCCCTGATACAGTTCATCCACCATAGCACCTATTTACCTGTGTGATTGGCGTTATGTCCTGGATTCCATAAACTGGTAATATCTGCTACAGATTGTTGAGTCTTGAAAGATTATATTAAGGTATTGGGGTGCCTGGAAGAGTAGAGTCAAAGGTTGTATTATTTTGATGTGTCTGATACATTTATTACCTATGTGAGTGTTCATCTGGCTGTTTTAATAAATTATTTCACTTTTAAACACACTACACTATGGTTTTGTGTATTGTTTCTCCCTTTTTGTCTATGAGCATCAGCAAGTCAGGAAATCGCACTTATAGAAGTGGCATCATGGTCTCTGTTTAGATATCTTTAAAGTGTGTAGTTGGTCTTCCAGGCAAGTGAACAGGAATATATTTATTTTTGGATATTTATGGCTGGACTTTTAAGGAATATTGGTAACTTTTCCACAGAATGACCTCATATTATTTTATTAGGCACTTTATTTGCACTTCAAACACTTTTCATGTATCTTATTTGCATGCAATATACAGTATCAGACTTGATATGGGGCATTTAAGTGCTTTCTGATTTCATTTATTGTGTAATAAGTGCATTACTCTTCAGATTACCTTTACTGAAACTGAGTGGATTTTTTTCCTCGTATGATAATATGGGATCATGTTGCAATGGGCATCGGACAAAAGCTAAAAAAGGTCTTGGGGCCCTTCAAGCTATAACATTAGCAAATCCAGATGAGCAGGTAATAATGAATATTTATCTAATTTCCTAGTTCTCCTCTAAAATGGGGATTTTACTTTTCATATTTATTGTGGTATAATTAAGCATTGTGCAGGAATTCATGTGCTTTTTCTGCATTCATTAATGACACAATTCCATGGGGGTATTGGAGTGAGCATGCACCAACATCACAAACAAATAGGAATCAGTTTATTCATTAACAGTTGAAGAGCCCGTTACACGGGCCACAGTGCCACTGCCAGCCAATCGCAGGGGCTTCTTCGGAGTGTCCAGCTCTGTATCAGCCACGGCGCGGGCAGTCTCTACTGCACATGACTGCAGCACCCGCAGCAGTATCTACTGTGCATGACTGCATTGTTACACACGTTTTAGCGAATTATTATATAGGATAGTTACATAAGTGGCATTTGTGACTTTTTACCAGCACTTTGTATACAACATTCATCAAACATACTCCCCAAAAAATAATAAAATATTGCACATTAACAGTTGCAGTAAGACTTTTTTCATCCAGCACATGTGGATGATTCAGACGCTGATTCATCAGTCACGTTGGAGGTTGCTGTGCGTATTTATGTGAATAATCATGCAAATGTTCTCATCTGCTTTTAATTTGAGGTTCCACTATGGGAAGGCCTGTGCATTATCTGACCTACACTCTAATTAACAATCATAATTATTTGTGTGCACGTTTTGTAAGAATGATGAATTATAAGATTACAAGTTAAAAGGCCTGTTTACACGGGCCACAGTTCCACCTCTGTAGGCATGAGCAGTAGAGAGTGGCCGTGCCACGGCTGATACGGAGCGAAGTACTCCGAATTCAGACCGGAGTCCTGTCTGTGCGACTCTGGTCTGAATTCAGTGAGCCCTGCTCCGTATCAGCCACGGCACGGGCAGTCTGTACTGCCATAACTAAAGCACGTGCAGCCATCTCTACTGCGAATGACGGCTTCTGACAAACCTTAGCAAATTATTATATAGGATGCCCAGATTCAGGAGCAACAGAGAGAGAGAAGATGAAGCAAGACAAGTTGTGAGCAAGTACTTAAGTGGTGTCACTGTCCCAGTAAAATTAGTTCTTATTAGTTTATTTGCAAAAAGCTTTTTTTCTATGTGCATTTCTGGTTCCTAGTCAAATTGCATCTAAAAAGCTGAATGTATTCTTGGGTGAATAAGCTAGTGCTACCTTTCAGCTTTTTATACAGAAACATTTCACAAAAATTTTGAATGAAAATTAAGCATGCATTTTATTCATGAGCCTTCACAATTTTCATGAACAAAGCCCTTAACCCTTTAAAAGTTATGTGCTGGATATTCCTCTAGTCTTTAAAGGGTTAGTCATAGATTAAGTAATGTGAGAGTAGAGACGGGCCGGATTTACATCTCAGGAGCCTGTAGGCACAGAAATCTGAAGCGCCCCCCCATTGGCCATCTCCACTGGACACCTCCACAATGCTCCTAATCTCCACACTGCCCCCCATCATCTCCATATTGCCCTACCATTGCCTCCCATCATCTCCATATTGTCCCCATCAGCTCCAACGTGCCCTCACATTGTCCCCATCATCTCCACATTGCTATCATCTCCATATTGCCCCATCAGCTCCATATTGCCCTCATCATCTCCAACTTACCCTCACATTGCCCCATCATCTCCACATTGCCAATTTGCCATCATCTCCATATTGCGCCCCATCAGCTCCAACTTGCCCCCCATCAGATCTATATTGCCCTCACATTGCCCCGTAATTTCCATATTGCCCCCCCCCAGTGTCAGTTTCCTACATCTTCCCTGGTGGTCCAGCGGCAGGAGAGGTCTGTCGTCTGTGCCTGCTTTGGCACAGACGTGTAGCTGCTGAAGCTCCCACGCGGTCTTCTCTTCAGTATTGCAGAGAGCTGGGAGCTTACTAAAGAGCCGACGAGGGAGTGCAGCAGCTACAGGTCTGTGCCGAAGGAGGCACAGACCTCACCGGGTGGTGGGGGTTAGTGCAGGTGGCAAGGCTACTTTTTTTTTTTTTTTTTTTTTTTTTTTTTTTTTTTTTTAAAGGGTCCCAAATACAAGCGCCCCTCTCTGGGGGGTGCACCTGTAGGCAGATGCCTACTCTGCCTTATGGTAAATCCAGCCCTGAGTATAGAATAAATAGATAGTCTGGTACCATTTTTCAGAATAATACATTAGTTTCATTTTTAATAATATTGCTCTTACATTGTTAGATAAACAATTATATTGTTTTTATCATCTTATCTTTAATTGGAAAGAAGTCTAGTTGTATGAACTGCATGTAATTTGTTTCAACAGCCAATTCACTGATTCCATTTGTGTTTAATTCAAATTATATTAAATGAATGGCCATTGCTGTTGGGTATAGTTTATTTCACAAGGACAATTATGAAACAAACCATTCTGTAAATTGAGCAAGCTGAAACAAACCAGGATTTTCAATTTAGTCCAAGAGTTCTAAAAATATCCTCTAATCATTCTAAAGAAAATAAGGTAATACAAGTGAAAAGCTAACTCTCTTTGAATTAACACAACATTGGTCATGGATGAAAACAAATAAAAGAGCCAACACAAGAACTCAATATGGTGGTAATGATGTAGTCTTCATTAAATAATCAGTCAATGCAAGACTCAGTACTTATGCAGGAATCTAAAGAAGTGCAATTTAGGACAACCCAACTGCACAGTAGAGAACACATGAGGATTCCCATTGATTCTTGTGTTGTAATACACTAGTTTCCTCTGTTTGTACACTATTCAATGGTGGAAATTAATTTCCCCGCTCTTCCAAATCAAACCATTGGGCCATGGGGGTGTGATGGGGATGGTAGCATGATATGCTTGTGGTTCTGCTGGATACTGAGCTCCACTGATTATTCTGATACTGCTAGAGTATTCCTCTTCCACATGAGAGGTCTGCCAATTCCTCTTGCTCAATTTTGACAGAGTGCCTCCGCATACACAATGCACTAAGTGCACCAGGCACTTAGCAACAGCAGCAACACAAAATAAAACTACTGCACACTGTTTTTTAGCTAGAGGTCTCCCTTCTCTCTGCGTTCCAATTTGTAGATAATAAACTGCAACTCACAGTACTGCGGGAGTTCTGGGTTTTTATAGTACCAGCAGCAAAAAGGCAAAGTTCCCATGAGAAATTAATTGGCAGTAGTGGGAAGAAGAAGGATTTTTTAGTTTTTTGTATGTGCATACATTTTTGCAGGAAAAACGGTGAATCTTGAATTTTAAACTAAATATCCAGTGGGAAGAAAACAGGACTTTTCACCCATCCCTACTTTTTACCTTTCTGTGTAACTCCCTTAGTCCCCAACAATATCCACAGAACAAAAATGTTGTTATCATATGAAGAAATGATGAATGTACTCTGTTATCTATTCAGTGGTGCTGTGATCCCAAATAAGACATCTGCCGGGGCCTGAAAACAATGACTTCATTTGCAAGAAAGGGGAGTGCAAGCAACAATCACATAATCCTGTTTATTAACATAAACTACAACAAAGTACTAATAATAATTCCCACACACACACACACTTACCAGACTTTGGCCAGAAATTCTTAATGGCCACTATGAACTGTACACTGATTCTAAGGAAAAATTTACAGGGTCCATTAGGCCAAAGTAAGGTAAGCAGGCAGACGTTAATATGTTACTTCTCCTTTAATGGCTGACTAAAGAACATATCATAAGTAGAGGTGGTATTACCTGTGTTAAATGGATGTAATCCAAAATGAAGCCTCTTCATAATCACAGATGCCTTTCATGAGGAACCACTTAGTAATCATCCTGAAATTGATGGTAGTATACAGAGCACATGCAAGTGAACTTGTCTCCATACGTTGGGTTATTGGAAAGCAATGTGTTGGAGATCTCTGTAGCAATCAATAGGTTAAAGCTTTTTTTGTTCTTGCTCATTATAGGTCAAAGGTATTTTCTGTGCCAGGAAAGAGTGGATGGGATGTGGGTGGGGCCATGTGACAAGTGTTGGTATGGCCATGTGTGGAGCTAAAAGCATCTATAGGGCTTTTCCAAGGGGAGCAAGGGATATAAATTTCTCACTCAAATGAAAAAAATGCTGGGAATTTCAGGGCTACATTTTTACAGACATTTGGTCTGCCCCGTCATCATCACTTTGCAAATAACATTTCATTTGTAATGTTATTAAAGTGATTATTGAATTATTGTGGGAATAGGTTTAATCCCATCCCGACAATGGATGTACATGTACGTCCCACAGACTCTGTCAGTTAGTGACAGAGGATGTATATGTACTTCCAGGAAGTCGTTGAAAGTAATGGGGTAAAAAAGTTCGGCGGGCGTTAAGCTTCGTCCACGTGCGGCCGGTCACTAAGGGGTTAAACTTGAATTTCCTAACTTGTGTTGAAGGAGAATTTTCAAATTGATTTTAACCCCTTAACGATCATATGATCGGCGCGGCGACTTGAGTTAAGGACAGCGGAGCATTTTTTTTTCTTTTTCCGGTTCCGGACTCCCTGAACGGCGTGCAGCCGCGGGGGGAGCCCGGAACTCCATGACGGTCATAGTACATCATGGGTCATTCGGTCAGATCAACTGATCATTAAGGGGTTAATGAAAGTTTTTTGCCTTTCACTTTCCATAATGTTCTTTTTATCACATTTGGCATCAAAAATAATAATTTATTTAATAAAAAATGTAATAATTTTATTTATTATTTTTTCTGGTGCAAAAAAAGCTGCTTCAGGGCAGAATCATATTTGTACATTCATCCCCTAGTATCTTGCTACCATTACTGCGTTGCTTGCTTAAAGTAATAGTAATGTTTCATAATAAAAGCAGCTCTTATTAATCATCATAGTTTTTGCACTTTGGAGAGTGTTATTTCAATTCTGTCAGAGTTGTAGTTCAAGAGTAATTCAATGACAAAGTATCCCCCTCCCACCCCTATACTGATGTAACACTGTTCAGCCAGATCAGAACAATTAAAACAAGCCCTGAGAAAAAATGTCCTACTGACCTAGTTCCAGCAGGTATTGTCATGTTGACCAGTGGCCACATGCCATTATCAAATGCCCTGATGTAATTGCAAAATTTGTGACTGCTGTTCTTGCTGCTGCTGCTACTGAGTTGTTTAGACAGCAGGGTGATTAAGCAGCTCAAAGGGAATGGGATCAACAACAGCAGTAATATGGGTGATGGATGATGAAGGTTTGTAATGGTTTTGTACAACACTCAGACCCAGTAGGTTAGAATAAAACACAGTTTTATTAAAATTAGTGTTGAGCGAGCATGCTCGGCCGATGCTCGGATCGGCTCGAGCATCGCTCTGCTCGGCACATGGCGGTACTCGTACGAGTACCGCCATGTGCTCGCCTGCCATGTTCGGGTGGCAGGGATCTGTGCCGAAGGAGGCACAGATCTTACAGACGCTCCGCTGGACCACCAGGGACTGGAGGTAGGGGGCATTGTGGAGATGAAGGGGGCATTGTGGAGATGAAGGGGGACATTTTGGAGATGAAGGGGGACATTGTGGAAGGGGGGCATTGCGGAGATGAAGGGGGCATTGCGGAGATGAAGGGGGACATTGTGGAAGGGGGACATTGTGGAAGGGGGGCATTGCGGAGATGAAGGGGGCATTGCGGAGATGAAGGGGGACATTGTGGAAGGGGGACATTGCGGAGATGAAGGGGGCATTGCGGAGATGAAGGGGGACATTATGGAAGGGGGACATTGTGGAAGGGGGACATTGCGGAGATGAAGGGGGCATTGCGGAGATGAAGGGGGACATTGTGGAAGGGGGACATTGTGGAAGGGGGACATTGTGGAAGAGGGGCATTGTGGAGATGAAGGGGGGCATTGACCAGGCACCCTCCCCTCATCAGAGCAGGGGGTGCCTGGTGTAATGCTCGTGTCGCCCCATTGAATTCAATGGGGCTCGGGTGCTCGGCCGAGCACTCGAGCCTCCGGTGGTGCTCGGTCAGAGCACCCGAGCACCCGAGCATCGGGGTGCTCGCTCAACACTAATTAAAATACACAATTAGAATGCCCACTACGGGCTATATAATATGACAGGAAAATATCAATCATGTACATATGCCCTCTCAGTCCCAATATACAAAGGTATAGAATAGATACTGTCACAGGACAGGCATAATCAGGCAATTCCAGCACAACATGGGTTAAAGTTCATGGAAGGTAATCAGTCTCTGATGTGGTGTGTTTGACAATGCCCAGTAAGATGATAAAGGTAGCAAGAGACTGTGGTGCGAGATGTGAAAGCACCTAGTCAGTGAAGCAGAACTGAGACTGTTCCCTGTGCTGAGCAGAAACGGAGGCCACAGTACTCTGCTAGGGCTAGCACTACCTTGAGCCGTGAGCACCCGACCGGTGCAGTAACGGAGACACTGGCACTGCAAGAGCTGAGGAACTGGAGCCTATAGCACCCGACCTGTGCGGTAATGGAAATACTGTACACTGCAAGAGTGGATGGAATTAGAGCCAATAGCACCCGACTGGTGCGGTAATGGAGACACTGTACACTGCAAGAGCTGATGGAATTAGAGCCAATAACACCCGACCAGTGTCGTAACGGAGGCACTGTGCATAGCAAGGGTTAACGGAAGGCACAGTGTATCGGAGGCAACAATGCTCTGTAAGAGTTAACGGAAGGCTCAGTGTAACGGAGGCAACAGTGCTCTGCAAGAGTTAACGGAAGGCTCAGAGTTAATGGAGGCAACAGTGCTCTGCAAGTGTTAATGGAAGGCTCAGTGTATCGGAGGCAACGGTGCTCTGCAAGAGTTAACGGAAGGCTCAGTGTAACGGAGGCAACAGTGCTCTACAAGAGTTAACGGAAGGTTCAGTGTAGCGGAGGCAACAGTGCTCTGCAAGAGTTAACGAAAGGCTCAGTGTAGCGGAGGCCACAATACTCAGTCTGCAAACACCAGCACCAGTGGAAGTAAGAATATCGCCCAAGCGACACGGAGGTCAGGATCAGGATTGCTACTGGATCTCATTGCAGGAACATCAGGCTAGCCGGGTCAGGTCACGGAGCAGGAACGTCATTCAGGCCGGGTCGAATCACGGAGCAGGAACGTCAGACAAGCTGGGTTGGATCACGGAGCAGGAACGTCAGCCAGGCCGGGTCGAATCACGGAGCAGGAACCAATAGGAGTAGTCAAACGGGCCAAGTTGGTACACAGGAATGCAGGAACACAACAACACAGTAACACTGGTACAGGAACACCACGAAAGGGCAACTGACAGGTGCCAGAGGCCCGGTATATGAAGGCCATACTGGGCGGGCCAAACTAAGCTCAGCCAATGGGAGTGCACCACACAGACAGTGACAGAGAAGATCACGGACACCATGATAAGGTTCCATTTGACATGACTAGCTCCAGTGATGCTTCTGAGACAGTAGCAGCACTATAATTAGCCCCAACCCACTTCAGGTATATGTGGAGAAAAGAAGTTGGACAATAATCCTTCTCCACCAGCCCCTCCTCCAAAATCATGGGTTTGTTGAGAATATACATTTTTCTGTGGTGATTTTAACATGTTTCACATAAATGTCATAGTGTCTCTGTTTCATGTGTGTTATCAGGGAGGTTGTTCCAAAGTGTGTTCCCTATTTTCCCCTTTTCACTGACTGGTCACAAATTGTGCACAGTGCCATTGTTGATCACTGCACTGTGCCTGCCCCAAGAGAAAACTAGTCCCACACCCATGACTTCAGGGGGAGGGGAAAGGTGGAGAAGATTGGCCTCTTTCTTATTCTACTCCACATTCCCTTCACTGGGTGGGGCAGTGGATGATGTTGCTACAACTGCCACAGAATCAGCACTGAAACTAGGACCAGGAGTATTGCTGCTGTTGACAAGTGAAACCTGTTCTATTCATGCATCACTTGTTGACCCAATTCCCACTGTATGCACAGTGGTCTGTGGCACACTAGCCTGCTCCTCAGCATCTTGTGGCCCTTGCAACACAGACACAGCAGGAATTAGAGCAGTTGCAAACTCCGCAAATTCCAAAAGCTCGCTACTGGTGGTGGTGGTGATGCCTATTCCTATCTCTGTCTCCCATTCATTCTTAGTTTGGGCTAAAAAGGCCATTAATGTCTCTTCAACCTCAGCTTCTCCACCATCATCATCACCACCACCACCAGTCCCTCTATGCTGCTTCTGCTCTATTACAGACATCTCTCCGGTTGATGAGTAGGTGATGAGAAATGTGAAAGAGGATTCCCTTTAGTCGCACTTGTAATTTCTTGGTGACTTGAAGAAGGCAGACTGGCAGCACTAGTAGCAAGAATAGGCAGCTTATCTGTGCTCCTGGTGGTGTTGGTATTATTGCTACGCAACAATTCTGCATTCTTCATTATCATGTCCACTTGGATTCTTCATGATCATGTCCACCTGGACAATGCCATGGGGGGAAGGGGACTCCCAGGGCCAGGAGAATGGTGTGGGCTCCCTTGACCACTAATCTGGATGCCCTGCATTACTTCCCCTACCACTCCCCTAATGCTAGTCCCACCAGCTGCTTCACCATCATTGTTACTACTACTAAGGCCAATAACATCAGTTTCAGTCCCTGACCAGGCTGAGTCTTCCTCCTCACTGTGTGTGTTTTTACTCAAAATTGATGGAGTGTGCTGTCTTGCCTTGGCCCTGAACAAAATTCTCAATGTCTTCTGCTGCATATCAAGTCTGCCTCTGTCAGCTGTCTATTATATTTATTTATTTATTTATTTATTTAATTATTTATGTTTTTTCTTATTTATTTATTTATTTTTAAGTTGTCCACCATATCTTATCAGAGTCCCCAAAAAATATATATATATAACTAAAAAACAAAATCAACAACTTCTTTCCCCAGACTTCCCTAGCACAGAGACAATAAAAGTAAAATCAACAAGCAATTTGGACCCCAGCTACCTGTGTCTTGCCAGTCAGTCACACCAAATTTTGGGGTATTTTGGGTGAACCTCCTTCCTCCCTTCTTCTCCCCATTTTCCCCCTAGACTCCCCTACTACAGAGAACAAATGTCCTATCTAAATGATTCCCTAAAACTAAGCTTCATTTCCCCTTTATTTGCCTATCTTCTCTAGCTCAAAAACATAGTGCTCTCTCCTCTCACAAACACAAAATGGCTGCTGTGAGAGCCTGACAGCCTTTTATATGACTGTAGAAAACTTTTGTGAGGTGGAGAAAAATTTTTCTACCCATTGATTTCAAAGCAATGAGCTAGGTGAAAAAAGTGGGAAAAAGCAGAAAAAAACTGCACTTTTCTCTGGAAATTTTTAGCCAAGAGCAAAGTGACATTTTTTGCCAATTTCAGTTTGAGGCGAAAAATTGCGCCCATCCCTACACAGGACCCCTTAACAATTCAATATTTCAAGATCTCATCATATGAGTACCGGTGAATCAGTCACCTTTACTCAGGGCTGGAGTTACATTTCAGGATACATAAGGCAAGGCACCCTTGGTGCCTTGTAGCATGCCGAGTGCTACACCCACTCTGATTACATGATATACCCCCCCGGCCCACCCACAACTTAGTCTGTGACATAAACAAAAATACTTTATATAAGCTAGACAATCGGTAGATATATAGACTTGTTAATAATAAACTAGCAAAATTAGCATATGTATTGAACATTACAGTATGGGACATGGTAAATCATCTGGTCACTGTAAGCCAGGAGCAGGTCAACTAATATGGTAATAGAGGGTTTTTAGCAATGGTCACTCCCATACCTCAGCATAGTCAGAGTGGCCAGCATAGCTGAAGCATGATTAATACAGTGCTCACCACTGCTTCCTAATGGGAAATCTGGCACACCCTGTACTCATGCAGCTATTGTGAAATCTTCACAGTTGCTGGGTTCTGAGGACTAGAGTTGAGGACTAAAGATGAAGAGGATATTATATTAATGTTTCTTTATAATCATTAAGAATAATAGAATTGGTATTTTGTATATTTCCATGCACATAAACAACTCATTATGAAACAAACATTTTAGAAAATTAGTTTTCTTAAAAAATGGCTATTCTTTTGTAGTGTGAGAGAGAAACAAGAACATGTTTAGAGTTTTGTAGAGATTAAAAAATAAGCTAAGTGCTACAAATCCTATGTCTCAAACCACTATGGTTTGAGAGATATCCTTCATGATGTCAGCTGTAAGCTGACAGCAGGAATTCCTGGTCCGGGGACCGACAAGCGGCTCTTCAGCAGAGCCGCAATAGCTCGATTTAAAAAAGAAATACTTCTTTGGAACGGTCTACAAACTGTGCCTGGTTTGCAAGCACACTTTTTAGACTGTTCCAAAAAACTAATTATTTTTAAATCTGCTATTGCGGCTCTGTTGAAGAACCTCCTCGTGTCAGCCAACACAGATCTCCTTCTGTCAGCTTTACAGTTGACATCAGGAGAAGAGGAACTTTATTAAAGGATATCACTCAAACCATAGGATTTGTGGCATTTAGCTTATTGTTTAATCACTACAAAACTCTAAACATTTTTATAGGATATTACTGTCCCTTTAAACAATTTTTCCAACTTAAAAAAAACAAACAAATATATATCCCATCCTAATCGTTTTTCCCTTCAACTATATTTGCCACATTAGATATAAAAAATACTAGTCATTATAACTGCATTATTGACTTCTTATTGTCTCCATTTCTGAATAGGCTGTCAGAAAAATTGGACAAGGTAGTAACCCTATCTATAGCACATCCTTTTTCTCAACATGTTCTTATTTTATTGCTCAATATAAATGCTTTAAAAATTCTCACTTTTGCTCTGTACAATATCTCCTTATACCGCCTCCATTTGCAGTCAGTATTTTTTTTTGCCATAATCAACTTGATGCATTACTGCCTTTCCTGTATTGTAAGAGAAAACCTAGTATGCGGTAAGGCAGATTGCTTTGTCCATATTTTGTCTCTGGCACTGACAAAATGCTAATTTAGAGCTTCATTTGTAAACTTTAGATTTCATTTCATACTTGCCAAGAAAGTCATTACGTAAATTACAGAGTATTTTTGTTTCGGTTCCCTTTATTTGTAATATATAGATTATTGCACGTTGGTTTCCATAATTAGGAATTATTGTCAGCGCTCTTAATGAGCAGTAATCATTTATCAGCTCCTCCTGGTAGTGACAACCATCTGCAATGAATATGATGATGGATATGATTGCAGAATTAATATTAATAGAACAAAAATTTCTGCTTTGGATAAAAGATTTCTCATACAGGGCTTAATAATATTGCAATTAATCCTTTCCTTGGAGCTGCCAAGAAAAACAAGCTTTGCAATATAAGGCACAAACTGCAGGCCTTTTTAATCTTGACTTCTGGAGGGATGACAGATAGAAATGTTCGGATGATACAGACAAAAATCTAGTTCTGTACTGAGTACATTAATGATTAAAACACAAAACAAAAGCAAAAAAAAAAGGAATAAGACCACCACTAAACCTTAATACAGACTAGATGTAGGCCTCCAGACAAAATAATAGGTCCAATTTTCAAAGGTGTGTGTGTGGATAGGAGGGATGGGAACAGATAAAGGTCAATATTGGGTCTTCAAAACAAAGACTGAGCCAAATTATGTTTTCTAATATAATTACCACAACAATTATATTTCCTCTATGCTTCTATCCTGTTAGTACCGATTTCTATACTTACAATAGGTCAGCCAAATCCACTCTTTACTCACTATTGATGCTGTCCATAGCTCATCTGGGGCTGGATTCTACTGCAGGTGCTAATTTTATCACTGCTTTTATCTTCACTTTTCCTCATAGACCTCAATAGGAAAATGTTTGATAAAACGGGTGTTAACATTTAGCACCTACAATAGAATCTAGCCCCAGGTTGTTAGAAGAGAAAGCAACTAACAGGGTTAGATCAAATGAGCTGCTCCTCATGGAACACCATATGTGATTTTCTAAGACTTGCTGTTTGTTATGACAAGGCCCAAAGATTAATTATTCAGGAAGCTTTATAAACACAGAAACTGTTTGCAGAAGCAAAGTGACCTGTTCTTTGTCCAGATGATGGCAGGGAAATTATAGTGGGTAAAGAGAGAAAATAAGTAATGAAAGGGATGTGACAGAAGGAGCCAAGGAGGAAAGAAAGGCTGAAGTGGATGGAAAAATAAAGATATAAGGGAATGGAGCTGATGGACGGCCACATGCCAGATCTCTCCTAGGCACCTAGCTTTGTTTACTATGATATATTCCCTCTTGACATACCTAGCCTCCACCATTTCATTCTCTTGTGTTTGATCAGATTGTTCATGCCTGGGAAACACAACTCCTGGGCCTACAAACCCTCTATGGTCCCTGAACTCTCCATAATAACAAATGTGGGTATTGTGCACTACCTTTATCCAAGTTCCAGTACAGGAAAGAATAAGAAAAATGATACACCTACTGTTGTAGAAGCCACGCCATTTTTGGGTGCTGGTCAGATGGTTCCTGGCAGTGATTGCCTTCAAGCCCTCTATTTATTGATGGCCACATCTGCTATGCTCTACTGGATCCTTTTATCATGCCCAAATAGAATCTAGGATTTAGGCATATTAGCAAATGCATTCTGCAATTGCCCCCTAGTGCACTGTGTTTGCAAAATAAAGCAAACAGATCAGGCCCCAAAAGAAATAATTACTAGATCTTTTAATAAATGTAATTTCCAATATTTCCTAAATTATCTATGCACGTGCCTGTGGTATACAATAAACTTAATAGCTTAATAGCCTATTTTTACTCAGAGGTCTTGCAGGTCTGAAATGCCATGCCCTGCTAAGGAAAGTCAGAGTGAGGGGGCCATCTACCCTGAGTTTCAGATGCCTTATGGTCAAAATTTAAACAAACTGGCTTTACTTATGATCACACTGTCTACAGCAGAGGTTCTCAACCAGTGCCCTCGGTGGCCACTAACAGGCCAGGACTTAGGAATTTCCCTACTAGAAAGCAAGTTTGTTGATCAGAGGCTCATTCATATTGATTAACTCACTTGTGCTCTTAAAAGGAAATTCTCAAATCTTGGCCTGTTAGTAGCCACCGAGGGCACGGGTTGAGAACCACTGTTCTACAGACTATTGATGAATATCTGCACAAAGTAAAAACAAACAAAAAAACCCTACAACACCTCCCCTCCACCACCAAAACTAGAGAATACAATGCACCATTTCAATTGCTAATAAATTCAACAGCTACTTTGTTTGATGCAAGACCTAACGGATCACACAATTAAGAAGTAATTACGAAGAAGAATCATGAGTTGAACAGTCATCAGCACCTTTTCCATTGGTCCAACAATACTGCTGAATTCAAATTCATACCAAAAATTGCTAGTGATATAACTGATCAGCTCCTCAACCAAAAAATTAAATCACCATCTGGGCCTGACCAACTGCCAACAATGTTACTAAAGCTCAGTGCTTCAGTTACTGCACATCCCACTGCAGTCCTAATTAATACTTCCTTGTAATCAGTTGATATTAAAAAAAAAATGCAAAGTAGCTAAAGTTATACTTATCTACAAAAAACTTTGATAAAAGTGTGATCTAAAACTACAGACCAATATCCTTACTCCCCACATTATCAAAAGGAAAAATGTGTCCATATGCAACTATGCAAGTATTACCAACTTCTCAACTTTTTCAGCCCTGTTGAATCTGACTTTTGTCCAAGTCACTCAACATTCACTTCCATCCTTTAAAGGGATAGTAATTTTTCCTAATAAAATCAGCTCTAATTAATCATCATAGTATTTGGACTTTGGAGAGTGTTATTTCAATTCTGTCAGAGTTGTAGTTCTAGAGTAATTCAATGACAAAGTATCCCCCTCCCGCCCCTTTTACTGATGTAACACTGCTCAGCCAAATCAGAAGGGAGGTGCCCAGGTAGATTGCAGATAGGGACAATCTTCACTTAAGATAAGGGAAAAACCTAAAAAACTTGTCCAGGGGGGCAGGGCTTTCATTGTTCTCATAGGACAAAGATTGTCCCCTTCTGCTATCTGTCTGGTCTATGGACTGGATTCCACATCTGAGAAGAGATGGCTTACACTAGGTAAAAGGGGCGGGAGGGGAAACTTTGCTTGTGAATATCTTTCAAACCATAAAGGTTTGAGAGATAAGACTTATATCATTGTTCATGTTTTTTTAATGCCTACAAAATAAAATAAAGATAAAACGAAGTATTACTATCCCTTTAAATATACAATGATGGCATGGAACATGGTGAACTTATTGTAACTATTTTACTAGATTTTGCAAAGGGCTTTGATAGAGTAAATCATAATAATTTGATAAATTAGTTCAAAAGTTCAGGCTTAGGTAATCACTCTTTAAAACTGAAGTAAATCCCATTATCAGACAGAATGCATTATGCTGACAGTGTTTCCCTCTCACTCATAGTAAAATGTGGGGTTCCCCAAGGTTCGACTTGTCTTTTTCTTATATGTAAATGATCCGCTCACAGTTTTCAAAACATCTTCTGTGTACTTTAACGCAGGATGACACCATGATCTACACCAAAAATCCAAACACATCACAACTTGTGACAGTATTACAGGAAGATTAATATCATGGTGAAAGGCAGTAACATGGTAAATTAGGCTGAAAAAATAAAAAATTCCATCAAGTTCAACCTTTGCCTGATAACCCAGAAAAATTAGAATTATTTAAGCTTACCTGCTAACAAAATGAGTATTTAGCAGAACCTCCTGTTTTACCTCCTAATACATAGTATAACCCTGTATGTTCCTTCTTGAAAGAAATCGAATCTCCTACACTGCACTGCATATTCGAGTTGAGGTCTTACCAACAATATGTACAGTGGCAAAATTATGTTAGCCACTCTTGCTTCAATACCCCTTGTTATGCAATACAAGACTTTGCTTTCATCACTGCTTTTTGACACTGTTCACTGTTTTCAAGTTTTTAGTTTACAAGGATTCCCAAGTCTTTCTCTAGCAACACGTCTCCTAAATTGATCCCATTACATTCAAAAGTAGAATTGGGATTTTTTTCTTCTTTACACTTTTTCACATTAAACTTTGTATTCCTTTTGTTGGACCAATCTGCTATTTTATGTGAATCCCTCTGTAGAGAACAAATATCCTGTTCTGAATATATTACCATACATAATGTAGTGTCATCTCCAAATATTAACATTTTGTTTTTTATATCCATTTCCAGGTCATTGAAAAACATGTTAAAAACCAGTGGACCAAGTGCTTAACTCTGAAGTACTCCACTCTCAACTTTAACTGTATTGGAGAATTTTCCATTTACAACAATACACTGTTCCCTATCCTTCAACCAGTTTTCTATCCAGTTTCAAAGATTATTCCCTAGCCCCAATTTCCTTATTTTTACCCCTGTGTCACTGTATCAAATGCCTTTGAAAAATCTAAATATAGTACATATACTGCTTTAACAATATGTATGTTTCTGATTATTTCTTCATGGAATCTTAAAATATTAGTTTAATAAGATCTATTCCTAATAAAACTGTATTGATTTCTGCTAATAATGATTTCTGCTGTATAATATTGAATATAACCCCTTATTATCTCTTCCAGAATTTTTACCACTACAGAGGTCAAACTTACTGGTTTACAATTCCCCGGTTCAGTTTTAGTTCCCTTTTTAAATAAAGGCACAGGATTGGTCTAAAGCCAACATAGTGGCACTGAACCTCTGCCCCTCTGTATATACTACCCAATCACGTCAATCATCCAAGCATGTTCCAGTTATGCCAATTATGTCCAAATGCTCAGTAATGTCGAGCAATTCCATTTCTCTTATTTTACCTAAGATACTTTATGCATTCGCCAACATACATTAAATTTTGTCATCTTTGTGTATTTTACCTACTACTTGCCTTTTTTCTTCATCCTAATTGAATAAGTTCTTCCCTATTAGTTATCTTTATCTCCATCCCATGATCCTTTACTTGTATCCTGTTCCTATCAGTCTCATTTTTACTAGCTATACCCTATCCCCCTTTCCCAATTTAAAAACTCCTCTAACCTTCTAAACATTCCAATAGCACTGTGGCTTCCTTTCCATTTAGGTGCAATCCATCCCAAGAGCAAAGTCAATCCAGAGCTCTAAAAACCCCAAACCCTCTTGCCTATACCAATAGTTAAGCCGGGCATTAATCTCCCTGAGTTCCATCTGCCTACCTGCACTAGTGCATGCCACTGGTAGTATGTCATAAAACACTAAACTGGGGTTCCTTGCTTTGAGATTGCACCCTAAATCCCTGAAATAATTTTTAGGGACCTCCATCTTCCTCCAGTTTAGTCATTGGTACCAATATATAGCAAAGCAACAGGATTATTTTCAGCCCCTCCCAATAATCTGTCTTCCCTCTCCGTAATATGCCGAACACAAGCAACCAGGAGACAACATACTATTCAGCATTCACAATCATGGTGGCAGATTACCCTATCTACCTTCCTATAATAGAGTGGTCTGTTACCACCATCTGTTTTGGTTTCTGCCTACTCTGCATCCAATCTAAACTTGAAGAAGGTCAACCTTCTCCAATATTGTCAATTCTGAGCTATTCTTACCAACATTTTCACACAATCTTGCAAATCTGTTTGACTAAATCATCTCAGAACTGGCCTCCCTCTTCCTCTGCCCACTACCTCCTCTCCTTATTGTTACCCAGCTGCCTACCTGCTGCTCCTCATCTACAGCTCCACATACTAAATGCTCAGTGAGCTCCAGGCTCCTTTCCAAGTTTCCAATATCACACGGTGTTGCAATATTACTTTCCAGATTTCATATATTAAATTCTAAAAAGATAATATCCTCAAACTTGTCACAGTGTTATAACCCCTGGAACAATTGTTCCATGTGTCAAGAGGTCAGCTGTGTAAGACTGTCTAACCTGCTACCACTCATGTTTAGTTTTACAGTGTCCTCTAATGCATACTCTAAGGTATACCAGATTTAAATGTGGGTGTAGTAAACCTATTTTTTTCCACCGCTTAAACATGAATTGAATGAAAATAAATTTTGGTCTGAAATTTCCAACTTAATCTGAACACCAGAGTAAATTCCTTGAAGTTATTTTCACCACATACGTTTAGTGATTTTAAACTCCTTCTATTCTAACCCCTTATTCTTTCAACTTCCACTTGTCTGCAAGCCACTTAATCCTTTGAGTTCCAGATGGCTAGGCAGAACGTTGAGAAGGGTTAAACATAGGGATGGGTGAAAATTTTCACCTCAAGCCAAAATAGGTAAAAAATTTCACTCCCAGCTAGGGATGGGCGAAAATGTTTGCCTCAAACTGAAATGGGTGAATAATGGCACTTTCTGCTTTGAGAAAAATTTCCCGCAAAAATTGCACCTTTTCCTCTTTTTCCTGCCTTTTTCGTCCATTGAAATCAATGGGAAGAAAAATATTTCTACACCACATGAAAGTTTTCTACAAACATATAAAAGGCTGTCAGGCTCTCACAGCAGCCATTCTATGTTTGTGAGAGGAGAGATCAGCATGTTTTTGAGCTAGGAGAGATAGGCAAATAAAGGGGAATTGAAGCTTAGTTTAGGGAGTCATTTAGGTTGGATATTTGTTCTCTGTAATAGGGAAGTCTGGGGACACTCTAGTTGATAAGAGGGGAGGAAGGAGGTTGACCTCCAAATGCTCCAAAATTCCATGTGACTGACTGGCAAGACACAGGCAGCTAGGGCCTATTTGCATTCTGGTCTTGCTGTTATTATCTCTGTGCTGGGTGTGGAAGTCTGGGGAAAGACATTGTTGATTTTTGTTTTTCAGTTATAATATTTTTTTTGGACAGAATGTGATAAGACAACAGGGTGGACAACTTAAAACAATGCAAAAATAAAATAAAATATAAAAAAGAATAAAAAACTAAAGATCTTACGTAACAGTGACAGACAGCTGACTGGGCTTAGGCAAGACATCATACAGCTGCATCAGTTGTGCTGTGTACTGTACAGTAAAAAAACACAGTGTAGTTGTGTAATGTCCAGCAAACGCACAAGGGGAAGGGGGAGGGGTGGAGCAGTGCAGGGACGTGAGAGTAAAGTAACAGTTCAAAAACTGACTGCAGCAATGGTTGCTGCAGCGTGTGCAATCAATGATGATGATCCCTCTACTCCGAGGGAGGATGCAGTTTGTCAAGGTCACAGCAAAACTAGTTCCAGCACCACCAGTGCCAGTAGAAATAAGGAACCATATAAGAAGAGTACTGAAGATGACAACAAGTCGCATTCAAGTGTTGATGATGCTGGCCGTAGCATAATAGAGGAAGTTGTAGCAGCTGAAATGCCTGCTGCATCAGACAGTGAGACACACAAGCACCAAAACACCCATCCTCAAAGTAGTAGGGAACTTTGTTACATTAAAAGTAAAAAGAAATTGTTTGAGACCTTCAAAAGCTTAGAGGAATATGAGGGTAGTAGTGACAAGAATTGTCAGGTGATGCTGATGCTGCTGAGGATGACCTAATGATGACTGATGATGATGCAGATCTAGAATATATCACTCCAACATCCTTTTCTTTTTCAGATACAGATGAAGTTGAGAGTGTGGATGGTGACAGGGCTATAAGATTAGCAGAAAGTCAAAGTCTGAATCTTCCACCACTTTTAAGGAGCACTGTGCCTGTATCACGGTGCCCGTGCTATTCGGCGACATTCTGTCAGTTTCCACTCCTGCCTAACGCCTATTGGCTGCACTGTTATTGTCCCGCCCAGTATTGTCCTTAAATACTAGGTTCTGGCACATCTCCGGTGCCCTTTCCTGGTGTTCCAGTACCAGCGCTTGTTCCCGATTCTTGTATGCTCTCAGTGTATCGACCCGGCCTGCCTGACGACTCTGCATCTTGTTTCCTGTCTGTGCACCGACCCAGACTGCCTGACCATTCTGCTTCTCATCTCCTGTGTACCGACCCAGCTTGGCTGACGTTCCTGCTCCATGTACCAACTTGGACTGGCTGACGTTCCTGCTCCGTGTACTGACTTGGATTGGCTGAGGTTCCTGCTCCGTGTACCGACTTGGATTGGCTGAGGTTCCTGCTCCGTGTACCGACTTGGACTGTTCTACATTTCTGTGCTGTGTGATCCCGCCTGGTTGGGCTGCTGCCTCCTCTTCATACTCTGACCGCTCTCCGGTTAAGGGTAGTGCTTGTCTCTCACTGTCTCTGGACAGCTCTGCAGATTGGTCTCGGTTGCCTCCGTGTTGCTCCGGCGACATTCTTATTGGTCTGCCTTACGAGCTGTTCCAGAGTTGGTGCCTCTCAGGGCGAGTTGCTCAGTTTTCTGTTTCTGCTACGGCAGTGCCCACGCTGACCAGATTCCGTTACTGCTACGGCAGTGCACAAGCTGCTCAAGTCTCTGTTACTGCTAAGGCAGTATCCAGTTGCCTATTCTCTGTTACTGCTATGGCAGTGCTCAAGTGGCTCAGTCTCCTCTACTGCTACGGCAGTGCTCCTATTGCTCAGTCTCCGTTACTGCTACGGCAGCACTTCAGTTGCTCAGTCTCCGTTAATGCTACGGCAGTGTCCAGTTGCCTAGTCTCCGTTACTGATACGGCAGTGCTCACGTGGCTCAGTCTCCGTTACTGCTACGGCAGTGCTCAAGTGGCTTGGTCTCCGTTACTGCTACGGCAGTATCCAGTTGCCTATTCTCTGTTACTGCTATGGCAGTGCTCAAGTGGCTCAGTCTCCTCTACTGCTACGGCAGTGCTCCTATTGCTCAGTCTCCGTTACTGCTACGGCAGCACTTCAGTTGCTCAGTCTCCGTTAATGCTACGGCAGTGTCCAGTTGCCTAGTCTCCGTTACTGATACGGCAGTGCTCACGTGGCTCAGTCTCCGTTACTGCTACGGCAGTGCTCAAGTGGCTTGGTCTCCGTTACTGCTACGGCAGTGTTTAAGTCACTCAGTCTCCGCTACTGCTATGGCAGTGTTCCAGTTGCTTAGTCTCCGTTACTGCTACAACGGTGCTCAAGTTGCTCAGTCTCCACTACTGCTACGGCAGTCCACAATTGTATGGTATTCATTATCTTGGGCGTTACTCGAATTAAAGCTCTCACCTCTGAGCTTCTTAAAAGGCCTTGCTATACTAGGGCCTGTCAACATTCGCTGCCTACTATTAACTCATGCAGTACTAATAAACTGGGACTCACACAAGATCTGCCTGACCTGTGTCAGTATATTGTTCTATGGACTCTGTACTTATACTGGACCTATGTGGGCTTACCTCTGTATAACCTGTCTAGTGGCTGTACTATATTATGCATATATTACAGGGCCTGTGAGGGTTATTGTGATCTTTATTGTTTAATAAAATTGTGTTTTATGCAAACCTACTGTCTGTGTGTCGAACAAACTGTTACAGCCTGTCTATAAACTGTTTGAGAAAGCCATTGGAAAGTCTGACCATGGACAAGCACAGATGTCAGAAAGCACACAGTCACCCTATCAGTCATCATCAACATCATCACCTCTTCAAAGTCCAAGTCCCATTCAGCCACACACACCTGCTTTGAGTACCCAGCAAAAGAAACACAGGTTAACATCCACAGTGTTAGATATGACAAATACCTCTGGTGCTGCTGCTGTAAGTGCTGCACCTTTGATACCTAGTACTAGTGGTAGTAGAATTACATCAACATCTAATCCAGTAGTAGTAGTAGCAGAAACCACACATGAGAGACAAAGCCAGGACAAATATATTAACAGCAGCACAGATGAGGAAGTGGAGGACAGATGGGACCACTGCTATGACCGATAAGTAATGTGTGTCAATAATCTGAGAAGAAGGATAGAGTACGACAATGGTAAAAATATATACACAAATCACACCATGCCAGTCTCCCACCACCACCACTAAAATACATATCTACCACATTATAGGTTGTACTTTATTTTTTTTATTACTTGATATCATCATGAATATGTGCCAGTGTCACTTAAGCAAGAAAGTGTTGTGAGCAAAGGACAAATGCATTCTGCATGCTTACACGTTTTTCAAGCCATATTTTTTCTGTAGAACTCACAACTTTGACTTTCAGCCACTTATTTCTAAACTTCAGCCCTCAGAAGAAGTAATATTACAGTGGGAAACATAGTACTATAGGAAATATAGGTGAAAATTTTGTTAAAATAGGCTAGAATTAGGACATTTTTGCATAGGCAGAATGGCCAAATTTTTTGTGGGAAAAGCGAAAAATCAGCACGTTTTTTCGGGAAATTTTTTACACTTTTCGCCCACCTCTACTCCCAGCTAGTGGGAAATCTCCAGTGAAAAGTGCCTTTTTTTTACACTCATGTCATTGAAATCAATGGGACGACTGTTTTTACAAACAGCACACTGCAAATTTTCTTCCCCATAGGCATGGTATAAAAAGAGTCTCTGGGTGCCTGTGCTGATGGACTCTCAGACGCAGAGTTAGGTAAAAAATCAACTTTATTGAAAGTTAATGCAGCCCCGTAGGGGAATATACACGTACACACATATATCTTTATTTAGACAGGAATACAATGCAATACAGAGCAATATTGGCTCTACCGACCCTGCCAATATACCGGGCAGGGCAGCCAGGGAATTAGAACTTGTGAGATGAGGCTTTACCGGCCTTGCCAATACCAGGTAAGGCAACCCAAGGAAACAGGACAGGTTCTACCGGCCTTACCATATACCGGGCAAGGCAGCCCATAGACAGGAGATTACACAGGCTCTACCGGCCTTGCCAATACCGGGTAAGGCAACCCAAGGAAACAGGACTGCTTTTACCAGCCTTACCATATACCGGGCAAGGCAGCCAATTGACAGGAGACTACACAGGCTCTACCGACCTTGCAAATACCGGGTAAGGCAACCCAAGGAAACCGGAGAGGTTCTACCGGCCTTACCATATAACGAGCAAGGCAGCCCGTAGACTAGAGGAAATAGCAACCGCTCAGTAAAGTGATTGATAGGAGTAAAACAATCACTATGATGGAGAAGAGGCTAAGTCAGTAAGTAAGCCGCCAACAGATAGTGGAGGTGTGGAGCTTAGCAATGCTCTCACAGATGGAACGCCATACCACTATAGAGCAATCAGGTGTGAATGGAGCGAACCAGTACCCTGTACGTGGAACGCTATAATACTGATATAGCCGGGTGGCTTGCAGAGCGAACCAGTACCCAGTACGTGGAACACTATAGCACTGAGACAGCCGGATGGCTTGAGGAGCGAACCAGTACCCTGTACATGGAACGCTATAGCACTGAGACAGCCGGATGGCTTGAGGAGCGAACCAGTAACCTGTACATGGAACGCTATACACTGAGACAGCCGGGTGGCTTGAGGAGCGAACCAGTACCCTGTACGTGGAACGCTATAGCACTGAGATAGCCGGATGGCTTGAGGAGCGAACCAGTACCCTGTACGTGGAACGCTATAGCACTGAGACAGCCGGATGGCTTGAGGAGCGAACCAGTACCCTGTACGTGGAACGCTATAGCACTGAGACAGCTGGATGGCTTGAGGAGCGAACCAGTACCCTGTACGTGGAACGCTATAGCACTGAGACAGCCAGGTGGCTTGAGGAGCGAACCAGTACCCTGTACGTGGAACACTATAGCACTGAGACAGCCGGGTGGCTTGAGGAGCGAACCAGTACCCTGTACGTGGAACGCTATACACTGAGACAGCCGGGTGGCTTGAGGAGCGAACCAATACCCTGTACGTGGGCTGCCTTTACATGGTTACAAGCAAGGCTGGTAGAGCCTGTCCTCTCCCCAATCTATTGGGGTGTCTGCCCTGCAGTACTTGCCTCTCCTAGGGCTTCTCCTGACCAGTACTGCTGAGGTTTTGTTCCAGTTCCTGTCCCAGTCATTTTTCTGCTGTATTTTGTCATATCTATTGTTATATACCCTGACCAGTGTCAGATTCAAAAGTGCTATCCTCTGTTTGGGTCTGGACCTGTGAAGGGCATTTCTGTTCTTTATTATTTGTTTAATAAAGCTTCATTGTTTTTACCTTAACAAAATTGTCTGAGTGCTCATTAAAACTGTGACAAAAGCAAACCAATCGGTTGCTGAGATCAGAGCCACAGATTACCCTATCCGTTCTCTTAATAATAGAGTCCCCTACCACCACAGCCTGCCTAGGCTTCGCTTTCTTCTAGATCCCCTTTGTGCTAGAGGAGCTGTTATCCTGGCTGCTAAGGAGAACAGTTTTCGCCAGCAATTCCACTTCTGCCTCCCCAACATCTTTACTTAAATGAGCAAATTTGGGATGAAAAAACTCAGGACTAGCTGCCCTCTTCCTCTTCCCTCCCTGGTTGCAACCACTTCTAACCGTCACCCAACTATGTGCCTGGTTCCCTTCTGACTGATCTCCTCCTTCTTTGCTAGGTGACCCAGCTAAACTCTGCTCAGTGAGCAAGAGACTCCTCTCAAGGTTGTCATTACCTCTCAGTGTTGCAATAGGACTCCCCAGAGCTCCAGTCTGAGCTTCCAGAGAGGCCACTTGCTCACACTTGCCACAGCGATATGGACCCTGGAACTGCTGTTCCAAACATGCATACATATGGCAAGATGTGCACTGAGTGAAATTCACCAAGCTTGCTCAGCATGTATGGAACAAATGATTTACATTTGTTTCTCTGGCTCCTGTGTTGCACTAACTGCTGTGATGCACCAACTGGTCACGTAAAAAATTACTTTGAGAAAAACACACTTTGTCTGAGCAAGCGCTGTGAGTTCTGTAACAGACCAACACAGGTAATTGTTTACAATCCCCACCCTTAACGAATTGCACACACTCCTCAGACCAAAGAACCTTTTAATCTTTAACCCTTTAACCGTCTTACTGCAGATTAGGATGCAAACCCAAAACCAGTATATTATGCCACTTTTCAGTTGCTGTGAAGCACCAACTGTATCCAAAAAGACAAAAAAGAAGAAGCAGCGCCAATAGTGCATTAATCAACTGCATACACACCTGCTGTCAGTATGAGGAAATGGATAACTGACTCACGCCTGCAGTCAGTATAAGGAAATGGATAACTGACTCACGTCTGCAGGCAGCATCAGAGCTAGTCTACCAGAGCCCCAAGTCTGCACTAGATTGGGTGTCTGTTAGGTACAAGAAACAAATGTAAGAATAGTCAGACAGAGCCACAAGTCAGCACCAGAAGGGGTAGTCAGACAAGCCAGGTAGTACACAGAGCCCAAGGTAAGAGAACTGCTATGAACAACAAGGCAAGGGCAACTGAGTCAGGACTCATACTGCCCTTGAAACGCCTCCTCAGGATGTAGGTTGGAGGAGCAGCTCAGAGGAAGGAAGTAGGTAGGAGGGGACTACAGGAAGCATGGCACATAAAACAGAGGCCTGCTGCATGCCTGAAGACTCGCACCTGCAGATGACACTGAAAACAAGGTAAGCTGTAACATCAACACTACAAATCATCTCTCGTATATCTCTCGTATATATCATATATCAGTTATCCTCTGGTGAACCAAAGGAGGGAGACGGAATTGAACCCAAACAGGGACGGGTAAAGTACCCTGTATGCTATATTGGTTGATGACAGACATATGTCTGTACAATAATAACACAGACATATGAGTTTATATATGATCTATTATGAGAGATGATTTGTAGTGTTGATTAATGCACTATTGACGCTTTTTGTCTTTTTGGGTATATGTTCTACTTCCATGTGTTGGATGAATCTTGTCTGAAGTGAAGCTGCCAAAAATACTGCTATAAAGGGGGCGGTGATAATCATAAACCTTGAGCCTTGAATGCTGAACCACATATATATGTTGTTTCAGCCATCTTCCTTGTGAGTACATCACTTACTCGTGGTGGTTGGTGACTACTGAAGTTTAAGATGATATTGCACTAGGAGCTCCCCCTATTTTTTCTTATTTTTTTGTACAGTGATGCATCAACTGGTCACTTATACAAAAGCACACTTTTTTAGTTACTCATAGGCACCTATGAATAAGGACAGTTAAGGACCGTAACGCGTTAGGAGTTTGTTGGAGTGTTATTTGTCCTGCATGAATCCATGTCTTTCAAACTTTTAATGAATAAAGATCTGTGATTTTCATCAATGGATGTTGTAACCTGAGTGCGGATCATTTGTTGCTATCTTGTGGATTTGGAGGAGTACAGTTTCTCGTCCAGCACCAGTTATTGCCAAGATACACTAGATACTGATGCATGGCTTAGAAGACCAGCGGTGAGTGAAGTCTCCCTTTGTTGCATACACTGTTATAGTATAGGTGAGAGTCACAGTGGTATTTATTTTTCCTTAACTTGAGCGGTTTAAAGTTTTTTTCTACAAATTTAGATACCTACATTAAAAATGAAATATTACCTAAGAATAATGCAACCAGATGGCCACATTAATAAGGATCGCCATATCATACCATTAAAAGAGGACATCTGAAAATACCTGCTGCAGTGATTAACTATTAAGTTACAATGGTACCCATGCATCAATGTATCAGACATATTTTATAAGTGCTCTCTTTTAAAGGGATGATCTGGCAACCCTAATTTAATGCACAACACTTGTTAGATCTTCAGTGCTGAGTAACGAGTGCAGCCCTCCAGTATGGTTGCCACCTCACCAGTCTAAAAATAAATACTTAATTGGAACAGTATACAAAGTATGCCTAGTTTTTACACTGCAGTATTCCGACTCTGCTGAAGAACCGCCTGACGTTCTCTGGATCAGGATCTCCTGCTATCAGCTTACAGCTGACATCAGTAAAAGGGGAGGATTTTAGCATTGTATATCTAAATCTATGTAAAGGTTTGATAGATGGGACTGGGATCATTTAGTTTATTTTTATAATAGCTACAATATTTTGTTTTGTTATATGAAGACATTATTAAACCTTTAAAGGGATATCTGGTCAATTTATGTGTGAAGGATATATTCCTAAGTAACACTTAAGACAAGTCACTTGTCCTTAAAGGAGCAGTAAACTTTTTTTATGAAAACACATATTTTATAGAGCTTTTCCTGCTGAATAAAACAAGGTCACTTCCATCGCTGTCAGATGTTTTATTCAAAATTTATATCAGTTTAAATAACCAGGAAGTGAATTTACTGTGTTTACTTCCTGATAGTTCTAACTGACAGGAAGTGACAGGCAGTTTCTATCACATTATATGGAGAACTGTATGTCTCTGACTTTTCTGACTTTCCTCTCCATTAGAATCTAACAGGAAATCTAATTAGAATTTGACCACTAGAGGGCACTGCTAATGTAACAAAAAAAAATGAGTTTAAACTGTAATAACTCTGGAAATATAAATCTTTCGGCAGTGGGAGTACCCTTATTTTACTCAATAGGAAAATCCCTACAATATATATTTTTTCATTAAAAAAAGTTTACTGCTCCTTTAATAATATTTTCCCATTAATACAAGATACATACTGTTGCATTTACTCAGGCTACATTGGTTCTGCTAAGTGAGGCTGCATGATTAACATTTTATGTTTACTGTATCAAGGGAACACATGGCAATCCTTTGTCCAGCTGGACATTTTATAAGTCCTAAGTGTTTGGTGGATTCATGTTCTTTCTCCACATAAATTGTCTTTTTGAACCTGTGCAATCACAGAAGTCTCAGTTTCATCGATATGTTTTAGGTGCTTTCAGTGACCTCAGGGATGTGTAATTATGGTGTGAATAATTACATTTTGCTCTACTGTGTTTTAATGCCCCACACGCACAAGAACTAAGAATAAAACAGCTCTATAATTACTTTCCATAATTGCATAAACTGGCAGGTCTGAGTTCTCTTACTCTTAATCTTTTTTTTTGCCAGTTCTTTTATGCAATGCCTTGTTTACTTTCTTAGAGTTAATTGGTTAGTATAAAACCTAGGGAACACGGATTCTGTTTGAAATATTATTTCTCTTTTATATAATCTCTTCTCCAGGTACAATAGGGTATATACATGGAAATCTAAACTTAACTATGGCGTAGCAGCAATTTAGCAGTGTACTAGGAAATAATAATATCCCAAGGGTACAAATTACTGAGGTTCAGGCTTTTAATGGAAGTCCTCAGTCAATATCCTATAACATAAAGTGGTGGAATGCGTCGCTCACTGTGAGCCGTAACCGCACATGCGCAGTAGAGAGTCTCTATGGTGCATGTGTGGTTTCGCACACAGGGAGCTTCACTGTGAGCCGCCTGGAGCTCCCCGCTAAGGATCAGTGCGTTCAGCGAGTCTCTACTGCGCATGACTGCAGTCATGTGCAGTAGAGACTCGGCGAACACGTTGCCCCGCTCCAGACTGCTCACGTCCTGTCTCTGCTCCCGGCTCCGGGGCAGCAGCCGGGGCAGCTGGGTGCACTTTAGCCTGTGTATACGGGCTTCCATACTAGTAACGGAATAATACTACAATGCACAGCTACCATACAGAATAATGTTCACTATGGTTGGTTTTGGGAGAGCAGGTAGAAAAACAGTAATGGTTTTAACCTTTAAATTGCAAAAAAGGTTACCAGTGCATTGCTTTTAAAGTAGACAAAAAGGGAGGTATATGAAAATGGGCTCAGTCAGAAACTCTATTTGTGAAACAAACCAAAAAATAGTGCTCTGAGCACTGAGTTTTCTGTTTGTGCATGACCACTTCAGTTAGCAACTGTGTGTTCTTGTTTCAAAAGGAGCTCGGAAAGCAGTGGGAGTGGTTTTCAAAAGGACCAAATAGTTACAGATTTAGGGCTCAATCCAAATGTTACCGTCGGCAGAAAAATTGCCAACGGTGGTTTTAAAAGCACGGTAAGAGATGCAAATGTTCTGACTATGAAGAACTAACTACAGTTCTAAAAGCCTAGCGGTCGACATAATATCGTCCATTGAGGCCAATGTAAATGTTAATCCCAGAGCCATTCAAATGTTTGCGGTAGGGACGAGTGATAAATTGCAACATTTACCATCAGAAATTTAAGACCCACTTTTTCTGGTCGAACACCACACAACCCAGAGTAAAAACCACAATCGGAGAAAAGAAAACAGAGATACAGCAGCTCATACAACACACACTACATAACCCAAGCATACAAAGGTCAAATATTACCCCTGCAATGCCAAGCAAACACACCAACAAGGCCTAGGCCAGTGGTTCATAATCCTTCCATCCAAGGTACTCCTAACATGCAATCTGGATGTTCCAGGGCACCCCTCTAAGCAATAAGTAAATTCCCAAGGCATCAATGAAAGGAACAATAAATGAATATACAGTTATCATTAGGTCTCACAGTGGGAATGACAATGAGGAGAAAATTGTGCATAATAATTCCCATGAATATATATTCCAAAATAAATGTGTAACATGAATGTTAGTAATGTAGAAAGAATCATCATGGGAAAAGTGAGGGACCCTGAGCTGGTGCACATGGCACACTAACATGCCATGACACCCTGGTTGCAAACCACTGGCATAGACCATACAAACAAGTCACAGACAAACAAGAATCCAGCAACCTCACAGAGACAAGGGTAACACAAAGCAGCACAACATAAGCCATCACAGCACAACCGGAAACAACAGGGGTTAACACACAACACAACAAACACACCTGTCTCTCACAAAACAAATCAAGCTCACCTAGGCAACCTCAACAGCCAATGGAGACACAACATGTACTCCACAACATCACACACACACACACACACCTGACAGGTACATACCAAGTACAAATAATTACACCACCAACCACAGACACACCAGCATTTACCTGGAGCACATCATCCACATAATATGGGATTCTCGTATCACCATGCCAATCACTTTCCACAAGTGGTGCCGGCTGTGGGTGAAAGTTGTGGCTGCTCTCACCAATAGCCAGAATACGAATGCTTATGGTGTGTTGGTGTTTGCTACAGTGTAGAGGTAACATTCTGTGAGTCATGTTGCAAGGCCAAACATGCTGACCTGTTCTTGTGTGTGTAGCATAGTGTCAATGCCACTCCATTGTCTGACAATGTGTTGTCTAGCCATCAAGAAGACATGGGGTTATGAAGGGAATGGCAAGCAGAAATATGTACATGTGATATAAACCCTGAGCACACCGCCTCAGAATGTGAACCAAGACCCATGAAACAGAGAATCTCTCTCATGGGTCTTGATTCACATAGTGAGGAGGTGTGTGCCCATTGTACAAGTCACACATACATATGTCTACTTGCCATCCCTTTGTTTAAAACCTCATGTCTACATGATGGCTAGACAAAACATGGACAAGCAATGGATGGTGTACAACGTTTACGATACCATATGTTAATCCGTTGAGTGCTAGAGAGATCATCAACACATTGATAAGCTATGTGTTGTGCACCCCTCTGGCACTCACACCTATGATGATGGTTCAGCAATAGCATTACTGTTGTGTTTACAGTGTTGTTTCAAGTCTTGTCTTCACTTCCTACAGGCATCCACCGCATAGTCCAGAGATATGTTCTGGTCACACAATTCCACGTCAATGAAGATCACCTGTTGCTCACATATGTCAATCCCAAACAATGAGCATCTGTAATTGCCAGGTTCAGTTGATTAACATTCCCACATCATTGTTGTCATTCAGATCATGTGCTGGATTCAGATGCAGGCACCAACTGTATCTCTGCTTCTGTCTCCATGTATCCACATGGACCTCAATAGACATTCAGTAATGTAATGGAAGGTAACATCTATCTCTTTCATTTGACACCAGCCCCATGTCTTTGATCGTATGACCTATCCATTAGGTGTATGTTGTTCAAGTTCAAATCACATCATGGAAAACCACACCCTCATGTCGTTTGGCTTTTCTATGTGGTCTGTGAGTTGAACTTGGACAAAAGTGTCTGCATGAGAGTGTGCTCACCCATGCTGTGACACCCTAATACACCATTGAATGTAGAACATAGAAACATAGAATTTGAGGACAGATAAGAACCATTTCGGCCCATCTAGTCTGCCCATTTTCCTACAGTAAAAACCTCAAACCTTTTTTGGTCTTTTCTTAAAGGGATAGTAATACTTGAAATGTAAAAAAAATATGTTGTAGGGTTTATCCCCCTGAGTAAGACAAGAGTTACTCCCACTGCTGTAAGGTGTTTCATTCAAAAGTTATTAATTTTCAAAGTTGAATTTTTTAGGTGCAATATCACAGTGGCCTGAAATTGTACAGTGGTGCTGTTGCTACACGATCCTATGGACAGCTCTGGTCCTGGGACCATAAATCTCCATAGGATGGTGTAGCAACAGTGCCACTGTACAATTTCAGGCCACTGTGATATTGCACCTAAAAAATTCAACTTTGAAAATTAATAACTTTTGAATGAAACACCTTTCAGCAGTGGGAGTACTCTTGTTTTACTCAGGGGGATAAACCCTTCAACATATTTTTTTTTACATTTTAAGTATTACTATCCCTTTAAGTTAAGGACATCCTTATGCCTATCCCATGCATGCTTAAATTCTGCCACTGTATTAACTTCTACCACTTCTGCTGGTAGGCTATTCCACTTATCTACTACTCTCTCAGTGAAGTAAAACTTTCTTACATTACATCTAAACCTGTGTCCCTCTATTTTTAGGCTATGGCCTCTTGTCCTAACATTTTTACTCCTTTGAAATATACTTCCATCCTGCACTTTGTTGAATCCCTTCATGTTTTTGAATGTTTCAATCATACCCCCTCTCTCTCTCTCCACCAAGCTATACATGTTCAGATCCTTTAGTCTATCCTGATATTTCTTTTCCTGTAAATCAGTCACCATTTTAGTAGCCCTTCTTTGAAATTTCTCTTGAGTATATATATCCTTCTGGAGATGGGGTCTCCAGTACTGTACACAATACTCTAGGTGAGGTCTAACTAGAGATCTGTACAGTGGCATGACCACTTCCCTTTTTCTGCTACTAATGCCCCTAGCTATACAACCCAATACCCTGCTTGCATTCCCCACTGCTTTATTACATTGCCTGCCTACCTTTAAGTCATTAGAGATATTTACTCCCAAATCCCTTTCCTCTGTTGTCTCTGACAGTACAGTACCCTTAATAGTATATTTTTCCTTTAGATTTTTATGTCCCAAGTGCATTATTTTACATTTATCAACGTTAAACTGCATCTGCCACACTCTTGACCATTTTTCTAATTTACCTAAATCATTTGTCATTTGGCTTATTCCCCCTGGAATGTCTACCCTATTGCAGATTTTGGTATCATCTGCAAAAAGGCATACCTTACCTTGAAGACCTTTTGCAATATCACTAATAAAAATATTAAAAAGAATGGGCCCCAGTACAGACCCCTGAAGTACTCCACTAGTAACACTCCTTTCATCCGAATATTCTCCATTGACTACCACCCTCTGTCTCCTGTCACTCAGCCGTTGCCTTATCCATTTAACTATTTTTGCATCCAGACCCAAACACTGCAGTTTATTTATGAGTCTTCTATGAGGGACAGTGTCAAATGCTTTACTGAAATCTAGATAAGCTACTGCTCCACCATGGTCTATTATTTTAGTTACCCAGTCAAAAAAATCTATGAGGTTAGATTGACAAGATCTCCCTGCTGTAAACCCATGCTGTTTGGTATCTTGCAAGCCATTTAAATTCAGATATTCAACAATTCTTTCCTTTAACATAATCTCCATTAATTTTCTCACTACTTATGTAAGACTTACTGGTCTGTAGTTACCAGACTCTTCCCTGCTACCTTTTTTGTGAAGAGGTACTACATTTGCTTACTTCCAATCTTCTGGAACTATTCCTGTCATTAGTAACTGATTGAATAATTATGTTAAAGGTTTTGCCAGAACACACTTAAGTTCTTTTAATAACTTCTTCCTCTGTAAACATGCATGTTTCCCATGTCTTGCCATTTTGTTTTTCTAACAGAGGTCCATTTCTTTCATCTTCCTCTGTAAAAACTGAACAGAAATATTCATTGAGACAGTCAGCTAGCCCTTTATTCTCATTTACATAGTTTCCATGTTTTACATGTGCATGAGTTGTGTTCACTGCATTGCTTTGCAATGCATTGGAGACATCTCTGCCACACTGTATGTGGGGTGTATGCCTCCTATTGTGCAATACCTTAAAATAAAGTTAAATGTGCATGAATTGTGTTCACTGCATTGCTTTGCAATGCATTGGAGACATCTCTGCCACCAACAAGTTTGGATTACAAACAGACATGGACATAAATAGAATGAACAAGTGCCCATTTATTGGGGACCAAAAAATTTGGTTTTTATTTTATTTTTTTGGGTGGTGCTTTGGGAGGGGCTGCAGGGGTGGCTTCCCTCATGCTACACGTGTGAATCTAGAGGGTCTGGTGGCTGTGGGTGGCAGTTGCGGTGGGGGTGGTGGAGTGCTGGTAGGGGTTGTTGAGCTCGATCCCTCATTTGAGGGCTGGGCCTGGCGCAGGTTCTTCTGCCTGTTGGACTCCCACATCTCTACAAGAATCTGTCCCATGATGTCCAACATGCTAGTTGTAAATGTCACCAGGTGTGTGGACATGATGACCTACTGTGCCTCCATTCTTCCCAGGCTCTCCATCATGTTGGCCATGTTTCTTTCCAGCCTCTTCAGTGACCTGGCACACCTCCAAGCCTCCCGAAGTTGCCTCCTTTGGACGGCCACACACTCCGCATCCAATACCATGGTATGCGAAGGCGTGACTCGTGTGGAGGGAGTTGACGCTGGCGTGGATGCCTGGTGCTGGCTCTGTGAATCCTCCTCTAGCGGTGGAGGTGGAGGTGAAGGTGGTGGAGAAGCCTGGTTACCCTCAAGGAGGGGAGGGCCACCCTAGAGGGATTGTGGGGACATCTCCAGGTCTGGCAATGACCCCTCACTTCCCTGGGATGCCCCAGAGTGCATTGTTGTGTGTGTGGTATTGGTGGTGGTGGTGGAGTGAAATACTCCTTGGCCTGTGGATATTGTGGCTCCCCTATTAGCCCCACATACTCATACTCCAGGGGCCATTGAGATGTGGACCCCTGGGTGTCCTCCTCCTACGTGTGCTGCTGTGGCTTGGGTGTTGGGCTATAGCTCGCATGCAGTGGCATGGCCACTGTCTATGGCATCCAGTGCCTTCCCATCTGTGGTTGTGGTGCCTGGTAGGCTGGCTGCTGCATTGGCAGTGGTGGTGCCTGGTAGGTTGGCTGCAGTGGTGGTGGTGGTGCCTGGTAGGCTGTCTGCAGTGGCGGTGATGGTGCCTGGTATGCCAGCTGCTGCTGCATGGGTGGTGGTGTGGTAGAGTTTGGGAGGTAGTGGGCTCATCAAAGGAGCATGTCCCAGGGTCCCCCGCATATGCAGTCATTTATGATGTGTGGGGAAATGACGTGATGTAATTAGTGAAGTAAGTATGACAGGAGTGCTGCAAGACTATGAAATTAACAAGTGAACCGTTGAGTGGCAGGATAGTATCGATTGCATTGCTTTGCAATGCATTAGTTACCATCCTGACACACACTGATTGCTGAACTTGATCTAATACATTGATTCATATAGCCTACAGTGGTATAGCTTTAGTCATCATATGTATCCTGAGGTTTGGAGATGGCAAGGCATCCCCATACATCTGAATACATGTGGTTAACAAAACTGGACCAACACACCTTGAGTGATACAAGCCCATTGCATGTTCAACACCTAGGCCTCAACAGCAGACACACTAGGGCCTCTGAACACATCAGTGCACCAGTGATGACCAATGACTATGGAGTCCAAATAATGATGTCAACAACAATATCAGACACAGCAAGCACACCAATGAAAATGAACTGTGGAACCCAGCAACCCAATCAACTGGAGGACACATCGGACACACCCCATGACAGCTAAAAACCAAACACACAACAAACATATGGGGGGTTATTCTGTAGTACTGGAGGTCACTTCTCCTTTTTCATATGTTATGCTATTGCGCCTATGCACTGATATATCCCAAATTGTTTAAATATCAGTGCATTAGCTCCACAGACTAACACAGGGATTGCAGAAGTGATAACACTGCAGTTGTCATGTTACCTCCTTCTTAAACCTTCAGGAATATCCCCCTAGCATGGTTGAGCATTGAGAGTCGCATATGTCCTGGAGTGTGGTAATGGCGGTGAATGACCCCTGCCCAACCACACTCTTCAGGCTACATGTGATACAGAAGGATGAACCTTGACAATTCCATGTGGACAAACTACCTACATGTACAAAACATAGGCCTGATATGCAGTAACAATACTCCAAGAAACACACCAATTCCACTTCTATCCTCTGTAACCCTTTGAGTGCCAGGGGACTAGACAATGTATTGTCCATCAATGCGCTGATCATCCCCCTGGCACTCAAGGGATTAGGTGCTGACCTCTTTGTCGCTCTATGTATTACATTGTGGTACACATTACAGTTATTTATTTGCCTCAAACATGATGGTGTACATTGATTTAGTGCGGTGAGTGTGGTTGATGTTGACAGCATGAAGGGGGTTAAACAGGGATTTGGCCATTCCCATTTGTGCTGGGTTTGTCATGTATTCTGTCCTTGTTTGAACCCCCTCCAAGCTGTGTTGTAGACTTGTGCACAGCAAAAAAATAGGTAAAATTCTATTCCGGAAACATTTTTTTTTTCAATAGGAGGTTCCGCATTTCAGACTGGACCTGTTCGACTGAGACAAAATTTGGCAATAGGCAGAATTATTCAGCCGAATTAAAAATATTTTGAAATATACAATAAAAAATGAAAATGAAATAAATAAAAATAAATGGAACCATTTCTGGGGTCTAAATGAAGACGGTGAAACAGTGTAAGGTGGAGCTTTAGCCTTATGGTACTATGGATGAAGTAGATGAAGTATGGGTGTAGCTAGCTACAAGCACGAACAAACAAATTAATGAAATTTGAAGGAAGAAGGAAGACTGAGGATGACTGGTGCAGGGCAGACTCAGGATGACTGGAACACTGTAGATGTAGCCAGCAGCAAACTACAGAACACTGGAGCAGGCAGGACTCAGTAGATGGATACCACAGACTTTTTTAGAAGAGACTACAAACCTGAGGATGACTGGTGCAGGGTGGGCTCAGGATGACAGGAACACTGTAGATGTAGCCAGCAGAAAACTGCAGAACACTGGAGCAAGCAGGACTCAGTAAATGGATACAGCAGACTTTTTTTAGAAGAGACTACAAAACTGAGGACTCAGTAAATGGATACAGCAGACTTTTTTAGAAGAGACTACAAAACTGAGGATGACTGGTGCAGGGCGGACTCAGAATGACAGCAACACTGGAGTTGTAGCCAGCAGCAAACTGCAGAACACTGGAGCAGGCAGGACTCAGTAGATGGATACAGCAGAAAATTTTTATTCATAACTTGTTAGGGGGCATTAGGACCACTTCTGATGCCCTCCTAAAAAGGGAAGAATAAAAAATAAATAAATGTGTGTCCCGCGGGGGGTTCAAGAACTGTGTTGGACCCCCCTGTGGTGAACACAATGTTTTTTGGAGACGGTTTCAATTTTTTTTTTATTTAGACCCCCCTGTGACACGTGCAGTTTTTTTGGTGTGTCCCCCCCCAATATTTTTACGTATACCTCTTTGGGGGGGGGCATCAGGACCCCTCCTGATGCACCCCGATGAGGTCTAAATAAAATAATAATGAAAAAAAATAAAATGAAATCCATTGTATGCCACAGAGGTATCAAATGCATTGCAAAGCAATGCATTGGACCCCCTGTGGCACATAGAGGGTTAATTTTTATTATTTTTTACAACAAGCTGTTATTTTTATTTTATAACAAGCTATGAATATACAGTGTCTTCTGCATTGGAAATGGCACACACAGGATTCTTTTTATTTTATTTTTTTTCTTACTTTTTTTTATGTCAGACTTCATTGGGGGCATTAGCACCCCTCCTGATGCCCCCCCCCATGAGGCTTGTAATAAAAGAATGGGCCCCAGCTGATGCAACCTGTGAGTGCCACAGGGGTCTCCAGCGCATTGCAAAGCAACGCTCTGGCACTCACAGGCTTGTTTTTTTTATTTTTTTTATTTTCAGACCTTGTGGCGGACATCAGGACCCCTACTGATGCCCCCCCCCCATTTATTTATCTCCCAGCCGATTGTTCTGGGAGATCAATATGGTGATTGCAGTAGAGCAAACGCTCTTCTTCCCTTCTCTCCTACCACTGGTAGGACTGAATGGGATTGCGCAAAGCTTACTAACGTCATTGGTGATCATGTCACCAATGATGTTAGGAGGCTTCCCCCAGTCCCGTCCACCCCTACCCGGAAGTTCTGCACCCAGTTTTTCTGGCCATACAGCACACAACGGGAAAAAAAACCTCACAGTTGGCCAAAAGAAAGCAGGGAAAGAACAGCTCACACAACACCCAGCAGGTAACACAAGCCCAACAATGGCAAAATTAACTTCTGCAAAGCTAAGCAACTACGTGGAAAATGGGCATGCCTTTGTTATGGAGTGATACACTTCCAATAGTCTGGAGAGTGCTGTTCTTGCCATTGTCACATCCTCCAGGGACCCCCTCAACAGCCATTGAAGACAGGTTCTGCTTCAGCATCTCGTCCCAGGGGTTGAAGGTGATATGGGCAGGGGGTTCACCTCCGGCGCCTTAGGCATGTATGGCAACTTCTCCCATCTTGTGCTTCACACACCGCTTGAAATCACCCCATCGCATCTCACTTGACTCCATGGTCTGCTTGCAGCTGGAGATGGAGTTGACTCTACTGAGCACCTGACACCAGGCAGTCTTCTTCCTAGCACCCAAACCAATGACTCTCTCCTTCAGGTACAGGATGCTCTCTCACTCAGTACTCTACACCCTTTTCTCCTCATAGCAGCCTCTCCTCATCAGCACCTGCCTGGGTTGTGTCAGAGCTATGGCTTTCAGGCCTTTCCTGCACTGACCCTAACTGTGTGGGGTGCTCCCCAGGATCTACCCCTCATCCCACTGGCAAAGCTGTCCCTGGCCTCTCTGTGCCTCTCCTTGCTTGTTTACCCCTCTGCCCAGCTGGTATCGCTCTTCCAAACCTTCCCTGACCAGGGATGCCCTCCTGATCTTCCTACTCTCCTGCACTTCTCCCCATCCCTCTATCCTCCTCTCCCTGCCATCACACACCAGCTCACACTCAGGCACTTTCACAGGCCCTCACAGACACACTCGATCACACTAACTCTGTCAAGGTTTGGCTCAGCTGCTCTAACTCTGCTGCTTGATTCTGCTGTCTGAGCTAATCTAAAAGCTCTGCTATCCATTGCTGCTGCCTTCCCTTTCCTGGATCAGGCTGAATCAGCTGACCTCTCTGTGATTGCTCACCTGACTCACCCCCCTATATCTCATCTCTCATTTCCAAATACACTCCCACTCGCCATCTTCATTCTGCACATAACCTTCTCCTCTCTACAGCTCTTATTACATCCTCCCACTCCCTCTTATAAGACTTCTCCCGTGCTTCACCTGAGCACTGGAATTCCCTCCCTCACCCCATCAGACTCTCCCCTAGCCTTCAGATCTTCAGACGCTCCCTGAAAACTCACCTCTTCAGGGAATCATATCAACTTCCTCCATAAATATTATCACCAAAAACCACCCCTTCCCTGGCCACTGCACTCAATAGCACTTCTCTCTCCCACCCACTGACCGGCAGCTCAGTGGGTAGGAGACATTTACACCCAATAGCATTTACACCTTCTGTGTCCAACCTACCTTCCTCTAGAATGTAAGCTCTCACGAGCAGGGCCCTCTGATCCTTCTGTTCTTCACATATGATTTACTATTTAATATCCATGTATGTCTATTCCCTATTGTACAGAGCTGTAGATTAAGTTGGCGCTATATAAATAAAGAATAATAATAATAATAATCCTCCCAGGGTATTTAAAGCAGCTTGGCTCACTTCCTGATTGTCCTTGTGTTTGTTGCTGCTGGCTGCTGTAGATTCTCCTGTGCACCTGTTTATCTGTGTATGACATGGCTTCCTCTGATGATCCTTCTGATACCTCGTAATGCCCTTCGGTCTCTGCAATGCTCCTGTGGTTTTCCAGGAATTCCTAAATGAAGTCCTCCAGGACATGCTCCAACAATGTGTGGTGGTATACTTAGATGTCATTCTGATCCATTTCTCCTGCATGGTAAGCCACCATGCAGCTGTAAACCGAAATGTAGAATTTGCGACACATAACTTTAATTGCGATACTTTAAATGACGCGGCCGCAAAACTTTACAGGCGACACTTTAATAGTAAATCCTTTCATCCTATCATAATACTAAGTCATCAGGTCATCCCGGAAAGAACCAGCTTCTCTGGTCGGTTTCCTGTCTCTTCTGGTGGCCAGAACTTAGCAAAGATATTGTTGCCTTTGTCGTTGCCTGTCCAGACTGTGCGCAGACTAAGTCACCCCGTCACCTTCCAGTGGGCCTTCTCCAAACCATACCCAATGGGGAGAAACCATGGTCACAACTTGCCATGTACTTCATAGTCAACCTCCCTTTGTCTAATGGTAACACATTCATCTTCATGGTTGTTGACAGATTTTCTAAGATGATTCGATGCATACCGTTCAAAAAACTCCCAACTGATAAAGATTTGGCTATGGACTTTATCAAAGAAGTCTATCGACTACAAAAGGGTTTCTAAAGTCATAGTTTCCAACCGAGGTAGCCAGTTTGCCTTGAGATTCTGGAGGGCCTTCTATGAGCAACTAGGTATCCAACTTTCCTTCTCCTTGGTCTATCACCCGCAATCGAATGGGGCTGCGGAAAGGTCTAATCAGGTCTTGGAGCAGTTCTTATGGTGCTACATCTCAGACCATCAGAATAACTGGTCGGACCTGCTACCATGGGCGGAGTTTGCTCATAACAGTGCTGTCTCGGCTTCTACTCGGCTCTCCCCCTTCATTGTGAATTTCGGGTATCAACCCTCCATGATTCCAGATTTGTTCACTCCCCAGGGGATTCTGGCACTAGAGGATCCCATCCAGCAGATCTGTTCAACATGGGTGCAGGTCCAAGAGTGGTTGCGACGCTCATAACAATCCCAGGTGTTCCAGACCAATCGTAAATGCCTACCTGCACCCTGCTACCAGGTCAGGGAGAGGGTCTGGTTGTCCTCCAGAAATCTCCACCTCCAAGTGCCCTCTCAGAAACTGGCTCCCCATTTTGTGGGGCTTTTCCATATCCTCCGATGTGTGAACCCTGTGGCCTATGCCCGAGACCTTCCTCCCAATATGCTGATACACAATGTGTTCCATATCTCGCTACTGAAACCCCTGGTATGTAATCATTTTACTATGGTCACTCCTCAACCCCATTCAGTGCCCGTTGACAGCCCTGAGGAGTTCGAGGTCCACTCCAGAGTTGACTTTTGTAGGTTCCCAGAGAGGCTTCAATATTTGGTCCATTTGAAGGGATGTAGTATAGAAGAGAGCTCATGGGTTCCAGCCACTGATGCGCATGGCCCCGCCCTCCTCCGTGCTTTCCATGCACGCTTTCCCATAAACATGGTCCTGCCCTGCGGGGGGGGGGGGTCATTGGGGGGTACTGTCAAGGATTGGCTTAGCTGCTCTAACTTTGCTGTTTAATTCTGCTGTCTGAGCTAGTCTAAGAGTTCTGTTATCCATTGCTGCTGCCTTCCCTCTCCTAGATCAGGCTGAATCAGCTGACCTCTCTGTGATTGCTAACCTGACTGTTATCACCCAAACCTCCCAGGGTATTTAAAGCAGCTTGGATAACTTCCTGATTGTCCTTGTGTTTGTTGCTGCTGGATGCTGTGGATTCTCCTGTGCTCCTGTTTTTCTGTGTATGACCTGGCTTCCTCTGGCAATCTTTCTGGCTCCTGACTCCTGGCTTGTTTCTGACACCGTGGACACCTGTGTTTCTGACTCCAGCTTGGCTGAGTACCTGTCTTGGTTCCTGACCATGGCTTTTCTTTTGGTTTATGCTCCTGGATCACGATTTTGTTTTTGTCACTTTAATAAAAATGTTTTGCATTTTATGTTTTCGTGTCTCATGGTTCCTGGTCCCTAACACTAACTTGCACTCTCTCAATCACACTGTTAAAATAAAAGATAAAGTTGTGATATGTGTGCGAAACAAAAAAGATGTGTTTGTGTGTGTTCGTGTTTTATTCGTGCATGCAAGATGTGCCAAAGTATATTATCTTTCAATATAGATGTACCAACTCTCTCCGCTCCCAACTCCTTCTACCTTGCTCGAATGTAGGCTCCTCTCTTTCTCTCTCTCTTTGTCACGGGCACCCAGGAATGCTCAGAACTCAGTATGGTAATATAATGCAAAATATTTATTAGAATAAATCACAGCGATAAATAAGTGGTACAGCAAGCAAAGGGTTACTAGCTGGCGACACTACTAACAGAAATAGTAGGCCTCTTGCTAGACCACAATGCGAGAGACTGGGCCGAAGCCCCTGTTAGTCTCAGCAGCATACAGGAACGCCAACTCTTGATCCGTCGACTGGAACACTGGAACAGGCGACCACTGTGAACACTGCCTCGGCAATCTTGATCCGACGAACAGGAACACAAGGACTGCTGGACTGGAGAACTGACCCACATCTGCAGTCAGTCAAACTAGCAACACCACACCTTTGGAGCAACCCGGTGACCCACGCCTGCAGTCACCGCTAAGAGACCCTGTGACTCTGCCTGCATTCACTATATCAGACCCCTGTGACTCACTCCTGCAGTCACATATAAAGACCCTGTGGCTCACGCCTGCAGCCACCACACGAGACCCTCTGACTCATGCCTGCAGTCACTACACCAGACCCTGTGACTCACGCCTGCAGTCACTATATTGAGACCCTGTGACTCACGCCTGCAGTCACCAATCAGACCCTGTCCACAACAGTGGTCTGTCTTAAGCCAATAGCACAAATTGATCACAGTAAAGGATACTTGTGATCACTGGCAGGGCCGGATTTACATCTCAGGAGCCTGTGGGCACAGAAATCTGAAGCGCCCTCCGGGCCATCTCCATATTGCCCTCACATTGCCCCCATCATCACCACATTGCCCCCCATTAGCTCCAACTTGCCACCATCAGCTCCACATTGCCCTCCATCAGCTCCATATTGCCCCCCTTTAGCTCAATATTGCCCTCACATTGCCCCCATCATCTCCATATTACCCTCACATTGCCCCAGTGTCCGTTTCCTACCTCTTCCCTGGTGAGGGCTCCCTGCTGGAGCTCCAACTCGGTCTTCAGTAATGCAGAGCGCTGGGAGATGATGTCATCTCCCAGCGCTCTGTATTACTAAAGAGCCAGGAGAGCACAGCAGCTACAGGTCTGTACCGAAGGAGGAGGCACACACCTGTCTTCATGACGCCGGCGGGGAGGCGAATAATAAAAAAAATAAAATCCCACCACACACATGCTCGGATGATCCCAGTGACAGGCGCCCCTCTGTTGGGTGCGCCTGTAGGCAGATGCCTACTCTGCCTAATTATAAATCCGGCCCTGATCACTGGGTCATACACAGAGAGGGTTCTCATACTTAGCTGGGTCATACACAGAGAGGGTTCTCGTACTTATCTGGGTCATACACAGAGAGGGTTCTCTTACTTAGCCGGGTCATACACAGTGCGGGTTCTCATGAATAGCCAGGTCATACACAGAGTGGGTTTTCGTAGAGAGCCAGGTCACACGCAGAGCCCAAGTACTTCACCTAATGACAACAACGCAAGGGCGACTGAGTCAGTCTGCCTTTTAAACCCCTCCACAGGAAGTAGGAGGAGCAGCTCAGAGGGAGGAAGTAGGAAGTAGGTAGGAGGAGACTACAGGAAACAAACAGATAAAACAGAGGCCTGCTGCATGCTAGAAGCCTCGCGCCTGTAGATGCTGCTGCAAACAAGGTGAGCTGAAACTGTAACACGCTTTCTCTCTACGGCTATCCTCCACTCCTGGGTCCTGTTCTCTAGCTTGCAAAACTCAAAACATAGACAAGGTATGTCAGTTATATTGGGGTATTTATAGGTGTATTTGAATGTAGTTGATACTTTGGTGTGTTGTAATTAGCTGAGTTTGACAACATTCAGCTCCGCTAGGTAACATTTATCATTATCTTTTTCCTTTGAACTTGATATATCATACGTTAATTATCAACTGATTTGGACACACGTTTAGGTCAAAAAAGGTGGGACACAGGTTTTGGGGCTAAGTGAATTTTTGGGGCCTACGCTCATTAACCATTAACTGATAGAATGCATGCCTGAATGCTACATAAGTCAGACATGGCTAATGACCATTGGGCTTATTTTGTCTTAACGGCGGTTTTACCGTACTTCGTTGAATCGAGGCCTTAAAGTGATGTGTCAAATGATGACATTAGACACTTTATAACCAGAATTAGTATTTTAGACTGATATTTAAAGAAGCTATGTTGTTTATATTGCAGAAACACAAGAAAGGAGACAAAGCAGGGAGCACCTTGTGCAGATCAACAGGACACTGTTTTGGACCTCCACCAACACCTTAAGTGCCTACTCACAAAATGATTTGCTGGACCTTGGCTTATACCAGAACCAGATAATCAGACTTCTGGGATAGATAACTGTACCCAGTCACAGTGTATCCAACAATAAATTCTTGGCTGCTCTCCCTTTAACATGCTCTCCTTAGTGGCATTAACATGTGTGACATAAAACGAAGAAAAAGAAACAGGGAGTGTCCAACAGTGTAACTCAATTTAAATTATCAAGAGTAATACTGCTCACAATTTAACAATGTCAGCCTGATGATATCAGCAGATCTGATTACAGAGCATACAGAGAAAATTGTACTTGTCTCCGCGCAGGTATAGAATCACTCTAGTGGAAATCCTCCCCATCAGCGGCGGTAATGGTGCAGGAACCAACTGGACAAACAGACAACGGGAAAAGTATCTTCTTCTAAAAAAAACTAGATATTTTTTTATTAAAACAAAAAGTATCACGCATCATGTTTTTAGTATTCTCTCTCTCTCTGTCTTTGTTTAAAACATAACTAAAAGCCTATATTTCTATCATAGTAATATTACAATGATACCGTTTCTAGCTACTTGTTATATATTTTTTAATTACCCAGCTATTCAATTTGGAACCTTCTATAACTATTAAACCAGAAGATAAGCAGTGGGAGAAGTCATGCTAAATATAGGACATTATATGGATGTAAGTTACAGGTACTGCTTAATGTTAATACCTATAAAGATTTCAAAAAGCTTCTGCCAGTCGTGTTTAATAAAAGAATGGTTGAGTTATTATTGAAGGTGAAAGAATTGTTATCTTAGAGCAGAATGAATTCAGTTTTACATATAAAATATAAATGTGAAAATTCCTAGTTTTATTACCTCGCAAAAATACATTAATGTCAAGTAAACACTCAGGGAGGACAATAATATTAGACTTTGAATGGCTTGCAGCAAATTTCTCCATTCATCTAAATAACTTTCTACAAAACATGCTGGGAATAAAGCTTCACATTTAAAAGATTCTAGGCATTTAAAATATTTTTTATAATGTAAAATGGGAGTTATGTGTGGTGTACAATAAGATATACCATAACGTCTCTTTATTCAGGCATTGAGCAAGAGCAAAGACGTAGCATTATAAGGAATATTTAATGACATATAAGGATGCATTAGAGAGGGATTCTTTGTGTAAGTGATTTTTAATGTTTTAATACAAAATTATTACATAGTAACATAGTAATATAGTAAATTAGGTTGAATAAAGACACAAGTCCATCAAGTTCAACCTTCTCCTCATACCCTAGTAACTGAGAATTTTATAGTTTTACTGCTATCAATTAAATTACTCTTTATCAGACCTTCCTGATCAGCCTACTGATAAACAGTATAAATCTGTATGTTCCCTTTTGAAAGAAATGTACCTAATCTTCTCTCCATTGTATCTGCCATAACCACCTCCCTGGGCAATGAATTCCACAATTTATCAGACCTTACTGTAAAATACCCTTCCTCTGCTGAAGTCTAAACCTCCTTTCCTCTAATCTCAAGGGGTGTCCCCTGGTCACCTGATCAGGCCTTGGAATAAATATGTTATTATGTTATTAGAGAGGGATTCTTTGTGTAAGTGATTTTTAATGTTTTAATACAAAATTATTATTATTGAATGATGAATTTATTAGTTAATGGTGAGGAAATGAGGACCATGTGGTTCAGGCACTAAAGCGTGAAAAGAGGTGACATTGTGGAGATGACTATTCCAGTGATATCACTTCTCCAATTCCATTGTTATTCTATAGAGCTTATGCACTAAGGGTTAGATTCTATTACAGGTGCTAATTTTATCACTGCTTTTATCTCCGTTTTCCCCATATACTTCAATAGGAAAATGTTTGATAAAAGGGGTGTTAACATTTAGCACATGCAGTAGAATCTAGCCCAGTGTTTCTCAACTACTGCCCTCAGGACCCACTAACAGGCCAGGACTTGGGGATTTCTCTGCTAGAGCACAGGTGTGGTGATCAGAGGCCCATTCACATTGATTAACTCACCTGTGCTCTAACGAGGAAATCATCAAATCCTGGCCTGTTAGTGGGTCCTGAGGACAGGAGTTGAGAAACACTGATCTAGCCCCTAAGATCTCTAAAGCTGGAGAAATCTTAGTGCATTGGCTCCATAGAATAAAATAGGAACTAGAGAAGTGATATCACTGTAGAAGTCATCTCAACTTTATCACCGCTTAGTACAAAACCCCCCAGATTTATGCCAAGCTAGACAAATTTATGTTTGAGATAATGGAAAAATAAAGCAATATCAAAATAACCCATTTTGTTGTAAACATTCTCCTTCTCGTCAGTTTGCTCATTATGTTAATAATAATAATAATAATAATAATAATCTACTTTATACTCCTATACAACTCAAATTATTGTTTTAGATCTTGATATTTCCATAAAAAGATTTAAGATATCCACTAAGGCAGGGCTCAAAATTTCCACTCGCCACTAGCCAATGGAGAGTGAAAATTTAGCCCTGGCGAGTAGAAATTCAGTCCTGGTGGGTATGTTTTGGGTTGCAGTGGCTAGTAACTTTTCAGATCTGGCTAGTAGCAAAGGACTTCAAATTTTAAGCCCTGCACTAAGGCCTATATAAAGTCTTTAGATTGCAACAGATACATCTAGAAAAATTGTTGTCACAAAGAAACATGGCTCAGCAATATACCTTTCAAATAATACAAAAGAAGAAGTGCAATTCTGAAGCAAACCAGCAGAACTATAGAGTTGAAATGAAAATCCTCATTGACTAAATTCCCATTGATAAAAGTGGGCTTTTAACCCCTTCAATGCTGGGAAAGTCTCCAACACATTGATTCACAATGTGTTGGAGACTTCTCTATCTTTCAAGGGGATTAAAACCCCATGAAATCAATATGTTTGTAAAATGTTCCATGTACTCCTGTGGTGTAGCTGGTTTGCTCCATAGATGCACCTGTTTAGGCGTGATGAATTAGGCTTTTAGTGAGACTGATTTACTAAGGTATGGGAGAGAATGGTTTTATGGGTATGTTGGAAAGCAGTCACTGACAGCTGAAGAGCCAACGCTTGCCTATCCCACTACTAAGAGAACTGGAATAACTCAGGACTCAGCAGCCCACCAACTTCTCCTCTGGGACAAATAACAATTTCAATTTATTTACATGAGGATTTTAAGCCACGTAATATCAGAGGTCTACAATGCATTGCTTTGCAATTAAATCAGTGAGAAGTTTAGGAATGTTTATTTGTCCCCAGTTAGTTTGTTGGTTTGTTCTACGATTTCTCAAGTTCTTAAAAAAATCAGCATCAGTAAGTCTGGAAAATGGATAGTAATAAGTATCGAAATCATTATCCAACAGTAAATCCATCAATACATGTTCCAGTATGGCCAGTTCGACCATTGATACAGTCTACTATATTTATGTATATATATTTCAGCACAGAAAGTTCTGCTATTGCTGATTTTCAATGTATTCCCCTCTATAGCTGTTAGACAGGGAAATGTATTTATAGGGGAACTCTCGCCTCTGTTAAAGTAGTTCTTATCTTAAAGTGCTATCCCAGTTAGTTCTTTTTAGTTTGTTTTTTTTATTTAAAGGGATAGTAATACTTAAGTATTACTAATCCCTATAGCAAAGTACTACTAAAAAAAACGTATTGCCCCCAGTGTCATCTCTCAAACCTTTATGGTTTGAGAGATGATCGCTTCTAAAGTTGCCCTTTCCCTCCCCCTTCCCCGTAGTCAGCATTCTAGCTGACTCAGGGAAATCCGGTCAGAGATCATCAGGCGGCTTTGCAGCAGAGCCGCGATTGCGTTAATTAAAAAAAAAACTTTCACTAAAACGGTCTTCTACGTGTGCTTGCAAACCAAGCACACATAGAAGACCATTTCAGTGAAAGTTTTCTTTTTTAGTAATACGATCCGGCTGTGCTGGAGAGCCACCTGAAAGTCGTACGAATCTCTTCCCTGCAGTCAGCTACAACACTGACTACGGCGAAGGGGGAGGGCAACTTTAGAAGCGTTCATCTCTCAAACCATAAAGGTTTGAGAGATGACACTGGGGGCAATACGTTTTTTTTAGTAGTACTTTGCTATAGGGATTAGTAATACTTAAGTATTACTATCCCTTTAATGCAGTATGGCCCGAGATTTTACCTTTTAAAAATAAGCCTGTGATGTCAGTTCAGGACAGGCTACGGTACAGCTCTGTACCTCAGCCTGCCAATCTTCGCCTTTTCCCCTCCCCAGTAGTGCCCTGTTCTCACTGCCTACTCTGATGGAGGATTCCTCCATGTAAGATAGAGCACTCTCATTGTGAAGAAATTAGATAACTGCAAACTCCTCTAATAACTCAGCTCATTAGGCATTAACTATAATTAAACTGGATACAAAATGGCATTACGTGTGAAATTTACTGCCTAATTCAATCTTGTTACGCTACAGCAGGGGTAGTAATTCTTAGGACTGCCAGCTGTTGGGTATTTCAACTCTTATCATCCCAAACCAGCAGTTGGGGGTGATGGAAGATGTAGCGTAGACAGTCATTCTACACATTTCTTTCTTTCTTCAACATATTACTTTGTTTTAGTACAATCTATCCTCTCACAAAACACCAGGGTGTACACATATACAGCATTTAATAGCTGCTGTGTAATCTTATACAGTTTTTAAGGTCATTCTTAGATACTTTTTTAAACTAGGAAGGGATGGGAGGGTACAGATAGCAAAGATGGGGTAGCTAGAGTAGTTAGGAACTGCATCCAAGGGTGGAAAGAGGGTAGAGATAAATGTAGCCAATAGGAAGGAACTCCTATTATAGTAAGATTTAGAAAAACAAACAAGTAGTGGGTAAAATATGCAAAGGCAAAATTAATTGTATCTTGACAAATACAAGAGGTATGGTAGATAAAGTGGGAGAACTAGAATTGCTGGTGGTTAATGAGCATTTGGACATAATTGGTATAACTGAAACATGGTAGGATGATACACATGACTGGGATGTAAATATAGAGGGCTATTCCCTGTTTATAAATCGATACAAGTACACTGAAGCGTTCAAATAAAAGATAAAAAGAGAGACAAAAAATAGGAGTATCTAAGAGTAGTATTCTGATAATATAATGAGATACAAATGATAATAATAATCATATAACATGGGGTTGATAATTCCCAATAAATTAGATTTTGCATACAAATATTTTGAATAAAAAAATATATATTTATTTGTAAAACAGTATGAACTGATAAAATTGATTCCAAAATGTGGTATTTTAATGAATAAACCAGAAAAAAAGATTGTATCATGTTAGCCAGTGGAGTAGATAGGTTTCAGTGTAGCAAAAAACTCACAAGAGTGGTATAAAGGTGATACTTTTTAATGGCTAACTGAGGATATAACATGTGCAAGCATTCAGGACACTAAGGTCCCTTCTTCAGGCATCAGGCCCATGCATTCATGAGTTACTTATAACTATCCCCAGCAAACAGCACAGACCAAATATGTCTAAAATATGTTCACTAGCAGCGTATAATGTGCACAATAATTGCAATATTATAGCTCCCACTGAAATCCTACAGTGGAGAAAAACCACACATTCTCTTCATCACGCAAAATAGGATGATATTCTTTTTAATGTTATATAATCTGAACATAAGTTTATATGGAAAAACCTTTTATTATTATAATGATCACTGTAATTTTATTGTGAACAGTGTAATACTGTGATTTAACGAAATAATCGCGTTCATGAAAGGATGACAGTCCAGTCCTTAATGTGTGATTGACATTTGAATATGTGTAAAAAGGGCTACCACAAGCGGGGTGCCCTTTATACAGTTATTGATTACTTTTTCCTGAGGAAGGGACACTAATCAGTCCCGAAACGTGTTGGAGAAACACGTGGAGCAATGACCCTCGAAAGAGCTATTGTCACTGGACGGCACGCTGAGAAACCAGCAATCCGAGTTATACGGAGACATCCAGCGGAGAGGCTCCCAACGATAACTGCCCTATGTGCAAGAGACAAAGAAAGCTGAAAATAAGAGCAATAACAAAAGGGGCATTGTGTGGCGGACTTCTTTTATATGTTCTCGGACAGATACTATGTTCTGAAACGCACTTGCTCTGGTAAATTAGAACTATATACCCTCTGCCATCTAATCTGTCTGACCCAGCATTCTGGTCCCATAATATTCCTGCAAAAGGAATTAACAATATGTATTATAATTGTTTTTAGACAAGAGTATAATTTATCACTATGTGGTTTATACATTGAAATACCACATTTTGGAATCAATCTAATCAGTTCATACTGTTTTACAAATATATATATATATATATATATATATATAGTTAAAGAGGCACTCACGCTTCCTAGGTCCATTGCCTGGGTGCTAAATTCCAGCCATATTAATATCAAAGTCAAAAATAGAAAAGCACTCTCAGGTCTTGTAAATCGGTGAAAAATGAGTTTATTTACAAGAAAATCAACGTTTCGGTTATCACATAGTAACCTTCATCAAGGATGTAATACAAGAAAATAAACCTTCCTTTTATCCCCTAAGTGAACAAACTGGCGCTAAAAGGCGCTAAATGAAAGGACATGACGTTATCTACAGTAGAGGTCCTCATTGTGATTGACATGTGAAGATACCAATCCAAGAAAAGCATAGTTTTAACAAAAACAAAATAATAAAAGACCAAATAATTACTCATATTTAAAATATAGAACCATCATGTTAAGGATATATTTGAAACTAGCTTACCCAAGTTAGATTAGTAAAAAAATTTTTTAAATATACAGATGGAAGTGACTCAATCAAAGAAGCAGTTAGCTGTGTGGATGACCCATGGGTGACCATTATTGTATTGTTGATTTATTTACAACAATGTCTATGCTCATTATGTTACCAACAGTGTGATTGGACTAAGTCTGCCACGACTAGTGGACACAAATACCTTTTACTTCTAGTTGGACTTTAGGAACTCTTGGTCATTGAAATACTTTAGTCCTATTATGTATTTATACACTTGCTTTTTTGTGTATCTCTAATCTTCTTTTTAGTGATCACCGAAGGCTGTCTATTTTTTTAGATAGTTCAGTGTCCAATTTGATTTTATTCACGGACGCGAGAGATTATGGTGCATAACTATGTAATAATTTTGTTATACTGCATATCCTCTGTGGGTTTATGGTGATTGAATCTTTTCATATCTACTAAATGTTTACAAACTGGTTCTTTTTCGATATGTTTAATTTCTTATGTATACTTAGTTATTACTGAATGTTGCCTTTCCATAAATGGTTTGGTGATTTTACTTACAGATGAAGGAGATCTCTCCTACAACTAGGTATCATTTGAAATGTTACATTGTATTTCCTCTGTGATACAGTTTCCAGGATGTCCGTATATTTGGTAGTGGTGTAGCTATTTAAGCGTTTATTAATTTGAGCTAGCTCTGTATTTTTTGATGTATTAACATGACATATTATAAATCTTAATTTTCTTCCGATATCCTAGGTTCATATCAACTTGTTAACTTGGTGAAATACATTTGAACGCCAAATAGGTCCACTCGACTTTTTGTTATTAACGGACCTGTCTATATTTTGTTCTGTCATGTTAATTTCTCTTATTGACACGACAGCGATGTATTAAGGATAATGCCCTGTGCCATTAGATGTTATTGGAGATGACGATCCTGTTCTTACACTCAATAAGGAAACCTTTGACTCTGGCATTATTTGATATATACATAGATTGGAGCCATCCAAGCGCCGCAATGCACTGGAGACCCGATTTTTCATGTATGATTATCTTGCTCGATTGAGTTATAAGCGCACCCTGGTAAGTGTATATGTTACACAATTTTCTGTGTAAGTTGGTCCTTTTCTCTCTTCTCATTTGGAACGGGTATTGTCATATACATTGTTGCCGCGCTAGTCGGTTCTGATTGATTCTTTATAAAGTATGCGAGTAATATTCTTGGCATTAGTTGAGGATATAGGAGATCATTGGCTCTATATTATACCCTTTAATTTTGAAACTATGGATTTGATGCGGGAATATAACTACATATATACTATACGGAACGAACCATGCGCTGCAATGCGCTGGAGTCCCTGAGATGTGTATCGTTGTTTGAGCCGTATTAAACCACAGAATTCTTTTTTGGTAAAAAATTTTTTTTACTAATCTAACTTGGGTAAGCTAGTTTCAAATATATCCTTAACATGATGGTTCTATATTTTAAATATGAGTAATTATTTGGTCTTTTATTATTTTGTTTTTGTTAAAACTATGCTTTTCTTGGATTGGTATCTTCACATGTCAATCACAATGAGGACCTCTACTGTAGATAATGTCATGTCCTTTCATTTAGCACCTTTTAGCGCCAGTTTGTTCACTTAGGGGATAAAAGGAAGGTTTATTTTCTTGTATTACATCCTTGATGAAGGTTACTATGTGATAACCGAAACGTTGATTTTCTTGTAAATAAACTCATTTTTCACCGATTTACAAGACCTGAGAGTGCTTTTCTATTTTTGACTTTGAGATATATATATATATATATATATATATATATATTTATTCAAAATGTTTGCATGCAAAATCTAATTTATTGGGAATTATCAACCCCATGTTTAACGATTATTATTATTATCACTTGTATCTCATTATATTATCAGAATACTACTCTTAGATACTCCTATTTTTTGCCTCTCTTTTTATCTTTTACTAGTTGAAGAGTCTGTTACACGGGCCACAGTGCACTGGCAGCCGGTTGTGTGGCAGTCATCCACAGTAGAGACTGCCCGCTCCGATGCTGATGCAGAGCGTCCAGCTCTGTATCAGCTGCAGTGCGGGCAGTCTCTACTGAGCATGACTGCAGCACGTGCAGCAGTCTCTACTGCGCATGACATGCGTCGTTACACACCTTTTAGCGGATTATTATATAGGATTTGAGAGCTTCAGTCTACCTGTATTGATTTATTTTCTACACATGGGAATCCTGGTGTTCTACTGGAGCAGCACAAATAAGATTTACAGAGGACAGATAACAGACGGGTCATTAACATCTGTATTTGTATATCATCATATCTTCATTCACTGTTATCCAGATCATCTTTTCCATGTCATCATTTCATCCATTCATTCTTCTTGATTTCACTCATTGACCTGAAACACCCTCTGAGACGGTGCTTTATGTGGTCTATATATTGACTGTCAAAGACTATTAAGTTAAGCCGAGTAACGATATATATATTTTTTTATTTCTCTCTATTGCTTGATCCGCCTAAATTGAGAGTGTATTACAATAGTTTGTTGTTTCTATATAAATGTGTTTCTTTTACTCTATGACTTATTGATATTTTTATATGGAGTTGGATTTTTGATTTCCATTGCCATTTTTTCAACATTTTAACAAGCGGTACACACACGGAAGGGTAATCTTCTGGCGAGCACTACACTAACAAACTAATTTTTGTTCTACTGTGTACATTGTTATATTCCCTTTTTAGGAGAGACAGGATTAATAGAAAAGGTTAAGGTGTGTGCTTATATTTGAAACCAGAGCTAAATCCAGTTTTGAGGGGTGATATTAGTGAGGAAACTGGCTATAATGTGGAGTCCTTGTGGTTAGAAATTGAGGCTAACTGTGGCATAAAAGGTATAAAAAAAAGTGTTGGTGGGTATGTACTACAAACCACCAAACACTGATGTGAATGTTGAGGCCCAACTGTTATTGCAAATGAGGAAAGCTGAGCATTTTGGGTATACTTTTATTATGGGAGATTATAATTATCCAGATATCAACTGAAACATGAGACCTGCTAGAGTGTTAAGGGCAGCAGGTTTGTGAGCATGCTTAGGGAAAGCTACGTCACAAACAGTGGAAATGCCGACAAGAAACAACAATGTATTGAACCTACTGATATTAAAGGGATAGTAATGTTTCAAAATAAAAGCAGCTCCAGTTAATCTTCATAGTATTTGGGCCATGGAGAGTGTTATTTCAATAATGTCAGAGTTGTAGTTCAAGAGTAATTGAATGAAAAAGTATCCCCCTCCCGCCCCTTTTACTGATGTAACACTGCTCGTCTCAGAGCAGCAAGGTGGTGTCCAGATGACTTGCTGAGAGGGACATCTTCAATTAGCATAAGGGAAAAACCTGAAAAACAATTCAAGGGGGGCAGGGTTTTCATTATTATTACAGTAAGATTTCCTGTCCTTCCTGCTTTTTTGGTTATTTCCTTCAGTACTGGTTACAGATTAATCCGTTCCACACAGCTTCGTCATGGGCTTTAGGTCGTAAAGCCCATGACGAAGCTGTGTGGAACGGATTAATCTGTAACCAGTACTGAAGGAAATAACCAAAAAAGCAGGAAGGACAGGAAACACCTTAAACAAAGCGCCCAAGAAAACTCCTGCCAGTAGGTTTTTCTTTGGGTGGGAGTCCTGTGTACCATATGGATGAAAGGAATTTAATGGGACGCTTTGATATCTCCGCCTAAGGAGTTTGGTGATTGTGTTAAAGCCGGAGAAGTCCGGAGAGGACTGAAAAGAACTGACCCATTTAAGAGTTGGAAAACACATTAAGTGAACCCAAGGATGGCAAAGCACACGGAGGAACAGACCCAGTAACGTGAACGTTAACCCCGGGAGACAGATAAGCGATTACAATTTTATATTTTGTACGTATTTCTTGAATACATGCGCAGTTTGTGTGTTATCATTAAACATTGCTTTTAGATGGAATTTCTCTTTTGCGCCCTTCATTAATAGATTTATCTCGGATGTATGTGTGAAAGAGGACGCGCAGAAGGTGCTGCAGAGAGAAGAATTTTATGTGAATACGTGTTACCTCCATCCTATCCATCATTCCATTTTGTCATCGTCATTCCATCCATTCATTCCATCCATTGTTGTGTTTGGACTTTAATGTTCATATGGACGATTGAGATAAGTGACTGTTGATAAAGACCGAAAACATAGTTGTTTTGTATATTCCCCTGTCACTATCTAGATCAAAGGACTCCAATAGAGTGTCTATTATAGGTTGGTAAAAGAATCCATTTTTTCTATAAGTTTGGGTTATATTTGAGCGCATTCTATTATTTAGTTTTCTAACTTGTTCTTTGCTAGCCTGAGGCCTACAAACAGATTCTTCTTATAGTTTGTTTTTGGCAAGCCTGAGACCTACGAACATTTTTTTCTCACGGCTTCTATTTTGCTAGTGTCAAGGTTGGCAAGAATAGACAAGAGTCAGACGGTAAAATTGAAATCACTTTTATTAGAATAAGTCTGACATCAAATAGCATGAGCAGAGGATTACTCGAGAGGCTAGAAACTCTGTCAGAAATAGGAGATAGCCCAAGGTCAATCACAACTGCAAGAGACTAGGCCGAAGCCATTGGTAGTCTCACTTCTCGTGGGAAATACAGAATAGACCCTGAAAATCTCCCACAATGAAGGCAACAAGAAAGGCCACTGACTCACGTCAGTCAGTAAGAATAGACCCGTCTCCCATAAAAGATGGAAACAAGGGAGACTAATGACTCACGCCTTCAGTCAGTATGCTGGAGTCTGCCAGAGCCACAGGTCTGCACTAGATAGGATGTCCACTAGTCTAGAGGCAACACCGAGAGGATAGATGTACAGAGCCCCAGGTCAGCACCAGATTGGATAGCCAGACCGCCTAGCAAGAGGACATGGGTGGACGCTGAAGACGCCAAGCGCGCCCAGGCCCAACACCAAAAGAGACACTTGGGATGACACTGAAGCGTCATTTCAGGCCATCGATTCTCAGCTTCGCCCGAAGCAGCGGCTCTTGGTATAAGGTACACTCTGACAGCTAGCCTGAGAAATACAAACAAAACTTTCTTAGGGTTTTAAGGGCTATCCTTGTATGAACCCTGCAATCAAATGTTGTCAAGTCTATCCTTGCATTAATATTTTGAATGTTTATCATTCTCTAATCCCACAAAATAAATATTTTTTTCAGGTTTTTCTTTATGTAAGCCTGCTGCCATACCTGCTAATCATTAGTTTTAAAGAAATTTAAAAAAATTAAAAAAAAAAGGTTACAACTTACACTGCATGTAGCAAAGAAAAATGGTACAACTTACACTGAATGTGGCAGATGCGTATGGTGGTTGTGAGATTTGTGTATGTATATCATGATTTATAGGGCTGAAAGCTAGATCAATTATTTGCATTATCATCTTTGAGTCTAATTTAAGCTTGCATTATTCTTAGATTACTCTCAAACATTAATCAGTGGCCATAGCAGTGGTCACAAAAGTGGTAGATGTATCAACCCTTCAAATCCCTCTTCCTCATCTTCATCCTCAGTGCTGCTGCTAATAGTTCATGTGCCATGGGTTGCTGTGTCTTGTGTGATTTTGTCCACTTCTGCTCCCTGATACTCAGATGATGTTAGATATTGGATTATCTTTAGAGATGTAAGTAAGTCTCTCAACACTGTTGCTTGATAGCCATGTGCTGTGATCATTTACAGTATAACCAGCTGTACTGCAAACCTGCTTAGACTGCACACTTGCTGGTGGGTTTCTAAGGTTTTCCAGGGCAGTTTGTGTCAATGATGGTCACACATGCTGTTTTGTTTGCCAATAGCATCATTGGTTTGGCTTAGAACATAAATTATACTGTCTGTATGCTGTACCCATATCTCATTCAGTGGGACCACTCCTAGAAGCTACACAGTGTTCCTGTGTATCAGTTACCAACCCACACTCTGGGACCAAGCTCCATAGAGATGTTCCGCCACCACCACTACCACAAATGTTTGATTGCCTCCCAGAGACACATGAATTGCTTTGTGTAACAATGGTGACATGTTCAGAAATGTTGGGAATGGGATGTTCTCGAACATGTTGCTGCTGCTGCTGATGATGATATAAACCCTTTGTTGACTTATTTTTCACTGTTCTTTCTACCAGATTTTGTTGACCTAATGTTCTCTTTTCTCATCCTCCACAATGCAAATGCCTACTCGATCTATAAGCATATCTTTAGATTCCTTGACAGAATCCAGTTCCTCAGAGATTTGCTGCTGATCATCACTCCATATTGATTGAGCTTTGCCAGCAATTCAGAAATGTTATCTTTAAAGTGGGGTTCTAGCAAAGTAGTAAGAATGCATTCCTCATTGTTTACAATGGACACTATGCAAGGACCTGAAGAATGCTAACATCTCATAGTTGATGAGGCTGAAAAATTACATGCATCCATCAAGTCCAGCCCATGCCATATCTCACCTGTTGATCCAGGGGGAGGCAAAATAAAAACATTTTTAAAAAATTGCAGCCATTTCCAATTAAGTCCCAAGTTGGTAAAATAATTTCTTCCTGACTCCAAATGCCAGTCAAATATTTCTCTGGATCAAAATCCTCTCTTCTTTTAAGCTAACTGTCATAATTCAAAATATTGTTCTATGCTAAATAGGTATCCATGACTTTTTAGAAAGCAGTCACAGTATTTGCAAGAAAGGCACCCTGAGGCAAAGAATTCCATAACTTTACTGCCCTTACTGTAAAAAAACCCTGCCATGTTTTAGTCAAACGTGCCTTTCCTCTAATCCTAATGGATGACCTCTTGTTCTTTGTTCAGCTCTTTGAGTAAATATTTCTTTGGAGAGTTCTTTGTATTGACCTTGAATATGTTTGCAAATGGTAATAAAATCACCATTTAGATGTATTTTCTCAAATGTAAACAAACCCAGTCTGGCTAGTCTCTCTTTATAACTCAGATTCTCCAATCCCTTTATCAGTTTTGTTGCATGTGTCTGCACTTTTTCCAGTTCAATGATGTCTTTTTTAAGAACTTGTGCCCAGCTGTCCTCCATATTCTAGGTGAGGCCTAACCAAAGATTTATATACACAGGCAGAATTATATTTGCATCCCATGCATCTATACCCTTTTTATGTAGGATAGTACCCTATTTAGTCTTGCAGCAGCTGAGTGTCACTTCATACTGCTGTGAAGTTGATCATTTATCAGTACTCTTAAATCTTTCTCTGACGAGGGTTCCCCAGGTAGTTTCCCCATTTAGTGTATATGTAGCATGTTTGTTTCTAAAGCCCAGTGCATAACCCTGCTTTTATCTACTTTAAACCTCATACACTTTTTCACTCATTCACTCAGTTTATCTAAGCCTTTCTGCAAAGAAAAAACATCCTGCTCTGTGTGCATTTCCTTATACAGTTTAGTATCATCAGCAAAGATTGAGACATTACTTTCAATTCCCACTTCTATATCATTAACCCCTTAATGACCCATAACCGTCATGGGTAAACTTCCCATAAGGACTCATGATGGTCCTGGCTCGTCATGGGGTAAATTATAGCAGCGTGCCTCCATGCACACTGCTATCATACATTGCAGGCTGCGACTGAGCACTCCGGGACAGGAGCATTCAGTCTCAGCTCTTGTCACTTCTGCCGGTTCATGTGATCGCTTCAGGAGTGATATACCGGCATTTTGATTGAATAAGACAGTGTGTCAAGCACACTGCCTTTGTGTCTGCTCTGTGCCTATCTCTTCCCTACCATTGAAGTAAGGGAGAGAGAAGCAGAGATCAGACACATACAAAATAAAAATCCTGCAGGAGTTGGGAGTATTAATCTCTTCACTGCTGGTGCTGGAGGCTGGCTGGATGCAGGTTCATTTCTGACCTGCTAAGATACACTTTTTTTTTTTTTTTTTTTTACAAAAAACACCTTTTATTTAAAAAAAAAAAAAAAAATATATATATATATATATATATATATATATATATCGATAAACAATATTGGGAGTTTGATTGTTATGGAGCCATGTAGTACACTTATACACACCGCCAATCCTCATAAATAAATAATAAATAATAATAATAAAAAAGTGGCAAAATACTGCCCATTTTGTAGGTATGACTGACCTGTCATACCTTTCATGCAGTCTCCATAAAAATGTAACCCATTGTGCCCAAATGATCCCAGGAGAAAAAAATATATATATTTTTTTTTTACTGTTTTCTTTAATTAAAAAAAAAAATAAACAGTGGGTTATCCATATATGTATCAAAAGAAAGCCCTAACTGTGTGAAAATGGTACATAATTTGAATGGGTAAAATAAAGTACTTAGAGGGAAAACGCTGTTGAACACAGACATAGTCAAAAAAGTCAGAATTGCTCCAGTCCTTAAGTGCAATCCACCCTAGATTTTCCCAATCCTTAAGGGGTTAATAAACAAATTAAAAATCATTGGGCCCTGGACTGAACCTTGTGGCATGCCACTTACAACTTTAGACCAACTTGAAAAGGTTTCATTTACAATAAATCTCTGCCATCTATCATGTAACCTGTTCTCCATCCATTCACAGATACCTCATCCTAAACAAAAGCCTTTTAATATATGTAGTAATCAGTTGTGAGGCGCATTATCAAAGGCTTTTGCAAAATAAGAGTAAATTACATCAACAGCAATTCCCTTATGTAAATTACTGCTTACCCTTTCATAAAATTCAAGTAAAATAGGTTGACGTGATCTATTCTTCATTAAAACATGGTGGTTCCTACATATACTATTGGTGGTCATCACAGTTAGTACAAACAGTATAAGAAGTCTAAGATACACAGATTATAGCTCATACAGTATAGACTATAAATGAATGAATGAATATGTTTATTTATATAGCGCCACAAGTGTACGCAGCGCTTTACAATTTCAGGGTTTAAACAATACAGGGTTACAGGTGCTTTGTAGAGTGAAACATTGGGGGCGAGGTCCCTGCCCGAAAGCTTACAATCTAAAGTGGTTATAATCCTTCTAATATGTTACACATAACTTAGGTCTCTTCGTCAGGCACTTAGGTAATCTTGAAAGCTTGCATTCCAAAGCTACTCAGTTTGGCAATAAAGGTATCACATTTACTCTACCAGATTCCTGCTTTTCTATGGCTAACAGGGTACCACCGTTTACCTATTTTACCGCGATCCTCATCCACCCTTACCATACCCTACTTATGCACAGGTAGTATGGAATCTAAAAATCTTAGTAATCAGAAGGAAAATTACAGTGAGGTAAATGTAAATATGAAAACAGTTCTTCAGTGAGATACATTCTCCAATATTATTCTATTGAGTTTATAAACCAAGACTGGGGTAGTGAATTGTGAGATGTCCAGCTGTTGGGCACTACAACTCCCAACATCCCCAACAAGCTATTAGCTGTAGTACTGAAGAGCTAGCATTCAAGAGCTTAAAATCTTCATTTAAACAATAAAAACTGTACACTCCAAAACTGCATATCTTTTAATTTCCTTTGTTGAGATATTTTTCCAAATCCCCAAATCCAACTCCTGCTATCACCTGTCTGTTGAACATGCCAATCTTCAGATGATTTCATTATTAACATGTATTACTGTTCCATACCTTGCCCACTACTGGAGACTGAGATGAAGAAATATTTAATTAGGGGTTGTTTGGCAAACTGCCTTGTCCTGTGATGTGTCCTGATCTGTTTAGGATTTGACACAAATCAGCTTCCTACAGACTAAACACACACCCATTATACTCTTTCAGATTCTCATTCAGCATATGGCTTTATATTGTATCACATGAAGAACATCAGTGCCCCGTTGTCATTACTCACAAGAACACAGCAGGGAGACAGATATGTATGCAAGCTACCATGCCTTGCTCGCTGCAGTTAACTTACAGTACTGTGTTTACATTAACTGAATATTTATACTGAGCCTAGGGTGCTTAATCCAGTTCTGTCTACTGATATCCTACATCTCAGGCTGACAAGTAGAATAAACATCTTTAAAGTGTAGGATATGTTCCACTGTGAACTGAAATAGAGGAAACAAAGAACAGAACAACTCATATTTAACCCCTCTACTCAGAGTATATCTAAACATACATTAACAAAGTGTATATCAAAAAGGGTCTATGCTGCAAATTCCAACTAAAGAAACACAGTCCTCAGAGTGTGTTTAGACAAACGGACATTATCAAAAGGGTTAAAGGGCAGCTAACAAAATAAAACCACACCATAGGCAGCGCCGAATTTCCCAATAGGCATACTAGGCACCTGCCTAGAGCTGTGCTGGCCACACCCACATTCTGAATTGTGGGTGGGGCCAGAGCAATCTACATATCCATGCAGTAGCTTATACTTCCCTTTACACGCTATTATTTAACCCCTTGGATGTTAGAGAGATCTCCAACGAATTTCTCCTCTCTAGCAACCAAAGAGTTAAAGCTTTTTTATCCTTGCTTGTTGTAGGCCGAAGGTATTTTCTGTGCCAGGAAACAATGGATGGGATTGGTCATATGAGGAGTTGGGTGTGAACATGGGCGGAGCTAAGGGTGCCCAGAGAGCCGTGCCTAGAGGAGCCTGGGATGTAAATCTGGCCCTGACCATAGGAATGAGTGGCTCATTTTTTTTTTAAATATTGACTTAACTAGGTAAGTATTTTTCATGCAGTATTATGGTATAGCCATACATTTTTACATCATATCTACAGTTTCCTCAATATAGTAATATATATGGAAGTCTGCCTCTAGGTCACACCTCCTCGCAGCAATCAAAGAGCGTATAAAAACAGTAATTAGAAATAAATCACTGCTATTTGAAAGATGCCTAGAGTCCTGATAAACAAATTAAGATACTGTGACAGTCACTAAAGGTAATCAGCAAAAGATGTTTAGCTTTGCAGATGCTTGGTATTTGTGATATTAAAAATTGCAATAAAATCAAAACACAAAAAAATAATAGGGATCTCTTTGTGCGCACAGATGTATAGTGGTGTTGTTTTAATATCTCAATTTGATTGGCTCAAAGAACAGACATAAAATGTATATTTTATGATTATTGATCACCTAAAACAGTGGTTCTCAATCCGGTCCTCAGGACCCACTAACAGGCCAGGATTTGATGTTAGAGCAAAGGTGAGTTAATCAATGTGAATGATCCTCTGATCACCACACCTGTGCTCAGAGAAATCCCTAAGTCCTGGCCTGTTAGTGAGTCCCGAGGACCGGAGTTGAGAACCACTGACCTAAAAGCAATGCATAAATAATTCTCAACGTATGGCAAAATCATACGTAATGCTAAAGTAATTTTTTGAAAAAAAGAATGTTTTAAGTAGTAGAAACAAATGATCACTCAAAATGAATTCAAATCATATGAAATACGTTCACACAATGTCAAATATATTTCAGTGACGGAACGGTTAGCAACATTGTGTGACAATATAATTGGATGCTTATTTGTGTTTTATATGGATAGTGTAAATTACATTGGGATGAGTTTGTGCAAGGTGTTATCTGCTATGTGTTGTTATCAAAATATAATTTTTCTATTTTCGATGTTTTTAAATATAAACATTTTTTGTTTCTGTTAATAAATTACTAGTCGTATCAACCACACAGTATGTGGATAGGAGCATGCTATGCAATGCGTTGGTGGTTTGTACATTCCCCACTGACCGCTTCATTTCAAGGAGGGAAATGTGGAAGATGAATAAAAATTCCAAGTCAATAAAACATTTTAATAAAATGTTTAAAAAAACAAAAAAACTCTAGATTGGAAACATTTTTGACAACACTGCAAAACTCAGCACTAACTAACATTTATTTTAAAAGAACATAATTTGCATATTAAATTATATGTAATGTGTTCTAAGCAGGGGAGGGCTGGCAACTTGTGTCCCAGGGGGCAAATACATTGTGGCCCATATCTGTTATCGTTCGAGCCCACTGTTCCAGCCCACACCCTTTTGTTAATTTTAAAATTGCTATTAATGTTGTAATGTAAGTCAAGTAATATCTAATAGCTTACAGGTAAACTGGGGCTACACTACTGAGCTACTACAAGTCTTACAGTTTAAGTAAAGCTTACCTAGAGATACTATAGAGCTTACAAGGGAATTTTTTTATGCTACTAGTTTAGCTCTATTTGGATTGTAGCTCTGTGGTAACATTTATGTAGCACCATTTCAATTGTACGCTCTGTGGTATCACTAGTGTAGTTCCATTTACAGCACCAGTCTGGAGATTTAGTGAGGCAGTGGCCTACCAGCCCAGACATATGACCAGCCCAGTGGGCAATTGCCCCACTGCCCCCCAGGCCAGCCCTCCCCTGGTTCTAAGTATGAATTGAAATGTGTGTGTGTGTTTTTAATATAAAAATTGCTCAGTCTTTGATTCCATGAAAGCTGAACTTTAACAGAATCAAGCTGTGTCTTATGAGAAAATGATTCCTGTACTGGCCACAGGCCCTGGTAATTATGCGAGTATATATTGCCTAATCAGTCTTGTTCCTTCCAGTAATCCATCAACCCCGCTCAGCAATACTTCAGCTATTACAATCAATAGCACTACTGCATTTCTATATCAAATACATTAATCAGTTAATCAGTAAGCAATGCAATGTCCAACAGTTTTGATAAATAAACATTTAGCCATTTGAATGCCAGAGTGGTACACAACCCATTGCAAAGCAACACTTTGCTTGCCCCTGGCACTCAAAAGGTTAAAGAGAAACAATGTTGGTTAGAAAAGTGGGTTTTAATTTTTTTATCACAAGGGATTTTCTTAGGTTTGAGTCCTTCAGACAGCATTCTACTCATCTATTTTTCCTATATTTACTGTTCCACTTTAGTCTGTCTTCAGCTCACACTTCACTTCCTCACAATATACTTTAGGTTTCAACACACTGAGGCCTCTATTCAATATTTTGCAGTAAAACAGCCAGTAAGGGTAAGGCCTCGATTCAATAGTGGCCGATGGCAAAAAAAAAAGAAAAAAAAACAGTCGTCTATAGTTTTATAAGTACGGAAAGCCATTCAGTTCTAATCTGACCAACATCTAACAGCAGTATTAAAAACTCAACAGACGATAAAATATCGCCCATTGAGGACAATGCAACAGCTATCCCCAGAGCCATTCAATTGTGTGCAGTAGTGCCAACGGATGATAAATTGCAATATTTACCAGCAAAAATTTAAAGGGTTAGTAATGTTTCACAATAAAAGTAGTTCCAATTAATCTTCATAGTATTTGGGCCACTGAAAGTGCTATTCAGTACTGTCAGAGTTGTAGTTTAAGAGGAATTGAATGATAAAGTATCCCCCTCCCGCCCCTTTTACTGATGTAACACTGGTCACCTCAGAGCAGCAAGACTAGCCAGATGGATTTCAGAGAGGGACAATCTTCAATTAGCATAATGGAAAAACCTGGAAAATCTGTCAAGGAGGCAGGGTTTTTCTTATGCTCACAGTAAGAAGATTGTCCCTTGCTGTGAGCTGTCTTGTCTCAATTAATGGGAGCTGCTGTTTATGTGAAATATTACTATCCCCTTAAGACCAAGTTTTTCTGGCTGTACACCACACAACGAGTAGCAAAAACCACCGTCGGACCAATGAAAATAGAGAAAAAGCAGCTCAAACAATACACAGTATAGAACACAAGCATACAAAGGCAAATGTAACCCCTGCAAAGGCAAGCAAATACACCAACAATGCCCAGACCATACAAACAAGCTGCAAATTAACAAGACCCCAGCACGCGTTTCAATCTCAAACCAAACCAAGCTCACCTGTACAACATCAACCAATAGAGACACAACATGCCCCTCACAACGTCACACAAGCACCTCATAGGTGCACAGCAATCACAACTAGTGTTGAGCGAGCATGCTCGGCCGATGCTCGGATCGGCTCGAGCATCGCTCTGCTCGGCACATGGCGGTACTCGTACGAGTACTGCATGTGCTCGCCCGCCATGTTCGGGTCTCCTCCCCGCAGGTTTTGCGGCTGCTGCGCAGCCAATAAACGTGCAGGGAGGCTCTGACATCGGTGTAATGCCAGCAGCCATGTTGGCTGCTGGCATTACACTGATTGGCTGGCCAGAACCCGTGGTCGGGTGCTGTATAGCACCTGACCATCGAGTTCGGCTCAGTCTGAGCCAGGGAGAGCTGAGGATAGGAAGGGAAAGGCAGTGTAGGGAGGAAAAAAACAAAAATTGTGAAAAAAAAGAACCAAAAGTCCTTTTTAGGACTACTGTGTGTGGGGGCAGCAGGTTATTTTGTGTGGGGGGAAAAAAACAAAAAAAAAAAAAAAAAAAAAATATTCTGTTTAGTGTGAAAAGTTGCAGATTAGAGCACATTCTGTTTAGTGTGCACAGTTGCAGATTAGAGCACATTCTGTTTAGTGTGCAAAGTTGCAGATTAGAGCACATTCTGTTTAGTGTGCAAAGTTGCAGATTAGAGCACATTCTGTTTAGTGTGCAAAGTTGCAGATTAGAGCACATTCTGTTAAGTCTTCAAACTAAAATATCAAAGTCACATATTCCATTCAGTGTGCGTCGCCGCAGTTTAGCAGCACATTCTGTGTACTGTGCAGAGTTGCAGAATAGGAAGAAATACTGTTAAGTCTTCAAACTAAAATATCAAAGTCACATATTCCATTCAGTGTGCTTCGCCGCAGTTTAGCAGCACATTCTGTGTAGTGTGCAGAGTTGCAGAATAGTAAGAAATACTGTTAAGTTTTCAAACTCAAATATTAAAGTCACATATTCCATTCAGTGTGTGTCACCGCCGTTTAGCAGCCTATTCTGTGTACTCTGCAGAGTTGCAGAATAGTAAGAAATACTGTTAAGTTTTCAAACTCAAATATTAAAGTCACATATTCCATTCAGTGTGTTTCACCGCCGTTTAGCAGTCTATTCTGTGTACTCTGCACAGTTGCAGAATAGTAAGAAATACTGTTAAGTTTTCAAACTCAAATATTAAAGTCACATATTCCATTCAGTGTGTTTCACCGCCGTTTAGCAGCCTATTCTGTGTACTCTGCACAGTTGCAGAATAGTAAGAAATACTGTTAAGTTTTCAAACTCAAATATTAAAGTCACATATTCCATTCAGTGTGTTTCACCGCCGTTTAGCAGCCTATTCTGTGTACTCTGCAGAGTTGCAGAATAGTAAGAAATAGTGTTAAGTTTTCAAACTCAAATATTAAAGTCACATATTCCATTCAGTGTGTGTCACCGCCGTTTAGCAGCCTATTCTGTGTACTCTGCAGAGTTGCAGAATAGTAAGAAATACTGTTAAGTTTTCAAACTCAAATATTAAAGTCACATATTCCATTCAGTGTGTTTCACCGCCGTTTAGCAGCCTATTCTGTGTACTCTGCAGAGTTGCAGAATAGTAAGAAATACTGTTAAGTTTTCAAACTCAAATATTAAAGTCACATATTCCATTCAGTGTGTTTCACCGCCGTTTAGCAGTCTATTCTGTGTACTCTGCACAGTTGCAGAATAGTAAGAAATACTGTTAAGTTTTCAAACTCAAATATTAAAGTCACATATTCCATTCAGTGTGTTTCACCGCCGTTTAGCAGCCTATTCTGTGTACTCTGCACAGTTGCAGAATAGTAAGAAATACTGTTAAGTTTTCAAACTCAAATATTAAAGTCACATATTCCATTCAGTGTGTTTCACCGCCGTTTAGCAGCCTATTCTGTGTACTCTGCAGAGTTGCAGAAAAGTAAGAAATAGTGTTAAGTTTTCAAACTCAAATATTAAAGTCACATATTCCATTCAGTGTGTGTCACCGCCGTTTAGCAGCCTATTCTGTGTACTCTGCAGAGTTGCAGAATAGTAAGAAATACTGTTAAGTTTTCAAACTCAAATATTAAAGTCACATATTCCATTCAGTGTGTTTCACCGCCGTTTAGCAGCCTATTCTGTGTACTCTGCAGAGTTGCAGAATAGTAAGAAATACTGTTAAGTTTTCAAACTCAAATATTAAAGTCACATATTCCATTCAGTGTGTTTCACCGCCGTTTAGCAGTCTATTCTGTGTACTCTGCACAGTTGCAGAATAGTAAGAAATACTGTTAAGTTTTCAAACTCAAATATTAAAGTCACATATTCCATTCAGTGTGTTTCACCGCCGTTTAGCAGCCTATTCTGTGTACTCTGCACAGTTGCAGAATAGTAAGAAATACTGTTAAGTTTTCAAACTCAAATATTAAAGTCACATATTCCATTCAGTGTGTTTCACCGCCGTTTAGCAGCCTATTCTGTGTACTCTGCAGAGTTGCAGAATAGTAAGAAATAGTGTTAAGTTTTCAAACTCAAATATTAAAGTCACATATTCCATTCAGTGTGTGTCACCGCTGTTTAGCAGCCTATTCTGTGTACTCTGCAGAGTTGCAGAATAGTAAGAAATACTGTTAAGTTTTCAAACTCAAATATTAAAGTCACATATTCCATTCAGTGTGTTTCACCGCCGTTTAGCAGCCTATTCTGTGTACTCTGCAGAGTTGCAGAATAGTAAGAAATAGTGTTAAGTTTTCAAACTCAAATATTAAAGTCACATATTCCATTCAGTGTGTATCACCGCCGTTTAGCAGCCTATTCTGTGTACTCTGCACAGTTGCAGAATAGTAAGAAATAGTGTTAAGTTTTCAAACTCAAATATTAAAGTCACATATTCCATTCAGTGTGTTTCACCGCCGTTTAGCAGCCTATTCTGTGTACTCTGCACAGTTGCAGAATAGTAAGAAATACTGTTAAGTTTTCAAACTCAAATATTAAAGTCACATATTCCATTCAGTGTGTTTCACCGCCGTTTAGCAGCCTATTCTGTGTACTCTGCACAGTTGCAGAATAGTAAGAAATACTGTTAAGTTTTCAAACTCAAATATTAAAGTCACATATTCCATTCAGTGTGTTTCACCGCCGTTTAGCAGCCTATTCTGTGTACTCTGCACAGTTGCAGAATAGTAAGAAATAGTGTTAAGTTTTCAAACTCAAATATTAAAGTCACATATTCTGTGTAAGATGAAGAAGGCGGGTAAAAAGGGACGGGGAAGTGGACGTGATCCTGAAAGTTCAGGGCGCGGGTCAGGACGCGGAGAAACTGTGCCTGGTGCCAGAGCACAAGAAAGAAAGACATCCACCATACCTAGCTTCATGTGTAATTTTACAGGGCGTCGCAGGACATCACTCTCGAGGTCCGACCACTGCGAACAGGTGGTCGGTTGGATGACAGCTGATACTGCTTCCAGTCGGTTAAGCACCACCCTGTCTTCCACCAAGTCCACTCTCAGTAGCCAAGAGTCTGGTCAACATAATCCTCACTCTGATCATCCTTCCTTCCACCATACACGGTCTGGTCAAAGAAGTGATCCCACACTGGGATATAGTGAGGAGCTCGTCTCATCACCAATCCTTCATTTGACCCTCTCTCCAAGCACGCTTGCAGAGGAACATGACATCTTGTGCCCTGATTCACAACCTCTAGAGGCTACCCAATCACAAGAAGATGACAGATGTGAACGGCATTTAAGGTCAAAGGAAGTAGCGGATGATGATGATGATGATGAGACACAGTTGCCATTAAATCAACCACTATTTCCGTCTCAAGACCTTGTTGAGGAGAATGTTATACAGTTGTCAATGACTGAGTATGTGGTGGGATCAAGACTTGAGGAGGATGATCAGAGTGAGGAAGTGGAGGAGGACTTGGTGGACGATGAGGTGACTGACCCCACCTGGGAAGGTGTAGAGCCGAGCGATGACAGCAGTCCTGAGGGTGAGCCATCTGCAGCACCGCAACAGGCTGGAAGAGGCAGTGGTGTGGCTACAGAAAGAAGGCGGACCGCACCAAACCGGCCCGCAAATGTTCCACGGAGCACCCCCTTGAGTAAATCTACCTTGCCAAAGGGTAGGTGTTCCGCGGTATGGCGTTTTTTTAAGGAAAGTGCGGACGACAAAAGAATTGTAGTTTGCAACCTGTGCCACACCAGAATGAGCCGAGGCATGAACACTAGAAACCTCACCACCACCAGCATGATCCGACACATGGCATCCAAGCACCGTAGTAAGTGGGAGGAACGCCTGGATCGCCCATCTGTGTCTGCAGGCCACACCACTGCCTCCTCTTCCCCTGTTTTCGGTGCCGGCCAATCGCCTGTCGAAGGCGCAGGCCCGCATACCTCCCGCCCTGCACCTGTACCATCTGAAGCACCATCAGCGACCACATCCACTTCCCTGTCCCAGCACAGCGTCCAAATGTCGTTACCCCAGGCATTTGAGCGCAAGAGAAAGTACCCAGCCACCCACCCCCAGGCCATAGCACTAACCTCACACCTTTCCAAATTACTGGCCATCGAAATGCTGCCATTTAGGCTTGTGGACACTGAGTCCTTCCGCAGCCTGATGGCAGCAGCTGTCCCTCGGTACGCGGTCCCCAGCCGCCACTACTTTTCCCGGTGTGCCGTCCCCGCATTACACCACCATGTGTCCCGTAACATCACCCGTGCCCTGACCAACGCAGTTACTGGGAAGGTCCACTTAACGACTGACACATGGACAAGTGCTTGTGGCCAGGGACGCTACATTTCCCTGACGGCACACTGGGTGAATGTCGTGGAGGCTGGGAGCGACTCGGACCCTGGGATGGCACGGGTGCTACCCACGCCGAGGATTGCGGGCCCTACCTCCATCAGGGTTTCCACCAGCACCTACGTTATTGGCTCCTCCTCCTCCGTTTCCACCTCCGAATTCTCTACACGCAGCACCACTCCCCCATCAGCCAGTAGCTGGAAGCAGTGTAGCACTGCAGTGGGGAAGCGTCAACAGGCCGTGCTGAAGCTGATCTGCCTTGGGGACAAACAGCACACGGCCTCAGAGCTGTTGCAGGGGATTAGTCACCAGACCGAGCAGTGGCTCTCGCCACTCAACCTGCAACCAGGCATGGTTGTGTGTGATAATGGGCGTAACTTGGTGGCGGCTTTGGAGCTCGGCAAGCTCACACACGTACCATGCCTAGCGCATGTATTTAATTTAGTGGTGCAGCGATTTCTAAAAACCTACCCCAATGTGCATGATCTCTTGACCAAGGTGCGCCGTGTGTGTGCACATTTCCGTAAGTCATCTACAGCTTCGGCCGGCCTGTTGAAGCTGCAGCAGCGCTTACAATTGCCAGCTCACCGGCTGCTGTGTGACGTGAGCACGCGCTGGAACTCCACCTTCCACATGTTGGCCCGGCTTTGTGAGCAGCAGAGGGCAGTAGTGGAGTACCAGCTGTTACACGGTCGTCGCCTCTCCGTTCAACTTCCTGTAATCAGAAGTGAGGAGTGGGAATGGATGTCAGACCTCTGCGAGGTTTTACGCAATTTTGAGGAATCGACACAGATGGTGAGCGGCGATAACGCTATTATCAGTGTAACCATCCCACTTCTGTGTCTACTGAAACGCTCGCTGCTCACAATTAAAACCGACGCTTTGCATGTGGAAGAGGTGGAAATGGGGGAGGAAGAGCTTACACAAGGTGATAGCCAGAGCACCCTCACTTCGTCTTCTCAGCGACAATTGGAGGAGGCGGAGGAGGAGGAGGAGGAGGAGGAGGAAGACACGGTTGCCTCCGCTACAGAGGGTAGCCATGGAACTTTAGTTCCATCTCTTCAGCGTGGGTGGGCAGAAGAGGAGGAAGAGGATGAGGAGATTGAGAGTCATCCTCCTGGTGAGGACAGCGAAATCTTGACTGTTGGTACTCTGGCACACATGGCTGACTTTATGTTAGGCTGCCTTTCCCGTGACCCACGCGTTATACGCATTTTAAACAACACGGATTACTGGGTGTTCACCCTTCTGGACCCCCGCTACAAAGAGAATTTCTCATCTCTCATTCCTCCGGTGGAGAGGACAAGCAAAATGGTGCAATACCAGAAGGTTCTTGTCGAAAAATTGCTCCAAAATTTTCCATCTGACAACGCTGGCGGCAGAGTACGTGCTACCTTGGCCAACAGAGAAGGGGAGAAAAGGGGAGCACACAGCAGTTCCGAGAAAGGCAGGGCAACACTCTCCAAGGCGTGGGACACCTTCATGACACCCCGCCAGCACCCTCACCCTGATGCGCAGCCTAGTGTCACAAGGAGGGAAAAGTTTTGGAAGATGGTGAAGGAGTACGTAGCAGACCGTGTCAGCGTCCTCAATGATCCCTCTGTGCCTTACAACTACTGGGTGTCCAAGCTGGACACGTGGTATGAACTGGCACTCTACGCCTTGGAGGTGCTGGCCTGCCCTGCCGCTAGCGTTCTGTCTGAGCGGGTATTTAGTGCTGCTGGTGGCATCATAACAGATAAGCGTATCCGCCTTTCCACCGACAATGCTGATAGGTTGACACTTATAAAAATGAACAAGGCCTGGATTTCCCCTGACTTCTCCACTCCACTGGAGGAAAGCCCCGGGGGAACATAAACTCACTTTATATATGTTATTTACAATGATGGGAATACTCTGTATTCCCATTCACCCCTTCCACCCAAAAAACGGGTATATGGTTGACTCTTAATCTTCTCATCCTCCTCCTCCTCTTCCATATGCCCTGGGATATAATTTTTATATAGGGCCAGCTCACCAGCGGGCCCTGTGATATAATTTTTATATAGGGCCAGCTCACCAGCGGGCCCTGTTTGACAATTTTTATATAGGTCAGCTCACCAGCGGGCCTTCTCATATAATGTTTTATTGGGTCAGCTCTCTAGCGGGCCCTCTCATATAATGTTTTATAGCGTCAGCTCACTAGCGGGCCTTCGCATATAATGTTTAGGATGGTCAGCTCTGCAGCAGACCCTCACCCATAATGTTTTAGATGGTCAGCTCAGCGCACGTTTCCCTCTTAATCATGGCCTCAGTTCTGAAAATCAAGGAAATTTTTGGGAGAATTTGCCTCTGCGCACGTTTCCCTCTTAATCATGGCCTCAGTTCTGAAAATCAAGGAAATTTTTGGGAGAATTTGCCTCTGCGCACGTTTCCCTCTTAATCATGGCCTCAGTTCTGAAAATCAAGGAAATTTTTGGGAGAATTTGCCTCTGCGCACGTTTCCCTCTTAATCATGGCCTCAGTTCTGAAAATCAAGGAAATTTTTGGGAGAATTTGCAGATGATATACAAGTAAATATACAGCAAATATTGTTTGGTAACAATTTTTCGCCTAAAGTCGTTTTTATTTTCCTTTTTGTGTGTTTTATGGTCAGTCTGTAAAAATGGCGTACTACGGGCGAAAGATCGTTCCCAGCAGCGATGTTGGAGTCCAAGATGCATCCAGACATCCTCCCTATGCTGTCCCTGAACCATTTCTGTGGTGTTTCCATCCTTTTCTGCCCTTTTCCTATGGACCAGGCACCCTCCCCTCATCAGAGCAGGGGGTGCCTGGTGTAATGCTCGAGTCCTCCCATTGACTTCAATGGGGCTCGGGTGCTCGGCCGAGCACTCGAGCCTCAGGGGGTGCTCGGTCAGAGCACCCGAACACCCGAGCATTGGGGTGCTCGCTCATCACTAATCACAACGAATCACCCCAAAAACCACAGACACACCGGCAAACACTTACCTGTACAACACACACACCCTCCCATTGGTCACTCCAGACTAGGGATGGGTGAAAATTTTCAACTTAAACTGAAATCAGCAAATAATGGCACTTCCCGCTTGGTGAATTATTTCCTGCAAAAAGTTCAGATTTTCCGCTTTTTTCACCTAGTTCCTTCCATTGAAATCAATGGGAACATTGAATTTACACACAACACATAGCAAATATTATTTTATTTCCCAAAGGCATAATATAAAAAGGGCATGAGTGTGCCTGTGTTGGTGGGGTGTAGAGAAAGAATCAGTTGAACAGGGAATCTTTTTTGGGGGGGTTGTTTACTGGGATTGGGGGGGTAGTTAATAAAAAATAAATCCTAACTACAATTCAAAAAGCCCCATAAGACATGGTATAAAAGAGGTCTAAGGAGGCTGCCTGTGTTGGTGGGCAGAGTCTGGGGAATTAATCAGTTGAACAGGAAATTCGGTTTTTGGGGGTTTCTTGACTAGTACTGGGGGGACAGTTAATAAAATATAAATAAATAAAATAAGAAAATTATATGTAAAGTGATAGAGACAGGAACCCCCTGACATTAGCTGCCACTGGGGTGGACTGATACTTGACTTGATAGAGTATTTTGTAGCAGATGATTTATTAGATTTGTTGTTAGAGACCCAAGCCCTGAGGAAACATTGATTTGTAGGACCTAGACTTATTAGAGGCCCAAGCCCTGAAGAAACATTGATTTGTAGGACTTAAGCTTGTTTGGCACAAGCCCTAAGGATACACTGATTTGTAGGACTTAGGCTTGTTAGAAACAAACCTCCACAAATTGTTTTTTTTTTTTTTTGTTTTTTTTTTTGTAGGACTATGTCTTTTTTTTTGCTGTTTTTTTAAAGCTCAAGCCCTAAGAAAAAGATGCCCTACTGGCCTACTGCCTGCATGTCATGTCCTGTTGGCCAGTAACCAGTGGCCATTGTCAAATGCCCTGATGTAGATGTGGAATTTGCGACTGCTGTTCTTGCTGTTGAGTTGTTTAAGCAGCAGGATGATTAGGCAGCTGAAAGGGAATGGGATAAACAGCACTAACGTGGGTGATGGATGATGAAGGTTCCCCTTTCCACTACTAGTTCCAGTGATGCGCCTGAGGCAGTAGCAACACAATAAGTAGCCCGCAGTATATGTGGAGATAAGAAGAAGTTTGCCAGTAATTCTTCTCCACCTCCCCCTCCTCCAAAATCATGGGTGTGTAGTTATTAGAATAGAAATGTTTCCCTTGAGAGCAGTATCAGTGGGTCTCCTCAGCAACTGCAATATGCACAGTATGTGTGTGGTAAATAACATCTGGGGCACCACTGTATCCAAACACCATGACACCAGAACCCAAGTACTGCCGCTGTCACTATACCCCTTGTCCAGACCCTGCTAAGGACACATGGCAACTTGCTGACAGTTTAATAGTAATGATGAACCCTCCCTGCCACCATCTTAGCATATTCTGTGGGATGAAATCTCCACAGATGACACTTGATGCCCTGCTTGCGACTCTCCTCCACCACACTGGCATGTTTCACCCATCCCTATTCTGAAGAGATGCTGAAATGAAACTGAGGTTCACTCGTGATGGAGTGAGCCCAGTGGGGAGGGTCTGCTGCCTGGTTTTTAACTGCTTGCAGCTCCTCCCACAATTACAGGTATTGCCTTATAAATATGCAGTACTGTGCAAAAGTCTTCGGCAGGTGAGAAAAAATGCTGTAAAGTAAGAATGAGTTCAAAAATTTACATGTTAATAGTTTATATTTATCAATAAAAAAATGGTAGTGAGTGAACAGAATAAAAATCTACATCAAATCAATGTTTGGAGTGACCACCCTTTGCCTTCAAAACAGCATCAATTCTTCTAGGTACACTTGTACAAAGTCAGGGATTTTGTAGTTATATAGTCAGGAGTATGAATTAACAATTAAACCAAACAGCTGCTAATGATCATCTGTTTAATAAATGGGTTGAAACATAACCTGCTGTGTAGGAACTGGGTGAGGAACAGCCAAACTCGGCTAACAAGGTGAAGTTGCTAAAGACACTTTAATGTCAAAAGTTATAGACCATGTCAAGACTGAGCACAGCAACAAGACACAAGGTAGTTATACTCCATCAGCAACGTCTCTCCCAGGCACAAATTTCAAAGCAGACAGGGGTTTCCAGATGTGCAGTCCAAGTTCTTTTGAAGAAGTGCAAACGGAAAACATTGGGGACCGCAGATGCAGTGGTTGGACAAGGAAACTTAGTGCAGCAGATGAAAGACACATCATGCTTACTTCCCTTTGCAATCAGAAGATGTCCAGCAGTGCCATTAGCTCAAAATTAGCAGAACACCCATCTACTGTCCAGAGAAGCCTGGTCAGAAGTGGTCTTCATGGAAGACTTGCAGCCAAAAAGCCATACCGATGACGTGGAAACAAGGCCTAGTGACTCAACTCCGCACAAAAGAACAGGAACTGGGGTGCAGAAAAATGGCAGCAGGTACTCTGGACTGATGAGACAAAATTTGAAATATTTGGCTATAGCAGAAGGCAGTTTGTTCATCAATGGGCTGGAGAGTGGTACAAGAATGAGTGTCTGCATGCAATAGTGAAGCATGGTTGCAAGTTTGGGGCTGCATTTAAGCAAATGGAGTTGGGGATTTGGTCAGAATTAATGGTCTCCTCAATGCTGAGAAGTACAGGCAGATACTTATCCATTATGCAGTACCATCAGGGAGGCATCTGATTGGCCCCAAATGTATTCTGCAGCATGACAACGACCCCAAACATACAGCCAAAGTCATTAAGAAATATATTTAGCATAAAGAAAAACAAGGTGTTCTTGAAGTGATGGTATGTCCCCCACAGAGCCCTGATCTCAACATCATAGCATCTGTCTGGGATTAAATGAAGAGAGAGAAGCAATTGAGGCTGCCTAAATCCATGGAAGAACTGTGGTTAGTTCTCCAAGATGTTTGCAGCAACCTAACTGCTGAGTTCCTTAACAAACTGTGTGCAAGTGTACCTAGAAGAATTTATGCTGTTTTGAAGGCAAAGGGTGGTCACACCAAAAATTGATTTGATTTAGATTTTTCTTCTGTTCACTCACTATCATTTTGCTAACTGATAAATATAAACTATTAGTATGTCTATTGAAAGCATTCTCACTTTACAGCATTATATATATATATATATATATATATAGAGAGAGAGAGAGAGAGAGAGAGAGAGAAATAAAAATAAATATAAAAATAAAAGAAAAGAAAATATGTAATATGGATTAGCTAAGCCTCCCCAGTAAATCTGAAAATCCGTGCTCACTGGGATAGTTCTCCTCTCACATACAGCACCCTAAACACCTATCACATTGCATTAACAAAATGTAACTCAAAATAACTAACACATATACATCTGGCAGCTGCAATCTATTTGTCACTGTGTGTATAGTGACAAAGTTAACAATGTAGCACAGTAGAAAAAGAGAGAGCGCCTCTGATGTATATGTTAATAAAGTATCTTTATTAATAGCCAAAGCACTTCTTAATATCAATACGATGTAAAATTATTAAAATCATATATAAAACTATTAAAATCATATACGCATATCATATATCTATATACATATGGAAAGCAGCAATGACATATATTGGACAAACAGTGCTAATTACATTTTAACCTCCATAATGTACTTGATTTACATATGACAAAGTCCAAAATAGCCCAGATATCAAAAAAATGAATAAAGGAACTCAACCTGTGCCATGGTTCCTGTTAACCCCTTGGGCCCAGGAACTGTTGTTTTGTTTATATGGTCCCAGTATGCAATTAATAGGCCAAATAAGCTAGAACCTTAGACAGTTTTGCACTTCTGGTACAGTATTGGATCTTTTATTTATAACACACGATATTCCAGCACAGGATATTGTTGGCATCTGTGGTGTTTGGGTGGCTCTCATGGCAACTACGTAGGCATCCTCACATTCCTCCACGTGGGGCCATGAATAGGGATGGGTGAAAATATTCGCATCAAACTGAAATCGGAGAATAATGGCACTTCCCGCTTGGCGAATAATTTCCTGCGAAAAATGCATTTTTTTACGCTTTTTTCATCTAGCTCATTGTGCATTGAAATCAATGGGAAGAAACATTTTTCTCCACCACACAAAAGTGTTCTCTAGTTTTCTACAGCCATATAAAAGGGTGTCAGGCTCTCACAACATGCAGTTCGGTGCTTATGAGAGGAGAGAGTAGCATGTTGTTTGAGCTAGAGAAGATAGGGAAATTGAAGTTTAGGGAATCTTTTAGGTATGAAATTTGTTCCCTCTATTGGAAGAGTCAGTGGGGCACTGTGTGGTGAAGAATACCTAAAAATTCCACTTGATTGACTGGCAAGACACAGGCAGCTGGGGACCTATTTGCTTGCTTATCTTGCTGTTATTGTCTCTGTTGTGGGTGGGGAAGTCTTGGGAAAGAAGTTGTTGATTTTGTTTTTCAATTATAATTTTTTTTTTTGACAGACTGTGACAGTGATAAGACAGGGTGGACAACTTAAAAATAAATAAATAAAAAAGAATAAAGAAATAAACAAAGAAATATGTATATTAGGTGACAGTGACAGACAGCTGACTGGGCTTAGTCAAGACATCATACTCCATCAGTTGTGCTGTGTACTGTAGAGTAAAAACACACAGAGTAGTTGAGTAATGTCCAGCAAATGCACAAGGGGCAGGGAAGGGGTAAGATTGAAGCATTGAAGGGATGTGTGAGTAAAGTAGTAGTTCAAAAACTGACTGCAGCAATGGTTGCTGCAGCGTGTGCAATAAATGATGATGATCCCTCTACTCCAAGGGAGGATGCAGTTTGTCAAGGTCCCACCAAAGCTTCTTCATTATAAGAAGAACACTGATGACAAGTCGCATTCAAGTGTTGATGATGGCAATAGCATAATAGAGGAAGGTGTTGCAGCTGAACCGCCTGCTGCATCAGATAGTGAGACAAACAAGCAACAAAACACGTGACCTCAAAGCAGTAGTGAACTTTATTACAGTAAAAGTAAAAAGAAATTGTTCGAGACCTCTAAAAGCTTAAAGGAATATAAGGGTAGTTGGTGAGAATTGTCAGGTGATGCTCATTCTGCTGAGGATGACCTAATGATGACTGATGATGATGATGCAGATCTAGAATATATCACTTCAGCATCCTTCTCTTGTACAGATATCACTCCAGCATCCTTCTCTTGTACAGATACAGATGAAGTCGAAAGTGAGGATGATGATAACATGGCAATAAAATTAGCAGAAAGGCAAAGGCTGAATCTTCCACCACTGAAAAGGAGCACTGTGCTTGTCTATAAACTGTTTGACAAACCCATTGGAAAGTCTGACCCTGGACAATCAAAGATGTCAAAAAATACACAGTCATCCTATCAGTCATCATCAGCATCATCGCCTCTTCAAAGTCCAAGTCCCACTCAGCCACACACACCTGTTTTGAGTACCCAGCAGCAACAACAAACAACAGCAACACAAGTTATTAACATCCACAATGTTAGATATGATTGCCTCTGCTGCTGCTGTACTTGCTGCACCTTTGACACCTAGTAGTAGTGGCAGTAGAATTGCATCAACATCTAGTCCCAGTAGTAGTAGCAGCAGCACTTCAGGAAGCCCTCAATCCATGAAGCTCACAGTATGGAGATTCTTCACTCAGGATCCTCAAGCTATGCATGTTGCGGTCTGTTGCCTGTGCAAAAAGCACATGAGCAGGGAGAAAGCAGGCTCACACCTAGGCATCTTCTCTATGCGATGCCACCTGAAGCACAACCACAGGTCTGACTGGGAGACACACTAGCAGCATGCCAAAGGTGCTGCAACTATCAGCAGCAGAAGCACTCTATAAAAGTTCCCAGGGCTCTAGGGCAGAAAAATTAAGTTGTGAAGTTATTTATGTGGTCAGAGAGTGTGCTACTTCCAGTGCCAACAGTTAGTTCAGTCCAAATAATACCTATGGCTTCTGCTGCAGAGGGGTATGATTACTCTGGCTTTGCTGTAGGAGATGGCAGGAGTTATAGACTGCCCAAACCTGCTGCCTCTACCACCACCACCTCCTCTAGTCATGTTGTTAAATTAATAAAGTTCCAGGGTTCTTCTGCCATGTCCTGCCAACCAACACTGACTGAGTTCCTGGGAAGTGGTCAAAAATTTCACAAAAACAATCCCAAAGTATGCCTGTGGAATGGTAAAGTTGCCAAGGTGTTGGCAGTGGACATACTGCCATATTCTTTTGTAGAAAACCGAGGTTTCTGAGAACTGATGTCATGTGTAGCTCCACTCTGAAATATTCCAAGTCTCAGTTATTTTTCCAGGATGGCTGTGCCTGAATTGTACAAGCAGGTGGTTAGTGTGTTGTGGGATGTGCTGAAAAGTGTGTATAGCAAGAAAATGCACCTGACAACAGATATGTGTACAAGTGGGCGGAGCACAGACTATATGACTGTGACTTATCACTGGGTTTCCCTGCCAGCAACAACAGTGGACAATGCTAGCTTACAGCATCAGGTGACAGTCAGTAAACATGCTTCTGGTTCTGGCAGTGTAATTAAAAGGAGGCAGCAGGATAGCACATACCATCGTCATGCCCCCTTGTGCATGCAGAGTTTTGGGAGACAGTCCCACAAATCTGTAGATGTTTTAAGTAAGCTAGAACAGGTGATAGAGGAATGGCTTGTACCCTACTCCTTAAAAGCTGCTTTTGTGTCTGCTGATAATAGCTCCAACATAATTGCTGCTTTGAGAATAGGTGGTATGGTGCATGTGCCCTGCTTTGCCCATGTGCTAAATTTAGTTGTGACCAGATTCCTGTCAGAATCCAAAACCTACAAAGCGATGCTTACTATTGCCTGCAAAATCTGTGCCCATTTTAATTGCTCCTACAGTGCACGCAATGCTCTATATGCCATACAAGGGCGTAACAACCTGCCCCATCACCAACTGAAAATGGAGGTCCCTACCAGGTGGAATTCCACAATGTACATGCTAGAGCATTTGTTCAAGGTGAATAAGGCCATTATTGAGTACACCATGCAAAACTGGAAGGCTTTGTCACCTGGCCAATGGCAACTAATGTGCGATGCATGTGAGCTTCTGAATCCCTTTAAGGAGGCATCCATGCTGGTGAGTCACATAGGGGCAGGAATTAGTGAAATTCGATCACTGATATTTTTATTGCAGGAAAAAAATCAGGAGCATGGCTGAGGATTCTTACCATAATGACAATACAGACATGCACTAGCTGGTAAAGGACATGTTAGCATTGACACTTTGTTGGACCCCCGCTTCAAACGCAAAATTTCAACATTTCTGTCAAAGGGCCATCAGCAGTTTGTCACAACAAGGAGTCATGACGATCAGCAGCAACTCTCTGAGAAATCGGATTCTGTCAAGGACTATTGAGATATGCTTATTGATCGAGTGGAGGGTTGCATTGTGGAGAATGAGAGGGAGAAAGTAAGGCACAAAACACATCTAGACAGAATAGTGAAAAGGAAGGCAGCAAAGCATTTCAACCATCAGAAGCAGCATCATCAACCAGAATATCCCATTCGGAACACAGGGTAATTTATTGGTCTCAGCAGGGGTGGCAAAAATCTAACATTGGTAGTGGTAGTGGACTTGCTCCCTGAGTATGAGTTGGTAACTGACACACAGGAACACTGTGTAGATCCTATAAGTGGTTCCACTGCATGTGAGATGGTTTCTGCATACTTGCAGGATAGCTACATTCTAGGCAGAAACAATGACCTCCATGGACTACTGGCAAACAAGCCAGTGAGTGGTCAGCATTGACACATACTGCAGTGGAAACCCTTAGTTGTCCTCCAGCAAACGCTGAGTCTGAAAGGGTTTTTAGTGCAGCTGGTTACATTGTCAGTGACGGCAGGATGTGGCTATCAAGCAGCAATGTTGGGAGACTAACATTCTTAAAAATGAACCAACAGCTCATACCATCTGAGTATCAGGTAGCAGAAACCACACATGACAGAGAAAGCCAGGACAAATATATTAACAGCAGCATAGATGAGGAGGTGGAGGAGGTATGTGAAGAAGGGTTGCCACCATCTACCCCACTTGGGACCACTGCTATGACCGGAAATTGTGTGTCAATATTCTGAGAAGTAGGATAACGATTTGACGCAAACATAACAATGGTAAAAACTATATAGATACACAAATCACACCATACCAGCCAGTCCCCCACCACCACAACTAAAATACACATCTGCCACATTGTAGGATGTATTTTTTTTTATCTCTTGACATCATCATGAATATGTGCCAGTGTCATTTAAGTGAAAAGTTAGTGTTGTGTGCAAAGGAGAAATGCACTCTGAATGAATTTTTCAAGGCATATGTTCCTGTATGACTCAAAACTTTGACTTTCAGTTACTTATTTCTCCACTACAGCCCTCAGAAGAAGTGATAATTTAGTGGGGAAATGTAGTACCCATAGGAAATATAGGTGAAACATTTTGTAAAATAGGCTAAAAAGGAGGAAAATTTTGCATTGGTGAAAAGGAGAAAATTTTCGCAAGAAAAACTAAAAATCTGCAAGTTTTGTGAAAAGTCATGCAGGAAATGTTTCCCACTTTTTACCTACCCCTAGTCGTGATGACGTCAGGGACTGGCACTATATAACTAAGCATAGCGGCTATGCTGGTGCTCAGTTATCTTGGTGTCTCCCTGTGCATTGAAGTATTTGTAGAATCTCCATTACCTGACCTTGGCTAGTATATACCGGACTCTGCTGCCTTCTACCTGCACTGACCCTTGGCCTGGATACTGACTCTGCTGCTCTCTAATGGATATTGGACTCTGATGGTCTGTACCTGCCCTGAACCTTGGCCTGGATACTGGACTCTGCTGCTCTCTACTTGCCCTGACCCCTTCTGGCTCCCTGTGGATCCCAGGTACCTATGTATCTATATATATTTCCACACATAATATATATACATATGATATATCTATATATATATATATATATATATATATATATATATATATATATATATACAAAATAAGTATCTTGTAATACCTCTTTTATTGGACTAACAGAATTTTGGATTGACAAGCTTTTGGGAGACCTCCCTTTCTCAAGTCTAAAGCATTTGTGCTCTATCGCCTTGATGGTTTTTCCACTAGAATGGTTCCCATCTAACTAAGCACATCCTGTTAGGGTCCTGATGCATGCAACTTTTTGGTACATTTCTTCCCTGATATATTGGTCATGGGGAGTCCCTTTGATTGCAGAATTGGCCCTGACTTTCCTGATGGGGCCCTTCTGTACTTGATGGTACCATCCTTCTGGCACAATACCCCAACCTACTGCACATTTTCCTGTTTTTGCATGTATTAATAGAAGGATTCTGTGATTTCACCTCCTACCTTCTGAATCTCAAGTCCTGGTTCTCTCTTCTCCCCTCGCCTTCCTCATTGGGTACACCTAGGTGTACCATCTTTCTGATTTTGCTAAGTCTTCTCCTGAGCCACTCCCATGATTCTCTCTACTGCACATACTGTTCAGACACAGTGGACTGAAAAGAGTGGATCTGTAACAGTTTTGTAGACACTCAGACACTAAAGGTTAAGTAAAAATACCGTTTTATTGAAAAGCACAGCAATAAGAATAACCCTCGTGGGTCCAGTATATATAGACAGATATAATACTGACACAGGTCAGGTTACAGTTCATGTGAATCCAAAACGAGACAGTGAAGAAATGGTTGCTATTAGGCAAGGAGGTACGGACAGGCCCTAATAGCGCAACGGCCCACAGGAAACTCACTACGCAGAGAGTGACACAATAGCGACTTAGGCCACACAGGAGTAAATGGAGGCCCTGGACAAGTGGTAGACTGGTGGAACAGTTAGAGGAGGACTGAAACTGTAGGCACAGAGTAACGCCAAACTGAGACTGCAATGACTGTGACCCAATGTGCACTGGCACCAACCCGCAAGGGGTTAACGAACGCTCAGACCTGAAATCAGCTGTAAGATAGTGGGGACAACCTGAGGCGCCTAGGACACAAACCAACCTCAGCTTGTAAGCGGTGAACAGGTCAAGTGTATCGTGGTGCAACCTGATGGATATCCAACACAGGGGTGAAGGATCACGAGGCACAAACTAGGTGCCTAGCAAATGAGGCAAACGATCACGGTTCCTGTGATTGCCTGTCACTCTCTGCTGTGGTGTGTTCCTATTGGCAGTACCTGTTATGCCCGCCCAGTATGGCCTTCTTATACCGGGCCTTTGGCACCTGTCAGGTGCCCTTTCATGGTGTTCCAGTACCAGTGCTTCCGTTGCTGTGTTCCTGCGTTCCTGTGTACCGATTCGTCTTGTCTGACACTTCTCCTGGTTCCTGCTCCGTGTGTGACCCGGCCTGGCTGATTTTCCTGCTCCGTGATTGATCCGGCTTGTCTGACGTTCCTGCCCCGGCCTGGCTGACGTTCCTGCTCCGTGATTGATCCGGCTTGTCTGACGCTCCTGCTCCGTGTGTGACCCGGCCTGATCTACCTCCCCGCTTGGTTCCAGTCTCCGGTGGTCCGGCTTCTGTGAGGCTTCTTCTATGTCGCCTGGTGACATTTCGAACTATCAGATCTGTGCCTCTTTTGCTGACCTCCATCACCTTTGCTGAGCCTGTTCCCTCCGTTACCGAGCCTGTGCATTAACCCTTGGCGTGCTTGTTGCCTCAGATTAAGGGCCGTCCGTTACACCTGCTGAGTCTGTTGCCTCCGTTACCGAGCCTGCTCTCTGACACTTGCTGTACTTGTGGCCTCCGATACTGAGCTATCCGTTAACTCTTATTGAGCTTGTTGCCTCCGTTACCGAACCTGTTCACTAACCCCTGCAGAGCTTGTTGCCTCAGATACCGAGCCTCTCCTTTAACACTTGCTGAGCTCTTTGCCATCCGTACCGAGCCTGTCCATTCACTTGCAGAGCCGTGGTGATTTCCGTTACTGTCCACCTATTGCTCTTGCCATTCACTCGATTCAGTTACGCACCGGAAGGGTGCTACCGGCTCTGGTCCTACTCAGCTCTAAGCAGTGTTGGTAGATCCGTTATGCACCACGGGGTGCTACTGGCTCTGGTTCCGTTCAGCTCTGGCAGTGTGGGTACCCGTTGATGCACCAAGGGGTGCTGCTGGCTCAGGTTCCATTCAGCTCATGCAGTGTCATTAACCCATTCTACACCGCGAGTGTCTTTGGCTCAGACTTCACTCAGCTCACGCAGTGTGGTTCCAATTACACACAACAGAAGTGTCCTTGGCTCTTGTCTTAGTGGCTCTAGCATAGTGGTTGGTCTTGCAAATCGCCAGTCCCTAAGTACTACTGTGTGGACTCACTACCAGGTGCTTCCATCTTGTACCACAGCCTTTGGCTGTCCTTATCCACCACTGGGCGTTGGCTTACACACCACCTCAGAGACTGATTATTACATTGGACTTAACCCTTGCTTCACCTATTCCTTTTTTGTACAGTATTGCTCTTTACCTGTACTGTGTCTGCTTTATGACCATATTGCCTGTAGTTACGTGTCATTACCTATTTCTGCCCCTAGGGGGCCGTGTTCTTTATTTGTTCTCAATAAAACTGTGTTTTATTTTTTACCTCTGGTCTGAGAGTCTGAATAACCGTTACACAACCAGAGGATCTGTCCGTAGACAGAGAGGACACTGGAGGACAGCCCTTCACTGGATCACCGGGTGGAGCAGTGAGCCAGGCCGGATCGATACACAGAGCAGGAACGTCAGCCAGGCCAGGTCGATACACAGAGCAGGAACGTCAGCCAATCAGGGTCGGTACACAGAGCAGGAATGTCAACCAGGCCGGGTCGATACACAGAGCAGGAGCGTCAGCCAATCCAGGTCGGTAAACAGAGCAGGAACAACACAGGCAGAGTAGTCAGGCAGTCCGGGTCATACAAAGGATTCACAAGAAAATAGGCACAATCGCTAGCAACGGGAACACCACAAAAGGGCACTGCAGAAGTATCACGGTGCCCGTGATTGTTGCACTTTCTTGTCAGTCACCATTAGGGGGCTCCTATTGGTTGTCTGCCTTTACCCCGCCTCAGTCTGTCTATTTAAACCTGGTCTGGGCACCCTATGGTTGCCCTTTCATGGTGTCTCTGACCACTTTAGCTTTGACCATGTTCCTGTATTTGTTAGTACCTGTAGCTGTGTTCCTGAGTTCCAGAATGCATCTTGTTCCTGAAGTCTCCTGTCTGCAGAGTTGTTCCAGAGTGGTTACTGCCTGGTCCTGAGAGGTTGATGTTTCCTGCTGTTCGCCCTCACTGAAGACTTCCTGATCGTTTGGTTTCCTGCGAGTTCCTGTAGTCTCTTGTCCAGCCAGATGTAACCCTGTCACCTGGTCGCTTGGGCGACATTCTTAGCCCCAGTGTGCGGACGCAGGTTTATTCCAGCCTTGTAGCTTCCGAACAACTGTTGGTTCCAGCGTGCGGACGCTGGTTTGCTCCAGAGCCTCGCGGCTATATACATTGCTGTTGGTTCCAGCGTGCGGACGCTGGTTTGCTCCAAAGCCTTGCGGCTGTACACAGTACTGTTGGTTCCAGCGTGCGGACGCTGGTTTGCTCCAAAGCCTCCCGGCTATACTCATTACTGTTGGTTCCAGCGTGCGGACGCTGTTTACTCCCAAAGCCTCCCGGCTATACACATTACAGTTGGTTCCAGTATTTAAGTATTTAAGGGCTAGTATTGGGAGGAGCAAACCACGTTAGCCAATAAAAGGAGTCAGGAAGTAGCACAGGTCACAATGTCGCCAGTGATAACACGGGCACCGTGATAGGATCCTCCTCCTTTATCTTTCTCCATTTCGGCTACTTGCACTTCTTCCTCACACTTCCCTTCTCCTGACCTCCTCCTCTCTCTCCCTCTTCCCTGAGATCGATCTTCGGGACATGTCCTCCAACCTTGTTTACAGGGGGGCCCTCGATGGGTGTCGTCCCCAGTGTTGTTTCTGAGCATTTCCTGGACTCTCAAGTGTCACCATGATGGCAGCTCCTGTTGATGACACATCCAAACTGCATGTCATTTCCCTGAACGTCAAGAGGTTGAACTCCCCCCAGAAACTTACGATGGCCTTAAATGATTTTCACAGAATGGGTGGTGATATTCTGTTTTCCAATAGACGGGAGCAAAAACTTACGAACAGATACTTTACCCAGGCTTACATGTGTTCCTCTTCTTCGAAAAAGATTGGGGTGGCTCTTCTCATAAATAAACGTCTAGCCTTTACCCTGACTGTGGTTCGTAAAGACCCTAATGGTAGGTTTCTATTGGAGATAGAGAGAGGCGAGAGATAACACCAGAAAATTGTTGAACTTAATCCATACCTCCTCCTATCTCTCCATCCCCATCTTGCTGGTAGCTACGGACGCTGAGAAAGCATTTGACCAGGTTAACTGGTCCTTCCTTTCTCTCACTTTACAGGCCTTCTGGTTCAGGTCCCTAATTTATTGATAGTGTCCTTGCATTATACCCGAATCCAACTGCCAAGGTCAAAACAAACGGTTACCTCTCTACATCATTCAGCATCTCTAATGGTGTACGCCAGGGATGCCCACTTTCACCTTTATTGTTTATCATGATTTTGGAAACCATGGCCCAGCATGTACGTCTGAACCTAAAGATTAGAGGAATTCCATGTGGTGCTAAAGAACATAAACTATCCTTATTCGCAGATGACGTTTTAGCTACTATCACATCTCCCTCCTCCTCCCTGCCTGCCCTTATGGAGGAGTTCCAAGATTTCTCCTCCTTAACTGACTTTAAAATGAATTACTCTAAATAAGAAATCCTTCCTATTGGCCTGAAGCCACCCATGATAACCCCGCTCCAATCTCTGTATCCCTTCAAATAGTCCTCCTCTTCAATAAAATATCTTGGTGTCTACTTGACCCCCACTCTAGAAGGTATTTATGATGCAAATTTCCCTCCACTTTTATCTGCCATTTGGAAGGACCTCCACAAATGGGAGCCTTTGTTTCTCTCCTGGGTTGGCCGTGTGAATACTATCAAGATGACAGGAGGGGATGCCTTGACGGAATTCCTTCTCCCGCCTAAGGCTCGACACCCACTAATAAATCTCACCCAATATTATCTGCTATTCAACGCACATGGGATTGGTAGAATGCCAACTTCCCGCTGATTTAATTTCCCTCTCCCATACCATGACTCTTTTATTCCTGGAAAACTCCCTTAACTCTTCTATCCTCCTCATTCCTCCACTGGTTGATTTCTCCAGACTGAGTTTTGGGAGACATGTTCCAAGGCTCTGAAGTTCTTCCTTTCCCCATCCTATTGGATAAATTCACTCTGCCACCAGGAGATATGGCAATATCTTCGAATCAAATATTTCCTTATGCAATCATCAATTCAGTCTGGGCTGCTCGTCTGCCCACTCAGTTTGAATCAATTTGTTCCAAGAGTACATCATCTGATGGGTTCCTGGGTAAGATCTACTCCATCCTGGTGTCTGCCTTGGCATCCATTCCTCCTACAAGCATGAAGGCGTGGGATAAGGAACTGGGCTGTCAAATATCAGATGACGACTGGAAAGAAATATGGTCTCTTACCGCCTCACCATCTATCTCCTACCAAGTTCTGAAATCCAATTATACATTTCTGTATAGGTGGTATTATACCCCCATTAGACTCCGAGGCATTTATAACTCTGGGAGCTCTCTTTGCTGACGATGCTCCTCACACAAAGGTTCCTTTCTTCACATATTGGTGGACCTGCCCCAAAATACAAGCTTTTTGGTCACACTGTTTGGAGTGGATAGAACAATCTCTTGACTTCTCGCTCCCGAAGACTCTTCAATCAGCTCTTTTCTTTATGGGGCTTTCTATTTTCCCCCGCTCTAAACGTCACCTTTTGCTGATATTAATGTCTGCTGCTAAGTCTTTGATCCCGACCCACTGGAAAAACACTGATCCCCCGTCTCTAGTGGAATGGCATTTGAGAGCCCAGGACCATTTTCTCCTAACAATAATTACCAGACTCAAACAGGGCCTGGACGTTAGTTATCTTTCCTCCTTCATTACGGCCTGGAGACTGTATGAAGGACCCTCAGGGATTACGTAACTTCTCTTCTTTTTGTAGCCTTCTATTTTGGACGTACCCCAAAGCCAATCTCTTCTTCTCCCTTCCCTTTCCCCCTCTCTCTATACCCCTCTCCCCCTAACCTCTTCTTCTTCTCTCCTTCTCCTTTTCCTTCCTCTTCTCTGTTACTATTTTGGTCAAAATTAAACGACAGCCTCATGCATCACCCCGGAATGTGCCTATTGCCAAGAGCTCCTTGCTTATTATTACTCAACTTGCATGCAGACCTTATTGCATAAACCCATGTATGTTCTCTGTTTCTTGATATGTATCTTGGCAATTCATTGCTGTACACTCTCATTTTCTCAATCAAAATTATTAAAAAAAAAAAAAAAAAAAAAAAGAAAGGCAATGTGAAATACGGTAAGATGAATTAAAGGAAATTGTAAGAAGACCCCAATGAATCTTTGGTTTATGTTTAACTAACCAAGGGATTTCCAAGACAATAGAAAAACTAGGTGAGGGTACAACATCAAAAATTATAGTCTCAGTATGATTTTCTTTAGTGACAACAGATATTGGTTCAGGCTCATATACAATATGACCGAAGTAAAAACCCTAACAATCGGTGCCTGACATAATGCCAATCATGACTGTTAACTCATATGTCTTATACTTACCTGTCATCAACTGTCTGTCTCCTTCTGTCTTCATTCTGCATTCTCTTCATTTTTCTGTCTTGTATCTTGTGCCTTCTCTTCAATGTTCTTTCTTGAATCTGTAAAACAAAAAAGTATAAATACAATACAGAATAATATAAAACATAGTTTAACCCCTTGAGTGGCAGAGGGGTATGCAAAAATTACAAAGCAATGCATTGCGGACCTCTCTGGGCTCAAAGAATTAAGCAGTGTAGCAGTGCCCAGGATCATAAATATGCCGCTATTATTTGTCATTGAAATAAGCCATTCTGGTATTAAAACTTGCGCCAATATAATATGTAATAAAATATAATACTAATACACTTAGCTTTATAAACTGTCCACGCTGCTGAGTGCGGCCTCAGAGTCGGCGGCAGCAAAGACAGGGTGTGCCACAGATTCCCCTCTTCTCCTTCTCTGCAATGAGGGAATTTGAACAGACTGCCTTTTTATATGGGCAATCTCTGATCCAGTTCCCTCACAGCCAATTGGATTCGAGAGACTGTGCTTTAAACTGAACTTCTTTGAATTTTCTCTAATTTATTAACGTTCATCTGGAGATAATGTGCTGGAATCCACTGGAGGTGAAATATATTTTTCAGTCAGTTTTATTGGATTTTCAGCTTTCAGTACTACGAGAATATAGAAGATAATACTGCATAAAATGAAGATGAGACAAGTTACCTTCCAGACAATATGGTTATTAGTCAAAGTGAATAAAAATAGAGGTCCTGGTTGGGAATAGTTCTGTAAAACAATAGGATAATTTTTGAGATGGGGTTATATGGAGCAGTGTGAATATGTATATATATATATATATATATATATATATATATATATATATTAACAAACAAAATGAATATCTTGTAATACCTTTTTTATTGGACTGACAAGCTTTTGGGATAAACTCCCTTTCTCAAGTCTAAAGCATTTCTGAGCACAAGGACACAGAATTCACAGATAAAACAGTTAATACAGTTAATACCTTGAATTCAAAGCTGTGTTGTTTGCTGGGGTTAACACAGTGGGACTGCTGATAAGACAGGGACCAAGAGAAAAGCCACACTCTTCTTGCAGAGGGTCGTAAATACCCTGTGCAAGGCAGAGTGTGGGGGGGGGGGAGAAAGAGAAGAAAAATACAGGAGATGGTATGGGAGGGGAGAGAGTTAAAAAAAGATTGCACATATTAAGAATGCCACAACGCCAACAATCCAGTATGGGCATGCAGGCCTATTTACAACTTGTGCCCATATAGGTAGATATATATATATCTATATATATATATATATATATATATATATATATATATATATATATATACACACGCACATACACATACATACACATACATAAACACATATAAATATATACACATAAATACATATGCATATACACATATACACACATTTATACAGCTACAATCTTAACCCTCTCTCTCTCTCTCTCTCTCTCTCTCTCTCTCTCTCTCTCTCTATATCTATATATATAAAAGAATAAGCCTCATTGCATAATTTATGGTACCCCACACACAGAACATAATTTATGTCTCCTCAGAAAAGAAACTCGCATTGAACAGAATGTCTAATTACATAATTTATGTCTCATTAGGAGACACAACTCCTATTGGGTGATTGAATGGGGACTTTACTGCTCTCATTGGGTAATTCAATGGGGGCGTGTTTATCATACAGGGAATTGGCCCGCCCCCTCCAGCCCACCCACCAGTATCCAACTGACAAAAAAAAAAATATATAACTGCCACTCGCTCCTGAGGTAGGGATATCAGTAACTTCTCCCGGTCCACTCACACTCTCACTCAGGATCATGACCCCACAAACACACTGTTTCACCTCCCACAGATAACTGTAACCCTCCATACACTCTGTTTCAGTATGAGGGTGTAATGTTCCCATAAAATACAAACTTAATAGCAACTCTTATTTAACTCATCATCTCTTCAGTCACCTCACTGTCTCAACTGTCACTCCTCCACTTCCTGCTTCCTGATTCCCGCCCTTTCTCCTTAAAGGGAGAGAGATGCTTTGCTGTATGTTACAGAGGGGCAGGCCTCAAACACCACTTTCTATTTGATCCCTCAGCATATTGCTACATTGCCTCAACTGAAGAGCCACCGTGTGTTATATTGCTATGTTAGCTCAACTTAACCCTTTGAGTGCCAGAGGGGTAAGCAACGCATTGCAAAGCACACATTCTGTCTCACACAGTCTATCGCAGTCTCACACAGTCTCGCAGTCACTCTGTCTCACACAGTCTCGCAGTCACTCTGTCTCACACAGTCTCGCAGTCACTCTGTCTCACACAGTCTCGCAGTCACTCTGTCTCACACAGTCTCGCAGTCACTCTGTCTCACACAGTCTCGCAGTCACTCTGTCTCACACACTCTGTCACTCTGTCTCACACACTCTGTCACTCTGTCTCACACACTCTGTCACTCTGTCTCACACACTCTGTCACACTGTCTCTCACACTCTGTCACACTGTCTCTCACACTCTGTCACACTGTCACTCACACTCTGTCACTCACACTCTGTCACTCACACTCTGTCACTCACACTCTGTCACTCTGTCACTCACACTCTGTCACTCTGTCACTCACACTCTGTCACACTCTCTCTCACACTCTGTCACACTGTCTCTCACACTCTGTCACACTGTCTCTCACACTCCGTCACACTGTCTCTCACACTCTGTCACTCACACTCTGTCACTCACACTCTGTCACTCACACTCTGTCACTCACACTCTGTCTCTCACACTCTGTCTCTCACACTCTGTCTCTCACACTCTGTCACTCTGTCTCTCACACTCTGTCACTCTGTCTCTCACACTCTGTCACTCACACTCTGTCACTCACACTCTGTCACTCTGTCACTCACACTCTGTCACTCTGTCACTCACACTGTCACTCTGTCTCTCACACTCTGTCACTCTGTCCCTCACACTCTGTCACTCTGTCCCTCACACTCTGTCACTCTGTCCCTCACACTCTGCCTCTCACACTCTGCCTCACACTCTGTCACTCTGTCTCACACACTCTGTCTCACACACTCTGTCACTCTCACACACTCTCAGTCTCACACACTCTCACACATTCTCAGTCTCACACACTCTCACACACTCTCAGTCTCACACACTCTCACACATTCTCAGTCTCACACACTCTCACACATTCTCAGTCTCACACACTCTCACACATTCTCAGTCTCACACACTCTCACACAGTCTCTCACATTCACTCTCTGTCTCGCACTCTCTGTCTCGCACTCTCTGTCTCGCACTCTCTGTCTCGCACTCTCACAGTCTCAGTCTCTCTCTCACTCTCAGTCTCTCTCTCACTCTCACAGTCTCAGTCTCTCTCTCACTCTCACAGTCTCAGTCTCTCTCTCTCACTCTCACAGTCTCTCTCTCTCTCTCACTCTCACATAGTCTCTCACTCTCACACACACTCGCTCACACACACACTCGCTCACACACACACTCGCTCACACACACACTCGCTCACACACACACTCGCTCACACACAGTCTCTCACATTCACACTCTGTCTCTCAGTCTCGCGCTCTCACAGTCTCACGCTCTCACAGTCTCACGCTCTCACAGTCTCACGCTCTCACAGTCTCACGCTCTCACAGTCTCACGTTCTCACAGTCTCTCTCTCACACAGTCTCTCTCTCTCTCACACAGTCTCTCTCTCTCTCACACAGTCTCTCTCTCTCTCACACAGTCTCTCTCTCTCACACAGTCTCTCTCTCTCACTCTCACACTGTCTCACTCAGTCTCTCTCTCTCTCTCACTCTCACACTGTCTCACTCAGTCTCTCACTCTCACACTATCTCACTCAGTCTCACACACACAGTCTCACACACACAGTCTCTCTCACACTCTCACACTCACACACTCTCTCAGTCTCACTCTCTCACTCTCTCTCAGTCTCAGTCTCTCTCACTCTCTCACACTCTGTCTCAGTCTCTCTCACTCTCTCACACTCTGTCTCAGTCTCTCTCACTCTCTCACACTCTCAGTCTCAGTTTCACACAGTCTCACAGTCTCTCTCACTCTGTCTCACAGTCTCTCTCACTCTCTCAGTCTCACACCCAATCACTCACACACTCAATCACACTCTCACAGTCTCACTCAATCACACTCTCACAGTCTCACTCTCACACTCAATCACACTCTCACAGTCTCACGCTCTCACAGTTTCACACTCAAACACACTCTCACACAGTCTCGCAGTCACACTCAATAACCATCACACTCTCACACTCAATCACACTCTAACCCTCAATCACTCACACCCTCAATCACTCACACGCTCAATCATTCACACCCTCTCACTCACACCCTCTCACTCACACCCTCTCACTCACACCCTCTCACTCACACCCTCTCACTATCATACACACTCTCACTCACACATTCTCACTCAATCACACACACTCACTAACACACTCACACACAATCACTCACACGTAATCACACCCCAGGAGCCAGCGCGATCCACCTTCCACCATAGTATGTGCAATTACCACACACACACACACTTCAATTACAGGAATGAATGCCAGTCACTCACATCCCGGGAGCCAGCACGATCCACCTTCCACCATAGTATGTGCAATTACCACATGCATTTCAACTATATGAATGAATGCCACAGTGGAGGCATAAGTACAAACACAAACTCATTACAATGACACATAAGTCACCCCCTTATGACTCACGTGTGTGTGTGTGTGTGTCTCTGTGTGTGCCTGTGTGTTTCTCACTGTGTGTGTTGCATGTCTGTATCACACTCTATGTTTCTGCATGTATGTGTTTATGACTGTCTCTCTTTAAGCATCTCAGTGCATGCGTGTGCATTTGCGTGTGTGTCTCTGTGTTTGTCTCGCAACCGTGTGTGTGCATTAATTCCCTATATATCCTGACGGGCAACGCCGTCCCACATTGCTAGTATATATATATATATATATATATATATATTAAGATACATCATGGAAATAGGATATATATGGATTTCTTTTATGGACAACTAAATGGAATTATTGGAGATCATATAGTGAAAATTTTATTTCAACTCCTTGGATGCTAGAGATGTCTGCAATGTATTACTTTGCAAAAATCTGAAAACATCTCTGGCATCCAAAGGGCTAATCAAGAAAAGGAAGATATAAGGATCAGTTGTATGGAACATAGAACAATTCATATCAGGAAATGTGGTCAGACAAGACTGTCCACATAGATGTCTAGTTTTTCAGTATCTGTGCTCTATCCCTTCTCTTCCACTTGTACCTTAATGCAGATAATTGAAGATAAGCATCATAATGAATTTATTTCAACACACATGGGTTATGTCCTCTCCCAGCAACATTCACTCAAATAAAGAGAAGCAAATCAAAACATTAATTAGCCTGCTATTCGTCTATTGGTAATGGAGGGGGCATATTGCTCTGAGTACTGAACAGTTTGCCATATGGTACTGAATTAATAAAAAGTGCTGTGGGAAAAGAGTTAACGTGTTTTTCACAGCACTGGAACATTAAATGAGCAATGATAAGGTTATGTATTTGAATTTCTTAGAACTGTATTAAGAACTAAATTTATGAATCATAAAACATGTTCACTTAAACATATGTGGTTTTGAAATAGCCTCTGCAATACTTCTACTTCCTTAGTTTTTTCCCTCTGTGACCAATGAGCTTTAACAACAGTTAACGTTACAAACATTTGGTAACAGTATATGAGATGAAGAAGGAAAATTTGGTTTGAAGTTGTTGATACAATTATCCTACTAAGCAATCACAAGTCATTGACAGTGGAGAATGGAAATGAATAAACATTTGTGTTAGATGAAGACACTGGGCCATGTTTTTAAAAAAAGTAGAGCAATTCTGAGACACAACAACAGCACCATAGAGGACCAATAAAAATTCCCAATTCCCCACTGATTTAAGGAGATCTGTTAGTTATGGATTAGCAGAGACTTTTGCCCATAAATAAAAAGTGAGGAAAAACAGAACTTTTTGAGAATTCCATCTTTTTCCACCCTGTACCCCAGCTACTTTTTCCAAGTGTACACCACAGAACCACAGATACTGATTTTCTTAGCCTTTCTCACACAGTAGCCTTAGAAATTGTCTCCCAGGATTGTTCCAGAGTAACAATAGGACCACACACACTGACCCCTAGCCTTGTCTCACTGTAACCATTGAACCACACATACTAACCCACCCCCCAACTTGTCCCATGGTAGCCATGGACACACACATACTGCCCACACAGATTTGTCCCACTCTTTTGGTAGTCATAGAACTGCACATACTGATCCCCCAGCCTTTTTACACTCAACTGGTAGCCATAGACCAACACATACTGACCCCCCAGGTCTTGTCCCACTGCACCAGAAGTCATAGAAGCACATATACTGACTCCCCTAGCTTGGGTGCAGTGGGCCTCTCCCCTTCTGTGAATTCCCCAATTTCCAGGCTAGCCAAGTCCACTGCTCTACCATTGGTGGATGCAGCGGGATTCAAAGACACAGTGGATAAGAAACTTAATTCTATCCTCTGGTCTAATTTTGCTGTCACTGGGCCTACGTTGAGGCTTATTTTTGCCTCTGCCTGGGTCAACAAAGCTGTTGCTTTTTAGGGTGAACAGATGATGGACGCTATCTGTGTGAATGCTACCAGGGAGGACGTGTTGGCTTTTTTGGCCAACATGACATAGGTTAACATGTATGTTTTGGAAACCTTGTTTGAGTAGGTTAGGCTGTCTGCCAAAGACTCAACTTTATCTCTTACTGTGTGACACACCTTGTGTTTTAAGATTTGGTCTGCAGACCAATCTTCCAAGAAGTCATTAGTTTCCTTACCCTTTCAGGGCAAGTCTCTGTTTGTTCCTGAGCTAAAACAGATCATTGCCTCAGATGTCCACCAAATGCTGTACATTGTTGTCCCACTATACAGGCTGTTCAGTCATGCTCTATTGTTTTTCATCTCTTCTAAAAAAGTCTGTGGCATCTATCTACTGATTCCTGCCTGATACAGTGTTCTGCAGTTTGCTGCTGGCTACATATACAGTGTTCAGTGTTCCTGTCATCCTAAGTCCACTCTGCACCAGTCATCCTCAGTTTTGTAGTCTCTTCTCAAAGTCTGCTGTATCCCTCTACTGAGTCCTGCCTGCTCCAGTGTTCTTCAGTTTGCTGCTGGCTTTATCCTTTTTCCTATCATCCTGAGTCCCCACTGTACCAGTCATCCTCAGTCTTCCTTTGAATTTCATTTATTTGTTAATTTGTGCTTGTAGCTAGCTAGCTACATTCATACTTCATCTCCTTCATCCATAGTACCATAAGGCTAAAGCTCCACCTTACCCTGTTCCACAATCTTCATTTAGACCCTGGAAATGGTTACATTTATTTTTATTTACTTAATTTTAATTTTTTATTGTATATTTTAAAGTATTTTAAATTCGTCCGAATAATGTGGATCCTCCAAATGGGAAAAAAAAAAATTTCCGAAATTGAATTTTACCAAATTTTTTTGCCGTGCACAAGTCTACCCCACATTATAATCCTTTTAAAAGGGTAGGTTTCATTATCCAGTCCAGAGATTACCAGTTGATCTCCTTGTGGCCGGATCTAGAGCTCGATCCAATAAAGCATGGTAAAACTGCCGGTTAGCCATGTCTGTGTAGCATAACTATACAATAAGCCATCTACAAGATTGGTCAATGAGAGTAGGCCAAACAAAAACACACCACTTCAAAACATGTGTAGCACTTTTTTTTACCTCACCATACTTTCATTTCAGTCACCAAACAACACTCATAAATTTCAAAGGAAACAAGCTAACATTCTATGTAATCTAACGATGCTAAATGTTGTGATGACAAGTACAAAATCACAGCCAATCACAACACACCAAAGTAAGAAGTACATTCAAATAAACTTATATATACCCCAAAATATCTAAGACACCTTGCATGTGTTTGGACACATGACAACTTGCAGACACTTTAATAGTCATGATGAATCCTCCCTGCCACCAGCTTAGCTTATTCTGTTGGATGGAATCACACAGATGCTGCTTTATGCCCTTCTTGCGATTCTCCTCCACCACATTACCATGTGTGGTCAGAAGGGATCGCCTCAAACTGAAATAGATGAATAATGGCACTTACCGCTTGATGAATAATTTCCTATGAAAAGTGCTGATTTTTTGCTTTTTTCATCTAGCTCATTCCATTGAAATGGGAACATTGAATTTCTACACAACACATAGTAAATAATTTTTAATTTCACAAAGGTATAGTATAAAAGGGGCATGAGGGTGCCTGTGTTGGTGGGGTGTGGGAAAGAATCAGTTGAACAGCGAATGTTTTTTTTTTGGGGGGGGGGGTTGTTTACTGGGATTGTGGCCAGTTAATAAAAAATAAATCCTAAATACAATTAAAAAAAACCCATAAGATATTATAAAAGGGGTCTGAGGAGGGTGCCTGTGTTGGTGGGTAGAGTCTGAGGAAAGAATCAGTTGAACAGGGAATTTGGTTTGGGGGGTTTCTTGACTGGTATTGGAGGGACAGTTAATAAAAAAATAAATCAATAAAATAAAATAAGAAATTTGTATGTAAAATGATGGAGACAGGAACCCCCTGACATAAGCTGCCACTGAGGTGGACTGATACGTGACTTTATAGAGTATTTTGTAGAGGATGATTTGTTATATTTTTTGTTTGAGGCCCAAGCCCTGAGGTGATGTCTTGATGGCCAGTGGCCAGTGGCCATTGTCAAATGTCATGATGTAGACAAGGAATTTGCAACTGCTGTTCTTGCTGCTGCTGCTGAGTTAAGAAGCAGGATGATTAGGCAGCCAAAAGGGAATGGGAATTACAACAGCATTAACATGGTTGATGGATGATGAAGGTTCCACTTGCCATGACTTGCTCCAGTGATGCGCCTGAGGAAGTAGCAGCACCATAACTAGCCCCCACCACGACTGGTATATGCTTTGCTGCTCCTGGCAAGTGGAACATGTCCTAGTGGGATTACTTGTTGACCCCATTCCCACTGTGTCCACAGTAGTCTGTGGCACACTAGCCTGCTCCTCAGCATCCTGCTGCCCTTGCATCTCAGCAGCAGAAGGAATTAGAGCAGTTGCAAATTCTCAAATGCTCACTGTTGGTTGGAGGAGGTGACATGCAATGTGACAGAGGGTCCCCTAATGTCACACTTGCCATTTCTTGGTGACGTGAAGAAGGCAGACTGGCAGCAGAATCAGCAGGCAGGGGCAGCTGATCTATGCTCCTGGTGGTATTATTGTGGTGGTGACAATTCTGCCTTTTTCAGGATCATGTTCCACAAAGACAATGCCGTGGGGGGAAAGGGTACTCCCAGTATCAGGAGAATGGTGTGGGCTCCCTTGACTGCTAGTCTGAACGCTCTCAATTGCTTCCCCTACCACTCTCCTAACACTAGTCCCACCAGCTGCTTCACCATCACTGTCACTACTACTACTACCACCAACCACATCAATTTCAGTCACTGAGTTTTCCTCCTCACAGTCACTGTTAATAGGAGGATATTGATTACCCTCTCCTTCACTCCTAATGCAAACAAGCTGCTGGACTTTAGTATTAGTAGTACTAGCACTGGCAGTACTGCTTGGGAATGGCAAGTGTGACTTAGGGTCCCCTGCTGTCAAACTTGGTGTCATCTTCTCCTTCCTCCCTCATGAGTATTACAAGACACACTAGCAGCAGCTTCAGCACTGTTGGCAACAGGTCCAGCACTGGCAGCAGGCACAGAACTAGTGGCAACAGGGGAAGCACGTCTGACAGCAGGCACAGCGCTGGTGGCAGTAGGTGCAGTACTAACAGCAGGCACAGCACTGGTGGTGGTACTGGCAGCAGGCACAGCACATCTTACAGCAGGTGCAGCATGTGTGGCAACAGGCACAGCACGTTTTGCAGCAGGCACAGGCAGCTGGCGTGTTCTGCTCTCACTACTAGTACTACTCTTTTGTTCCTCCCTTGACAGTAATTTCCCCAAAAACCTTAGGGGTGATTTAGGGGGACTGGTGGCCAGAATTGCTTCTGTAGTGCTCACCTCCTCATCAGACTTAGTGGACACATAATGGTCCTTCCAGTTCCTCCTATTATTATTTTTAATCCTGCTCATAACAATAGCAGTCACTACAAGCTTTTCCAGCCTCAATTTTGCCTCAAAATCACAGCAGAACAGCACAGCACTTCTACCTCACTCTGTTGCTGCTTCTATTATGTTTGACTTCTGCAAATACATCATGTTTTTATAGCAAAAAGGCAAAAACCACATAAATCAATGGGTGGAAACTTTCTAGCCATTGAAAAAATGGCAACAAATTTTGGCCAATGGGTGAAAAATGTGAAGATTTTAATTGCAGGTTTTAAAGCGGATGTACCCACGAAAAAGCAGACAACAATGTGGTTTTCATGGAATTTCCAGCAGGAACATGGAGAGAGATTTCCCCCACCCCTAGTGATCAGTGCACCATACAGAGTGCAAAGGGTAGACATGAACTGCCACATCTTCAGAATGACTATCACTTGGCGGGAGAGGTAACAATGAACGAGGTAGATTGGCAGAAGATGTACTAATGCACATGTCTAACATTATCAGTATGGGGCATCTGATCTCCATTCCTGTATACACTAGGGTCTTCAAAATACTAATGAAATATTGAAATTCTCAAGGTAAACTATAATGTAAAGGTGTGTTAATGCTGCCAGCCATCTATAGGACCTACGCAAGTTCATTTAGTGGAGGATAAACAATTAAAACAGAAAATGTATTAAAAAAATTACTTGTCCGTGGCTAATAGTTATGAGTCACATGAATGTGGAATATGTTGTGTTTCGCTGAATAAAGATGAGTTGCATTATCCTTATGTCTGATCCTCTTTCTATTTTATTTTTTATTACTGATAATGAAATCAGTATTGAAAGTAGTGTCTAAGGTCTGGATTCACTAGACCACGTTAAAACTGTCAGTAGGGCAAAAATGTCTACTGGGCAGTACACATACTATATTACAGTATCAATCCAATTGCTCTACCAAAAGAAACCACAATGAACATTGGGCCACAGAACCTGACTTTTAGCCCAAGATCTTGTGTGTTTTTTGGTTCCCATACCTCTCGCTGGTTTCATGAGAAATGGGAACATCAAAGGAAGCTCACACTCTGTGTTTGACTCAGTGTCAAACACCGAGCATGAGCTCAAACACAGTCACCCTCCCAAACGCTAACCCTACACTAGCCCTAACGATAAACTGAAACAATATTAGCCCTAACGCTATCTTAGCACCCATACCCCAGAGCTGTATAACACTTACATGTCTCTGCAAGTCTTCTTCTTTAATCTTCTATCATCTGTGTTTTCTTCTCTTCTGTCTTCTAATCTTCTGTGTTCAATCCTCTTTCTTCTAATGTTGCCATAAGAATGCCACTATAAAAATTTATGAATCAAGAAAGTCCCCAATGATAATCCAAAAATGAATAGTCTTCCTTACATTATATAATACCAGACATGGAATGCTAGGACTAGGTTGTACAAAGTGCTAAAACCAGTGCTTGTGCAAGATGTCTTATGAAGATCCCAGTTGCATTGTTTAAGCTCTGAAATGTTTAGCAGCCCTACAACAAGGTAGTCCTTGAAACATTTTTATCAGTAGGCCTACTGCAAGGTAAGCCTTGAAAAAATTATCACTCTTATAGGGAGTAGCATCAACTGCTTCCTCCCTGCTACTTTGATATTCTTCTATTTTGAAAGTTTTTTTTTACTTTTCCACTGGGGGGTGGAATTTTTGAACATTGACCACTAGTTTCATCATCTGATGCACCAGTTGGTCTCACTGTGTCAAGGTTCCCAGAAAAGTTCAGGAGTCAGTACGGTATAGTTAAATGCAATTTATTGATAGTAGTAGGTAGGCAAATATATACAGTAGTAACAAGCAGAGGGTTACAAGCCAGCGAGCACAGTTATCAGAAATAATAGGCTACCAGGCTTGATCACAATGCTAGAGACTAGGCCTCAGCCACTGGTAGTCTCTACCAGAACCAGGAACAGAACAGGAGCAGGAACTGGGTCAGGAACAGGAACACAGGATCTTTATCAGAAGTGGAAAATGTACCGACACATGCCTGCCATCAGTAAAGAGAGAACTCTGACTCAGCCTGCAGTCAGAGAGTAAATAGATAACTGACTCAAGCCTGCAGTCAGTATCAGAGCTGGTCTACCAGAGCACCAGGTCCGCACTAGGTTGGATGTCTGCAAGGTAAAGGAGCAAACATAAGAGTAGTCAAGCAGAGCCACAAGTCAGCACCAGAGGGGGTAGTCAGACAATCCAGGTCATGTACAGTTCAGGTAATCAGCCAGAACCACAGGTCTGCACCAGGTTGGATGTCCACTAATAGGAATATGCAAAAGAATAGTCAGACAGAGCCAAAGGTCAGCACCAGGTTGGATGGAAGACTAACCAGGTCATACACAGAGCCCAAGGTAAGAGAACTGCTAAGCACAACAACACAAGGGCAGCTGAGTCAGGACTCAGTCTGCCTTTTAAACCCCTCCACAGGAAGTAGGTGGGAGGAGCAGCTCAGGGGGAGGAAGTAGGAAGGAGGAAGTAGGTAGGAGGAGACTACAGAAAGCAAACACATAAAACAGAGGCCTGCTGCATGCTTGAAGCCTGGTGCCTGTAGATGACACTGAAACTAAGGTAAGCTGTAACACACTGCTAAACCCCCTTCTTCTACACCAACAAACATTGAATTTGACTTATCTTTTTTAGTACTAGTTTAGTATTACTTCTACTAATTGTGGTAGAACTTTTCATTTCTCTTTTACAAACAGGAAGAGAAGGCTCATCAAAAGTTATTGCACAAACTGCAGAAATCATGGCACAATCAGTTATTGTAGTACAACTTTACTACCATCAACACATCCTCCACAGCTGTCTGTAAACTCTTAAATATAGCATTTGAGTATATGTGGTTCAATCTAGTCCTAAGTGTTACAGTAACAGATTATTAGAAAAGAAGGTCCCTTGCTGGTTGTATTTCATTGATGAATTTAGATTCACCACAGTACTACTTTCCCAAATTGCCTCATATCCTCCAAGGCACAGTATCCTAACCAAAGATAAGAATCAAAGTAGGGAAGGGGAAGACAGTACACATACAGAATCTAAGCATATTACTATTTATTAGTCCATAAAGAAACATATCTATCTATCTATCTATCTATAATAATAAAAACATCAAAATACCATTTAAAGGGTCCCCTCCAATGCGTTTCAAAATAACAACTTTCTTCAGGGATTTTTAATTTAGATAGTATTTGTAGGTGTGTTAGAGTATTTTGATGTTTTTATTATTATTTGTGGGTCCCAGTTGGCCTTTAAGAACCAGGCTTTTTGGCCTGTTCCATTGTTTATAACCCCTGTCTGTTTGGTATCAACCATTCCTCACATGACTTGTGGGGAAGGTTACAAATGGAACATCATTCTCTATGTAATCACTTTATTAATGCAGACCCATAAGGGCCTTGTACCAGGTAAGTCCTTCATCTATACCTTTTTTTATTTTATTGTATGTCTGCTGTTTTTAATTGCACTACACTGGGACCCACAAATAATAATAAAAACTTCAAAATACCATTTAAAGGGTCCCCTCCGACGCGTTTCAAAATAACATCTTTCTTCAGGGATTTTTAATTTAGATAGTATTTGTAGGTGTATTAGAGTAGGACTTTCCATAAAGTAAGATACCTTGGCGTGGTTGGTAAGCTTACACACGGATTGGCCAATTTGTGGGACGAAATTCTAACTTATTTTACTTAGATTTACTAAGGATTATTATATATGCCCATTACAGGGCACACATTATTCACAGCATATAGAGGAGCGCAGATTTGGTTGTTTGTATATGATTCTATTATGTGTCTAGCAACAGAGTATCATTGCTTTGTCGTTTCTAAATCAGAGCACTTTTTGCTGTAACGGTTGGTGACTCATAGGGGCTGGACGTGAGGGGTGATGGAACGCTTCCTCCTGGTTCCCTGAATGGGGTTTGGGGTAAATGCCTCAGAGTCTGCATTGAGTCTCATCTGTCTAATATTTAGCTGAGATGTTATGTTGGCGGACTCTGCTAGGGGTTGTTTTTCTCACAGTGGCATTGGGTGAAACGCTGCCCTGGTAGGGGCTGACGAAATTGCGGTATCACCTAATATTGTACCAAATTGGGAGGCATCTGGCTTGGACCTTCTGGTGGGCTGGGAATCCCCTTTTGGTAATTACAATGTTAATTTTTTTTTTTTAAGTGCTTTTTCTCTTGCGCTTGTGGTTTTTAACTCACACCCCTAATGCTCAGCTACAGAGGGTTAAGGAATCCTTGTGCTGCTTGGTGGTTGGAACCGGATTCTGTCTCCATGCTAATCAGTGGATCTTGTGTGGTGGAGGTGGATGCCTACACAAAGACCCTTTTATTCTACTCCCCTAGTGATTCATAACAATGTTGTTTGGAATGTTGCCTTTGCTTCATGCTACGTGGTTGTATTTAACAATGTTGTATTTCAGGGGAAGAGATTATGTTTATTTTCCAGTTCAACAATTCCCATTTCTCATTTATCTCTTTTCTAGTCTTTCAAACCTTCTTTGTTACGCTCCATTTCCTACCTTTCCACCCCAATTTTTCTCACTATCTACCCATCACTCCTCCTCCTCCTCCCACCGTTGTTTAGATTTGATACTGGATGGGCTAGTAATCCAGGGTCACCATTGCTTTCAAAAAAAAAAATATGTTGTAGGGTTTATCGCCCTGAGTAAAACAAAGGTATTCCCACTGCTGAAAGGTGTTTTACTCAAAAGTTATTACAGCTCAAAGTTGAATTTATTAGGTGCAATATCACAGTGGCCTGAAATTGTACAGTGGCACTGTTGCTACACCATCCAATGCAGATTTATGGTCCTGGGACCAGAGCTGTCCATAGGATGGTGTAGCAACAGCGCCACTGTACAATTTCAGGCCATTATGATATTGCACCTAAAAAATTCAACTTTGAGCTGTAATAACTTTTGAATAAAACACCTTTCTGCAGTGGAAGTATCATTGTTTTACTCAGGGGGATAAACCCTACAACATATTTGTTTTTACATTTTAAGTAGTACTATCCCTTTAAAATGCTGAATGGATGTGGATAATGATAATCATCATAAACAGAAGAATGCATGAGTATAGATATAAAGACAAATATGTGAACACAATATAATATTTTTTAAGTCAATACACAATATCTGTATTTCTCCTGCCATTTCTAGCAGATAGGTAACAGTATGATATGACAGAACGACAACTTGATTACCTAATGATATTAGTTGTAATATATATATTCTGTAATAGATTATTTGTTAATTGCCCCTAGCTTGGACAAACTAAGAAACTTGTAAAAGGATGTGCATGACATATGAGTGGATAATATCCCTTGCATAATTCCCACAACATTGCAAATACAAAATTGTCATCAGTAATACAATGGTGACATAGCAAGTGTAAACCCCATGTATTAATATACAAACTATATTAATCCTTTCAAGTGGGGTACAGTGAGAGGATGCTGATACAATCATGGTATATCACGTATTGATCCTATAAATCAACGAACTAGATATATTAATACAGTTAAAGGATGATAGCTGAATCATGGTAGTTCATCATGTGCTAATTGGAGAGGAGGTGGATGTCTGAGGAACCCCATGCTGCTACAAACCTTTTAGGAAGTTCTTCCTATGTTCCAGGAGTCTTTCTTTTACTAGTTGTGTAGTTTTTCCCACATATTCCTTAGAGTAGGGGCACTTAAGCAGGTAGATAACATAGCCTGAGGTATAATTTTAGAAACCATCTATTGGATAGCTTTTTTGTGCCGTGTTACAGACAAATTCTTTACATTGATGTTTAACGTGACCACAAGTAATGCAAGATGTGTCCACATTTCATATTTCCTTGTATAACGTTCCCATCCATTACACTCTTTTTGCCATTATTGTTGATAGTTACATAATCTTTCAGGTTACTTGGTGCCAAGTACTTCTTAAGATTTCTTGCTTTCCTAGAAATAATTTCAGGTTGTTGTGAGGATAATAGTAGTTTGAGTATGCATCACCTAAAAAGATCAGACAGGTCTTCTTAAATATCACAGCAGAATTGTACCTTGTAAGTAGATAGATAGTTTTCTATCTATGTTATTCTTGTTCTTATTTTTAATGTCCACTTCCCCCTTAAGCTTTATTTAAAGGTATAGTAATACTTAAAATGTAAAAAAAAATATGTTGTAGGGTTTATCCCCCTGAGTAAAACAAGAGTACCCTGACTGCTGCAAGGTGTTTCATTCAAAAGTTATTAATTTTCAAAGTTGAATTTTTTTAGTTGCAATATCACAGTGTCCTGAAATTGTACAGTGGCGCTGTTTCTACACCATCCTATGGAGATTTATGGTCCCGGGACCAGAGCTGTCCATAGGATCGTGTAGCAACAGCGCCACTGTAGAATTTCAGGCCACTGTGATATTGCACCTAAAAAATTCAACTTTGAAAATTAATAACTTTTGAATGAAACACCTTTCAGCAGTGGGAGTACTCTTGTTTTACTCAGGGGGATAAACCCTACAACATATTTTTTTTACATTTTAAGTATTACTATCCCTTTAATTGTTTGTACAGTTTTAATTTAATTGTAGAAATCTAGGATGGTGTAAAACATCTAATTTCTATATAGCTGTTAAGTTCTGCAGTTGTGTGGTGGGTGCTTGAGATTACTTGTTGGTCTTCCACCTCCAGCATTGGCTCTAGGAATACAATAGACTTGTAACTATAATTGATAGTGAGTTGATAGCCTATATTGTTGATAATTATGCCTTCTATGAAGCAATGTAAAACACCTTCCCCTTCTTTGCATATTACTTGCAGGTCAATAATATATCTGGCATAGAGAATTAAACTTTATCAGTTGACAGTATAGAGGAATTTCTTCTCCCATATGCCCATAAATAGATTGGCCTAGCTTAGCGCAAATCTGTTTCCCACAGTCATACCACATACTTGTAGGTAGTGTTTGTCATGAAATATGAAATGGTTATGCTCCAAGATGAATCATATACCTTGAAGAATGAAGGTTCTTTGTAAAGGTGATGTTGCTTGATCTTGTTCTAATAATACTGTACCTCTTGTGACCCTTATTGTGGTCTATACTTGTGTACAGTGATGAATGTTGCAGGTAGCCCTCATTAAGTCGTCTTTAGGAGTGTACTGAACCTTTCAAAAATGAGATGGGTAAGTTGAATAGTGAGGATAAGGAAAAGATTTAATCAGTATAAACTAGGGAACAAGCAATGGTAGAAAAGACTTAACACATAGACACGTGCATTTGTTTTGTAATGAATGCAGAATGTAACAAAAATTGCATGTTTTGTCTCATTCAGATGAAAATGGCAAAAGTAGCACAGAACACTAATTATCATAATAACAAAGGACACATTCCGTTCTTTTGAACTCCATTAGTTCATTCACATACTTACACCACATTACACGAGTAAATAATTTACCTTGATGTCAAAGGTCCAGTGGTGTCCTTAAAGACCTGGTCCTCCAGGATTTTCTTCAATGCCATTAGCACAATTAAAATATAGCCCTAATACACCACCACCACAGTAGCAGGCTCTAAAAATTAAACTCCACTAGTCCTACTTGGGCCATTACAAGAGCCAGTATAAGCACAACATTAGTAGGGATTGGCTTTTATAGGGCCAATACTTGCTCAAATTATTTCCCATGTTCCCATTGGCTTGGAAGTGGGGTTACACAAGGCATGTAACCAATTATAATTATGACAGTTTGTTTCAAATCAGATAGATTGCTGACTCAGGGAAATATCCATCTGCCTTTTGGAGTCAGGAAAGAAGTTTTAGACCCGCTTTGGGCTTAATTGGCAATGGTGTAAATAAGAGAGATGTTGCCTTTTTCTGGATTAACAAGCATGATATGACATGGGTTGGACCTTATGGATGCATATCTTTTTTCAGCCTCATTGACTATGTTTCTAGGTTACTATATTATACTATATAAGCATGTGGGAGGGCAATAAAAGGATTTCTTTAGTGAGGTTTTCATTGCAAGGCCTGATCAAATAACTAATGACTACTCCCTCACAATTAGAGGAAATGAGGTTTCAACTTCAGGAAAGGAACGGGCTCTTTACAGTGAATGCAGTTAAATTGTGGAATTATTTGCCCAGTTCTGGTAATGGTAGATACAATGGATGCACTTAAGAAAAGATTAGATATATTTCAAATAGAAGGGAACATTGAAGGTTATACTATGTATTAGTAGTAGTATAAATAAAAAGTTCTGATAAATAGACCAACACCCATCTTGGTGATCAGAAGTATTCTGTAATTCTCATTTTCTGGGTTATACTGTGGTAAAGGTTGAGCTTAATGGACTTATGTCTTTTTTCAACCTAATTTACTATAAAACTATGCAAAAGCGGCAGCAATATACTATGCCTTTAATAACACCAACAGATCCATGCTATTTTCCCTTACCACTGCCTCTTGCATGTTTGGTGAACATCATGAAAGTATTGCTGATTTTTATAGTAAAATATACAACAGAGCAGTTAGATTGTGAGGTGATGTTTTATCTGTTTGAAAATAATGTATAATGTATATATATATATATATATATCTCTAGCTACTCTGGTAGCTGTCACTGTCAGTAATAGATTCTGGTAATAGTTGAGGTGAAGGCTTTCTTGCCTGTCTCTGTCACCAGTTAGTCAAAGGGGTTATTTTTTTAAGCTGCCAATTTTTCACTATCTATAAATCACAGCCTCACTCACTGCAACTGAAATCACCCCCCTTTGTCTTATTGCTTCTGCATGTGACTACTATAAAGATTTAATCATCAGCTTTCTCTCTCTCTACAAGATTTACTACAGTGTTTATTTTTACTACAGGATAGGTTGGATAGCTTCAGAAACAGTAGCTTGCAATAAAGGATAAAATGTGTACAGATCAGCAGATGGTGCAAGCTTGCATCACCACCACACCTCAGTATGTGCTTGTCCCTCTTGTTCTTGCTGATGCAGGAGTGAGCGTGTGTGTGTGTGTGTGTCAGTACACTCAGTATGTCAAATTGTACATGTCTTTTTGTTGTAAATGTCTGATGTATTATGTCTGTGTAGTTAGTATCTGTCATGTCACTCCATCTCAGCAGAGTCTTAGATCCAGACAACTCCGGTAGAACCTTGGATCACCTGCCTGACTGTTGCTATCAATTATGAGTAAAAAAGAGGTTATTTTATTTCTTATTTTCCCCTCTCTACCCACTCCCATAGAACAACTGGTAGGTGCTTCCATCCATATTTCTATCAACCAACTCCAGCTGCATCTATTTGCCTGTCTGCCCACAGTACCTATTGAAGGAGGCACAATATAAAAGCATAGAAAATGAATAGCAAAAAAAGATTTTATTGACAATTCAAATATAATGTCTAAACAGTGTCAATAAAATCATTAATAATTTAAAAACAACATACACAGACAAGCAAACCCCAAAAAAGATATATAAAATATGCCCATATGTGGTTAGAGAGGTCATATTAATCAGGACCACAATAATAGCATAAAGTGCTCAATCTTAGCAAAATATACAGGATTAGTATATAAATGAACACATACTCCTCTATCCAAATGGAAACATAAATGAGTAAAGGTATGCTTGTCATCCCAACAACCCAATGCGTATTGCCACTCTGGATGGCTTCGTCAGGGGTAAGACCTGACAAGGTATATAAAGCCACTGGTCCTGATGGCATATACCCAAGGTTATGTAAGGAGCTTAGTTCAGAAATAACAAGACCATTATACTTAATCTTTATTGATTCACTCTCATCAGGCATAGTGCCCTGTGACTGCAGAAAAACAACTGTACCATTTTTCAAAGACAAATCTAATCCTGAAAATTATAAATAATTTAATTTGATTTTCATATCGGATAAGATGCCAGAATGGTTACTAAGGAATGGTTCAGTATAATGTGTTATAAAAATGTGTTAGTAAGAGTCTGCATGTTTTTAGGAGGAATAGATAATATCAAATGAATCTACTTACATTTTACCTGTGCAATTAGTTATTTAGGCAAAGGTATTGCAATGGATTCAGAATACGTGGATTTTGCAGAAGCCTTTAATACTGTGCCTCACAAGACCTTGCATCATAAATTAAGAGATAAACTTGAGAGGCGATATCTACAGGGAAAGAAATCTAGTTAAATGGTAGAATCCAGAGAGTTATTATGAATACAACATATTGAAGTAGGTCTGAAGATGTAAGTGAAAGACCTCAAGGTTCAGTCCTGGTTCCAATGCTTTCTGACGTGCTTATGACTGACATTGAAGTGGATATTGAAAGTAGAGTCTCAATCTTTATTGATGACACAAAACTATGTAAGGAAATAAACAGAAAGCATGATTTTTTTTTTCTCTGCAGAAAGACCTGAGTGACCTGAAGCTTAAAGGGGAACTACCACCCCGCAAAAACTTTATCTTAATTAAGTCTTCATCTGGCGACTCGCTGCTTAGTAGCGCTAGTCGCCAGAAATATTACCTGGTTTAAAAGATTTTCGACTTATTCGGAGGCTCCAAAAGGGACTGACAGCGCAGGCGCACAGACGTTACTATGGCAAGATGTCCGTGCTTCCTGCTACTGTCAGCGTCCGAATAAGTCGAAAATCTTTTCAACCAGGTAATATTTCTGGCAACTAGCGCTACTAAGCAGCTAGTCGCCAGATGAACACTTAATTAAGATAAAGTTTTTGCGGGATGGTAGTTCCCCTTTAACATAGATAATTGAAACATTATACATTTGGGTTGCAGAAATAAGCATGCTACACATTACACTGAATGTTACATTACTTTGGAAATGTTTGTTAGGGAAGGAGGCTTATGTACTAAGAAAGTGGTGCAATTCTGGAGAAACCAATTATACCATAAAGGGTAAAAACTAGTTCCTATATCTCAATGTAACACTTTGAGTGTCAGTGAGGTATAGAACACATTGCATTGCAATGTGTCGGATACCTCTCTGGCACACAGAGGGTTAAATTAGACTTTCTTCAATTCTAGACAGGTCTCCAATGCACTGTGAATCAAAAAGTCAGAGGCCTCTCCAGTCATAAAGAGGTTAAAGGGATAGTATTACTTAAAAAATATGAACCCCTATATTAAAGCCCTTGAATAAAGATGAAAAATGCCCCCAGCGGCATCTCTCAAACCCTTATGGTTTGAGAGATAACCGCTTTCAAAGTTCGCCCCTGGTGGACGTCAGCATTCTAGCTGATAGCAGGGGAATCCTCTCCTGAGATCAGCAGATGGCTCTGCAGCAGAGCCGTGATCGTATTACTAAAGAAGAAATCCATCACTAAAAAGGTCTTGTACGTGTGCTTGGTTTGCAAGCACATGTAGAAGACCTTTTAAGTGAAGGATTTATTTTTTGTTAATGCGATCTCAGCTCTGCTGCAGAGCCGCAGATGGTCCCGGGACCAGATTCCCAGGCTGTCAGCTAGAATGCTGACGTCAGCCAGGGGCAAACTTTGAAAGCGGTTATCTCTCAAACCATAAGGGTTTGAGATATGCCGCTGGGGGCATTTTTCATCTTTATTCAAGGGCTTTAACATAGGGATTCATATTTTTTAAGTAATACTATCCTTTTAAAAGTCCTCTTACAGTAAAAGAGTACTTTTAAACCCATTTTAGTCCACACTTACTATGTTCCCTGTGGAGCAATTGGTTTGCCCCCAAACTGCACCACTTTCCATTAGTCTATTAACTTCACTGTGAAGTTAGTCAACTGCTACAAGAGCCAATAGGACTTGCTATTGAAATGTCACTCTTGTAATAGTAAACATAAAATGGGCAATGTAAAAATGCCACCAAAATGAAAAAGGACACATTTTGAAGGTTGCCTTTAAAATATAGAAATGTACCCTAACATAACCTAACAACTAACCTAAACTACCCCCCCCAAACCCTGAGAGCGTTCCTGACAGACACTGACCTTAACCTAACCAATCAGACAGCAGACACCAACCTAACCAAACCCAACATAACAGATAACAACCTAGATGACCCTAACCTAACATACACATTTGGTGACATTCTGACCTGTGACATATAGTGGGTGCCATTTTGAGACTTGTGACGTTGTGAGTGCATCGTAGTGACACTCACCATGTAGGCTGCACTCTATGAAGAGGATACCAAGCCAATTGTATGCTACTATGTATAAACATTCAACTCTCTATACATCCTTTGAAAATACCTCTTCTGGAATATGAAGTACAATTTTGGGCACCAATTCTTCAAAAAGATATTACTGGACAGGAAAAGGCAATTGACAAAGGGAATAGATTTCAGTTATAAAAAAAAAAAAAGACTAGCTAAATTAGGTTTGTTTACATTCGGAAAGAGGGCAATTTTGGTTTATGAAAACCAACAATATGATCGCTGAGCGGGGCTGTGAGATCAGTTTGGAAGGGCCTGGCGATATAGCCTCATGTATGATATCTATGGTTTGGTGTGTTAAGGACACCGAAACACGCAGCAATCTGATCTCCAGTCAATTAAGACATTCAAGCTAGGCCAACCAACCACCCAACTTATTTTATGTACTCCATACACAGTGCAATAACTGGCCAGTCTCATAGATTTTGACCAGATTGGATAGATTCAGCCAATGGAATAGCACTGTGTATGTGTGTGTGTATATACACACATATATATATATATATATATATATATATTTATATCGATTGTAGTGCAGGTGCAGAGATAAAGAATAGGACGTATATCAGCATTATTAGTGTAGATGGAGCGATTAAACAACTAGGAACAGACCAGAGGCACTTTCCCAGTATGGTGACATGTTTATGGTTCAGACTTTTTTCACACTTCAGCAGTTGATGTCTTTGAATAAAGCATTTACTATACTGTTTAATGCAGTGGTCAAGTGACCATATCTTTAAATGGAAAGAAATGTTTCACAATAAAAGCAGCTCCAATTAATCTTCATAGTATTTGGACTTTGGAGAGTGTTATTTCAATACTGTCAGAGTTGTAGTTCAAGAGTAATTGAATGATAAAGTATTCCCTTCTGATAACTCTCAATTATCTGCCTTTTTAAACTGATCCAAAGTATGGTGCTAATATATTTTAGGACCACAGCTTCTATTCATATACAGCACCTCAGATATGTATATATTTTTTCGTAATAAATGCAATATTAGAATTCTTATATATGACACTTCTAAGTGGTTCCACAAAACCTAAAGCCATACAGTTAGATTTTAATGTTTTCCACCTTACCTGAATTTCTTTCTGCCTAGTTCATTCAGCTCATATCTTCCCCCTCAATCCTCTCTATCTTTCACTAAGCCTACAAGTGATAACATGAAAGATAAGCTTATGAAATATGAATTAGCAGAAGCAGAATGAGCTGAATTGGTTGAGTAGAATTTCATCAGCTGACATCCCCAGAGTGGTAGGGACGGAGATAATGCACATCTCCAAAGCCATAGCAATACAAGTATAGTAAAATGAATATTTTTATTATGCTGATGCTCTTATTTCAGTTTGGTTTCTGGAAGTATAACTTCTTTAAGAGGCATATCGTTATGTTTTCTTTTTATATAATGCTGTCTGCTGATTTTAATTCAGTGATTGGTAAGCTGTAGCTCTCCAGCTGTTGCTGAACTATACTGCACATTATATTTAGCAGAACATCAGGTGGGTGAAGGTGATTGAGGGTTGTAGCCCAACAACAACTGGAATGCCACAGGTTTTCCATTGTTGCTTTATTTCAGTAGGTCACTACTTTAGCTTTGAGTGGTACAGGTAGAATAGGACTAACTTTTGATTGCAGCAATACATTTCATTGGCACTTTCCACCATTTCTAGTCTCTTGACTCTCTTCATTTCACACACACAAAATAAATTCTGTGAACAAGATGTTAAGAAAAATATGCATCGTAATAGAAGACACTGACCAGATGTTGTCAGTGTATCAAATTATCTTTGCATTTATTGAGTCTGAGAATAATTTGGACATATGTTTGATGGTGATATAACTGTCAAATACTTCTGATCTTGTCTGAGTCCACCTCTCGATTTTTATAGACTGTTTTTGGATGAGATAATGGGGGGGTCATAATAGCCTTTTTTAGGGCATGTAACCAAGACCCACCTTTATAGTGTTAGTAATGTCCACAAAAAAGATTTTTTGCATTTAGAAGAGCTTAAAAAGCTGAGCTAAATGCAAAAAAACGTATCTCTCAAACAGCTATGGTTTACGAGATACAGGCGTATAAACTTTGATCTCTCCTACTGACAGCTGTAAAGCTGTCAGCAGGAGATCTGTGTCGGTCGACATGGAGGCTCTTGAGAAGTGCCGCAATCTCGTTATTTACCATGAATCCCTTCATTGTAATGGTCTAAAACATGTGCCTGGTTTTCAAGCACTCGTTTTAGACCATTCCAATGAAGGGATTCATGGTAAATAACAAGATAGGAGCTCTGCTCAAGCGCCTCCATGTCGGCTGACACGGATCTCCTGTTGACAGCTTTACAGTTGTCAGTAGGAGAGATCAAACTTTAAACGCCTGTATCTCTTAAACCAGCGGTTTGAGAGATACATTTTTTTGCATTCAGCTCAGCTTTTTAAGCTCTTCTAAATGCAAAAAAACTTTTTTGTAGACATTATAACACTTTAAGGGTGGTAAAAGGTGTATTGTTTTGACCTCTTTCTCTTCCAACCACTTTCTCCAAATTTATGATGTTAATAACATCTTGCTAGTCTTCAGATATTTTGGAGACATCAAATTAACTTTTTCAATATTACTGTTAGGGATGGGCAATTTTAAACTCAAACCAAAATCAGCGAAAAATGGCACCTGTCGAATAATTTCCCACGTAAAAGTGCAGGTGTCCCGCAAAGGCAGCTGGGGTCCAATTTGCTTGCTGTCATTGTCTCTGTGCTGTTGATTTTATTTTTTAATTATATAGTTGTTTTTTACAGACTGTGATAAAATAAATAATAATAACAAAAAATAATAACAAAAAATAAATAAATAAACAAACAAACAAATAAATAAATATATTATGTGACAGACAGTTGATTGGGAGCCTGAAGTGAGCTGGGTGACTGAGTCAGACATGATAGACAGCAAACGACATTGAGAATTTTGTTGAGGGCTAACGCAAGACATCAGACTCCTTCAGCTGTGTACTGTAGAGAGTAACAACACACAGGAGTTGAGTAATGTCCAGCAAATGCACAACAGGCGAGAGGGGTAGAAAGGTGGAGCAGTGCAGGGACATGGGAGTAAAGTGTTAGTTCAAAAACGGACAGTAGCAATGGTTGGTGCAGCGTGTACAATAAATGATGATGATCCCTCTCCTCCCCTGGGTGGATGCAGTTTGTCAAGGTTCCACCAAAAGTTCCAGAACCACCACCACCAATACTATAAAAGAAAACATAAGAAGGATACTGAAGATGACAACGAGTCACATTCTAGTGTTGATGATGGCATAACAGAGGAAGGTGTAGCAGCTGAACCAACTGCTGCATCTGATAGTGAGACAAACAAGCACCAAAACACCTATCCTCAAAGTAGTAGTGAACTTTGTGAAAGTAAAAAAAAATTGTTTGGCACTTTTAAAAACTTAGAAGAATATAAGAGTAGTAAGAAAGAAGTGGAGGGCAATCCTGATGTTGCTGATACAGATGAAGTTGAGAGTGAGTGAGATGATGACATGGGCAGAAAGTTAGCAGAAAGGCAAAGGCTCAGTTTTCCACCACTGAAAAGGAGCACTGTGCTTGTCTAAAAACTGATGGAGAAGACCAGTGGAAACTCTGACCCTGGACAAGCAAAGATGGCAAAAAATACACAGGCATCCTCATCAGCATAATCACCACTTCCAAGTCCAATTCCCACTCATCCACACACACACTTGTGTTGAGTAATCAGTGGCAAAAACAACAGCAGCAACACAGGTTATTATATTAACATCCATAACTGTAGCTATGACAAGTGCCTCTGCTGTTGCTAGAAGTGCTACGCCTTTGACATCTAGTAGTAGCAGTAAAACTGCATCATCATCTAGCCCAAGTAGTAGTATTAGCCCCTCAGGAACCCCTCAGTCCATTAAGTCCATAGTATGGAGATACTTCACTCATGATCCAAAAGCTATGACAGTGAAAGCCAGGCCAAATACATTAGCACAGCAGCACAGATAAGGAGGAGGATGGATGGGAAGAAGGGTTGCTACTATCTACCACACTTTTGGACCACTGCTATGATCAAGTAATGTGTATCAGTAATCTGGATAGCTTACATTTGACACAAACATGATAATGATAACAACTGCTGTAGGAATATATATATATATATATATATATATATATATATATATATATATATATATATATATATACACACACATAAAGCACCACCACTACCTCACACATCTGCCACATTGTAGGTCACACTTTTTTATCACTTGGCATCATCAAGAGTATGTGCCAGTATTTGTTAAAGGGGAACATTCACATACAGAAAACCTTTGAGCATTTGTTTAATTACATAAGAAACATTAGGAAAGGTGCTCTCTTTTTTTTTTTTTTTACTTAATTATTAAGATATTACACTTCAAATTTCTCAACTTTCGCATACTGAGGCACACTGTAGCTGCGGCATGGCTTTCAGGACTTCCCAGCAGCCTGTCATTCTCCTCCCACCTCCCTCCCAGCTGCCCCCAGGAGCTCGTCCACTCGTTTAATTATTTCGCAGTTTTTTACTCTTTTGAAATTCAGATTTTTTTCTAATAACATAATTTTGAATAGCGGTTTTGGCAAGCTGGTTTTGCCTTGACAGACATTACAAAGAAGGTGCAGACATTCCTTGGTTTATGTGGTTAAAGGTTGCCATTGATCTTACAATTTGTTGTTGGTGTTTTTTATTCAATTCTTTTAACTAAGATGAAAAGTTATGCTTTAAAAAAAATTTCCCAGTTTAGATACCATGATAGAGTAGAGGTCAATATGTAGCAGGAATAGCTTTCTCTCTTTTCTCTCTCCTTTTTAGTTCCATACAGAAGAAAGTGGTATTTTACAGAAAATGATCCCTAAGAATAGTTGCACTTACCTCAAATATTGTTAAACTGTGAAATTATTTTTAAAAGCTAATTTTCTAAAGCTGATCATTGTAAGTTCTCTTACAATACTGTGAGAAGGAAACTTTGTTGACGTGACTCCAGTTGAACTTTGCAAGAAAATATAACATAATATGTTTTGGATGCATCTGAAGCTCAGCAGGATTCTGTTTACTAATCCACTGGCTCAGAGCCTGGGGAGATATCCTTGGTTAAACCCTGTTAGACCTCATTTTATCCAAAGCTTTGAATAGAATTAAACTTATATGTTAGAAGACTCATATTCTGGTAGATTGTTACTTTGTGCAGTTGTGACCATGAATTGAGCTGTTTTTGGTGCAAGTGATTTTGGGGCCTATATACAAAATCAGGGGTGTCCATCAAGTGACCAAGAGTCTGGATTAAGAAACTAGTATGAGTTTACAATCTATTATACAGAGAGTGGTACTCCTGATACTATTCCTTTTGCCAAAATCAACAGAGATGCTGGACAGCACTGTATCATAAACTAAGCTGCTATTAAAGCACAGCTACATAACCTGTTGAGGACCAGAAGGGTGTGAAACACACTTTGGAGCAAACTGTTATACCCCCCTACACCTCTTGTCATCAGCTGGTTAATTAGAATGATGTGCACTACAGTTGCCACTGGAAAGCAATGGCTTAGGTGTTAAGGGTTGTCAGCTATCACCACTGTCCACTCTCAGTTTAGCTTTTTTTAGTATGCAACATTGACTAAAAGGATATTGATGGCAACCTTTCAGTAGGTACTGTAATGACACAGACTGTGGGGTTCACACCAGTAAGAGGGTTCACTGAACAGAGATGGTGCTTTATTTACAAGAACAGTAATATACAAATGGCAAGCACAATACAAATGTTAGCATATCACATCCAAGAACATCCTTATAGAATGTCAGCTCCACATAGTCCATTTAACAGTTACAACATAATCCAAAAGTAGAGCCTCAAAAAGCCAGATAATCCCAGTGCTCCAGGTGGGGGGTGGGGTCTCTGGCAATAGTTACCGGATCAGCCACACCAGTCACTTATCAAAGCTTAAGAGGTAGGGTGTAGGCATGTCCTTAAATTGGACCCACCAATGTAAGCCTTATAGCTTGTTAAGAGAAGAGGGCCCCCCACACACACACTTTCTCTGTGTGCTGAGACCACAGATTAGTCCACAATGCTAACAAGCACTAAGGAAAGCTTCCACTTCCACTGTCTTCACTCTTTAGCATCAGGACGTGCAACCAAATCCTCTGATGTCTTAAAGCCTCAGATGGCCTGCGCTGATTATTCCAACCAATGAAATGTTGCTATCAGACATCAAGCCCTGTAACCACTTTACCCTTGTCCCAAGAGCCACTGTTTGGATGCTTCTTTATAGCCCCCCAAACACCATGTTAATAAAAGACCCTTGTGAAGCATGAGTCCTTTGTCACATCAGAGCTGATTAGATTAGACAGTCTATGGGACATGATGAAACAAAGGAATAATTAGCCATTGTAGAGATCAAAGAACAATAGGACAGCTAGGTCTTATAACATCGTGGTTCTAAAACTTTTTTGGTCAAGTCACCCCTAAAGTGCAATTTGTAATTATCAGGGAATACCTATCATCTTATGTCATCTGTCTAGCTCATCATGAAGGGTGCAAATGCAAATATTTTTAGGATTCACAACCAGACAAAAACAAACATGCTGTGTATAATAATTTCCTTAACACCTTAAGGATGACACAGCCAGCACTTAGGGACCATGGAGCATTTGTTTTGTTTGTTACCTGAAGACCTTGCTTGAACACCACTCCACCTGTATCTTAAAGGGACATCCCACCATCCTGTGAACATGGTGTGTTTACAGTGAGCCCACTCAGACACTGATTATAAGCATCATATTTCCACTACAATACATGCAAAGGCATCAGAGGAGGGGGGGCATGTGAGGGGTCGGGAGCCTCAGGATAACCCCCAAACACACCTGCATATCTTATGGCTGTTGCAAGGTCAGATGCTCGATCTGGCAAAACACCCAGAAAGCCATCTGCAGGTGGGGGACCAGGCCAGGCAGCAGCACCTGAGCTGCCTCAACTAGATATCTGATAGCCACAAGTGCCAGGGGAATCTGTGGAGCAGCACAGGGAGGCCAGATGCCTGGCAAGACCCAGGATATACAGGACAAGGGTCATGCTCTTTGGACTGGTGGAGGCAGAGGTCAGAGACCACTATGAGGAGATCAAAGATGATGTCGACCCCATAGCCAACAACAGTCGTGCCCTATCCAGCATGGAGAAGCTGCTGTGTGCCATACATTTCATGGCATCTGGATCATTCCTGTCCAAGGGATATTTATCTAGGATGTCCCAGGCTACATGTCCCAGGATGTTGGATGAGGTGCTGACAGCCCTGAAGAAGAAGGCCAGGGGATACATCCACTTTCCCTTCCCCCAGATGGAGTGGGCACATGTCAAGCAGGAGTTCTACACAAGGGAAGGCATACCCGGGACATTGGGGGACACTGAATGTAGAAATGGGTGCAGAAGAGTTCCTCTACATGTGTTCATAAACAGAAAGCATTTTTACTTGATCGACGCTGAAATGGTGTGATGACAACATGAGGGTCACATAAGTCTGTGCTTCATATCATGGCAGTTGTCATGACACTTGCATGGGTATATGCTACAAAACACCAAATATTTATTTGAATTGACTTGATGATTTGCTGTGTGGTGATTGGTTCGATTTGAAACTGCTTGTGACAACATCTAGAGTTGCCTGCTAACGTTGGACATTAGCTGCTTTCCTTTGAAGTTGGCATATTTGGCATCATTTAGCTAATTAAATAAATGCATGGTGAGGAAAGAAGAAGCAATGCACGTTAGTAGGTTACATGGATTTGTGTTCCCTAGGCTCATTGTCCACTCTGGTAGATACTTGGATTGCTGTGGAACACAATTATGGCTAACGTTCTGTAATGGTTTTACGCTTAACGACTGTCTCATTGAACCAAGCCCCTTGTCTGAAAGTCCTGAGTGATGGGGTAAAAAGGCAGAACATAGCAGTGTGGAGAGGTGACAGTTAAGACCTCCATAACCCATATATCACCAAGTAGAGGAGACCCCTTTTTCTCAGTAATTCTTAAGAGCTTAAAAGGAAGCCATGTCTAAATGAGTTTCATAATTTAACACCTTAAATGCTAAAGCTGTCTCAAGTGTATCTATGAAATGCTTTGGATATGCCCTTTTAGCATCCAATGAGTTAACAGAAAGACCTTGGTATGTGTCCTTCATACCACAGTCAATTATATCTACATAGGTTTTTAGCTTTGTTGTTTTTTTTTTGTTTGTTTATTTTCTGGGTATTTAAACTGTTAAAGTTATGAAGCTATAGATCACTATTCGAAAAATGTGCAATGCTCCTTAGAACCACTGGTGGTGCTTTTCCAAACTTGATTTCTCATTTGGACTGTTGAAGTCTGTTGCATTTTGTGAGGTGGTACAAGTTAAAGGCAAACAAATAGATGCCATTAAATTCTGGTAAATGTAGATACAGTACGATACAAAACTATTTAGTTATACTAGATTGCTTGGTGAAAAACCAAGACAGATACTAGAAGAGATAGTATTTTGTAAAGAGCAAGACATCACACAATCAATTCTGCTGTGAACTTTACTACTTAATAATGTCCAGAAAACTTACTTGGGCCATGCGTATGGTGAAACACAGAATTTTACAGCAGATACGAACTATTCGTCCCATCTGGTCTACCCATAGGGGTAATTAGCAGTGAAGAGCAGTAGCAGTACAAGGATGTGTACTGTACTACTAAACTGACTACAGCCTTAGTTGCTGAGGGTGTGCAATATATGAAGAAACCTTGTCCTTCTGAGGAGGCTGTGTGTTAATGTCACATAAATAGTTCCACACCACTAGTAATATTAATAAACCATGTAAGAACAATGAAAATAACAATGAGTCGCAGTCTAGTGCTGATGGCATAACGGAGCAAGGTATAGCAGCTCAACAACTGTTGTGCTTAATAGAATACAAACATCAGTCCTCAAAGTAGCACAGAATATGCTAAAAATTCCTTTAAGGGGAAAGGTAAAAAGAAATTGTCTAACACTTCAAAACGCCAAGAGGAATTTAAAAGTAGTGGGATAGAAGTGGTGGGCAATGCTGAGGATGACCTAATTACTATGTAACACATAGACTGGAATACATTATTTAAAGGTAAAATACTGAGGAAAAATGGTCAGAATTTAAATTTAGGTTGCAGAAATGTATTCAACAGTATATACCAGGGGGGGGACAAATGCAAAAGAAGTAGATCACAGCCAATGTGGTTAAATGCAAATGTAAAGAAAGATATGGCAAGGAAAAAAAGGCATTTCAACTATTTAAGTCTGAAGGAACTGAACATTCTTTCTTGAAAAAAGGGAGTGCAACAAAGATTGCAAATAGGAAATTAGGTTAGCAAAAATAGATAATACATCTCAAATTGCAAGGGAGAGCAAAATTAGTCCATAAAAGATTTTAAAACAAATAAGTAGCAAAAAACAAAAGAGGGAGTGCATTGGACCTTTCAAAAAATGAGAGGTTCTAAACACTTACTTTGCATCAGTTTATACCAGGGGCCAAAAAATGGTACCAAAGCTCAACAATTAACAAATAAAACCATACCATTATCAGATATTGGGTTAACACAAAAATATGTCGTGGAAAGACTGAACAAAATTAAGACTGACAAAGCATCGGGTACTGATGGTATGCATCCCAGTGTTCTTTAGGAACTTAGTGCTTTGTTAAGAAGAACCTTCTTTTTATTCTTTAAATATTCTCTCATCACAGGCTCAGTGCCACAAGATTGGTGTAAAGCCAGTGTTGTGTTTTTATTTAAGAAGGGAACTAAAAAAGAACCTGGCAATTATTGACCTGTGAGTTTGACCTCTGTACTTGGAAATCTGCTAGAATGGATAATAAGGGATTATATTCAGTATTACACAGTGGAAAATAAGGTTATTAGCAGGAATCAATATGGATTTATGAGGAATAGATGGTGCCAAACTAATATTTTAAGCTTATATGAAGTAGTAAATAGCAACCTAAATAATGGTAAAGCAGTAGATGCGGTATATCTAGATTCTGCAAAGGCATTTGATACAGTGCCACACAGAAGGCTGTTGTATAAAATAAGGAAATTGGAGATATGGGATAACCTTTGCAATTGGATAGAAAACTGATTGAAGGATAGGGAACAGTGTGTTGTGGCAAATGGAAAATACTCCAGCACAGTTAACATTGAGAATGGAGTACCTCAGGTTTCAGTACTTGGCCCACTGCTTTTTAACATTATAAATTACCTGGTAATAGATGCAAAAAGCAAAATATCAATATTTGCAGATGACACTAAAATATACAGAGTAATATATTCAGAACATGATGTTTTTTCTTTACAGAAGGATTTACATAATATGGTATATTGAGCAAACAAATTGAATATGATGTTTAATGTGGGAAAGTGTAAAGTTATGCATTTGTGAAGAAAAAATCCCAATGCTACTTTTGAACTTGATGGAATCATTTTAGGGAAACCATTGCTAGAGAAATACCTGGGAATCCTTGTAAACTAAAAACCTGGAAGTAGTGACCAGTGTCAAGTAGCAGTAGCAAAAGCAAACAAAATACTGTCTTGCATTAAAAAGGAGTATTGAAGCAAGAGTGGATATTATCATTTTGCCATTGTACAAATAGTTGGTAAGACCTCACCTCTAATATGCAGTGCAGTTTTGGGCAGCAGTTCTGAAAAAGGATATTCTAGAACTAGAGACATACAGTGAAGAGCAACAAAATTAATTAAGGGAATTGATGACTTAACAGCTGAGGAATGTCTAGACAAACCTGGTCTATTTACTCTAGACAAAAGAGATATTATCACAATGTAAAAGTAATAATAGGTCACTACAAGGATCTCTCTGAGTTTTTCATTCTAAGACCTAATCAAATCACCAAGGGCCATCCCTTGAGATTAGAGTGAAGGAGGTTTCACCTTCAGAAGAGGAAGTTTTTTTGTTTTTTTTTACAGTAACGCCTGTTAAATTGTGGCATTTCTTGTACAAGTATGTGTAAATGTCAGATACATTAAATGGATACATTTAAGAGAAGATTAGATAACTTTTTTCAAGAAGGAACATATAGGGTTATACTGTGTGTCAGCAGACAAAACAGGAAAGCAGATTTAATTCTCATTTCTTTGGGGTATGTGGCAAAGGTTGAACTTGTTGGACTTGTGTCTATTTTCAACCTAATTTACTATGTTACGGATTATTTGTTACATTTAACAAGCAAGACAAGGAGTCAGACGGTATAGATAAATCAACTTTATTAGAATAATAGTAGTAATGCAAATAACTAGAACAACGAGAATAAGCAAGACAGAAAAGGCCAAATACTCTGTCAGAAATAGGAGTCTGCCAGTGGGTCAACCACAACTGCTGGAGACTAGGCCGAAGCCAACTGGTAGTCTCAGTGGTAGTGAGGTAGCTACAACGGAGAACACAGACTCACACCTGCAGTCAGTGAGGCCGGAGTCTGCCAGAGCCCCAGGTCCGCACCAGGATGGATGTCTGTGAGAAACGGGCAACACAGCGGAGCAAACAGACAGAGCTACCGGTCAGCACCAGTTAGGATAGTCAAACAAGCCAGGGTCATACACGGAGCGGATAGTCAGCCAGAGCCACAGGTCTGCATCAGATAGGATGTCCAATAATAGTAGGCACGCTGGGAGGATAGTTGTACAGAGCCCCAGGTCAGCACCAAGTTGGATAGTCAGACAAGCCAGGGTCAAACACGGAGCGGGTAGCCAGCCAGAGCCACAGGTCTGCACCAGATTGGATGTCTATAGCCAAAGGAGAGCACAGGTTGAATGGTCAGACAGAGCCATAGGTCAGCACCAGAATGGATAGTCAGACAAGCCGGGTCATACACAGGATACAGGAAAAACAGGAACAGAACTGCACTGAACAACAATGTAAGGGTAAATGGATAGAAGTCCAGTTCCCTTTTTAAAAGGCAACCAAGGAAGTAGATGGGTGGAGCTATGAGCCCCTAACAGTACAAAACAAAGACCTGCAACATATTGCAACCTCGCGCCCGAAAGTGATGCATGGCCACGAGATGCGTCAGAACACAGACCCCACTCTGCACCATTCTACGGAGCAGGCCCAGTTTGCACAAGGACACAGACGGCCGCTGAGAATGCCAAGTGCGCCTAGGCCCGGTCCTCATGATGACGCATAGGATGACGCCGCGGCGACATTTCAGTGTGTACATTACCTGCGTCAACCCACCAGGTGTCGCTGGATCTAAGGTAACTGTGAGAGTACCCCCCATTTAAAGACCCCTCCTCTGAGGGTCTACCCGGGGTTTGTCTGGAAAGCTGGCATGAAACCTGTGCACCAACCTAGGAGTGTACACAACAGTGGCAGGTGTCCAGGATCGCTCCTCAAGACCATACCCTTTCCAGTGAATTAGGTACTGAAGGTGCCCTCTGACCCATCTGGAGTCCAGAATTCTCTGTACCACAAATTCTTCATGATTGCCAACCTTCAGTGGAGCTGGCCAAACTGTACTGGTGGTATACCGGTTACAAACCAGAGGTTTGAGCAAGGAAACTTGGAACACATTGTGGATGCACATAGAAGCTGGAAGCTCCAGAGCATACAACACAGGGTTGATTTTGCGCAACACATGGAAAGGACCAACAAACCAAGGAGCCAGCTTATTACATGGCACCTGTAGATTCAGATTTCAGGATGACAGCCACACCCTCTCCCCTACCTGGAAGGTAGGTGCCGGCAAATGCCTATGGTCAGCCTGCAGCTTCTGCCGCTGCATGGAACCACGAAGGGTATGCTGTACATGAACCCAAGAGGAACGGAGTGCCCTTAAATGCTCAACCAGAGCCGGAAGTTCCTGTGCCTGAAACACGTCAGGAAGAACAGAGGATTGGAACCCGTAATTAATCAGAAAAGGAGAACTCTGTGAGGAATAGTTCACGGCACAATTCCAAGCAAACTCCACCAAAGGTAACAGGGTAGCCCAATTATCGTGGTGGTCAGAGATATAATAACGGAGCAATTGTTCTAGGGCTTGGTTGGACCGTTCAGCCGCACCATTCGACTGTGGGTGGTAGGCGGAGGAGCATGCTAACTGAATCCACATCTGGGCACAAAAGCATCTCCAAAACCGAGACACAAACTGGCTACCTCTATCTGAGACAATAACCCTGGGTATGCCATGGAGTCAAAAGACCTCTTTAGCGAAAACCACCACCAATTCCTGCGTGGATGGTAGGCCTTTGAGTGGTACAAAATTTGTCTACGATCACTAGGATGACCGTGAAACCAGAGGATGCCGGTAAGACAACCATAAAATCTATGGACAGATGGGACCACGGTCGTTCTCCGTTGGCCACAGGTTGAAGAAGAGAGACAGGCAAATGTTGAGGCGATTTGTTTTGGGTGCAAGTAGTGCATGCTGCGGTAAAAGCTGCACAATCGGAGGGAAGGCTCGGCCACCAGAACAGTCGAGACAAGGACCAAATCAATTGGTCTCATCCAATGTGGCCAGCGATCTAAGAGGCATGATAGGTTTCAAGTAGTTTAATGTGCATCTGAGCAGGAACAAAGCATTTCCCACTAGGTTTCTCTGCCGGAGCAGATGTCTGAGCGGCCAATATCTGTATACAGAGATGTAATACATGTGCGTATAGTATCCAGAATTCGATCAGCTGAAATAATAAGTGAGAGAGGAACCTCTTCCTTAGATAGCTTGCAAAATTGGCATGATAGGGCATCCGCCTTCACATTCTTAGAGCCACAAAATTGAACCGTGAGAGGAACAACACCCATCTAGCTTGGTGGGGCGACAGGCATTTGGCCTCGGACAAGTAAGTGAGATTCTTATGATCAGTAAGAATCAAAATTGGGGAACTAGTACCCTCCAGGAGGTGTCGCCATTCTTTCAGTGTCAAAATAATAGCCAATAACTCTCTGTCCCCAATCTGGTATACCGTCTCTGCCTTAGACAGTTTCTTTGAGAAATACCCGCATAGTCACAAGGCCTCCCCTGGGGCCGAGCTTTGGGAAAGGAGGGCACCTACTCCAATCTCAGACATTTCAACCTCCAGTGTGAAGGGTAGGGTGGGATTGGGATGCAACAAAATAGGAGCTGCTGCAAATGTTGCCTTAAGGTCTTCGAAGGCATGTAATGCACTGGGGGACTATTCTGTAACCTTAGCACCCATATAGGTCATATCGGTGATAGGCTTGACAAAAGTCGAGAAATTCTTAATAAACCTTCTTTAATAGTTAGTGAAGCCCAGGAGTCTTTTAATAGATTTGAGTCCCTCAGGAAGAGGCCATTGTAGCACAGAGGACAGTTTCTGGGGGTCCATGGCCAAACCAGAAGAGAAAATGATGTAGCCCAGAAAGGTAACCTGGGTTTGGTGAAATTCGCATTTCTCCAACTTGCAAAACAAGTTTTCTTTTAACAAACGTAGGACTTTGGATACATCTGAGAGATGAGTCTCCAGTGTAGGAGAGTGAATGAGAATGTCATCCAGATAGACCACGACACAACTTTGCAAAAGGTCTCTCAGTACATCATTGATAAATTCCTGAAAGACAGCAGGAGCATTGCAAAGACCAAAGGGCATGACAAGTTATTCATAATGCCTGCTCCGGGGGTTAAATGCTGTTCTCCATTCATGGCCCTCCTTTATTCTGACCAGATTGTAGGCCGCCTTTAAGTCAAGTTTCGTGAAAATTTTGGAACTTTTGAGACGGTCAAATAGTTTTGTAAACAGTGGTATTAGATAAGCGTTCTTAACCATTAATTTGTTTAAGCCACGGTAGTCAACACATGGGCGTAACTCTACATATTTCTTTTTGACAAAAAAAATCCAGCACCAGTAGGAGATGTGGATTTGCGAATAATGCCCCTTTCCAAATCATCAGCAATATAGTCCTCCATCACTTGTTCTCCTCCATAGGTAAGGGGTAGGTACGGCCCCTAGGAGGAGTAGTCCCAGACATTAATTCTATTAAACAATTGTAAGGCCTATGTGGAGGTAATGCTCTGGCCTGGACTTTATTAAAGACCTCCGTAAACTGAGAATAGGCTTCTGGTAGGCCAGAAGACTCTGCACATGCCAGTCTAATATGGAGCAATAGACAGGATTCGTCCCAACTTGGACCCCATTACAGTATTTTGCAAGTACTCCAATGAATCCTAGGGTTATGCACCTGCAACCTAAGAAAACCTAGGACTAAGGCATAGTGAGGAGCGGCGATAACCTGAAACTTCAGGGTTTCTTTATGAAGGGCTCCCACTTTCAGGGTTAATGGAGCCGTTTCATGGGTAATATGGGAAGGCAACAGAGGTCTGCCATCAATGGCTTCCACAGCAAGGGGAGAGTCGCGTGACAGTAAGGGAATACCATTCTGGTCAGCAAAAGCAGCGTCCATGACATAACCTGCCACATCCGAGTCTATTAATGCAGGCACTAAGACTCATTAGCGCAGGTAAGAAACACCACAAGCATGGGTTTATCCTGCATGGTCTCAGGGGACTGAGAGATGCCACCTAAGATCTGTCCCTGACAGGATCTTAGGTGCGAACATTTCCCGGACGTAACGGGCATGACTTCAATAAGTGTCCAGGTCTCCCACAGTAGAGACATAGTCCCTCCCTCCTCCGAAAGGCCCTCTCCTCCACAGAGAGCTGGGTGGTCCCAACCTGCATCGGTTCACCACTGTCACGGTTTTCAAGACACTCAGACCAGTAGGTAAAATAAAACACAGTTTTATTGAACAAAAAAAATTAAAAGATAGATCGCCCTCTATAGGCAGCACTGAGTAATAGCAAGTAGGCTGTATTGGCACAGTATACAGATAATGACTTTACAGATACTGTAATATAACAGATACTGAGGACAGAGAATACAAGGGTTAACACAGTAATCAGTCCATCTCAGTTGTGGTGTTTGGCACGCCCTAGGTGGGAATTTAGGCAGTGAGTGGTGAAGTTGACATAACACCTCCAGTCCATAAAATGGAGATAACTGTTTCAGCAAAAGGGAACTGCGACCCAGAACCTGCAGAGACTTAAGCCTGTAGCCCCCACAGCGTAGTAACGGAAGTAACAGGATTGCAAGAGCTTGAGCCAATAGCCCCCACGGGTGTAATAACGGAAGCAACCAGATTGCAAGAGCTTTGAGCCAATAGCCCCCACGGGCGTGATAACGGAAGCAACTGGATTGCAAGAGCTTGAGCCAATAGCCCCCCACTGGCGTGATAACGGAAGCAACTGGATTGCAAGAGCTTAAGCCAATAGCCCCCACGGGTGTGATAATGGAGAATAGCACTGAACAAGCAAGAGACCTGATGCCTCCACCGGACGCGGTAACGTAGACCAACTATACTGCAAGGAGTAGAATGAACAGTCGCCTCACAAGGCTAGGATGGACTGGCTCAGCAGTAATAGTGGCTGTAAGGTAACGGCTCTGCGAGAGTAAGCTATCGTTCTGTACCAGTGACTGGAGGCTCAGTATAGGAGGCACCGCTCTGCACTGTAAACACAGCTCAGCAATCAGGAGACCAGCTCTGCACGGGTTAACGGGCTCAGCTAGCAGGAGTACAGCTCTGCACAGGTTAACGAAGGCACAAAATCTGCCGTGCCACAGACACAAGCGGTAGTCAGAATGTCGCCTCTGCGACAGCAGGAAGCTGGAACGCTGTCTGGGTAGTAGTAGCCGGTGCAGGTCACGGAGCAGGAACGTCAGCCAGGCCGGGTCGAATCACAGAGCAGGGACCACAGACAAGCCAGATCAGGTCACGAGCAGGAACGTCAGCCAGGCAGGGTCAAATCACGGAGCAGGAACACAGGAGCGTAGTCTAAACAGGCCAAGTCGGTACACCGGTATCAGGAACACAGCACAGCAAAACTGGCTCAGGAACACCACGAAAGGGCACCTGACAGGTGCCAATGGCCAGGTATAAAAAGGTCACCAGGGACGGGCCAAACAGGCTCAACCAATAGGAGTGCGGCACAAGCGAGAGTGACAGAAGGAAATCACGGGCACCGTGATAACCACCCCTAGAGTTGGAACCAGGGGGCATGGGAGGTGAGGGTGGACTGGGTGGGCATGTTAAATGAGAGGCAATTCTGGCAGGATGCCTCCGCAGGCACTCCTTAAACGAAGGATAAACTTTTAAGCTCACTGCATATGCAGATGATGTCCTCCATTATGTCCAAGAGCCAGTTACCTCTATCCCAGTTATCCCAGCTGACTGATCTGGCTGTGTTTCTGGCCTGGTTGAGTACCGTTACATTGCGAACCCGCACTGCTGCCTAGTCTGTTGCACTCCCACTGTAGTAGTGCCGCGTGGTGCTTCCATTATCTTGCCGACCTTAGGCTGAGCACATGCTATAGCCGCTTACACTGGTTAACCACTGCAGGCGGTGTGCACATGCGAAGTACCGGTTTAGTGCTGCATAGCTCTGTGTTACTCTGTGATCCATACGTGTCCTCCACTCCGCTTATTCTAGCTGGGCTCACTCCCTGTGGGAGCTGCAGACATTCCTCTGGGTGTTACCTCGGGACCCTTTCAGTGCCTAGATCCTCTAGGCAGGGTCATTGCTCGCTTGCTTCCTGCAGTAGCCGCAAGGCTCAAGAGCCAGCTGTTGAGTGACATTACATCTTTGCACCTTGTGCTGGGACACTGGTTGCCTTCTGTGTTGTGCTGCCTCGATCCACCCCTAGCGTTCTAGGGTCTCTCCTACCAGTAGCAATTGCCTTGGTCATGCTGAGACCCTAGGGAGCTAGGGTCTGAGCTGCCTTGTTACTGCTGGGTTCCGCGTCTCCCAGGGCTCCCGGGTTGTATGCCAGTTACCTTCCTCTTTGCCTCCTGGCAAACTATCCTGGAGCGGACTGCACATCTGGACAGACCTGCTCAAACCTCGGTGGCTACCCCAGTTCAAGCACCAACAGTCCAAACTTCTGGCGCAAACCCGTCAGGTAAGGGGTTATCTGCTACCGCGCCACTCCTGTTGAGATACGATGGTGAACCTACCCTATTCAGGGGATTCCTCAATCAGCTCGAAATTTTTTTCGAACTTGCTTCTCAAGCCTTTTCTACTGAAAGGAGTAAGACTGGGTTTATGATCTCATTGTTGACAGGCAGTGCTTAGCTTGGGCAAACCCTATTTGGGAGACGGCAAAGCCTATTACTGCCAGTTTCAATGAATTTGTGAGGGTCTTTCGTAGTGTGTTCGAAGTACCTGAGCGCAACATCTCGGCCGCTAAACAAATAATGAGTATCAGTCAGGACAACCGAACAGTCGCGGATTACTCTATTAAATTTCGCACATTGGCAGCCAAGGTGGGATGGAACGATGAGGCCCTTGTAGCTACATTCACACAAGGCCTCAGTGACCGAATCAAAGACGAGATAGCTGCCCGCGAATTGCCTGATTCCTTAGATAAATTTATAGAATTTGTGAACCTTATTGATACACATATCAGAGAGAGGACACAAAATAGAGAACGCAAACCAAGGCCGTCCATGGGGCAGTGTCACAAAGTTGAATTCCCACCCTTGCCTCCCTCTCCTCCCATGGCTCCCGGGCATGTTGATCCTGCCGAACCTATGCAGGTGGGATTTACTAGGCTAACGAGGAAGGAACAGTCCTTTCACTGCAAAAACGGTTTGTGCCTTTACTGTAGTAAAGAAGGACACCGGCTGTGCAATTGTACTGTACAGCTGGAAAAAACACGCACCTAGGTTTCCTTAGGGGACAGGTCCTAGGTGGTGTTCAGCAGTCCCCAGAGGTTGTTCCTTCCAAACCAGTGGTGGTGATTTCCTGCTCCAGCTCCTCCTTTACTACATCTGCTTTGATAGATTCTGGAGCAGCAGGGTATTTTATGGACAAAGAGTTTGCAGCACTACACAACTTTCCATTGGTCGAGCTGGTCAATCTGATGCAGATTGAAGCAATTGATGGGTGACTTTTGGTGCCTCCTCAGGTCACCCACAAGACGTGCCCGCTTTCTGTGCAGATTGGAGCATTGCACTTTGAGACTTTATCCTTTCAAATCATACAGTCGCCTCATTATGCAGTCATTTTGGGCTTTCCGTGGTTACGGATGCATAATCCAAGAATTGCCTTGAGTTCATGTGAGATATCGGCCTGGCTGGAGAACTGTATGATCCGTTGTTTTCGACAGCCTACCAGGATTTTGTGTACCTCTCCCTCCCTACCGCATGAATACCAGTCTTTCAGCGATGTGTTCAGTAAGGGAAAGACTAGCACATTGCCACCACACCGTACATATGACTGTGCTATTGATATTGTGCCTGGCTCTGTGCCCCCGAGAGGCAGAACCTACCCCCTCTCCTGTGAGGAGAATATACGCAGAAAACAAATGTACATTCTAAAGTACTTTGAGACACAATAAAGAAGAACCATCACTATTTAATCTGTGTCTGTATGAAGAAATGTTAGATTACACATTTGTCAATGTGTAACCACACTCAAGGCTAGAGTATCCCCCATACATGGGAAGGCATGACGCACATCACAGGCGTACACTACTTGTTTGCCAGTGAGTGGACTCTGTGTTGTATTCATGCAAACAGATGATGGCAGTGATACACTAATGTATGTTGGAAGTGATAAAGAAGTGATCCAGGGGACAGACTTCAACAGTGATTTCATGTCCACTGTTTCTGTGTTGCTCAATATAATCAATGTTCTGAGATAGCTTTAGTTTGACGTATCTCAGTACATGGCCTACATCAACAAACAACCAGACTAAGTGGACAAGTGTTATCACTGGTGAAGTCTGTTACAACCTTAAGAAAACAACAGCACAACTTACTACAGAACCCAATGCTCACCCCAGGATTTCAATGTGTGTGCTACACATTGAAATCCTAAGGTGAACATTGGGTTCTCCAGTAGGTCAGTATCATAATAACAGTGTGACTCAAAGACTATTTCCCTGCATGTTCCATCTGTCCTGCTTGTTATTTCTCTTCTAAGTAAAATCGCTGTTTGTTTGGTTAACCCCTTGAACACAACAATTGATGCAGACGAATGTTCAGTGTTGCACCAGTTGTTGTGCTAAGGGGTATGTTTTGTTGTTCAAATTCAACCCACTACATCGCCATATAACACTGTTGTGTTATATGTCTCTGGGGTTGGATTGCCAGTTGAATTTGGACAATGGTGTGTGTGTGAACCCATGTTGTAACATCCCACAACATTTTACCTAGGCAGAGGTTGTGTTCACTGCATTGTTTTGCAATGCATTGGAGACAACTCTGCCACCCAATCTATAGCTAAATGCAAAGCAGATCAGACAGGATTCAAATGCACAATCTTCTTTTAATCAGGGGGAAGAGAACAAGTTGGGCATTTTATTTCTTTTTTTTTTTGGGGGGGGGGGGCTTAGACTGGGAGCCAGAGGTGGATGCCCTGGCTGTTTGCCTTGTCAACCTTTGCCCCCTAAGTGTGGCTTCTGGGGTCACACTGGAGGAAGTGGTGGGTGCAGTGGACCCCTCTGTGTAAGAAAGGTTCTCCCTCTCTAAGCGCAGGTTTTCCCTGCGGTTCTGCTCTCTCAACTCCACCAGCACCTGTGCAAACATGTCCATCATCCCCGTGTGGAGCTGATGGAGTTGAGTGTTGATCCTTGTGACCTCCAACTCCAGGACACGGATCCTTGCCTCAATCCTGCTGGTGTTCCTCCGGGATTCCCTCCAGCTCCTTGTGATGTTTTCATTTGTGCTGTGGCTTGACCAGAGTAGTCTCCTTTGTATGGCCATACACTCTGACTTCATCCCTGTGGGGCATTCACTGCAGGTTGTGCCCGGTGACTCTGCTGCTGCATCCTCAGCTGGTGCTGTGTCCTCAGTTGGTGCCTCAACTGGTGCTGCGTTCTCAGCTGGTGCCTCATCTGGTGCTGTGTCCTCAGCTGGTGCTGGTACCTCAGCTGGTTCTGTTTCCTCAGCTGGTGCTGGTGCCTCAGCTGCTGCTGTGTCCTCAGCTGGTGCTGTGTCTTCAGCTGGTGCTGTGTCTTCAGCTGGTGCTGTGTGTGCTGTGGCTGCTGCAGATGGGTATATGCCCACCACGTCAATTGACTCAGTGCTGCCCACTGATGTCTGTGCTGTTGGAGGTGGTGGAGTAAACAGGTCCCTCACCAAAGGGTGGTGGGGCTCTCCAAGCAGGCCCAGGTGTTGGTAGTCGAGTGGTCAAGGGTCATACCATGACCACTGGTAGGTGCTTGGCCCCCACCTGGGATCATAACTGGGGCCATGCTGGTGAGCCATCCAGGAGGGTAGGTCCATCTGGGACAAATATGGGCCATATCGGGTGGTGGCCACACTCCCAGGCAGCCATTGCCTCCCTGGTGGTGGTGCTGCTGCTGCTGCTGGAGGGTAGTAGCTCCTGGAGATGGTGCGATGCATCCACCTCTCCACCTGTTGCATACAGGCACTGTAATGGAGTGTTGCAGACAGTTGTTGGGCAGCCAGTGGTGATGCAGCCAGTTGTTGGGCAGCCAGAGGTGGTGCAGCTAGTTGTTGGGCAGCCAGTGGTGGTGCAGCAGTTGGGGAGGAGGCATGGATGTTGGGTACAGTGCCCACTGGCTGGTCCCCTCCTCCATATACTCCTCAATGGGTGGTGAGGTAGGCTTCTCCACGGGCTCATGCTGTGTTGGAGGCCCGTAAGCTGTGTGGAGAATTGAGATTGTGTGATTAGTAAACGTAGCCAAGATAGGATGAAAGGGATAGTAATACTTGATATGTGGAAAGGGAAATATATGTTGTAAGGTTTATCCCCCTGAGTGAAACAAGGGTACTCCCACTACTGAAGGGTGTTTTATTTAAAAAGTATCATAGCTCAGAGTTGAATTCCTTTGGTGCCCCATCCCAGTGGCCTGAAATTGTACATTGGTGCTGTTGCTACATCATCCTATGTGGATTTATGGCCCCTGGACCAAAGCTGTCCAGAGGATGGTCTAGCAACATCGCCATTGTACACTTTCAGGCCACTGTGATATTGCAACTGAAATATTCAACTTTAAGCTGTGATACTATTTGAATAAAACACCTTTCGGCAGTGGGAATACCCTTGTTTTACTCGGGGGATAAACCTTACAACATATATTTTTCTTTTCACATTTTAGGTACTACTATCCCTTTAACGGGGTGGCAATGATTAATTTCACCTTGATGTAATATTGTAGGCATTTTAAAAAGATGTGGATCCATGTTAGTCCTATCCTGCCTACCCTCATGGTTAGACAGATATTGCTCTATGTGACAGGTGGAGATTTCAGTCATCTGACCACACAGTGGCCCTTCAGCAGGGCCAAAATTGCCCCATTCAGAGATGAATACTTCTTTGGAATGGTCTACAAAGTGTGCCTGGTTTGCAAGAGAAGTATTCATCAGAGATTGATGTACTTGACAGAATCCTGTCCATGAGGTCTGTTCCAGTTGAATCCTGAAGGGAAACAATCAAGCCAGTATTGAAGGATATCTTTGTTTGAGGCCTGTGTTTTTTCCCTGGATGAACACATCCATCTTTCAGAGTGAGGCAGCCTTACTCAGTCATAGATATCCATAATTCATGGCCTGTTGTTGACCAAACTACAATGGTTCATATTTGGTTCACATATGTATCCTGCAAATAGTGGCTGGTGTACCATAAATCCATGACATCAGCACTCCTGAGGATTCATGTGTGAATCAAATGTGAGATACATAATTTCAAGTTAGAGTAAATGATTGCATGCACAACACCAAGACCTACTTTTTCACCTTTAATGCTGTGGAGTTGTTTTAGGCCTGTGTGCTGCACATATAACCAGTTATTCTCAGTGGCACTGTGATTTGTGACCTGCTTCATCCTTTCTGTGATTCAGTAAGCAGTGAAGTAGACTTGGTGAACTGATTATGATGCTGACTTCTCCAGTGATCTCATTTCCCCATTTGCAATGTTTTCTATGGAGTCTATACAATAGGACCTTTGAAACTTGATTCATGTTATTGAATATTCTCCATAGGCTAACATTGGGATTGATGAAGTGAGGGGATGTAAGTGTAAATTTCTCTCCATCATCTCTTTGTCACCTCTTAGTGAACGTCCCCTGTGTGGCATGTAATCGTTAGCCTATCGACTTGTGTTTGTTGTCTGGTTAACCCTTTGAGTACCGGAGGGGTTGCCAAAGCATTGTTGAGTGATGCATTGATGATCCTTCTAGCACTCAAGGAGTTATGTGCTGACTTCCCTGTGGGTACATGGGTGACACTGTCTATGAAATGTAATGATGTTTAACATACAACACTTTGTAGAGCATGGTTTGTGTGTATTGTGTGTGATCAGCACAGCAACATGAGGGTTGAACTGGGACTTGGACAGGTTTGGGCCTGGTTGAACCTTGCCATTTGTCCTTGTATTGTGTCCTGTTTTTAACCCTCAGGGTGCTGTGTTGGTGCAGTTGTGTGAATGAATGATGGGCATGTGTTTAGGTGTGACTGTGTGATGGTTGTGCTGGTTGATGTGGTTATGTGATGATGCACTTACCGGTAGTGTGGAGGCTCCTCTCATCCCCAGTGTCCGATCCTCCAGGGACCACCTCGATCAGTGTAGGGGACATATTCTGCCTCACCGTCTCCTCCCATCCGCAGAAGGTGATCGGGACAGGTGGGCCACCTCCGGTACCATGCTGCTACTGTTGCTGGTTGTACTATAAGGCAAACTCATTTCTATCATCTCCTAACCCCCTATATCGTTCTTCTAGCAAAGTAAAATATGCTGCTGCTTCCTTACTATCAGAGATCAGTGTATGTTTTGGGGTAGCTTTGCTCATGGGCATGCTTCTTATGCACACTCATTGAACTTGAACAAATAATAAATAAAACTATAATAAAAATAAATGGAATAAAAATGCAGGTGTTTATTTATATTTGTTAGTTCATGCAACCTGATGAAAACCTGTTTGGAAAGGGTTTTAAACACTGGCGATTCTGGAACATGAAAAAACATATTTTTTCATTTGGATAAGTGTACATAATCAGCTTTATTTCCATTTGTTTGGGGCATTCACAGGTCAGCCTTATTTTGCAGCGCTCTCATTTAATTATTTTCTAATTATATGTGTTCACAGTACTCTTTGTGTAGAGGAAGGAGCTTGTATGGAATGGGCAGGGAATGGATAGAACAAGAGAGGAAGTGTTGTGATTACACTGACAGAACTGCATGGTCAATGGACAAGGTTACCTGAAAAGTGGGTGGTATCATGGGAACTCTCCAAGTCCAGGGACAGGAGGATCCATGCTTGGAGATACAGTGCTATACAGTAAATGCTGGAAATTCTGGGGCAAATATGTACAGTTTCATGGTGAGATAGTATTTACTGCTCTTTTAAAACAGCTTTAAACTTAAAGTTTCAGAAAAGTTTTATTATGAAAAGAAAAGTCATATATTGTGGAACTTTTTCTGTTGAGTTAAAATACTTACACTTCTGGCAGCTACTTATTTCAATATTTATAGAAGTACAAACTGCAAAGAAGCAGCAGAGCTATTATGATCAAATTTAAATTGAAATGCAGACAGTGGCTCATTTCTCCAGTAGAAAGCAGTGGAATAATTGAATACCAGGAGAACTGCATGTGGACTGTCTGAATGTTAGGTGGTACTTTGAATGGAAAGAAACAACAGTTTAAATTGTAATAACTTTGGAACAAAGCATCTCCATGTATTAAAAGTACCCTTCTTTTACTCAAGCAGTACAATTCCTATACTTTTTCTAATAATAATTGTTTACTACTGTTCTGACTGCTTCTTAACCCTAAAGACCGAGCTGCTGGCAGTTAAGGTCCACGGAGCATTTTTTTTATAGCCAATGTGGATTTAGGTGTCCCTAAGCGGCGTGCAGCCAAGCGGGGACCCCTGAATTCCATGATGTGCCAGGATCATCACTGATCCTTAATTCAAGTTTACACATGACAGTCCTGGCATGTCATGGGTCCTTAAGGGGTTAAAGAGTGCCAGTCAGCTTGATTCAAGTTTATATATTTGAAAACATCATTAACCCCTTAAGGACCCATGACGGTCCTGGACCTTCATGGGTTGTTATACCCTTAAGGACCAATGACGGTCCTGGACCGTCATGGAATTCTGGGCTCCCCGCACGGCTGCACGCCGTTCAGGGAATCCGGAATCGGAATTAAAAAAAAAATGGTTCCTGGTCCTTAAGTGACCGTACCGTGCATGCGCAGCCGGTCCTTAAGGGGTTAAAAACTACCTATGTGGCATGTTAGACCATCTGCTGGAATCTAAGGAATGAATTATACTGACAAGAAAGATAAGAATTTTACTCTCCATGGAATTTAAATGTAAATCAATTTGAATGAGTGTATATCCTGTCGAGTATTCCATATTCAGCCTTAATTCTACATATAAATAAAAAGAACAAACCTGCTCTCCTCTATACCAGTGTGCAAATGTGTGCCCTAACTTAGGCATATATATAATAACTATTGATAAATATGAGGATTTAGTCCATATTTTGGCCAAAATGATGTTAAGATTTTCACCCTGTCAAGGTACCTCATAATTTGGCAATAGGGTGACCACATTTCCCTTCTGCCATTCCGGGACGTGGTCACCCTAGTTGCCCCTTCATGCTCTACCTTGAGTCCCTGGTGGTCTAGCGGCGTGGAAAGTGCTCTGTGCCTCCTCCGGCACAGAGCTGAAGCTCCCGCGCGCTGTGCTCAGTAATGCAGAGCGCTGGGAGATGATGTCATCTCCCAGCGCTCTGTATTACTAGAGCGCTTGCCTCCAGGAGATCAGGTAAGCTGCATTGCCGCCCTGGATGTCAGCCTGCAAGCGGTGTGTCATATCATGGACGCCGCGAGGGAGCGCTGATTTATGCTACCAAGCGCTCCCTCGCGGCGTCCATGATGTGACACACCGCTTGCAGGCTGACATCCAGGGCGGCTTGGCTTCATTCCGGGACACTTCATTGTCCCGGTTGAAGATGACCCGGGACGCGGGACATAGCCCTGAAATAAGGGACAGTCCCGGACGTTCCGGGACCCGTGGTCACCCTATTTGGCAAATACCTACTCTAATACACCCATACAGCTCTGTCTAAATTAAAGAAGATATATGTCTTGATAAGATGTTATATGGAAATGTGTAAACGGGAACGGGACCCATTTAAGATGATATGAATACTAACTTGTGGGTCCCAATCATTATCAATTTATTCTATTCACTAAATGTATTTATTGTGGCAAGTTAGCGCTATGAGCTTTCTTTTTGTCTTTGCTATTGCTTTCACAAATCTCCTTTGCTCATTCTAACTGCTTTACACTCACTCCACTAAATTATCTTAATATTACATACATTATTATATCCTATATCTATACACTTTTCTTAAAGATGGTTTTTGGCCGTTCTGTGCTTGAACACACCTTGTTTGTGATCAGCTGTTATTCCTCTTGTGACCTGTGGGGGTGGTAATCTCTGGCCTATAAGTGGGAATGAAGCATATCCAGTCCTCTTGTGCCAGTTATACATTTCCAGCAGGCCAATGAGGTTTCATATCAAACAAGTCCCTCTTTCGTACCTTTCCAATACAGTTTTGTCTTCTTTGTTTTAAATTGTTTACATATTGGGACCCACAAGCTAGTATTCATGTTATATTAACCCCTTAAGGACCAGCGGTCCAGGGAAGTTACCTTTCCTTAAGGACCGCTTTGATCCCTGCCGACGCGCTGGCACACGTGACCTGTTACGCGTACCGGCGCGCCACTTTGAGGCCTAATAGAGATCACTCTGATCTTGGAGCTATCAATTTTAGCTCCCGGTAGAGAGCTGTAAGTAAAACGTATGTGACGTGCTATGACCGTCACTGGTCCTTAAGGGTATAAGGACTGTGACGGTCATAGTACGTCACGTAGTCCTTAAGGGGTTAAAAAGGTCCCACTCTAGTCTACCCATTTCCATATAAGAACTTCTCAATATACAGATATTTTTAGGGTTTTGCAGGTGTTTTTAATTGCACACACATTGGGACCCACAAGTTAGTATTCATGTTATCTTAAAGGGGTCCTGTTCCCATCTACACGTTTCCATATAACATCTTATCAAGACATATTTATTTTTTAATTTAGACAGAGCTGTATAGGTGTATTAGAGTAGTTACTTGCCAAATTATGAGGTACCTTGACAGGCTGGCAAGCTTAACATAATTTTGGCCAAAGTATGGACTAAATCCTCAAATTTATCAATAGTTATTATATATGCCTAAGTCAGGGCACACATTTGCACACTGGTATAGAGGAGCACAGGTTTGTTCTTTTTCTTTGCATTTGCACTTTGGGTTTTGGCCTGATGTTTGGGGGTAATGGAGAGCCCTCTCATTCCTTGCGGACATTTAGATGCCAGTCAATCTTTATCACTTTTATTCTATTCACTATATGTATTTATTGTTGTGGCGAGTTAGCGATATGAGCTTTCTTTTTGTCTTTTCTATTGATTTTAAATATACCTAAAAAAGAGACATAAAATGTATTTAAAGCTTATATCCTAGAGCCACTTCACCAATAAAGATATCTCCTGCTTTTTCTATGGCTAACACGGTACCACCTTTCACCTATATTTATACTTGGTACCACATGCTAATGTATGCTAATTGCAGTACCCATGGGTATCAGTAATCTTTCATATACCAATTAAGATTTTCAGTGATGTTTCATATGCTAATTAAGCATTGTGCTGCACCAGGAGGCTTTTGATTTCACTTTTTTGCATAAATAAGTGTGAATATTTACTAAACTATACTTCTGCTGGACTTTTGGCTACCATGACACATAGTCAGTTTTGAATTAAGTTTTCAAATATGTAAAAACAAATTCAAGGTGACAGCTCCACTTTAAAGGGATAGTAATGTTTCATAATAAAAGCAGCTCTAATTAATCATCATAGTATTTGGATTTTGGAGAGTGTTATTTAAATTCTGTCAGAGTTGTAGTTCAAGAGTAATTCAATGACAAAGTGTCCCCCTCCCGCCCCTTTTACTGATGTAACACTGCTCAGCCAGATCAGAAGAGAGGTGCCCAGGTAGACTGCAGAGAGGGACAATCTTCAATTAAGATAAGGGAAAAAACTGAAAAACTTGTCAATGAGGGCAGGGCTTTCATTGTTCTCATAGGAAGAAGATTGTCCCATGCTGTTATCTGTCTGGTCTATGGACTGGATTCCACATCTGAGAAGAGATGGCTTACACTAGGTAAAAGGGGCGGGAGGGGAAACTTTGCTTGTGAATATCTCTCAAACCATAAAGGTTTGAGAGATAAGACATATCATTCTTCGTTTTTTTTTAATGCCTACAAAATAAAATAAAGACAAAACGAAGTATTACTATCCCTTTAAAAGGCTGACATTTTGAATGAAATCTGGTTCACAGTTTCAGTTTCAATGAGCTTGTAGATGAAAGATGAGGAGATAAACTTTCAAGGCAGCTGCAGGAAACAAATCAGATATGCCAATTAACCCTTCTTTGTATGCCTTCTTGCAAACGGCTGAAGTATTCAGTAGGGACTATCATAAAAGATTTCACCAATGCAGTTATACAAACAATTGATTTAGATTTATTATACATATTTATGCCCAGACACAAACTCTTCTCAGATATTAATGAGAAGTATTATTTGCCAGAAACAAATATAAAAAAACTAGATTAACTGTGTCTCTGCCAGAAGAGGCAGCAACAGATGACAACTGAAATCATTGCTTATTGTCTTGTCTGTCCTGTTCTCTCTACCTTCCATCCTGGATTGGTATCTAATGCCAAAACCTTCATCCTCCTCTTTGTTCCGACTGGCTTTTTGTCCTTTTTAACTAGTACTCTTCCTTCATCTTGCTTCCATTTTATGAGCTCAGTTTCTTGTTTTACTCTGTAGACCCACCTGTGTTTGGAATATTTGGCTTGTTTAATTATCCTTCTCCAGACTTTGTACTTTGAACCCAGCTGTTTGACATCCCCCTGCCAAGACCTCTGCTCATATTGACTCCTCTGTCTTGTTATGTTCTGGCACTAGGATCCTGGTTGTTAGTTTTCCTGGGCAGACCTTGGTCCTACAAGACTACTCTCTCATTCACAGCAGAAATGTTCTAAGTGACTTAACTTTACAGTTTTATTCAGTGTGGCTCTATGTCCTCTCCACTGCTGTCACCATATTGTCTGTTCTCTCCTGTAGCAGCTCCTTGCATGGACAGCTACCCCCCACCTCCTTGGTTCCTACCTCTTAAAGGACTAAGTCCCTTTTTGGTATCTTCCCTTAAAGGGGAACTGTGTCTATCTTTCCTCCCTTGAAGGGGATGTACCCTGTACTCTCTCTTTCCCCATATCTTCTTTTCTGTTTCAACCTTTTCAGAGGTGTTTTCCTTAGTATTTGGTTATCTCTCTCTCTCTCTCTCTCTCTCTCTAGACAGCATTTTAGATCCTGTTGTTCATCTGAATATTGATACCCTCCTATTCATCAGCTATCTTAGAGTGCCCATACTGATCTCTCCCTGGATGGAATAATCTGCCCATTTTAAATTCTGTCTCTGGCTGTAGCAAGGCTACTTCTAAGAGCTGAGGCCACACTGGAGCCATGCTGCCAAGTACCATTTCAAAGCTTCTTTTATAGAAGGGTCATTGGAACATAGCTAGTTTTACTACTGAACGGTTTCTAGCTGCTTCAGTAAAAAAAAAAAAAAATGCACAAAATTGGATGGATTAAATTACAGCCACATCCACCAATGAACATCCTGAAAATGACAGATCTTTCTGTCAAAGCCATGGATCTCAGCCAATCCAAAGTCATACCTAACCAATAAACAAATGGCAGATAACTTGATTCCTGAATTCCTGATTAAAACTTGAAAGCAAATAACAGATTTCATCATCACACTGGGTAGAATGGCTTGGGATATTCTATACATTTCCAAGGCTGTGTAGTAAGATTTATTGAGTTACCATTCTTACTCACTATTCTTAAGCATCTGCACTTTACCATGTGTGTCCTGTGTGCTTAGCACCAGCAGCATCTATTACCGCTCACTGAAGGAACCAGAAGCTGGATATGATTGGCTGTAGCTCAGTGTGCAGAAGACATGAAGGGAGTAGGGAAGCCGGCTCTGCAGGTTCTGGGAAAGTGAGTGTGAGAGGCAGGTCTAAAATAAGTGTATTCGTTCACCCTTTGAGTGCCAGAAGGGTATGCAAAGTTTTGCCCATCTCTTTGGCACTCAAATGGTGGGTGAAAGGGTGGAGGAGGCGATTTCAGCCTAATTGTAGTTTTTGTTCTTATTTTATCCTTTGAGTGACAGAAGGGTGTCAAAAACATTGGACGCTCCTTTGATATCCAATGGGTTGATATCACGGAAGTGTGATTTGCTCTCTCTCTGTCTACCCCATTGTCTCTCTCTCCCACTTCTCTTCCCCATTGCCCATTGCTCTTGTTTCTTTCGCATTGCCTTCTCCAGTCTCTCTCAATCACAGTTCTCTTCCTTGTTTCCTCTTCTATCTTTTGCCTTTCTTCCCCCATTATACCTTCTCTCACACTTTCCCTAAGCTCTGCGGCATCACTAATGTGGCTCCATGTCATTTGGAGAAGTGGAGCCAGAGTGGGAAACACTAAAGGAGCAGCTGGAGAGACAGGATGAGAAAGGATGGGAGGATAAAGCTGTGAGAATGAAATGAAACTGATGGGAAGATGGTGGGAGGGTGATGCTGACAGATCAAATATGGGAATATGAAAGCAAGGGTGTGAGAATTAACTTGATAAAGGATGGGATCATGAAACTAAAAGAGGATGGAAGCATGAAACTAAAAGAAAGGATGGGTGGATGAAGCTGAGAGAGATGATGGGAGAAAGAAGATGAGAAAGAGGATGGGGGATGAAGAAGAGAGAGCAGGAGAGATAAAGACGATGGGAAGAGGAAGCTGAGAGAATGTTGATGCTGAATCTGAGAGACAGAGAGTAGATGGGATGATGACGATGAGAGAGAGTATGGAAAAGAAAAGCTGAGAGAGAGGATGGGATGATGAAGCTGAGAGAGAGGATGAAAGGATGAAGCTGAGAGAAAGGATGGGAGAATGAAACTGAGAGACAGCACAAGATAATGAATGGAGAGAGATGATGGGTGGATGATGCTGAGAGAGGATGGGAGAATGAAACTGAGTGAGGGGATGGAGAATGAAGCTGAGAGAGAGTATGGGAGAATGAAGCTGAGAGAGAGGAAGGGAGAATGAAGTTGAGGGAGAAGATAAGAGAATGAAGCTGTGGGAGAAGATAAGAGAATGAAGATAAGGGAGAACATTAGAGAATGAAGCAAAGGGAGAGATAAGTGAATGAAGCAGAGGGAGAGGATGGAAAAATTAAAGCAGCAGTATACTTTTTTTATGAAAAAATATATATTGTAGGGATTTTTCAATTGAGTAAAATAAGGATACTCCCACTGCTGAGAGATTTATATTTCCAGAGTTATTACAGTTTAAAGCCATGTTTTTTTACATTAGCAGTGCCCTCTAGTGGTCAAATTCTAATTAGATTTCCTGTTAGATTCTAATGGAGAGGAAAGTCAGAGACATACAGTTCTCCATAGAATGTAATGTAAACTGCCTGTCACTTCCTGTCAGTTAGAACTATCAGGAAGTAAACACAGTAAATTCACTTCCTGATTATTTAAACTGCTATAAATTTTGAATAAAACATCTGACAGCGATGGGAGTGACCTTGTTTTATGCAGGAAATGCTCTATAAAATATGTGTTTTCATAAAAAAAAGATTTACTGCTCCTTTAAGCTGAGACAGTGGATGGGAGGATTATGGTGAGAAAGGTGATAGCTGGGTGACCCTGAGGAAGGCTGGGTGACATGCTGCGAGAGGATGATAGTGGTCTGAAACAGTACACAAACACACACACACACAAACACTGGTTTTCAATGTGTTCCATAAACCTAGGCCACTCAAAGGTTAACGCTCAAAGTGGTGGGTATTTCATTGTCAATGGAGGAACTCCCTGTATGCTGCTATTTGCTTACAGTCACCTGTCACATGACTGGACACCTGATTATAGTTGTCCCAGTCAGTTTTTGGGTTCAAAGTAATTTTATCACCTTAGGATTAGGGGGTTGTGCAAGTCATTGTAAAGCAATACATTGTAAATCCCCCTGGTCTTTAACCCCTTAACGACCAGCCATGCAGGCACGTTGCTGTCACTAAAGGACCATGGAGCATTTTTTTGGGGGGGCAATTTGGATTCCAGACTCCCAGAACAGCGTGCAGCCACGGGGGGAGCATGGAATTCCATGATGGTCATAGCACGTCATGGGTTGTTAAGGGTATAGGGTTATAACAACCCATGACATGCTATGAACGTCAAGGGTCGTTAAGGGGTTAAAAAGATGCTCTGATATGTGGCAGTTAAATGAAAGCAGAGTGCAGCATACATGGAGCTCCCTCACTGACAATGAAACACCCACCTATCTGAGCTGTAACCCTTTGAGCAGGACCACCATCAGAAATGATTTGGCTAGACAAATGTAACTGGCTGGGCCCGTCCATCTTTTCATTGCACATCCCTACTTTTGGTGAAGGTCATTTGGGGTTAAAAAAAAAACTATTTTAGATTTAAAATATTATTTTTTAATACTTTACTTTAAAAAGTAAATTACATATTACTCTTGCCTGTTGGTAACTGTGTGTTCTCTATGGACTCATCAGTGTTGTGTATAAATTGATTTTTCATCATGCCCTTTGATTCAGAAGATTTCTCAAACTCAATACAGACTAATGCACTGGAGATTCTACAGCATCCAAGAGACTGATTTACTGGCTGCACACACAGCACATGGAATGTTTTTTTATTTTTATTTAGAAAATGTTTTACCAGGAGAATACATTGAGATTTCTTTCGTTTTCAAGTATGTCCTGGATAGTTTTTAGTAAAAGGTTACACATTTACACAAATTGAGAAACATTGTATATTATATCTTATTATATATATATGCATACACATATAAATATACATACATATTGAATATTAAAATGATATACAGTTACACACTGTTTTTAGATATAAAAAAGCATTTACTTTTAAGGATTTTAGACTAGGAGCAGATCTGATTATTTCAGGCAGATTGTTCCAGGCCTTTGGTGCTCTGAAGGAGAAGGCAGATCTTCCTGCTTCTTTCTTGTATTGTGGTATACGTAGCAGTTAGCAGTGGAGCGGAGGTTACAGTTAGTATGAAGAGCAGGAGTGATCATACTGCTAAGGTAGTCTGGTAGTTTTGCAGATAAGTGGTTGTGTACTAAGCAAGAAAGGTGGAGGGCACGTCTAGATTTGAGTGTTAACCAGTTTAGTTCTTATAGATCAAAGTGATGGGTAGTGTAATTACATAGTCTATGACTGGCAGCAACATCTGTTGTATAATACATTTTCTAACCAGGGTACTTAAGGGGATAGTAATGTCTCATAATAAAAGCAGCTCTAATTAATCATCATAGTATTTGGACTTTGGAGAGTGTTATTTCAATTCTGTCAGAGTTGTAGTTCAAGAGTAATTCAATGACAAAGTTTCCGCCTCCTGCCCTTTTACTGATGTAACACTGTTCAACCAGATCAGAAGGGAGGTGCCCAGGTAGATTGCAGAGAGGGACAATCTTCAATTAAGATAAGGGAAAAACCTGAAAAATGTGTCAAGGGGGGAAGGGTTTTCATTGTTCTCATAGGATGAAGATTGTCCTCTACTGTTGTCTGTCTGGTCTATGGACTGCATTCCACATCTGAGAAGAGATGGCTTACACTAGGTAAAAGGGGTGGGAGGGGAAACTTTGCTTGTGAATATCTTTCAAACCATAAAGTTTTGAGAGATAAGACTTATATCATTCTTCATGTTTTTTAATGCCTACAAAATAAAGATAAAACAAAGTATTACTATCCCTTTAAACATGCTTTGTGTCTAAAAAGAGTACTGATTTTGGGAAAAAGCTTGGAGGTTAATTTGTCAATATGAAGACCAAAAGTGAGGTTGGGGTCAAGCCACATACCAAGATATTTGTAGGAGTCCACTGGTGCCAATCTACGATTAGACTCTTACAATGGGTAGGTGGGTATTGCTGAGATTATGCAGTTTGTGCTTTATGCCAAATATCATCGTGACAGTTTTGTCTGTGTTTAAGAACAGTTTATTCTTTGCTATCCATCTTTCAACCTTGCAGAAATCATGTTATAATATGACTTCAAGTTGTGATATGTTTGAGTTTTTAGCATAGATTATGGTGTCATCTGCATACATGTGTACTGAAGATGATTTGCAAACCTTGGGCCAAGGATGGAGCTTTGAGGAACTCCACTTGTTACTTTGTGCATAAGGGAGTCATTGTCAGCAAGTGACACACTTCATTCTGTCTGATAAACAGGATCAGAACCAGTTTAGAGAATTATTACCCAATCCTGATCTTTGGGGTTTGTTTATAAGAATATTATGAACTACTGTGTCAAAGGCCTTGGCAAAATCTAGGAAAATAGCTCATGTGAGGTCACCATTTTCCATGCCAGTCTGGATATCACTGGTTACTTTTAGGAGGGCTGTGACTGTTGAGTGATTTGGTTAACTCTCAATTAAGTGTTTGATTACTATAAATGATCTAAAACATATATAAACAATAAACATGCTATTAATACATTTTGGTCCCAGGAAGGACTGACCCAGTAAGATGTCAATGTCATTAATACCTATAAACATCATTTATTAGCAAAATGAGCACACGGTGTGCAATGTGTTGTGCATCCCTCTGGCCTCCCTTCGACATATTAACACCCCACTTGAGGACCACGGGGCTTTTTTTTTTTCTGCTTCCGGTTCAGGGCTTCCGGTGTGACGTGCAGCTGCACCGGGAGCCCTGAACTCCATGCCATGCCAGGACATCACCGGTCCTTAACCCCTTAACGACATATGACTTAACAGGTACGTCCCGCAAAAACTGTCACTTAGTGACAGAGGACGTACCTAGTAAGTCACGGAAGTCCGCGTCTCCGTGCGGCTGCATGATGCTCGGAGACTCAGGACTTCTTTGACAAAAAAAAAAAAATGTTAGGCGGGCGTTAACGTGACAGCCGCGTACGAACGCGGCTGTCACTAAGGGGTTAAGTGCTGGACCGCCGTGACTGTCCTGGCACGGCAATGGTCCTTAAGGTGTTAAAAGTCGACTTGCAGTGCTTTCTTCCACCACATTAATCTGACAAATATTGTTCATAGTCAACAATTAACCCTTCCCTTTCCAAATCTGACTTACAGTGCTTTCTTACACTACATTAATCCGTCAAATATTGTTCATAGTCAACAATTAACCCTTCCCCTTCCAAATCCGACTTACAGTGCTTTCTTTCACCATATTAATTTGAAGAATATTGTACATCTGACATTTTAACCCCCCCTTGAAAAGTTGACTACAGTGCTCCCATGACTTTTTCACCATTTTTATCTTCTCCTATTATATTCGACATGCCCTCGTATTTTGTATTGCAAGATTAAGCCTATGAGTACCATAGAGGTATTGTAATGTGTTTGCTACCCGCTGGTACTCATAGGCAACCTGTATATGTATAAAAAAGGTGTTTGTTTTTATTACATATGTAATTTGTGTGAAAATGTAATTAAATATTTAATTTATGTGTAACAATGATTTTCTTTTTTTAAGTTATATATGTAATTTGTATTAAAAAAGTACTTCAGACCTCAAGAGGGGTATCATGACCCCCACCTAGCATGGGGCCGACAATTGCCCCCTTTATTAATTAAAAAGCATATAACCTATGTTTCACATAGGTTATATGCTCTTTAATTAATAAAGGGTGCAATTGTCACCCCCATGCTCTCAGAACATACTTGTTGATGTGTGTGTTCTTGTCAGAAGCACATATCCCTAGAGCTGCTTCACATTTCCTTAGTTCTCTACATAATGATTTACGGACGAGTCCACAACACATTACAAAGCAATGGTTTGTGTACTCACCTGTTACGAAAAAGATTGAGGGGATTAGGAAGTTCAAGTTGTTGCATGATGATCAGTTTGAGGGTGCTGCTCCAAATCCTGTCCTCTTCTCCCACAGGTATCCATAGCATGATCCATCCTTGGACAGAAGATCTTCCATGTGACTGGACTGATGTCTTCACAACACTTCTATGAAGCTCAAGGATATCTTTGATTGAGGCCTGATTTTTTTTTTCTGGATGAGCCCATCCATCCTTCTGAGTGAGGCAGTCGTACTCAATCAGAAATATCCATAATTCATGGCCTGTTGTTGACCAAACTACAATGGTTCATTTTTGGTTCACATATGTATCCTGCAAATAGTGGCTGGTGTACCATCAATCCAAGGAATCAGGACTCCTGAGGATTCATGTGTGAATCAAATGTGAGATACATCATTTTAAAGGGATAGTAATACTTAAAATGTAAAAAAAAATATGTTGTAGAGTTTATCCCCCTGAGTAAAACAAGGGCGCTCCCACCGCTGAAAGGCGTTTCATTCAAAAGTTATTAATTTTCAAAGTTGAATTTTTTAGGTGCAATATCACAGTGGCCTGAAATTGTACAGTGGCGCTGTTGCTACACCATCCTATGGAGATTTATGGTCAATTGACCAGAGCTGTCCATAGGATGGTGTAGCAACAGCGCCACTGTACAATTTCAGGCCACTGTGATATTGCACCTAAAAAATTCAACTTTGAAAATTAATAACTTTTGAATGAAACACCTTTCAGCGGTGGGAGTACCCTTGTTTTACTCAGGGGGATAAACCCTACAACATATTTTTTTTTGTATTTTAAGTATTACTATCCCTTTAAGTTAGAGTAATTGATTGCATGCACAACACCAAGGCCTACTTTTTCACCTTTAATGCTGTGGAGTTGTTTTAGGCCTGTATGCTGCACATATAACCAGTTATTCTCAGTGGCACTGTGATTTGTGACCTGCTCCATCCTTTTTGTGATTCACTAAGAGGTGAAGTAGACCTGGTGAACTGAACATGATGCTGACTTCTCCAGTGATCTCATTTCCCCATTTGCAATGTTTTCTATGGACTCTATACAACGGGACCTTGGCAACTTGATTCATGTTATTAACTGTTCTCCATATTCTATCATTGGGATTGGTGAAGTGAGGATATGTAAGTGTTCACTTTTCTCCTTCATCTCTTTTTCACCGCTTAGTGAATGTCCCCCTGTATGGCATGCAATCGTTAACCTATCGACTTGTGGTTTTTTTTTCTGGTTAACCCTTTGAGTACCGGAGGGGTTTCCAATGCATTGTTGAGCAATGCATTGATAATCCCTCTATCACTCAAGGGGTTATGTTTTGGTTTCCCTGTGGGTACATGGGTGAAATTGTGTTGATGTTTAACATACAACAATTTGTAAAGCATGGTTTGTGTGTATTGTGTGTGATCAGCACAGCAACATGAGGGTTAACCAGGGAGTTGGACAGGTTTGGGCCTTGTTGAACCTTGACATTTGTCCTTGTCTTGTGTTCTGTTTTAACCCTCAAAGTGCTGTGTTGATGCAGTTGTGTGGATGAATGATGGTCATATGTTAGGATGTGACTGTTTTTGTGTGTGATGGTTGTGTGGTTTGATGTGGTCTGTAGTTATGGGATGATGCACTTACTCATCCCCCGTGTCAGATCCTCCAGGGACCCCCTCAATCAGCTTAGACGACAAGGTCTGCCACAGCCTCTCCTCCCATTTGTTGAAGGTGATAGGGGCAGGGGGACCACCTCCGGTGCCTCGGGCGTACAGGGTGGCATCCCCCATCTTCTTGTTGACCTGCCTTTTGCAGTCACCCCATCTCTTTATCACTGCATCCATGTCCCGCCTGCAGGTGGCCACTGCATTGACCCGCCTGCAGATTTGGTTTCAGGCAGCCTTCCTCCTCGCAGCCAAGCCAGGGACCCTCTCCCTCAGGAACAGGATGGTCTCCCTCTCCAGCACAGCCTCCATGAGGGCCCTGTTTTCCTCAGTATAACGGGGATCCGTGATCATCTCCTCCTCACCTCTGACCTGCGAGGAGTCTGAACCAGACTGCCCTGCCTATGCTGGTCCTGCCTGTGTATGGTGGTCCCCACCATGTACCCCTTGTCCCACTGCAGGTTCTGTCCCTGTCCTCTGTGTGCCTGCTCTTCTGGGACTGGTCCCCATCTGTCCTATGGATCTCCATCTCCCACCCCTACTCTCAACAGGGATGTCCTGCTCTCCTTCTTCCTCCTCCACTACTCTCCCCATCCCTCTCTCCTGTCCTCCTCTCCTTGCCATCACTCACCCACTCACACCCAGGCATTCCCACAGACCCTCACAGACACACTGGATCCCACTCACTCTCTGTCATACTCTTTCACTCACAGATTCACACTGTAAAAATAAAGTTTAAAAAATGTGTAAAGTGTTATGAAAAGACTGTGTATGTATGTGTATGTGATATGTGCAAAAAGTGTGATATGTGTATATTTAAGTACAGATCTCTCGTTTCCAGACTCCCAAAACTCCTTCTACCTCCAATGTCAGCTCCTTTCTCCCTCGCTCTAAATGCTATCCTCTGCTCCTGGGTCCTGTGATCTAGCTCGCCAAAACTCAAAACACAGACAAGGTGTGACTGTTATTTTGGGGGTATATATAGGTGTATTTGAACATTTTTGCTACTTTGAGGCCTTGGGACTGGCTGTAGGTATGAATTTTGTTTGTGCATCTATCATTGTTGTTCGACAACACCAGCCGTAATGTTACATTTTGACTTAAGTTGTGTTTTAACGGGTGTTTGGGACGCATGGTAATGAGAAAACAGGTGCGACGCAGGTTTTTGTGTTAAGTGTTTTTGTTGTGCCTATGCTCAATAGCTATTCTTGTACTCATAACTTTAAATCATACGTTATTTGCGGCCAATGTGCCTTTTTTACTTAGCGGCTGACTTAATGCGAACCTTTAAATATAGCCCATCATTTTAAAATCAAAGGAAATGTAGTGAGACAGATAACTTTGATATAAACACTTCTCAATGAAAGGATTGCTTCATCTACTGTGGAAACTAGAAATTGTTTGATGGCAAAGATAACAGCTATACAAACTCCTTCCTGTCAAGGTCTGCAACTCAATACTCAGTACTGCTAGTACCAAGACAGACACAGTATGATATTACAGCAAACACTGATTAGTACAATAGGCACATAAATCACAAGAAGAAGTAATAAATTAAATAATGTTTATTAACAAACAACACAATGGATACCAAACCCAGTAACCAAAGCACAAGTAGGAACCAGAGCAGGTAGCCAGCCAAGCCAGGAGTCAGGAACCGGGGAGGATAGTCAGCCAGGCCAGGAGTCAGGAACCAGAGAGGATAGCCAGCCAGGCCAGGAGTCAGGAACCAGAGAGGATAGCCAGCCAGGCCAGGAGTCATGAAACCGGAATGGAGAGTAGTCCAGGAACGTAGCCAAGGAACAAGCACCAGGGAGTAAATCAGACAAGCCAAGGTCAACACAGAGCACCAGGAAATGCTGCGCCAACAGACACCACGTCAGGGTGACTGGTTAGTGTTCAGATAGGCAATATAAAGGCCAGCCAAAGGAGGAGTCGACAGAGGACCGCCAGGCCAGTAGGATAAAGGGTGCAAGCATGCATGTCATAACCAAGCTCTGATGCGTGTGCATCTACATTCCACAAGAGGAAGCTCCATAGAGCCACGGGACCGCCTAACCTCGGCCAAACCAGTCCCCGTGGCTAGTAATGAGAACAAGGCAAGGCCGTCGGCAGGGCACATAAGCTTCTCCTGAAACGGAGGAGAGGATGAAGGAACCGCGGGACAGCTAAACCCAGCATAGCACTATCACTGCGGCTGGGCAGTAAGAAGCAAGTGAAGCCCACAACCACAGGTACCCTGACACTTCCATTGTGTATGCCATACGCTACTGAATGGATACAGTGTTGATATGTTTCATGCGGTATTACTGTGATACTAATACCATGCTATTGGAGTAGCTAGCCAGATATACTGGATGAACAAGGGTTAAAAGAAATGATGATTGAGTGAGTTTCTTACAACATCATGTAAAATCATGTTTATATGAAATAAAGATCAATTTCTCTGTGTAGAATTTGTATCACTATCCATCACTACAAAACTACTTATCATTTGGTATTAAATAAAGAACAGTGATAAAACTGACAGATAAGAGCTGAATATTGGTGTGCAGCAATTTTGTTTTTAATGAACACTCGGTAAGTTCTGACCATTCAGTGTGGAATTTTATGGTTATATAACCGATCTTGAAGTGGAACATATATATATTTTTTTATAAGTGATGAATAAAGGTTAATTCTTAGACAATTAACTTTGGCCAGGTAGACTTATGATACTGAACTGGTCTCTATGATGCATTAATAAAATTAAATTATTCTGCCTCACCTACCTTCTCAGAGTGGGCACTGGGAGTCAGACAGCATATATCTATGTTGAGGATACATATTACTGCTAAAGGTGGAGATCCTAACACAATTGATGATTTTTTTGCTACATGCTCTTTTTGACCTTGGCCCGAATTTTTGTTTGTCTATATCCCCAGGGCATGACCCATGACTTTTACTCTGTTCTTCAGTGCATACCCTCACAACAGCTTCCATTTCCCATCCTTCCCTACTCCCCTTTTCCCCCCCTCTTCCCTCCCTCCCTCTCATTCTTCTTCTTCTTTTTTTCCTTCTTTTCCTTCTTTCCCTTTCTCTCCCTCTATACTGCTGAACGTTGCCCAATAAATGCTGTTTCCAGGATACATTCCATGATGTATTGTTATGTCTTGATATTGTTGACATTGTACTTTCGATTGCTTTGAATTTCTTGTACCTTGTATGTATTTTATGTATTGCTCGCTACGGCGGCGTTCATTCTTGTTATTGTTCGTGCTCTTTTCTCAATAAAGCATTTAAAACTCAAAAAAAAAAAAAAATTAAATTACTCAAATCTGCATATATTTTTGATGGCTGATCTGAAATATTAATACATATTTGTAGCTCTTCCTCTTTTTTGTTTGTATTTGTATATGAAGACCTGCGGTATCGGTGGTCACAGATAATACCATGGATTCCTATATCTTTATTATGTATAGATGTATGTATGCATGTATGTATATCTTTATTTATATGGTGCTACACAGTGTACGCAGCGCCTTACAATAGAAGTAAGTTACATTACATAGGAGGGGATAAAATAAGTGCCACATTCATAGAAACATTAGGAGAGAGGTCCCTGCCCCAAGGAGCTTACAGTCTAAATGGGTAATAGAAGACAGACAACAGGGTAAGAGGGTGTCAAGTGCTGAGGTTACAAGTGCTGGCTTTGGCAAAAGGTACTGCATGGTCCTAGTGCTCCAGAAGATAAGATTTCAGGGTAGACATAAAGACAGAGGGGGATTGTTCTAGAGGTAGGGAAACTGGTATGGAGTTCCAGAGGTAGGGAGCAGAAAGCGAGAATGGTTTGAGACGGAATAGGACAGAGGGTGTGGATGGTGTAACAAGAAGGCCGTTGTGTGCTGAGCGAAGAAGGCGGCCAGGAACATAAGAGGAGATGAGGGAAGAGATGTAAGGAGGGGTAGCAGTGTGGAGAGCATTAAAGGTGAGAAGAAGGACTTTGTAATTGATGCGTTGCTGAACAGGGAGCCATGACAGATGTCTAAGAATTATGTGAGCAGGTTCAGTTTTTCGGGAGAGTGTGGTTATTCATGCAGCAGAGTTTAAAACAGATTGCAAAGGTGAAAGATGAGTAACAGGGAGGCCAGTTAGTAGAATATTGCAATAGTCTAAGCGGGACAGAATGAGGGCATGTACAAGAGTTTTAGTAGTATGTTGGTAGAGGAATGGGTGGATTTTAGCAATGTTGCGGAGAAAGAAGCGAGATGTTCTAGCAACAGAGTTAATTTTATGCAGTATTGCTGTTTAGTAAATATGGGCCTATATGTTACTATATTCTACTGACTCCTGTACAGTCTGTGGTACCAGATTGCAAATTCTAAATTATTATTACATTGAACATAAAGTATCTCTCTCTATCTCTGCCAACAATCTGACTCCTCCGCATTTTTCCTGTTTGTGTTGTGTCTGAACAAGCTTCTGTTCACCTGCCTGTAGCATCTAATCTAATTTTCTCCTGTGAATAAAACTGTTTGTTTTAGGCTTTGAGATAGCAGGGATACTGCATTTGAAAAAGTAGCTAGGGAGCTACAAAACGTTATGCAGAACCAATTCTTTGGTTTTTAATTATTTCTTGTTATTTTGTTGATTTTTTTGCAACTTTTATTGCTAACTGAGACCTGGTATATTAAAGATCTTTTATAACATCAACTCCAGCACGGTTCTTTGGATCCTTTTCTCCAACGGGAACACCCAAGCAGAGGTGGGTATATATCCCTGCAAGCGCATCTAGTTACTCATGGGTATAAGCCCTTAAAGGGATAGTAATGTTTCATAATAAGAGCGGCTCTAATTAATCATCATAGTAGTTGGACTTTGGAGAGTGTTATTTCAATTCTGTCAGAGTTGTAGTTCAAGAGTGATTCAATGACAAAGTATCCCCCTCCCGCCCCTTTTACTGATGTAACACTGTTCAGCCAGATCAGAAGGGAGGTGCTTAGGAAGACTGCAGAGAGGGACAATCTTCAATTAAGATAAGGGAAAAACCTGAAAAACATGTCAAGGGGGGCAGGGCTTTCATTGTTCTCATAGGAAGAAGATTGTCCCCTGCTGTTATCTGTCTGGTCTATGGGCTGGATTCCACATATGTGAAGAGATGGCTTACACTAGGTAAAAGGGGCGGGAGGGGAAACTTTGCTTGTGAATATCTCTCAAACCATAAAGGTTTGAGAGATAAGACTTATATCATTCTTCATGTTTTTTAATGCCTACAAAATAAAATAAAGATAAAACGAATTATTACTATCCCTTTAAGTAGCAACTCTGTTTGTGAGTATTTTTTTTTTATATTTATATTCAATCATAATGGTGGGATAACAGGCACTATTGGGCGCCCTCCTATTTGTTCTTTCTTCCATTTGTAAAAGGCTGGGCCTGTATTTGTGGGAGGGGCTGCAAGCCCCTTAAATACCGTGTTGCAACCTCTCTCACTGGGCCCTCTCGTATTTAGAGCTCTATCGGCATCAGAGAAAGCCAGCTGCTGCTTCAGAAAGTCACTTTCATTTTAGTGAGTAAGCTAAACATGAGCACTTATCGCTCCAAGGTAAGGAGCATTTCTTTAGCTTTTCCTTCAGCCATCACAAATACACTAAGTATACCTAAAACCTCTACCCTCACAAGTACACCCCACCGTTCATCAGAGCCCTACCGGTACTTTTCTAAAGTAAACTTACAAGTAACCGCATGTGATCCAGTACTGGAATAGCAGCTATCCGGTGACTCCGTTTCTGCACAAACACCTAGCAGTATAAGCACTTAATATCCATTATTGATCCTGTCCTTTCTATTACATAAACTTTTACTGGCAACAACCGAGTATAGCAGGTGACTCTACTACTTCCTGAACTCACTGCACATGCAGAGTATAAACTTAAACCTGCTCAAGTAGTAGTAGACATTGTTATAGTTCTCCCTAAAGTGCATTCTGTGCCCTGCCGGCACTTAATAACCACCTAATAATTATATGTACGTATTACAGATCCAGAGTAGCAGTTAAAACCTGCTATCTGGTGGTCACATTATTTTCATAAAAGCCTAGCAGTGATAGTACTATTTATGTACATTCAGTCCTGTTATTCCTTATCCTTGTGACTTGCCTGGCAGCCGCCGAGTAATGCAGGCGCATCTTCTCTCTTGGCCTCTCTCACTCACCGCTCACGCACGGTAATAACATCCTCCTCATGAGCATAGTATAATTATAGGATGCAGTGCCTCTTGGTGGCTGTCGGAAATAGTTACAAACATCCATTCAGCACCCTTCCAGTGCTTCATGAAGCTCTCTGATGCAATTATTAATAATCATTTATTACTAAATCTATATTTCTTAAAAAAGTTACCCTGTCTCTAACCAGAGCCCTTCTACATTAAAAAAAAAATAAATCTCAGCAAAGTAACTTCACGCGTGCTGAACAATAAATATAGGCATTCAGACAAAGTAACCTTTCTGATCTGCTAGGTTTAAACTAAATCCCCTCTCAAACAAAGCAGGTCATCATTCAGGGATTGGGACCCAAAGCCTTCAGAACCCCTACTAATATGGTAGCCCAGCAAAGCAATTGCTACAGCAGGTGCTTACCTAAAGCTAGGGGTCAACTGCGACAGGGTTCCATACCCCTAGCAATCTGTTTCCCTTCATACACATTTCTTTACATTATGTGCTGTAATGTACTCTATAACAACATATTACACTAGTTAGATATTCACCTCTTCATTAGAGGCCATAAGATTACCCTAGTCCCAGTCTCGATTGGTGTAATAATCTGGACACACCTGCTCTATTCACTCTAGCTCTGCTCTTCCAGTCTGCTTCCAGGACCCACCCTCTAAGTCATATCTCAAGCAGCCTTTTAGACACTTTAGCACACCTGTACAGTGTCTGACAAATTGTTACAGTGCTGCGATTCCTATTTCCTGTGTTTGACACCTTGATTTTGTAGTCTGACCATGCTTGTTTGCTGCCTGTCCTGACCTCTACTTTACTTCAGACCTGATTCTATTTGTTCATTTGGATTCACTGATCTTGTTTGTTTGTAAACTGCTAGTCCTGTATTCACCTATGTGAGCTTCTCACTCTCAAGTTTTGCACCCTGGCTTTACTCTGAAGCAGCTCCTGCAGCAACAGCCTTGAGAGCTAGTTTTGTCTGCCAACTCTTGTCCACCCATCATCCAGCATTCTTTTGCAAGCGAGTTATACTTTATACTCCCTGCTTTAAAGTACTTTGTGACTCCTTAGCTATTGTTTCTGCACCTGTTCTGCCTTTCTGCCTTGTAACCCTCCCCCTGCCATGCAGGTCCGACTTCTGTCCTGGTAGCTAAGATGACACTGTTCTCCACTTATAGGAAATCTTTCCTCTCCAGAATAAAGATTGTTCTACTCCGGCGTCAATCAGCTGCTTTACCAGAGCGCTAAATCCATTTAAGGAAGGTTGACCTACTCAGAGTAGTAGTAAGAACTATCAGGAGACTATGGAATAGGAATAAATTACATTTTTAGATAAAAGGACAATGACCAATATAGTTAAAATGCAATATGTGCATATATTACTGTATTTTACCTTTATTGGACACTGTCCTTTTACTTAAATAATGACATTTATTCCTTCTCCATAGTCTCTGTATGCTTCATACTACTACCCTGCATAGGTTACCCTTCCATAAATATATTTAGCTCTCCAGTAAAGCAACTGATTGACACCAGAGGAGAAGAATCTTTATCCTGGGGAGGCAAGATTTCCTAGAGGCGGAGGAGTGGAGAACAACTGTGGGAGACAAAGACTTTGGGTCTGACCCAGTCAAAGTGATACATCCAAGAAGCAGGATAAGCCTCTCTTAAATGGGAGTACCCATCTGAGGGGGATTGGGTTGAACCACAAGTGTACTAACATATTACACTTAGAGGAGATGGCTCAGTTCTATTTTTATGCCTACTTGCATGCCAATTTGAGTGCCATCTGCAGTCTTTTCTGTTGTAGGAGCACCACCACCACTGTTCATGCTCTGTTCTTCTCATCCTATATAATAATTAGCCAACGATGTTTGTCAGAAGCCATCAAGCACAGTAGAGATGGGTCCGCGCGTTGCAGTCATGTGCAGTACAGACTGCCTGCGCCGCAGCTGATAAGGAGCGGGGCGCACCGAATTTAACCCGGAGTCCTCTCTGCGCACCTTCATATAGAAGACCACGGTCTGAATTTGGAGCAACCCGCTCCGTATCAGTCTCGGGCGTTCCGGTAGTCAGTACTGTGCATGACTGCAGTGCCACCAGTGTTGGCCCCTGTACACGGGCTTTAACTCTAGTATTAACATACAAAAATAAGGTAACTTTACTACACTGATATATGTTCATGCTTGTGTGCTGTCCAAATGTTTAAACTATATTTTAGAAAAAGTGCTTATGATGATACTCAAGTAGAAAAAATGACTCAGAGGTTTCCATTTATTTTTCTATACTTTGACTTAAATTTTTCTCCAGAAAGTTCACATACTATTAATTATCCATTTACTGTTAAAGCTTTCACTCATCAGGATGGATTATGTATAATACAGCAGACTTAATCCACAGGACATAATGCTACAGGCAAGTTATGCTTTAATAATTGCTTATACCTTTGACTGTGGTTTTGAGTCACACTTCTTTGTTGTGGTTACTTAATTGTGCCTTAACACTGTATATCTCTCTCTGAATTTGCTTGCTTTCATTATTTTTTTAACCCTCTAAGGAACAGAGGTGAGCAACATATTGCTTTACACACCCTTCTAGTCAATAAACGGTTAACAGGTTTAAGCCATGTGATCACAACAGACTGGAGATAGATATATGTGTGTGTGTGTGTGTGTGTGTGTAGGCAGGGAGTCTCACAGCAGCAAGATGAATACATTACAGTTTTCATTGACTGTTGAATAATTTTAATAAGCAGCACAAAATCCTTAGCAATCAATACTAATTTCACAGATTTTCTTCCTATCTTGAATATTTTATTGATGAATTTTCTTTGTAGACATAGAAAGGAGGATGTATTGCAGTGTTAAAATTAAAGTTCCCTGTATTACACTGTACAAATAACATGTTCTCAGTGGATTTGGACAAACATGTATACATTCACTGTTTTGACAAAGTCAATGATCTCAGTTATGCAGACAACTGTGTATTAATCCTATATACCAGAGCTTATTTAAAGGGATAGTAATACTTCATTTTAACTTTATTTTATTTTGTAGGCATTAAAAAAACATGAAGAATGATATAAGTCTTATCTCTCAAACCTTTATGGTTTAAGAGATATTCACAAGCAAAGTGTCCCCCTCCCGCCCCTTTTACTGATGTAACACTTTTCAGCCAGGGCAGAAGGGAGCTGCCCAGGTAGACTGCAGAGAGGGACAATCTTCAATTAAGATAACAGAAAAACCTGAAAAGCTTGTCAAGGGGGGCAGGGATTTCATTGTTTTCATAATAATAAGTGTCCCCTTCTGTTATCTGTCTGGTCTATGGACTGCATTCCACATCTGAGAAGAGATTGCTTACACTAGGTAAAAGGGGCGGGAGGGGAAACTTTGCTTGTGAATATCTCATAAACCATAAAGGTTTGAGAGATAAGACTTATATCATTCTTCATGTTTTTTTAATGCCTACAAAATAAAATAAAGTTAAAACGAAGTATTACTATCCCTTTAAAAGTTTCATTTTGTTGTACTTTTCTCTGTGTATTTGTTTAGTTCACGAGTAGGCAACCTATGGCAAACCAGCTCTTGGAGACTGCGACTCCCATCATTGCTAACCAGTCAATGGCTCATTGGGGATGATGGGAGTTAGTGTCCATTAAGGAAAAAGAAAACAAAGAGGCTTTTCCTTGTGCAATAACTTCAGATAAAATCGGTGCTCATATACCACCACCACCACCACCAAAGTAATGATACTCACAGGGTTAATTGCTGGTTATACACATGTGTGTTAGCCAGCCATCAAGCTTGGGATGTGTGTAGATGTATCCCTTCAGCTTCTTTAATTCTTCTAAGGACCGGTTCCTTTCCCCGAAAACTTCCTCTCATGAAGCCAAAATATAGATTAAAAAAACAAAAAGGGGGCGCGAATAGTGCCTTATCAGACTAATAAATACAAAATATAAATGTATAGAATCAATGCACTCACATGTAATAGATGCCGTGCATATACATATGTATAGCCTCAGCAATAGAGCCTGCAGAGATCTTACCACCGTCTCTTCTTGGTGTTGCCAAACATATCTTGCAACCTTGTGGATCCAGTAGTCTCAGATGTAAAGGTAGAAAAGATGAAACCTCTACAGTCTGATCTCTGACCTCGTACAAATTTTTTAAAACAATAAAAACATAATGATACAGCAATCTGTTTCCTACAGTTCAAGCGTTTCACAACAAAAGATGTTGCTTCTTCAAGATATGTAGGTTCATAAAACACTGAGTTACCTGCACCGGTTAAGTAATTAGATCAAGAGTTTAATAGGGCAATTTAAATTCAGGATGTGAGGCCACAAGTGGAGAATCCTACAGGAGTTATTACAGTACAAAAATGTTTACCTGCTCTGATAAAAATTAAATTAAAGTGATCCCGACATCCTTAAACCTGAGTGGTCCAATTATCTCTCTAATAAAATAAACACAATATAATACAATGACAAAAAAATGTAAAAATAATAAAATAAATAAAATAAAACCGTAATGCATGTGGAACCATAGCTTCCCGGTTCCATCAAAACTCGACACAGCCAAACACTAGTATTCCTCATACTTGCAATAAAAAGTATCTATTATGAAGTGTGAATGCAATAATGTCTAAATAGATATATATTATTATTACAAAGCTACATACCAATAACTGATGATTGCAATTTATTGTTTGAGCAATATGATTTCTTAAATATATTGTACTTCTATCCATAAATAACATATGTACAAAACTACACATTGTTATCCATCAGATCACATATACCCACTAATAACATTAATTTCACTATTGTTATATCACCTTTGTATTCCTTTAAATGGATATATCACCCCTTTAATCGACAAAAATATTATAAAAATATATTAAAAACATATATATGCGGATACGTAAGTACAGAAAATAGGTATCCAGAAATACACATGCATCCATACTCAATAAAATAATCCATTATTCTCAAACTACACTCCACATACAATATTAGTAGTCGCAATGACCACGTAACTATTGGCCTAAAAACTAATGTAAAATAATAATAGTTACAAAATCCAATCTGCATAGTAGACATAGATCAAAACTACCATTCAAAATATAGATGTTACCCTTACTAATTTACATCTCTGCATATAATTTATTTCCACTAATCATTAACCCTACTATTATTAGCCTTATTCTGCCACAATATGTATTGTAGCATCCAAAATGTGTACAGCAATATAGAATGATAGTTTAAAACATAAAAAACAATTATGCACAATAGAATTCATAAACAATACATAAGGAATATATATATATATATATATATATATATATATATATATATATATACGATATATCCATGCCCGAACCTACACTAGACAAAGACATAGACCTTCTCTACAAAATCTACTATATTAGTGTAGAGATATTCTCACTTACCCAGAATCTAGATGTTCTTCTACGTTATTAGATATTAATACTCCACACATAAACTTCTCAAAAATACATAATTCAAAAATTATCAACCTTCCACTGTAGAGAGACACTCACTTATCCAGAATCTAGATGTTCTTCTGGGTTATTAGATATTAATCCTCCACACACAAGCTTCTCAAAAAGACATCATTCAAAAAAGATCAATCTTCTACTGGTTCTGCTCATAATTATACCCTCAACCAGGGCTTAAAATGTGAAGTCCTTTGCTACTAGCCAGACCTGAAAAGTTACTCGCCACTGCAAGCCAAAACATACCTACCAGGGCTGAATTTTCACTCGCCATTGGCTAGTGGTGAGTGGAAATTTTGAGACCTGCCCTCAACCATACACTGGATCTCTAATATATATTTATACATATAGGTGCATAAACTAAAAGATGGTGAATATCCCAATCTGGTGTATTGCCACTATAAATGGAAACACTAGATCAGAACTAGAGGCAAATAGAAGACAGAACCACTTTAAATGGCACTTTAAATAACTTCCCAAATTATCAATTTGACCTAAGAATTTAGGGCAACAATATTTAAAAAACAACAAAGTTTATTGGTGAAAATATTAAACCGAAGATAGAAAAGGAAAAGTGTAAAGAAAATAAAAACATCAGTAGGGAGTGAGGTAGTGTATTTTTCGTGACTTTCACCAAATATTATAAACTATTACAAAATATTAAATTATTAAATTAAGTCTTATTACACTCAGTGTAAACTAATATTATATATGACATTTAATTTTAGTATTTGTATATTTAAGAGGGAAGAGATAGGAGTCTCTCAAATACTATATAAATAATAAGAATATTTGAATACTCAATTACTTATCCAGTTACACTGAGTGTGATTAGATTTAAGTTAATAATTTAATATTTTGTAAATAGAACAATGTGGAGAGCCTATACTCAAATGGGATTCCCCTGAAGACTCGTAAGAGAGGCAGCGGAGACGTTACATCCGAACGGAGATGGATTTGTTCTCTCTGTAAAGCTTGCATATCAGTTCTGAAGAATCCCAAAGTAGTTTCCATTTAGCATATGTTCATAAATTATTTCTATTAAACATCACCTGCCAATTTTCACTTACTACTTTAGACCAGTTTGAAAGGGTTCTGTTACCAACATCTCTCTGCCATCTATCATTTATCCAGTCTTCTTTCTGTGCACAGATATTACCTCCCAAGACTAGAGGAAAGGCGCTGTTGACTAAAACAAAGCCAGGGGTTCTTTACAGTAAAGGCGGTAAGGCTATGGAATTCTTTGCCTCAGGATGTTGTGATTGCAGATAATGCAACTGCATTCAAAAATAGCAATGAATGCCTATGTAGCACAAAACAATATTGACAATTATGACAGATGGCTTCAAAGCAAATAGGATATTGATCCAGGGAACTATTTGACTACCAGTTGGAGTCAGGAAGGAATAATTCCCCTCCACACACACACACTTGGGACTAGATTGGAAATTGCTCCAGAGGGCTTTTTTTTTGCCTTCTTCTGGATCAACATGGAGTACAATTTTGGCATGGGCTGGACTTGACGGACGCATGTCTTTTTTCAGCCTTATCTACTATGTTACTATGTTAAGCCAAAGTCTTTTATTTATGCAGCAACCTGTTGTAAGGCACTGTATCAAATTCTCTTGCAAAATCCAAATATATTATATCAACAACAGCACCCTAGTCCAAGTAACTAAGCCACTATTTGAACACCCATGCTAAAGCAGAAAAATCTAGAAAATCAAACTTCCCCTTGGTTACTAATGATGCTTAAATCTTCCATGGGGTGTTGCTTCTGTCCTCGGTGTATATGCAATGTTTCTTTATTTATTTGCTTTTCTGCAGTTAGCTCCTGTAAGAGGGAGGTTCTAGGAGCATCGGTGATGTATAGCTTAGAGAGGGTTGTGGGTCTTTGTTGTACTTTCTTGAACTTAGAATGTAAGCTCTTTGAGGCAGGGTCCCCTTACCAATATATGATTCCTTTTGCTTCAATTTTCTCCTTGCTAATAATGCAATGATCACACTTTAGCTTGATGCTCTTATCACAGTCCTGTATTATTTATTTATTTATTTATTTATTTATTTATTTATTTATTTATTTATTTTTGTATTGTACTATTCCTATGTTGTAAAGTTCTTTGTACATGTATGTATAAAGATACATATATATATACAATCTGGACATTCTTGAGAGGAGTAGCTGAGAAACCCTTATAAAGGGATAGTAATGATTTACAATAAAAGCAGCTCCAATTAAACTTCATAGTGTTTGGGCCATGGAGAGCGTTATTACAATACTGTCAGAGTTGTAGTTCAAGAGTAATTGAATGATAAAGTATCCCCCTCGAGCCCCTTTTACCGATGTAACACTGCTCACCTCAGCGCAGCAAGACTGTCCGGATGGATATCAGAGAGGGACAATCTTCAATTAGCATAAGGGAAAAAACTGTCAAGGGGGGCCAGTTTTTCATTGTTCTCACGGTAAGAAGACTGTCCCTTGCTGTGAGCTGTCTGGTCCCAGACCAGATTCCACATCTAATGGAAGGTGGCTTAAACTAGGTAAAAGGGGCAGGAGGGCAGTGGAGTAACAATAGGGGTCGCACCTGCGACCGGACCCATCACTCCAGGGGCCCGGCCGCCCCCCGCGACCCCCTCGCCCGCAGCAACTCCCACTACGGCCGCAGGTTCTAGTAATACAGAGCGCTGGGAGATGACATCATCTCCCAGCCTCTGCATTACTAGAGCGGTGCGCGGGAGCTCCAGTTACGGAGATCTGTGCCGAAGGAGGCACAGATTTGTCAAGCCACGCCTCTAGACCACCAGGGACTGGAGGTAGGGGCATTGTGGAGATGAGGGGGGCATTGTGGAAGAGGTAATGTGGAGATGAAGGGGCATTGTGGAAGGGGAAATGTGGAGATGAAGGGGCAATGTGGAGATGAAGGGAGCATTGTGGAGATGAAGGGAGCATTGTGGAAGGGGCAATTTGGAGATTGGGGGGGCATTGTGGAGATGAAGGGAGCATTGTGGAGATGAAGGGAGCATTGTGGAAGGGGCAATTTGGAGATTGGGGGGCATTGTTGAGATGAAGGGGCACTGTGGAGATGAAGGGGACATTGTGGTGTTGAATGGGGCATTGTGGAAGGGGCAATGTGGAGATATGGGGGCATTGTGGAGATGGGGGCAATGTGGAGATGAAGGGGCAATGTGGAGGTGGCCAATGTGGTTGAGGGGGTCTGGGGCCAATGTGGTCGGGGGGGGGGCATGGCAATTCTTGCACCAGGGCCCTGTGGCTTCTAGTTACGCCTCTGTGGGAGGGGGATACTTTATCATTTGATTAGCCTTTAACTAAACCTCAGACAGTATTGAAATAACACTCCCCACGACCCAAATACTATGAAGATTAATTGGAGCTGCTGTTTTTGTGAAACATTACTATCCCTTTAAAGAATGGGACAAAGCTCTAGTGCTGTTGTCAGATCCCTAGATGAGAGAATACTCCCTAGACTCACCATGTGCTGCACAGGACTTTTACACATTATAAATGTTGTCTCAGTATATAAAGATCCAGGTAGTCCAGGTGGCATAACCTGCATCCCATTTTAGCATTTTCTGACTAAGCCTGGAGGCTGCCACCATTTGTGGTTAGAATACTGCACAGAAAAGAATAAAACATTTAGCAAATTACTGTAAAAGCAGTCCACACTGCTAAATCAATGAGATAGCTTCTGGACACAAAGCTGATTATTACAATGTCAATCAGGTTTTATATGTTAGATTAGCCAAATCTATGTAATGTGATACAATTAAAAGTTCTAAAAAAAAATCCTTTGTGGCTTTGTAACGATTTCTTTTTATACAAGATTGCATTCTGCCAAGGAGATTTTGCTTTCATCAATGCTTTAGACTCTGCTGCTTCTACTTAGTATTAATTCCAGGGAGCAGATGTGCAAAGATTTACTAAAGATGAGATAAACTCTCTCATGAGAAAAATGGCTGCAACTCCTGTGCTATTCTGTGGAGCTCATGGGGATTGTTCCAAATTGGAACTAAAATGCTCAAAAGAATAACATAGGAACTAGAGAGTCTAGCTCACATTTATCTCACCATCCTATATAATAATTCGCTAATGTATGTTTGTCAGAAGCTGTCATGCGCAGTACAGATGGCTGTGTGCGCTGCAGTAATGCGCAGTACAGACTGCCCGTGCCGCAGCTGATAATGGAGTGGAGCTCTCCGAATTCAGACCATAGTCCTCTCTGCGCTACGTTATCAGCCGCAGCGTGGGCAGTCTATAATGTGCGTGACTGCACCAGGGTTGTTGCTGTCTGGCACTCTGGCCCATGTACATGGGCTGTTCAACTAATAGTGAATAAACCACCAATAATCTACTATACATTATATAATGACTAGTTGAAGAGCCCGTTACACTGGCCACAGTGCCACTACCAGCCGGTCGCGGTGCAGTCATGCACAGTAGAGACTGCCCACGCCACGGCTGATACAGTGCCAGCCGGTCACGGGGCAGTCATGCACAGTAGAGACTGCCCAGGCCGCAGCTGATACAGTGCCAGCCGGTCGCGGGGCAGTCATGCACAGTAGAGACTGCCCACACCACGGCTGATACAGTGCCAGCCAGTCGCGGTGCAGTCATGCACAGTAGAGACTGCCCACGCCACGGCTGATACAGTGCCAGCCGGTTGCGGGGCAGTCATGTGCAGCAGAGATTGCCCGTGCCGCGGCTGATACAGAGCTGGACACTCCTTCTCTTCTCTCCTCCTTCTCTACTGCGCATGACTGCGGCGTTACACACGTTTAGCGAATTATTATATAGGATGTGCCACAACATGTAGGTATTTGTCACATTATTTAACCCCTTGGATGCCAGAGATTCTTCAACTAATTGCTTTGAAATTGCTTGGATACCTCTAGCATTCAAGAGGTTAAGATATATTTTATAACAGCTTACATATAGGGAAACATGTAAGTCATTAAATTGCCTGACTTTAAAATGTCAGCTGCTTTTTTGGCACTCATCTTGAAAATGAAATGACAGGATTATGTGACATATCATATATAATTTATGCGTTTTGCTCATCCTCAATGCCATGGGATCAATACGCCAGTCACCTCTGAGAAATAAACTATAATCCACGGTTGAAAATCATAGGTAGTAGTCCATAGCAAGAGACACTTGAATATCAATTAGTTTTAGATCGTTATTTGTACTTATTTTACAATTTTTCTACATAGATAAAGAGGTTTATTGTGAGCATATGCCTTGGTAAGGGGTTTAAACACCCCACTCAACGCAAACTAGTCATATGTAGGGGTGGACGAAATCTCTCGGGGTCTTCCCACGAGAAATTCTGTGAAAACCACGTTGTTGTCCGCTTTTTCACAGGAAAATACGCTTTAAAACTAGCAATTAAATTTTTCATTGTTCATGTACAGTACATCACACCCAAACCTTAGACTAGCATTACACTACAACAAAATTGCACTGCAGCTCCCCATTGATGTCAAGATGAAGGCTCAGTTCTCTCTCAAGTGTTCAGAGCCCTATCTGGAAGCCATTTTGTTGAAGCCCAGCAGAGACCACTTTCTGTCACAGTAGGAAATTTTCTGTGTTCTGGAGTCTTCATTCTGGGACTTTGTATTGTCCCAAGAGGGGGCTGCCCGGGACAAAGGGACACACATTTAAAATCCAGGACTGTCCCAGGCAATCGGGACATGTGACCACCCTTCTCATCAACTATGTTACTTTATTACCTTGGGCCACATGCAAAAAAGAAATCATGCAATTCTTGAACAAAACAACTGCACCATAAAGCATATATAAAATTTCAGACTAGTCTCATTCATTTAACCCCTTGAATGATAGAGAGGTCTCCAGTGCATTGCTGAGCAATCCACTAGAGACATCTCTAGCATTCAGTAGATAAGACACCACGTTTAAATGGATGAACATTTTATTTGTCCCCCATTTCATTTGGTTTGCCCCAGAAATTAAGCTGTTTTCTTTAGTGCATAAGGGACCTGATACTGTTAGCCCCACTAAAAAAACACAAAAAAAAACAGGCGCTGTGTTTTTTTAAAGGGATAGTGAAACTTCATTTTTACTAATGCCCTTTAAGATTGTCTTGAAAAGGTATATATAGTGTTACATTTCAAATGCTCTGAAACAGTGTGGCTCGTGGTAAATTTTACATAAAAATGTACCCCAAATCCAAAAGTGTCCGCCATGTCTTTTAATGCAGGGATAAGCACGCTCTCGCCATTATCTTCTTAACGTGCACAATCCTTTGATTTTCTGGTTGGGAGGGGTTGGCTGTGTCATTAAGGAGGAGGTGGTGAAGTCCCACGAGAGTGAGGCTCCTATGTATCAATGCGCTTGACTGAGGTTAGCCGGTTCCAGTCTCCAGCAGCAGCACTGACTCTGTGCGCTACAAACACCTGACAGCAACAACGGGCTTTCAAGTAGTTCTATATACAACAAAAGGTGTACGATTTGTAGATAAGGACAAGTCAGAGCTGGTAAGATGGTGAAGTGCGCCAGATCAGTGGTAAAGTGAAAAAGCAGTAAAGTCCATGTATGTCAGAGGAGCTGCAGACATAACGTTAAAGGGCTCTCTCTATGTATAAAATCTTCATGCCCCCCACTCCCAGTAAGCTCTCACCGCATAGAGCCGATTCCCAAGTGGAGCAAAAGTACTATCGCCGCGGGAGAAACCACAACAGATATAACCCACAGAGTGTATAAAGATAAACTGTAAATAGTGTATAAACATCAAAACTTTATTATAAATAGCCCCTGCCAATCCCAGTAAACTCTCACCTGTCTCATTTCTTTCATTCTGTCTTCCAATGCCCGGACCTCCAGGTGCAGCTGCTCCTTCCTCTGCAAGCGGGCAGAGCTGTAATTGAATGCAATCAGACTCATTACGTGGGCAGAGGGATTTCTTTCAGTTCTCTGAATCTGTGCTCTCCAAAGCACCGATAGCAACAGCGGGCTTCCAAGTTGTTCTATATACAACAACTTGGAAGCTCGCTGTTGCTGTCAGCATTTTGGAGCCAGTGAACTGAAGGAAATCCCTCTGCCCGCGTAACGAGTCTGATTGCATCCAATTACAGCTCTGCCCGCTTGCAGGGGAATGGTTTCCAAATCCTCTGGGTCTCTTAGTTCAATGGTCAGGAACTTTCCCCGCTCACCTTCACCTGTGAAACTTGTAGTATCCCATATCTGCTGGATGTGCGCTTGTCATCCTGGGAGTAGAATTCTTCTTTATTCTGAATATTTGGATCCTCCTTTGCTTTGTCTTCAGTTTGAAAAGAGATGCGTCTCCCTTCAGCAGATGACAATGTTTCCATGCGCTGCTCCTCTGTACATGGGATCTGGATAAGTGGGTCAGTGGGGAAGCCAGTCCCTCTGCTTTCTGCACCCAGTTCTTTACAGGCCTTCAGACTGTCCTCCACAAACTTCCGGATCTTCTCCTGTGACTCTTTATTTCAGTGCTCACCCTCCTCCTCCTCTGGTGCAGCTATGCTCTCAGCGGGCGGCTGTCCTATCTGTTCCATCTCCATTCGGTTTCTCCTCTGCTACCCTCTGGATCTTTTCTCTCTCCTCTTGTTCTGCTTCCCGTCCCCCTCTGGACCAAACCTCTGCACACACTCTGTCATTTGGAAAGACTGGCCTATCATCCAAATACGTTAATTCATTTAATTGGATAGTGAGGGTCTCTCTGTAATTAGGAATCTTCCTGATAAGTTCATTTCCCATCAGATTCAAAATGTGCAAGTTCGGCATCTTCTGTAGGACGTTGATCACTGCAGGGTCACCCTGCTTATTATGGGATAGATCCATGAAATGGATACTTGGGCACTCCTCTAGGTGTTGTATGTCTTCCACTGTCTGCAACTCATTGTGAGCAATCTGCAGAGTGGACAGGACTCGCAGCAAAGTCAGGTTTTCTATGGTCTTGATGCAATTGTTGGACAGCCTGGTTAAGGGAGTCCAGCTTGTGCACAACACCGAACCAGGCAGTGGCACTTCTCCTGTCACTATGGTAACCTTTGCAGTTCATATTTATATCCTCTGTGGGTTTTATATATATCTGTTGTGGTGTCTCCCGTTATGATTAGTACTTTTCCTCCACTTGGGAATCGACTCTATACAGTGGCTATTACTCCACTCGGTTCACCCCACAAAGAAAATCCGTAAGTAGCACCAAACCCTCTCTTAAACGATACTTAATTGGGATCTACAAACTCAGTGTGTGAAGGGACAACTATGTGTTGAAAAGCACACCAAAGTTAAAAATTAAACCTTTATTAATACAGATTACAAAGCTGGACACATTAAAAGCAACATAGCTCTCCTAAATAGGGTCTGCAGATCTACCTTCACTAGAAAAGAACACAACCATATATTCACCAGCCTGCAAACAAGCTTCTACACAGCTTTTTCATTGACAGAAAGAAGTTCCGGTCACTGCTGGCAACTTATTACAAATGGGAGCATGAAGTATAAAGGGGGCTGGGTTTTACATTCCAATCTATTGCTTTTGTCTTTCTGTGCTACCCATCTAGTCGTACGTCCAGAATTCAGACTCAAGGGGGAAAGTTGTGACGACATGAAAAGGGGCGGTGAGGGGAAGTTTTAATGTAAAATATACCATGAACCAGACTGTTTCTGAGTATTTGAAAGGTTATAGTGTATGTAACTTTTCAAGACCAGCTTAAAGGGCATTAGTAAAAACGAAGTATTACTATCCCTTTAAGTCAGGTTTTGTTTTCCTATTACCCATGTTGTTAAAACAAAATCAGCTGTAATTATACGCACCACCAGTCAAAAAAACAAGCCAACAATAAACAACTAAAAACAACACGCAAGTAGCATACTATTACCTACGGTGAGTATTACCGCGTGTTTTGTGGTTACATTTTATGCCGGGAATCCTGTGCCTCAGAGTTTAAGAGCAGAAGCCACAATGACGGTTTCAAAACCATTATTGTTGGAACAAAAGCAGCGCAGAATACAGTATACATTATAGAAATCTGACAGAGTGCCCCCTTCAACATAATAACCCCCCACTTTGAAATTCGACCTTCTTTCTCCATTTTAATTCGACAAATATTGCTCCTATGTGGCATTGTTTATTCTCCAATTTTATTCGACATATCCTGCTGCATATGTATTGCATGATTAACCCCGTAAGTACCAGAGAGGTAGCAACACATTGCTTTGCAATGCGTTTGCTACCCCTCTGGTAGTCAAAGGGTTAATAGGCAAAGTATGCGGTAGCATAACTTGCCTGTATATATGTATTAAATGTTATGTTACATTTTATTAAAAAAAAAAATAGTTCAGACCTCGGGGGGCATCGGGACTCCTCCTGATACCCCCCTAGCATGAATCACCTATCCAGTAGGATGGGTGATCCAAGGGGTGACAAGGAAGGCATTTGCTGCCTTCCTTTGCTATCTACTGGAGCCACTGTATAAGCCAGCTCCAGTAGAAGTGCTTGTAGTGAACCTTGTCACCAGGTTCATTCATGAGAAGTGCAGCGCTGTGCATTATGAATGAATCAATCACCCAGTCATTCAAAAAACGGATGACTGATTCATTCATGAAAGCGCAGCAATGTGCTTCTCATGAATGAACCCGGTGACTGGGTTCACTACAAGCACTTCTACTGGAGCTGGCTTATACAGTGGCTCGAGTAGATAGCAAAGGAAGACATCATATGCATTCCTTGTCTCCCCATGGATTACCTATCCTACTTGATAGGTGATTCATGCTACGGGGGGATATCAGGAGGGGTCCTAATGCCCCCCTCGAGGTCTGAAATGTATGTATATTCATAATAAAATGCATATAACCTATGTCACACATTGGTTATATGTGCTTTAATAAAAATTGCCGGCATTGTCAACCGAATAGATCATCTATCCTACTACAAAGGTGATCCATGCTAGGGGGTATCAGGAGGAGTCCTGATTGCTCCTTGAGGTCTGAACTATTGTTTTAAATAAAATGTAACATAACATTTATTACACAAATACCTTGCATATTAACCCTTATTTAATTATATAGATCAATGTAAGGTTCTGCATACATATACATTAAATGGAAACTACTTGGGGAATCCTCATTAGAGAATGATTCAGAAGTACTGATAGACAAATAAACTTCACAGCAATGTGCAATATAATTCAGATGGTGCAAGAGCCAATAAGGTCTTATCCAATATAAATGGTGTATAGATGCACAGTATATGAATATCCTTTAACCTCTATATAAATCCTTGGTTAGGCTTAAGAGATGTGCAGAGGTGTGCAACAAGACTGATAGAGGGATTGGGAGATCTGGGTTATGAAAACAGATTAGAAACTGGTTTTGTTTACATTAGAGAAGAGATGGTTAAGGGGTGATACGATTACCATTTACAAATGTATTTGAGGTCAATAAAAATAACTTTTGTAGGAACTATTTAAATAGAGAGCTAAAAAAATGAGATAATTCATTAAGACTAGAGGAAAGGCACATTTGACTAAGACAAAGGCAGGGATTATTTTTACAGTATAGGCCGAAAATTATGGAATTCTTTGCATCAGGATGCTGTACTTGTAGATACAATACTTATTTTCAAAAAAGTAATGGATACCTTTCTAGCTCTGAACAATACTGATAATTCTAACAGTTGGCTTCACAGCAAAAATAAGTTGATGAAGGCAGGGCTGGTGCAAGGATTTTTGCCACCCTAGGCAAAACCTAATTTTACCGTCCCTTGGCTCCACCCCTTGTGCCCTACCCATTTATGCCCCATCTCTGTATGTGTTTAAGTGTCAGTGTGTTCCCTATATGTGTCAGTTTGTGTGTGTGTTCTCTATACGTGTATGTGTTCCCTGTATGGATATAAGTGTGTCAGTGTGTGTTCCCTATATGTATATAAGTGTGTCAGTGTGTGTGAGTCTCTGTAAGGATATCAGTGTGTAAGTATGTGTGTGTGCTTCTCTATATGTGTATCAGTGTGACAGAGTGCATGTTTTCTATATGTGACTCTCACCCCCTTTGACTCTCTCCCCCTCTTGACTGTTGACCCTCCTTTGACTCTCTCTCTCCCCATCTGACTCTTGATCCCCTCTTGACTGCTGATCCCCCCCTTTGACTCTCTCTCTCCCCCATCTGACTCTTACTCCCCCCTTTGACTCTCTCTCTCTCCCAGTCTGACTGTTTATCCCCTCACTTGACCCCTGTTCCACTTACTCTTTCCGGTGCAAGTCTTACTCTCCCCCAGCGAGTACGTTAAGGTGCTCTCCCTTGGCTGGCTATTTTTTTTTAACCTTTTCAGTGCCAGAAGGGTATACAACGCATTGAAAAGCTATGCGTTGAGTACCTCTCTGGCACTGAAAGGGTTAATGTAGCACAGTGATGCCCGTTTCTCTCTCCCCCTCCGCTTCTTCAATCCTGGTCCAGGATTGAAGGAGCGGAGGGGGAGAGAGAAATAGGTATCGCCATGCTACATTAAAAAAATAGCCAGCTGAGGGAGGGCACCGAAACGTACGGGTTTGTTTGGTTTTTTTTGTTTTTTTTTAAGTGGTGATCGGCAGCGGGGGGCGATGTGTCCTCAGAGAATGTCCGCCCTAGGCCGGCGCCTACCTCGCTTATAGGTGGTGCCGGCCCTGGATGCAGGGAAATAATCCAACTGCCATTTGGAGTCAGGAAGGATTTTTTTTACCATTTGAGGCTTGACTGGAAATGACTTCAATGTTTGCTTTTTGCCTTCCCCTGGTTGAACAGGGGTGATATGGCATGGGTTGAACTTGATGACCCATTTTTCAGCCTCATCAACTATGTTACTGTGTATGTCACTATGCTACCTACCCATAACTGGGAGCTCTCAAACTCTGCCCCTGAGACTCCAATTTTCAGAAAGAATTACTGGGTCTCCAGGCACAAAGGTTGATTATCTATATCCACCAAATTTCCAGTCAACTTAGCCCACTCCTACCCAATTTTTCCTACTTTTCCAGCACTTCTTAGCAAACTCTTCCTTTTAACCACCCATCCATGCCACTTGATTATGCTCCATCTACAATATGCAAAACTTTTTATTTGGCCACTCCCATCTTTAATGCCACAGTGTTTCTGGACCCTACTGAACTATTTTGCTCTTTTAAAATATTGCTTTGCTTCTGGCATTTTTAATCTTAACAATGCAGATATATGAAGCTTAATGTTCAATTTACCTCTTAAATTTTGTGATATATAGGGCTATAGGGGATAGGTTCCATTTGCTTTTAGGTACAACATTCTGTTTTTAATATTTGAAAGGTGGGGAAGGAGGGGTATCTAGCAAACAGGGTAACATATTTATGATATGTGATTGAATAAATATATCATTTTTGATTCTATTTCTGTTGATTTTTGTCTGGGTGTTAACAGACTAAGGGCTCGATTTATTTAAGTCTGGTAAAACATGTGGTAGGGTAAACCTGGATACCGACCAAGAAAAAAATTGTCTAATTCGGTATTCAATTGCCCTGCCAACTGAAACCACAATGGATGATAGACCCCAGAAAAGGACTTGTGGCCAAACGTCCGTTTTGTGTGTTAAGTTCCCAAAATGATAATTTGAAGGCTGAAATCTACAAGTTGTCTGTGAGCTCCACACAGATACAAAATAAAGAAGATCCACTGCCTCAGAGACTTCCAAGAAATGGCAGATGGAAGGGTAAGAGTTGTGGACAAGAGGCATGTCCCACAGTCTGTGCCTCTTTATAATTCTTTTGCTGCACTTTCAGAACACTGACTTAATATTGGAACAACTCCAGAAGCAGAGACTACTGGTTCACCAGCCTGTAATCCACAGGTAAATCAGACTGTAACCACTGACAAACTGACAAAGGTAAGAAGTGTAAACTACTTTGAGAGGAAGCAACTATTATTGGGGGATTCTATATTAAGAGGCGTGACTCTGGAGGATAGTCATGGTGGTGGCAAAGAACTAAGATGTCTTCCTAGTGCTACAGCGCTACAGCTCACAGAGATAGAAGACTTATTTTAAAAATTGTTAAGGAAGAAAGACAGAATGGAGAGTTGGATGTCATAGTCCATTTAGGGATAAATGATTTGGCTTTTAATGAGGTGAGTGTGGTAAAAGATGTATTTAAGAAGCTATGTAAGGATCTGCAGCAAGTTGCTTCCACTGTATCTGTTTCAGAGGTTCTGCCAGTGTATAAGGATGATGATGGTAGGATGCAGCAAATTAGAGACTTTAATTCATGGCTAGGTAAGTGGGGCCAAAAACATGGATTTGGCTTTATTTCCCAGGCAAACCCTATTTGGTGTAACACGAAATTGCACAAAAAGGATGGCTTGTATCTCTCTCAAAAGGAAAAAAGAGGTTCTCAGCATGCGATTCAGAAGTTTTGTTAACAGGTATTCAGACTAGTAGAGGGGGTCAGTGGAATCATACAGGATAAAACCAATTGCCCCCCACAGCATTGCACAGATGAATTTGAACAAGGTATGCCTGTGACACATAGGTCAAAAGCCAGTAGACTTCGAGTCATGTGTACAAATGCCCACAGTTTAGGGAATAAGATCCATGAACTCATTGCAATAATAACTAGTGAAAATGTGGGCTTAGTGGGGATTATCAAGACCTAGTACAATGAAAAAAATGGCTGGGATGTAGAAATACCAGGGTAATCTCTATTTAGAAAAGACAGGAAAGGCAGAAAAGGAGGAGGGGTTGCCATTTATACCCTTATACAGGGTATGGAGGAAAACATAGAGACTGTTTGGATAACTTTAGAATATGGGAATAAGATGGTGACTCGTATAGGTGTGATCTATAGACCCCCAGGACAAGCAGAGGAGTTGGATCAACTTCTGGTCAAGGAAGTAACTAAGATTACAGTGAAAGCTGAGTTTATTATTATGGGGTACTTTAATCTTTCAGATATGGATTGGAAAAACAAAACAGCAGGTTCAGCTAGGAGTAGAGATATTGTAGATTCTTCACAAGGATTCGCTTTTAGTCAATTAGTAGAAGAGTGGACTAGAGAGGAAGCCACACTAGATTTATTATTTACTAATGGATACTTGGTATCAGATATAGCTGTAGGAGAGTATTTGGGCTCCAGTGATCATCAGTATGTGTGGTTTAATATAGACAGAGGCTGAGTTGCGCCACACAAAAATAAAAGGTTCTAGATTTTAGAAAGACTGATTTTTCTAAAGTGGAAAAATGTTTACGTCAGTCTTTAACAACTTGGAGATCTTTAGATGGAGTTCAGGAGAAATGGGATTATCTGAAATGTGTGTGAGAACCTCTGTTCCCTTTTGAGAAAGATGCAAGCCATCCTTTTTGTACAATTCCTTGTTACACCAAATAGGGGAAATAAAGCCAAATCCATGTTTTTGGCTCCATCCTACCATCATCTTCCTTATACATTAGTAGAACCTCTGAAACAGATGGAACAGTGGAAGCAACTTGCTGCAGATCCTTACATAGCCTCTTAAAACATCTTTTACCACACTCAATATAAATCAGTGGGACCATATGGGATACACCAAAAGTTATTAAAATAATTTAAGAGTGTTCTGGCAAAACCTTTAACAGAATTATTCAATTAGTCACTATCGACAGGGGTAGTTCCAAAAGATTGGAAGGTAGCAAATGTAGTACCACTTCACAAAAAAAGGTAGCAGGGAAGAGTCTGGTAACTACAGACCAGTAAGTCTTACATCAGTAGTGGGAAAATTAATGGAGACTATGTTAAAGGAAAGAATTGTTGAATATCTGAATTTGAATGGCTTTGCAGGATAACAAACATCATGGGTTTACAGCAGGGAGATCTTGTCAAACTAACCTCATAGGTTTTTTTGACTGGGTAACTAAAATAATAGACCAAGGGGGAGCAGTAGATATAGCTTATCTAGATTTTAGTAAAGCAATTGACACTGTCACTCATAAAAGACTCATTAATAAATTGCAGTGTTTGGGTCCGGATGCAAAAATAGTTAAATGGATAAGGCAATGGCTGAGTGACAGGAGACAGAGGGTGGAATATTCGGATGAAAGGATTGTTACTAGAGGGGTACCTCGGGGATCTGTACTGGTCTGGGTGCATTCTTTTTAATATTTTTATTACTAATTTTGCAAAAGGACTTTGAGGTAAGATATGCCTTTTTGTGGATGATACAAAGATCTGCAATAGGGTAGACATTCCAGGGGAAATAAGCCAAATGACAAATGATTTAGGTAAATTAGAAGAATGGACAAGAGTGTGGCAGTTTAATGTTGATAAATATAAAATAATTCAGTTGGGACATAAATATCCAAAGGAAAAATACACTACTAAGGGTACTGTGCTGTCATAGACAACAGAACAACGGGATTTAGGAACAATTATTTCTAATGACTTAAAGGTAGGCAGGCAATGTAATAAAGCGGTGGGGAATGCAAGCAGGGTGCTGGGTTGAATAGCTAGGGGCAATAGTTGCAGAAAAAGAGAAGTGGCCATGCCACTATACAGAACTCTAGTTAGATATCACCTAGAGTATTGTGTAGAGTACTGGAGACCCATCTCCAGAAGCTATAGATACTTTATAGAAAATTCAGAGAAGGACTACTACAATAGTGACTGGTTTACGGGACAAAAAAATATCAGGATAGACTAAAGGATCTGAACATGTATAGCATGGAAGAGAGAGAGAGAGGGGATTTGATAGAAACATTCAAATACATGAAGGGATTCAACAAAGTGCAGGAGGTAAGTACTTTTCAAAGGAGTAAAAATGTTATGACAAGAGGGACACAGGTTTAGATGTAATGTAAGAAAGTTTTACTTCACTGAGAAGGTAGTAGATAAGTTGAACAGCCTACCAGCAGAAGTGGTAAAGTTAATACAGTGACAGAATTTAACCATGGGATAGGCATAAGGCTGTCCTTAACAGAAAAAACCAAGGCCCAAAAAAGGTTTGAGGTTTACAGTAGAAAAATGGGCAGACTAGTTGGGCCAAATGGTTCTTATCTACCGTCAAATTCTGTTTCTAAAACGTATGCTGAATAGTGTGAATATTGGGAGCATCAAACGAAAAAGCTAACAAACTGTCAAGCACCACTCATCAGCTCAAACACACTAACCTTACACTACCCCTAACAGTAAAATGCAATAATACTACCCCTAACACTTCTTTGATCTTCTGTAACGGTTTGTTTGACTCACAGACACAGAGTTAGGATAAAAAACACAGTTTTATTAAATACAATAATACACAAAGAAACCTCACAGGTCCTGTAATATGCAACTTATAGTACAGACACACGACAAGTAAATTAGGCCCACACAGGTCAAGCACAAATATAGAAGACAATCAGTTTATGCCAACACGGGTCCGGCAGATGATAAGGTTTCCAGGTTTCAGCAATGCAGGAGTTAACGTTCATCAAGATAGGAAAACAGTCCCATATGTGAAGGTATTGAGCTGATTCTTAAACACGCCAAAGACTGAATTCACAGCGAGTACCAGTCCACTGAAGTAAACAGGAGCGCTACCAGTGCTGACACGGAGGCAACACTTGTAACCGCTTTTGACAGAGTGGAGCGTAGCCAATGGCAATGTACCGGTGCAATCACGGAGGCAACACTGGCAACCGGTTTTGACAGAGTGGAGCGTAACCAATGGCAATGTACCGGTGCTATCACGGAGGCAACACTTGCAAGCGGTTTTGACAGAGTGGAGCGTAACCAATGGCAATGTACTGGTGCTATCACGGAGGCAACACTTGCAACCAGTTTTGACAGAGTGGAGTGTAACCAATGGCAATGTACCGGTGCAATTACGGAGGCAACACTGGCAACAGGTTTTGACAGAGTGGAGCATAGCCAATGGCAATGTACCGGTGCTATTACGGAGGCAACACTTGCAACCGGTATTGACAGAGTGGAGCGTACCCAATGGCAATGTACCAGTGCTATCACGGAGGCAACACTTGCAACCGGTATTGATAGAATGGAGGACTAGGCCAGAGGCGCTCTGTAGAGCCAAAATGGGACAATACTAGGCAAGCCTGCGGGTGCAGAGGTGCCAAACAAGGCAAGGCGCCGGAAGTCAGAATGTCGCCGAGGCGACCAGGACCAAAACGGAGATCTGACGAGTCGGAGTCCAGGAGCAGGAACGTCAGCCAGGCTGGATCAGGACACAGGAGCAGGAACGTCAGCCAGTCCCGGTCGGTACACGGTAGCAGGAACGTCAGCCTGGCCGGGTCAATACAAAGGAACGAACACTGAAGAATAGTCAGGCAATCCGGGTCGGTACACAGGCGCAGGAACTGGAGAGTAGTCAGGCAAGCCAAGTCGGTACACTGGAAACTTCATAAGCAAATGTAGCACTGGCACAGGAACACCATGAAAGGGCAATGTGTGGGTGCAGGAGCCCAGTATATAAAGGCTATACTGGGTGGGCTTAACACAGGACAACCAATGAGGACCTCCCATTGGATAACTGACAGAAAAAATATAAACAAGGAATCGTGGGCACCGTGATATCTTCCTTCTTCTGTTCTCTCTAATCTTCTTTCTTATCTTCTTTGTCTTCTTATCTGTAAAACAGAATTAAACTTCAGTGCAAGTAATGTTCAAGACAAATCCCCCAAGATATGCCAGAGTTAACCTTTTGCATGCCGGAGGGGTACCCCTCTAGAGCTCAAAGGTTTAAATGCAGTGTGGCAAATCTTTTCAAAATAATGTACATCCATTACATTGTCAGATAAATAAGTAATTTATTTTATCCAATAATTAAATGTGCTTCCAATGCTTAAAGAAAATTCCTCTGCCACCACCTCAGCTGGTAGCGGCAACAATGTCTAGTGACACATAGCCACCTCCATACCTTCCGGCCCATTACCAGAGTTTCAATGAGGGAATTTTGAACAGAGACTGGCCTTTTATATGGCCAGTCTCTCTTCAAAATGGGTTCTAGCGTACAACTGTGCTTACACCTCCAAGCCAATCAGCTCTTGGGAGGGGTGGGTGATGAAACCTGCTAGAAGCTGATTTACCAGTCTGTTCAAAATTCCCTCAATGGGACTTGGGCAACATCCTGGAAGGTGTGGAGGGTGGGGAGGTTGTGCAACTAGACATAGCTGCCTCCGCCAGCGGAACCAGAATTTTCTTTAAGCATTACAAGCACATTTATTTATAGGATGAAACAAATTACTTATTTAATTGACAACGGAAAGGACGAATATTATTTTGCAAAGATATGCCACACTGCATTTAACCTTTGAGCGCTGGAGGTGTCAGCCCCAGCACTCAAAGCGTTTACTCTGGAATATCTTGGGGGAATTTGTTTCTAACATTTCTTGCATTGAAGCTTAATTCTATTTTACATGAAAGAAGACAAAGAAGAGAAGAATAAAGAAGATGAGAGAGAACGTAAGAAGGAAGATTGAAGAAGAAGATGGACAGTAACTGACCAGGGTGCTGAAGACTCCGCTGGACACCAGGAATACTTGTAAAAGTTTATTGTCAATGGCTGTTTTTTTAACTTAGTCGGATTAACTCTGTGAGTGCCAGTGGGGTAAGCATAAGCCACTGGCACTCATAGGGTTAATTTTACTAAATTTCACACATTTTTTCAGTGCTTTGGATGTATTGTATAGCAATACATCCACCGATGACTTAGGTTTTTTTAATGCTTTTTTTAACTTTCAATTCCTGCATCTGTACTTTGGAGATCCGTTAAGGGACACTGCGGCCAGAAAAACTGGGTGCAGATTTTCACATGATAAAGTAGATCCCTTAATGGATCTTAGTGCCTCACGCATGGAATTGAATGTCATATTTCATCTTTTTTTTTGTTGTTGTTTTCATTTCAATGGTCGAAAATGCCCGCACAAGTTTTTTTATCCAGTATTTTTTAACAGCACAGGTAATTTAATAGCTTACTGTGCTTGAAAAAACACTGTTAGGGGATTTCTTTGGCACTGGGGGGAATTGAATAGGGTCCTGAGTGTTTTATAAGACTCACTTTAAGTTTTTGTTTTTAAATTTGTTTACAGTATATTTTGAATCGAGAGCACCCCATGTATGATGAATATGGTTGAGCTGTAACTAGTTATGTGTGCCTAACTTATTCTACACCACATTTCTGGGGTAGGGGGGCATTAGTATTTCATATTAACTTTTGTGCACAATTTAATTACATTTTCTTTTCATAAATGATCATTGGTTCATGTGGATGCCATTCTGTCTCCCCATTGTAGCTGTTAGATGCATGGTTTCTTTCTTTTCATTTATTATGACTTTCTGTATTGATAATTGTAACGGAAGCTAAGAAGGGACTGCGTCGTCTTCCGCCGTCGTTCCCTGGTCTCTCCTTCTCGACGCCGGACTGGTGCCGTCAGATGCACCAGTCGAGCAGATAAACGGTTCGGTGGTCGACTCAAAGTTGCGCCGAACCCCAGTGTAGTCGACTCTATGTCAAAGGATTCGGATCGAGGAGGGGTTGACAGGGTTCCCTTGCAGTCGAGTGTTGCAGAACTGGAACACCGGGCAGTAGAGAGTGAGGCCTCTACTCCCAGGCTACGACAAACAGGGAAAGTGTAGCAGGAACGAAGGTAGCGGTCACCAAGCAGATCTGAGCGCTCAGTAGCTCGAATCCAAGGATTGCAGGAACTTGAAGAAGCAGGGAAGAGTCCACATTGCTGCCTGACATAATCTGCAGTTGGGTCGCAGGATGCTTGCAGCAGACGGTCGAACGATGCAGGATACTCAGCTCAGCTCAGATGGGCGTCAGAGTGGCCGCTTTAATTCCATGCAAACATAAGACTCCAGAACTCTTGTTCACTCCAAAAGTAACTCTCTCTTTACTGACACAAACCACACATATTTATACAAGTCAGCTACATTGAAATACATAGGGAAACCCGATACAATGGGGAACATAGTTCAATCACAACACATCAGACACAGGCCAGCAACAGATGGTCTCAATACAGTACAACATAGTCAATGGCTAGAGCGACTACAATACACATCTTAGGGACAAAGGCCTAAGGTTGGAGCCTTTGTTTAACTACTTTGAATGTCCTGCTCCAACCTTGACCAATCACTGATCTGCCTACCATTCCCTATGTTAGGCTATGGAAGATATTTGCATACCTCCTTCAGGGATTCAAGTGACCCAATTTCCTCCTCCTGCCCCCTGCCACCAAGCACTCGATCCGATGGCGATGATCGCACACCGCGCCAGTATCCACCGACTGGTAGTTGGTGAGTGTGTAAGCCCTCAACCACAACAATACATTAAACATAGACCATTCGACAGTACATTAAACACACTCTATGAACACAGGGTTTTAGCCAGTGAAAGTCTGACTCGCCTAGCACAGGACAGTTCTGTGCACAAAGTTCTCTTTGACTCTACTGCCTTTCTACATGAAGTAGGACACAAGTCTTTTTATCCAGGGTAATGGCGGGCCAGTTAGTACGACAGGGCCCAAAGCAGAGTCCAAACAGGGCAAAATGTCCACAGTCTCTGGTGTTTCTTGGCTAAACAGTCTTAGGGCAGACAAGGGCTCCAGTAACGGACTGAGCTCTGTTACAATAATATTTGGGATGCCAGTATCAACTTATGACTGCCTCTAGTCAGCACATATACAGAAAGTTCAATAATCCTAAGAGCCAGATAATTAAGATGGGATATATCCAAATCTGGAAATTATGTAAAAGCTAAAAATGTTACCACAGGGTTCAAAATGAAAATTTTATGGGAAAAGGGCAAAATGTTTTAACAAAATGCTCTTTAGAACTGTAAGAATTAGGAGAAATACATTTTATTTAGCGATACTCAGGATTTTGCAACTAAAAGATATATATACACACACCATCTTCAGTAATTATCATAATTGCATATCATTACAATATAGTATTAATGAGCCAGGCTCTGAGAGGGAAACTTGTTCGAATGAATGCAAGAAGAAAAAAAAAACAAGGAGGAGTGAAATTGATGGAATGTTATTAGTAAACATGGTTGATGGGGTGGAGCAATAATGAGATTAAAGGGAAAGTAATGTTTCATAATAAAAGCAGCTCTAATTAATCATCATAGTACTTGGACTATGGAGAGTGTTATATCAATACTGTCAGAGTTATAGTTCAAGAGTAATTCAATGATAAAGTATCCCCCTCCCTCCCCTTTTACTGATGTAACACTGCTCAGTCAGAGCAGAAGGGAGGTGCCCAGGTAGACTGCAGAGAGGGACAATCTTCAATTAAGATAAGGGAAAAACCTGAAAAACTTGTCAAGGGGGGCAGGGCTTTCATTGTTCTCATACGAAGAAGATTGTCCCTTGCTGTTATCTGTCTGGTCTATGGACTGCATTCCACATCTGAGAAGAGATGGCTTACACTAGGTGAAAGGGGCGGGAGGGGAACCTTTGCTTGTGAATATCTCTCAAACCATACAGTTTTGAGAGATAAGACTTATATCGTTCTTCATGTTTTTTAATGCCTACAAAATAAAATAAAGATAAAACGAAGTATTACTATCCCTTTAAGTCTGGCTCCTCTTTGGTGAATAATAATAAATTCATAGTGAATCTAACAAATTGTAAACTTAAAGAAGATCATATTTCTTTGTTAAAAAAGGTTTAACATTTGTTGAAGATACGGTGAACTTGAAATGGTGAAAGATTTGCAGCTTTTTTGTAGGAAGGTTATCATGAGATATATAAGTAAAGAGTTTAACCCTATGAGTGCTGAAAAGGTATTCAATGCATTGCGCTGCAATGTAGAAACAAAAGGTGCTGATGCACTACAAAGACTTCAGTAAAAAAAATCAGCAGAGATGCATGATATAAAATTATCTCATATTTTTTTTAAATATTTAACCTCTTCCCGACAATGGACGTATATGTACGTCCCACAGAAACTGTCACTTAGTGACAGAGGACGTACATGTACATCCCGGAAATAATTTTACGCAATGAACAAAAAAGTTCGGCGGGCGTTACGTGCCGGCCGGGTGCGCACGTGGCAGGTCACTAAGGGGTTAAAAATGAAAAACATCCACATATGCAAAGATGAAGCGGGACATGCAAAGTAGAGGAGATGGGAGCCCCATACACCTTCTAAAGAGTTTCAAGCTACCAGCGCTTAATCATAGACTCAATGCAATGCAGTAGATACCTCTCTGGCACTCAAAGGGTTAAAATGAATAAATTAATACTGCAAGATCTGGAGGATTTATTAAAACTGGTGTTGACACAATTGGACCAACATTCAAACATTACAAGGAAATTTAGCTTTACTGATATAAGAACTACATCAACAACATTCTCCCATTGACTATAAATCCTTTTGTTAAAGGGATAGTAATACTAAAAATGTAAAAAAAAAAATATGTTGTAGGGTTTATCCCCCTGAGTAAAACAAGAGTACTCCCACTGCTGAGAGGTGTTTCATTCAAAAGTTATTAATTTTCAAAGTTTAATTTTTTAGGTGCAATATCACAGTGGCCTGAAATTGTACAGTGGTGCTGTTGCTACACCATCCTATTGAGATTTATGGTCCCGGGACCAGAGCTGTCCATAGGATCATGTAGCAACAGCGCCACTGTACAATTTCAGGCCACTGTGATATTGCACCTAAAAAAATCAACTTTGAAAATGAATAACTTTTGAATTAAACACCTTACAGCAGTGGGAGTACTGTTGTTTTACTCAGGGGGATAAACCCTAAAACATTTTTTTTTTACATTTTAAGTATTACTATCCCTTTAAGGCTTTCACAGAGGCAATTGAACATAATATGGACCATTCGCCCCTTGACATGATGTCCTCCGATTATGTATCAAAATGTGAAAGCTGGACATTGAGAGATTTAAAGAACCATAATAAAATCAAAAAGCCATAGTTACATAGTAAATTAAGTTGACAAATGACACAAGTCCATCAAGTTCAACCTATGCCACAGTACAATCTGGAAAATGAGAATTATATATGCTTTCCTGACTCCAACATGGGTGAGTAATACTGGGGACTGAAGTTGATCGCTCCAAGACCGGAGCGATCTCTTTCAGTCCTCCGTTCGGTGTGCCGGCACACGTGATCAGTCATGTGGGGCGGCACATCGAACTTCCCTATCTGGTCCTTCAAGGACCACACACCCCGGGACCGCTGGTCTTTAAGGGGTTAAATCTCTGTTGAAGTTTTACCCGGTACCTTTATTTTACACAGCAAACAATAACATTCCACTTAACTTTCTCACCAATAAAACATATTTTAAACTACTTCTGGACACCAGAGTTACTTAAACATAAGGTCTCTATTACTTTACAACATGTGGCTGCAGCAAATACATTTAACAACCTGTTTACAAACTAACTCTACTTATTCTTTGTTAATTTGTCCCCATCCATGCTAATGGAGCAAATGAAACAACCTGTTTACAAACTTAATCTGTCCCCATCCTCTGCTAATGGAGCAAACAAGCTTATACAAACATTAATACAATTACTGCAGTGTTATCCAAGACCTATTTTAGTAAACTCTGTTCCATACACTATTATTTCACATTTAAAATTACTTTAATAACATTTCCCATTGACGTATACCTGGATACTTTTCTACCTACCTGAAAACAGATTAATAACACTGTTTGACTCTGGTAGTTCTAGGACTCTGCTTATGAACTGCATTGTATCTGTCTCAAGATTACTGAAGGATGCACCTTATATCAGTACAGTTACTATGTCTCCTCTATCATAGTATATTTTAACTCTGGTTGCTTTTTGTTAGCTGTTTTGGATGCAATGTGATATGCTTCACTCATCCACTTTTGCCAGCTTCTTACGTAGTCTTGATACGTTTGTTTTTCTTCAACAGTGCGATTGAACAGAAGGTCAATAGGAAGTCTTGGGGAATCTCCCATACAGTAGGTAATATGGTGAGTATCTTGTAGCCTCACTGTGAGTGCAATCATAGGCATGAACAACTTTCCCCAATGAGTTCTTCCAGTCTGTCTTCTCTTTCTCTGTCAGAGTTCTCAAAATAGATAGCAATGTCCTGTTAAACCTTTCAACTAGGCCATTTCCTTGAGGGTGATATGGTGTTGTTTGAGAACCACAAACTCCCGAAAGTTCTTTCAGCCTTTTAAACATCTGATTCTCAAACGCTTTTTCCATATCATGATGAATCATACTCGGAAATTCAAACGTAAGTGCAAAATCATTAAAGATCTTTTCAGCTACAGTCTTGGCGGCTTTGTTATTCGTGACATAGGCTTGTGCAAACCGGGTGTAATGATCCATAACTACTAGGATGTATTCATAACCTTGCTCCCAAGTTTCCAAATGCAGGAAGTCGATGGATACCATTTCAAATGGATAATTTGTAGTAATAGTAGTCAACGGTGCTCTAGTAGGCTTATTGGGCTTCTTATTGGGCTTCTTCTTCTTAAGACATTCACAGACTCTGGTCACAAAGTTTTCAACATCCTTCTGCATATATTGCTAATAGAATCTGTCTCTAATTAGAGCGAATGTCCTTTCAACACTGAGGTGTCCCGTTTCTTGGTGTAACTCTTGGAATACAAGTGGGTGGTACTCTTTGGGTAGAATCAGTTGGTCTCGTTCTGCTGTTTTCCTGTGTAACACTCCATCTTTACTCACATACAATTTTGCCCATTGTTTCAGTAATAACCGGACATCTGGGTGCTCTGTCTTCTGGACTTCATTTCCTGGACGCTGATTCTTTAACTTGTATCTCAGAACTCTTCCAATGATGGGGTCTTTTTCTTGAGACTTTTGAATCTGCTCCATAGTCAGGGGTCTAGTAACTGTAGTAGAGGTTGCATCTTTTACAAGTTCCAGTGAACTTGTGAAGACTGTTCCTATTCCCTGTGATGTTTCTTCCCACTCTGCAGATATTCCCAGTATTGAAGAGCTGATGATATCCTGTTTGATTTCCTCAGTACATTGATTCATGTAGTCATTTATCTCTAACGGCATCCAGGATAGACCATCTCCATCCGCATTTGACTTGCCTGGACGGTAGTGAATAGTGAAGTTAAAATCTGTAAGCTGTGCTACCCACCGGTGGCATGTGGCATTCAGTTTGGCAGTAGTGAGGATATAGGTGAGAGGGTTGTTGTCTGTATACACCACGAATGAAGTTGTGTGGTGCAGATAGTCCCCAAATCTTTCACAAATGGCCCATTTCAATGCCAGAAATTCTAATTTACCAGAGTGCATATGAGAATTCTTCTCCAGTGGTGTCAGTGTTCTGGAACCATATGCAATCACTACCATCTTTCCTCCTTGCCTTTGGTATAAGGCTGCTCCAAGACCTTCCTGTGATGAGTCACAGTGTAACATGAAAGGCTGTGTGAAATCTGCATATCCCAGAACAGGTGGTTTCAACAAATAGTCGATGAGCTGATTTAGAATTTCCTGAGGACTATCCATCCAACTAATAGGTCTAGGCACCGACTTTCTATTCAATCCCTGTAGTCACAGCAAAGCCTCAGACTTCCATCCTTCTTCCTGACACAGACCACAGGTGAAGAGTATGATGATCTAGACTGAGTTATCCATCCTCTGTTCAACAGATCTTGGATGTACTCCTTCACTTCTTGATGGAGAGGTTTTGGAACCGACATTAGGTCTTCTGGACAGGTGTAGTATCTTTCAGAGTGATGTGCGTGTTGAGAGATGGGATGCAACCAATATCATCATCATTAAAGACGAAAGCATGATATTCTTCCCTCAACACTTGTCTTACTGCTTGTTGCTGAGTCTCACTTAAGTTGTCCACATTTACCGGAGGATCCCACTTCTGGTTAGTTCTAACATTGCTGTTAGCCCACTTCTTCACTTCAAACTCTGGTGGATTCAGCCCATTATTAGATGGTGGCTTATTTGTTCACGTTATAACTCTTGGTCACTGACTGGTCTCACTGTTGCTTGATACACTGTTTTTACAGTTTAGAGGTGACCCAGGAGGCAACATTGATCTAATATAATATCATGCTTGGTGGTATTTGCAATAGTGATGGGTTCATAGATTGAGCTTCCCTTGCCAACAACTACTACCACTTCACGAATGGCCAATCCTTCTGGTAAAGGGCACAGTTCGGATGGAACAAAGAGCATCTCTTGGCCTTTGATTTTGGCTCCCACATGGGCATGAGCATGTATAGAGGTAATCTGGTTTGTGGGTAGGACTATTTTCTTCCACCCTGTTCTCACAATACCTTCATCATAATTTGCAGCTGAAGTCTGTAGGAGTTTCAACATGATTTCAGCTGTCTCTGCTGTTACTGAAAATGCGGTGCTTATCATTTGTGTAACCCTGGCTGAAGTTCCTACTACTCTCTACTTTTGACTGACTACTTTTTCAATTACATTGAACCCAGTAATTGGATATTCAGCTACTTTAAAGTCACTTGAGACTAAAATTGGGACTGTCAATGTCTCTGCTAATGCTGGCTCACAGTTCAATTGAAATCTCACCTCAATCCACCTAATAAATGGTATTTCTGTCTGGTTAGCTGCTAATCCAGTCAGAATTCCAGGTCCAAGCAGTTCTTCAATGGGTCGGATTGTGGTGTGTGGGAGATATTGTTTTCTCCAGATATCATTCACAATGCTGGCTTGTGCCCCTGTGTCCCATAAGGCTTCAATGGTGACATTATCAAGTAGGCAATGGACAAGGCACCGTCTTCCAATCAGATCTATCAACTTGGCTTGACATAATAATTTACTGTATTAGAGAAGTTCTCAGAACTTTATTACTAGACACAGTACCCTGCTGTCTTGAAGTGTTCATAGGATAATGCTGTCTTTGCTGTTCCAGAGTTCTGACTGATTTATGCTGGTGTCGTTGGGACACTTGATAAAAAGCTACTGGGGGTCCCATCTCAGCAGTCCGTTCCAGTTTTCCAACGGCTGTGTCTTTACTCTACATCCCTGTGGCAAGTGTCCTATTTCACCACAGCGGAAACAGTGAGTACATGTGGCTCCTGTATTGGCCTACTGGCATTCTCTACAACCTCACTGTCTTGCTTGTGTCCGGATCATTGGACAATCTCTTGGTCATGGTTGACTTCTGGTCTCAGTGGCTGTGAGAAACATTTTCTTAATTTCAAACATATCTGCCTTGAGATCTTCAATTAGCTTATATGGATCTGGACTAGATTCTTTAAGATTTGCTGGCGTTTTCTTTAAGTCTCTAGAGATTTCACCCCATACTGTTGCACATATCTTTTTGTTTTGTTGATGCTCTAGACAAGGATTTGCTGTCATGGGAGTGTACTTATGTGTGGAATTCATTTAGTCGTGGACCTTTTTCATAAACAGTTTTCTTTAACTTCTGTTGTCTTTCCACCTCCAAATTATCTGCTTCATTCACCTTTTCAATCAGTACTTCATCTGTGACAGCAATATCATTAAGGTAAGGTTTTGCATGAAATTTTATGGCATCACTCAGGAGTCCAGTTTCAATAGAATAAAGAAACTTCCGTTGAATCAGGTCTATACTGTACTGGTCTTCAGTTTCTTTGTCACTTGACTTCCACTGTAGTTTTTCTTTCAATTCAATTGCTCTGAATAAGAAGTTCTGAGCTGACTCTTTGGGGTCTTGCGAAATATTCAGCAGCTTATGGAGCAAATCAGAGGAGCTATCTTCCTTATAGTGTCCCTTCAGGATAGTCTTCAACGTACTGAGAGTAAGTCCACTCTTAATCTCCAGCATATCTCTGGGCTGACTGCCTGTATCACTGCCTCAATAATCTCCACTTCAGAATGTCCCTTCCAGATTCCTGCTTCAATCTGATGGGTAAGACTTGTATAGGACAGTTTATCTTTCTGTCCCCCTTCTCCAATCTGTCCATAGATTCTGAATTCCCACCAGAGGGTTACTTCTAGCACAGTGGCTGGCAACGGTAGTGTCCCTTCCCCCACTTTCACTGCTCACGCTGGTTCTATCCTGTAGTGGTGTTATTACCTCTTTTACCACTCTGTGAGCTCCCTCTTGACATTGTTGCAGTTGGAGGTATTTTTCTCTTAGGTCTCTCAGCTGAATAGACTCCTCTACCATTAGTTCTGATTCTGCACCACTCGGCTTACTTCCATTAATAAACAACAGGAGATCTTTCACGTACTGGCAAACGTCATCTTCTTCTTGACTGTCTTCAATCTCTTCCAAAACTCTCTCTGCCTTCCTGATAAGAGTTCATCTGGACTTAGTGAGGAAACCTGCCCCACTTTCTTCCTGGCACTTTAAAAATTGGCAAACTTCATCAAGAAGAGCTTTCTCCAGCTGCAGTAGCATTGCGCTCACTTCATCTTGCAATTGCTCCATTTTCTAACATTATTCTCAGATAAATTTCTAGTGACTTCTAGATTCGTCTCTGGTAAAAGGAGTAGTCTTTTCTTGCTTTAATTTACTCCTCCTATCTGGCTCGCCAAAATATGTTGCACTTGTTTAGAATAAGAGACGGAGCTTGTTCTGGTACAACACATGTATTTTGTTGTCTTCATCTGAAAACAGATAAATAACACTGTTTTACTCTGGATGTTCTAGCACTCTGCTTCTGAGCTGCATTGTGTCTGTCTCAGGATTACTAAATCACTGACTATATATAACATCATTATACATTCTCTTTATTACAAACAATTAGTACAAACATATCTGGAATTAAACAAATCTATCCAGCCTAATACAATACTACCTAGAAAACATCCTGTATCCCTTTAAATCTCTGTTGAAGTTTTACCCAGTACCTTTATTTTACACAGTAAACAATAACATTCCACTTAACTTTCTCACCAATAAAATATTTTAAACTACTTCTGGACACCAGAGTTACTTAAACACAAGGTCTCTATTACTTTACATGTGGCTGCAGAAAATACATTTAAAGGGGAACTACCACCCCACAATAACTTAACCTGAAATCAGTCTTCATCTGGCGACTAGCTGCTTAGTAGCGCTAGTCGCCAGCAATATTACCCGGTTCCAAAGATTTTTGCGTTTTTCCGATGCTCACAGGAGCAGGAAGCAGGGACATCTCATCACAGTGACGTCCGTGCGCCTGCGCTGTCAGTCCCTTTTGGAGCCAAGTGGAAAATGCCTACAATATATATTTTTTCATGAAAAAAGTTTATTGCTCCTTTAAAGTATGCAGTAGTGTGACAGCTCTGTAATATACAAAATGCCCCCATGAATAGTAAATATGTCCAAGATAATCCAAGTACATCGTATTGCCACAAGAAAACGTGTAAAATTATACATAGCTTGCAAACTTTGAAATCACTGCCTCCGCCGCTGTGATTAATGTTCCACAGTCCCCCACTCCTCATGTGCACAGGCCAATGCCCGCTCCTCTCTGAGGGAATTAGAATTGAGAATGCCCTTATATATGGGCAGTCCTACTTCCAATTCTTTCACAGCCATTGGCTGGGATATGCTTATGCACCACCCAGCCAATCAGTTTAAAGCACAGCAGCTCAAAGCTGATTGGCTGGGAGGTGAGTAGGCATATCCCAGCCAATGCGTTGCATACCCTTCTGGCACTCAAAGAGTTAAACTATGTGTTAGTGTGCCAAATATTTATACATTCTACTTATACTTGTCTTTTTGTTTTTTTCAGCAAGAAGATAGAAGAGAAGAAGAAAGAAGAGAAGGACAGAAGATGACCAGGAAGCTGAGGACTCCGCTGGACATCAGAGTTAATGGTAAGTGTTATTTGTAATGTGATGGTTTTTTTAACTTAGTCGAGTTAACCCTATTAATGCCTGCGGGGTAATTATACCCCACTGGCACTCACAGGGTTAATTCTACTAAAGTCTGACACATTCAAAACATCCACTGAGGACTTAGTTTTTTTTTTAATTCAACTTTATTCGTCTGCTGTTTAAACAGGAGATAAGGGACTCAAGTTAAAAAAAAAGTAGGTCTTAACCTTCCTGCGATAACTCGAGTCCCTTATTGGGTTTTCATGGCTAACACAGATATTTGAATTGCAATTTACAGTGTTTTCGTAAATTTTTTTATGACTGAAAACACCTCAACTTTTTCACACAACGGCTTTTTTTTGCCGGTATTTTTTCACAACACAGGCATTTGAATAGCTTACTGTGCTGGATAAAATGCCGTTGGCAATAAAAATCAGCCGTCTCCAGCATTGGGATCAATCCCTTATTTTATGGAAAATTTCTTCTAAGCAAGAAGAAAATAGTTTGGGGAGATTGTGTCTCCTTATCCGATGCCTTTTTCTATGTTGAACTGGACATTATCATTGTTGACCTGTATTGATGCAGTTCCATTTTCATATACTGATTTCAGGATATTGATGTAAGCTCTGTCTATTCCTTGGTTGATCAGGGCATCTATTATTTCTTGCTCTTTCACGAGTCAATTGCCTTTTTGCAGTCATTGACGGCTATTCATAATGGAAAGTTGTATTCACTGTGCCTCTCTATAACTTGTTTGCACTGTCTGGAAATGGTCCATTGTACTGAATCTGCTCTTGAAGTCTGCATGTTCCTTAGTTTGTGTTGCTTTAAAGGGATAGTAATACTTTGTTTTATCTTTATTTTATTTTGTAGGCATTAAAAAAACATGAAGAACGATATAAGTCTTATCTCTCAAACCTTTATGGTTTGAGAGATATTCACAAGCAAAGTTTCCCCCTCCCACTCCTTTTACCTAGTGTAAGCAATCTCTTCTCAGATGTGGAATGCAGTCCATAGACCAGACAGATAATAGGGGCAATCTTCTTCCTATGAGAACAATGAGAACCCTGTCCCCCTTGACAAGTTTTTCAGGTTTTTCCCTTATCTTAATTGAAGATTGTCCCTAATCTACCTGGGCACCTCCCTTCTGATCTGGCTGAGCAGTGTTACATCAGTAAAAGGGGCAGGAGGGGGATACTTTGTCATTGAATTACTCTTGAACTACAACTCTGACAGAATTGAAATTACACTCTCCAAATACTATGATGATTGATTAGAGCTGCTTTTATTATTAAACATTACTATCCCTTTAAGAGAAAAATCTCATTAAGGACTTTACCCTCCATCACATTATACACCTCCTCCCTCTACACCCCTCACATTCACCATTTCCAGGACTTCCTCTCCATCATATTACACAACCCCCTCTACACCCTCACTCACATTCACCTCATAGCCTCTCCAAGCCTTCCTCTGATCGCCTCCCACAACCACTCCCCTTTGCCTGAATGCCTCCTCCCACTCTGCTTCTCCTGACACCTACCTCTCCCCTTTGCCTAATCGCCTCCCACTCTCCTTTGCCTAATCTCCTCCTACTTTCCTTTGCCTAATTGCATCAGACACCCGTTTGCTTGATTGCCCAACACTCCTCCTCACCTCCCCCTCTACTTCACCTTATTATTTCCCATCGAATCCAACGCAATTTTGATGCAATGTGTTGGCTACTACTCTACCACTGAAAGGGTTACATTTGCTAATATTACACCTCACATAATATACACACAAAAGAATTAGATCAGACCTCTTTAGTTGTGGCTCACAAACATGTTGCACGCTGCCTTTGCAGGGTGTGGGAGTCGTGCTGATTACAGGTCATGTGTAGCCCTATGAAGTGCTCCACATCTCAGTAGATCTGATATAATTTGTTGCTCTAAATTGCTTCATGCTGACCATCTGAGGAGGTCTAATTTCTCTTTTGGCCAAAAGTGATTTGAGCTGTACTATTAGCAGATGTAACCCTTTGAGTTGCAGAGAGCAAAACAATATGTTGCAAAGCCCTGTGCCACTCAATGGGTTAATGTTCGAGCAACGCCATGCCAAGTCTGCTAGTATATATGTATATTATATATACTGCAGAAATCAGCACGCACAGGGATATTAAATTGACAAAAATGCTTATTTATGTAAGCATCTTTTTTTAATTTAAGAGTTTTGAGACTGCTGATTTTTGCAGTTTCTGGATTTTATATTATCTTGTACCCAGGCATGAGCCTTATGTTCATGTTTGAGTGCTTCTTCCATATATATATATATATATATATATATATATATATATATATATATATGTGTGTGTGTGTGTATATAAATGTATTGATCAAAAGTTTAAAGGGATAGTAATACTTCATTTTATCTTTATTTTATTTTGTAGGTTTTAAAAAAACATGAAGAACGATATAAGTCTTATCTTTATATTCACAAGCAAAGTTTCCCCTCCCGCCCCTTTTACCTAGTGTAAGCCATCTCTTCTCAGATGTGGAATCCAGTCCATAGACCAGACAGATAACAGAAGGGGACAATCTTCTTCCTATGAGAACAATGAAAGCCCTGCCCCCCTTGACAGGTTTTTCAGCTTTTTCCCTGATCTTAATTGAAGATTGACCCTCTCTGAAATCTACCTGGGCACCTCCCTTCTGCTCTGGCTGAACAGTGTTACATCAGTAAAAGGGGAGGGAGGGGGCTACTTTGTCATTGAATTACTCTTGAACTACAACTCTGACAGAATTGAAATAACACTCTCCAAAGTCCAAATACTATGATGATTAATTAGAGCTGCTTTTATTATGAAACATTACTATCCCTTTAAGAACACCCCCATTTTTCTAGTTATTGAAGGGTGAAGCAAAGCATCCTACAAGTGCAACACATTTGTGGGAACTTCTGCTACAGTGTTGGGAAGAACTTTCAGAACAATATTTGAGTTCCATTGTGGAAATAATGCTATGAGTGTGCTCATCTGTTATATCTGCAAAAGGTGGCTACTTTGATGAGTCAAAAATTTAGATTACATTGTGTTAAGGATTTCTTTTTAACCCCTTAAGGACCGGCCGTGCACACGGACCATTTTCTTTTTTTTGCCATCAAATTCAGATCTCCCCGAACGGCATTCAGCCGTGCGGCGAGCCCTGAATTCCATGACTTACATGTCCGTCCTTGGTCCTTTAGGGACATCCACCCAGTGACGTACATGTACGTCATGGGTCATGAAGGGGTTAATGTCCAATTGTTTATTTGTTCTATGCTTTATTTTTAGAGTACATTGAGACATTAAAGGGATAGTAATACTTAAGTATTAAAAAATCCCTATATTAAAGCTCTAGTAAAAAAAAACGTATTGCCCCCAGTGTCATCTCTCAAACCTTTATGGTTTGAGAGATGAACAATTCTAAAATTGCCCTCTCCCTCCCCCTTCCCCGTAGTCAGCATTCTAGCTGACTCAGGGAAATCCGGTCAGAGATCATCAGGCGGATTTTCAGCAGAGCTGCGATCGCGTTAAGTAAAAAAAAACTTTTGCTAAAAGGGTCTTCTACGTGTGCTTGGTTTGTAAGAAGAAGACCATTTCAGTGAAAGTTTTATTTTTAGTTAACGCAATCAGGCTGTGCTGGAGAGCCGCCTGAAAGTCGTACGACTCTGTTCCCTGCAGTCAGCTAGAATGGTGACTACAGGGAAGGGGGAAGGAGAGGGCAACTTTAGAAGCGTTCATCTCTCAAACCATGAAGGTTTGAGAGATGACACTGGGGGCAAAACGTTTCTTTTTGCAAGGGCTTTAATATAGGGATTTGTAATACTTAAGTATTACTATCCCTTTAAACGACCTACATTTCAATACAAACTGGAAAAAGGGGGGTGTTCTAAAACTTTTGACAGGTAGTTTATATATATATATATATATATATATATATATATATATATATATATATATATATATATATATAAAATAAAGATGGCAGTACCAGTGCAACTTTCAGCAGTCTCCATATTAGTTTTCGCTGTGTGTGGCTGTTCTCTGGGGATCTATCCACTACTGCAACTCGACTGAACTTTGATACTTTATTCATGAAAACTATTCGCTATGTGTCCTATTGACACTTCTGTTGGAACTCTATTAAAATGTCCTCTAAGGATGCACAGCTTTCAGCAAGATGCCGCACTTGCTCTCAATGCAGAGAGTTTTATTATTGTTATAGTAGTTGGCAATTTATGAATGGGTTCTCTCCCATTCATAAATTCTCCATCACTTCCTTCTCACTCAGCTTCGCTTGTCTGTTTCATTTTTTGCTTGGCAGAATATTTCTAGACAGGTTAATGACACTTTCTACACACTATAATAGATGTTATTAGACATTCACTGTGAGCTGCAATGCACTGGAGACCAGACTGCTTTTCGAGCTCCTTCATGTTTATACTCTCACATACCATCATAATCTACATGTAGGCTAATATTTTTACATTATTATTTATATTCTTCCAGCAAATTATTTTGTCACATCTCTGCCAGACATGCTGCCATGCTTTGCAACATGGTAGAGACCAGACTCTGTATTGTCTCAACTTTATTTTACATTATCGGCCCCTGTTTATTTCTTACATCAGTTGAGCTATTTTAATTATCAATATTTTCCATGCATTATTTCTCCTTTCTTTCATGCCTGGTCTTCCATTTTTTGTAATTTTCACCCCAGGGGTGAGGTTTTTTCTCACATTCACTGTCACGACTGCACGAACATGACATCATTAGAGTTTTTTGGGTTCCAGTCTGACTATATAAACTCTGGGTTTTCTGTTGTCTAATTGTCTTGAGAAAAGTCACTGTGAGGACCAAAATGATGACCAATAAAATGTACCTATTTGCTTGCTCAAAGTCCCACTGGAACCTTGGCATTGAACATCTGTATGAGTGAGTGCTTTCACCAACCATGTAAGATATATATATAGATATATATATCCCAGGAGAGGATCAAAACTTTTACCCTAGAGTGCTGATTTATGAAAAAGATTATAAAATCATTCAACCCTTGGATGTTTGAGATGTCTTCACACATTGCTTCTCCAGCATTCCAAGAATGTCATGGTATTCAGGCAAAGAAGGACAGACAACAATAATAAAATATAACCACATTTATTATATACAGTAATAAAAGTGTTGCCCACACAACCCCAGGCCACAGGACGGTAGGTCCCAGGCTTCTACCCAGAGCTGTACATTGTGCTGTGCACTGCGCTACTGCAAGATGCCGGATACTAGGAAATAGGTTCAGGTCGAACACCAGTGGGAGCAGTACGATGCTCAAGTCTCGCCCGGGGTATAGCGACCAGAGGCAACAGGGAGCAAGAGCAGGCCAGAGCCATGGAACACAGAGACTAATGGTCAAGCAAGCTAGGTAGTGCACAGAGTGAGTAGAGAGCCACAGGTCAGACAAGCCGGGACACACGGAGCGAGAAGTCAGCCAGAGCCACAGGTCAGAACCGATGTGGGTAGTTAGACAAGCCGGTGGCTACACGGAGTGAGTTAGTCAGCAAAAGCCACAGGTCAGCACCAATGTGGATAGTCAGACAAGGTGGGGTCATACACGGAGCGGATTCTCAGATAAGGCATGGGTCAAAACGGAGCGCAAGAGTAACTAGCAGAAACACCACATAAGGGCAATAACTCCTAGGCCCAAGGAGGTTTATAAAGGAGCTGATCAGGGCAGGAACCAATTAGGCAAGACAGACTAGGCCCATAAACAGGCACACGAACCAGCTCCCTTTCCATTACGCCAGAAATGCCGAAGTAGCCGCAATCATGCCGGCCGACATTCAAACAGAGGAAGGAAGCACAGGATCGCTAAGGCCTCCTTAGGGAGACTGTGATAGAGGATTACTATGAGGAAAATAAATAAACAGCTACACTCATAAAACCCTCACTTCCGGATCCCTGAATCAGGGGTGAACAATCTCCCCCACACACACAGTTTTTCAGGACTGAATAGCTGGAGAGTCCCATGTTTCCCTTCACTGTCCAAGATATTCAAGGGTATATACTCCAAGATCACCCTGTATAGTCTATTCAAAAGAGAATGAAGAGCTTATTTCAGCCTCAATTTTTTCCCAATAAGATGTGATGTTTAATTCCTATTACATGCTTCAACTTATTAGCACCTATCCATTTGATGTGTGAGTTGCTTCTAGTCCATGTGCTTATAGTGATAATTGGTAGAATCCGCTCAGACAGTTTAATTTACAGGTGAATCAGACAGTGTATAGCAATGACACAAATCCAGTATTCTCATTATAAATGCTCAATTGTGCTTGACCTTTAACCTATGCTATTGCACGAGCTACACAATTAATGAAAAAAGAGCCAAACTGTAACAGGAAGCACTTAAACAAAGTGAATTGCAATTTTTGTAGATAAAGCAGAAAATAAAACTAGTGTTAGGGTTTTGTGTCTTGTCAACACATTATCAAGCATTACAAACTGATAGCCTATGCAAATATAGACGTAATTGAATCTTGGAAGCAAAATGACTGTTCTATTTGTAAAAACAATAGTAGATTTCAATGAAAACTAATAGTGACTAGTGTTGAGCGAGCACCCCGATGCTCGGGTGTTCGGGTGCTCTGACCGAGCACCCCCTGAGGCTCGAGTGCTCGGCCGAGCACCCGAACCCCATTGCATTAAATGGGAGGACTCGAGCATTACACCAGGCACCCCCTGCTCTGATGAGGGGAGGGTGCCTGGTCAATGCCCCCCTTCATCTCCACAATGCCCCTCTTCCACAATGTCCCCCTTCCACAATGTCCCCCTTCATCTCCGCAATGCCCCCTTCATCTCCGCAATGCCCCCCTTCCACAATGTCCCCCTTCCACAATGTCCCCCTTCATCCCCACAATGTCCCCCTTCATCTCCGTAATGTCCCCCTTCATCTCCGCAATGCCCCCTTCATCTCCGCAATGCCCCCCTTCCACAATGTCCCCCTTCCACAATGTCCCACTTCATCTCCGCAATGTCCCCCTTCATCTCCGCAATGCCCCCTTCATCTCCGCAATGCCCCCTACCTCCAGTCCCTGGTGGTCCAGCGGAGCGTCTGCAAGATCTGTGCCTCCTCCGGCACAGATCCCTGCCACCCGAACATGGTGGGCGAGCACATGGTGGTACTCGTACGAGTACCGCCATGTGCCGAGCAGAGCGATGCTCGAGCCAATCCGAGCATCGGCCGAGCATGCTCGCTCAACACTAATAGTGACCTTTAACTATTCCAGTGTTAAATATTTGCATTACAGAGGAAGCAATACCTTTGATACACCTTTTACACTGCGTTACATAGTAACATGCTAAATTAGGTTGAAAAAAGTCCATCACGTTCAACCCTTGCCTCATAAACCAGAGACATGAGAATTATATAGCTTTCCTTCTGCCATGTAATTTAGTCTATCAGATCTTCCTGTTTTTCCTACTAATACACAGTATAACCCTGCATGTTCCCTTTTGAAAGAAAAGTATCTAATACTCTCTTAAATGTATCCATCATATCCGCCATAACCACATCCTTGGACAACAAATTACATAAATTAACAGATCTCACTGTAAAAAAAAATGTCCTCTGTTAAAGTCAAAACCTCATTTCCTCTAATCTCAAGAGGTGTCCCCTTGGTATTTGCTCAGTCCTTGGAACAAATAGCTCACCAGAGAGATCCTTGTATTAACCTCTCATATACTTGTACATAGGGATGGGTGAAAATTTCTGCCTCAAACTGAAATCGGCAAAAAGTGACACTTTCCGTTTGACGTAAAATTTCCCGCGAAAAGTGCAGATTTTCCACTTTTTTCCGCTTTTTTCACCTAGCTCATTCAATTGAAATCAATGGGTACATAGAAGTTACACAGTTATTTTATTTTCCAAAGTCATAGTATAAAAGGGGCATGAGGGTGACTGTGTAGGTGGGGTGTGGGGAAAGAATCAGTTGAACAGGGGATGATTTTTGGGGGGGTTGTATACTGGGATTGGGGGGCACTTAATAAAAAATAAATCCTAAATAAAATAAAAATCATAAGACATGGTATAAAAGGGGTCTGAGGAGGGTGCCTGTGTTGGTGAGTGAATGAATCATTTGAACAGGGAATTTGTTTTGGGGGGGGGGGTTTCTTGACTGCTATTGGGAGGACAGTTAAAGTGATAGTAATGTTTCACAAAAACATCAGCTTCAATTAATCTTAATAGCAACTGAGCCACAGAGAGGGTTATTTCAATACTGTGAGAGTTGTAGTTCAAGAGTAATTGAACGATAAAGTTTCCCCCTCCCGCCCCTTTTACCTAGTGTAAACCCCCACTCCTCAGATGTGGAATCCAGTCCATAGACCAGACAGCTCACATCAAGGGTCAATATTCTACTGTGAGAACAATGAAATCCCTGCCCCCCTTGACAGGTTTTTCAGCTTTTTCCCTTATCTTAATTGAAGATTGTCCCTCTCTGCAATCTACCAGGACACTCCCTGCTGCTCTGAGGTGAGCAGTGTTATATCAGTAAAAGGGGTGGGAGGAGGATACTTTATCATTCAGTTACTCTTGAAATACAACTCTGACAGAACTGGAACAACACTCTCCAAAGCCCAACTACTATAATGATTAATTAGAGCTGCTTTTAATATGAAGCATTACTAACCCTTTAATAAAAAAATAAATCAATAAAATAAAATTAGACATTTGTATGTAAAGTGATAGAGACAGGAACCCCCTGACATAAGCTGTCACTGGGGTGGACTCATAATTGACTTGATAGAGTATTTTGTAGAGGATGATTTGTTTGATTTGTTGTTAGAGGCCTTTGTTGGACTTAGACTTATTAGAGGCCCAAGCCCTGAAGAAACATTGATTTGTAGGACTTAAGCTTGTTTGGCACAAGCCATAAGGAAACATTGATTTGCACGACTTAGGCTTCTTAGAAACAACCCCCCAAAAAATTGTTTATTTTTTTGCAGGAGTATTTTTTTTTATTTATTTTTTCTTTTTCAAAACACAAGCCCTGAGAAAAAAATAAAAATGCCCTACTGGCCTAATGCAAGCAGTTCATGTTGGCCAGTGGCCACTGTCAAATGCCCTCCTGAATCCTGAGTTGCAACTGCTGTCTGTACTGCTCCTGCTGAGTTGTTTAAGCAGCAGGATGATTAGGCAGCTGAAAGGGAATGGGATCAGCAACAGCAGTAATATGGATGATGAAGGTTCCACTTACTACGACTGGCTCCAGTGATGTGCCTGAGGCAGTAGCAGCACAATAAGTAGCCCCCAGTCTATGTGGTGAAAAGAAGTAGTTGGCCATTAAGTCGTCTCCACCTGCCCCTCCTCCAAAATCATGGGTGTGTTGTTATTAGAATATATTTTTTTCCCTTGAGAGCAGGAACTGTGGTGTTCATCAGCAACTGCAATGTGCACAGTGTGTGTGGTAAATAACATCTGGGGGCACAACTGTATCCAAACACCATGACACTCAAAACCAAGTACTGCCACTGGCCCTGTACCCCTTGTCCAGACCCTGCTAAGGACACATGACAACTTGCTGACAGTTTAATAGTAATGATGAACCCTACCTGCCAGAATCCTAGCATATTCTGCAGGATGGAATCTCCTCAGATGCCACCTGATGACTTGGTATCGATTCTCCTCCACCACACTGGCATGTGTGGTCAGTGCACCACATAGTGTGCAATGAATAGAGAGATGAAATGCCATATCCTAACATAAGCAGAGTGGCTATCATTTGGTGGGGGAGGTAATGATGAATGAGGTGGATTGGCAGGAGATGTACTTGTTACCCTACAAGAAGAAGGTGATGTTGATGGCGAGCTAGTTGTTTTGCTCATCATGGAACTTCTAGTGTCTGTCTGGATTTCTTTATTCTTCTTCCTCTTTGATTTCCACCTCGCCTCTTGGTGCCTTTCTGGAGAGTCAGGGGGTACGGTAACAGCGGTGCTAGATTTCTGTAATAGGTGTTTGGCGTTAACATGTTTGACATAAATGTCATGGTGTCTGTGTTTCATGTGTGTTATCAGGGAGGTTGTGCCAAAGTGTGTTCCCTCCTTTCCTCTTCTCACTAACTTGTCACAAATTTTGCACTGTACAGTTGTTGATGATGACTGCACTGTGCCTGCCGGAAGAGAAAAATAGTCCCACACTCATGACTTCTGGGGGGAGGGATAGGGAACAGGTGGAGAAGAATGGCCTCTTTCTTCTTCTCCTCCACATTCCCCTTCACTCTCTGTGACAGCGGATAATGTTGCTGCTGTTGCTGCTACTGCCTCAGATTTAACACTGCAACTAGTATCAGGAGTATTGCTATTGTTGGCAAGTGGAACCTGTCCTAGTCCCGTATCACTTGTTGACCCCATTCCCATTGTGTCCACGATGGTCTGTGGCACACTAGCCTGCTCCTCAGCACCCTGAGATTATACCGCTAATGCACCTACATTGCCCTATCAAGAAATGTTGCATAGAGAGAGTAATTTGCATCTCACTGACAAGTCCCACTAAAAGGTTGAAACATATAAATGGGGGGTTGATGCTTTTCTTATACACAAGAGTTGCCTGTTATGTCTTGTTCTGTGGGCAGATTGTAATTCACTCTCTCTGATTACTTGAACTATTATTTAAGTTTTGAATAAAACATCTGGAAGCGGTGGAAGTGCCATTGTTTTAATTGGCAGGAAAAGCTCCATAACTTATAGGTTTTCATAAAAAATTTAATTGCTCCTTTAAAAGAAGAGTTGGGCACAATCCACACATTGCCTAATCCACACAAGCTAATACTTCATCTGAGACAGAATCAATGTATGCACTGAAGAACATGCTTCAGCTTCCAAATCATTTATCATTTAGTATGTGTCATGGTTTCTTAAGACTCTCAGACATAAGGTTTAGGTTAAAACATAACTTTATTGAAAAGTTAAAGGCAATCCCATAGAGTTTTCATACACATACAAACAATACATAGCAGAACAATGTCGCCACAGATGCAGGAACTGGAAGCAGGAAACAACAGGAACCAGCAGAGAAGATCAACCGGATCAAGTGCGGCAAAGCCGACTGGCAGCAGCAACATCAGCTACTGATGAGAACAACCGGAACCGGACTGGAACTGACATAGCAGGAGGGAACTCAGGAACAGGTTGACTCAGGAACTCAGGAACTCAGCAACAGGCCCAATCAGCTACTGTAGGAAGGAGGAAGTGGATGCTGTCAAAGACACCACAAAAGGGCAACCAAAGGGTGCCCAGACTGAGTTTAAAAGGGCAATGTGAGGCGGGCTGAAGGCAGACAGCCAATGGGAGCCCCCTACAGGTGATAGACACTGAATTGTAGCAATCACGGGCACCGTGATAGTATGACAAGGAACACTGAGTGAGGGTCTCTACATTAAACTTACCCCAGTGTTTATAATATGTATGCTGTACCCCAGTGTTTCTCAACTCCTGCCCTCAGGACCCACTAACAGGCCAGGACTTAGGGATTTCTCTGCTAGAGCACAGGTGTGGTGATCAGAGGCTCATTCACAATGATTAACTCACCTGTGCTCTAACAAGGAAATCATCAAATTGTGGCCTGTTAGTGGGTCCTGAGGACAGGAGCTGAGAAACACTGCTCTACTCTATGATTTTCGACAGCTGTGAATATGCTATATTTTTCTGCACTTCTTTCATGTTCTTTGTGCAGTACATTATTTCCGAGTGCACTGTTTGTCTTGCCAAGAATAGACATAAGCATAGATTGCGGAAAATGAAAGCACATGCTTTTTATTTCCAAAAGTGTTTTTTAATCACAGAATAGTCACTGTATTTAGGGTACGTAATCGGATATTTGGGATAATTATATTAGAAGTAAAAATTTTGAAGACTTGTACTGTATTTTTTTCTATGCCAGTATTATTCTGTTTTAAGTGAAGTGGTATTTGCTTGAGGTGAGAAATGTATTGGAGGCAGCCTTAGCATCCAAGTGGTTAAAAAATGAAACATGCAAAAAAATTACCCTTTTCTGCTTGTGAAGGAATTACTGTAAAAAAGGCACTTTTTTAATTGCATTGAAATCAATGATAATTGTATCCCTCCCCCCCCCCCCCCACACACACTCTGTAAAGCTTCCCACGTGTATTGCCACTGTGCTAATTATGAACCCTTTCAATGGCAGATGGGTACACAATGCGTTGCATACTCCTATAGAACACAAACGGTTAAAGGAGTGTCAATTTTCTGCTTGTTATCAGTCTGTGGAGGACCAGGTGGATGTCATAGGAGACAAGAAAAAAAAAAAAAAAAAAAATATATATATATATATATATATATATATATATATATAAATATAAAACCAGGGGGGGGGGGGGCGGAGTCGCGCTGGACCAAGATTTCTGCCTAAGGTGTTTTCTCTGCATGGCAAGGACCCAATAACCTGTTTTTCTCTCATCTATAACTAAGGTGACCTAAAAAACCGAAGCAGGGGTTGAAGATTATTGCATTCCTTTCAGTGCATCATAGACCAACGAACAACCAGACCAAACATTCGGCGAATACCCTGCCTGCATTCCGGACTGTGAGACACTTCAGTAGGTAGAGGGGACCTTTTCCCACAGGAATCTGAGAATAAAATGTTGACATCCAAGGGGCCTAACTATATTACCAGAGAGGACCTAGAGTGTTTTTCGACCAAGGATGACCAGAAGGATCTGATGAAGGAGATAAAAATTGTTGTTAAAGAAGAGATCTCTGAGCTCCGTAAAGATATCACTTCACTTGGCCAGAGAGTGGATCTCCTGGAACAAGATAGAGAGGTGGTTTATCAAGAGCAGAAGAATCTTGCACTTCTTACTCAACAAGATACCATTAACTTGCTTACAGCAAAACGTGATGATATCGACAATAGGTCAGACAGGAATAATTTACGTTTTCGTGGCCTACCTCAGTCAGTAGAGCCTGGTGACTTGGAATCTGCGCTCTGCTCCCTCATCAAGGAGGTGATAGGTATTTCGGATAACCCCCCTATGGTTTTTGAGAGGATCCACAGAGCCTTACAACCTAGGAGGTCAAAGAATGACCCTCCAAGGGATGTTATTTGCCTCTTCTTGAACTTTCAAGATAGGGAGAAAGTGTACAAGAAGGGGAGAGAAATGGGTGAAATCCATTACATGGGTGTCTCAATTGTTCTATTACAAGACGTGTCCGTGCTTACGCTTCAACAGCGGCGAGCATTGAAACCACTCATAGATCATCTAAGGGGACTTTCTATCAGGTATAGATAAGGATACCCCTTCTCCCTGATTGTGATGCACAAAGGTTCACAAGCCATTCTGCGCTCTCCAGAGGCTATTCCCTCATTCTGCATGGAGACTGGCATTCATCCCCCCTGCCGCTGGTGCACACGGATGGAGGGGGCACCCGCCATGGCCCTTCAGCTGATCCGCCCAGGAGATGAGATTTGACCCATTGTTCGGTTGTACCTGGCCCACAATAGAAACGTCAAAGGGAACTGGTAGACTCTGGAGCTCCGGCAGATTGAGTGTATCTCTCTATGGTGGTGCTGTAATGGGAGTGGGCCTGTTACGTTGAGATCATACAAGTAGCACATTTAGTGAAAGACTATTCAACACATATGAACAGGAGTGTAATGGACCATAGTATCACGGTCCCCGTGATCCTGTGTGTCACTCTTTGCTGTGCTGCTCCCTGATTGGCTGAGCTGTGTTGGCCCGCCCCTGATTACCCGTTTTATACTGGCCGCTGGCACCTGTCTGGTGCCCTTTCGTGGTGTTCCTGAGCCTTGCTGCTGTTCTCTGCGTTCCTGTTTTCCGGTGTACCGACTTGGCCTGCTTGATACTCTCCTGTGTGCCTGCTCGTTGCTGATCCGGCTTGTCTACGAACCCGCTCTGGTATCCGACCCGGCCTGGCTGATGTTCCTGCTTGTTGCTGATCCGGCTTGTCTACGAACCCGCTCTGGTATCCGACCCAGCCTGGCTGACGTTCCTGCTTGTTGCTGATCCGGCTTGTCTACGATTCTTCACAGTTCCCGGTTCCAGTCTGTCTACGTTCCTGCTGCTGTCTACTGGTAGACATTCTTACTCCTGGAGTCGCGCTTGTGCTCGAGACTGACCTTAACCCTTGAGTCACTGTTCACTGTTAACGCTACTGAGCTGTACTACTGCTGAGTCTCCTTAAGCTTGCAGAGCTATACTATCAGGGCGATTCCGATTGCTGAGCCGATTCCTTGCTGTGCCTCACCTCCTACCAGGTGCCTGGTTAACCCTTTCAGTGCTACGCTACTACTGCTGAGCCGGCCGCTTGGGCCTGAGAGACGGCGGCTCATAGTTCATCTATGCAGGGTAGTTGTTCCGGTACCATACCGGTGGTCCTCTTGCCCACGCACTTGCACTGGTGGAGTCGTTATACGCCCGTGGGGGCTACCTGGCACTAGCTATTGGCTTCCGTTTACGCCCGAGGGGGCTCGATTCTTACACTTGCAGCTTGCAGTCTCCGTTATACGCCCGTGGGGGCTAACGTTCCTTGCTCTTGCAGCTTGTAGTCTCCGGTTTACGCCCGTGGGGGCTATCCATTATTGCTCTAGCGTTCTGGGTCAGTTCTGCCGTGCAAGTCGATTGCTCTCCTGCAGACTCGGTATTGACTCCTTATACTTATACAAGCTTCAGCTACACCTTGGGCGTGCCTACACCACAACAAAGACTGATGAGGACTGAGTTAACTATTGTGTACTCCTCTCTGGGTTACCAGCCCTAGTATATATTTTCTGTACATATATTCTACTCTGTCTGTATCCAGTCTACTGGCCTGTAAGGGTCTAGACACTTATTTCTTGTTTACACTGTGTGCCTGTAGAGGGCGATATTGTTCATTACTTTTTTATAATTAAACTGTGTTTTATCATACCCTCTGTCTGAAGTGTCTGAAAATCGTAATACATAGGCCGTTACGTGGGGCTCCTTTAAGGGCCATAGAAATACCCCCAAAATAGACTGGAATTCACTCGAGTCTTGCACAGGTGTTCTTAAATAGAGCTTGGTGTCTACACATGTTGTATCACCGTTTACATACAATATCTTCACTGGAAAACAATAATGATCGTATTTCTCTTGGTCACGAATATACTCTCTGTTTTTCCCTGACGAAGAAGTTAGTTTCAACTTTGAAACATGTTGGCGGACATTAACAACAGAGAGTATATCCGTGACCAAGAGAAATACAATAATTATTGTGAAGATATTGTATGTACGTAAACGGCGATGCAACGTGTGTAGATGCCGAGCTCTATTTAAGAACACCTGTGCAAGACTCGAGTGAATTGGAGAAAACAGTCCAAGTTACAGTTAACAGCGAGTGAGGCAGCTGGCAATACCATCTGATTAATGGATATCAAATGAGGACGGACATAAGAGGAGAAAAATTAGTCTCTGATGATCTGAACCGTCAAGCATTGAACTGTCATTATAAGCGGCTATCACTGTACCCTATCTCACAAACCACTGTCAACGGACAACACTGAGACTGACTCCCTGATTAAAGGTAAAATCTTGATTGCTACACTCTGTCACTTTGAAGATATCTGATATGAGTAACAGCACAAGTAGAGCAATGTATCTTCACAAAAATATTGGTGAACATTAAAGGTAGAATTTTTTATAGTCTACCAATATTTATAATAACTACAAGGTCATTGGATTAAAATTAGGATATACTTCCAAAGAAAAGTTCCTCATTTAAGAACTTTATGGGACAATATTGGAAGTTTATTTGAAGAAAACAGCCTAAATACAGACCACTTAAAGGGATAGTAATACTTTGTTTTATCTTTATTTTATTTTGTAGGTATTAAAAAGAACACGAAGAACGATATAAGTCTTATCTCTCAAACCTTTATGGTTTGAGAGATATTCACAAGCAAAGTTTTCCCTCCTGCCCCTTTTACCTAGTGTAAGCCATCTCTTCTCAGATGTGGAATGCAGTCCATAGACCAGACAGATAACAGAAGAGGACAATCTTCTTCCTGTGAGAACAATGAAAGCCCTGCCCCCCTGGACAAGTTTTTCAGGTTTTTCCCTTATCTTAATTGAAGATTGTCCCTCTCTGCAGTCTATCTAGGCACCTCCCTTCTGGTCTGGCAGAATAGTGTTACATCAATAAAGGGACGGGAGGGGGATACTTTATCATTCAATTAATCTTGAACTACAACTCTGACAGTATTAAAATAACACTCTCCAAAGTCCAAATACTATGATGATTAATTAGCGCTGCTTTTATTATGAAACATCACTATCCCTTTAAAGGCAAAGAAACAAAGATCACTTAAAAATAAAGTTGTTCCTACAACATACGAACTGTTGTTTATTTGGAATTCCGTGTATCACTGCAGTCTGTTTTTGCATAAATATTAGTGATGAGCGAGCACCCCAATGCTCGGGTGTTCGGGTGCTCTGACCGAGCACCCCCTGAGGCTCGAGTGCTCGGCCGAGCACCCGAGCCCCATTGAAGTCAATGGGAGGACTCGAGCATTACACCAGGCACCCCCTGCTCTGATGAGGGGAGGGTGCCTGGTCCATAGGAAAAGGGCAGAAAAGGATGGAAACACCACAGAAATGGTTCAGGGACAGCATAGGGAGGATGTCTGGATGCATCTTGGACTCCAACATCGCTGCTGGGAACGATCTTTCGCCCGTAGTACGCCATTTTTACAGACTGACCATAAAACACACAAAAAGGAAAATAAAAACGACTTTAGGCGAAAAATTGTTACCAAACAATATTTGCTGTATATTTACTTGTATATCATCTGCAAATTCTCCCAAAAATTTCCTTGGTTTTCGGAAGTGAGGCCATGATTAAGAGGGAAACGTGCGCAGAGGCAAATTCTCCCAAAAATTTCCTTGATTTTCAGAACTGAGGCCATGATTAAGAGGGAAACGTGCACAGAGGCAAATTCTCCCAAAAATTTCCTTGATTTTATTGAACTGAGGCCATGATTAAGAGGGAAACGTGCGCTGAGCCGACCATCTAAAACATTATGGGTGAGGGTCTGCTGCAGAGCTGACCATCCTAAACATTATATGCGAAGGCCCGCTAGTGAGCTGACGCTATAAAACATTATATGAGAGGGCCCGCTAGAGAGCTGACCCAATAAAACATTATATGAGAAGGCCCGCTGGTGAGCTGACCTATATAAAAATTGGCAAACAGGGCCCGCTGGTGAGCTGGCCCTATATAAAAATTATAGCACAGGGCCCGCTGGTGAGCTGGCCCTATATAAAAATTATAGCACAGGGCATATGGAAGAGGAGGAGGAGGATGAGAAGATTAAGAGTCAACCATATACCCGTTTTTTGGGTGGAAGGGGTGAATGGGAATACAGAGTATTCACATCATTGTAAATAACATATATAAAGTGAGTTTATGTTCCCCCGGGGCTTTCCTCCAGTGGAGTGGAGAAGTCAGGGGAAATCCAGGCCTTGTTCATTTTTATAAGTGTCAACCTATCAGCATTGTCGGTGGAAAGGCGGATACGCTTATCTGTTATGATGCCACCAGCAGCACTAAATACCCGCTCAGACAGAACGCTGGCGGCAGGGCAGGCCAGCACCTCCAAGGCGTAGAGTGCCAGTTCATACCACGTGTCCAGCTTGGACACCCAGTAGTTGTAAGGCACAGAGGGATCATTGAGGACGCTGACACGGTCTGCTACGTACTCCTTCACCATCTTCCAAAACTTTTCCCTCCTTGTGACACTAGGCTGCGCATCAGGGTGAGGGTGCTGGCGGGGTGTCATGAAGGTGTCCCACGCCTTGGAGAGTGTTGCCCTGCCTTTGTCGGAACTGCTGTGTGCTCCCCTTTTCTCCCCTTCTCGGTTGGCCAAGGTAGCACGTACTCTGCCGCCAGCGTTGTCAGATGGAAAATTTTGGAGCAATTTTTCAACAAGAACCTTCTGGTATTGCACCATTTTGCTTGTCCTCTCCACCGGAGGAATGAGAGATGAGAAATTCTCTTTGTAGCGGGGGTCCAGAAGGGTGAACACCCAGTAATCCGTGTTGTCTAAAATGCGTGTAACGCGTGGGTCACGGGAAAGGCAGCCTAACATAAAGTCAGCCATGTGTGCCAGAGTACCAACAGGCAAGATTTCGCTGTCCTCACCAGGAGGATGACTCTCAATCTCCTCATCCTCTTCCTCCTCTTCTGCCCACCCACGCTGAAGAGATGGAACTAAAGTTCCATGGCTACCCTCTGTAGCGGAGACAACCGTGTCTTCCTCCTCCTCCTCCTCCTCCTCCTCCGCCTCCTCCAATTGTCGCTGAGAAGACGAAGTGAGGGTGCTCTGGCTATCACCTTGTGTAAGCTCTTCCTCCCCCATTTCCACCTCTTCCACATGCAAAGCGTCGGTTTTAATTGTGAGCAGCGAGCGTTTCAGTAGACACAGAAGTGGGATGGTTACACTGATAATAGCGTTATCGCCGCTCACCATCTGTGTCGATTCCTCAAAATTGCGTAAAACCTCACAGAGGTCTGACATCCATTCCCACTCCTCACTTCTGATTACAGGAAGTTGAACGGAGAGGCGACGACCGTGTAACAGCTGGTACTCCACTACTGCCCTCTGCTGCTCACAAAGCCGGGCCAACATGTGGAAGGTGGAGTTCCAGCGCGTGCTCACGTCACACAGCAGCCGGTGAGCTGGCAATTGTAAGCGCTGCTGCAGCTTCAACAGGCCGGCTGAAGCTGTTGATGACTTACGGAAATGTGCACACACGCGGCGCACCTTGGTCAAGAGATCATGCACATTGGGGTAGGTTTTTAGAAATCGCTGCACCACTAAATTAAATACATGCGCTAGGCATGGTACGTGTGTGAGCTTGCCGAGCTCCAAAGCCGCCACCAAGTTACGCCCATTATCACACACAACCATGCCTGGTTGCAGGTTGAGTGGCGAGAGCCACTGCTCGGTCTGGTGACTAATCCCCTGCAACAGCTCTGAGGCCGTGTGCTGTTTGTCCCCAAGGCAGATCAGCTTCAGCACGGCCTGTTGACGCTTCCCCACTGCAGTGCTACACTGCTTCCAGCTACTGGCTGATGGGGGAGTGGCGGTGTGTGTAGAGAATTCGGAGGTGGAAACGGAGGAGGAGGAGCCAATAACGTAGGTGCTGGTGGAAACCCTGATGGAGGTAGGGCCCGCAATCCTCGGCGTGGGTAGCACCCGTGCCATCCCAGGGTCCGAGTCGCTCCCAGCCTCCACGACATTCACCCAGTGTGCCGTCAGGGAAATGTAGCGTCCCTGGCCACAAGCACTTGTCCATGTGTCAGTCGTTAAGTGGACCTTCCCAGTAACTGCGTTGGTCAGGGCACGGGTGATGTTACGGGACACATGGTGGTGTAATGCGGGGATGGCACACCGGGAAAAGTAGTGGCGGCTGGGGACCGCGTACCGAGGGACAGCTGCTGCCATCAGGCTGCGGAAGGACTCAGTGTCCACAAGCCTAAATGGCAGCATTTCGATGGCCAGTAATTTTGAAAGGTGTGAGGTTAGTGCTATGGCCTGTGGGTGGGTGGCTGGGTACTTTCTCTTGCGCTCAAATGCCTGGGGTAACGACATTTGGACGCTGTGCTGGGACAGGGAAGTGGATGTGGTCGCTGATGGTGCTTCAGATGCTACAGGTGCAGGGCGGGAGGTATGCGGGCCTGCGCCTTCAACAGGCGATTGGCCGGCACCGAAAACAGGGGAAGAGGAGGCAGTGGTGTGGCCTGCAGACACAGATGGGCGATCCAGGCGTTCCTCCCACTTACTACGGTGCTTGGATGCCATGTGTCGGATCATGCTGGTGGTGGTGAGGTTTCTAGTGTTCATGCCTCGGCTCATTCTGGTGTGGCACAGGTTGCAAACTACAATTCTTTTGTCGTCCGCACTTTCCTTAAAAAAACACCATACCGCGGAACACCTACCCCTTGGCAAGGTAGATTTACGCAAGGGGGTGCTCCGTGGAACATTTGCGGGCCGGTTTGGTGCGGTCCGCCTTCTTTCTGTAGCCACACCACTGCCTCTTCCAGCCTGTTGCGGTGCTGCAGATGGCTCACCCTCAGGACTGCTGTCATCGCTCGGCTCTACACCTTCCCAGGTGGGGTCAGTCACCTCATCGTCCACCAAGTCCTCCTCCACTTCCTCACTCTGATCATCCTCCTCAAGTCTTGATCCCACCACATACTCAGTCATTGACAACTGTATAACATTCTCCTCAACAAGGTCTTGAGACGGAAATAGTGGTTGATTTAATGGCAACTGTGTCTCATCATCATCATCATCATCCACTACTTCCTTTGACCTTAAATGCCGTTCACATCTGTCATCTTCTTGAGATTGGGTAGCCTCTAGAGGTTGTGAATCAGGGCACAAGATGTCATGTTCCTCTGCAAGCGTGCTTGGAGAGAGGGTCAAATGAAGGATTGGTGATGAGACGAGCTCCTCACTATATCCCAGTGTGGGATCACTTCTTTGACCAGACCGTGTATGGTGGGAGGAAGGATGATCAGAGTGAGGATTATGTTGACCAGACTCTTGGCTACTGAGAGTGGACTTGGTGGAAGACAGGGTGGTGCTTAACCGACTGGAAGCAGTATCAGCTGTCATCCAACCGACCACCTGTTCGCAGTGGTCGGACCTCGAGAGTGATGTCCTGCGACGCCCTGTAAAATTACACATGAAGCTAGGTATGGTGGATGTCTTTCTTTCTTGTGCTCTGGCACCAGGCACAGTTTCTCCGCGTCCTGACCCGCGCCCTGAACTTTCAGGATCACGTCCACTTCCCCGTCCCTTTTTACCCGCCTTCTTCATCTTACACAGAATATGTGACTTTAATATTTGAGTTTGAAAACTTAACAGTATTTCTTATTATTCTGCAACTCTGCAGAGTACACAGAATAGGCTGCTAAACTGCGGTGAAACACACTGAATGGAATATGTGACTTTAATATTTGAGTTTGAAAACTTAACAGTATTTCTTATTATTCTGCAACTCTGCAGAGTACACAGAATAGGCTGCTAAACTGCGGTGAAACACACTGAATGGAATATGTGAGTTTAATATTTGAGTTTGAAAACTTAACAGTATTTCTTATTATTCTGCAACTGTACAGAGTACACAGAATAGGCTGTTAAACGGCGGTGAAACACACTGAATGGAATATGTGACTTTAATATTTGAGTTTGAAAACTTAACAGTATTTCTTATTATTCTGCAACTGTACAGAGTACACAGAATAGGCTGTTAAACTGCGGTGACACACACTGAATGGAATATGTGACTTTAATATTTGAGTTTGAAAACTTAACAGTATTTCTTATTATTCTGCAACTCTGCAGAGTACACAGAAAAGGCTGCTAAACTGCGGTGAAACACACTGAATGGAATATGTGACTTTAATATTTGAGTTTGAAAACTTAACAGTATTTCTTATTATTCTGCAACTCTGCACAGTACACAGAATAGGCTGCTAAACGGCGGTGAAACACACTGAATGGAATATGTGACTTTGATATTTTAGTTTGAAGACTTAACAGTATTTCTTCCTATTCTGCAACTCTGCACAGTACACAGAATAGGCTGCTAAACTGCGGCGAAGCACACTGAATGGAATATGTGACTTTGATATTTTAGTTTGAAGACTTAACAGTATTTCTTCCTATTCTGCAACTCTGCACAGTACACAGAATGTGCTGCTAAACTGCGGCGAAGCACACTGAATGGAATATGTGACTTTGATATTTTAGTTTGAAGACTTAACAGTATTTCTTCCTATTCTGCAACTCTGCACAGTACACAGAATGTGCTGCTAAACTGCGGCGAAGCACACTGAATGGAATATGTGACTTTGATTTTTTTTTTTGAAGACTTAACAGTATTTCTTCCTATTCTGCAACTCTGCACAGTACACAGAATGTGCTGCTAAACTGCGGCGAAGCACACTGAATGGAATATGTGACTTTGATATTTTAGTTTGAAGACTTAACAGTATTTCTTCCTATTCTGCAACTCTGCACAGTACTCAGAATGTGCTGCTAAACTGCGGCGACGCACACTGAATGGAATACGTGACTTTGATATTTTAGTTTGAAGACTTAACAGAATGTGCTCTAATCTGCAACTTTGCACACTAAACAGAATGTGCTCTAATCTGCAACTTTGCACACTAAACAGAATGTGCTCTAATCTGCAACTTTGCACACTAAACAGAATGTGCTCTAATCTGCAACTGTGCACACTAAACAGAATGTGCTCTAATCTGCAACTTTTCACACTAAACAGAATATTTTTTTTTTTTTTTTTTTTGTTTTTTTCCCCCCACACAAAATAACCTGCTGCCCCCACACACAGTAGTACTAAAAAGGACTTTTGGTTCTTTTTTGTCACAATTTTTTTTTTTCCTCCCTACACTGCCTTTCCCTTCCTATCCTCAGCTCTCCCTGGCTCAGACTGAGCCGAACTCGATGGTCAGGTGCTATACAGCACCTGACCACGGGTTCTGGCCAGCCAATCAGTGTAATGCCAGCAGCCAACATGGCTGCTGGCATTACACCGATGTCAGAGCCTCCCTGCACGTTTATTGGCTGCGCAGCAGCCGCAAAACGTGCGGGGAGGAGACCCGAACATGGCGGGCGAGCACATGCGGTACTCGTACGAGTACCGCCATGTGCCGAGCAGAGCGATGCTCGAGCCGATCCGAGCATCGGCCGAGCATGCTCGCTCAACACTAATAAATATCCATCGTCTGCAGCAAGGATATGCTATTGTTAGTGAGCTCCTCCATCTTCTATTTTTAATAGATATATTTTTATATAATAGAGGTGATGATACTCACAATCTATTTTGGATTATATATAATTGTTTGCTATAATTAGTACATTTTGATAAAATCAAATACCAATTATCTATATTGCACCCTATACGGATGTATATGAGATGCATATAGATTTGTGATAGGTTGGAACAGGATCAAAGCAATTACTGTGTATTATTATTATTATTATTATTATTATTATATTTGTTATCATTTTTTTATATTTGGACCATTTGGGGGAATCTGAACTGTGGGACACATAACATCAGGGCTCGGAGGTTTGTGCTCTGCACATGCCAACAAGCAGGTCGGTCTCGCGGACACAGGGGTGGATTCATACAGTTTCTATGAGTTGGGCCATGTTCTTTGGAGGTAGCATAGTGCATTTGACACTGAGCGGGAGGTTATTTTGCCCCACATACAGAGATATTTGTATTCTATAAACGGACCATTAAAGTGTTATTGATTGTTTTTAAAACAATTTTTTATATTTTGGACAATAAGATTGGATAGTGTAATAAACACATTTTTAAAGTGATATCTCTGATTTTCATTCTTAAAGTGGTAGCGCTTGAGAACATTTCTTGGTGGATTTGCAAATCTGTAGCTGAGTGGTGAAGGTATATCTGTTCTGGAGCAGCACCACAGTAGAATATATTGTCCCTGTTCATTCCTCCATTATTGCGCATTCTTGTTCTTGTTCATGGCATAAAAGATGCTCCAGCCCAGAGTGCATTCCAGATGTGTATTCCAGCCCCTCTGATCATTGTATCCCGGTCCCCACAGTTTTATTACATTGTCTGCACATCACTCATGCCATCGTGAAGTTAATTTGATCACATCTACCCCATTGTACCATGCCCATTGTTTCATCATCGTCTGTTTACAATTTATTGTATATTCATCACTCATGCCTTTGTGAAGTTAATTTAATCATGTCTACCCATTGTACCATGCCCATTGTTTCATCACCATCTGTTTACTCTTCATTGTATATTTACCACTCATGCCTTTGTGAAGTTAATGTAATCATGCCTACCCACTGTGCCATGTCTTGTGATTTCCTCACCATGTATCTACTGCCATTATCTTCTGTCACGGAGTGACTAGGAAATAACAACACTTGACCAGTACAGATAAAATTGTAATTTTTTTTTTTAAATACAACAGTGGCAGTAAAGAATAGTACACTCTCACGAGTCCAGGGAAGAAGTACGCACTTTCTTCACCTTTCACTAGGCAAGTGTGGTATCCCACGTCTGTACCCTAACGCTAGAGTACCCAGGCATCTTGAGCGAGTATCGCTAGAACTCTGGAGCAACACAGTAGCGACTGACTCCACCACATTCTTGAGGCCAGGTGTGAGGCCAGTGCAAGACACTTCCTCATCCCTTCACTAGGCAGGTGTAGCAGTAACCGAACGGCCCTAGGTAACCTTTGCAACAGGATAGAGGGACAGTGCACGGCACTTCCCTAGTCACACCAAGCAGGTGACTCATAGCGCAACTATACCCTACCACTAGGGTATACCTATGCAAGGCAAACGGCACCTAGTAGGTTAGGTGAGGCAACAATGGGACCGGACAGTACACAGGAGATCAGTGACACGGACTGACAGAAGCAAGAGCTGCTAACGGGTAGCGAGCACGGTAAGAGTAGGCCCAAACAACAAGGATACAGTAGCCGACTCGGTAGCCGAGGCTAGCAAAGTAATGGAACGCAACAGAGGGAGAGTGGTCAGACGTAGCCAGGATACAGAGCCGGATCGGGTAATCGGACATAGCCAGGAGTCAGAGCCGGATCGGGTAATCGGACGTAGCCAGGAGTCAGAGCCGGATCGGGTAGTCAGACGTAGCCAGGAGTCTCTGCGGCGGCTGCCGAGCCGACCACATCATGCTTTCAGCGGCTCCAACCGCATCCTGCTCTTGGCAGCTCTGCCACATGCTCCCCTTTGCGGCTTGGCTGCGGCTTGTGTTCGGGCGGCTCAGCCGCCTTCTGGGTCTATGCATAGTTCCTGCCGCTGCAGCATTCGGCGTCCGGCCTTGCTAGGTGATGTCATCTATGGGAGCATGTCCAAGGGTATGGATGTGCGCTCCATTTAAAGGGACAGTCACCTGTTTGTTACTCCTCCTATTCCTATGACCACATGTTATATATTGCATGGACACAGGGCTCAGTCGCCCTTTCGTTGGTGTCCAGTGCAGTTCTATATTTTGGTGTTCTGAGTATTATCTGGCTTGTCTGACTACCCGATCTGGTGCTGACCTGTGGCTCTGTCTGACTATCCGCTCCGTGTATGACCCTTGGCTTAGTTGTATAACCATTCTGGTGCAGAGCTGCGGCTCTGGCTGACTACCTGTTCTGTGTTTCACTCCTGGTCTGTCTGACTACCCATTCTGGTGTTGACCTGGGGCTCTGTCCACTGTGTATCCAGCATACCAACATTTCAGTGGATATCCTATCTGGTGCAACCCTGTGGCTCTGGCTGACTACCCTCTCCATGTATGAACTGTGGCTTGTCTGACCACCCATTCTGGTGCTGACCTGTGGCTCTCTCGGACTTTCCTCTGTGTGGCCTTCCATGAAGTCAGATATCCAGTCTGGTGCGGGCCTGTGGCTCTGGCAGACTTACCCCAGGTTGCCTTCCTATTTTGTCTGGCTTCTCCCAGGTGCGGACCTGTGGCATTGCACACTACTCCTTGTCCCATCGCTGGGACCTATCTCAAGTGAATCACATGGAAGCAGTCTTCTAGTTCTGGTAGTTGTCGCTTGCTCCATTGTGCGCTTCTCTCTCATACCATTTATTGTGATATTTCTGTTTCGTTGTTGGTGCCTAATAAAGTTGGTGTTACCTTTTAGTACTTGTCCTGAGTTTTCTTGCCGAACCGTGACACATGGAACTGTGTTCATCAATGCTGAACTTTTGGCACATACTGACTCACCACCTGGGGGTCTGACTGACCCTTTGCCTTATATACGATGTTAGAAGGTATTGGTTTGGTGGACGGGGGTCCCGGCAGGGGAGGTCCCGTGGGCCAGGATGGGGGATGTCTGCTTTGGCCTTTCCTGTGTCAGCCCTCCGGTGCACCCCTAGTCCGTGGGGCATGTGGGATTGGTTGGTTCTCCATACCGTTATGCATATGTATTGTTTGCTTTTATTGCCTTTGTTTACTGTTCTGAGGTGGGGCTCCCTAACTTGGTATGGGTTCTGGTGCTCCGGGTATGCTGTGTCTGGGCCTGGGTTGCGTGGGTGGGGGGAACTGTTGTCCCCTCCTCCTGTGCGGGACTGGCTCAGGGAGATCTGCCTGATTATTAGCGCGAGACCTTGTTTGTGACCATCAACATGGCTGCTTCTCATAATATGATCAAAATTGTTATCGGTCAATGCGAGGGTTCTCCATATACCTGAAAAGAGATGTATAGCTTTGAGGGACTTCCAGAGGCAAAGGGTGGACATTGTCATGGTCCAGGAAACTCACTTCCCATTTTCCAGTGAACCGCATTTTAGGTCCAAATTTTACCTGTATGGGTGGCATGCATATTGCCATAGTAATAAAAAAACAAAAGGCATCTCCATTCTTCTGCACAAATGCATTTCCTGGGTTCACCATGACTCCCTTGCAGACCCTGATGGTAGATTTTTATTATTCAGAGGCCTGTTGTTTGGGGTTCCATTCACCCTAGCCAGCTTGTATGCACCCCACACTAAACAGGCATCCTTTTTGGCTAAGGAGTTAAGCAAATTAGAGGATTTTTGCGAGGGTCAACTACTGGTAGGTGATGACCTTAATGTTCCATTAGATCTGAAGTCTGACTGCTCTGTAGGATTCTCACATGTTCCCCAATCCTCTATTGCTAAATGTAGGAAGTTGTTGAGTGACCTCCATTTGTTTGACACCTGGCATCGCTTAAACCAGACATCTAGCGATTATACTTACTTTTCCCCTTGTCACGGACGTTACTCTTGTATAGACATTCTCTTGATGGAACAGCACAGACTCCATACTTTGAAGGATGCCTTTGTGGGCCAAATTACATGGTCGTATCACGCCCCCGGTTGGCATGATATTCCAATTGGAGGAAGGCCATTCAGGCACTAGTGCATGGAGATTAAATGAAAGGTTAATCCAAGGTCCGGAAGCAAAGGAACTAATCTCGAAGTGGCTATCTGACTATTTTGAGATCAATGACGGTTCGGTAGACTCAGCGGTTTATTTATTGGAAGAGCATAAATGCGTTCTAAGGGGCCGCTTCATGAGTTTGGGAGCAAGTCACAAGAGACAGCAGCTTATGTATTGTAATGCTCTGCTTGCTCGTTTGACGGCCCTGACGGACGCTCATATGCATACCCAGGACTCTGCAGCTTATTAAGCCATTTTGGATGTAAGGAAGGAAATTGCAAGCTACTATTCAGCTGTCACGACTAAATCTTTTTTATGGTCCTAGTACTCCCATTATATTCAGGGTAATAAATGTAGCAGATTGCTGGCTCTTATTGCCGAGATTAAACAGAGAGAACATTATATCTCACAAGTAAAGGATGTATCAGGTAAGCGTTGTCATACTTTTTTCCGGGATTTCGGAAGCTTTCAAAAGATTTTTTGGTGGTCTCTATAATCTTCAACAACCACTCACTGCTTCTGCTCAGATGACACTGAAAAGCCAAATTATGGATTTTCTGAAAAAAGCTGAAGTCCGGAGGCTTCTGTCAGATGTTCTGGAAACTCCTTTCACCAGGGAAGTACTGGAGGATGTGATTCGCAGTACCCCGAGCAGCAAAAGCCCTGGACCAGATGGCTTCCCTGTCACTTACTATGAAGGTTTTTCTGATATTTCAATCCCTTTTATGTTTCGCTCTTTCAATGACATTTTAGCTGGTGACCATTTTGTACCTACTGCCATGGAAGCCCATATCACTCTCATCCCTAAACCAGACAAGGACCCTTCATTATGTGCAAATTACCACACAATTTAGTTGCTAAATCATGACGACAAATTATTCACTAAATTGGTAGCTGCAAGGTTAAAGCCCTACCCTCCCTCAGATGATCCATCCTAATCAATCGGGTTTTGTCCCGGGGAGGGAGACCTGGGACAACGCGACAAAGGCTCTAGTATTATTGCGCACTGCTTTGGTAAGAAATGTCCCATCCTTGCTGCTCACATTTGATGCCGAGAAGGTGTTCGATAGAGTGAGGTGGCTCTATGTGGAAACATAGCATCATGTGACTCTATTCCTCGCCAACAGCACATCTGAAGTTCAATGGATACCTTTCAACGCCCTTCCCCATTTCGAATGGAACACGACAGGGGTGTCCATTGTCCCCTTTCATTTTCATACTATCTTTAGAACCCCTGCTTCCGATTGCATCCTACTACCTTCGGTCTCCCGTATTTAGGGGGAGTGACGAAGCTGTCAACTTTTGCTGATGACATATTGCTTTTCCTCTCTTGCCCAGAGGAATCTTTGACAAACTTAATGGGTTTATTTGAGGAATTTAGTATTATCTCTAATTTTAAAGTGAACACACACAAATCGGAAATACTAAATGTTAATCTGCCTGACTCATCTTGCTGATCCTTGAAAGGAAAATTTCAGTTTAGATGGCCCCCGGATAAAATCAAGTACCTTGGTGTATTTTTAGCTTCTGATCTACAACTGACTGCAATTGCTAATTTCGACACTCTCTATCATACTCTTTTGGGAGAACTCCAGAGATGGAATAAGCTCTTTGTCTCCTGGTTTGGGAGGGTAAACATCATTAAAATGATCTTGCTTCCAAAAATGTTGTATCTTTTTAAAACTTTACCCCTTACCTTTTCTAAGGCTCAAATTGTTGTTTATATCTCCTGGTCGACAAAGGGGGTGTAGCTCTCCCCAACATATCTTACTACCATACTGCCAAAGCAGTTTCACTCCTCATTGACCTTGTCTTGCACCCCTCGAAGGATTGGGTACAAGCTGTGTGTCTTCTTTTTCCTCCTACAGTTACTCTCAATTTTGCTGTGGTTGCTCCTGTGGGGATAGTCTGGAAAACTTGCTCCTCTCACCCTGTTCTCCTCCTCTTTCAATTCTTCTGTTTTGGCAGCACCTTACCCTTACCCTTTATTATCTTTAATAGGTAATCCCAGATTTTTGCCTGGCATTCAAGGTCAGCCTTTTCTTTCTTGACAGTGGATATATGTTGAAATCTTTATTACCCTCCACAGGCAACCTTTCTTTTGAGGCACTGTCTAACACTTATTCTCTCCCGATTTCACATCTCTGGGGATATCAACAGGTCAAACACTAATTACATTCACTGGTTGTGACAGGATACATAGTTAAAGAGCTGACTTCCTTTGAGAAAGCCTTTTTCTCTAACACTCCTTTCACCAAACCACTTGCAAAACTATACAGCTTTCTTTTCTACCAAGCTTCCCACACTTTTACAAAGGGCTCCTATATCTTGGCTTGGGAGTCTGATCTGCAAGTATCGTACTCGTTCAGCCGTTGGTCTACGATTCTGCGCCAGGCTCTCAGTTGCACGCCTAACACCATGATGAAGGAATCAAGCAACAAGTCTTTTACTAGATGGTATTACACACCAATATTCCTTCACAGAATCTATCCTAATGTCTCGCCCCTTTGCTGGAGATGCAAAGGAGCCGGTGGTTCTATGTTATATTTATGGTGGACCTGCCCGGTCATACAGAGATTTTGGGAACAGGTGATTTCTTATATTAACTCTGTACTCTCACTTACCTTGAAGTTAGGCCCCCTACTTTGCTTGCTTCTTGTTGCTCCTGCCTCTCCCCAGGTACCCTCTCTTTCTCTCTCTAAGAGACTGCTTTTGTTTTTGCTGTGTCATGCAAATCACATGATTCAGAAACACTGGAAGTCTGAGACGCCTCCGTCGGTTCAGGTGTGGCTGGCTGGGGTGAGTGGGATGTACGAAATGGAATGGCTTCACGCCTTTTCCACAGGCTCATTTAACTCATTCAGTACTACCTGGGTTCTTTGGAAGTCCTTTCTGGACTCTAGAGGGAATACCTGAGTCTCCTGGGCTAGTGCCTGTTTCCTTATTAAGCCCTGAGTCCGATAACTATGCTGTAATGCTCTGAAACTACTTATTGTTGGAGTTTCTTGCTGTCACCAAATTTCTTGACCTCCCCCCTCTGCTTTGACTGATGACTGTACCAATAATGGCCTTGACTGACCTCTTTCGCTCAACCTCTTTAATCCCTGGTATGCTGAAAGCCGGTAATGTGGTGGGTTAGTGCGATCTTGCTATTGGTGTCCCCAGCTGTTTCCCGCCTGCCGGTCATTTCCCGCCCCCCCCACCATTATGTTTGTGTTTACTCAAAGTACACAGGGTTTCTCTTTTCTCTTCTCTTTTCTTTTTTCTTTTCTTTCTTTCTCTTTTTTTATTTCTTTCTCTAGTGCTTATCCTTTTCCTTTTCTTGGGTATTCTTTCTTTTCCTCCTTCCCCAATTTCCAGTGTTAGCTGATATCTCAAATATGAAGGGGATGTTTTTACTATTTTACTATTCTGATATGGAGGGTATTAGCCAATGGGCTCTGATTCATTTACTGCTTGCATTTGTCATATTTCTACAGTTATGTGTATTATGTAACAAAGCATGTCTGTCTCATTTTGGTATGTACATCTCTTCATGACATTGCCTGTATGTATATACAAAATTGGCTTTTGTCTGTCAACTTAATTTTGTCTATTTGTAGCCTACTGAGTGTTATTTTTGACTCTTCAATAAACTGCTTGAATAAAAAAAAAAATTAAACCAGCTTTGACTGATACATGACAGACAGGCATGCAAGCCAAGTTTCTACTTGAGCTGGCTTAGCCTCTACGGAGACTGAGTGATTGACTGAGTGACAGATACTTCACAACAGACTTAAATATACCATACATTCAAGAAGAACCAGCAGGTAAAACCTTGTTTAGTTACACACACACACTTCTACATTTGCAAGAATAAGATGGAACAAGCATACACTGAGGTGTGGTGCTGCTGCACAGCACGTTATAACAGCAACACTAAGGAGGAAATGGAGAACTTTGCACAGTTTCTATCATGTGCAATAAATGGGATCGGTGCTATACATATTATCATAGTTGGTGAGGATGTTGAAAAAGCATGCACTCCTTCCTGACTCCAAATCGCAGTCAGACATTTCCCTGGATTAACATCCTATCTGCTTTGAAACAAATTTACATAATTGTCACTATTGTTATACACTATAAAGGTATCCAAAGCTATAGTATCTGTAGGCACAGCATTACAAGTAGGGATAAGTGAAAAGTTTTGCCTCAAACCAAATCGGAAAAAAAACGGGACTTCCAGCTTGGCAAATAATTTCCCTGCGAAAAGTGCCATTTTCCTGCTTTTTTCTCCTAGCTCATTGTATTGAAATCAATGGGAAGAAAATATTTTCCCCACCAGATGAAAGTTTTCTCTACTTTTCTACAGACATATAAAAGGGTGTGAGGCTCTCACAGCATGCCATTCTGTGTTTGTGAGAGGCAAAAGCAGCACATTTTTGAGCTAGTGATGATAGACAAATAAATTGAGGCTTAGTTTAGGTAGGACACAAAACAAACAAATGGTCCAGGAGCACCGTCTAGGCGGCGTCTTCGTTATAACAAAATCAGCTGTGACTCATACTTGATAAAACTTGAAATATTTATTGATATCTTGAAAAGGACTAAAAGGTCCGGTACTGGAGGATCAGAGATACTAATGCACATACAAATTGGTTAGATGGAAACCATCTGACGCGTTTCACTCTTCAAAAACGCTTCATCTATGAGTCAAGATGACGACTAGAGGGTGCTCCTGGACCATTTGCTTATTATGTGTTCTATTTGCCCTTTCAGTGCTGGAGAGCTGACTTTGTGTAGCACCTCGAAGGTTTCGGTGAGTCACCGTCCTTCAGTATCACCATGAGTATGTTTCTAACAATGTGGATTGAGTAGCACCTGTTTTTTTGTTTTTATTAGTTTAGGTAGGACTTGATAGACAACAGACGACATTGTGAATTTTGTTGAGGGCTAAGGCAAGACATCACTCCATCAGTTGTGTACTGTAGAGAGTAAAATCACACAGAGTAGTTGAGTAATGTCCAGAAAATGCACAAGGGGAAGGGGGAAGGTTGAAGCAGTGCAGGGACGTGGGAGTAAAGTAGCAGTTCAAAAAAAGACTGCAGCAATGGTTGCTGTAGCGTGTGCAATAAATGATGATGATCCTTCTCCTCCCGGGGTGGATGCAGTTTGTCAAGGTTCCATCAATCACACCACGCCAATCCCCCACCACCACTACCATTCACATCTGCAACATTGTAGGTTGTACTTTTTTTATCACTTGACATCATAATGAATATGAGCCAGTGTTACTTAAGCAGGAAGTTAGTGTTGTGGGCAAAGGACAAATGCACTCTGCATGCTAACACATTTTTCAAGGTATATGTTGCTGTAAGACTCACAACTCTGACTTTCAGTTACTTATTATTCCATTACAACCCTCAAAGAATTCCACAAATTTACTGTTCTTACTGTAAAATACCCCTGCCTTTGTTTTACTCAAAACCGCCTTTCCTGTAGTCTTAATGGACGACCTCTTGTTTCTTGCTCAGCTTTTCCACTATACAGTTCTTTAGAAAGGTTTTTTTAATGAAAGTGTTTTACCAAGAATAATACATTGAGATTGTCTTTCATTTTCAACTATTACCATGGGACTCATTTTATCTACCTCAGAAGGGTGAAAAGCTGAATTGACCTTGCAGAGACTAGAACCTGTGATCTTGAGATATGAACAGATTCTAGTTCTTTGTATTAATCTTGAATATATTTGAACATTATATGAGCATTAATGAAAGACCAACAAATGTTAATGCACAGTAATATTGGAATCACGCATGATACTGATATAATTTCTCTAGCATTCCTTCCTATTTATTCCTTTTCATTATATATATTCACCACTACCATTCATATCCATCAAGTTAAATTCAATCTTTTATTTTCAAATTATCATTATTTTGTTCAATGACATCTTGTAGAATTTCATGTCATCACCATTCATTTATGAATATAATTTTAAAATGACATAGTTGTGTATTTTCATTCAAACAGAATACAGAGTACTAGTCCATATACGTGCACACACATTCAATCTTCAACAACATATGACTTCTCTGTGGAGGAGGGGCTGGGAGATTCTTCTGCTGCAACTTCATTATTTTAATGTATTAGATTAATTTGTCCTTTTATTTCCATTTTGAAGTTACACTATCAAGTGTAATAGTGTTATATATTTTTATTAAGAGTTTAGCTCTTGACAAACTGACATCGCATAGGAGTCACAAAATGCGTTGAGCTTTTTATTTATGCTATCTATTTGGTAAGACTTAAGATTTTTAGTTTATGACTTTGTATTTTACTATTTGTACAGTAACCCTTATATCATTAGGGAAGGACATCAGCTTCTTTCCAGTGAGACTGGGATTATCTTTTTTTATCTTTTGGTTATCTTTTTATTTATTACAATTCCATGCAGTAACGAACCATGACATGACCTTTGCTGAATGAAAGTCACCAGAAAGTCACCAGAGTGAAAGTAATGCGTAATCCAACCATTGTAACCAAAATGTTTTATAAAATAGTGCATTTTATACACACTTTGACTTATTGTTTGGTCAAAATACAATATATTTATTTCAGTTATGGTTTTTAATGTTTCAATATTATGAAATTTGTATATATCATTAGTAGTATCTAAATCAATATGAGGATGCTGTATTATAGATTAGGCTGATTTCTTTTCAGGTTATATTGTTTTTAAATACTAGTGTATCTTTATACATAGACGATTGCTATATATATAGTCTTCGGCAAGCTTAATACTATCGATGGATCGTCCCTTTTGTGGCCCAGACTTGTGTTTTTCCTTCCCTTTTCCTCTTATTTTGTTTTATTATGTCACTCTAAGGTTACTTGTTCAAACTTCTCGGAGGATTAGGGAAACATAGTAAACCAGGTGACGCAATGAAACAAGTCTCTGTTTTCATCCTATGAATAACCAACTGATGGTTTTTATAGAGCCATTCTGCAATGCATTTGCAGAATCTAGATATACTACATCTAATGCTTTACTATAATCTAGATTGATACTTACTTACTTCCTGCTAATATTTTAAAATGTTGCTGTGTAATCCTGACTATAACCCCTTTATATTAGTAGTGGGTGAAAGGTCCTGTCATGTCCCTGTGAAAAAATCTATGAAAAACTGCTTCATCACTGGAAAATCAGCTTTACATAAAGCGATTAAAATCTTCGCCTTTTTCTCCCATTGCCAAAAATTTTTCACTATTTTATTTCAATGGCTAGAAAGTTTTAGTCCCTTTAATAGCATGTTTTTCATCTTTTCTCTTTAAAAACGTAACATTTTCCAATAAGTGAAATACAATACAAGCAGCTACAGAGGGTGCTAGGGTGTTGTGCTCTGAGTTATTAATAAAACTGATAGCACTACTATCACTATGAGCAAGTTGAATAAGGGTAAAAGGAGGAGCTGGAAAGACAGTTATGCATCCAGGAGAAGGAAATGACCACTACCAACATAGAATGGCCTGGATGCCCTGTTTTCTCAGACTCAATGATGATCAGTCCCACTAAATCACCAGTAGGGATCTTGGGGGAATTTGTGTCACCTGACACAAGAATGATTGCTAGACAAAAATACCAGGAACAGATGTTATCCATCAACAAAGCTGGAAAGAAGTCTGGAAAGAAAATTGGATGCTATTTTAGACTTGATTCGGGGGTAAGCAGCCACATCCTAGCCTACACCAGGAACCACTTCTCCTATCATTTCAGAAAAAAAACATTGACTGCTATGGTAAAACCACCTAAGATTCCCCTGCCTGAAAAGTATTCCAGGAATGCAGACAACTGTAGGGGATTCCTTAATCAATGTTCACTTCACTTCAAGACATATCCTCAATCCTGTAGCACTGTGGAGGTCAAGTCACCTTCATAATTTCCCTACTCAAAGGAGAATTCCTGGCATGGGCATCTCCCTCAGTAGAACAAGATTCATCATTATTGTCCAATGCGGACTAAATAAGCAATTAAAAGATGCCCTTATTTGTGACTAGACCAAAGAATTCAGGAGAAACTGACTATCACGGTGCCCGTGATTGCTCTTCTGTTGTGTCTATCACCAGTAGGGGGCTCCCCATTGGCTGGCTATCTTCAGCCTGCCCTGTATTGCCTAGTTAAACCTAGTCTGGGCACCCTTTGGTTGCCCTTTCGTGTTGTCTCTATGCTGTTTGAGTCTACACCTTGTTCCTGAGTATCCTGGGCCCCTGCTGTGTTCCTGCGACCTGTGTTCTACTTGTTCCAGTGTTTCCAGTCGTATTGTTCCTGCCTCCGTCTGATCCGGTTGAGCCTCCTCTTCCTGCTGCCAGTCGCCGCCATTGTTCCTGATTCCGGTTGACTGTCTGTCTGCTGGTTCCTGCTTCCATCTGCTGGTTCCTGTCCTGATTGCCTCCAGTTAGCTGACGTTCCTGAGTCGCCTCGGCGACATTTCTATCTTGCCAGTTTACAGTACGCGGGTACTGGTTACTTGACAGCTACCCGGCTGTCTCTGTATGTTAGCGTTCCACGTACAGGGTACTGGATCGCTCCCCTAGCCACCCTGTTGTTTCAGCATTTTAGCGTTCCACATACAGGGTACTGGTTCGCTCCTCTAGCCACCCGGCTGCCTCAGCATTATAGCTTTCCACGTACAGGGTACTGGTTAGCTCCTCTAGCCACCCGGCTGTCTCCGTATTGTAAGCGTTCCACGTACAGGGTACTGGTTCGCTTCTCTAGCCACCCGGTTGTCTCAGTATTGTAAGCGTTCCACGTACAGGGTACTGGTTCGCTCCCCTAGCCACCCTGTTGTTTCAGCATTTTAGCGTTCCACATACAGGGTACTGGTTCGCTCCTCTAGCCACCCGGCTGCCTCAGCATTATAGCTTTCCACGTACAGGGTACTGGTTAGCTCCTCTAGCCACCCGGCTGTCTCCGTATTGTAAGCGTTCCACGTACAGGGTACTGGTTCGCTTCTCTAGCCACCCGGTTGTCTCAGTATTGTAAGCGTTCCACGTACAGGGTACTGGTTCGCTCCTCTAGCCACCCGGCTGTCTCAGTATTGTAAGCGTTCCACGTACTGGGTACTGGTTCGCTCCTCTAGCCACCCGGCTGTCTCAGTATTGTAAGCGTTCCACGTACAGGGTACTGGTTCGCTCCTCTAGCCTCCCGGCTGTCTCAGTATTGTAAGCGTTCCACGTACAGGGTACTGGTTCGCTTCTCTAGCCACCCGGTTGTCTCAGTATTGTAAGCGTTCCACGTACAGGGTACTGGTTCGCTCCTCTAGCCACCCGGCTGTCTCAGTATTGTAAGCGTTCCACGTACAGGGTACTGGTTCGCTCCTCTAGCCACCCGGCTGTCTCAGTATTGTAAGCGTTCCACGTACAGGGTATTGGTTCGCTCCTCTAGCCACCCGGCTGTCTCAGTATTGTAAGTGTTCCACGTACAGGGTACTGGTTCGCTCCTCTAGCCATCCGGCTGTCTCAGCATTATAGCGTTCCACATACAGGGTACTGGTTCGCTCCTCTAGCCACCCGGCTGTCTCCGTATTGTAAGCGTTCCACGTACAGGGTACTGGTTTGCTTCTCTAGCCACCCGGCTGTCTCAGTATTGTAAGCGTTCCACGTACAGGGTACTGGTTCGCTCCTCTAGCCACCCGGCTGTCTCAGTATTGCAAGCGTTCCACGTACAGGGTACTGGTTCGCTCCTTTAGCCACCCAGCTGTCTCAGTATTCCTAGCGTTCCACATACAGGGTACTGGGTTCACTCCTTTAGCCATCCGGCTGCATTGCAGGATTGATAGCGTTCCACATACTGGGTACTGGTTCGCTCCATACACCTTCCAGCTATGTTGTAGATTGTCTGCGTTCCACGTGCTGGGTACTGGTTCACTCCATTGCTACTTAGCGTCATGGCATTCCATCTGTGAGGGCACTGGTTTTCTCCTCATCCATCCGCAATCCCTGCTGCTGACGGCTTACTTACTGACTTAGCCTCTTGTCTATGTAGTGACTGTTGCTCCACCTTTCAGTCACTGAGGCTTGTGGTCACCATTATCTCCTGTCTGTTGGCTGCCTTGCCTGGTATATGGTAAGGCCGGTAGAACCTGTCCTGTCTCATGGGTTGCCTTACCTGGTATTGGCGAGGCCAGTAAAGCCAGTGTTAATCTCCTGTCAATTGGCTGCCTTGCCCGGTATATGGTAAGGCCGGTAGAACCTGTCCTGTTTCCTTGGGTTGTCTTACCCGGTATTGGCAAGGCCGGTAGAGCCAGTCTTAGTCTCCTGTCCAGCGGCTGCCTTGCCCAGTATTTTGGCAGGGCCGGTAGAGCCAACACTGCTATTGTTTGCATTGTATTCCTGTCTAATAAAGATATATGTGTGTACGTGTATGATACCCTAAGGGGTTACATTAACTTTTCAATAAAGTTGTGTTTTTACCTAATTCTGCGTCTGAGAGTCTTAACAAACCGTGACACTGATGGAGAATGGGTGTTCAAGACAGATGAGAATTTGTTTTGGATTATTGTGTTGTACCACACCAGATCAGAAACCTACAGAACAATCAGACGAGCCCATCGGATTGGGCAACGTAAACAGACATAAATTGTAGGAGGAGGTGAGAAAGAGGAGGCGTTCATTAGGACTATGCCTTTACTGCAGACTAAAGGGCCATCTAGTCTGGCTATGTCCATCACGACATATGTAAAGCCTAACTCTACTTTTTTCCTTCTCTCCCACCCCTTCTGCGACTGTGATTTCTATACTGCTTCCGTGGAGTGCTGTGAGGACTTCTATATTTGCCAATGTGGATTCTGCAGAAGGGACATTCATTGATTCCGATTGGTCTAAGCCCCATGGTATTCCACTGCTTGTCAAGACCTCTCCCCTTCTGGTCTCCTCCATTGATGGAAGCCCTTTTGGTTCCGGAATTATCACTTTTCAGACCCCCACTCTCCACATGACAACAGGTTGGTTACACAAAGAACACATACACTTTGATCAAGTCTCCCAAAAATCCCATCATATTGGGATTAACTTGGTCTGAGACGTCACAACTGTGATGATCAAACTAAGAGCACCCAATGTAAGCTGCCTAAGTTATGATTTGCAGAGTGGGATCCCCACAAAGAGAGAGAACAGACTGCTATTTGATATGAAAATGCGTGGACACAACAGAAAACCAAACAGAAATACTCAGTGATCCAGAGGCTAGGGAGCACAGGCTGAGAAGCATAGCTAGCTGGCGGGGGCTGTTATAAGGAGCTTTGCTATGGCCTAGGCTGTGTTAGAGATGCTGGCCACAAAGCCAGATGACAGGACGACAACCTTAGACACAGACAGTTACTCAATGAGTCAGGAATCAGTATATGTAACCTACCGGCAGTATACGCCCTGATGGGAGGTTTTAGAGGAAGTACGCAACAGAAATGGTCGCCAGCATCGAATTTGCCTAAGTGGCTGACAGCTTCAAACTTGTAACAATGGGATCGGAAGAACCTCAGGAGTCGGAGGAAGACTAGTTGACAAGCCAAGTTGGTAGCAGGTGGGCAGAGAAAGTACCAGGGATGAAAAAGGCCAAGGTTAAAACCAGTCGACCAAAACAGTACACAATCAGCAGGCAGAAGAGAAGTCGAATAAACAAGCCGAGGTCAAAACCAGCACAGCATATCGAAGCCAAATCAGGAAACAAAGAGAAAGTCGAGGAAAGCTGGTTTAAACACTGAAATCACTGGAACAGACAGGTAATTGATGAACAAGATACCAACAGGAACAATTTGATTGTGCACCGACACAAAGTGCCAGCACTTGATAAAGGCTAAAAAAAAGAGTATTAACAACAAGCAGAGAATAGAGTACAAGGGAAAAACAGTACATCCGGCAAGAAATTCCAGAAGAACCTGGAAGGATTTGACAACAACCCAACCACCGACTGGACTATAGAACAAATCTCAGTGTGGAGTCCATCATGTTTCTCCTCCTGCTTAAATCTACATTGGAAACCAGGAATTCATCAGACTACTGTAGGAGTCATCAGCTCCAGATCCGAGCCTCTACTACCCCTCCAGTATCATAAATTTGCTGAGATATTTTCCCTCCGCATTGTCTATGTGATTGTGCAACAAAATTAGTTCCAGGTTCTACTCCCTCATGCAGTAAATCGTATCTGCTATCACCCATCGAGACTGGAACTAGCAGATTACATAAAGGGAAAATCTGAACAAGGGCTTTATCTGATCTTCCACCTCCCAGTGGGAACAGGATTGTTTTTCGTAAAAAAGATAGATGGCTCCTTAAGACCCTGCATTGATTATAGAGGGTTAAACAGGATCAATGTGAAAAAAGTTACCCCCTCCCACTCTTTGCTGAACTATTACAATTTCTCCTGGGAGCCATGGTATTTACTAAATTAGATCTGCAAGGAGCTTACAATCTTATACAAATTAAAGAAGGGGACAAGTGGAAGACAGCATTCAACACTAAATACAGCCACTTCAAATATTTAGTGATACCATTCGGACTATGCAATGCCCCAGCTTAAACATAGAAACATAGAACTTGATGGCAGATAAGAACCATTCGGCCCATCTATTCGTCCTATTTTCCTACTGTAAAAACCTCAAACCTTATTTGGTCTTTGGTCTTGTCTTATGTTCAGGACAGCCTTATGCCTATACCATTCATGCTTAAAATCTGTCACTGTATTAACATTTACCACTTCGGCTGGTAGGCTGTTCCACTTATCTACTACCCTCTCAATGAAGTAAAACTTTCTTACATTACGTCTAACCCTGTGTCCCTCTAGTTGTTGACTATGGCCTCTTGTTCTAACATTTTTACTCCTTTGATATGTACTTCCCTCCTGCACTTTATTGAGGTACCCCACTAGTAACACTCCCTTCGTCCAATTTTTTTCCATTGACTACCACCTCTGTCTCCTGTCACTCAGACATTGCCTTATCCATTTAACTATTTTTGCATCCAGACCCAAACACTGCAATTTATTAATGAGTCTTCTATGAGGGACAGTGTAAAATGCTTTACTGAAATCTAGATAAGCTATGTCTACTGCTCCCTCTTGGTCTATTATTTCCGTTACCCAGTCCAAAAAATCTATGAGGTTAGTTTGACAAGATCTCCCTTCTGAAAACCCATGCTGTTTGGTATCTTGCAAGCCATTTAAATTCAGAAATTTAACAATTGCTTCCTTAAACATAGTTTCCAGTAATGGTCCCACTACTGATGTAAGACTTACGGGTTTAAAGTTACCAGACTCTTCCTGGTACCTTTTTTGTGAAGCAGTACTACATTTGTACCTTCCGATTTTCTGGAACTACTCCTGTCGATAGTGACCCATTGAATAATTCTGTTAAAGGTTTTGCCAGAACTCTCAAGTTATTGTAATATCTTTGGGTGTATCCCATCTGGTCCCATCAATTTATCAGTTTTTACCTTAGAGAGTTGAAGTAGAACTTCTTCCTCTGTAAACATGCATGCTTCACATATCTTACTATTTCTTTTTGCTAACAGAAGTCCCTTCGTCTTCCTCTGTAAAAACTGAAGAGAAAAATTAATTGAGACAGTCATCTAGCCATTTATTCTCATTTACATAGTTTCCATTTTTTGTTTTCAGTCTAACTATTCAGGGCGAGGTAGGCGCCAGCCTAGGGTGCACATTTTCTGAGGGCGCATCGGCTCCCGCCGCCGCTGCTGCCGCTCACCACATACTGCCAAACTAAAACAAAAACGTACGTTTCGGTGCCCTCCCTCAGCTGGCTATTTTCTTAATGTATCACAGCGATACCTATTTCTCTCTCCCCCTCCGCTCCTTCAGTCCTGGACCAGGATTGAAGAAGCGGAGGGGGAGAGCGAAACGGGCATCGCTGTGCTACATTAACCCTTTCAGTGCCAGAGAGGTATGCAACGCATAGCTTTGCAATGCATTGTATACCCCTCTGGCACTGAAAAGGTTAATAAAATAGCCAGCCAAGGGAGAGCACCGAAACGTACTCACTGGGGGAGAGATGTGCACCGGGAGGAGTAAGTGGAAGGGGGGTCAAGAGGGGATAAATAGACCGGGGGATCAGCAATCAAGAGTGGGATCAAGAGTCAGATGGGGAGAGAGAGTCAAAGGGGGGATCAGCAGTCAAGAAGGGAAGAGAGTCAAAGTGGGGGAGAGTCACATATAGAGAACATACACTCTGTCACACTGATACACACATATAGAGAAGCACACACACATACTTACACACTGATATCCTTACAGAGACTCACACACACTGACACACTTATATACATATAGGGAACACACACTTATATACATACAGGGAACACATACTGACACACACATGCACATATAGAGACCACACACAAACTGACACATATAGGGAACACACTGACACTTAAACACATGCAAAGGCGGGGCATAAATGGGTAGGGCACAAGGGGTGGAGCCAAGGTCCGGCAAAATTAGGTTTTGCCTAGGGTGGCAAAAATCCTTGCACCAGCCCTGTAACTATTCCTTGTTTCATATTCCTCCTTTTACTTCTATATCTGACTAATGTTTTATCCCACTTTATTATTTACTGTCTGTGTTCAAGAGTTTTATGAAAGACATATTTCAAGACACTAGCTGTGTTCAAGAATTTCATGAATGACATATTTCAAGATCTGCTGTCCTCATTCATGATAATATATCTGGACGATATTTAGATTTTTTTCACCCAATCTCCCGCTTCACAGAATGCATTTTCATATGGTATTAGGTCGGCTCAGAGAAAATAAGCTCTTCATCAAATTGGAAAACTGTGAATTTGAACAACCCCATTTGATCTTCCTGGGCTATGTCATTTACAAAACTGGCTTAGAGATGGATTCTGAAAAGCTGAAAGCAGTCACTTAATGGCCAATACCCTTGGATGCCAGATCTATACAACACTTTATTAGCTTTGCGAACTATTACAGGAGGTTTACCTGAAACTTTTCTAAGATCGTTGCTCCTATTACTGCTCTCACCAAGGCCAATGCCATGTTCCAAGTATGGCCTAAGGAAGTACTATCTGCTTTCAATTCCCTCAAAACTACCTTTTCTTCTGTCCCCATATTACATTTTTCTAATCCTCAACTCCCATTCATGATGGAGGTGAATGCATCAGAATTGGTGGTAGGAGCAGTTTTATCCCAAGAATATTTGACTATCAGAATGTGGCACCCCGTTCCTATCCTTCCAAACATTTTTACTCAGCCAAATCCAACTATGACTTGGGGAACAAAGAATTACTGGTCATTAAATTGTGCGTAGAAAAATGGTGACATCTTCTGGAAGGCTCTCCTCATCCCATTCTGATTCAAACTGACCATAAAAACCTACAATTCTTAGAAAAGGCTAAACGCCTAAACCCCAGACAAGCCAGATGGGAGTTATTCTTCACTAGATTTAACCATATTATCTCCTATCAAGGCAGATGCTTTATCACAGCAGTTTGACCCAGGTCCAGAATCATCCCCTGAACCCATTCTCAATCCTGCCTGTTTCATTGCTACCCTATCTGCTGAAACCTTTACCAGATTCTGAGAGCCTAAGGCACTCCCGACCCTCAACAACCAGCTAATACTGCTCTTGCTCCACCTCATTTTTGATTACAAATTCTCCAGTGGCACAATCCCCAGGAATACAGAAAACCATTGAGTTGATTTATTGCCACATCTGGTGGCCGTCCATCCGACAGGATGTTAAAGCTGTCTCCTTAGATTTTTCCTCCTGTGCCAGATTCAAGACACCTCACCAAGCTCCTGCTGGATTGCGTCAACCTTTACCCATCCCCTCCCATATTGGATTTCCTTGCGGATTTACCCTTATCTAAGGATTGCTCCACTATATTGGTGGTGGTAGATAGATTTTCTAAAATGACCCATTTTGTTCCACTCCCTAAATTACCTTCTGCAGTTGAATTAGCTTCTATTTTTATAAAGGAAATATTTTGTCTTCATGGATGTCCATCACGGATTATCTCAGATAGAGGCACTCAATTGGAATCTATTTGAATATCTCATCAGCTTACCACCCACAAAGCAACGGACAGACTGAATGAACAAATCAATCCTTGGAAGTTTTTCCTAACATTTTTTTTAAGTGAAGAACAGGACAATTAGGTGGAACTATTACCAATGGCAGAGTTCACATTTAATAATATTTTCCACGAATCTCTGCAGAATTCCCAATTTTTACACTGTATGGATTCATCCTCACACTCTCCCCTATTTCAGTCCAGCTAGGACCCCACCAGCTTATAATATAGTGGACAGTATCCACCACCGATGTGCTCAAGCTCAGAATTACCTACTACTAGCTTCAAGCAAGAGAAATAGACAAGCAGATTGTAGACACTACATAGTCCCTCCATACCAACCAGGAGACAAGGACTGGCTATCTCCCTGACTCCTCTCTATTCGCCAACCTACTCCCAAATTTGGTCTTCATTGTGTTAGACCTTTCACTGCACTGAAATGCATTAACCCAGTTATAGTACCACTTAAACTGTCATCTTCTTCGAAGATTACCAATTCCCTCCATGTCTCTTTGTTAAAGCCGGTAGTAGGAAGTCGATATTCCCTAAGAAAATACCCTCCCCCCTCCAGTCCTACATGACGGTCATCCTGAGTTTATAGTGGATAAAATCCTAGATTCACGCAGAATCTACCAGTCTGCTGAGAAATGTATCTTTTAGTAGTAAAGTATCCTTAATCACTATCTGAAGCAGTTACATTGCATGTTGCGTGGTATTTTGTGCACTGTTTTTATAAGTTGGATTGTAAGGGGAGGGCTTGTATGAGCTATGTACAGGGCTCACCATTGCCTTAAAGCAGTTCTTCTTAGCTGTTGTTTTAGTGTTAAATTACTTGTTTTTCAACATGGTTTGGAAAATATATTATAGTCCTCTCAGGCGCCAAGGGGTCATTTTAATAAAAATTGTAATAATAACTAGATTCATATCAAGTGTTTTGATGGGAACAGAAGATACATTCTCTAAATGTAAGAGCAAATTCATCTCTAGCTGCATTTGGAACTATAGCTCTTGAACTGATACATGAAAATTACAGTAATATTGTATTCTGCAGGATAATTAAGACTTTCTGTGGCCGCTCATCAATTGATGACATGAAATGACAGGAAATGTGACAAATTGAATCATTATATGGAAATACAATTAGAGTGCAAATTGTAAGACAGACAACCTACTGATCAGGTGAACATGAACTATATGTCTATAGCGCAGATCCGGACATTAGAAAACCCATGCATATTTTTGCACATTTATTCATAAGTGCTGTTATTTTTATTTAATTTCATGATATACGCAAATCCATTTATATTTTTATATTTGATACTTGGACTTCTTGAAGAATATAAATATTACTTAAAATTATGTAAAACCTTGGATATTGACCTCACTAGTTCTCATTTTGATTTTTGTGACACCCCACCCCCACCCTTTCTCTTGCAATCAACCTGCAATTCCTACTAAGAACATGAGTCTGACACTTCTATCTCATTCCACTAGGAACTGGAATAACAGATAGAGGTTCCCCTTCCACAACCTCATTTTTGAAAGAAATAACTGCTTATAGGTCCAGATTCCTGTGCAGAATTGGTATGGATGATACGTGAGCATCATTCTTATATAAATTATTCAGTGTCAGAAGATCAGGTGTGTGTATACTGTTACTTTGGTCTTCTTCTTTATTGTTGATGTATCAGTGGATCTATGTTAAGCAACAAAATAATAGAAGCCACTGCCATCATGGGGATGTGGCTGCCCCCCAGCCCTTTTCCCTTCGGCACCTCTCACATATGAGAATGTGAATGAGGTGGGCGAAAAGTGCTAAACATTTCCTTAATTACTTTTTGCAAACAAAACGGACAGTTTTTAGCCAAAGTTTCCTAGTCTTCGCCAATGCAAAATTTTCTTAATCTTTGACAATTTGAACACATTTTTCACCTAAATGTCCTATGGTGCAACATTTGCCACCACAATATTACTTCTTCTGAGGTCTATAGTGGAGAAATAAGTAGGTGAAAGTCAAAATTGTGAGTCCTACAACAACATATGCCTTGAGAAATGTGTTAGCATGCAGAGTGCCTTTGTCCTTTGCCCACAACACTACCTTCCTGCTTAAGTGACACCAGCAGATATTCATGATGATGCCAAGAGACAAAAAAAAGTGCAACCTACAATGTGGCAGATGTGTGGTAGTGGTGGACTGGTGTGGTGTGATTGATGTGTGTATGTGTATGTATATATATATATATATATATATATATATATATATATTATAGAGAGAGAGAAGAAATACAGATGGCAGCACCTGTGGGACTTTTAAATGGCAAAAAAGCACTTTTATTTGGTCAATGTTTCAGTCCTCACAGGGACCTTTCTCAAGACAACTGTTAGTGTACAAATCCAAATGTTAAATAGTCTACAGGTACCACATGCTATGTTGCAACATAGATGATTGAGATTGTATAAGTCCTAAGGAGAGGGACCGCTAGTGAAGTTCATTTATAAAAGTGCCTAAATAACTACTGTGTATCAATGAAAGAAAATGAAAGAGATGCACTAACACATTAAGATACCAGCTATAGTATGAATATCCCGGGATATTGTTAGGAACAATATCTCTTTCTAGTCTGGGTAATAAAGAAACACTGGTTCACTTTATTTCCATTCTTATTTTTGGACAGTCCCATCATATATAAGAGAAGATGCTATGCACTCATGGACTCCAAAAATAATAAACTTTAATAGGTACAGCAACGTTTCGGGCCACTATTAGGGCCTTTGTCAAGCCAACATGAACAATGGACAAACAATAAATACATAACTCACCCATGATGATCCAATACCCGGGAACGTGACATCATAGAAGATGGACAGAACCCACGAGAGAGAGAGAAACCCATAGATATCCAATGATACTGACAGAAAACAAAATTAATGAAAAAGCACACCAGTGCCACCCAGTGGTATAAAAATAGCTACAATGTAACCATATAAATGGGAAGAAATCGGAGAATATAGATGAACGCCCGAAGAGAGAAATACAGGGAGCGTATGAAAACAGGCATAGGGCAAGATTCATGCATTATGATAAAAAAATATATAAAATAAAATAAAAAAATACAGAAAAAAATAAATAAAAGAAAAAAATAATAGATAAGTAAATGAAAAATAAAATAAAATAAAAAATAAAAATAAGATAAATATAAAATAAACAAAAATAAGAATAAAAATAAATATAAAAATAATCATCCAATGAATTCTCACCTATTTTATCTTTCCGATAGAAAGCAGCCTAATGGGTTATTCTCATTCAGCCCGTGGGGCCTACAAGTATTCAGTTCTTGTATCCAATAACATTCCCTTTGAAGAAGTAGTCTTGCTCTGTTTCCGCCTCTACGTAGAGGAGGTATATGATCAATCCCCACAAAAGAAAAATTTGTAGGAGCATGTTGCATCTCTAGGTAATGTCTGGCCACGGGTTTACCTGATGTATTATCCCTAAAGGCTACGTTAATAGCAGAACAATGTCCTGCTATACGTTCTCTCAGAGTTCTCTCTGTCTTGCCAATATAGGCAAGGCCTTCTGCTCCCTTCTGCACTACCAGGATGCTACAGGTGCTCTGAATGCACCACTTGTGGAAACATGCTTAAAACTAAGACATTCACTCACCCGCATACAAATAAATTGTATAAGATAAAACATTGCATTACCTGAACGAGTGATTTTGTCAAATACATGATTTCATGCCCTTGTGGCCTTGTCTATATTGGGAAGACAGAGAGAACTCTGAGAGAACATATGGCAGGACATCGTTCTGCTATTAACGTAGCCTTACAGATAATAAGTCAGATAAAACAGTGGCGAAACATTAGCTAGAGATGCAACATGCTCCTACAATTTTTTTTGTGGGGATTGATCATATACCTCCTCTACTTAGAGGTGGAAACAGAGCAAGACTACTTCATCAAAGGGAATGTTATTGGAATACGAGAACTGAATACTTGTAGGCCCCGCGAGCTGAATGAGAATAACCCATTAGGCTGCTTTCTATCTGAAAGATAAAATAGGGGATAATTCATTGGATGTTTATTTTTATATTTATTCTTATTTTTGTTTTTTAATTTTATATTTATTTTATTTTTATTTTCATTTTTATTTTCTATTTTTTATCTAATTTTATTTTTCATTTACTTATCTATTTTTTTCTTTTTTATTTCTTTTTTATTTCTTTTTTTTTTTTTATTTCATATATATTTTTTATGATCATCATGCATGAATCTTGCCCTCTGCCTATTTTCATATGCTCCCTGTGTTTCTCTCTCTTGGGGTGTTCATCTGTATTCTCTAATTTCTTCCCATTTATATGGCTACTTTATGGCTATTTTTATACCACTGGGTGGCACTGGTGTGTTTTTTTATTAATTTTGTTTTCTGTTGGTATCATTGGATCTCTACGGGTTTCTCTCTCCTGGGTTCTGTCCGTCTTCTATAAAGTCACGTTCCCAGGTACTGGATCATCACGGGTTTTGTATTTCTTTATTGTTTATCCATTGTCCATGTTGGCTTGACAAAGGTCCTAACAGTGGATCAAAACATTGTGTACCTATTCAAGCTTATTATTTTTGAGTCCATGAGTGCATAGCATCATCTCTTGTATATAATATATATATATATATATATATATATATATATACAAGCATGGCTGGTCAGCACTCATTTCCTAGAGTTTTCCAAAGGATTGCTTCTGTCAAAGCTCTGATTTGGGGTAGAGTCTGCAGCACTTGGATAACCCATTGTCATATAACTGCTAATTTCATAGCAAGACATACTATCATCATTGGATAGTATGTCCTCATAATGAAGACTGGTGCTGCAACATGTTAAGGGAATATTTTAATGAAGACGAGAAGGAATCAAACTCTTTGAACTACGCAGCTCTTATAAATAAGGATGAGTCAAATTTTTCATCTTAAAAGAAACAGGTGGAAAATGGCACTTCCCCAACGACAGGAAACTTTTTTGCAAAAATGACTGATTTTCTGCTTGTTCCTGTCTAGCTCTACATGGCAAGCTTCCCTTCTTGTCCCACAGGCATAGTATAAAAAGGGCGTCAGGTTCCCTACAGGCGTCAGGTTCCTGTGTTTGTTAGAGAGAAAGCAGCACAATTTTGAGCTAGAGAAGACAGACAATTAAAGCAAAGCTGGAATGTGTAGTTTAGGGAGTTTTGTAGGCAGGAAAGTTGTTCTCTGTGTTTGGGGAGTCTGGGGGCACTCGGGGGGGGTGAAGGAAGAAAGGAAATTTATCCAAAATACAACACAATATTGGTTGTCTGAGATGGGCATCTGTGATCCAAGTTCCTTCCTGATCTGGCTATTATCTGTGTGTTACCGGAGTCTTTATTAGGAGAGTCTGGTGCTGTGTAAAGGGAAAAAAGACGACTTACCCCAAATACTTCACAACAGATAGACTTCACAGCAATGAGCAGAGTCACTCAGCTGCTGCAACAGCAAATAGGGTACTAGCCTGCATAAAAAGAGATGGAGATGCAAGGGATGCTAATATTATCCTACCTGTGTATAAATCCTTGGTTAGGCCTCATCTAGAATATGGAGTACAATTTTGGGCGCCAGTTCTTAAAAAAGACATTGTTGAACTGGAAAAGGTGCAGAGACGAGCAACAAAACTGAAAAGGTATTGGAGGATCTGAGTTATAAAGAGAGACTTGCCAAACTGGGTTTGTTCATATTAGAGAAGAGATGTCTAAGGGGTGATATGATTATCATTTACAAATACATTCAAGGTCAATACACAGAACTAGCCAATGAATTATTCACGCAAAGAGCTGAGCTAAGAACAAGAGGTCGTCCATTAAGACTAGAGGAAAGGTGCTTTCAACTAAAACAAAGGCAGGGATTCTTTACAGTAAGGGCAGTAAAGTGATGGAATTCTTTGCCTCAGCATGTTGTGCTTGCAGATAATGCAACTGCTTTCAAAAAAGCAATGGATGCCTATCTAGCAGAAAACAATACTGAAAATTATGACAGATGGCTTCAAAGCAAATAGGATGTTGATCCAGGGAACTATCTGACGCCATTTGGGTCATTGCGAACCCAGAGTCAGAAATCATATAACCCAGGAAGATAACCTGCGATTTATGAAACTCACACTTCTCGAGTTTGCAGTTAAGACCATTTTCTCTCAGTAGTTGTAAGACTCTAGACACATCTGCGATGTGAGTTTCCATAGAGGGTGAATGGACTAGTATATCATCCAGATATACAACCACAGATTTTTTAGCAGGTCCCTTAAGACATCATTAATCAATTCCTGGAAGACAGCAGGCGCATTGCACAACCTGAAGGGCATCACTAAATACTCACAGTGGCCGCTCCGGGTATTAAAGGCTGTCTTCCACTCATCTCCTTCTTTGATACGGACAAGGTTATACGCTGCACTCAAGTTTGGTAAACACCTTGGAACTCTTTAGTCTGTCGAAGAGTTCGGTGATCAAGGGTTTCAGGTAGGCGTTCTTAGATACCAACTTATTTAGGCCACGATAGTCAATACAGGGGAGCAGCTCCCCATCCTTTTTTTTCACAAAAAAAGAAGCCTGCACAAGCCGGGGAGGTAGATTTGCGGATTATTCTTCTGGAGAGAGCATCGGCCACATACTGCTCCATAACCTTCGTCTCCTGCATAGACAGTGGATAAACCCGACCCCTAGGAGGAGTAGTACCAGGGATCAAGTTGATTTCACAGTCATAGGACCTGTGAGAAGGCAACACACCGGCTTGGACTTTGTCAAATACGTCACGGAAGGCCCTGTACTCCTCAGGCAGAATAGAGGAAGATGAACACATCAGTCTCATAAGACGTGCGAAACAGGAATCAGCAAAACTAGGGGCCCGTGACACTATATCACAACTGTGCCAATCGATCCTGGGGTTGTGTGCCTGAAGCCATGGAAACCCCAGGACAATAGCGTAGTGAGGCGAGTGAATTATTTGAAATTGCAGGGTTTCCATGTGCAAGGCTCCTGAGTGATATGAGAGGGTTGTAAGAGCCTCCCATCAATTGCCTCAATCGCTAAGGGTGAAGTGGGAGAATAACTTGACTTTCAGTGAAGTCTGAATCCATAAGGTATCCTGCCGCCCCTGAATCGAGTAACACATCGGCAACTGTCGAAGAGTTGTTACAAGACAGGATAACTTCGAAGATGAGTTTACCCTTGACCACCTCCGGGGACTGGGAAATGCCACCCAAGATCTGTCCCCGACAGGATCTTCAGTGCGGGCATTTCCTGGACGCACAGGACAAGACTTCAACAAATGGCCGGATCTGCCACAGTACAAACAGAGACCTTCCCTCCCTCGAAAGGCTCTCTCCTCTCTGAAAGGCGAGTTGCCCCCAACTGCATGGGTTCACTTCTGTCCAAAACAGGCCCAGGAGGCGTGGGAGGTGAGGAAGGAATGGGTGGGTACGTAAAGCTGGGAGCCAAATGAGATGGAGGTATACGTAAACGCTCCCTAAAAGATGGTCTCTCCCTGATCCTGGAATTGATCAGTATCGTAGAGGAAACTAACTCATCCAAGTCTTTAGGTATGTCACGAGCGGCAATCTCATCTTTGACCGTATCGCAAAGACCTTGGGAGAATGCTGCTACTAAAGCCTCATTGTTCCTGCAACCTCCACCACCAGAGTATGGAATTCAATTGCGTACTCTGCTACATTTCAAAACCCTTGGCGTATGGTCATGAGGTGTTTGGAGGCAGAGACGACTGGGCATGTCAAAGACTTTACGGAAAGAGTCCACAAACACCAGAAAGTTATAAATAATGGGTTTGTCTGTTTCCCACAATGGGTTGGCCCACACCAAAGCCTTGCCAGATAATAGTGAAATCAGAAAAACGACTCTACTGTGATCATTGGGGAACGCCTGAGGTACCATTTCCATATATATGCCCAATTGATTTATGAACCCACAGCACAGAGCTGGGTCCTCGTTATAGCGCTGAGGCAAAGGATCATGCCCAGAAAAACCCCTGATCATGCCTGCATCAGGGTTAATTGGTGCTACCGGTGGTGCCGGGTTCCCAGAGGGAGAGGCCACCGGCTGTTCGACAAGGTGGACAAGGTGAGCAGTACGGTTTAACAGGGTTTGCAAGGCTATCGTAATCTGATCAATACGTTGCTGTTGTACCTACATCCTGGCTAGGAGGTCTTGGGTAGAAGGGTTACCAGTACTGTCCTTAGACATGGCCCTTTCGTACTGTCACGGACTCTAAGAACGAGAACTGGACCAGTACTGTAGGTAAGACAATCTTTACTAAGATACACAACGTACAGAATGATTTGGCAACAGCAAGTACACAATACAATATAGATAACATCAGAAAGGATAGTGCTGCTGTAGTGGTACCGAACTGAACCCCAGAAGGCAAGCAGAAGATAAGCCGCCTCAGGTCCGCACCAGAGTAGTCTACAACAGGTCCACACCTGTACAGATAACGTTCTGAAGTAAGGTTAACTGCGCTACAGGTCCGCACCTGAATGCACCAGTAAACGGACAGAAGCAAGGAGAAGTCTGCCAGAGCCACTGAGAGCACCCAACAGGTTATCCACTGGAGTGTTGGTATGCTGGGTGTGCAGTGGACAGCCCCAGGTAACACTAAAGTGGGTAGTCAGACAAGCCGGAACATACAGGGAGCAAATCATAAACCAGAGCCGCAGGTATGCACCAGATTGGTTATCGGACTAGCCAGGGTCATACACAGAGAGGGTATTCGGACAGATCCACAGGTCAGAACCAGGACGGATAGTCAGCCAGGCCAAAGGTCATACACAGAGGAGGTAGTCTACCAGAGCCGCAGGTCGACACCAGAAGGAATGTCAAATTAAGCCAGGGTCATACACAAAGCGGGTAGTCAGACAAACCAAAGGTCGGCACCAGAACGGGTAGTCAGACGAACCAGGTAATGCACAAACTCAAGCCAACTGCACTGGACACCACAAAAGGGCGACTGAGCATAGTGTCCAGGCAGTATTTGAGCTTTAGGAACCAGGATGAGGAGGAGTCAGCAAATGTGTTACTGTCCCTTTAAATGTAGCGCACGTCCTTGCCCTTGGACATGCGCCCATTAGCTGTTACAGACCGGTGCCTGAACCCAACGCCTAGGAAGTGACCGAGCCACATATCCCATTCGGCTGGAGCCTCCAAACAGCAGTGCGGCTGAAGCTGCCAGGTCACACTGCGGCTGTAGCCGCCAGAGAAAGCCACGGTCGGCTCGAGCAGCCGCCGCACCAGTACGTTGACAGGAGGAGGCATACAACATCCCCCCAGTCACTTACCCCTTGAGGAGCCAAAAGAGGGGACAAGCAGATGGTCACAAAAAGACAAGAGTACAGAGCAAAGTCCCTCTAAGAAACACAATAGATTACTTTTTCCCTCCCCCCCTTCAATGTGGATACTCACTGTTTTCAGAGGCTTGTCCCTCCTCTAGGATGAAGACTCTGACTGGATCAGACCTTCAGTCCCGGTCAGAATCCAAGGTAGTTGCTCTTGACACATCTTTTGACACAGCTTACCTCTCTCTTGAATCCTTATCCCAGGTCTGCTTTCAATTAGAGGACTGAATCTTGTCAGGAATGTGAATATATTGATGGTTTATTGCCAGAGGTACAACAAAACCTCTAGGAGACCACCTCAAGTATGAAAGATGTATATTTATTTAAAACCAATAAAACACATATAATAGTATAAATACGCATATATAAAATCACATTTTGGCTCTAAAACCAATGCCACTAGCCCAATGCTTTTCGTGATTCAGTTTAATTTCATCATTGAATCAAGATAAGGATTCGAGAGAGAGGTAAGCTGTGCCAAAAGAAGGGTCAAGAGCAGGTCTGAAGATCTGATCCAGTCAAAGTCTTCATCCTAGAGGCGGGACAAGCCTCTGAAAAGAGCGAGTACCCAAATTGAAGGGGGGAAAAGTAAAAAGTCATCTATTGTGTTTGAAACATAGCCAGATTACACTTAAAGGGACTTTGCACTGTCCTCTTGTCTTTTTGTTTTTCTTTGGGTGTAATACTTGAACGAAGGGTTTATCCAACAACCCATGGGAAAAGCAGCAATCCCTGGTGAATCTGGTTCAATAAAAGACTTGATATACAAATACAGTGATGTTTTGCCTTTATTTATGATATACTATACCGAAGACTCCGTTCTATATGATCATATGCTTTCCAAGTGGATTTATTGAAAATATTTTGTGAGTTACATTAATATTGTTTGTATTGCCAAATACTGTAGAGTTATGAAGGGAGGTAGTTTCTAGTGCTTGAATAAGAGGATTTTTCTTAAGCAGATGGTCACCACCAGCACCACCTGTACCTCCAACATCCATGGGGTTCCTCCAGCAACCCATGGCCATCACGACTGGATGCCTTCTAGGAGATGGATACCTCCCTCCACCTCAGGACAAAATAGGATGGCCCAACCACCACCACCACCAGGAAGGCACTCTATGCCCAGCATGGTGGCAACACTACAGTATAAGGCATATGGCCCCACTTCAAGACAAACAGCCACCCACGTGGATGCAGCCAGAGCCCACCTGTGACCCCAGGATACCAATGACCACATATGACCCATGGCCACTGGACTATGAACACTTGGGTCTGATTGGAGAGCCACAGCACCCTCAGCAACAGGAGGACTTCATACCCCACAACTTAAGTTCTAGTATGGAGTCCATTGGTGTGGTAGGGGCATAGACATCATCTATATCCTCACATGCTGGCCCTAGACACTTGCCCCTGAGCACACCTCACCAACTCCTACACCCTTCAGAACCCAGTGGCCAACATGAAGAGCTAGAAGATATCAGAGAACCATCACCAGCACCTGTGAGTCCACCATCTCCAGCCACATCACATTGCACAGGTAGCCATTCCATGGCGAGGGATAAAGAGTGCCTGAACATTTAGAGAAGGCAGTTCAGGCAGTACAGAAGGACAGCAGGTACCTGAGAAAGTAGCATGGAGTTGCAGGAGGAACACTGCCACCCTCCTGCACTGGAATTCCAGGTGACAATCCTGACAATGGCAATCAGACAGTTCAGGACAGGGATAATGGACTTGTTGGGACATATACTGGTGGAAATGAGGGGAAACGATCACAGGGAGAAACTGCAAATGGAGAGGGAGCAGCAATCCACAGAGGGGTCCACCATACAACCTCCCTCTACGGTATGACCCCTGCATCAACCCAGAGAATCCCCAGAGTAACAAGACAATCGGTGAGAGCATCCACCTCTGCAGCCCTTCAAATGCCCCTCCAACAAAAAAAAATAAAGCCCCATTTATCATCTGTTCCCTAAATACATTTGCACGTATTCATCTGAATTATGTCCATGAATGTTTCTGGTTTATAGCAGGTTAAGTGGCAGATATGTCTCCAATGCATTGCAAAGTAATGCAGTTTACACAACTCCTACTTGATTGTAATGTGTTTGATCATGGGTAAGCACATGCAACACATCCCCTGTTGTGCAATTTCAACACACCAACCACCTATCATAGCAAAACAACATGAAGGTCTTGTATAGTCATGATGTCAGTTGAAGTTGAACAACTGACAACTACTCCTTAGCATACTATTTGCCAGACTGCCTCCATTCAGTCTCATCAATTTGTGTGGTTATTAAGGTGTTAGTCTCACAGTCCCGTGATTGCTTGCTTGTTGTATAGTCCGGTTACCTGAGTGTGCTGCATGTTGCTTGCCTGAGCTGTCTGCGGGCGCACGTCACTGACCCCACGCTCGCTATTTTAGTAGCTTCCTGTTAGTTGGCCGATCAGTCTCCGCCTTTGGGCGACGGCCTTATATGCTGGGTGCAAACTGGGCTTAGTCACCCTTTCGTGGTGTTACTGTGCGCATCCAGTTTGTTCCTCTGACCCTTGATTTGCTTACATTGTCTCCTGGTGTTCGATCCTTGGCTTGTCTGACTACTCACTCCGATTGTGACCTTGGCTGTGGACAACTTTCTGATCCGTGTATGACTCTGGATTGTCCGACTACCCACGCCGTGCTGACCCTAGCTGTGGCTGACTACTCTATCCGGCTCCTGGCTGTGGCCTTTCTGACTGACGCACTGTGTTGTCCCTCGCTCCTGTCTGACTACCCCTGGGCCAATCTAAGGGCGAGCTCCATTACCCTGCTGCTTAGTGTTACGGTTTACTGACAGTCAGACCAGGGTAATAAGTAAAAACACAGTTTTATTGAATCAGGATGATAAACAGTGCCACTAGGGGCCAGCACGGGTAAAAACAGTATTGACAAATACAGGCAAGTATGTGTAATGCAAGCAGGAGTGTAAGTACAAATATTGACTGGAATAACCCCAAAGGGTTAACAGGAGCAACTGGAGAAACTCAGTCTTAGATTGGCCAATGCCCAGGATCAAATAACAGTCTCTGGATAACAGTCTCTGAATGTAGAGAAAGGAGTCAAGTGTCTGCACTGAATCACTCTCTAGGTAGAAACAGGGAGCGCCCCTATTGCGCTGAGCTGAGCCAATATCACCACCGTGGGCTAGGAGGAATGCTACTGCCAGAGCTGAAGTAACCAGAATAGGAATCGCCCAAAACGAGACTAGTTAGTAACCCTGCATATGCCAACTGGATTGTGCCAAGACACCCTTGGGATGCCAAGATGGATGGTTGCTGCACAAGCTACTAGGAGCCGATGCACTAGGAAGTGCAGGAGGAAATGTACACTCTGAGTGAATGTGAACCAGCGCCAGGACACCCTTCCGGTGTCTCACGGAATCCTACAGCAAGAGCGAACAGACTACCGGCGCCAGCCGGCGTGGTCACGGTGCACCCCGAACACCGGACAGGTGGAGCTCTGCAAGGAATAGTATGGCGTGTATAGAAGGCTCAGAGAGTAGCGGCTCAAAGGCAAACAGAGGCTTGGCAAGCTATACAAGTGGCACGTAACCGGAGACTACTGGCACTGCACGGGTTAATCTGGACACACAGGAGAACACAGCTCAGCAATGCAGATGGCAAAGCAACCTCAGGCTACAGCTGAAATGGCGAGAGAGGATCAGCGAGATACTGAACAGTTCAGAATGTCGCCAGAGTGACCAGAGGACACTGGAACTGCAACCGGACAGGAGCGACAACCGGAACCGGATGGATACAGCAGCAGGAACGTCAACCGGAGAACGGAGCAATCACGGAGCAGGGTCGTCAGCCAGAACCGGGTCAATCACGGAGCAGGGTCGTCAGCCAGAACCGGGTCAATCACGGAGCAGGAACAGAAGAGGAGTCAGCCAAGCCGGATCGGTACACAGGAGACACTGGAACTCAGCAACGAGACGCAGGAACAGGAACACCACAAAAGGGCAACTGACAAGTGCCCAAGAGCCAGTATAAAAAGGGACATCCTGGGCGGGCCAATCAACCTCCTCCAATGCAAAGGTAACACCATCACAGATTGACAGGGAAGCACGGGGACCGTGATACTTAGCTACCAAGCTGCTTTGCAGGTTGCCTTCACTCGGTAAGTGCAGTTCAGTCTCTCTCTGTTGCCCCCACTCGGTGGGCACCTACCAGCTGCCTTGCTTAAGCACTTGCAGTACTACCTACGCTCTGTGCTTCCCAGTTGCCTCCAGGTCGGTAAATTGCAGCTTAGCCTCGCTCCTTTGTCTCAGCTCTGTGCTGCCTCTGTCCAAGTTCTCACTCTGCTTCCTCAGTATACTGTCCTGGTATCTGCTGGTTATCCTACTGTCACAGTTACCTTAGATCCATCATCACCTGGTGGGTTGACGCAGGTGTTTGATGGTCTGAAATGTCGCCGAGGTGTCATCCCATGTGTAGTTCCAAGGACTGGGTCTAGGAGCGCTTGGCATTCTCAGCAGCCATCCATGTCCTCGTGCGAACCGGGTCTGCTCTGTAGAATGAAGGGGAGTGGGATCAGTGTTTTGATGCATCGCATGTACTTGTGTCACTTTCTGGCGTGAGGTTACAATATGTCGCAGGCCTCTGCTTTGCACTGTTTGGGGCTGTTTGCTCCACCCATCTACTTCCTGGATTGCCTTTTAAAAGGGAACTGGATTTCTATCCAGTTACCCTTACTCTGGTGTTCAGTGCAGTTCTAGTTCCTGTTGCTCTTGTATCCTGTGTATGACCCGACTTGTTTGACTATCCGTTCTGGTGCTGACCTGTGGCTCTGTCTGACCATTGTTGTGTGATCTTTCAATTGAGATATAACATGTAAAAGAATTGTCAAATCGAACATGTGGGATCATCCAATCAGGTTGAAGGGAGGGAAATTTAAATGTTTGTTTGTTTTGCTGCTCTGTCTTTGCTCTTTTTAGAAGCCAGTTGATTTGATAAAGAGGCCTGTGAGCCGTGAAACGTTATCTTAGCCTTGCAATTGGCTTTTAATTTTTATAATAAACATATTTTATATATTAATATATTTTATTGAAGACTTAGATTGGAGCAGCTGTTATTATTTTTTTGTATCTTTTTAGAATCGTTTGGGGGATCCCTTCATGCACTCCAAGATTCTACTGGAGCAACCTGAGCAGGGACAGGTGATATTTCCCTACATGCTTCTTTGCTGGTTTTGACATATGTTATCTGCCAGCCACTCTGTAATGTGAGTACCCCTTTTACCATTATATCAATTGGTGCCTAAAGTGGGACACCATCTCTTTAAAGAATTATATATCATTGCAAATGATCCCTAGGGGATTAAGATTTAATCTTCAACCTACTTTTTCTGATGATGTTTTTTCTGAAAAATGGAATAGAGCACTGGATGATTGTTCATTTAATTTGATGCATATTTTAACTGAATATAGAGAAAATTTATTGAAAGATTTGAACAAAGTGATTGAAGTTCGATATAAAGATTTGGAAGTATTGAAGAAAGATGATACTTTCCTATCTTTAGATGACCAAATGAACAGAAGCGTAGCTAAATTCCAAAATTAGATCCTGGAGAGGAAAAAGAAAAAGCTTATATGAGATAGATTGGATTATGAGAACAACCAAATTCGTACTTGGCCTAAAAGAATGAATAAATATTGCACAACTACTTCAAATCAATCACTTAGGCATATTAACAGTAGGGAGAATAGAAACACTTCTGCTGATACTAATCAAGGTCTCAATAATAATCCATCTGTTACAGTGAATAGTGAGAAACCATCACATGTAGTCTGTGGTGTGGTTGCCAGTGTTGCTGCCATTGGCCATCTAGAGAGCCTATAGTCTCTTTTGTTGGGCGTCTGGTTGCGACGGTGCTGAATAACACCCAGGATGACCCTGAAGAGGGACTTTCTAATAGGTTTATACATTTGAATGATAATTCCTCTGTGTCTCCCATTTCGGCCACTCCCATTTCTTCTCCTGCTCCTTTTTTGGTGGGATGTCGAAAATCCCTGGTGGAGGAGTCAGGGCAGATTTCTGCCTCAACGAGAGGAGGGTCTGGCAAAAAGGGGAGGCCCAGTGGCAGAAGGGGAAAAGGAAGGAGGAGTGGTGAAAAAAACAATGACAAGTTAGAGTGTAGAAATATTTTCAACTTGTCCAGCTATACCCTAACAGAATCTGAAAGATCAGTTTTGTCTAGGAGTCTTTCCTTTTGCCCCACCTCAGAACCTAATCTGTTTCATTGAAACAATATTTTGCCAACAAAAAATTAAAAAAGAATCCTAAGCTATTCCCTATCATGACAGAAAATAAGATGGTAGATATACAGGGAAATTAAATTATTCCAGTTATAGATCAAACAACCAGTTATATTTTGGAGGGCCGTGTTCCCACAGATTTCAAGCCAAAATCTTGTTTTTTCCCTACTGATTCTATTGGTAAATGTGGTTTTGGAGGATTTCAGAAAATTGGAGACAATAGGTAAAAAGAACACTCTGACTAAGAATAATTTAAGCTCAAGGGAAAGATCAGCCGTTAAGAGCTTCCTTGATAATGGAGACATTATCACTAAAAAAGCAGATAAGGGAGGTGGGGTGGTGATCCAAGACATCAATGATTATTTGTTGGAAGCACATCAGATATTGTCTGATACTGTTTATTTTCAATGTCTTTCTAAAGATCCCACTTTAGAATTTTTGGTTGATCTTAAAAGTATGTTGGATGATGCCGTATATTTGGGGGTGCTCGGTACACTGAGGAGAGACTTTATTTGTCCTAATCATCCTAGGATGTCTATTTATTACCACGTTCCGAAGATTCATAAGTCCCTCTCCAGGCCTCCGGGCAGGCCCATTATCACTGGCATCGATTCCCTTATAGCTAATCTTTCTGAATTTATTGATTTCCATCTCCAAAGACTAGTAGTAGGACTACCATCTTACCCTAAAGATACAAATCATTTACTTTCAATATTGAAAGATTTCCAGTGGGGAGATGATTTGTTGTGGCTCACATTAGATGTTTCATCTCTTTATTCGAATATCCCACATAGGGGGGGTCTGAAGGCGGCTGAGTTCTTTTTGAAAGGCAATTTGTTGATGCTAATTGAACAAATCAACTTTTACTTAGAGCGATTTATTTCACTCTCACTCATAATTGTTTCTCATTTAATGACCAAATATTCCTTCAAGTCAAGGGGACTACGATGGGTACCAAGTTCACACAGAGTTATGCAAATTTGTTCATGGGATATTTTGAACATTTGAAAATATATAACAACTGTCCATTTGGCGCGAACTTGGTACTCTATCGCAGATACAGTGACAACATTTTAATCATTTGGAGAGGAAGTCCAGAACTGATGAAGGATTTTATTGATTATATGAATGATAATTTGTGGGGGATAAAACTCACTAGCAATTTAGACAAAAATATCATCCAATATTTGGACTTAGAACTAAGAGGTTTTAATGCCTGTGAAGTAAGCATTTGTACTTTTTTCAAAAAAGTTGATGCTAATTGTTTTCTAGATTATAACAGCTGCCATTATAAACCATGGCTCAACAACGTTCCATATGGGCAGTTTCGTAGGATCAAACGAAACTGCACCAATTTAGCAGACTTTGAGAGACAATCAGAGATTCTTAAACAGAGATTCTCAGAGAAATCATATCCAAAACATCTAGTTGAAGATTCCTACACTAAAGCTAGAGATCATGTTCCTATTGAGAATAAGAAAGTGTGTTTGAAAGAATCAGATGAGTTTCCTCTTTTTGTTACTAATAATAATTCAAAGGGTAACCAGATAAGAAGGGTACTCAATAAACATTGGAGTTTTCTAAAAGAAGACTCTCTTTTTTAAAAACACAATACCAGTAAGACCAAAGATTACTTTTAGACTCTCTAAAACCAAAAAGAACATTTTAGCGTCTAGTCATTTTAGTTGTAAGATTAAAGATCGTAAGAAAGAAAAGATGGAAGCATTTTCAGAACAAAAAACTGATAAAGAATTGATTGAGTTGTTAAATTTGAAACCACTTAAGGGAGTCTTCAAATGCCCTCTCTACGCTGTTTGACTTGCCCTATGCTAATAAATAGGACGGTTGAGTTTTTGTCCTTCTCTACAGGTGAGAAATTTAAAATCAATTCTTATTTGAATTGCAATACTAAATCAGTTATTTATTTACTCGCATGCCCGTGCAGGTTACAGTATGTTGGCAGGACCACCCAAAGTTTTAAAGCAAGAATATGCCAACATCGCTACACCATCACAAGAGGACATCAACTACATAGTGTGTTGAGACATTTTTACACACACCACAATAAGGATTATAGAGGGCTTAAAGTCCTACTTTTGCATACAAAAGGACAGGATCCTATTATCAAACTCACTATGAAGGAGTCCTATTGGATATCTTGTTTGGACACTATGGTACCAAAAGGCCTAAATGAGGCTAGTGACATCGCATGGTAATCAAATAATCATTTAGTGTTTGCTATATATTAATACAATAAGGATTATAGAGGGCTTTAAGTCCTACTTTTTCAGCATGTAGTGTATTCAAAAGGACAGGATCCTATTATCAAACTCACTATGAAGGAGTCCTATTGGATATTTCATTTGGACACTATGGTACCAAAAGGCCTAAATGAGGCTAGTGACATTGCATGGTAATCAAATAATCATTTAGCCTTTGCTATATATTAATATAAGTATTAAATTAGATTCAATTTATATTAATTCATAGTGTATCACGTTCACTTTCCTATCATTATTAGTTATCTATATTAAATTATCACACACTAACACTAATTTAGTTATATCATTTATTTACTAGTTTGGATTCAGGCATATACTTATATAGATTATATAGTTTCACATATTTAGCATATTTTTACATCACAATCAATATTTATTTTTGTTTATTTCATTTATCTATGTTTTCATTCTTTATTGTTTCAATTTTATATTTTCACACTAAATTCATCATACCATTCTATGTTTTATATTATACATTACGACATATACATTTTTATTTATTTTTTATTTCAGTTTCTCTTTTTTATTTAATATTCATATTCATTCTTATTTTCTATCCTTTCTTTATTATTATATCATTTTTAGTAGTTATTCTAGGTTGTATCTTTTATTATATTATCTTTTACACATATGGTACCTCTAATACAATATTATCTTATTATATTCCATTTAGGACTCTCTCTATGGTGTTCTTGATTATAGTATGCCTTTGCTCACTATGTAGATTCTAGACTTTTTATAGTGGAACCTTTTTGAGGTGTCCAACTTCAGTGGGGAACGCTTTAGCTGTGGAACCTTCTTATAGGTCACTTCCATTATATGGGTCACTTCCATTAGGATTGTGACTTTTTTATGCCTGTTTTCTTTTTAGATACTAGTGGGAGTTTTCTCCTTTTGTGGAGTGCTGTTTATTATAAATATTTTTGATACCTTTTATTCATTTTATCTATAGAGTGATCTATATTGCGGTTGGTTATTGAATATTGCTAGCGTTTTGTTATCCTTCACATTTTGTTTACATACGTCACTTCCGGTCTTGATCGTATGTTTACATAGGTCATTTCCGTTAGGACAGAGACTTTTCTATGCCTGTTTTTTCTTTAGATGCTAGTGGGAATTTTCTCCTTCTATGGAGTGTTGGATATTATAAATATCTTTGATGTCTTTAATGCTTTTTATTTATATTGCGGTCGGTTATTGAACATTGCTAGCGCTTTGTTATCCTTCACACTTTGTTTACATATGTCACTTCCAGTCTTGATCGTATGTCTTTCACTTCTGTTTTTTTTGATTGAGTGACTTATTAGATACAGATTTCAATACTTATATTTATAATTTGTTTTATTTTATTATGCATCTTCACTCTTTATTTTGATTATATAGATTTTAGCTTAATTTGAATGAATACATCAGGAGCAAATAATACTATATCATATATGACATATTTCCTGTTCATTTCCGGCTCTATAGTACTTTTTATACCCACTTAAAAAGGTTATTACTGAAGATTTTCAAAGGATGTTCTAAGATAATAGATGTTCTTTTTATGTTACATGAATAAAACATCTTGGTGTGATCTTTCAATTCAGATATAACATGTAAAAGAAATGTCAAATCGAATATGTGGGGTCATCCAATCAGGTTGAGGGGAGGGAAATTTAAATGTGTGTTTGTTTTGCTGCTCTGTCCATTTTAGAAGCCAGTTGATTTGATAAAGCAGCCTATGAGCAGTGAAATGTTATCTCAGCCTTGCAATTGGCTTTTGATTTTTATAATAAATATATTTTATATGTTAATACATTTTTATTGAAGACTTAGATTGGAGTAGCTGTTATTATTTTTGTATCTTTTGAGAATCGTTTGGGGGATCCCTTCGTGCACTCCAAGATTCTACTGGAGCAACCCGAGCTGGGACAGGTGACATTTCCCTGCATGCTTCCTTGCTGGTTTTGACATATGCCATATACCAGCCACTCTATAATGTGAGTACCCCTTTTACCATTATATCAATTGGTGCCTAAAAGTTTAACGGGCACTATTGGGGAGGCCTTTGTGTGTTTCCTTTTCTTTCTATATACTTCCAAGCTTTTGGCTGGATGATCGTAAGGAGCAGCCCAACTTATTCCTGTTAACAAGAAACGTTGGTGTACTGCTGTGGGGACAGTCAGATAAATCCCACCTGCCTGATATTCCAGTGCACACACAAGTGTTTCACTGGATACGAAAAAGTGTGAGTACAATAACCCTATTTTGAGGGGAGGGAAGAAGTTATCTGAATATACTACACTAGGAGCGCCTTCTTTGTGTTTTTTTGTACTAGGACAGTAAGCCATGCATTTTTTTCAAGGCTGGTTTTTAGCAAGTCTGAGGCGTTCAAAAACATTTTTCTCAGGCTTGTTTCGGGCTAGAAGACTACATGACATCAGTTCTTAAAACCTCAGTATTTCTAAAAAAAAAGAATAAGGCAATAAACATCAAACTTTTCATTCCACAAGCTTATTTTTGGATTATTTTTGTGAAGTTTTTGACTCCTTACCAAGAACTCACTTGGTGTATGTTGGCAGTATATGGCAGAAGAACTGTCTAACTTTGCTTTTACAACATGACTTTTGGAGGTGGTAGGGGAGGTGGCAGTATGTGTGGGCACTTTGTGACTCTTGGCAACTCCTAAAACTAACTCAGAGTCATACACCTCTGCAGCAGGAGCCATATGTGTTATTTCAAATGAATGAAATCTTGGCACGCTCCCTAACATATTGACATCACTTCTATTATGTGTCCAAGAGCCCCAGGAACTTTTAGGAGTGCTTCTGCTGCTGCTGGTTATGGCACCTCTGACTTGTTGAGTGTGTGTCTCCCTGTCAGATCTGTGGTTGTGCTTCAGTTGGGATCTCAATGGGGAGGTGATTAGGTGAGAGCCTGCTTTCCCCCTGCTAATTTGCTTCTTACACTGACAACAGATATCAACATGTTTAGCTCTTGGATCATGAGTAAAGTATCTCCATACTGTCGATTTCATAGACTGAGGTGTTCCTGAGGTGTTGTTGCTATTACTACTACTGCTACTGCTACTGGAGCTAGATCCTGCAATTGTACTACTAGGTGTCATAGCTACGTGTAACGGTTTTGTAAGACACTCAGACCAGTAGGTTAGAATAAAACACAGTTTTATTAAAAGACACGAAAGACTGCCTCCTAGAGGCAATATAGTGTGACTGGAAATAAACAATAATGTACATATGCCCTTTCAGGCCCAGTATACAGGGAAATTAATATATAATGTCACAGGACAAGCATAAGCAAGCATTACAGGTACAACATGGGTTAAAGTTCATGGAAAGCAATCAGTCTGTGTTGTGGTGTGTTTGACAACACCCATAAGATGGTAAAGGAGCGAGACTGTGGTGCAAGATGTAAGAGCACCAGTCAATAAGGCAGAACTGAGACTACTACTTGTGCTGAGCAGGGCACTGAGGCCACAATACTCTGCAAGAGCTAGCACACGTACAGCCGTGAGCACCCGTCCGGTGCGGTAAACAGAGACTATGTACACTGCAAGAGCTGAGGTGTTTAGAGCCAATAGCACCCAACTGGTGTGGAAACGGAGACCAAGTACACTGCAAGAGCTGAGGTGTATAGAGCCATAGCGGTAACGGAGACCAAGTACACTGCAAGAGCTGAGGTGTATAGAGCCAATAGCACCCAACCGGTGCAGTAACGGAGACCAAGTACACTGCAAGAGCTGAGGTGTATAGAGCCAATAGCACCCAACCGGTGCAGTAACGGAGACCAAGTACACTGCAAGAGCTGAGGTGTTTAGAGCCAATAGCACCCAACCGGTGCGGTAACGGAGACCAAGTACACTGCAAGAGCTGAGGTGTATAGAGCCAATAGCACCCAACCGGTAAGATAATGGAGACCAAGTACACTGCAAGAGCTGAGGTGTTTAGAGCCAATAGCACCCAACCGGTGCGGTAACGGAGACCAAGTACACTGCAAGAGCTGAGGTGTATAGAGCCAATAGCACCCAACCGGTAAGATAATGGAGACCAAGTACACTGCAAGAGCTGAGGTGTTTAGAGCCAATAGCACCCAACCGGTGCGGTAACGAGATCACTGCAAACAGCAAGGGTTAACGGAAGCGCAGTGTTAACGAAGGCCACAATGCTCTGCAAGTGTTAACGGAAGGCTCTCTGTAACGGAGGCTAAAATGCTCTGCAAGTGTAAGCGGAAGGCTCAGGGTTAACGGAGGCAACAGTGGTCTGCAAGTGTTAACAGAAGGCTCAATGTAACTGAGGCAACAGTTCTCTGCAAGTGTTAACAGAGGCAACAGTGCTCTGCAAGTGCTAACGGAAGGCTCAATGTAACGGAGGCAACAGTGCTCTGCAAGAGTTAATGGGGAGGCCCAGTGAATCGGAGGCAACAACTCTGTCTGTTCTATATCAGCAGAGCGGAAGTCAGAATGTCGCCCAAGCGACACAGGATCAGGATAACCACTGGAACACAAGCAGGGTCGTCAGGGTAGCCGGCTCAGGTCACGGAGCAGGAACGTTAGCCAGGCCGCAGTGTTAACGGAGGCCACAATGCTCTGCAAGTGTTAACGGAAGGGTCTCTGTAACGGAGGCTAAAATGCTCTGCAAGTGTAAGCGGAAGGCTCAGGGTTAACGGAGGCAACAGTGGTCTGCAAGTGTTAACAGAAGGCTCAATGTAACTGAGGCAACAGTGCTCTGCAAGTGTTAACAGAGGCAACAGTGCTCTGCAAGTGCTAACGGAAGTCTCAATGTAACAGAGGCAACAGTGCTCTGCAAGAGTTAATGGGAAGGCCCAGTGAATCGGAGGCAACAACTCTGTCTGTTCTATATCAGCAGAGCGGAAGTCAGAATGTCGCCCAAGCGACACAGGATCAGGATAACAGCTGGAACACAAGCAGGGTCGTCGGGGTAGCCAGGTCAGGTCACGGAGCAGGAACGTTAGCCAGGCCGGGTCAAATCACAGAGCAGGAACGTCAGACAAGCCGGGTCAGATCACGGAGCAGTAACGTCAGCCAGGCCGGGTCGAATCACGGAGCAGGAACCAATGAGAGTAGTCAGACGGGCCAAGTCGGTACACAGGAACGCAGGAACACAGCAACACAGTAACACTGGTCCAGGAACACCACAAAAAGGCACCTGACAGGTGCCAGAGGCCCGGTATATGAAGGCCATCCTGGGCGGGCCAAACAAAGCTCAGCCAATGGGAGCGCACCAAAGAGTGACAACTAGATCACGGGAACCGTGATACTATGGTTTGGATACTGGTGACCTGTGTTTCTAGTTACTCAACGCTAGTGTGTGACTGGGTGGGGGTTGGACTTGGCAGCAGTGATAATGCTGATGATGACAGAAAGGATGATTGTGTATTTTTTGCCATGTTTACTTGTCAAGAGTCAGACTTTCAAATTGATTTCTCAGTTTATGAACAGGCATAGTTCTCCTTTTCTGTGGTGGAAAATTGAGCCATTGACTTTCAGCAAATTGTATGGGCATGCCATCACCTCTTTAAATCTCTAGTTCATCCGTACCTGAAGAAAAAGAGAAAGCCAGAGGCATGTATTCTAGATGAACATGATTATCAATTAGTTCATCCTCAGCATCGCCCACCTCTTGTTCTCCTCTACATTCCTATTCTTCTAGGCTGTTTGAAAGTCACTAACATTTTCCTTTTACTTTTCCCCTTTTGAGGGATTTTCACAATGTTCTCTGCTACTTGCGTGTAAGATGTTGTGCTTGTTAGTCTCACTGGTAGACACAGTTGGTTGAACTGATGCCATCAACATTAGAATGTGACTCATTGTCATTTTCATGGTTCATAGATGGTTTATTAATGTTACTGGTGGTAGTGGAACTTTTATGGGAGTTTGACAAACACCATCCTCAGGAGAAGTGTCATCATCATTTATTGTACAAGCTGTAGCAAACATGGCTGCAGTCAATTTTTGGTCTACCCTTTTACTAACACTTCTCTGCACTGCTCCAACTCCTTTCACCCTTACCCTACCCTCAGTAAGTATGCTGGACATTATTAAACTAGCGTGTACTTTAAGTCACAGCTCAAGTCAGGGGCCCTTTCTCTGTCACCTATCAATCAAACTATTTTTTTTTTTTTTATTTCTTTTATTACTTGTTCCTATCACAGATACAAAAAACATACTCCCAGAGTAACTGTTTCGTTTCCGCATTGCTTTCAGCTAGTTTCAAGAGGATTTCAGTTGCTGCTTTCTCTCTCTCCCAGAGTCACTGTAGTCTTTCTTTTATTTCAGTACAGATGATGATAGACCTTAAAATATGTTGGTCCCTCTTCTTTTGGTTGTTGAAGGAGTTAATGTCAATTGAACTTGTCTGTTTATTGATTGTCAGTCTGCTAAACATTCTGCCAGTAGTCAGTCAAGAAGGAATTTGGATCACTGTCTGTGTCTTCTCAGTCACACAAGATGTTGGGATATTTTGGGTAAATCTCCTTTCTCCTTTTATACACTCCCCTATCACAGAGAACAGACAGCTCAGGAAGGAAATTCAATCACCTGCCTGTCTCAGTCACACAAGATTTGGGAGGGTTTGGGGTAAATCTCCTTTCACAGTCCCCCAGAGTATCCCCAGACTCCACTAACACAGAGAACAAATTGCCTGCTCACAAGACTCCGTAATCTACGTTACAACTTCACTTTATTTGCTTATTCTATCTAGCTCAAAAATTTAGCTGCTTTCTCTACCTCTCCCAAACCCAAAATGATATGCTGTGGGAACCTGAACCACTTTTTATATTATCCCTGTGGGAAAAGAAGGGAAACTTGCCATTTGTGTGTGTGTGTGTGGGGGGGGGGGGCGGGGACCAGGCTTACCACTGATTTCAATGCAATTAGCTAGGTGGGAAAAAGAGGAAAATTGGCAACCTTCATAAAAAATGTCCTGCTAGGTAGGAAGTGACATTTTGCATGTGTTTGAATTTTGAGGCAAAGAAATTCACCCATGCCTACTAATTTAAAATAAAACTCAAAGACTGCCTCCAAGAGGTTACATGTATTTGCTGTATTAACCCTTTCAGCACCAGCTGTAATACGTTGGATATCTTTATGGCACTGAAAGTGTTAAGTAAACGTTGCTGTAGCTTTTTTATTTCCATGAGAAAGCAGACCATAAACCAAGTGCCTCAGAGACACTAATAGTTCAGGGGATTTTGGCCAGAATATGGGATGTTTGCCACAATCCAAAGAGTAAATTGAATCGCACATCTTTTCAATCCTGTATCAAAGAGAAATATTATTATAGAGAAGCTTTATCAGAGCAAGACCTATGCAAGCCGCAGTGCATTATTCATAAGTTGGTCCCTCTATATCATTGTGAAAGTAATTTCTGCTTCTCAGATAAAAGAAATTACTGCTTCATCCACTTACTGATAATGGGAGCGGATAGTTCCATGGCTGTTACTGAGTTGTACACCATAAAAACATTGATAACAAAATTGTCTTTATTATCTTACAGTGCTGAAAGTGTACTCAGAATGATTCAGAATGATGGAAAGTCAATGTCCAAAGGAGCTTTATAATCCGTACAATTTCGAGAACATGCTATAGCTTCCTTTCTAACCAGGGTTATTTTACTGATGGGTGAATTAGGTGACCTCCTAAGGAAAGCACAATAACATTATCCACTGAAATGAGAATAGTTTGGTTTTTTTTTTACAAAAATATTTATGATGAGTGATCAATTGATCTTATAACGAGTGGTGGGCGAAATCTCTCGCTGTGTTCCCGAGAGAAATTCCACAAAAACAATGTTGCTGTCCTCTTTTTTACAGGAAAATCAGCTTTAACACTAGTGATTAAAATGTTCAATTTTTCACCCGTTGGCCAAAATTGTTCGCCATTTATTTCAATGGTTAGAAAGTTTCCGCCCATTGATTTATGTGGTTTTCACCTTTTCACTATAAAAACATGACGTATTTGGTGACGTCAAACACAATTGAAGCAATTATAGAGCGAGGTAGATGTGCAATGCTGTTCTGCTGTGATATTTTGGAAAAATTGAGGCAGGAGAGGCTCATAGTGACTGCTATCACTATGAGCAGGTTTAAAAATATTAAAAGGAGGAACTGGAAGGACCCTTATGTGTCCACTGAGTCTTAGGAGGAGGAGGAGGAAGTGAGCACTACTGAACCAGTGCTGTCTAGACCCCCTAAATCACCCCTAGGGATCTTGGTGAATTTAATGAGAAGGGAGGGAGAAAAGGGAATGGGAAGGGATGGAGAAAAGGGTAGTACTAGTGAGAGCAGGAAAGGTCAGCTGCCTGCACCTGATGCTAGATGTGCTGCCCAGGCTGCCACCATTGCTGCCCCTGCTGCCACTAGTACTGTGCCTGCTGTCAGACATGTTACCCCTGTTCCAATAAGTGTTGTGACTGCTGCCAGTGCTGAACCTACTGCCACTAGTGCTGTGCCTGCTGTCAGACGTGCTGCCCCTGTCGCAACCAGTGCTGTTCCTGCTACCAGTGCTAAGCCTGCTGCCACCAATACTGTGCCTGCTATCAGACGTGCTGCCCCTGTTGCAACCAGTGCTGTGCCTTCTGCCAGTGCTGAACCTGCTGCCACTAATATTGTGCCTGCTGTCAGATGTACTGCCCCTGTTGCCAGTGCCACCAGTGCTGTGTCTGCTGTCAGATGTGCTGCCACTGTTGTAACCAGTGCTGTGCCTGCTGCCAGAGCTGTACCTGCTGCCACCAGTGCTGAACCTGCTGCTAGTGTGTGTCTTGTAATAATCAGGAGGGGGGAAGGAGAAGATGATGCCAAGTGCGACAGCAGGGGACCCTAAGTCACACTTGCCATCGACAAGCAGTCCCACCAGTGCTAGTACTAAGAAGGTCCAGCAGCTTGTTAGTGTTAGGAGTGAAGGAGGGGGTAATCAATATCCTCATATCACTAGTGACTATGAGTAGGAAGACTCTGTGGCTGAACTTGATGTGTTTTGTGTTGGTACTACTAGCAGTTATGGTGAAGCAGCTGGTGGGACTAGTGTTAAGGGAGTAACAGAACCAACATCATCTGCTGCCAACACAGACAGTGAAGGGGAATGTGGAGGTCAAAAAGAAAGCAGCCATTCTTTTCCATCTGTTCCCTCCCCCCTAAAGTCATGGGTGTGGGACTATTTTTCTGTTGGGGCAGGCACAGTGCAGTCATCAACAACAGCACTGTGCACAATTTGTGAGAAGGGGAAAGGAGGGAACACACCTTGGCACAACCTCCCTGATACCACACATAAAAAACAAAGACACAATGACATTTATGTCAAACATGTTAAAGACAAACACCCACCACAGAAATCAAGCACCACTGTTGCTGTACCACCAAATCGTCTGAAAGGCAATAAGAGGCAAGGCAGAGATCAAAAAGGAGGAAGAACAGAGAAACCCAGGCAGAGACTGGAAGTTTCATGAGTGAAACAACTAGCTCGCCATCACCACCACCTTCTTCCTCTAGGGTAACTACAACTTCTGCCAATCCAACTCATTCATTGACACCTCCCCCGCCAAATGATAGCCACTCTGTTGATTTTAGGATGTGGCAGTTCGTCTCCATCCATTGCACACTGTGTGGTGCACTGACCACACATGCCAATGTGGTAGAGGAGAATCGCAAGCAGGGCATCAAGCAGAATCTGAGGAGGTTCCATCCTGCAGAATATGCTAAGATGCTGGCAGGGAGGGTTCATCATTACTATTAAATGGTCAGCAAGTTGCCGTGTGGCCTCAGTGGGGCCTGGACAAGGGGTATAGTGACAGCGGCAGTATTTGGGTTCTGGTGTCATGGATTTGGATACAGTTGTGCTGCCAGATGTTATTTACCACATGCACACTGTGCACATTGCAGCTGTTGATGAGATATTTCCTGCTCTCAAGGGAAACATTTATATTCTAATAACAACACACCCATGATTTTGGAGGAGGGGCAGGTGGAGAAGAATAATTGTCCAAGGTTTGAGAGATAAGACTTGTATCGTTCTCCATGTTTTTCTAATGCCTACAAAATACAATAAAGATAAAATGAAGTATTACTATCCCTTTAAAGTATATATATATATATATATATATATATATATATATATATATATATATATATATATATGGTAGATGATGTCTGGTGGGGATGTGGATCCTGCCAGGATGGCCCTCATATTTTATTAAAATGCACCTGTAGTCGTACTTCAAGGGGTTAACAGAGGTAGTAACATAGTTGATAAGGCTGAAAAAAGGCATGTCCATCAAGTCTAGCCCATGCCAAATCACGCCTGTTGATCCAGAAGAAAGCAAAAAAAAAAACCTGTTGAAGCCATTTCAAATTAAGTCCCAAGTGGGTAAAAAAATTCCATCCTGACTCTAAATGGCAGTCAGATATTTCCTTGGTGCAACAACCTATCTGCATTGAAGCCAACGGTCATTAGTCTCAATATTGTTCTGTGCTAGATAGCTATCCATTACTTTTTTGAAAGTAGTTACATCATTGCATCCCGAGGCAAAGAATTCCATAGATTTACTGTCCTTACTGTAAAAAAACCCTGCCTTTGTTTTAGTCAAAAACACTTTTCCTCTAGTCTTAATGGATGGCCTCTTGTTCTTAGCTCAGCTATTTGAGTAAATAATTAATTGGAGAGTCCTTTTATTGACCTTGTTTATATATTTGTAAATGATAATCATATCACCCCTTAGATGTCTCTTCTCTAATATAAACAATCCCAGTTTGTCTAGTCTTTCTTTATAACTCAGACCCTCCAATCCCTTTATTAGTTTTGTTGCACATCTCTGCACTTTTTCCAGTTCAATAATGACTCCAAGCTGGTGGCGTGTAGCACATGATATCCAATTAATCATCGGCCGTCATCTGTAGGAGGCAGTCTCCTAGTGTTTCATTGGATACATAATCTATCACACAGAGACAGTGTGTAGAGGAGGAATAGTAACATAGCTGACATTGTTTTACTCCATTCTTTCCCACTGGTACTGTCTGGCTGGGTCTGAGGAGCAAGAGCACAAATATGTCCAAGTTCTGGTTAAGTAACCAAACAGGAGGCAAGGAAATTATATAATGATCACTGCTGTGAGATATCAGGCATTGGGCAATAAGTCCATTATGTTTTGACCTTCCATGCTAGCCTGTCTTATCTTTTTCTGGGATTTCACAATATGAGATGTGAATGCTATGAAGCCATGATTTGGTGCATTGTGCCTGCCTGCATTTTCTGTTTTTCACTGTCTTCGTGGGATCAATACTATTTGCACTGGTAAAACTGGCAGTAATAGTAAAAAAAAGACAGACCGATAAAGCCACATATGTATTTCAGCTATTCTATAGCTGGTGAGGTACCATGGAACAATGCCAAATGCTAGTTGTTGGTTTTTGTTCCCACAACTTGAGCTAAATTGCATAATTGTGGGAATATCAAAGGAAAAAACCCAACTCTCGTTGTCTGACAATGTCAAACAACTAGAGTGAGCTTAAAACAGTCACCCTCCGCCCATAAACTAACCTTACACTATCCCTAACATTACACTAAATAATTTGAACACTATCTTACCCAGAAATGTAACTTTTACCTGTCATCCACTGTCTGTCTTCTTCTTTAATCTTGTCTTCTCCTCTTAACTTATCTTCTTTTCAGTCATGTTACAAAACAAAATTCAGTTAGTTCTGTATTTGTTAAATAAGCAAAAAAATCAGTTAGTTCTGTATTTGTTAAATAAATAGGATTTAAGAACCTCAAAGATGCGACAGTTACCCATTTGAGTGCCAGAGGGGTAGCCATCTGACGAGCAAAGGGTTAAAAATAGGTGGCATCTTCTGATTTAAAAATAAATATATTTTTTAAATTGTCCATTCTCAAAAAATGTCTTCATTGGCCCCCTGGTGGCAGCAGCAGCAGCAGGCATTTGCAGTGACAGTACCGCACCCCCACGCGCCCTACCTCTCTGGCCATTGCTCGAGTCAGACTGCCAGAATTATGAACCAAGACTTGCTTTTACATGCCAGTCTCAGTTCAAAATAATTGGCAGCCTCCAATTGGCTGGGATATGTTTACGCACCTCCCAGCAAATCAGCTTCTAGAAGGTGATTGGATGGGAGATGCAACTTGACCCCACTGGACATCAGGATTACTGGTAAGTTTTTATTTGTCGGGACAGGTGTTAACTCTTGATAGATTAACCCTATGAGTGCCAGTAGGGTATGCAACACTGTATAATGCATTGCATACCCCGCTGGCATGCATAGGTTTAATCTTTTTTCTATTTTTCAAGCACAAATATGTGTTGGAAACCAGTTCACCACGTGTTAGGGACTCTGCGCCTCCTCGCAGGCTTTTTGCCATGAAAGTCAGGTCCTTCACATGCGGTAAAGCCACCACATGGAATAGGATAGCAAAGTCTACTACTTTTACGTGATGTCCAAAGGGTGCAAAATTTGCACCCATTGGACATTTTTGCACTGCGGTGGTTATTGACAGCACAGTTAATAGAATAGCAAACTCTGCTGTCAAAATCAACACAGTTGGTTTTACAAAATAATGGGGCTTACACTATCGAGCCCCAGCTGTTTATATCAGTAATATAAGTAGCTAACTCCAAGAGCCCCAATCTGAGCATGCTCATTGAAGCCCAGCTCTTCTTTTGCTTTTGTTGCTGCTATCTGTTCACAGACATCTGCAGGGTCTTAGTGGCTTCAACTGATTACTGCATGAAGAAGCAGTTGACTAGGAGGAGGATGAAAGAGTCTTAGCAGCCAAACCACACACTGCCCTCAATCACACAGGCCATTTTCACTGTATTGCAAGGCATTCAAATGGAAGAGCAGGCAGCAAAGCAAATTCATCCATTTTAATTTAAGAGTTACTTCCCTACCATCTATTTTCTTTCCGTGTCCCAAAATTATATGGCAAACTTGGTAGAATACATTGTCAAGGGACTGGGCACTTTTCTCCAGAAATAAATACTCCTCTTGCACTCAAATTATTTATTTTCTCAGTGGGTTCCTCAGGATTTTTCCCATTGTGTGTGTGCATCAAGTCCTCCTACCCTCAACCCCTGCTGTAAATAATGATACCACAGAGCTTACAATTTGATGACTACTCATTGGTAGTCAGATACTTGTAGGCTCTGTGGTATCACCTAGTGTAGCTATAATTTCAGTTGTAAGCTCTGTTGTATTATTGGTGGAACTTTATTTCAGTTGTAAGCGCTATGTCATCACTAGTGTAGCACCATTCCAGTTGTAAGCTCTGTAGTATTATTGGTGAAGCTCAGTTTCAATTGTAAAGCTCTATGGCTTCATTAGCATAGCTGCATTTCAAATGTAAGCTCTGTATTATATTTAGTGAAGCATACTTTCAGATGAAAGCTCTGTGTATCAATATATGTAGCTGTATTTCATGTTGGGCTCTGTGGTGTCACTTGTGTATCTCCATTTCAGTTGTTAACTCTGTGGTATTACTCATTAGTGTAGCATAATTTCAATTGCAAGCTTTGTGATGACATTACATTTTAATTGCAAATTCTGTGGTATCACTTGAGTAGCTCAATTTAGATTGTACGCTCTGTCGTTTCATAAGTGTACCCATATTTCATTTGTAAGCTTTGGGGTATCACTAATGTATCTCCATTTCTATTGGTATCAAGTGGTATCACTAATGCAGTTCAATTTAAATTGTAAGCTCAGTGGTATCAAAAATAATTATGTTGAATATTAAAAGTAACTCAGAGTTTATAACCGGATTGCCATAATAAACTCAAATATGAGATTCATGAGAAAATGCTGACTACATGGCTACAATACTCAAACTGTACACCTGTATAAACCCTTAAAGACCATGTGACGTGCTATGACCTTCACCTTCATGGCATGTCACATACTGTTTACTTACAGAGCTCCAAGACTGGAGTGGTCTCTCTCAGACCCCAACTGTGTGTGCCGGTACTTGTAACAGGTCATGTTAACCAGCGCTCTGGCAAAGATTAAAGCAGTCCTTAAGGGAAGATAACGTCCCTGGGTCTCCGGTCCTTAAGGGTTTAAACTATGTTAAATATTAAATTATTGATTGATATTTGCCTTACTTCAAAACATCAATGCCAATTATAAATTTAATTAACAGAGGAAAATGGACTTGAATGGTAGTAGAAATGGGACACTCGATTATACTCGCTCCCCAGGCTAAATGTTGCCAGTCCTCGCCTAGCCAAGGCCCAACATCCAAGGGAGCCCCATATGCCCCTGTATCCTTTTCATATGTCGAGTAGCGTAAAACGCGCATTTAAATGGCGCATTTCTTATGTCGCGTGTCCAGTACGTTCTAGTTATGCCTCTGTGCAAAATATTTGTGTTAGGTATTTTATATTATTGATTTGTATTTATTTTTAGGTTTAATATTTTTTGCACTGTAGTTTCATAGAAATTCAAAACGTGGATGAGTTTTTTTCTATACACTTGGCGCAGCACTCTGCCACCAATTTTTAGATACACTTGCCACCATGTGGTGACAAATATATGTAGGAGAGTCCACCAGAAATTGTTTAGTTATAGAAATTATAAAGGTAACAAAAATACCATTCTTCCCTCTTAGCTTTTAAGGGAGTCTTCAACATTCAAATGGTTAAATGAAGCTACCAAAATTTGTAAGTGCATTTTTAGCGCAATTATTTTGTTCCTTCAATAATTTTTTAGCATTCATACAAAAGTGCAATTTTATACTTTTCATGATTATTGAAGATAAGTGTCCTGGATGACGTTTGATTTTTATTTTTTTATTTTTTTGGAAGGGATAAGTGATCACGTTGTTCAAATTATGAATACATTTTTGTCTCACAACTCTATCCGCACACATGTCTATAGGCATATCGGCGACAAGTTACCATAGTGACTGCACAGACAATTGGCTGTATTATCAGAGTGATCACAGGCTTCAGAATGGGGGGTCATGAATTTTCTAACAGAAACCTTTTACTATTAGCAAAATGAAAGGAATATTAACGTGAGGATGTTGCAGAAAGAACAATGTGACATTGTACTAGACAAGAACAGCGATTCTCATGCTCTGCAGTGACATTCAAAACAATCTCAATTAAAATAAAAGCATTCCATTGCAATTCCATTCATAGAGCTAACTTCTTCATGTTTTTAAGAAGTTAAAACAATTTTTCTTAACCACTTGGAAGCTAACAAATGTCTCCAATACACTAAAAATCAATGCACTAAAGACTTCTCTACCATCCAAGTGGTGAAGATCTAACAAATAGCTGGAATATTTCTTCATTATGAATACTTGAAACTCTTTATTAATCCCCTTGAATACCTCCTCAGGGCTGAATTAAGGCCGAAACTGTTTGAGTTGCTGTTTAGGGATGTGCCCTTTATTCTAAAACATACAGGTCTTTCTTCTTCTGCCTTTGACATATCATTTGCCAGACCAAATTTTTGCCATACTGTCAATATTTTACCAGCTATTTATCAACCTTTCTCCAGACCCGTCATGCCAAACATGTCTAAGCAATTCTCCCTCGATCTGCAGGAGAAATGTCATGCTGTATTACAGAGACTGGTACAATGTAGCTCAGCCTGAAATTCCACCTATCACCATCTGTGGGAAACAACACAGACACTGGCCTCGATTCAATGAAGTATAGTGAAACTGTCATTAAGTCAAAAAAGGCCTAAAATCATTAGCCATGTCTGACTTAAGCAGCTTTCAATACATAGTCGATCAGAATTATATAATTGCAGAATTTGTGACTGCTGTTCTTGCTGCTGTTGCTGAGATGTTTAAGCAGCAGGATGATTAGGCAGCTCAAAGGGAATGGGATCAACAAAATCAGTAACATGGGTGATGTATGATGGAGGTTCCACTTGCCATGACTAGCTCCAGTGATGCACCTGAGACAGTAGCAGCCCCATAACTAGCCCCTAGCACTTCAGGTATATGTGAAGAAAAGAAGACGTTGGCCAATAATGCTTATCCACCTGCCCCTCCTCCAAAATCATCGGTATGTTGTTACTTGACTAGAAACAGAATAGAAGTAGAACAATGGGTATGTCTGTACTCACATGAAACACCTTGCACAACTCTATCCAAGCATCATGACACTTAGGGTCCCCGATGTGAAATCCCCCTCCAGAAACCAAGAACTGCTGCTGCCACCAGCTCAGAATATTCTGCAGGATGGAATCTTCTTGGATGCTGCTTGAAGCCATGCATGCAATTCTCCTCCACCATTCTGCCGTGAGTGGTCAGTGCACCACACAATGTGCAATACATGGACACGAACTACCACATCCTAACATCTACAGAGTGGCTATCACTTGGCTGTGGAGGTAACAATGAATGAGGTGGTTTGGCAGAAGATGTATTACTCTAGAGCAAGAAGGTGATGGCAATCTAGTTGTTTCTCTCATCATCAAACTCCTAGCCAATGGATGGGTTGCTCTATTCTTTCTCCTTTTTGATTTCTGCCTCACTTCTTGTTGCCTTTCTGGAGAAGCAGGGAAAACAGCAACAGTGGTGCTCGATTTCTGTGGTGGATATTTGGCTTTAAAATGTTTCATATAAATGTCATTGTGTCTGTGTTTTATGAGTATTATAAGGGCGGTTATGCCAACGTGTGTTCCCTCCTTGTCCTTTCCCCTTCACATTGACCTGTCACAAATTGTGCACAGTGCCGTTGTTGATGACTGCACTGTGCCTGCCCTAAGAGATAAATAGTTCCATACCTATGACTTCAGAGGGTAAGGAAAAGGTGGAGAATGGCATCTTTCTTCTTCTCCTCCACATTCCCCTTCACTGGTTGGGGCAAAGGATGATGTTGCGGCTGTTGCTGCTGCTGCCTCAGAACAAGCAGTAAAACTAGGATCTGGTGTATTTCTGCTGCTGGCAAGTGGAACCTATCCTAGTCCTGCATCACTTGTTGACCCCATTCGCTCTGTGTCCACAATGGTCTGTGGTACACTAGCCTGCTCCTCAGCATCCTGCTGCCCTTGCAATTTGAATTCTGCAAATTGCAAAAGCTCGCTGCTGGTAGTGGTGGTGACGCCCATCCTCATCCCTGTCTCCCATTCCTTCTCAGTTTTGTCTAAAAAGGCCGTCAATATCTCTTCCACCCCAGCTTCTCCACCATCATCATCACCACCACAACCAGTCCCTCTGTGCTGCTGCCGCTCTACTACAGATATCTCTCTGGTCAGAGGAGGTGATCGATAATGTGACAGAGGGTCCCCTAATGTCACACTTGCTATTTCTTGGTGACCTGAAGAAGGCAGACTGACAGCACTAGCAGCAGGCACAGGCGGCTGATCTGTGCTCCAGGTGGCAGTGGTGGTGGAGATATTATTGCTGCTAGGCAACATTTCTGCCTACTTCAGGATCGTGTTCCACCTGGACAATGCAGAAAGGGGACTCCAAGGGTCAGGTGAATGGTGTGGGCTCCCTTGACCACTAGTCTGGATGCTCTGCATTGCTACCACTCCCCTAAAGCTAGTCCCACCAGCTGCTTCACCATCACTGTTACTACCACTAACACCAACCATATCAATTTCAGCTCCTGAGTCTTCTTCCTCACAGTCACTAGTAATATGATGATCACCCCCTTCTTCGCTATTAACACTTTGTTCAAGCTTCTAGTCTTTATTAGTAGTAGTACTAGTGGCAAGACTGCTTGGGGATGACAAGTGTTACTTAGGGTCCCCTGCTGCCACACTTGGTATCATCTTCTCCTTCCCCCCGCCTGAGAATTACAAGACACACCGGCAGCAGGTTCAGCATTGGCAATAGGTTCAGAACTGGCAGCAGACACAGCTCTGGTAGCAGCAGGGGAAGCACTGGTAGCAGTGGCAGCACATCTGACAGCAGGCACAGCAAGTTTGGCAGCAGGCACAGGTAGCTGATCTGTCCTGCCCTCACTACTACCCTGTTCTTCCTGCCTTGAGATTCATTTCCCCAAGATACTTAGGGTTGATTTAGGGGGACTGGCCAGCATTGGGCCTGTAGTTGTCATTTGCTCCTCCTCCTCAGATTTAGTGGAGACATAAGTGTCCTTCCAGCTCTTCCTTTTATTATTCTTTAACATGCTTATAGTGATAGCAGTCACTATGAGCCTCTTCTGCCTCAATTTTGCTACCAACTCACAGAAGAACAGCCTAGCACGTCTCTCTCGCTCTGTAGCTGCTTCTATTGTGTTTTTCACTTCCTGGAAAACAGCACGTATTTATAGCGAAAAGGTGAAAAACACGTTAATCAAGGAGCAAAAACTTTCTAGCCATTGAAAAAAATGTCAAAGAATTTTTTCCAATGGGCAAAAAAGGCAAAGATTTTAAACGCTGTATTTAAAACAGATTTTTCCGTGGACAGCAACGCGGTTTTCGCAAATTTTTTCCAGATCCTTAAGGGGTTAATGTTTAAAGAATTATTTTATGTATGCCAACTTGTAGGTGGTAGGAGTGGGAGGTGGTTTTTTGGCTCAAAAAACTCTGATTTTAAGGATAACATCATATTATAGTAAAGTTAGATTATCAGTCTTTTAATTTTGTGGAAAGGCACATTGGAAGACTTCCAGAAACTTGTGGACAATATTAATACTTTCCTTAACCCCTTAAGCACCAGAGGAGTATGCAACAAATTGAAAGCAATGCATTGAACACCACCTGGTCCTTAAGAGGTTAACTTGAAATTAACATAGGAAACAAATAGGGGCATAATCAAGTGACCTGTTCAGGAAACCAGCTGATACTAATAGTATTCTATATTATGACAGTCATCATCTTATTTCCGTAAAGAAATTCAGTTGCAATAATCAAATTATTGAATGGCAAAGGGTGAACTTAACATTCACATAGTTGATTAATGACTGGAAAAAACATGTGTCCATCAAGTCCAGCCTATGCCAAAAACACCCCTGTTGATCCAGAGGAAGGCAAAAAAAGCTCTCTGAAGCCATTACCCCAAGTGGATAAAAAAAAAATCCTTTCTGACTCCAAATAGCAGTCAGATAGATCCCTGGATCAACATCTTATCTGCACTGAAGCCATCTGAAATAATTTTCAAAATTGTTCTATGCTAGATAGGCATTCATTGCTTTTTGAAAGCAGTTAGATTATCTACAAGTACAACATCCAGAGACAAATAATTCCATCGCTTTACAGCCCTTAATGTAAAAAATCCATGCCTTTGTTTTAGTCTAAAGAGCCTTTCCTCATCTCTTTGCATAAATAATTCATTGGATAGTTCTTTGTATTGACGTTGAATGTATTTGTAAATGGTAATCATATCACCCCTTAAATATCTCTTCTCTAATGTAAACAAACCCAGTTTGGCTAGTCTCTCTTTATAACTCAGATCTTCCGATCCTTTTATCATTTGGTTGCACATTTTCCAGTTCAACAATGTCTTTTGGTGGACGTGTCTTTTTTTCAACCTAATTTACTATGTTACCATTAGAGTCAGGGGAGATTGTTCCCATTACAACACCTTTAGGATTTGTGCACGGGAAATCTCTGAAGGACTAAAAGTGAAGATACAGTAATAAGTCTATGAGAAAAACTTGGGGAAGAGTAGATTGCAGACATTGAACTGAATTACTGAAAAATCACATAAAAAGATTATCTCTGTCAATGAAATATGGCTGGAACTTTTTTCAGAAACATTGACATGTAGATTGTAGTGTCCGTACACTGAAAAAGATGTTACACCTTACTGGACCCAGGTCTCTTCCAACATCTCCAACATACTACACGTAACAATACATAAAGACCCTCTCCTTTTTCTGTTCTCCTACTATTCCCCAGTCCACCTCTGGCTCACGAAATATGAAACATCTCTCCTACACTCTCATCTGACCACTGCCAGACGTCCTCTCCCCATGTTATGGCTCTCAAATAATCCTCCCACAACTGACCTATGGCTCCTTTTAGTTGATTCTCTCTTGACTCTTGAATGGTATTATGCCATGGCTACCTCGACCACTTCCAGACATATTACCAAGTGGTAACCCTGGTGTCTTTCAGTTTCCCACAAACAGCATACACATAGACACAGTTTTTGCTGTCTCCACTCCACTTGGTGTTCCTGTCATTATGTTGGCGTATTTCTTTCTCCTCCGGCTGCAGCTCCTTCAGCTGAGGGCATCTCCATTGTTGTCCACACTATACGACTGTGCCACACCCCCCCCATTTTTTTTACCACACCACCCTTTAATCCCTACCTTCTCCATCTACTCGGATTTTATAGTCCTGGATAGTGTGAGACACTTTATCTCCTACTCTCTCCAAGACTCCCTAATGATAAAATAATTGATGAAACTGTTATACTGACCTATGGTTTTTATTTCTGTTTTATTTCATTGTAATTACCGAATGTATGTTGTTACACTATTTTCTGTACATTCATAGACTTCAATAAAGCTCTTCCGAAAATTAAAAAAAAGAAAGATGTTAGAAGAAGACAAACTAAAAACTTGCTTCCATAGATCTACAACTCTTAGGAAACAATGGTTTAAAAGCCACTTTGTCATTCATAAGCAAAAGTTATTACCAATGGGCACATACATATGTGTTTATGTCCCTTTATCTGGTCATCAAGTTTTATCATGGATAGCTTTAATAAAAGACATGAGATTAAACAATTAAATGCTCACAGATAGGGGTGCTCTTTGTTTAACTTAAAAAATTCTCCAACATCAAAAACATAAATGAGAAGTGATACAAGCGTTGGCCAGCTTATATTTGAGACAAACCAGCTAACAGCAGTGCAGGCTTTACTATCCTGCCCCTGTTCAGGAAACTCTGTTTATTAATAAAATTATCCACTGGATAAATCTTAATAAAGAATCAAATATATATATTTCATGAAATTAATTTAAAAAAAGGCAACAAAGCTGACATGTTTCAGAGTGAACAAAGTTCACAAAGTTGCTACTTTATCATTCAATTACTCTCTAACTACAACTCTGACAGTATTAAAATAACACTCTCAATGGCCCAAATACTATGAAGATTGATTGGAGCTGCTTTTATTTTGAAACATTACTATCCCTTTAACAGACATATATATATTGTGTTTATACTATTGTGGTGTCAGCTTTACTGTATGGAGGCATGACACATGGTTATATTAATCTCTATCTGTATTTTACATTGAGTATTTTTATCTTGACCTGCCACTTAAAGGGATAGTAATACTTAAAATGTAAAAAATATATGTTGTAGGGTTTATCCCCCTGAGTAAAACAAGGGTACTCCCACTGCTGAGAGATATTTTATTAAAAAATTATAACAGCTCAAACTTGAATTTTTTAGGTGCAATATCAGTGGCCTGAAAATTTATAGTGGCGCTGTTGCTACACCATCCTATGTGTACCTAGTGTAAGCCATCTCTTCTCAGATGTGGAATGCAGTCCATAGACCAGACAGATAACAGCAGGGGACAATCTTCTTCCTATGAGAACAATGAAAGCCCTGCCCCCCTTGACAAGTTTCTCAGGTTTTTCCCTTATCTTAATTGAAGATTGTCCCTCTCTGCAATCTACCTGGGCACCTCCATTCTACTCTGGCTGAACAGTGTTACATCAGTAAAAGGGGCGGAAGGGGGATAATTTGTCATTGAATTACTCTTGAACTACAACTCTGACAGAATTGAAATAACACTCTCCAAAGTCCAAATACTATGATGATTAATTAGAGCTGCTTTTATTATGAAACATTACTATCCCTTTAAGTCTGTGGACAGTGCAGATAGATACATTTTTTATTAATTTGTTCAGGTATTTAAAACTACCTTACTAAATAATTTCTAGAACTAAAAGAGGCATTTGATAATTATTACTTAATGAGTAACAATTCCAATCTATTAATAAGAAATACAATCACTGTAGTTTTGCAGAATTATGACACATAAGATTAACCAGAGTTGTGTATGTATATGTGACCCTGTCCAAGAGTCAGTGTAGTTGAACTACATCTCCTTTAATCAGTTATTTGTGTACCAGTGCATGTCTCTGAGCTTCTGAGTAAATCCTGTACTGGGTGTTATAAATGTGCATATTCATCAGTCTGCACAGCATATATGAGTCAGCCTGCATTATGAACATAAGTTTGTGAGTGAATGAATCTGGAAAAAAATGTCTTATTAAACCTGCTTGTATGTATCAGTAAATATATTTGTTAGTCTGCTGTGGATGGGGTATCAGTCAGGTCTAAATGTTTATTACAGAGCAACGGTGAGAGTGTGCATGTGAATTATGTATGTATGTTCTGTGGGTGTTTCAGACTGTGTGCATTAATGTATGCGCTTTGCTAATCATTACATAAACAGAATAATGGACTCCCTATGAAGCTGTCATTATGTGGAAAGTTACATATCTTGTGACACAGCCTATTTTTTAAATGATGAGTCCATTGCATATAAGATCTGTGAAGGGCAAGCTCATAAAGCAACAATCAGAGGCAAACTTATTTTGATTGCCTTTTATCACAAAATGACACCTATCAAACATCTTCTATGACAACTTACAGATCTCTCCACCACACACATATAAAAACAAACTCCAGAACGCCTGGCACAAAATAACATTAAAAAAAAATTAAAAACCTCCAGCTGGTTAAGGATGAAATCAGTGATATCAGTGATGCAGTGCAAAACAAACATTTTAAGAATGAAAGGGCAAATAAAGGCCATACTCTTCTGACATGAAATTTACAAGGAAACCTCTAGAAATTATATCATCATATTAAAGGGATAGTAATACTTCGTTTTATCTTTATTTTATTTTGTAGGCATTAAAAAAAACATGAAGAACGAAATAAGTCTTATCTCTCAAACCTTTATGGTTTGAGAGATATTCACAAACAAAGTTTCCCCTCCCGCCCCTTTTACCTAGTGTAAGCCATCTCTTCTCAGATGTGGAATGCAGTCCATAGACCAGACAGATAACAGAAGGGGACAATCTTCTTCCTATGAGAACAATGAAAGCCCTGCCCCCCTTAACAAGTTTTTCAGGTTTTTCCCTTATCTTAATTGAAGATTGTCCCTCTCTGCAGTCTATCTGGGCACCTCCCTTCTGATCTGGCTGAACAGTGTTACATCAGTAAAAGGGGCAGGAGGAGGATACTTTGTCATTGAATTACTCTTGAACTACAACTCTGACAGAATTGAAATAACACTCTCCAAGGTCCAAATACCATGATACATAGTAACATAGTAATTTAGGTTGAAAAATGACTTGCGTCCATCTAGTTCAACCCTTTTCCTATTCCTGTTTACCATTGTTGATCCAAAAGAAGAGTTTTCTCCCTGGATCAACAAGCCCTAACTAAATATTAATCCCAATACTAACGTACATAGCCCTCTATGTTATGCTCTTTTAAATAAGTATCCAGGCCCCTTTTAAAGGCATCTAATGTATTTGATAGCACCACCTCCTCAGGAAGTGAATTCCATACCTTTATTGTCCTTACTGTAAAGAAACCCTTCCGCTGTTGTAGATTAAATCTCCTTTCCTCAAGTCTAAGAGGGTGGCCCCTTGTCCTGTGTACTGTTAATGAACAGGTCTTTGGAGAGCCCTTTATATGGCCCTTGAACATACTTATATAGTGTTAATGATGATTAATTAGAGCTGCTTTTATTATGGAACATTACTATCCCTTTAAATCAGGAATGCTTATAAAAAATAATTCTGCAGAACTGCACAGAAATCAGTGCTCCCCTGCAGTGTGTGTTTTTTTTATAAACATCCCTGATTTAAAGGGATATTTGTTCTCCATACTTGGAAAGAATGCCTTTGAGTGCCAAAGAAGAATGCAATTCTCTATCCACCACTATATCACTCAAAGATTTTATAACTTCACTGGATAGTTAAATGAGTAACACCTCCCACACCACCGACATAATATTACCATTACTTAAAGACAAACTTTTTGATTGAGGTTCACTAGCCTTGATATTAGCTGGACTTGCATGAGCTAATCATTGGCATTTTTATCACCTGCCTGGAATGAATATATTGTAATATATTTGAATATATTTGTAAATGGTAACCCTTTACATGCCTTATCCATAATGTAAACAAACCCAGTTTGGCTAGTCTCTATTACTCTTATCCTCCAATCCCATTATCAGTTTTGTTGCAATACCCCTTTTTATGCAGGATAGTACCCTATATTTCCCTGTGAAGTCTATGATATATCAGTACTCCAAACTCTTTCTCTAATGAGGATTTCCTAAGTAGTTTTCCATTTAATGTATATGTAGCATGTTTGTTTTTACAGCCCAAATGCTTAAACTTACATTTATCGACATTAAACCTCACCTGTCCATTTTCTGCCCATTCATTCAGTGTATCCAAACCTTTCTGCAGAGAAAAAAACATCCTGCTCTGTATGCATTTCCTTACACAGCTTAGTGTCATCCGCAAACATTGAGACTACTTTCAGGTCTAACTTCTAGATCATTAATAAACAAATTAGAAAGCATTGGGTCCAGCACTGAACCCTGTAGCACCAGACTTTCAGCTTTAGACCAACTTCAAGAGGTTCCATTTACAACATGTTACAACAACTCTCTGCTATGTATCATTTAACCAATTCTCTATTAATGCACATATATCTCCTCCCAAACCAAAGCCTTTTGATTAATGCCGAAATCAAACTCACATGTCTATAATTTCCTGGTTTGGATCTTGCCCCTCTTTTGAACAATGGTACTACATCAGCTTTCCTCCAATCACAGGGCACTATTCCTGATGAAAGGGAATCAATAAATATTAAGTATAATGGTCTTGCTATTGCTGAACTAAGTTCCTTACATACCCTTGGGTGTATGCTACCAGGTCCAGGTGCTTTATTCATTTTAACCTTAGTAAGCCATGAACATGATGGAGGAAATTCTGTGTTTTTGTTTGTTTTCCAGTAGTCTGCCATTGTTGCTTACTTTGTATATACAGAATAAAATAATGTGTTCAAGGAGTCAGCCATAGTCTTATGTGATTTTAGAACATGGAGATTAGTGGTCTGGTCATTACACTTCCCGAAAAAAGGGCTACAATTACAGAGTAAATTCTTGTGAGCATTAATGCTAATGCCATTGACTCATATAACTATGTCACAGAGTTTGCCCTTCAACCTTGGCTCATTGAAGATGCTGAAATCCAGAGCACACAAAAATCCACCAGTCTGTCTCAGGTGCAAGAGAAACTGATACAGTCAGTTTACCTTTCACTACTACTAGGGTCTGTAGATTCCTAGCAATATCATAACCAGAATCTTCAGCTTTTGTAATCTTCTACCTGAGTCAATATTTTTTATAATGTTGGACATTATCTACAATATCATTGGGTAACCTGAGACTCTTCCACGATAATGGTCAACATCCTCAACTTCCAGTAGGAACTGTAGTCCAGTAAAAGCTTGTTCTAAAATATCTAGACTTAAAGGTCAATAGTTCAAATATGGGAAGACTTATAATCTTTACAGTGTATTAAGAGTAAAAGCTAAGGGCCATTTCCACAAAGCCATAAGTGGAACTATTATGAGGCAACGAACTATAATGGGGTGTGACCCAGAAAAACTCAACTTTTGTCTTTTTTGTAAACAGTCGCAACAGTGACTCACATTTTGTATCCTGGGGCAAGGGGCATACTGTACATAAATATGAATACAGACGTTGCATCCTAAAATGTACATGGAACGGGCCATAGGCCGTTACTGGAGGACATTTCTGAACATACGGACTTTCAGCCCATTGTTACGAACCCTTGAACAATTTAGAACATTTGTGCTCTGCCAAAGGGACTGTACTCACAACCCTGGCTTGCTTTGGAGCGGCAGCTGGTCCTGGATCTGCCACCGGTTTATAGGGACTAAAAAGACTAACTTCTCTAATTATGATTCTACGACACCCAGCCGGGAGCTCCTTACCCAGTCTCATAGTTTTGACATGTTGTCTTAGACTTGGAAACTGGGCCAGTAGCCAGCCACCTGATTGGCCAATTCCCTGGACTAGACATTCAAGGGTTCCCCATAGCTTTAACATGGGGAAAAGTAGGTGTTCCAGGGATTGGTCGACGAATGAACTGTATGCAGCATCAGACTGGCCAGGGGTTGAAACCGAATATTCAAACAGGCATCGACCCCCTGGCCATTGTTACCAGAATGTGTATTCCAGCCCCTCAAGCCTTTGTCTATTGTTTACCCTCACCCAAGTTCTTTTGTGTAACAATCCAGTCATGTCTGCCCTATTGTATAATGCCTGACTCATCTGTTTACTGTTCCCTGTATCCTTTGTTTGATATTATGTGATTATGCTGCTACTCATGTATAAAAGACCGAACTGTTTCCTAATAAAGTGTGTTACTCTTGGAACTAAGAAGGCTCCATGTGTCGTTATTATTGGATGGTTTAAAGAGTCCCCTCTGACTCCCATCCAAGAGAGGTATCCAGTGTGATCCACTTTCTCCTTCCAGCTACCGGCTACTATGAATCCAAATCTCCACCTTACGATTCGCTGACTTCCAGAATCGTTGACTTCGACCTTGCTGTCTCATCCGACTCCGATCCAGATTCGCTGAATCGGACTTGCCAACTCGAAATCGAAAACCTTCCGAGTTATTAGCCTTGCCGGTTATACATTGACCGACAGAAGCGACACAGACCAGCTGCCTTTGGGAGAGAGGATTCCGGTACAATGGGCCAAGACACCCTGGCATCTTGGGTTCCCGTTAGAGTACATAAGGTTGTCATTTATTCAAAATAGTTGCAATAGGGATACACTACCTTCTCCTGTCATACAAATATTGAGACATCTACCGTACCTCTTGCTACCTTGTAATACAAAGACATGTACATGTCACCTCCTCATAATACATATGAACACATACCTCTCCTGCCTTTCTAATACACTGATATAAGGATATGTACCTCTCTGCTAAACAAAATGTCATAATCTCACCTCGCCCTACTACACATCAATCAAGACTGGAACATCTCGCCTCCTAATACACAGATATCAGGACAGATAAACCTTCCCTCCTTATTCACAGATATGAGGAGAAATATGCCTTCCCTCTTAAAGGGATAGTAATACTTAAGTATTACTAATGCCTATATTAAAGTACTATTAAAAAAATATATTGTCCCCAGTGTCATCTCTCAAACCTTTATGGTTTGAGAGATGATCACTCCTAAAGTTGCCCTCCCCCTTCCCCAGTGTTCTAGCTGACTGCAGGAAAGCAAGTCGTACGACTTTCAGGTGGCTCTCCAGATCAGCCGCGATCTCGTTAATAAAAAAGAAAACTTTCACTGAAATGGTCTTCTACGTGTGCTTGGTTTGTGCTTTTTAGTGAAAGATTTTTTTTTAATAAACGCGATCACGGCTCTTCTACAGAGCCACCTGATGATCTATGACTGGATTTCCCTTCAGTCAGCTACAATGCTGACTTCAGGGAAGGGGGAGGGAGAGGGCAACTTTAGGAGCGATTATCTCTCAAACCATAATGGTTTGAGAGATGATACTGGGGGCAATACATTTATTTTTAATAGTATTTTAATATAGGCATTCGTAATACTTAAGTATTACTATCCCTTTAAGAGGGAAGGCATATTTCTCCTCATATCTGTGAATTAGGAGGGAAGGTTTATCTGTCCTGATATCTGTGTATTAGGAGGCGAGATGTTAAGTATTACTATCCCTTTAATATGCAGACATCAGGAGAAATAAGCCTTACCTCCTAATGTACAGACTTTGGGAAATATACCACTCATCTCCTCCAAATACACAGAGTTTGGAAAATATACCACTCCTATAATCCTCCTAATACAAAGATATTAGGATAAAATAACTTATATCCTGCTAATACAAACAGTAGGGAGCATATATCTCACAAACATAAGAACACTTATTTCTCACCTCCGCCTAATACACAGATATCAGGATACACACCTCTCAGTCCCTCCTAATACACAGATATCAGGACATGTAGCTCTCAACTCCACCTAATAAACAGAAATAAGTATACATACCTCTCAACTCCTCTTAAAACACAGACATAGACATGGATATGGGCAATAGAAGTCAGGGAGGTAGGCTGGACAGGAGTGCATGTGTGCTGGAAGCTAGGGTATTGCAGTTTATTTACTACTGTGTATGGTATATGCGGTTTCTTCTGTTTATAGGACAGCATTGCTGTCTACATAAAACAATGACAATGTGTGGCTCTTCAGCTGTTGCTGGACTACAACTTTCGTCATCCTCAGTTGTTAAATGGACTGCCAGTGGGTGATTAGAGATGTAGTTCTACAACAGCTAGAAAGCTTCATTGTACTCTCCCTCCATTTCTTTTACTCCTCACACAATCTATCAGTCTCTCTCCCATTACAGTTACGGAGCTCAGCTTTCAGGGCACTTTAAAAATGTGTGTCTCCAGTTACAAGCTATAAGAATTCATCTCCCATCAACCACTGCTAGCCCCTAATGGTCTGAGGATTGTTAATGGTTGTTGTAGGACCACTTCCTCCAACAACTGCAGAGGCACATTTTACTGGGATACCCTGAAAACTGACCTTAGCAGTCAAAATTATAATGAGAGACAGAGAAATAAAAAGGGTGGGGACTGCTTGAGAGAAAGGACTCTTCCCTGTTGTCATAACATCACAAGAAGCTTACTAAACTATTCTTAATATTTTAATGCTAAATAGAAACAGACAGAGAAAAATAAAAACATATGTTTGCTTTATTTCATGACCTGAAAGATTCTGTTCTAATTTTCCAATGTGTCTTTGGAGCAATGCCCCTTTAATTTAACACAAAGAAAGTGTACTCAGTGTACACAACTATAGTGCCTATCTGGAAGGAAAAAGTTTGCCAAATGGCACTTAAAGGGATAGTAATGTTTCATAATAAAAGCAGCTCTAATTAATCATCATAGTATTTGGACTTTGGAGAGTGTTATTTCAATTCTGTCAGAGTTGTAGTTCAAGAGTAATTCAATGACAAAGTATCCCCCTCCCGCCCCTTTTACTGATGTAACACTGCTCAGCCAGAGCAGAAGGGAGGTGCCCAGGTAGACTGCAGAGAGGGACAATCTTCAATTAAGATAAGGGAAAAACCTGAAAAACTTGTCAAGGGGGGCAGGGCTTTCATTGTTCTCATAGGAAGAAGAACAGACTTCCCACGCCACGGCTGATAACGGAGCGGGGCTCTGAATTCGGTCCTCGACTACAGTCTGAATTTGGAGCGCCCCACTCCGTATCAGCTGCGGCGTGGGCAATTTCTACTGTGCATGACTGCACAGTGGCTGTCGCTGGGTGCTACTGTGGCCTGTGTACACGGGCTCTTCAACTAGTAACCTATAAAATACAAATATAAGGTCCTAATATAAGGTCCTAATCCCCAATGGACTGATAACTCCAAGGCATCCAAAGAGTTAAATAATCTATATCATTCAGTAACTGAAAAAAATGAGTACAACAAGGTCGACACATACCAAATTTAATATTTTTAATATTCAAATAGGCTGATATATTCTGGGAAAAAGCCTTTTATTAGCCTCTCCAAATATATATTTCACCCTCCTCCTACGCCAATGTGCTGAGCAAGATGCAAAATCAGTGAGAGGCTGCAACCAACCCCACAGGCAGTTGGTGAGTCATTCCTGGTGGCAGGACTTCACCCTTGTGTGCCTCCAACCCACCACTGATAACCACCGCCTCAGAATACATGTTTCACATTGTGCCTTAATTCATGAATAGGACTCCTGAAACAGATCATACCAGCCCCTTCTAAACGACCCAGATGGCAGGCCTATCTAAGTACTCTGTCCTCCCTGTTTCCTCATGTTCTCAAAACCTATTAAATTAGAAAGAGATTTACAGCACTGCCTATACACAATACACATTTGTGAACTATTCAGTTAGTGACCTGGGCCAGTTAATTTGCACCTCTGGTAAAAAGATGCAAGTCTGCCCACTGTTACGAATCTATATGTCAATGCTGCAAACAGCTAGAACTGCAGCATTAAAATTCTACTATTTGTATCAAAGTAAAAAAAAGTATTTGCAATTTGACATTTCTCCTTGATTCGCATATAAGAAAGATTTTGATCTGTCAATTTTCTCAAGCGTAATTAAGCTCACAGCGCCACCAACAGACCATGTTTATGATGAGTTTGATATTCACAGAACTAGCCACTGGGTGGTGATATTGTCTATGGAAATCAATTCTTCATATTTAAGTTACTGTGGTACAGTTTCTTAGGAGTCGTATACATTCTTTACAGATAATTGTAAAAACAGTGAATAATGTCAGTAACCTGAGTATAACTAACATTTCTATAATTTCAAAGTGAAAATCATGATAAAATATGTTGATGTAAAGCATGTTGTAACAATCACTGGCAAACATCTACACCCAGAGCACTGTCTATTAACCTTGTGTGGAGCATTTAACTGTTATTTCTTTCAGATCTTTTATACCCTTGACAAGTGTAAACGCCTGTGTACATGGGCCAAGGTCCGGGTAATGTTAACCCTTTGAGTGCCAGAGGGGTACGCAATGCATTTCTTTGCAATGCGTTTCATACTCCTCTGGCACTCAAAGGGTTAAGAGGCCGCTACCTCACTGCTCCACATGATGCAGTCTTGCGTCGCCTCACTCACGCGATGCAATCATGTGCAGTAGTAGCCTGAATGCGGGCAGTCTCTACTGGGCATGACTGCATCGTGACAAACATCCTAGTGAATCATTACATAGGATGTGGGGATAGGCTTATACAGAGTGTGTCACCAATATTTATGACACAGTGCCTCTACTCAAAAGTGTACCTGAAACAAACTAATAACAAACCAACCAAATATAACCAATATATAAAACGGTCTGACACTCAGGCCTCGATTCAATTGAGGCCGGTAAAACATCTAGTAGGACAATACTGTCTAATGACCATAAACAAAAAGTGCTAGATGAGCTATTCAATTGCCCTACCAGCTGAAACCAAATGGTTGTTAGGCCAAAGAAAAAGACTTGTGACCAAATATCCATTTTGTGTTTTAAGTTCCTAAACCTCACGTTAAGTAGTGTAAATAATGGGAACATCAAAGAAAAAAAGCTAACAATCGGTGCTTGACATACTGACAAGCACCGATCGTTAGCTCAAACACAGTCACCCTCCCAAATGCAAACTGTACACTACCCCTAACAGTGAAGTGCAACAACACTAGCCTAACACCCAGATCTGTGTCGCACTTATCTGTCATCCACTGTCCTCCATCTTCTATCGTCCTTCTACTGTTTTCTAAAATCTTCTTTTTCTTCTGTCCTATAAAAGAAAAGAAAATGTCAATGTAATATTAAAAAAAAATGCCTTCAAGATATGCCATAGTTAACTTTTTGAGTGCCAGAGAGGTACCTCACGCACCTCCCAGTCAATCAGCTTCTACCGGGTTTCGTCATTCCCTCCTAGAAGCTGATTGTCTGGGAGGTTAATAAACACAAATCCAAACCAATGGCAGATTGGCATCCTTTTTGAACAGAGACTGATCATTTAATGGCCCCATATGTATGCAAGGGGGGATCTGTGCTGGTACATATTGCTGCCTCCACCAGTGGAACCAGCAGAGATGGCAGCAGCTTGATTTTATTGACTTTTATTAACTGTGGATCACATGTGGATTTTACTTCAATATTGTCCAAGGACTGGATGAATGTTATTTGTGAAGAATATGCCACACTATTTTAACCCTTTGAGTGCTGGAGATGTACTCCTCCGGCACTCAAAGGGTTAACTATGGCATCTTTTTCTGGCATTTTTTTTTTATTATTACATTGACATTTTATTTTCTTTAATAAGACAGAAGAAGACGGACAGTAGCTGACCAAGGTGCTGAAGACTCCACTGGACATCAGGATTATTGGTAAGTGTTTCTTTTCAGTGGCTGTTTTTTTTTTTTTTACCTTAGTCGGATTAACCCTTTGAGTGCCAGTGGGGTATTCTTACCCCACTGGAACTCATAGGGTTTATTCTACTAACATGTGAAACAACTTTTCAGTACTTTGGATGTATTGATATGAGGCTTAGGGCCCCATTTCAATACATTCACTGGTGAATGATGAGGTTTTCTTCTCTTTTTTTTTTCAGTTCCTGCTTCGGCACTTTGGAAATCCATTAAAGGAGCAGGAAACCTTTTTTTAGGAAAACAAATTTTATAGAGCTTTTCTTGCTGAATAAAACAAAGTCACTCCCACTGCTGTCACATGTTTTATTCAACATTTATAGCAGTTCAAATAATCAGGAAGTAAATTTACTGTGTTTACTTCCTGGAAGCTCTAACTGACAGGAAGTGACAGGCAGTTTCTATCACATTCTATGGAGAACTGTATGTCTCTGACTTTTCTGACTTTCCTCTCCATTGGAATCTAACAGGAAATCTGATTAGAATTTGACCACTAGAGGGCACTGCTAATGTAAAAAAAAACATGGGTTTAAAGGGATAGTAATACTTCATTTTAACTTTATTTTATTTTGTAGGCATTAAAAAAACATGAAGAATGATATAAGTCTTATCTCTCAAACCTTTATGGTTTAAGAGATATTCACAAACAAAGTTCCCCCCCCCCTGTTAAAACAGATCAGAAGGGAGATGCCCAGGTAGACTGCAGAGAGGGACAATCTTCAATTAAGATAATGGAAAAAGCTGAAAACCTTGTCAAGGGGGGAAGGGCTTTCATTGTTTTCATACAAAGAAAATTGTCCCCTTCTGTTATCTGTACTGTCATACAACCAGACTCACATCTGAGAAGAGATGGCTTACACTAGGTAAAAGGGGCGGGGAAGGGAACTTTGCTTGTGAATATCTCATAAACCATAAAGGTTTGAGAGATAAGACTTATATCATTCTTCATGTTTTTTTAATGCCTACAAAATAAAATAAAGTTAAAACGAAGTGTTACTATCCCTTTAAACTGTAATAACACTGGAAATATAAATCTCTCGGCAGTGGGAGTACCCTTATTTTACTCAGCAGGAAAATTCCCACAATATATATATTTCATAAAAATAGTTTACTGCTCCTTTAAGGGACTCTGGGCCCTCAAAAACTGGGTGCAGATTACCATACCATAAAGTGGGTTCCTTAACGGATGTATTTTTGTGTTTTGTTTTTTTTAACATGGGCTAAAACGCTGCAACATTTATTGCATGAGGTGTGGAGGAGTTTATACAGTATTTTTTCAAAGCTCAGGAAATTGAATTGCTTACCATGCTTGAAAAAATACCGTTGGCTGTTTTTTAGGCCAACGGGGTCAATTGAATCAAGGCCTCAGTGAGGTATCCTATATAATAATTCGCTAAAATGTGTGTAACGCCACAGTCATGCTCAGTAGAGACTGCCCGTGACGAGGCTGATACAGAGCGGGGAGCTCTGAAGGAGCTTCCCGCTCTGTATCAGGCATGGGCAGTCTCTACTGAGCATGACTGCACCGTGACCGGCTGGCATTGTATCAGCCGCGGCGTGGGCAGTCTCTACTGCGCATGACTGCCCCGCGACCGGCTGCCAGTGGCACTGTGGCCTGTGTAACGGGCTCTTCAACTAGTCTGTTATAAAACATTTGCATAGTAGTTCAACAATCATTTATTTCCTCTGATATCATAGACAGGGGTGCTCAACAATGCATCAATTTAGGATATCCTTAAAGGAATAGTAATGTCTATATTAACCCTTTGAGCGCCAGAGGGGTCCGCAACGCATTTCAGAGTAATGCGCTGTGTACCCCTCTAGCACTCAAAGAGTTAAAGTGCAGCTCTGAGTCTTATATATGTTTTTTATAACAAGTAGCGCTATGTTTAATTACTTACCGTTCCGTAGTTCAAAAGATATTCATGCTGAAAGGATTCCGCTCCTGCCCCTTTCCCTGCATCACACTGCCTCTAAGCGTGATCCAGACGGAGCGTGGTGAGGGACAATCTTCAGTAAGCAAAGGGGGTGCAGGAATTTCCTTATACTTACTGTGTGAAGATTGTCCCTCATTGCATACGTCCGGTCCCACAACCAGATTGCAGCTCTAAGGGGAGGCGGCCAGAAAGGGTGTGAGGGGAATCCTTTCACCTTGAATATCTTTTGAACTACAGAACTGTAAGTAATTAAACATAGTGCTACATGTTAAAAAAAACATATAGAAGACTTGGAGTGGCACTTTAATATGGACATTACTATCCCTTTAATAAAACACAAGTGAATGACAACTCAGGCAGATCTCGCACCTGTGTTCATGTGAGGAGATTCTAAAAACCCTGCATCATTGGGGAGGGGCAGAGAACAGGTTTGAGCAGCTCTGACATAGACCATCATTCCAGGCCCAAGGTGTCCCTTCTCTGCGACAATCCCATTTCCTCACCCAGAGGTTGCCGTGCAGTTCCCTTGGAGATGCACCAATGCAGTTGGGGCCTTTAGTTCATCTACCAATCCAGGGGAGAAGATTAGCCAATATGGAAGTGTTATAGTGATAATTGCCCCCTCACACTTAACACAGACAGCCTCCCAACATAAGCTCGCTCTTTCTAGCCCACCCTCACCTCACTAACTGAATGGACGCTCATGTTCCTAATGGTCATTTTCCTTTCTCATCTCCTTTTGCACTCCAGTGCTCCTATCTTCCCACACTAAGTCCAACCATTTTAATGAGAGGAGTTAATGCTGTTGCAGATATATTTATACCTGAGTGGCAACCTGTCCCTCATTATCTGTTGTTGCGCTTCAACTCCAGTCATCCTTAGCTGGCTGTAGGCTACCTGAAGATGATGGAAACTGTAGACTAACACTAGTTGGAGGAAAGTAACTTGCCCATTCCCGGGATATGTATAGAAAGCTGTAAAGGCTTGTCGATGCCAAAATACAAAACAGTTCAGGTATTGTTAATGTACATGTATTTCTTCTCTTCTTATTTCTTCTTCCTCTCTGAAAAATCTGGGTGTACCCCTTGGCATTGTGTCTTCTTAATAATGGGCACTTATACCTATGTCTCACTGAATGTTAAATAAATACCATTATTATGTTCATAAATCTGCTTCTATCAATAATTTAACTGGACTAAAAAGCATATAATTACACCAAATTTGATCAATCTGCTCTTCTAATGCTATTTATTTACAGTGAGGAGAGGAGAGTACCCCAGAGCCTATACCTCACAGACTGTACATTATGGGTTTGCCACCTGAGGCTTTCCATGTTGGATGGCTGGGGGATCATGGGAATTGTAATCATAAACCTCTGGCATGTCTCATGTTGCCCAGCCCTGGTGTAGAGGGCTAGGAAGTATTATCCATACTCTTTCATTGCTTTGCAATGTGTTGCATACTCCTCTGGCATTCCAAGGATTAAAGGATCAGTAAAGTTGTATTATGAAAAAAATATATATTGTAGAGCTTTTCCTGTTGAGTAAAACAAGGATAATCCCATTGTTGGCAGTAACTTTATTCAAGCTATAACAGTTCAAACAGTTGGGAAGTGATGGAGCTGTTAATATCACATTTTATGAAGAACAATAGCCATTGACTCACCTGTTCCATAGAATACCATAGAATAGCTATCTGATCACCAGGTGAACGGATTGGACACTAGGAGGGAGATATTCAGATGCTCAATGCTATGGCGATGTGTGTCAGTCAATGTATGGCAAGCACATCACCTTGGTGAGAGAGACAAACATTTCCAAATGAACTAAGGCTTAGGGATGCAGGGACAGGGAGAGAGACTTTGATCATTAACATATCATCCTGGTGTAAAGGTATCAAAGTGTTGGGGAGGGAGTAGAGTCAGAGTCGAATTAAGACTATGGGACCCTAAGCAGGATCCCAAATTGGGGCCCCCCACCAGCTTGCACAGCCCCCATCCTGCCGCAGCCCTTTCTGTATGATATGATTACCATTTACAAATATATTCAAGGTCAATACAAATAACTATCCAATTAAATATTTATGCAAAGAGATGAGCTAAGAATAAGAGGTCATCCATTAAGACCAAAGGAAAGGCTCTTTTGACTAAAACAAAGCAGGGATTTTTTACAGTAAGGGCAGTAAAGCTATGGAATTCTTTGCCTCAGGATGTTGTGCTTGCAGATACTGTAACTGCTTTCAAAAAAAAGCAATGGATACCTATCTAGCACTGAACAATATTGACAACCATGACAGATGGCTTCAATGCAGATAGGTTGTTGATCCAGGGAACTACCTGACTATCTTGGGGATTAATAGTAAATGGCTTCAGTGTTTTGTTTTGTTTTCCTTCCTGTGGATCAACAGTAGTGCCTTGGCATGGGCTGGACTTGATGGACGCATGTCTTTTTTCAGCCTTGTCAGCTATGTTATGATACTATGGATTTGTGCATTAGACACCTACCTGACATCCATGAGGTTAAATACATTAAAAAGTTACAACAGAGCTTAGAACTGGAATTGTGCTACACAAATGATTCCATAGAGCTTACAACTGAAATGGGGCTATACAATTCTATCACATTCCAATTCAAACAGGATTCAATGATCTGCAGTTGTACAGCATTTCCAAAGAGAAAAAAAGCACATTGTGTGTATATAAGAATATATATTCACATACATTCTCTCAATCTTACACACACATACACAGAAAATCTTACACCCATACACACTCACTCATACACACATACACTAACTCTTATACACATATATACTCACTTGTACACACATTCTTCCCCAGCACAGAAAGAAAGATGGATAAAAGAAGATAAGGGGGACCTTTTACTTCCTATAACAGAGACCTGTGGCATTACAGCTCCGGTTGGCCTGAAACATCCATCATCTAGACCACCAGCTGAGCATCAGAAAGACTGGGAGACGCCCCCAAGCATACACTGGAGATAAAGTAGGCATTTTTGTTCAGGTTGGTGGTGTAGAAAGACAGGGCAGAGCATAAATGTGGGGCGAGAACAGAAGGAAGAACACTAAAGGTAGTACTGTAGAAATCATAGACAGCAAAAACACAATAATTTATTACAATGAGAATATCTAGAGCGCGGAGTAACGAGTATGCAATACTGAATAAATTCAATCACAATATGTGAAATCGATATATTATACGAGTACTATGCAAAAGTCTTAGGCAGGTATGAAAAAATGCAATAAAGTAAGAATGCTTTCAAAAATAGACATGTTAATAGTTTACGTTTATCTATTAACACAATGCATAGTGACTGAACAGAAGAAAAATCTAAATCAAATCAATATTTGGTATGACCACCCTTTGCCTTCAAAACAGCATCAATTCTTCTAGGTACATCTTCATATAGTTTGCTAAGGATCTCGGCAGGTAGGTTGTTCCAAACATCTTCTGTGGATTTAGGCAGCCTCAGTTGCTTCTCTCTCTTCATGTAATCCCAGACAGACTTAATGATGTTGTGATGAGTAGGGGTGGGCGAAAACTGTGAAAAATTTCCCACAAAAAATTTTGTGAAAATGTGCCGATTTTTCGCTTGTCCCACGAAAAATTTTGCCTTTCCGCCTATGCAAAAATGTCCTCCTTTTCGCCTATTTTAACAAATTTTCCGCCTATGTTAACACATTTTCCGCCTATATTTCCTACTACAATTCCCACTGTAATATTACTTCTTCTGAGGGCGGAAGTTTAGAAATAAGTGGCTGAAAGTCAAAGTTGTGAGTCCTACAGCAAAATATGGCTTGAAAAATGTGTTTAGCATGCAGACTGCATTTGTCCTTTGCCCACAACACTTTCTTGCTTAAGTGATACTGGCACATATTCAGGATGATATCAAGTAATAAAAAAAAATAAAGTCCAACCTACAATGTGGCAGATATGTATTGTAAACAAAGATAGAAAACCCACAGCGCTAAAACACCATGATTAATATATTTAATATTTAATATGACGGATGTGAACGAATCTAGTGATTAAGGTATGGAACGTTGCAAGGAAAGAGGGGGCTTGTCCGTTAACCCCCAAACTTAGAAAAAACCTAGAAGAAACACAAAAGCAAAAATTATCCTGCGCTGATCCATACTGATAATATAAATTGTAAACCCCGTAATAAGCCTTTATCATAATTGTGCTATGCTATCTTTAAATAAAATAATAATTAGGGTTTTAGTAACATAGATTGGCCAATGTATGTTTAAGCCCACTCGCCACTCCAAGGTAACCCATAGAGAGTGAGTCCTAAACCTAACCTATACACATAACATACTAAACTTCTAAAGCTTGATCTGAGGAAACGTTGCAACTTTCCTGTGAGCATTAAAAGCAAATTAAAAACATCTGAAGCTGTCTGAGGAAACGTCTTAGCTTGCAAAAACTTTAAAAACATAGTGGTGGAGCTATCATAGCCCCCCATATCAGGACTCACTCATTGTCCAGCTGGATTCAGCCAGAGTGAGCGAGGGAGGCAGGACCCAAAGGACCAAACACTATCAATCCCACCTTAAATAGTCCCAGCCTCCCTCCCCCACTGCAATATACCTGAACTCCCCTGGACAACATGTAATTAAAGGGATAGTAATACTTAAAGGGATAGTAATGTTTCATAATAAAAGCAGCTCTAATTACTCATCATAATACTTGGACTTTGGAGAGTGTTATTTCAATTCTGTCAGAGTTGTAGTTCCAGAGTAATTCAATGACAAAGTATCCCCCTCCTGCCCCTTTTACTGATGTAACACTGTTCAACCAAAGCAGAAGGGAGGTGCCCAGGAAGACTGCAGAGAGGGACAATCTTCAATTAAGATAAGGGAAAAACCTGAATAGCTTGTCAAGGGGGGCAGGACTTTCATTGTTTTATAGGAATAAGAGTGTCCCCTTCTGTTATCTGTCCAGTCTATGGACTGCATTCCACATCTGAGAAGAGATGGCTTACACTAGGTAAAAGGGGCGGGAGGGGGAAACTTTGCTTGTGAATATCTCATAAACCATAAAGGTTTGAGAGATAAGACTTATATCATTCTTCATGTTTTTTTAATGCCTACAAAGTAAAATAAAGTTAAAACGAAGTATTACTATCCCTTTAAGTATTACTAATCCCTATAATAAAGTCATATTAAAAATAAATGTATTGTCCCCAGTATCATCTCTCAAACCTTTATGGTTTGAGAGATAATACTCCTAAAGTTGCCCTCTCCCTCCCCCTTCCCCGAAGTCAGGTTGTAGCTGACTGAAGGGAAATCCAGTCTTACGATCATCAGGAGGCTCTGCAGCAGAGCCGCGATCTCGTTAATAAAAAAAAAATATTTCACTAAAACGGTCTTCTACGTGTGCTTGCAAACCAAGCACACATAGAAGACCATTTCAGTGAAAGTTTTCTTTTTATTTAAAGCTGTGCTGCCGAGCCACCTGAAAGTAGTATGACTGGCTTCCCTGCAGTCAGCTAGAACGCTGACTACCAGGAAGGGGGAGGGAGAGGGCAACTTTAGGAGTGATCATCTCTCAAGCCCTAAAGGTCTGAGAGATGACACTGGGGGCAATACATTTATTTTTAATAGGACTTTAATATAGGGATTAGTAATACTTAAGTATTACTATCCCTTTAAAGGCAATGCCAAAGCTAGGCCAGCAAAGCAAACAAAAAGACCATATATATGCCCACAATTAACCCTTTATTTGTCGTAGTTATGTTTATTAAAACTAAAGAAAAATGCTAAAAATGTGAATTAAATAAAATAAGATACCATGGGGTAAGCAGCTAGAATGGGAAAAAAAGGACAAAGTACAAAACAAAGATAGAAAACCCACAGCGCTAAACCACCATGATTAATATATTTAATGTGAAGGATGTGAATGAATCTAGTGATTAAGGTATTGAACTCTGCCAGGAAAGAGGGGGCTTGTCCCCAAACCCCCAAACTTAGGAAAACCCTAGAAGAAACACGAAAGCAAAAATTAACCTGCGCTGATCCATACTGATAATATAAATTGTAAACCCCGTAATAAGCTTTTATCATAATTGTGCTGTGCACATATTCAGACTGATATCAAGTAATAAAAAAAAAATAAAGTACAAACTACATTGTGGCAGATATGTATCGTAGTGGTGGTGGGGGGGGACTGGCATGGTGTGATTTGCGTATGTATTTTTACCATTGGCATACTCTATCCTCCTTCTCAGATTATTGACACATATTACTTATCGGTCATAGCAGTGGCCCTAAGTGGGGTAGATGGTGGCAACCCTTCTTCACATCCGTCCTCCACCTCCTCATCTGTGCTGCTGTTAATATATTTGTCCTGGCTTTGTTTGTCATGTGTGGTTTCTGCTGATACTACAACTACTGGAGCTGGATGTTGATGTAATTCTACTGCCACTACTACCAGGTGTCAAAGGTTCAGCACTTATAGCAGCAGCACCAGAGGTACTCGTCATATCTAAATCAACATGTGTTGCTGGGTACTCAAAACAGATGTGTGTGGCTGAGTGGGACTTAGACTTTGAAGAGGCAATGATGCCAAGGATGACTGATAGGGTGACTGCGTGCTTTTTGACATCTGTACTTGTCCAGGGTCAGACTTGCCAATGGCTTTCTCAAACAGTTTATAGGCAGACAGAGCACTCCTTAAAAGTGGCGGAAGATACAGCCTTTGACTTTTTGCTAACCTTATAGTCCTGTCACCATCCTCACTCTCAACTTCATCTGTATCTGAACAAGAGAAGGATGCTTGAGGGATATATTCTAGATCTGCGTCATCATCAGTCATCATTAGGTCATCCTCAGCAGCATCAGCATCACCTGACAGTACTACCCTTATATTCCTCTAAGCTTTTGGAGGTCTCAAACAATTTCTTTTTACTTTTACTATAACAAAATTCACTACTACAGGTGTTTTGGTGTGTCACTGTCTGATGCAGCAGGCGGTTCAGATGCTACACCTTCCTCTATTATGCTGTTGCCAGCATTATCAACACTTGAATGTGACTTGTTGTCGCCTTCAGCGTTCTTCTTATATGGTTCTATATTTCTACTGACACTGGTGGTGCTGGACCAAGTTTTGCTGGGACCTTGACAAACTGCATCCTCCCTTGGAGTAAAGGGATCATCATCATTGATTGCACACACTGCAATAACCATTGCTGCAGTAGGTTTTTGGACTACTACTTTACTCTCAAGTCCCTACACTGCTCCACCCCTCCCCCTTCCCCTTGTGCATTTGCTGGACATTCTGCAACTACACTGTGTTTTTTTACTGTACAGTGCACAACACAACTGATGGAGCTGTATGATGCCTTGCCTAAGCCCAGTCCGCTGTCTGTCACTGTCACCTATGATATTTCGTTTTTTATTCTTTTTTATTTTTTTTATTTTTTATTTTATTTTTTTAAGTTGTCCACCCTGTTGTCTTATCACAGTCTGTCCAAAAAAATTATAACTGAAAAAGAAAATCAACAATTTCTTTCCCCAGACTTCCCCACCCAGCACAGGGACAATAACAGCAAGGTCAGCAAGCAAATAGGTTGCCTGTGTCTTTACTCTCAGTCACATGGAATTTTGGAATATTTGGGAGACAACCTCCTTCCTCCCTTCTTATCCCCTAGAGTGCCCCCAGACCTAATACAGAGAACAAATGTCCTACCTAAATGACTTCCTAAACTAAGCTTCAATTCCCCTTTATTTGACTATCTCCTCTAACTAGAAAAACATGCTGCTCTCTTCTATCACAAACACAGAATGGCTGCTGTGAGAGCCTGACAGCCTTACATATGGCTGTAGAAAACTTTTGCGTGGTGTAGAAATATTTCTTCCCATTGATTTCAATGGGCGGAAAAGGCGGAAAAAAGCGAAAAAACGACACTTTTCATGGGAAATTTTTTGCAAAGCGGATTTCAGTTTGAGGCAAAAATTTTCGCCCATCCCTAGTGATCAGTGCTCTATGGAAGCCATACCATCACTTCCAGGACTCCTTGTTCTTGTTTACACTGAAGATAGTTCTTAATTACTTTGATTGTATGTTTGGGGTCATTGTCATGCTGCAGAATAAATTTGGGGCCAATCAGATGCCTCCTTGATGGTACTGTATAAATATCTGCCTGTACTCTCAGCACTGAGAAGAACATTACTTCTGACCAAATCCCCAACTCCCTTTGCAGAAATGCAGCCCCAAACTTGCAAGGAATCTCCACCATACTTCATTGTTGCCTGCTGACACTCTTGTACCTCCAGCCCTTTGGCGAACACACTGCGTTCTGCTATAGCCAAATATTTTAAATTTTGACTCATCAGTCAAGAGCACCTGCTACTAATTCCTGTGTTTTGGTGCATAGTTGAGTCACTTGGCCATATTTCCACATCGGAGGTATGGATTTTTGGTCGCTTGTCTTCCACGAACACCACTTCCGACCAGACTTCTCCAGACAGTAGATGGGTGTACCAGAATCTCACTATTTTCTGCTAATTCTAAGCTGATGGCACTGCTGGACATCTTCCGATTGTGAAGGGATGTAAGCGTTATGTGTCTTTCATCTGTTGCACTAAGTTTCCTTGGCTGACTACTGGGTCTATGGTCCTCAGTGTTGCCTGTTTATTTGTGCTTCTTCAAAAGAGCTTGGACAGCACTTCTGGAAAGCCCTGTCTGCCTTGAAATTTCTGCTTGGGAGGGACCTTGCTGATGCAGTATAACTATGTTGTGTCTTGTTGCTGTGCTCAGTCTTCCCATGGTGTATGACTTTTGACATTAAACAGTCTTCAGCAATCTCACCTTGTTAGATGAGTTTGGCTGTTCCTCACCCAATTTTATTCCTCCTACTAAACTGTTTCTGTTTCATTTAATGATTTTTTTCCACCCACATATTAAATTGATGATCATAAACACCTGTTTGGTATAATTTTTTAAGCATACACCTACAAATGCCTACAAATCCCTGACTTGTGTAAATGTACCTAGATGAATTGATGCTGTCTTGAAGGCAAAGGGTGGTCACACCAAATATTGATTTGATTTAGATTTTTATTCTGTTCACTCACTATGCATTTTGTTAATTGATAAAAATAAACTATAAACATGTCTATTTTTGAAAGCATTATTACTTTACACCATTTTTACACCTGCCTAAAACTTTTGCACAGTACTGTATATCCAAGTATTGAATGGATGTAAACTTGTAATGTAACAATTGCATGTACATCGGATTTCTATATTGTCCCACAGCTACTTAGATAACCAAATGTCACAGTTTGCAAAAGATTGGCAGACATGTACTTAGAGTAAAAATTCACTTTATTGAGAGAGGCAAACAGGTAATGGAATATCCAAAATAAACACAGGATAAGATAAAGAGGATCCCACCATGGAGCAAGATAGTGCTATGAGAAGTAGGAGACTGCATCCAGGTATCCCTCCCATAGTCTAGAAGCCAACGTGAATATGTGAGAAGTCTGCCAGAGCCAAAGGTCTGCACCAGATTGGTTATCTGACAAAGTTGAGGGCAACATGGAGAGGATAGTCAGACAGAGCCACAGGTCAGCACCAGAATGGGTAGCTAGACAAGCCAAGGTCAAGGCACGGAGCAGGTAGTCAGCCAAAGCCACAAGTCTGCAACCGTATGGATTGATATCCAAGCCTAGGTCATACACAGAGCGGGTAGTCAACCAGAGCCACAGGTCTGCACCAGATTGGGTATCTAACAATAATGGGAACGAGAATGGAGTAGATAGTCAGACAAAGCCACAGGTCAGCACCAGATAGGATGGTCAGACAATGCCAAGGTCATACACGGAGTGCAAAAAGGAGAAAAACTACTGTAACTGACACCAACATAAGGACTACTGAGCACAGGCTCCCCAGCCCTTATATACGTAGCCAGAAAGTAGTAAGGAGCAGTTAAGCCATGGCCCAAGGTAGAAAGTCGCCCGTGCGTCACTCCCACAGGCACGCTTCAGAAAATGTTATGACAACCTTCACTTGTGAGTAGGATCCTGCATCACCTGGAAGATAAAATCCAGCTGCGCTGCCACGGGAGAGGGCACGGTGGACCGCGGGAGGCACCAGATGTGGCTAGGCCACCAGCGGAGAGAGATATGGGGAGCAGGTAAGGAGAGACAATACTGGCCCCAGCAAGGCATCAGTAACCGGCAACACAACACAGGCCAAGAGGTACAGCAAGCTGTAACACCAAATGAAAGTGCTAAGGAAGTCTGGTATGAGTGTGCCCTTACTTTCAACATGCCAGATATAGTCTTACACAGCCCACAGACTACATGGCTTTCTGGGTACCAATATATGCCTACATTTGGCATAGAAATCAAGGGCACTCTCATTCCAGCCTTTCTTATCATCATCTGAGTAGCTATGGGACTGTATTGGACTGTTATGTACATGCAATTGTTACATTACAACTTCAAGTTTACATCCATTCAGTATTTTTTATATAGATGCATGGTCCTCCACTCTTTACACATTTTCATTCTTTGCATATTTCACTTAGACTCACCAAGTGTGTTCATGCTCCTGCTCTTCCCGCTCCTTACCAGCCCAGCAGCGCCAGTGGGATGGAGCACAGTTTTTGTCCCCGTGTGTGCTTCCTGTGACAGCATGCAGGGACTGTGGACATGAGGGAGGGAAGTATTAGCACCATTATTGGCTGGGCCGGCAGTGCCCCCCCTCATTACCAGGAGCTACGCAGTTGCCTAGGTCACCTTGCCCATGATCCAGCTCTGAGAAGATTAATTAAGGGAAAGGAGGACTTGTCATACGAGGAAAGGCCTGATCAAATAGCCAGGGGCCACCCCTTGAGATTAGAGGAAAGAAGGTTTCGACTTCAGCAGAGGAAAGAGTTTTTTACAGTGCGGTCTGTCAAATTATGGACTTCCTTGCCCAAGGATGTGGTTATGGCAGATACAGTGGATACATTTAAGAGACGACTAGATACATTACTTTCAAAAGAGAACACACAGGGTAATACTGTGTATTAGTAGGCAAAACAGGAAGTTTTGACAGACAAAATTATTTGGCAGCAGGAAAGCTATGTAATTCTCATGTCTCTGGGTTATGAGGCAAAGGTTGAACTTAATGGACTCGTGTCTTTTTTCAACCTAATTTATTATGTTACTCCTTTAAAAATTGTTTTTTGTGTTTAATTCAATAAAAAGCAGTGACCTTGTGGAAAAAGTAGAGGTGACTCTAGTATATAGAGACGGTTAACATCTATATTTGTGAATATTACACTATTTCTATTAAGAGAAAGTTGTATTATGGCATTTTTCCTTAAATGGTCAGTTCACTTGTTATGAAAATCTATATTCCATAAAAATTCAGTTCACTGAATTATGAAGATTAGTTCACTTTTTATCAACATCTATATTTCATTTACCTGCTGAGTAAAACAAGGGTACTTCCACTTCTGGAAGTTGTTTTATTCAAACGTTACAACTGTTCAAAATGACAGGAAGTGAGTAATGGCTTCATCACTTCCTTTCACTGAACACTTTAATAGTTTGAGCACACTCTACAGAGAACTGTTGTCAGTGACTCACTGAATAACGGTCTGAACACTAGAGCCGAGAGGCCCTAAATTTTGATAAGGGGGTCAGTTTGGCGATCTTACGTTTTGTTTCTGTTGATGACATATCTACGTGTTCAATAAAATGTTTCCCATTATATCCCTGTGAAATAAGCCACAAATACATTGACATTGCCATGAATCCACCATGCTTAAAGAGGTTTACAATTGTGAAGTGACTACTTTGATATTGGCTTATTAGCATGACTGTGTTTATATGCCGATGTGGCACATAGCCACATGCATTAAACGGATAGTAATACTTCGTTTTATCTTTATTTTATTTTATAGGAATTAAAAAAACATGAAGACCGATATAAATCTTATCTCTCAAACCTTTATGGTTTGAGAGATATTCACAAGCAAAGTTTCCCCTCCCGTCCCTTTTACCTAGTGTAAGCCATCTCTTCTCAGATGTGGAATGCAGTCCATAGACCAGACAGATAACAGACGGGGACAATCTTCTTCCTATGAGAACAATGAAAACCCTGCCCACCTTGACAAGATTTTCAGGTTTTTCCCTCATCTTAATTGAAGATTGTCCCTCTCTGCAGTCTACCTGGGCACCTCCCTTCTGCTCTGGCTGAGCAGTGTTACATCAGTAAAAGGGGCGGGAGGGGGGTACTTTGTCATTGAATTACTCTTGAACTACAACTCTGACAGAATTGAAATAACACTCTCAAAAGTCCAAATACTATGAAGATTAATTAGAGCTGCTTTTATTATGAAACATTACTATCCCTTTAAGCTCCAATAGATATCTATACTGTTAGAGTTTCCAGTCCAACACTGCCAACCTCAGGTGAAGTTTTATCTCCCTGTGTCTTTCTATGCAGCTACAAAAATAGTAAAACTCCCCTCCCCCAACCCCGTACACACACAAATATACACACCTTAACCCCTTGCCTGCCTATGAGGGAACACACCACTTCTATAGAGCAATGCAGAGCTCATCCCTCTTGCACCTAAAAGGTTAAATAATGAGTGACTCAACAATCTTAGCAAATTTCTGGATAACATTGTGCAACTCACATACAATGGAATGGAAAACAAATGTCTTCTTTGGCAGTAAATAATGAAAAAAGAATCAATGATCATCTTGTCTCTAATGCAGTAGGAAAATAAGCAGTTCTTTAACCTGTTAACTCTTTCATTAATGGGATTTAGGGTTACCTGGGGTGTAGGTGTAGGGGCTACTTTACTTTGGTTACGTGGTAACTAATTATTTTGTTGCCAGAAGAATAAACTATGTATGCGCTGCTTGCCACTGTCATCAAAAGAGTTAATCCTTTGTATGTTAAAGGCATCCCCATCTCATTGGGTTAATGGATACATCCATTGCTTTCTGTTCCAAAAGAAAAAACTGGATCTAACATACTCACATACACACACACTCTTCACATTGCCAGATACACTGCACAAGGTCAGTTGCGCCTTCTGCAATGTGTCTGGCAATGAGAGCAGATGTTATTCTGCATTGTATTAGGCCAGTGGTGCTGCTTGGGGATGTCACATCTTCTCACATCACCAGGCCTTGTGCAGTGATGTGATGTGCTTAGCACCACTGGCCTTGTGCAGTGAGCCTGGCAGAGTGTGTTTGTGTTTTTTGACCATATAACTAATGAGTGTTTCTTTACCATATCAGTAATGTAAAGTACTCCTTCTACTTCCACCCTCTAACCCTACACCCCTGATAACTCTTTCACTGATAGGATTTAGGGTTAACGGTTTAACCCCTTAAGGACCAATGAGCTGCCATCACGGCTGTCCTGCACTTAAAGGAATAGTAATATTTCAAAATAAAAGCAGCTCCAATTAATCTTTATAGTATTTTGGCCATGGAGAGTGTTATTTCAGTACTGTCAGAGTTGTAGTTCAAGAGTAACTAAATGATAAAGTATCCCCCTCCTGCCCTTTTTACCTAGTGTAAGCCACCGCCCCTCAGATGTGGAATCTGGTCTTAAGAACAGACAGCTCACAGCAAGGGACAATCTTCTTACTGTGAGAACAATGAAAACCATGCCCCCCTTGACAGGTTTTTCCCTTATGTTAATTGAAGATTGTCCCTCTCTGCGATCCATCCGGACAATCTTGCTGCTCTGAGGTGAGGAGTATTACATCAGTAAAAGGGGCGGGAGGGGAATACTTTATCATTCAATTACTCTTGAACTACAACTCTGACAGTATTGAAATAACACTCTTCATGGCCCAAATACTATGAAGATTAATTGGTGCTGCTTTTATTGTGAAACATTACTATGTGACGGTCCTGGCACATCATGGCATTCAGAGGTCCCCACGCAGTTTCATGCCACTCAGGGACCCTTGAATCCAATGGCGGAAAAAAAAAATGCCCTGTGGTCCTTAATTGCATGGCCGGTTCTTAAGGGGTTAAAGAATTACTTGTTTCCCTACTGCATTATAGACAAATTTTAACAAGATGAACACTGACTCCATTGTATTCCATTTCATTCCATTGTATGTAAGTTGCAGAGTTTTATTCAGTTATATGCTAAAACAATTGAGACACTCATCCTTTAACCCTTTGAGTGCCAGAGTGAGCAATTCATTGCCTGCAATATGTTGCTTACCCCACTGGCACTCAAAGTTTTGAGTGGGAGCTGCTGATGTTCTTGGTGCTGAAGCCTGCTCTCCCCTGCTTTCCCCAACACATTGAGACCTTTACAACAGAATGATATGCTAATGATCACAATCTCTCCCTCTCCCCTTGCATCTCTAAATCTTAGGGCATATATCGCATATAACATCAACTCACAGTGCAAAACTTCCATGTGAAATATAGGGTAAATTTGTGACCACTAGAGGGCAATGTTAGTATAACACTATAACAATGATAATTTAAAGCTGAACTTTCATGCATAATAAAGTGCCCCCCAAATAATTTTTCACATAGCGTTAACCCCTTAGGGACCCTTGACGTACCAGGACCGTCAAGGGTAAACTTTCTTGAAAGACCCTTGACGGTCCTGGTACGTCACGTACATTTTACTTACAGCGCTCTTCCGGGAGCGCTGTAAGTAAAAATGGGGCATGAAATAGACCGCTCCAAGATCGGAGCGATCTATTTCAAGCCCCATAATGACGCGCCGATACACGTGACAGGTCACGTGTACCGGCCCGTCAACGTGCCCCTATGCGGACGTTATGGGACGGAAATGTCCCATAATGTCCGGTCCTTAAGGGGTTAAGCTGATCAATATTTGTATTATCCTTAGAAAGTCCGACATTATTTGTTCGGAGACTCACCACAGACGACAGCACAGACATTATGCCAAAGAGGCATCAGTACGTTTGTGCTGTCTGTCCCTTCCTCCTCTACGATTGGTAAGGGGGAATTACATTGTACCTTAAAGGGACTGACAGTGCAGGTGCATAGATTCCTCTACATTAAGATGCTTGCTGGTAGTCTCAGAAGAAGTTGGATTTCTAAATAATGCCAGACTTACTAAGGATAATACAAGTATTGATAAACTTAACGCTATGTGAAAAATGATTTGGGGGGCACTTTAATATACATGAAAGTTCTGCTTTAAATGCAAAAATACATGTAATTCTATTTTATTCAGCAGGAAAATATGTACATTACATATTTTTCATACAATTATTTACTGCTCCTTTAAAAAACAGGTGTAGTCAGTTGGCTCACCTCCAGCTGATGTTGTTGCAGTCCCCAACAGCAGCAGATCTGACTAGTGCCTACCCTAGTTTTAAAGGAGCAGTAAACATTTTTATGAAAACCCATATGTTTCATGCTGAGCAACACAAGAAGACTCTCACTGGTGTTTCTTGCTTACCGTAAAATCTCGGGTATAATACATACAATTTTACCCCACTTCACCCTATGTGAAGTGGGGGGGTGCGTATTATACACAAAAAAAATTTTTCTAAAAAAATGTTATGTCTGTCAGTTATCGTCCCTCCCTCCCCCAGCATTATTGGCTTTCAAAATCCAGCTTACCATGCTCCACTGAAGTCCCCAGTGTAGCAAACAGAATAGAAGGCAAACTTCATCTGTGTAAGTCTTCTCTGTGGGCGGCATGCTTGCATTTGCCGCCCGCTTCCTTTAAAGTGCTTTCCGGACCTTCCGCCAATGGTATTGCCCTGTGAGGACCTTGAGATCCTCACAGCGCATTACCATTGGCTGGAGGCAGAATGTCCTGAAAGCCCATTGAAGGAAGCAGGAGGCAAATACAAGAATGCTGCCCGCAGAGAAAATGTACACACATGAAGTTTGCCTTCTCTTTTACTTGCTACAATGGGGATCTCAGTGGAGCATGGTATGCCTGATTTTGAAAGCGGATAGCACCAGGGGAGAGAGGAAAGATAGCTGCCAGGCATAATATTTTTTTGGTAAGGGGAAAAACAAGGGTGCGTATTATACATAAGCACTCTTGTTTTCCCCTAATTCTTGGGTATAATATAAACCTGCGTATTATACACAGGTGCATATTATACCTGAGATTTTACGGTAATTCACAACTTATAACTATTCAAACTATAAGTGAGTAAAAGCATCATTACTTCCTGTTTAAAGTTCAAACTGTCTTATTATTATTATTTATAAAGCTATAACAGGTTAATCAGGTTCTTACATTAAAACAACAGAATAGGAAAATGTACAATATATATAGATATTTGCAATTAGAAGGTTAAGAAGACATGTTCACAAAATCTTACAATCTATAGGAAGTGAGGGGGGGATTGATACAAAAGGTCTAACTGCTTGGAATTTCTGAGTGGTCTAGCCACAGATTGTGACATAATAAGTAGAGGAAGGCAGGGGAGGGCTGGCAACTTGTGGCCTGGAGGGCAACTACAATCAAGTGGCCCGATTTTACAGTTGTTCCAGCCCACTGTCCCAGACCCCTCCCATTTGTTAATTTTAAAATTGCCAATAAACCTTTGAGTGCCAAAGGGGTATGCCACGCATTGCTTTGCATACCCCTCTGGCACTAAAAGGGTTAGTGTTGTGAAGTAAGGCAAGCGATACCACAGAGCTTACAATTGAAATGGGGCTACACTGGTGCAACTACAGAGCTTACAATGTAAGTAACGCTGCACTAGAGATACTATACAACTTACAAATGAAATGGGTTACGGCTTCTAGTGTATTTTCACTTGGATTGTAGCTCCATTTCAATTGTAAGCTCTGCGGTATCACTAGTGTAGCTCCATTTCAATTGTAAGCTCTGTGGTATCACTAGTGTAGCTACATTTGCAGCAACAAGCAGGAGTGGTCCACCAGCCCAGACATATGACTGGCCCAGGAGGAAGGTAATGAGTGTTATAGGAAACTGTATGGTGTAGCATTCAGCTGATAGTATCATAGAGGAATTCTGAGCAAGAGCATGATTGAGTTGCCATAAGCACAAGTAAAATGGCTTGTCCAAGTCTCAGAATAATGTAAGAATACAATGCTTCAAGCCACAATGCATTATTGAGCGAGTGGGAGATAATTATTGGGAAAGAAAGAATAGCTATGTTAGCTTTTAGCTGTGGAGAAGGTTATGAGAATGATATTTTATTATCAGACTGTCATGGTTACCCAGAGAAGTTCAGGAGTCAGTACAGTACAGTAAATGCAATTTATTAGCAAAATGATAGAAAGAACATTATATATATACAGGAACAAGCAGAGGGTTACCAGCCAGCAAGCACTATTACCAGGAATAATAGGCTGCAAAGCTAGATCACACTGCTGGAGACTAGGCCTTAGCCACTGGTAGTCTCAACAGGAACCAGGAACAGGAGCAGGAACCGGCACTCAGGATCTTGATCCGACGTAACGAGTGAACTGAATCATGCCTGCAGTCAGTATGGAGCGAACTGACTCACGCCTGCAGTCAGTATGGAAGTCTACCAGAGCCCCAGGCCCGCACTAGATTGGGTGTATGATCACCAAGGGAAAAGACAAAAGAATAGTCAGACAGAGCCACTAGTCAGCACCAGAGGGGGTAGTCAGACAAGCTGGGTCATACACAGTTCAGGTAGTCATCCAGAGCCACAAGTCTGCACCAGATTGGATGTCCACTATTAGGGGTTAGGCAAAAGAATAGTCAGACAGAGCCACAGGTCAGCACTAGAATGGATGGAAGACTAGCCAGGTCATACACGTAGCCCAAGATAACAGAACTGCTATGAACAACAACGCAAGGGCAACTGAGTCAGGCCTCAGTCTGCCCTTTAAACCCCTCCACAGGAAGTAGGAGGAGCAGCTCAGAGGAGGGAAGTAGGAAGTTGGTAGGAGGAGACTACAGTAAGCAAACAGAGGCCTGCAGCATGCTTGAAGCCTCGCGCCTGCAGATGATGCTGAAAGCAAGGTAAGCTGTAACACGGATAGACTTTCCCGAAAAAATATGGGTTTTGAGTGGCCTTTAAAAAGTCTGGAGGATAGGAGAGAGAGTCTGGCAGAGTGAGGAAGAGTGTTCCATAGGGTTGGAGCAGCCCTATAAGAGTCTACTAGGTGAGAGTGATGTGGTAATAAGAGAAAAGAGGCCTAGATCACAGCCATGGTGAAGGGAATGGATGGGGATGTATTGTGAGACAAGGTTAGAAATATAGAGCGGGGTAATGTTTAGTGCTTTGTAGGTTAGAACCAGAAATTTAAATGTGATTCTAGGTGAACAGGCAGCCAGTGCAGGGATTAACAGAAGCTAGTTGTGTTAGCAGGGCAATAAGTGATGAAGATTAACTTTGAGGAAGCATTCAGAACAGATTAGAGAGGCAACAGCCAACAACAAGAAAGAGGATGGCTGGTTAGGAGAGGGTTGCACTAATCTATACAGCAGATGATGAAGGCATGGAATTGGATCTTGGTTTGTATCTTGTGTAAAAAGACTACAGATGTTTGAGATGTTGCATAGATGAAAGCAGCAGGATTTGGCAAGGGCTTGGATGCTGGGAATGAAAGAGAGGGCATAGTCTAAAATGACTCCAAGGCAGCGAGCGTGGGTGGTAAGAGTTATAGAGAAGTCAGTCAAAATTATGATAACTTCAGGAGAATGTTTAGTTTATGGGTGAAAAAGGAGAAGTTCTGTTTTGGATAGACTGATTTTTGGATAAGGGATGACATCCAGGCAGAGACTGCAGAGAGGCAGTTATTGTCACAGTACCTTGTAGTGCCGCTGCTTCTGGCGATGCTTACAATGACGCGCCAGCGTAATTTCCACGAGCGGTTGGACGCATCAATGCTACATGCGTCATCTACAAGAGCAAGGATTCAGCATGCTGCAGGCCTCTGTTTTTTGTGTTTGAGGCCTGTAGTCTCCTCCTACCTACATCTTCCCTCTGAGCTGCTCCTCCTACCTACTTCCTGAGGAGGGGTTTAAAGGGCAGACTGATTCCTGACTCAGTTACCCTTACTTTGGTGTTCTGTGCAGTTCATTATTTGTATTCCTGATTCCTGTGTATGATCCGGCTTGTCTGTCCATCCATTCTGATGTTGACCTGTGGCTCTGTCTGACGATTCTCCTTGTGCATTCCAATTTGGCTCAGATATCATTTCTGGTGCAAACCTGTGGCTCTGGATGACTACCTGCTCCGTGTATGACCTAGGCTTGTCTGACTACCCACTCTGGTGTTGACCTGGGGCTCTGTCCACTGCACATCCAGCATTCCATCGCTTCAGTGGCTATCCTATCTAGTGCAAACCTGTGGCTCTGGCTGACTACTCGCTCCGTGTATGACTTTGACTCATCTGACTATCCTTTCTGGTGCTTAATAGAAGGCTCTGTCTGTTTGTTCCTTTGTCAGTCATCCTTCCTAGTATAGACCTGGGGCTTTCAGACTCACAGCTACTGACTGCAGGCTGAGTCAGTATCACTCTTGGGCGTTACCGTATCGCGAGACTCCAGCAAGGCTGAGGCCTAGTTTCGGACAGTGTGGAGGTGATATTGGGAGCCTGCTATTCCTGATACGGTACTCGCCTTTTCATTCACCCGCAGTGTGTATATATTTATATTGCATTTCTGTTATTAGTCTCATAATAAAGGTTATATTAACTATACCATCTGACTCCTGGTTTTGCTTGCCAACAGTAACAGTTATTAATTAGTTCTGTAAGAGAGGCCAGGGTGGATTATGCACTAAAGCCTGACAGAGAGGTGATAAAGCAGAGATGATGTGTCCAGTGATATCACTTCTCCAGCGCCTATGTTATTATATAGAGCCTATGCACTAAGATCTGCAAAGTAGGAGAAATCTTAGTGCATTGGCTGCATAGAATAACATAGGACTTGGAGAAATTATATTAGTGGAGAAATCATGTCCGCTTTATCACATCTTTTTCAATCTTTATTGCATAATCCCCCATGTGTCAGGGGAGGAGTGGCAGAAGGGATATCATCAGCATAAAGGTTGTATCAGCACCCAAAAGAAGAGATTAGATTTCCTAGAGAGGAAGTATAGATCAAAAGCAGAATAAGGCCCAAGTGAAAGGAGTAGTAAAGAGAAAGCAATACTTGAAAAGGAAACATTAAAGGAGCTGGTTGAGAGAGAGGCTAAAAACCAGGAGAGAGCTGTGTCATGGACACCACTAGAGTAGGAGGTTTGAGGACAAATGAGTTGTCTACTGTGTCAAAAGCAGGACAGAGGTCCAAAGGTATTAGTAATGAGTAGTGTTTATTGGCCACTGTAGTGATTAAAGTCTCTGGTGAATGATAGGAGTGGAATCCAAATTGTAGAGGATCCATAAGTAATTTAGAAGTAAGAAAGTTAGTCAATTGTATGACACCCCAATCCTATATAAATTAATATAAACCCTCTTCTCTTGTGTGTATGACCCCCAGTCCTATATAAATCCATACAAACCCTCTTTCCTTGTGTGTATGACCCCAGTCCTATAAAAATCCATATAAATCTTCTGCCCTTGTGTGTATGACCCCAGTCCTATAAAAATCCATATAAATCTTCTGCCCTTGTGTGTATGACCCCAGTCCTATAAAAATCCATATAAATCTTCTGCCCTTGTGTATGACCCACAGTCCTATATAAATCCATATAAAGCCTCTTCCCTCCTGTGTATGACCCCCAGTCTTATATAAATTCATATAAATCCTCTTTCTTTGTGTGTATGACCCCTTGTCCAATATAAATCCTCTTCCCTTGTGTGTATGACACTCAGTCCTATATAAATCCTCTTTCTTTGTGTGTATGACCCCCAATCCTTTATAAATCCATATTAATCCTTTTCCCCTAGGTTAGGCAATCTGGTGTACACAAGTTTCTGAAGGAGCTTTGAGGCAAAGGAGAGAAGAGGAATAGAATTGTAGTTAGAGACAGAGGAGGGACCAAGATAGGGTTTTTATTATGGCAGAATTCCAAGCATGTTTGAAGGCATCTGGATAAGAGTCAGATGATAGAGTTTGAAGATGGAGTTTAGTGCTGGAATAAACACAGATGAGAGCACATAAATTGTAAATGGATCAAGAGGGTAGGTGATAAGGGTGAAGGAGGAGAGGAGTGAAGAAACCCTCCTCCTCTGTTACAGGGGTGAATCGGCTAAGGGTGCTGGTAGAAGTGGGTATGGGTATAAGGGGGAGGATGTGTGGGCACTGGGTATAAGGGGGGGGGGATGTGCAAGGATATCACATTTAATATTGTCAACCTTCTCTTTAAAATACATGCCTTAGCTAGTGAGAGCTGTGGTGTATGTTGGGTAGAGCAGATTAGTTTGTTGAAAGTACTTGATTTCTTCAACAGACCAATATTTTCTTCTAAACTGCATGGCAAGTTAGAAGCACCTTTTGGCAATATCTGGTCTGCTTTGTGTGCCATGGCAATGGCATGGGTCAATTGGGAAGGCAGGATCTGCTTTTCAGGAGCCGTTGTGAGTGGAAAAATAGCATGACATGGCCAGGTTTCGGCAGGACATGGAAGTTATGGTAGGGTAGTAGGGTTGGTTGTAGAGACATAGGGCTTGATTCAATTGAGTCCGGTAAAACAGCCGGTAATAAGAAATGATTTACGTGGAATTCAATATGTAGTCTACCAGGATGGCTAACAAGCATAGGTTCAACAAATCTACGTAACACTAAAACCTGCGTCACACCTTTTTTCACCTCACAGTGCATCCCAATCAGCCAATAATTAAAGTATGATACTTCTCATGTCAAGGAAAAACATAACGGTCTACATTATCTAGCAACCTTGATTCTTGCCTAGACAAGTTCACACCCACAGCCAATCACAGTACGGCAAACTTTCTCATACATTCAAATACACCTATATATACCCCAAAATAATTGAAAAAACTTGTCTGTGTTTTGAGTTTTTGTGAACTAGAGCACAGGGCCCAGGACCGGAGGATAGCGAATAGAGTAAGCGAGAGAGGATTGTAAACTTGAGGTAGAAGGAGTTGGAGCATAGGCAGTTGGAGAGAGTTGGCACACCATTGCGACACATAATACACCTTGGCACATATTTCATACACATATACAAACACACTACATATTTGTTATCTTTTATTTTGACAGTGTGAATCAGAGAGTGATTGGAATATAGTGTGTCTGTGAGGGCCTGTGTGAGTGACTGAGTGTGAGCGGGGGTGAGATGTCGAGGAGAGGAGGACAGAGGCATGGGAAGAAGAGTACGAGAGGAGGGACCTGACCAAGAACAGGAACATGGAGGATAGGGGCAGAACCACCAGTGGGATGCTGTTGGTGAGCACCCTACACAGGCAGGAACATCTCAGGGAGGACATTCCAGCTCTGACACATCACAGACTGGAGCTGATGATGAGAGGCTGAGGGACCCCAAATACTCCTATGAGGAGAATAGGGTGCTCGTCGAGAGTATTCTGGACAGGGAGGAAAGCCTTTACCCGAGATAGAGGGTTGCTGGTCTGGGGGCTCAGAAGAAGGTCACCTAGCGTCAGGTTCTCAATCGGGTGAATGCAGTCTCCACCTGACAGAGAACCTTGGATTCCATTAAGAAGCACTGGGTTGACTGCAAGGGACTGGTCAAGAAGAAGATGGGAGAGGTTGCCATGTACGCCTGAGCTACTGGAGGTGGACCACCACACAACATTACCTTTAACTGCTGGGAGGAGATGTTCAGGCACAGCGTGTCAGCCATGACCGTTATGGGGATTCCTGGAGGATCAGACACTGGGGATGACAGCACCCTCCTCACTACCGGTAAGTGCAACATTACATATCTAAACACACCATACCACAGACCAACACAGTCACACCAAACACATGGCCACCATTCATTCACACAACCGAACCAACACAGCTCTGAGGGGATTCAAATAAGGGCAATATACGGGACAATCCAAGTAGATCTTGGAAGGGTACAGCAGAACAAATATTATCCAAGTCCATCTTAACCCCTGAGTTGCTCTGTTGTTCTCGATACACAATACACACAAACAATTCTCGCCATCACGTTTCCATGTAAAGCTCTCTCATATTCCAACACAATGTTAAACATACTGCCATGAGGAGGTCATCACCTAACCCCTGAGTGCTAGATGGATGATCAGTACATTGGTTGACAATGCATTGGCTACCCCTCTGACACTACAAGGGTTAACCGACAAGCAACACAATGCAACAGGGTTACATTGCACTAGTCCACAGGGATCAGTTCACACATCACAGTTGCATTGAGACCAACCAATTGAAAATACAACACACAGGCCTCGAAATAAAGAACAATAGGGCCCCAAAGCAAACCAATACACCCTTTAAAACAATAATAACTTGAATTAAGATCCTGCTAATCAGTTATATCCCAAGGTGTGTGAATGGCAAGGAGGCGAATTGTTGTGGTTAGAGCCCATAATGTGCTGTTTCCCTAGGCCTATGTGTTATATATGCAATTGTTTGCTCTCATTTGTACTGAAATGTTCAACTTGTGGTTATCACATGAATCCTGAAGGGTGGAGATGGCAAGAAGGGATACCAAGCAAAGCAGTTTCCTCAGGACATATATGACAACCAAACAACAAAAACAGCAGGTTGCTTACATCAATGAACAGCAGGGCTTTCCAAGTTTAGTCCTCAAGGTCACCCACAGGCTAGGACTGAATGATATCCCTGGTGAAGCAAAGGTGTGGCATTCAAAATAAATGAGCTACTGATCAACTCACCAGTATTTAATAAGTGAAAACCTTCAATCTTGGCCTGTTGGTGGTCCTGAGGACTCAACTTGGACAGACATGATGTTCATGATCCTGTCAAGATCATCAATCGTTGATTGCCGGCTTGGCATTCCATGCATCTATACGCAATGCATTGGAAACCACCTTGACACTTAAATTTTTACATGTCATTGCCACTGTCTTGCATCCCTCTTGTCAGACCTCAAATGATTAATCATACCAACTCATTTTCCTACACAGCATCCAGGCCTGCTGCACAGCAAGAGGGCAGTGAGGAGGAGCTATTCGATAACCCCTCTGTGACTTTCCCCATGATGATCCTGAAGAGGGGGTAAGCAGGTGGTCACAATCACCACCAGCAGCTCCCCCAGCAGCTCCACCTGTAACAGCACCTGCAGCTCCATGAAGTTCAGCCAGCCAACACCGTTTTCTGACTGGATGCCTCTTGGGAGGTGGATGCCCTGTCCACCACTGGACAATACTACATGGTCTTACCACCAGGAAAGCACTGGATGCCAGGGACAGTTCCCACCCCACAGTACTGCTCATATGGACCCACAATATGCCCGAACCTGCTCACATGGGTGGAGCCACAACATGGCCCCAGGTAGACCCAACTCACAGGTGAGAGGGATCAAGCTACCAGTGGCCACAGTATGACCCATGGCCAGTGGACTACGAACACCTGGGGCTGATCGGGCAGCCGCAGTGCCTGCAATGACAGAAGGACTTCACACTCTGATTTTAGAGATACATCACACACACCTAGTAATCCAAGGTTAATGGTTTATCAAAATCTTGAATCAGGCTACAAGGAAGGACCATGGGAATGACAATAGTCAGCTCAATTGATTTCACTATGCAGGGTGAACATGGGGAGTTATGCACCTAGGTGTGATAGGGATTTGATGAGGTGGCACTGACTCCTCTAGTGCTATCACTTCTCCTGTTCCTATGTTTTCATATGGAGTCTATGTATCAATATGTATCAAACAAGAACAAGATCTCATAGCATGTGATCCATTGAATAACTTGGGAACTGGAGATGTGATATAACTGTAGAAGTCATGCTGACTTCTTCATATCTTCCTGAATCTCCCCCATCATCTCCTTGAATCAACAGATTTCTAGCTTCACTTCTGTTCCATGTTTGATTGATGGACCCTTGAGTTTAGGGACATGTGTGCATTGGAGACTTCTCTAAGCAACAAAGGGTACATGCTACTCATGGATCCCGTTTAAGCTGCTCAAACTTTGTCAAAGAGGATTTGAACATTGAAGAGGAGCAGCACACATTTTCCCCTTAAATCTGAGGGAAAACATACACATATACATTATCAGGTTTTGTCATACTTTAAAGTTTACTCAGGGGTTGAGAACAAAGTCATGTATTCCAAAGACCAAACAACAAGACCAGTGAACAGCAGGAGGTGAGGTACATGGCTGTGAAGACACAAGGATGCCTGTGGAACATGTCGCTGTGATGAAAATGGCAACATGAGAATCTCGCCCTGCATATAAGAGTGAGATTCTCATGTTGCATCTTTAAGCGGTGTTTCAACTAGTTTGCTAGTATATTACTTGCCATTGAAGGGTTTATTATTCCTGAATCTGGATCCAGCCCTCTTTAAATCCCCTCATCCTCAAAGCATGTCTAGTTAATATAAGCCTCCTCAGACTGCTGCTGTAGAATCATTACTGTAATCCAGGAGTGTAGTATAGGATCCCACAAGGGACTTGTAGATAGTTCCTGGACTGCCTGTGATCTCCTGGCACGCAATTTCATTTTTTGAAAAAGGGAAGGGGAGGACAGCACATATATCCTCTAAGTGTAGTATGGGTAATGTGTACACAATATTGGGTAAAGAAGATAACATACAAATGAAAAACAAATGAATTAGATATATGTAATGTTGCCGTAATACAAAGAAAGCACAATATATGATGTGTATCCAATATATTCCAGCAAGAATGAATCAATAAATGAATGACATATATAAGAAGAAGCAAGGAGATAAAAAATGGTTGAGGATGAATAAAAATGTATCTCTTTATTATAAAAAATACTCAAAGAAAAAATAAATGGGGAAATAATACTAAAAGTTGAAAAAAATATAAAAAATGAAAAATAAAAAAATGAAAAATAAAAAAGTATATAAAAATAAAGATGATATTAAGATGATATTAATCAAGAAATGATGAGGTATAATATTAGTCCCTCGTTCTTGAGACTGACACTGAAGATATGGGAACTTTGTGGATACGATGGACAATATATAGAAGCAGAGTATATTTATGAGCCCAGTAATTGCATAATGATTGTTATCGGGAAATGAAATGTAATAATATAATAATGTATAATATGCTATTACCGAAGTGACACAGAATATCAGCATATATAATCCATAACTGGTAAAGTTGTATGCTTACAAGACCTCCATAGACACTGTGCTCATAGGAAAAAGAAGCTTTTCCGTCTCTAGTACTCTGCTCTGTAGGGCTTGCGCCAATGTTCCGATCAGCACGGTAGTCTTCCCAAGAACATCGTCTTTCCGGATGAGAATAGTCTCTCAGTGGGTCAGTCTCTCAATCAATGAAGTTGATATATTGTGCTTTCTTTATATTATGGCAACATTACATATATCTAATTCATTTGTTTTCATTTGTATGTTATCTTCTTTACCCAATATTGTGTACACATTACCCATACTACACTTAGAGGATACATGCACTGTCCTACCCTTCCCTTTATCTGTTTATTTTACATGTTATGAGAATCCATGGATGGAGACTGAACGCATGTGAATTATTTGAGGACTAGCAGCAGACATGAGGGTTGATAAACGGACCACTTAGCCTTTGGTTTAGGGATAGTTTTCCATTCTTTTCCTGTCTATATTTAAATGTCAAGTTAAAGGAGGTTGTGTATATTGTGATTGCCTCACAGGGACTATAGTTCCCTTTTGTCCACTATCACTGATTATCCACAATCTTCCCCTCTTTCATCCCATTGGCGCTATTAGCATTATCCATCCTAGCGCTGTGTCAATTACTTTTCTATTCCTAATTTCATATTTTGCCTGGCACTCAAAGGGTTAAGCTACATATCGAACAAAGGGCTAAAAATCCTAGATATGTTTGTTCGATATGTAGGTTTCTGGAGGTGTTGTGGTTCATAATCATCAACTAGCCTACTGTCCACTGCTGTGTTGTGTAGGACTGAACATGCCAGGATGATGTTGCATGCCTCTCCTGGGGCATATTGCAGTGCTCCCCTAGACTGATCAAGGCACCTGAATCTGCTTTTGAGTAGGTCGAAAGTGAGCTCAATAGCATTTCTGGTTCTTATGTGTGCCTCATTGTAGTGATCCTGTGCTGGTGTTTGAGGATTTGGAAGTGGTGTGAGTAGCCACGACCTGCAGCCATAGCCAGCATTGCCTGTGGACAGAGAATGACATGGATAGGAAGCACATGTTATGTGCGTGATGTACTTGTTGTGTCTCATGACCATGCTAAGCTGTGTTTCTGTGAGTTGTGCGAGTGCACCTGTGGCTGTTTTGTGATGTTTGTTTTTTTACATATACCCTTGAAGAACCTATCCGGCATCTCTCAAAACTAGCTGCATACCTGGAACCTGACTGTTTGGGACTTTCTTAAGGAACCCCTATTGAGGACTTGTTTCTTTTCCTGTAGTTCAAGTATTTTTTATATATTTTTTACATGTATAATCCCATTCTTTGCATTGCCTTATGTTTGCCTATTATTTGCCTTAGAAGTTAGAGCGAGCACCAAGTGTTGTGTATCTGCTGTTTCACATGTGTCCACTGCATGTCAGTGCTGGGGAAGTGGATATAGGTCCTGGCCTTCCTCTTGAGGGCTGCCAAAACCTGTGCCAGTGACCTTGAACACGTGGGCTGTGGCATTCCTGATGCAAAGTCTTCTGTGGACTGAAAAGGTCCACTTGCCATGAAGTGGATGGCACACATGAGCTTTTGAAAACCAGATAGGGTACAGTTGGTGTGGTATATGGGGTCGATGTCATCCCTGATCATCTTATACAACTGTATGATGCTGTGGGACGTCAGCCTATACCTGTTTCTGATTTCATCGTCTGTCATTCACAGGAGCACAACCTTTGTACGTAATATCCTGGGTCTGTGTAGACATCTGTCATCCCTGTGCTGACCCACAGGTCCCTGTGGCAGCTGTGGGAGAGCCAGGTGCGGCAGCTGTGATTCTGCTGCCTGGTGTGGTTCTCCAGGTGGAGATGGACTCCTGTCTGACTGTCCAGATGGAACATCAGCATCAACAGGTGTGCTTGCTGTCTCTGAAGAAATAGGTATGCAAACATAATGTTCATAATCTCTCTTTGAGTGGTCTCAGTGTAAACACGCCACATCTGTGGACGCCGAGATGTCTCTTTAAGACAGTGGTGGGGTGTTGTCCAGGCACGGTCATGTGGTAGGTAATGACCAATAGGATGGTGTTTGTTGTCCAGGAAAGTGTTTTTCTGTGTGTGTGTCCTTTTAATCTGTTGTGATTGCTGTGTAGCTGTCTGGTGTGTGTGTGTGTGTGTGTGTGATGTTGTCAAGTGCATATTGCATCTCCATGGGCTGCTGATGTTGCACAGGTGAGCTTAGGTTACTTTTGATTGACAGGTTTGGTATTGAGTGTTAACCCCCATTGTTCTGGGGTATGCTGTGATAGCTTGGGGTGCTTGTTGAAAGCTTGTTGAAAGCCTTGTTGCTGGGGAGCTGATGGGTTTTTGTGATTTGTCTGTGACTTGTTTGTGGGGCATGGTCATTGTTGTTGTGTTTGTTTGGCATTGTAGGGGTTAATGTTGCCATAGGTGTGCTATATGCTGTGTGTTGTGTGAGCCGCTGTCTCTTTGCTTTCTTTTGTCCAACAGTGTTTTTTTGCCATTGTGTGATGTACAGCCAAAACATATGGGTGCAGAATTTCCTCTGTTAAATGTATACATTTGTAGGGCATTTGCCCTAGTGCACACAATTGAATGTCTCTGGGGATCTTTGGTCTCAATGGACATTATATTATCGGTCACTGTGTTTTTAAAAATGTTGTTAGCTGTTCAAAAGATGGACAATTGAATGGCTTACTGTGTTTTCAAAACCGCCATCCTTAACGGACTCAGTTGAATTGAGCCCATAGAGAGTCAATGGATTTTAGTTGGAGAGAAAGGAACATGTGGTGGAATAAGGCTACAAATTAACAGGTGGTGGTTGGAGAGAGAGAAATGAGTGTTAGAGAAGTTTGATACAGACAGCAGGAATCAGAATTTTAGGTCTAGGGAATAACCGTCTTGGAGAATGGAAAAGTTGGTCCATTGAGTGACCCCAAAGGAGAAAGTTAAGGTGAAGAGCTTGAAAGCATCAGAGGTTTCAGAGACATCAACATATATATCAGATGAGAGAAAGTAGTTCAGGCATGCAGAGAAGTGATCAAGAAACTGGAGATGCGAACCACAGGGGTTGATAAATGAGAGCAACCAACAATGAGAATGGAGAGAAGAGGTTGATTGTATGGACCTCAAGGGAAGAAAATATGAGTGTGGGGGTGTAATGGATGTACTGTAGGGTCCATCTTGAGGAACCCAACCCCCCTCCCTGTCTGTCAACAGGTCTAGGGGTGTGGCATGAATTGTAATCCCCCAAAGAAGAGTAGAGCAAGATAAATTATTGGAGGAGGAAATCCGGGTCTCACTGACCTCCAAGAGGATAAGAAAGACAGTGAAAAATTTGATGGTTTCACCTTAGTTTATTACACACAGAGTGTGCATTCCAGAAGGCACATTTAAAGGGAGCAAGAAATATAGGTGAACATGAAATGTGTATTAGGTTAATGTGGTTCTTGGTGTTATGCCTGTGGCATGGAGAAAAGAGTGGGTCCGGAATTGGGAGAGATATCTCCAGTAGCTAGAAACGAAAGTAATCAAAGGTAGAGGAGATGAGTGTGGCGTGTAAAGATGTGTGAATGAGGGAGGGGAATGGAAGTAGGTGGGACTAATGACTGAAAAAGGATAGGAGTTCATGAGATCAGACTTGAAGGGAAGCGAGTACAGATGGTGCAGTGGATACTGTTTGAGGTAAGAGGTAAGTTCTAGGCAGAGGAAACTTTAATAAGCAGGGAGGTGAAAGAGAAATTGCACATAAGTAAGCTGAACATGGAGGGAGAAGGAGAACAGCATTAAGGTATAAAAAAGAAAATAGAAATTGGGTGTTGAGGTCAACTAAAATATTGGCAGAAATGTATGTTATGCAGGAAGAGTTGCTTAGAGGGCTGTCAGCCCAACAGTCAGTAAGGTAAAAGCATGATTTTAGTTCGGTCAAGGCAAGACAGGGTTGTACTCATCTGGCATGTACATGAAAGTATTTGCAGAAATAAGGATGTTAAATTGACAACTGAAGTAAATAGAATACATTTTCCAGAGGGGAGAGTGCTTTGATTTCCCTCTGTTTCCCTCTTGTTGAATTCCCTGTATAAATCCCAATTAGTCCCGAAGAAATATCCAACTACAAATAGGCCCACTGCCACATCAGGCACACTTCCTACCCCTAAACTGATACAAAATAATTAATGACTCAGTAGTTTCTATCATTATCTGTGGGAAACTGTTTGTCAGGGACTTACCACTCCCATAGAATGTGACAGAATGACTAATTCAAATTTGACCCACAGAGGGCACTTTCAATGTAAGAAAGAACAGTTTAGAATATGAATAGTGGACGAAGTCCTGGTGTAACCCTTTTGAGTGCTAGAGAAGTATCCAATAAATTCGAAAGCAATGTGTTGGGTAGCTCTCTGGCACTCAAACAGTTAAAAGACAATTAGCATATTAAAAACACTTTATGTGCATATGGGAGATAGCAACACAGTCTCCTGCATGTAACATGCGCTGTCGTATGCAGTTGGTAACTGGTTTCAGGGATCCTGAAAAAAAAAAGCATACAGACTATTTAAGTCTGCAGGAACTGAACATTCTTTCTTAAAATACAGGGAGTGCAACAAAGATTTCAAAAAGGCAATTAGGGTAGCAAAAATAGAAAATGAAACTCGAATTGCAAGGGAAAGTAAGACTAATCCAAAATACTTTTTCAAATATATAAATAGCAAAAAACTTAAGAGGGAGTGCATTGGACCATTCAAAAATGAGATGGGTGAGTTGATTAGTGAGGATAAGGAAAAGGCCGATGTTCTAAACACTTTCTTTGCATCAGTATATACAAGGGAGCAAGGAATGGTATAAGAGCCTCAACAAGTAACTGATAAAACAATACAATTATCAGATATTGGGTTAACTCAAGAAGATGTCTTGGGTAGACTGAACAAAATTAAGACTGAGAAAGCACCGGGTCCTGATGGTATACATTCAAGGGTTCATAAGGAACTCATTGAGGTGTTGACAAAACCCCTATATTTACTCTTTAAAGATTCTCTCACCACAGGCTCAGTGCTACAGGATTGGCAAAGAGCCAATGTAGTGCCTCAGTTTAAGAAGGGAACTAAAACAGAACCTGAAAACTATAGACCTGTGAATTTGACCTCTGTAGTGGGAAAACTGCGAGAAGGTATAATAAAGGACTATATTCAGGATTACAACACAAAAAATAAGATCATTAGCAGGAATCAACATGGTTTTATGAAGAATAGATCATGCCAAACTAACCTTTTCATCTTCTATGAGGAAGTAAGCAGCAACCTTGATAATGGCAAGGCAGTAGATGTAGTATATCTAGACTTTGCAAAGGCATTTGATACAGTGCCACACAGAAGGCTGGGGTATAAAATAAGGAAATAGAGGCTAGGAGATGACCTTTGCAATTGGATACAAAACTAGTTGAAGACTAGGGAACAGTGTGTGGTTGTAAATGGACAATTCTCCAATACAGTTTAAGTGGAGAGTGGAGTGCCTCAGGGTTCAGCATTAGGTCCGCTGCTTTTTAACATGTTTATAAATGACCTAGAAATGGATATAGAAAGCCAATTATCAATATTTGCAGATGACACTAAATTATGCAGGGTAATTAATTCAGAACAGGATAATTGCTCTCTACAGTGAGATTTATATAAAATGGCAGATTGGGCACACAAATGGAATATGAAGTTTAATGTGGGGAAGTGTAAAGTCATGCATTTGGGACTAAATAATCCCAAGGCTACTACTTAATGGAATCATTTTAGGGGACTCATTGCTAGAGAAAGACCTTGGTATCCTTGTCAACTACAAACTTGGAAACAGTAACCAGTGTCAAACAGCAGTAGCAAAGGCAAACAAAATCCTGTCTTGCATAAAAAGAGGTATTGAAGCAAGAGTGGATAACATCATTTTACCACTGTACAAATCATTGGTAAGACCTCACCTTGAGTATGCAGTGCAGTTTTGGGCACCAGCTCTGGAAAAGGATATACTAGAACTAGAGAGGGTACAGCGAAGAGCAACAAAATTAATTAAGGGAATGGAGGACTTGACGAATGAGGAAAGACTAGACAAATTTGGTTTATTTACTCTAGAGAAAAGATGACTAAGAGGAGACCTTATCACATTGTACAAATATATGAGAGGTCCATACAAGGATCTCTATGGTGAGCTATTTATTCCAAGGCCTGATCAGGTGACCAGGGGACACCCCTTGAGATTAGAGGAAAGAAGGTTTAGACCTTAGCAGAGGAAGGTTTTTTTACAGTGAGGTCTGTTAAATTGTACAATTCTTTGCCCAAGGAGGTGGTTATGGCAGATACAATAGATACGTTCAAGAGAAGCTTAGATACATTTCTTCCCAAAGGGAACATACAGAGTTATACTGTTTATTAATAGGCAGATCAGGAAGGTCTGATAAAGACTAACTTATTTGGTAGCAGGAAAGCTATAAAATTACTGGGGTATGAGGAGAAGGTTGAACTTGATGAACTTGTGTCTTAATTCAACCTAATTTACTATATTACTATGTTACAGCAGTGGTTCCCAAACCAGAGCTTAGGCAGCACCAACAGTGATATGACCTCCCACCCCTCCCTTTAGTGCAGGACATATATAAAAATTCCATTCTGCAAAGCTGCACAGGAATCCGCATTAAAATGGAGGTCTGAACAAATGACTAGGACAGAGCATAAATGAGACCTGTCACCTTACAACAACTTTGTTTAGAAAAGGCTTTAAAAGTCACCTATGTGTTGTTTTATGTATTTCATTAAAAAAAACATGTTTTCAATGATGTGTAGAAACAGTAGGAGACTGGTAGGTATTGGCTGAGTGTCTCTTGGATGAAAGCTTTCAAGACTACTTAGGTCTCTTATTCAGGCATAATGAGATCAAAGAATGAAAGCTGAATACATAATACATGACAGGTTAAACACTCGTGCAAGTTATTTTAACATTTAAATTCCTCTGGCAGTGAATATTATCAGTATTGTCTATATTCATTACCAAGGCTCCAGTAGAGTCTCTTTGTAGTGGACTAAAAATACAAACAAGATATATGACCTTTTTGATGCTACAGGGGACCAAAAATGGATTTCTCCATTTTTTTGGTAACAGGTATCTGTGCAGTTCCATACCTCCCAACATTTCAAATGGCCAAAGAGGGTCACTTTCATTTTTGGTTGTGTTGCTGGGGCTGTGGCTGGTGGACTGGGCATTACCAAGACATTTTTAGGTCATTTCATGACCTACTGACACTGTCTTTGTATAAACGAATAAATGATTTAGAGCAAGACCAAAGTATATCCATACCTCCCAAGTGTCCCTCTTTTAGACTTAAATCCCTCTGTCCCTCTTTCCCACCCTCTTTCTAGAAACTCAGACCGTGTGGTATGTATATAAGTGTATCACATTGCTCCACAGCAATAAAACTCACATTAATGTTTGTTTAACCCCCTTAAGGACCGGGAAAATCTGAGTTCGATATGACTTAAGGACCGGAGCAATTTTGACTTTTTTAATTATGTCTTCATTCAACCATATTTTCTCTTTAATTCCTTTTGTACACCGACACAAATTATATACTGTTTTTTTTAAGCACAAGTATGGCTTTCTTTTGATAACACAATTATATGAATAACTCATCGTTTAATTTGATTAAAATATAAAAAAAAGAGAAAAAAAAACATTTTGCTTACGGCAATACCCCATATGCATAGGTTTCTCAAGGTTTGGGGATGCTACGGGGCCCAAATTGGAACATGGGCGTTTCCAGTTTCACACTTTGATTTCTCACAGCTTTTGTCACTCGTGCCATGTCTCATTTGGGGCTGTGCATAAGCCCTCCACCTTAAAATTGACCCCCAAAAGTGTATATATTTGGAAAGTAGACACCCCAGGCTTTCATTTTATGTATGTTTTCACATTTTTTAAGCAGCAATTTTACCACCAAATCTTGACGTATTTAAAAAAAACAGAGTTTTTCACACTTTGACTTCAATGTTGATGTGTTGTTTAGTGTTCAGCTTCTTTTCTGAGTACGGCAATACCCCATATGCATAGGTTTCTCAAGTTTTGTGGGAGCTACAGGGACCAAATTGGAACACGTGAGTTTCCAGTTTCACACTTTGAATTTTCACAGCTTGCATCACTGGTGCCATGTCTCATTTGGGGCTGTGTAACAGTGCTCCACTCTAAGATCCCCCCCCCAAAAGTGTATATTTTTGGAAAGTAGACACCCCAGGCTTTCATTTTATGTATGTTTTCACATTTTTACGCAGCCATTTTACCACCAATCCCTCATAAATCTTGACATAAGTTAAAAAAAACAGCGTTTTTCACACTTTGACTTCAATGTTGATGTGAATTTCAAGCACATGATAGGTGAAGATTTTTAAAAATGCATTGTTTAGTGTTCAGCTCCTTCTTCTGAGTACGGCAATACTCCACAGGCATAGGTTTCTCAAGGCTTGGGGGTACTACGGGGCACAAATTGGAAAATGGGCGTTTCCAGTTTCACACTTTGATTTTGAGACATTTCTTGTGACTGCAGAAAAGGGAAGAGGAGTTAGAAAAATCTGGTTAAGTATATGAGAGTGTGTTTGGTGTTTAATTAAGGTTTAAACATTTTTTTTTTCAATTTGTATGGGTATTATGAGGGTTAAAGAAACAAACTGTTAATTGTGATTTTCTCTGGCCTGTGTGATTAAGGGTGATTGGCTAAGGAAAGTCACCTGGCTGCAGTGTTACTATAAATAGAGTCACCAGGCTCTTTGAGACTGCATTTCTTGTGACTGCAGACAAGGGAAGATGAGTTAGAAAAAATCTGGTTAAGTATATGAGAGTGTGTTTGGTGTTTAATTAAGGTTTAAAACTTTTTTTTCATTTTGTGTGGGTATTGTAAGGGTTAAAGAAACCAACTGTTAATTGTGATTTTCTCTGGCCTGTGTGATTAAGGGTGATTGGCTAAGGGAAGTCATCTGGCTGTAGTGTTACTATAAATACAGTCCCCAGGCTCTTTGAGTCTGCTCTTTGAGACTGCATTTCTTGTGACTGCAGACAAGGGAAGAGGAGTTAGAAAAAATCTGGTTAAGTATATGAGAGTGTGTTTGGTGTTTTATTAAGATTTTAAAAAAAAAGTTTTTTTCATTTTGTGTGGGTATTATGAGGGTTAAAGAAAACAACTGTTAATTGTGATTTTTCTCTGGCCTGTGTGATTAAGGGTGATTGGCTAAGGGAAGTCACCTGGCTGCAGTGTTACTATAAATACAGTCCCCAGGCTCTTTGAGCCTGCATTTCTTGTGACTGCAGACAAAGGAAGAGGAGTTAGAAAAAATCTGGAGTTGGAAATCAGCAGAGCTCTGAGGTGATAATAATTTCAAGGGAGTTACTGCATTCACATTGAAAGTTGGTTACTTACTTTAAAGTGAGAATTAGAGGACAGTATAAATAATATTGAATTGTTGTAACGGTTTGTTTTGACACTCAGACCGGTAGGTAAAAATAAACAACGTTTATTGAATGAAAATGAGTACAAATGATAGCCCTCTACAGGTGACAGCAGCAGTTGCAAGTGAATACACAATACACATAGATTCACTTTAATGAACTGAAGGCACACTCAAAATGGTACAGATAATAGTGAACTGGTCCCTAAAGGGTAAATGAGAACAATCAGTCCGTCTCAGCTGTGGGGTTTGGCACGCCCGAATGGTGTAGTGATAAACTGAGCAAATGTGCACAGCACAGAGTTCATGCAATGGAAGACAGTTGGTGTTCAGTGACCAGCATGAGTTTAGCAGAACAGTGACCCAAACCTAGCCCCCGCGGGCGTTCCCAAAGAGTCCACTGAGACTGCAAGTGCAAGAGTATGTAGCCCCCACGGGCGTAATCGGAGACTAGCCTGAGATGCAAGCTGGCGTTTTAGCCCCCACGGGCGTATAACCGGAGACCAAAGTGAGCACAACACGAGCCAATAGCCCCCACGGGCGTAGACCTTCGGATCCTGCAAGAGCTTGGAGCCTAACCTTGCTACCACTCAGGACAAATAGCCGCCATGGATACCTCCGGTAATTAACGTGATACCGAGGGCCTGGGGCGCCCAACCGGACCGACAGGACAGACTGCTCTGCAGTAGTGAATCGGAGTCGCCGTCCAAGTAGCGGCCAACTCAGCAGAAGTAGACTGATAATGTAGAGGCACTAAGAATATAGTGGAGGTTCGGCAAGAGAGAAGCGGCACTGCAAGGGTTAAAGGATACGTTTAAATCTCCCAGGCTCGGTATGGAAACTAAGCTCTGCAAGCGTATGGAGGCTCGGTACAAGTAGCACAGCTTATGCAAGTCAGCAAGGAACTCTGCACTAGGAGATGGATTACACCGGAGTGTAATGGTCACACTATGTCAGTACAGCACAGCAGGAGTCAGAATGTCGCGGCGGCGACAACAGGCAAACGCAGCTCGCTGGAACAGGCCGGGGTCGATCACGAAGCAGGAAGTCAGCCAGTTGGGTCGTAGCACGTAGGAGGTTCTCAAACAAGCCGGGTCGTAGCACGTAGGAGTTTCTCAGACAAGCCGGGTCGTGGCACGTAGGGGGTTCTCAGACAAGCCGGGTCAAACACGATCAGGAACACAGGAGCGTAGTCAGGACAGGCCAAAGTCGGTACACAGGTATCCAGATGCAGGAACACAGCAACAGCAAGACTGACTCAGAAACACCACGAAAGGGCATCTGACAGATGTGGAAGTCAGGTATAAAAAGGTCACCAGGGGGCGGGCCAAACCGACTCAGCAAATCCGAGTCTGCCACAGATGAGAGTGACAGGAGGATCACAGGCACTGTGATAATTGTAAAACCAAGCATGAGTGATAGCAGGTTAGACAATCTCACACAATGCACTTCTTGTCACATGTTTGAACACTTGGAGCAATCATTCCAGGGGTCATACCGCTGTGCCAAGTGTGAGCCTATTTTCTTATTAGAGTCGAAGATATTGGATTTGGAAGGAAATATTGCAACATTGTGAGACATTGGAAACCTGGAAAGGAGTTTAGAGCTCACAGAGCATGTAGTATGTGGGGTTAGTGGTGAAGAGGGCGGAGTTGTAGATGAGGAGCAACAGGTAGGCAGCTGGGTAACAGTAAGGAGAGGAGGTAGTGGGCAGAGGAAGAGAAAGGTCAATTCTGAGTTGACTCAGTCTAACAGATTTGTAAGATTGTATGAAGATGTGGATGAGGATAGCTCAGAATCGGCAACAATGGAGACGGCTAATTCCTCTAGCATCCAGGGGAACAGTCCTCCTTCCAGGCTAGATGGGATGCAGAGTAGGCAGAAACCAAGGCAGGTGGTGGTAATAGGGGACTCTGTTATCAGCAGAGTAGATAGGGTAATCTGCCGCCAGGAACGTGAATGCCGAACAGTATGCTGTCTCCCGGGTGCTCGGGTTCGGCATGTTGCGGACAGGGCTGACAGATTGTTGCGAGGGCTGGAAGTGATCCAGCTGTCTTGGTACATATTGGTACCAATGACAAAGTAGGAGAAAGATGGAGGTCCCTAAAGAATGATTTCAACGACTAAGGGTGCAAGCTTAAGGCAAGGACCTCTAAGGTAGTATTTTCTGAAACACTACCTGTGCCATGCTCCAGTGCAGGTAGAAAGAGGGAGTGCAGGGAGCTTAATGCATGGCTCAAGCAATGGTGTAGGAAGGAGGGTTTTGTGTTCTTAGAGCACTGGGCTGACTTTGCTCTTGGGTACAATCTATGTGGAAGTGATGGATTGCACCTAAATGGAAGAGGTGCCTCTGTGCTAGGGGAGTGAATGCTAAGAAACTTGGAGGAGCTTGGTTAATGACCAATTGGACATAATTGGTATAACAGAAACATGGTGGAATGATGCACATGACTGGGCTGTAAATATAGAGGGCTATTCTCTGTTTAGGAGATAAAGGATTAATAGAAAAGATGTGTGCTTATATTTGAAACCAGAGTTAAATCCAATTTTGAGAGGTGATATTAGTGAGGAAACTGGCCAAAATGTGGAGTCCTTGTGGGTAGAAAATGACACTAAATGTGGTGTAAAAGGTAAAAAAAAAAAAGGTGTTGGTGGGTATATGCTACAAACTACCAAATATTGATGACAATGTTGAGGCCCAACTGCTATTGCAAATAAGGAAAACTGCCCAAATTGGCCATGCTATAATTATGGGAAATTTTAATTATCCAGATATCAACTGGAAAAATGAGACCTGTTAGAGTGCTAAGGGTAGTAGGTTTGTGAGCATACTTCGTGAAAGCTACATGTCACAAATGGTGGAACTGCAGACAAGAAATAACAATATATGGGACCTAGTGATAACGAATAACACAGAAATGGTATCCAATATTAAGGTAAGTGAACATTTGGGAAACAGTGATCACAACATGGTTACATATGAGATCAGTTTGGCAAAGCAAAACTGTATAGGTTCAGCCAAAACTCTTAATTTTAAAAAAGCTAACTTCAAATTATTAAGGGCTTCAATGAAACACGTAGACTGGGATACATTATTTAAAGACAAAAATACTGAGGATATATGGTCAGAATTCAAATTTAGGTTGCGGAAATGTACCTAACAGTATATACCAGTGGGGAACAAATGCAAAAGAAGTAAGTAACAGCAATGTGGTTAAGTGCACATGTAAAGGAGGAAATGGCAAAGAAAAAAAAAGCATTCAAACTATTCAAGTCTTCAGGAACTGAACATTTTTTCTTAAAATACAGGGAGTGTAACAAAGATTGCAAAAGGCAATTAGGGTAGTAAAAATAAAAAATGAAACTCGAATTGCAAGGGAAAGTAAGACTAATCAAAAAAGTTTTTCAAATATATAAATACCAAAAAAACTTAAGAGGGACTGCATTGGACCAGTCAAAAAATGAGATGGGAGAGTTGATTAGTGAGGATAATGAAAAGGCCGATGTTCTAAACACTTTCTTTGCATCAGTATATACAAGGGAGCAAGGAATGGTAGAAGAGCCTCAACCAGTAACTAATAAAACAGTACAATTATCAGATATTGGGTTAACTCAAGGAGATGTCATGGGTAGACTGAACAAAATTAAGACTGACAAAGCACCGGATCCTAATGGTGTACATCCAAGGGTTCTTAAGGAACTCAGTGCAGTGTTGGCAAAAAACCTATATTTACTCTTTAAAGATTCTCTCACCACAGGCTCAGTGCCACAAGATTGGCGAAGAGCCAGTGTAGTGCCTCTATTTAAGAAGGGACCTAAAACAGAACATGGAAATTATAGACCTGTGAGTTTGACCTCTGTAGTGGGAAAACTGTTAGAAGGGATAATAAGGGACTATGTTCAGGATTACAACACAAAAAATAAGATCATTAGCAGGAATCAACATGGTTTTATGAAGAATAGATCATGCCAAACTAACCTTTTCAGCTTCTAAGAGGAAGTAAGCAGCAACATTGATAATGGCAAGGCAGATGCAAAAGGTATTTGCAAAGGCATTTGATACAGTGCCACACAGAAGGCTGGGGTATAAAATAAGGAAATCAGGGCTAGGAGATAACCTTTGCAATTGGATACAAAACTGGTTGAATAGGGAACAGTGTGTGGTTGTAAATGGGAAATTCTCCAATACAGTTAAAGTGGAGAATGGAGTACCTCAGGGTTCAGTATTAGGTTCGCTGCTTTTTAACATGTTTATAAATGACCTAGAAATGGATATAGAAAGCAAATTATCAATATTTGCAGATGACACTAAATTATGCAGGGTAATTAATTCAGAACAGGATAATTGCTCTCTACAGAGGGATTTATATAAAATGGCAGAGTGGGCAAACAAGTGGAATATGAAGATTAATGTCTGGAAGTGTAAAGTCATGTATTTGGAAGGAAATAATCCCAAGGCTACTTATGAACTTAATGGAATCATTTTAGGGGACTCGTTGCTAGAGAAAGACCTGGGTATCCTTGTCACACACAAACTTGGAAACAGTGACCAGTGTCAAACAGCAGTAGCAAAGGCAAACAAAATCCTGCATAAAAAGAGGTATCGAAGCAAGAGTGGATAACATTATTTTGCCATTACACATATCATTGGTAAGACCTCACCTTGAGTATGCAGTGCAGTTTTGGGCACCAGTTCTGAAAAAGGATATACTAGAACTAGAGAGGGTACAGCGAAGAGCAATAAAATTGATTAAGGGAATGGAGGACTTAACGTATGAGGAACAACTAAACAAACTTATTTTATTTACTCTAGAGAAAAGACGACTAAGAGGAGACCTTATCACATTGTACAAATATATGAGAGGTCAATACAAGGATCTCTCTGGTGAGCTATTTATTCCAAGGCCTGACGAGGGGACACCCCTTGAGATTAGAGGAAAGGAGGTTTCGACTTCAGCAGAGGAAGGGTTTTTTTACTGTAAGGTCTGTTAAATTATGGCATTCTTTGCCCAAGGAAGTGGTTATGGCAGATACAATGGATACATTCAAGAGAAGATTAGATATATTTCTTTCAAAAAGGAACATACAGGGTTATACTGTTTATTAGTAGGCAGATCAGGAAGATCTGAAAAAGACTTACTTATTTGGTAGCAGGATAGCTATACAGTTCCCATGTCACTAGGGTATGAGGTAAAGGTTGAATTTGATGGACCTGTGTCTTTAGTCAGCCTAATTTACTATGTTACTAAGGTTTTCATGTCGTTATTTTAAACACTGAAACATAGTTAAATTGGCTTCTAGCCTCACAGTATTGTTCTTTGCGATGTTTCAAAAGGATATCACACCAGTCATCCTCACGTTTCCTTCCTCCTTCTAATTAGCTATATCCATATATATATAACACCTCTGCTACATATAGTAAATGACACATGCTACATATTGTGTAATGTATTACCTTTGCTACAGATGGTAAATGACAGATGCTCATGCTATATATTGTATTTCACCTCTGCAACAGAAATGGCACATGCAACAGACAATATTAAAACTCTCTGGAATAATTTGTCTGAATATTTTTTTTCAGATTGACACATCAGCCAGTCTGACAGTTGTATAGGCATTCAGAGTGCCTTATTGCCACCACAAGGGATAGTCACCTTTGTCCCTGCGTAAAATTGTAGAAATATAAGTAATTTGTTTGAATAATTTTCAACTCCGCAAAATAGTGGCAGTTTTGGGAACTTCAAAGGAAAAAAAGCTAACGATCGGTGCCTGACATACTGCCAAGCACTGATCGTTAACTAATCAGTGTTACACTTACCTGTCATCCACTGTCTGTCTCCTTCTGTTTTCTCTACTGTCTTGTATCTTCTGTCTTCTTGCTGTAAAACAACCCAGAAAAGTATAAGTCCAATGCAATATCCGGCACACTAATACATAGTTTAACCCCTTGAATGCCAGAGGGTTACACAATACATTGCAAAGCAATGTGTTACATACCTCTCTGGGGCTCAAAGGAGTTAAAGTATGCATTAGTGTGTATTAATTGCCTATATGAATATTAAATGTTAAGCCAAATAACATATTCAGTAATGTCACTTATAATGCCATCATAAAATATCCCAATAAAATACTTAGCTTAATATTAATCGCTGTGTGCGGCCTCTGAGGCTGAGGCACGGGCCGATTCCACTCTGAGGGAATTGGAATTGAGACTGCCCTTACATATGGGCAGTCTTGCCTCCAATTCCCTCACAGTCATAGGCTGGGATATGTTTACTCACTTCCCAGCCAATCAGTTTAAAGCACAGCCCGCTCAAAGTGGATTGGCAGGGAAGAATGTATTGGGTACCCCTCTGCCATTGAAATTGTTACAACAACCAGAAACACAAAACTCAGAACCCTTTCCACAAACATAAATCAACAAAACACAACAAAAGACATATTAGACATTGAACTGATGTACATGTTTTTGCTGGAGGACATATTACAATTTTCTATCCTCTCCTGTCCTTTCCACGTGGTGATCCCCAGGTGCACCAAAGGGGCCTGCACGCCGTCATCTTCCTCCTCCACCTCCTCCGGCATGTCGGCTGGACCTATTTTGGATATTGAGGGAATTAACATGTGATGAGAAATACTGACTTCATTAAATGCTGCAGTTGTGTAAGCATTCAGGTTCACAACAACTGCACCAAGGTGGGATAACCTAGTTATCAGGATTTACTCAACAACAATGAGGCAAATTTGGCCTACGAAGCATCACTGTAATGCATGGCGGGCTTCAATATACCGAGACAACCATCATGGTGCATTAGCTTGTGTTCATCATGCCTACAATGTCATCATGTGAATGAAAGGAGCATGACAAACATTTCTTACATGTGCTCCATATGTGCATTAGTGGGATATTTAATCCTTCCCAGGGCCGGACTGGAAATAAAAACCAGCCCTGGAAAAAATTGCTTACCAGCCCCATATCATTGTGGCGCGGCCAACCCGGTTAACAGATGCAGTGCTCTTCTTCACTCTGCGTCTGACGTCACTGGATGAACTCCATATTGCCCTCAGTCTCCACATTACCCCTCAGTCTCCACATTGTCCCCTAATCTCCACATTGCCCCCATCTCCATATTGCCCTCAGTCTCCACATTGCACCTCAGTCTCCACATTGCCCTCAGTTTCCACATTGCCCCCCATCTGCATATTGCCCTCAGCATCCACATTGCCCCCCAATCTCCACATTGCCACAATGTCCACATTGCCCCCCAATCTCCACATTACACCCCCGTGTCCATTTCCTACCTCCCTGGTGGTCCAGCGGTGTGGCATGAGAGCCCTGTGCCTCCTTCTGCACAGACGTCTTTACTGCTGTTGCTCCTGCATGGTCTTTTCTTCAGTAATGCAGAGTGATGGGAGATGATGTCATCTCCCAGCGCTCGAAATTACTAAAGATCAGACTAGGGAGCTCAGCTGCTACAGACCTCAGCATGTTGTGGGGCCCTTCACATCTCCCGGCCACGATCCTGTCACCTTGTGGCGCTCCTGCAATCAAGAAGCAATCTTCATCCACAAGGTGACAGGACCGTGACCATGGATTGCTTCTTGATTTTAAAGCAGCCTCAGGGAAGACCAGTGCAGGTGGCCTACCAGGAATTTTCCCGGCATCCCAGTAGGCCAGTCTGGCCCTGCCTTGGAGTGCCAGAAAGGTGAGCAAAGCATAGCTTAGCAATGCGCTGCTGCTCACCCCTGTGGAAAAGCAATATTTATATAAACTAGATATGGCTAAAGCAAGCTGGGGTTGCTAATACACATATGGAACAATTTAACATCACTATAAATACGTTTGTACGTGAGGGAGACATCTTAAAAACTTACCAGCAGCCACCTCTTCCTCCACACTGGCAAGAGCAGTGGCAGTGACTGGCTGCAGATCCAGGGTTATGAATGGTTCTCCCTCCCTGCCAGAGCTAGGTACTCCATCAGTGTCATCTGTAATGAGAAGAGTACACCACGTTACAGTACACACACGCATGGACATTGCATAACAAAGTACTAAATTACATTACACACATGCATGGACATTGCATAACAAACTGTACTTCATTACATTAAACACACGCATGGACATTGCATAACAAAGTATTACATTACAGTAGACACACGTGGACATTGCATTACAAGTTAAGTTACCCAGAGCAGATATGTGTGACTTGCAGTGCTTTACCATACAATGCACACCTATCTGCTCAGTGGTAGATACTGAACCCTTTGAGTGCCAGAGGGTTACACAACACATTGTTAGCATACCTAATTTCCAGTGCGACACTGGAGAAGTATCCTCCATCTTGGTGCTTCTACTGAGTTCCAAGCATCTCTCCATGGCCCGGGTCTGTGAGCACTTGGTGGTGTCAGTAACCGTCCATGGCCTCGGGCTGGATGGTAGTATTGCCTGTGTGTCGCTGGATTGACGCCGTGCACCGACGCATCTCGGAGATGCATCATTTTCAGGCTCACGGTCGTTATATGATGCAGCGTGGAGCAGAATGGTAGCAAAGCTATGAGATGAGTCAGAATGACGCAGGGTCTTGTTTTTAGTCTAGGCATTCTGTGGGCTCCTCCTTCCTACTTCCTGGTTTAAAGGGCAGACTGAGTCCTGACTCAGTTGCCCTTGCCTTGTTGTACAAAGCAGTTCTGTTACCTTAGGCTCTGTGTATGACCTAGCTTGTCTGACCATCCAATCCGGTGCTGACCTGTGGCTCTGTCTATTCTTCTACCTTATCCTATTATACTGGACGCCCAATCTGGTGCAGACCTGTGGCTGACTACCTGAACTGTGTATGACATGGCTTGTCAGACCATCCAATCTGGTGCAGACTTGTGTCTCTGGCTGACTATCTGAACTGTGTATGACCTGGCTTGTCTGACTACCCTCTCTGGTGCTGACCTGGGGCTCTTGTAGACTAGCTCTTATACTGACTGCAGGCGTGAGTCATGTATTCGCTTCCTCCATACTGACTGCAGGCAAGTATCTGCTACTACTATTCTGACTGCAGGCGTGAGTCTGGTAGATTCCCCACTACCCCAGATCAAGACTTCATGTTCCTGTTCCTGCTCCTGTTCCGTTCCTGGTTCCAGCAGAGACTACCAATGGCTTAGGCCTAGTCTCTAGTAGAGTGATCCACCTTGGCAGTTTACTATATCTGGTAGTAACACTTGCTGGCTGTTACTCTCTGCTTGTTCCTGCTATTTACCTCTGTGTGCTCCCTTATTTGTTATTTTAATAAATTGCATTTTTACTCTACAGTACTGGCTCCTGAGTTATTCTGGGGAACTGTGACACACATGCAATGCACTGCATACCCCTCTGGCACTCAAAGGGTTAACATAACTTAACAACATTACATGAACACATGCATCAGAATACAATTACTTACCAGAAAACAGGCATTTATGCCCTGACTCCTCAGTTGAGGGGATGTCTTGCGCTGGAGTACCCAACTCTGAGGTATGCAGGGAGGGAACATCACTGCCACTGCTCCTGGTGGAACTGGTGCAAATCACCAGATCAGAAGAAGAGTCATTCCCTCCAGCTGATGGAGAATAGGCACGTACATCAGCAGGAACAGGAGCGGGCATGTGGACAGGGAAGACAGGTGCTGTTGGGGCAGGGGAAGATGCAGGAGCGCGGTCATCTTCAGCATCTAAGGATTACACTGGTCCTGCTACAGGGGTGATGGGAGCTGGTCCAGCATGTGATAGACCAGCAAGAGCCTCATCATCACCTGAAGCAGGAGCAGCTTCTGCCTCAGATGCTGTAATGAGGCCATCCAGGACCTGTTCATAATGATGGAATAGAACAGGTGTACTGGAGGCCCCAGATGACCACGCTACCTCCATCTTTGCCCTTTTCCACAACACCTGCCTTCTCATGTCGTAAACCCACTTCCTGCACCTGTCTGATGTGTGTGGGGGCATTGCCACCTCATTGACAGATTCCACCACAGTATCCCACATTTTGGTCCTATCCACTACTGCGGTGGAAGCTGCCAGTGGGCCAAAGAGCTGGGAATAACAGCCCTGCAGTGCCCCACTAGTGCCTCATTCTCCTCTATGCTGAAGGGTAGATGTCTCCTTCTGGCCATTGCTGCTGTTGGTCTGCAGTCCTCTTCTTCAAGATGGTGGCTGTTGGGGGCTGGTTCTTGTTTGGGGGTACTCCCCACTTTTTTCCAGGTTATAGAGTCATCTTTAATTTTTTGCATTTCTAGTAAGGCACCTGGCCAACCAGCAATGGGAATGCTAAGAGTTCAAAACGTGGGCCAATAGTATTCGAAAGCTTGAGCTGTAATGGGCAATGCCATCTCAATATATCCAATACGATTCGAGGAAGATACAATGTGATGTCGCAAACTAAGCAGGGGCAGGAAGTGATAGATATGGGTTGTTCGACAAGCTTTGCAGGGTAGGCGGGGACATGCATGGGTTGGTGATTTTCGCTTCATTTGTATTTGTCTAACTATGTAGGGTGGGTGGGGATGGACAGGTTGATTATGTTCGACAAACTATGCAGGTTAGACTGTGACAGACATATGTTCGTGATGTTCGACAAACTATGCGTGTCAATCTGTGATCATGCCAGGGAGGCAACTGAGTGCTCCAGGCCCGGCGCATTCAGTTTCTTTATAACTTTACTATTACGCGACAACTCTATCGGGTGAACGAATTACAACTCCAATGTATACTGTACATAACATTACTGTACTTACAGTGATGGCTAGGAAGACACAAGCAGAGCATGGAGCTAACTGGAAAATAAATGGCCAAAGATGGTGGAAATTTATTTTGAATTAGTGGTGCATGTGGCATGGTTGTCGACCTATTGGTTGAACTCTTGCCAGCCCTTGGTGTATGTGAACAAATTACTTAACTCTTTGAGTGTCAGAGAGTTATCCAACGTGAAAGTGGCTAAGGGTTTGGGCAATACAGGATGAAGATTGCTTAGGAGAATGAAACACTGAAAAGAGGGGTTTGTGTTTGAAAGATTAGAGCCTAAAGTGGTGAAGGGAGATGGATATACAAAGATCATATATACGTGTTGCTGGTGGTGTGACTGGTAGGATATTCTGGTCACTTTGTAGTTAACTTCATAACCTACTGACAACTCTTTGGGTAAGTGAGTTGACAATTTAGCAGAAGATTAATGTATTTTCAATACACAAACTAATTTAGACACACATACTGCAGTTCAAATAAACATTGATGTGTTTATTCTTGATGTAGTATGAAACACTAATGTATACACATAGACTGATCTGACATGAGGGGAAATCAGTGTAGGAAAACGAGGCAGAGGAATTTGGGTACCAAAGAGGGACAATAGGGTAGGAAGCTGGTACGAGAAAATGAAACCTTTAACTATGTACTAAAATAGAATGTCACATGTATAGTTTGTCGATGTTCGACCACTTATGTTGAGTAGGCTGTGACAGTTGTCGATGTTCGACCATATGCTAACTTGAATGTGACAGGCATGGGTTGTCAATGTTCAACCATGTGCTACATTGAATGTGACAGGCATGGGTTTTCAATGTTCGACCATATGCTACATTGAATGTGACAGGCATGGGTTGTCGATGTTCGAACACGTGCAATTTGGATTGTGACCGGCAACTCATGCTGAAGAAGAGGTGACATGCACAGACTGGCAATGTACAACATTGTCCATTTTTGGGATGGATCTTTTTCTATATGCACACCCTGTCTAGAAAGAATGATAGCAGCGTGCATGGAGGCGCACTGCTATCATTTAACCCATGTTAAGTTCGGCTGAATCATTCAGAAGGGATCAGAATGTCATCCGAATCGAATATAGCCGGTCCGAAATTAGGATCCGCTGAATTAAAAAATAATAATTTCGGCCAAATTTCAAATTAAATCAAATATTTTGGTCATGCACAAGTCTACTGTTTATTATGTGTGTGTAAGTCTGCATATGAATGCTGTGGGATGTACTTTAGATCTACCACAAGCATGTGCAGACTATTCACATAGGGCTGTTCTGAGATAGTCATTGTGCTCCGCTGATCTGGTGTTCATTATTAACCCTTGTACTGCTATCTGGGAAGTTTTCCTTCTGTTTCTCTTTTGGGTATTTGGTTCTGGTTAGAGATTCATTTGTTCTGTTTGCTCATTACATTGTATGATTTGTGTTATCAGGGACATGGTATTGATCCATTGAGATAGTCACCTGTGAAAATCTTGACAGAGCAAGGCAGTGTACGCCATCTTGGATTGAGTAACAACTGGTCCTTTGCAATCCACAGTTCTGGTTAACCCCTGTAGTGCTATACTGTATAGCAGACATTATGTTGTCATCATAATCTTTATATTATATGTTGCACTGATATATTCATATTATCCTTGTTTTTCTATAAACATATATTATCATTTTGCTCAGGACTATAATGTGGTAATGTAATTTATTACTGTGAAATGTACTTCACAATTTTGTGTTACATCCAGTAGGTATGCATATTAAAAATAGCAGATAAATAAATTCTGTTTATCAGATCTGGGACATTTTGTCTTCCAGATAGTTTTTTTAACCCTTTAAGTGCCAGGGGGTACACAACGCATTGCTTTGCAATTAGTTGTATACCCCTCTGGCACTGAAAGGGTTAATTCTTGCAATATTGTGCAAGTGGTATTAAAGGGTTGTTATGGGACATGTGGCCCTATTGAGCACATCTCACATGACACATCTCCTACCACTTAGTTGCCATAGTACATACAGGGTGGGGTAGGTACCTTTACACTGCCACTAACTGTTTTGTAATTAATTATAAGGAGCAATTAACCCTTGCTATGCTGCTGTCTTCAAATATAGCTGGCTTATACCTCTGGATACCTGTATGTAAGGTTTAACCCTATATATGCTGAGTATGTTATCTTGTATTGTCATCTGATATATTTTGCCACATTTTTATTTAATTTATATCCATATATCTTAGTATATGATTTAGTTTCATTAGAAGGTATAATACTGAGTTACCTTGTATACACCTAAATCCCAATTCACTGATATATATATATGATATATATATATATATATATATATATAACTCACATATTGTTACATGAATATGTGCAACTGATTATTTTAATCAGTTCTGTTAACTGTGGAATAGTGTATGTCATACCTAGATTGTGTAAAGATCTCAAATGAATTCAGCCACATATTTTTATTCATTTTATACAAGACACGTGTAAAAGCCCGTTTACACGGGCCAGCATTCTGTGTGTTCGGGCAGTCCCTACTGAGCATGACTGCATCGGCAGTCTCTACTTCACATGACTGCAAAAGCCCTAATGCACGGGCCAGCATTCTGCACTTTCGGGCAGTCTCTATTGCGCATGACTGCTCGACAGTCTCTACTGAGCATGACTGTTTTACATACATCTGGCCTTTTATATTATAGGATATACAGTGTATGGTCTCCTGTTCCCTTCTGTACATACTCGACAACATTTTGTTTTATAACTTAAAGTTGTAAGTTTTGTGTAATGTTTGGGGGGATTTTGTTAGCTATAAATTACACCTAACGAAATATTGTGAGGTGATATGTATGTATTGTTCTGAATCAAGTTTATTTAATGCATATGATTCCATTGATTCAGCACCATGAAGTCACAACTCACCTCATTGGTTTAGAGAACAGTGGTAGATACCACATGGAGTCCTCAGGCCTGATGGGAGGACCTCAGGAGATTGAATCGCCTCCTTATTTGCTCTGGAGATTGTTAGCAGAGTTTCATTTGAATTAATTCAGTCTTGAAGTTTATTGGCAGTCTCCTTAGAGACCAATTTGGATCTCCCAGTGAAGATGGCCCTCAGGAGGGGGTGGGACAAATACTGTTGACTTCAGCTGTGTGGGAGTTTAGTTGTTCTACTTGGGCTGTGCCAGGTGGACACAGGTCTAGGATGTGTGCTGATGCCCCTTTCCTTTTATGTTATGTTATGGAATGCCTGGATTACCTAATAAAGCTCATCTTTGGGAAACTTGGCTCAATCTGGATAATTCTTACTTTTCTTGGTATTGTCATTTATTGTTATGGATAGGGAATTTTGGGGTGGAGCATAACTGTGGGTGAGGCATAATTGGTTTACTAATGAAATGTCGACATCTATTTGGCGGCCATCAGAAGGACGAGATCATAATGTTGACCGAATCATGCGGGGGACAACAGAATGCTGCCCACATCAAAAGGGTCGACATTCTGATGTCACAACTTTAAGTGTCCCCAAACAGAGGGCGACATTTATATATCCAGTTCCGCACAATGCCTAAGGTGCGGATCATAGTTGCTCTCCCATACCTTTTCATCTCTGACTTCCTGCTGCCAGTGTTCTCAAGGTATTTACCCCCTATCTGCACCCAGATCAGCCTTCTCCCATGCAGGCCAATGATCAATCACCCGCTAAACCTGGTCCATCCACTCAGACCATGGCCACACGCTGAACTGAGCTATGGAAGCTGCATCATAGCCCAGTACAGAGTGCGGCTGCGATCTGAGTGGCTGAACCGGGTTTGGCGTGTGATGGATCACTGGCCTGCATGGGAGGAGGGTTTGATGGGCACAGATAAGGGGTAAATTCCTTGAAAACACCGGCAGCAGGAAGTTAGAGATGAAAAGACTTTTGATCAGTATTGGATATACCAAAGTTTAAACAAACCTTAATGTGAGTTTTATTGCTGTGGAGCAAAGTGATATATATATATCACACAGTCTGATGCTCAAAAAAAAAGGGATTCCAGGGTAGGAAACAGGGATCTGGGTCTCAAAGAGGGACTGTCCCTCCTAAAAACGGACAGCTGGGAGGTATGCATATCTAATTAGCATACTCTTCAGGGAATTAGCATAAAATGCCTCACTTTGCCACCAAAACATTAAAGGGACACTAATGTTCATAAAAAAATTTTCATGTTTTGTATGGTTTAAAAAATAAGTTATATGGGCCAAATCCTATCTCTCAAACGTTTATGGTTTGAGAGATATTCGTATGTAAAGTTCCTCCCTCCCTCCCCTACTCCTGACGTCAGCGTCTAGCTGACAGCAGGAGATCCCGGTCCTGGGACCAGCCAATGCTCTTCAGCAGAGCCAAAATCGCAACATTGGAAAATAATTATTTAATTGGAAAGGTCTACAAAGTGTGCCTGGTTTGCAAGCACACTTTGTAAACCTTTCCAATTAAGTATATTGCTATTGTGGCTCTGCTGAAGAGCCTCCTCGTGTCGGCCAACACAGATCTCCTGCTGTCAGCTTTACAGCTGACATCAGGAGAAGGGAAACTTTACATGAGAATATCTCTCAAACCACAAAGGTTTGAGAAATAGGATTTGTGCCATATAATTTTTTTTTTTTTAAATCCTACAAAACATGAACATTTTTTTATGTGACATTAGTGTCCCTTTAATGTTTTGGTGGCAAAGTGAGGCACTTTATGCTAATTCCCTGAAGAGTATGCTAATTAGATATGAATACCTCCCAGCTGTCCGTTTTTAGGAGGGACAGTCCCTCTTTGAGACCATAAAGGTTTGAGAAATAGAATTTGTGCCATATAATTTATTTTTTAAACACTAAAAAACAAGAAAAAAAATATATTAGACATTACTGTTACTTTAAGGTTAGTTTCTCAAAGTAATTTAGAGCAGGTCCTGCAGGGAGTGCATATTTATTCATTTGTACCTTTATTGAATGGGGGATACAAATAAAATATATTTCTTAGAATAAATAGGTTATGACTTTTTGGCAAAAAGTAGTTTTCTGTGCATAACAACAGATGTATTAAATAATCAGCATTCAGTTTATTTAATGGAAAAAGCATTTCATTCCACGTAAACTGGCAGATAAATCTCAGGCTGAATAAAGTAGAATAGATTAACAATCCCAAAGAAAGTGTTCTTTTCTGCAAATGTGCTCAGCAAACAGACAACACAACTGCAGGGCCGGATTTACATCTCAGGAGCCTGTAGGCACAGAAATCTGAAGCGCCCCCCCACCCATAGGCCATTTCCACAATGCTTCAAATCTCCACATTACCCTCCATCCCCATATTGCCCTCAAATTGCCCCCATCATCCCCACATTACCCCCCATCATCCCCATATTGCCCTCACATTGCCCCCATCATCTCCACATTAAGCCTCACATTCCTCCCCCCATCCGTTACCTACCTCCTTGGTGGTCCAGTGGCAGGAGAGATCTGTCCTTCTGCACAGACCTGTAGCTTTTGGAGCTCCCGCACGGTCTTCTCTTTAGTAAAGCAGAGCGCTGGGAGATGATGTCATCTCCCAGCGCTCTGCATTACTAAAGAGCCGGGGTAGCTCAGCAGCTACAGGTCTGTGCCAAAGAAGGCACAGACCTTACCATGCAGCCGGAGGCGCAGCGCAGAACGGCACTCCACCTTAAAAACAAACCAAAAAAATATTGATTCAAATGGCAGGCGCCCCTCTGTAGGGTGTGCCTGTAGGCAGATGCCTACTTTGCCTTATGGAAAATCCGGCCCTGCACAACAGTGTGTATTTTTTCCATACGCATCCTGCATTCAACCCTTTAAGTGCCATAGGTGTGAGCATCAATGCTCCACAATGCCTCGCTCACTTCAAAAGGGTTACAGAGAGGTCTGAGCACATTAAATAACCCTTTGAGTGCCAGAGATGTATTCAATGCATTGTTCTGTAATACGTTGCCTACCTCTCTGGCACTGAAAGGGTTAACAAGAACCCTTTTGCTGCCAGGTATATAGCAGGATTGCAGAGCACGGTTGCTATGGGCCTCTGATGCAGAGAAGGAGTTAATAACATTAAAAAATACTTAATACTTTAGAAAAGGATTTGTAATGACAGAACATGAACAGACCTGCCTGTAACATCTGCCATAGCTCAAAAAACACCTCTGGCTAGAGAAAAAATAAAAGTATCAGTCTTAATTCTGCATTAACCCTATAGATATTAGAGGTCTCCAATGCATTGCATTGTGTTAGAAATTTCTCTGGTATCCTAAGAGTTAACTGCTAGCCACCTACAAATATACCAAGACTGATGTACTAAGAAAAAAAGTTGTGCAATTCTGGAGCGAACCAACTGCACCTTAAGCAACAAATTAAAATTCGAGTTGATATGAAAGATGTTTTTAACCCCTTGAATGCTACAGAGGTCTCCAGTGCATTGCTTCAAAATGCAGTGGAGACCTCTCTAGCATTCAAGGGGTTAAATGTGGGAATTTTAGTCTCCTATAATTCAGTTGGTTTGCACTAGAACTTTACTACTATTCTTCATACTCCTTACGGTGTATTATAAAAACAACACATATGCTTTATGCAAAAATATCTGGAAATTATCTCATTTTAAAGGAATAGAAATGTTTCACAAAAACAGCAGCTCTAATTAATCATCATAGTATTTGGGCCATGGAGAGTGTTATTTCAATACTGTCAGAGTTGTAGTTCAAGAGTAATTGAATGATAAAGTTTCCCCCTCCCACCCCTTTTACCTAGTGTAAGCCACCTCCCCTCAGATGTGGAATCTGGTCACTTGATCAGACAGATCACAGCAAGGAACAATCTTCTTACTTTGAGAATAATGAAAGCCCTGCACCCATTGACAGGTTTTTCAGGTTTTTCCCCTTATCTTAATTGAAGACTGTCCCTCTCTGCAATCCATCTGGACACCATGCTGCTGCTGTGGGCTGAGTAGTTACATCAGTAATAGGGGCAGGAGGGGGATACTTTATCATTCAATTACTCTTGAACTACAGCTCTGAAATAACACTCTCCATAGCCCCAATACTATGAAGATTAATTGGAGCTGCTTTTATTGTGAAACATTACTATTCCTTTAAGCTAAAAATACATTGTACAGTTGTAATAAAACTTTGGTCAAATACAAAGCAGTAAGATGGCTGTCAAACAGCTGGAATGTTAGGAAATGCTGTGCTCTATATACCAGCAGTTCATATCTGTTACACAATGAATGTAGATGAATAAATACAGACAAAAAGGGGTACAATGTTTACATAGAGCATCTCAAATATATGTATTACTTAATATAAATATATGAGTGTGTATATGTGTCCTGGTTTAGATGTTTTAACCCCCTCAGATGCTAGTAATGAGGTATACAATATCTTTAACATCCAAAGGGTTAACTGACAAGTGACTCAGTCTACCATGGTAGTGTGCTACATTAGCATTCAAGAATACCATCGCCAGGCTTTCCTCTAGGCAGAGTAAGAAACTGCATCAAGCCCCAAATGTTGAGTGCTGCCTCAGCTGTTCTGGCCACACCCACATTCTGAATTGTGGGTGTGGCCAAAGCAATATTTATGTCCATGCACCAATTTTTATACCACTTTACAAGCTATTATATAGATGTTGGGGAGCTTTCTAGCAACCAAGGGCTTAAAGCTTTTTTATTCCTGTTTTTTATGGCCAACGGTAGTTTCTATGCCAGGAACTGATCTATCCTTGATATCAAAGATAGGCAACCTCTGCCTGTCTGGTTATTGTAGACAAAAGCTCCCATCATCCTCAAAACCTGGAGAGCTAATACTAGGAACATCTCCAAAGCATTGCTTTATTGGAGATATCTCTAGGATCCAAAGGGTTACAATGAACCAAAAATTAGTAAATACATCCTCCAGCCACTACAGTACTCAAGTGAAGGTTTTCAGCATCTAGTCGTTGCCAATCTGTGCCTCAGTCATTCTGACAGGAAAAACTTATGATAATAACAGGCAGAGGTGTAACTAGAAGCCTTCGGGCCCTGGTACAAGAAGTGCCACGGGCCCCCCTGACCAGATTGACTCCCTCCACAATGCCCCCATCTCCTACCTGGAGCTCCTGCATGGTCCTCTTGGTAATGCAAAGCACTGGGAGATGATGTCATCACCCAGCGCTCTGCATTACTAGAGCGCCGGCGGGAGATTGCAGGCTCCAGGCGGAGAGGTTGCAGGGGGAGGCCAGGCCCCTGTAGTGCACAGGCCCCGTCGCAGGTGCGACCCCTATAGTTATGCCACTGATAACAGGGCTTGTTTGAGGAAATTCAGAAAAGCCCACCTTTATAGGTCCTAAAGTACATGAATGAGGCAGCCTGTAATCCAGAACCAAAGAGGTTACATAATGCCTCTTCAATCTGCAGATATTTCTGAATGTATATAACTACACATACATGGAAAGGGATTTTATTCAAGAAGTCAACCTCTTCATGTTTTGAAGGCTTTTTTTCTTGGTTGGTTGCGTTGTAGAATTACAACATGCCCTGTAGTATGAATACATACACTATATATATATTTATATATATATATATATATATATATATATATATATATATATATATATATATATATAAACTGTACTTGGAGGAGTACAAAAGCTAAAATACAAGTTTCCTTTGACCAAAAGGACATGTTGTAACACCCACAAATATATATACTAACCCTTAAAGGACCAAAGGGGTGTGCAGCAAAATATACATATAAAATACTCATTTGTTTGGTATCTTCAACATTGGACTAACATGGTATCCTAAATTGAATATGTGCTGTTTCTTAGCAGGCTGTGGGAAGTAATTTTGTTTTGCACACTTCACTTCCTGGTTAGAAAGATGCACTTCACTATGCACTGCAGAAAAGGAAGTGAGTGGTGTAAAGGGAAATTGTTTCCCCTACACTGCTGAAAAACAGCAATTACAATATCATTATATATTAACCTAGACGCAGACAATTGTCAGACCTCCAGCTGTTGAGATCCAAAACTACTATCACCCACAACCAGCCAATGCCTGGTTAGGGATGATAGAAATTGTAATCTCCAACAACTGAAGAGCCAAGAATTAAACTACTTCTATATTATTAAACTGGTTGATGTAAAAACAGTCAGTTCTATCAAGGCATGGAACATTTAACAATGTTGTATAGCTGTAAATGTCACATGACATTGACAAGAACTTAGCATTAGTGTTAACCCTAAATAAAATCCCCCCACAGATGCATCTGGGCTTATGTATAAAATTCTGGAGCAAACTGCGCTATAGGGGGCAAATAACCATTCCCAAACTGCATATTGATTTAAATAGTGCTTTTAACCCTTTGAATGATAGAGAAGTCTCCAACACATTGATTTACAATTCTCTGGAGACCTATAGCATTCAAGCGTTTAAAAGCCTCATTTAAATCAATTGACATTCTTATTAGTCCCCTACAGGTGCAGATGATTTGCCACAAAATCGCACCAATTTGTCTTTATACATAAGGCCCGCTGAATTTAATCACACAAATACATACATACAATTTACTGTCTGCAGGACTCAGTAGTGATATTTGGAAGTGGATAGGCAAATAGGGAGAAATCCAGTATATATTTGGGTAGAAGTTCTCGGATTTGTCCTTTTGGGGTATTACACAAGAAGTAATGTAGTGTCTCTTTAGTGACTGGCTTATACCATGCTTGTCTCTCTGGAAATTGTATAAAAGATGGAGCGTTGACTCTCTCAAGAACATAGTTTGCATCCTCTCTAAGTCTCTCATATGAACCGATGAAGTCATACTTAACGGCACATGGTTGGCAGAGGTTGTATACAGGCATCCAGTGCTCATTCATCTTCTCTGTATCCTCATCCAGCAGGTACTGAAGGAATTCTGAGAAAGTGACGTCATCCCCTGCTGACACCCCTGGGTGCTTCCTGTACCTCTTAATTATTTCTACCCCATATTTCTGCTGGTATTCCTTGATCTCCCCAAACTTGTTCCTGTAAGCTGATAATAGTCTTTCCATGGGGTCTCTGACGAACATGAACTTGAAGTAGTATTTAAGACGATGCTTGATCTCCTCAACATTTAGATCAGACAAGAAGACCAGGTCGCTTTTGTGATCCATCTTCATCTTGACATCCACATTCTCTATTGACCCATCCAGTACCTTCAATACCCTTTTCCAGTTGGAGCAAGCCACCTTTGGGACATAACAATAAAGAAATTTATATTTGTCATTGACAAGTATGTGTTTGAGAACTGTCCTTCGCTGGGTGATTGGCAGCTCCCAAACATTGCGCGGCATGTTCTTTTGCCCACAGACACTTCTCATTGTCCTGTTTCTTATATCTTGCAGGATATGCTGGTCCATGTTTTCATTCTCAAACCCACTAGGCACATCTCTGCCATGAATGCGCCATGCCAAGTCACCACGCGGTGGTGGTGTTTTAACTTCTGCCAGAATGCCCCTTTCAATCATGAGAAGCAAGCCACTGGATGCCAAAATTACCCCAAACATCAACATGGAGGGCAGCAGGGTGCTGTGCCCTCGGGCACGTGAGAGGGGGTGAGATGCAATCCGCCGAAGAGCCATGGTCCCCCCACTTGGTTGGTTATTGACACCCATTTGAAATCCCTTTGGTAACTGATAGAGAGGGTGAGGAAACATAGTGAAAGTCTGAAAGTGCAATAAGTTTTGGAAAAGGTGAAATCAGTTTTTGGAGACAGTCTGAAAAATTGCCAGAGAATGGCAGAAGGAGATTCCTGTAGTGATCATTCTTTTCATGGATTATACGTAGCTCTGGATCATTTTGTTTCTTGCCAGCACAGCATCTGTCGCAGAGCGAGATCCCCACACTTCCTGCACTAGGGTGAAATAGCAGAAGAAACAGGATATTACACTCTAGTCCACACTGCAGTGCCTGAGCAACTTCAAACTTCCAGCCTCCTAGGCAGAAAGTTTTACCAGACAGGAATTCTCCATCACAAGTAATAGGACACCAAGAATGTCTACAGAGTCCCAGAGCTTGGATGTAATGCAGCTTTTGATTGGACGGTCAAAGGCAAGCTTGTAATTGGTCCTTAAAATCCCCTCTGTGATGTCAGTCTGTTTCTCTAATCACTCTGAGCTGGTCTGCATCAGAGTTAAAGGGATGTTTCACTGTAACTTTATACTAGGCTGCACACTGAATCACGTCAATGTATATTTGTTTTTTCTCCAACTGCTGCCAGAGCAAAGAAAAAAAAATTAACCCTCTGAGTGACTAAGGGATGTACTGAGTATTGCAGAGCAATTTTTTGCACACGCAAACCAACTGTACCATATGGAATTAATAAAAATTCACAGTGATGTAAATGTTTTTTTAAGTCCTAGAATGATAAAGAGGTCTCTGACACATTTAAGGGATGTCAGCGGCTAATGAGAATTGGGGTGGAAGCAGCATGCACAAAGAACACAGTTATATTAACCCCTTAGACTCTATAGATGTGCATGACTCATCACATTCCCAAGGATCATAAATAAATTGCTAAGTAAATATGATGTATGGTCTAGGTAAATTACCCTTACCTCTCCCACCTACCACCGCCTTGCTCATTATTTATTATAATGTCTTTTCTCAGCTCAGTACAGGATTAAAGGGATAGTGATGTTTCGCAATTCATCTTCATAGTATTTGGGCCATGGAGAGTGTTATTTTAATATTGTCATAGTTGTAGTTCAAGAGTAATTGGATGATAAATATCCACTTCCTGACCCTTTAACCTAGTGTAAGCCACGTCCCCTCAGATGTGGAATCTGGTCCCTTGACCAGACAGCTCACAGCAAGGGACAATCTTCTTACTGTGAACATAAGGAAAACCCTGCCACCCTTGATAGTTTTTTCTGGTTTTTCCTTATGCTCACTGAAGATTGTCCCTCTCTGTGATCCATCTGGACAGTCTTGCTACTCTGAGGTGAGCACCAGGGGAGGGCTGGCCTGGGGGCAGAGGGGCAATTGCCCCCTGGACTGGTCACATGTTTGGGCCAGTGGGCCACTGCCTCACTCAACCTCCGATTGCTGCTGTAAGTGGAGCTGCACTACTAATACCACAGAGCTTGCAATTGAAATGGAACTACACAAATGATACCAAAGAGCTATAATGCAAATAGAGATACACTAGCAGCATAACTTATTTCCCTTGTAAGCTCTATGGTATCAGTCATGTTGCTGTACTTACATTGTAAGCTCTATGGTATCACTAGAGTAGCCGCATTTGAACTGTAAGCTATGTGGTCTCGTTTGGCTTACTTAACAGTATGAATGCCAACATTAAAAATAACTAAAGGGGATGGGCTGGGACAGTGGGCTGGAGAGACTGAAGAAATGGGCCAGTAGATTGTATTTGCCCCCCAGGCCACAAGTTGCCAGCCCTCCCCTGGTGAGCACAGTGTTACATCAGTAAAAGGGGCGGGAGGGGGATACTTTATCATTCAATTACTCTTGAACTACAACTCTGACAGTATTGAAATAACACTCTCCATGGCCCAAATACTATGAAGATTAATTGGTGCTGCTTTTATTGTGAAACATTACTATCCTTTTAAATTAAATTTCATGCAAAACATATAACAATTTGAGTGCATTGCATACCTCTCTGGCACTCAAAGGGATAAACATAGCAAGTCTCGAGTCATATAAGGATGCCTTATTATTAAAGGAGATGTAGCTCCTCCTAATATTAATACCCCACATACATTATGGTCAGATAATCCAATAGTCACTATGAATTTCACCTTCAGTTCAAGAGACAGCATATTCAAATGTCCCAGATGCCATGTTCATGGAGGCGGACATGATAGTTTCTGGCAGTTTTTTCAGACTGAAGCAAGAAAAGGGGATGAGTCTACTTAAGGACCAGAGGGGTGTTCAGCAATGTGTTGACACCCCACTAGTTCTTAAAGAGTTGTTAATAGTGCAGAGTGCAACGTTTTGGTCCTTCAAGAACTGGTCATGTCTGAGGATATCTCCTAAACCAAGGAATAAGGAAACATGCATAGATGTCATTAAGTTATTTTTGTAGTTCGATAATTGGGGGGTTATTATTAAAATGGGTTGGTGCTCCTCTAATACCATTATCCTTTTGTCCTTTTTAATTCTATGATCATTTACACAGTCAACTGTTCTGTACATGGTCCCCCAAATTAACTGTTATTTTTCCAGCCAAAAATCTTAACACATAACTTGACCATTTGCCTTTTTTTGTAGTCTGGGTAGCAATATGCCTTTGCCAAGTGTATATTAATTTCCTTATGCTTTTAGCTTTGGGAAGCAAAACTATGTATATACTACCTTCATATATACTTGCAAATCTGTAAAAAAAAATTCTAGGAACATTTTTTGCAGAGTCAGTCATATGACCATGTAGACCAGTGGTTCTTGACCTTCTTAGTGGCACCTAACAGACTATGGACTCGATAGTATTACCAGCGCCAAAACAGGTGTAACAGTAAAAACAAGCACTGTGTAAAATGCAAAAGTGTTTTACCGGTTTTCTATTGCAGAACCACTATAAAATTAAACAGTAATAGGCCGCACATGTAATTGTACTAACAAAAATGTCGCTGTCTGCTTTTATTCAACTACGGGTTAAAACTCTGCATCAGAAACAAGCATAACTTCAGCGTCAAAGGAAATAGCCATACTTATGAAAATAAGGTCAAGTTAAGCTTTAGCAAGGTTAAATCCAAGCCCCAGCCAATCACAAGCCCGAAAAGTATCAATATTAGTCCCGAAATGTATAAAAAAAAGCACCACAAAAAACACTAAACACTGCCTGTGTATCGCATTCTTTGAGCTAGAGCACAGGGCCCAGGAGCGGAGGATAGTATGAGAAAGAGAGAGAGAGAGAGAAGCAGTCAGTGGAGAGAGGTAGAGGTGGAATGGGTAGAGGAGCGGTTTGCACAATAAAATAACACATATTAGACCTTTGAGCATACTGCACACATTACAGCCACACACAATCACAAACACACATTTATTTTTATCAGCATTACACACATGTATCTTTTTATTTCTACAGTGTGACTGAGTGCAAGGGAGTGCTAGAGGGTGATTGTGATTGAGTGTTTGAGTGAGTGCCTAGGTGAGTCAGTGTGAGGGAGGTGGAGAGGAGAGATGACAAGGAGAGAAGTGGAGGCTGGAGGGAAGGGGACAGGTAGAGGAGGAAAGTGGTCAGGGCATCCCCGGGCAGGGAAGGAGAGGGAGGGTAGGTGGGAGGAGGGGGACCCGCCAAGAGCTAGGCACGTGCCAGGCAGGGAGAGAGATGGTAATGGGATGTGGGTGTTGGGGAGGGACACACACAGCTAGGCCAATGCAGGTAAGGCCTTCCACATCCCAACAAGCTGAGCCTGCAGTGGAAGGTGACAGGCAAAGGGAGGTAAAATATACCTTTGAAGAGAACATGGTCCTGGTTTGTGGCATCCTAGACAGGGAAAGGATCCTATACTCCTCGGACAAGGCCAGGGGCATCTCTACCCATAAAAGGCAGGCATGGCAGGAGGTGACCGACCTTGTCAATGTAGTTGGAGTGTCCTGGAGGACGGTGGAAGGCCTAAAAAGGGACAGGAGAAGCATAAGCTTAGTGAGCTGGCAGCCTACGCCAGGGGAACAGGTGGTGACACTCCATCCTCCAACACCTTCAATGGCTGGGAGAAGATGATCTATGGTAGCCTGTCTAACACAGCGGTACAGGGCATCCCAGGTGGCTGTGATACAGGAGATGACAGTACTCTTCTGGACTGGCAAGCAACAATCTCTCATCCCCCGTCCCTTACTTAACACTCTGTTATGGATGTAGTCATATAATTTGTTCCACATATCTGATGTAATCTTCCCTGCTTCAGTGTTGTGAAAACTGGGCTTTTAGTACATAGTAACTGAGATCTTCTTGACCCACTCCCCTAACAGTAATAGACCACATATCCTAACTCAGTTCATCCTTCTGATTGTCAGAAAGGTATTCAAAGCATACCTACCCTGTCATGCATTGACTTCCCCTCTGACACTCATTAGGATGAAGCATGTTGTTAACCCCTTCTGTTCCACTTTGCTCATACATGCTATTCACATTTGTGACAGTCAGACCCATCACGTAGTGACTGACACATATGCAATGTGTGTCCGGTTCCAATGACATAATTAGTGCCACAGTTGTGCAAAAGTGCAAGCAGCACCCACTTGTTTAGCAAATGGAGGTAAATATCACAATGCTGAGTGACGCTAGTGATGCACCCACAAAATGCACCTCCTGGAGAATCTGTCAGTGTCAAACCACATAAGCAGCTGTGCAATTACACTTTTTCACTCAGCATGATGAACCCTCAAAAGAAGTTGAAAGGATCTTAACTGTTTAAGTGCTAGAGGGGTACCCAACACATTGCTTTGACACTCAAAAGGTTAAGCCGGTTATATTCTAAATCAGTCTTTCCATATGTCCAGGCTAGGATCCAGTCGTGTATGTTGTATGTTACAGCAGACCATGTTGTAACTGTACCTGCCACTAATTCTCATTCATCTTTCATTTGCAATGTCTGAGTCATAAAGCCATCAACCAGAAGAGGAGAAGGAAACAGGGGGCATGAGACAAGACCCTGTAGAGGGTCCTGCACCTGTGCAACAGCCACAGCCCCAGCAACCGGACCAGCCACAGCCATTGAATCAGCCAAAGGTCCAAACAGCTGATCAGCCAATAGGGATCTTACAGTGGCTTCCTCCAAAAACACCAACAAGGTTGGTGATGCCCCACACCCACCTCTGGCTACCGCCGCACCTTTACCCCACATACAAGCCTCACATGGGGCCTTCAGACCCGACATGGCTACCACGACCATAATATGGCACATATGGGCAACCAGTCTGGACATACCAGTCAGTGGCTGGGGTGTGAACCCTGGACACTGGACTACACCCACATTGGGCTTGTGGGTGACCCCCAGCAGCCACAAGCACAGTTCAGTCCACACACCCAGGCTGGATCATCATCAGGGAAGGTGACTGATGTGGTGGGTGGAGGATACTCCTCACCTGTAGACCCAGAGCCACCAATGCAGCCTGATGTGAAGATGGAGCCCACTGAGCCACAAACGGAGCCTGCTGGGGAGATGGAGACCACCGAGCCACAAATGGAGCCTGATGTGGAAGAAGGGCATTCCTCTGGGGAGGAATCATCAGCTGAACCATCCCCACCTGCACAAGCTGAAGATGTATTTCCCTGGATAGGGAATATCTTGGGCTGCAGAGATGGATGATGCAAGACAACAGGGACATCAACGATACCGAGAGGGCCAACTGTCTACTATGACACAAGAACTAAGGAAATTTAAGAGTGTGGTGGCTGACCCAGGGCCGGTGCCACCTATAGGTGAGGTAGGCGCCGGCCTAGGGTGCACATTCCCTGGGGGCGCATTGGCGCCCCCCCTCGCTCACCACTTATTGCCCAAGTCAGTGTCATAGCGGGGGGGAGCCCAGAAAATGTTAGTCAGCCCGGTAAAAAGAAAGTACGTTTCGGTGCCCTCCCTTGGCTGGCTATTTTTTTAATGTAGCACAGCGATGCCTGTTTCTCTCTCCCCCTCCGCTCCTTGAATCCTGGACCAGGATTGAAGGAGCAGAGGGGGAGGGACAGAGAAACAGGCATCGCTGTGCTACATTAAAAAAATAGCCAGCCAAGGGAGGGCACCGAAACGTAGTCACTGGGAGAGAGAGACGTGCAGCGGGAAGCACTGGTCAATATTTATTAGAGAGAGAGAGAGAGAGGAGACATGCACCGGGAAGAGTATGTGGAAGGGGGGTCAAAACGGGATAAAGAGCCAGATGGGGGAAGAAAGTGTAAAAGCGGGGATCAACAGTCAAGAGGGGGATCAAGAGTCAGACGGGAGAGAGAGTGAAAGGGGGGATCAACAGTCAAGAGGGGGAGAGAGTCAAAGTGGGGGGAGAACACACACTCTGTCACACTGATACACATATAGAGAAGCACACACACATACTTACACACTGATATCCTTACAGAGACTCACACACACTTACACACTTATATACATATAGGGAACACATACTGACACACACATACACATATAGAGAACACACACACACAAACTGACACTCATACACATATAGGGAACACACAAACACACTGACACTTAAACACATACAGGGTGGGCATAAAGGGGTAGGACACAAGGGGCGGCAAAATTAGGTTTTGCCTAGGGTGTCAAAAATCCTTGCACCAGCCCTTGGCTGACCTCTCATCTTCCACTGCAACACCAGCCCAAACCCCAACCCATGGTGTGCCCACAAGGCGGTCTGGGAGGTGGGGACCATCTGACCTCTCAGCCCCTTATGTCCCTCTGGCAAAAAGGGAAGGAAGTGATCTTTTCTGCAAATAAGCATGCTTTCCTTGTTCAGATGGTGTCTGTGTTTTTCACTGTGGTTGCACAATGTCATTGCCAGAGGGGTATCCAATGCATTGTAAAGCAATACAATGGACACCACTCTGGCACTCCATTTTTTTCTAGCTTTTTATATTCTGATTATTGTTCTTTGTAGACTAAAGGTCTTCACCATTCCTTACTGTAGTATACAACCCAAGAAATCCTACTCCATGAATAGGGAACCAGTAGAAATAATAACAAAATATATAATAACATCATCCTAGCATCACGGGTGAAAATTACATGAGTGAATCGTTCCCTATGATTATCCCATATTGTGTACCACAATATCACCAACGCAACATTACTGAGTATGTACTTTGTTATGGTTGCAGTTTTAAACTCATTTAGAGATGTGTGGATTTTCTGAGAAGGGAAATTAACATGGTACAATTATTGGAGAACGATGTGGAGAGAACGAGGGACAGTGCGTTGCACAGGTGGAACGCATAGGATGAATTGGTAACTTTCACTATACGTCATTGGAGATGGACGGCATTTCCTGAGGCAGAGAGTATGGCAGCATTGGGAAATATAAACTAGGGTTGAAAGGTGAGTCCAATAGATGCTCCTGACTAATTGACATTGAATACAAATCTTCACGAAACGCGTTGAGCCTATACAGGAATATCAGGTTCCCATTATTATATCATTGATTTTAACTTTTTCTTTTTAAGAAGTCCATTTAACCTGTATGTCTATATATATATATATATATATATATATATATATATATATATATATATATTTATATATATACGCTAAATGCGAGGTGGAGTAATACGCCCGAATTTATTTATTGTTTTTAGTGCCTTAAATACTAGTATATATCTTGACTAATATTTCTATAAACCATTTTTTTTTTAAGTATTTTTAATTGTTTTCCCAATAAAGGCGTTTTTAACCCTGCACACTTTTATAAGGTGTAAGGGTTAACCTGCACATATTTTGTATAGGTGTGGACTAGCACTGCAAAAAAAACAAATGCACATTCCAAAGAGTGTGAAAACTATCTGAAGTTGTAACTAGCCTGGTGTAACAGTTATATCCAGTGCAAGCAAAAAAACTGAGAGGCAAGAGAAGCCTCTAATAAATGTGAGTTGAACTAAGAAGGGGAAAGAACTTACTGGGTTGCAAACAATAACATATTACTATGCTTAGTAATATGCTTACTATGCTTAGAGGATATTGTTGCTCTGTCCTCTCCCTCCCCCTTTTTCTCTGTTTTTCTCTCCATAGAGTGATGTGGGTGGTGACTTGTAAAATCCACTCAGTACAACAGCACTATTTCTACCTTCTAACTAAAAAACTTCACCTAATGACTAAGCGCTAGCGGAATAACCTGTGTTTACAGTGAGACCACTCTGAGAATAACATAGTAACATAGTAAATTAGGTTGATAAAAGACACAAGTCCATCAAGTTCAACCTTCACCTCATACCCCAGTAACTGAGAATTTTATAGCTTTCCTGCTACCAATTAAATTAGTCTTTATCAGGCCTTCCTGATCAGCCTACTGATAAACAGTATAACTCTGTATGTTCCCTTCTGAAAGACATGTATCTAATCTTCTCTTAAATGTATCCATTGTATCTGCCATAACCACCTCCCTCGGCAATGAATTCCACAATATAATAGACCTTACCGTAAAAAAACCCTTCCTCTGCTGAAGTTTAAACCTCCTTTCCTCTAATCTCAAGGGGTGTCCCCTGGTCACCTGATCAGGCCTTGGAATAAATAGCTCACCACAGAGATCCTTGTATTGACCTCTCATATACGTGCACAATGTGATAATGTCTCCTCTTAGTCATCTTTTCTCTACAGTAAATAAACCAAGTTTGTTTAGTCGTTCCTCATATGTCAAGTCCTCCAATCCCTTAATTAATTTTGTTGCTCACCGCTGCACAGTCTCGAGTTCTAGTATAACCTTTTTCAGAGCCAGTGGCCAAAATTGCACTGCATACTCAAGGTGAGGTCTTACCAATGATTTGTATAATGGCAAAAGAGTGATTACAAGCATTATGTTTCCATTGCAATACCTGCAGAGACATCAGAGAAGGGGGTATGAGAGGGCTACGGAGCCTCACAATCCCCCAAGTACAACTGCACATCTCTGCCTGTGGAAACTGAGGATGCTCAGTCTGGCGAGCCAGTTAACAGCCACCTGGAGGACCAGGCTAGGCAGCAGCACCTCTGCTGCTGCAACTGGGTCTCCCACAGCTACCACAGGGACCTGTGGAGTAGCACATCGAGAACAGACAACCTCAAAGTCCCAGGACATTCTGCATGTAACGGGCCATGACTGGGATCACAAAGTGACTTTTATTTAGGGAAAACATGGCACATGTTTTTTTTTATTTTTGGGGTGTTTGGAAGGATCTGTGTCTGTCCCTTGACCAATGTTTCCCTCATGGTCTGAGTGTGCTCCTCTGATGCTGCAGCTCAAAGAGTCAAGTGCTGACCTCCCCGTGGCAACATGTGTAACATTGTTGAACATAACAGATGTTTGTGTAACAACATGATGGCAATCATTGTTTGCATGAGGTAAGTACATTTGATCAACGCAGCACCGAGGGGATTAAACTTGTTCTGTTTTAAATCTACAACATTTTCTCGTTGTTTGAACCATATCAGTGCTGGGATGATCAAGTTGGGCATCTCAATGCTGACACTGTGTTGTGCCATGCTAAGAGACTTTCTATGGTGGACAGTTATGGAGTGATGGAGGATGCTGTCATCTCTTGTGTTACTTCTGCCTTTGTCCCCCTCAACAGCAGTCATGGATAAGTTGTTTCGGAGCATCTCCTCCAAGGTATTGAAGGTGATGTTCATAGGTAGACCCCCTCTGGTGCCTCTCGCATGTAGGGCTAGGTTTCCCATCTTGTTCTTGACTTTGCGCTTACAGTCTGTCCAGAGCTTCTTGATGAAGTCATTGGTGCACTTACACCTGGACACCACGTTGATTGTGTTCAGGACCTGACGCCAGTCGAGCTTCTGCCTAGCAACAATACCTCTTGCCCTTTCAGTGGTGAACAGTATGTGCTCCCTGTCAAATATGCTCTGCAGCAGGGCCATGTTCTCCTAATGGGAGTACACAGAGTCCCACAGTCTGTCCTCCTCCAAACCAGTCTGGGATTTATCTGGACTGTGTGCAGCAGTTTGGTGGTGGGGCCCTGCCTGCACTGTTCCTGCATGTGTATGTTCCTTCGCACATCCCCTCTGCTTCCCACTGGTGACACGCTATGTACCTGTCCGTTGCTGGTTACTCCTCCGCCCACCTGGTCTCCCTCTCCCCCTCCTACCCTCCCCAGGATCCCTCTCATGAGCATCTCCCCATTCCTCCAGATTCAACTGCTTTCCCTGCCATCTCATTAACACTTTCCTAGCTCCTTTACTCAGACACTCACAGAGGCACTCAGTAGCACTCAAAGTGAATCACACTGTATGAAATAAAAATAAATATGTGATTTGTGTCCAAAAACAAAAGATGTGTGTGTATGCAATGTGTGCACTATGTGCCAAAGTATATTGTGTGTATCCATTAAATACTCTATCCACTCCCCACTCCAAGCCTACTGGTCTCCAATGTATACTCCTGTCTCTCTCTGTCGCTAAGTCTATCCTCTGCTCCTGGGCTCCGTGCTGTAGCTCTGAGGACCTCCAAGAACAGGCAGTGTGTGCCAGTTATTTTGGGGTATATATATACATTTATTTGAATGTACTTGTTACCTTGGTAACAGTGTACTTGTTACTTTGGTATGTTGTGATTGTATCATTCGTTATTTACCAACTGAAATGAGTGCACTGTGAGGTAAAAAATGGTCCGTCACACATTATATGGTTACGTGTGTTTGTTTGGCCTACGCCCATTTTTGTACACCGCTTACTGCATAGCTATGCTACACAGATATGGTTTTTGCCTTACCGACACTTGTGCCTTATTGGATTGAGCCCTTGGGCCTTATTCATCAGGTTAAAGAGGTGCAGCTCTGGGACAAAACCAACTCCACCATAGGACTGAAATGAAAATGCAGCAAATTTCCATTTATTCAAATTGAGCTTTTAACCCTGTGAATGCAAAGCAATGTACTGATGATCCCTCTAGCATTTAAGCAATTAAAACCATTTAAATCAGTGGGAATTTCCATCCCACTGTGGTGCAGATGGATTATTCCAGACCTGCTCCTCTTTTGTAAATAAGATCCTCAGAGCTGCACTTATACAGCAAAACAGACATTACTCACACCAATATAAGATATTAAATCATCTAACGTAAGCATAAAATTCCCCATAAGAGATTCTAGGTAATATGTCTCTATGTGGTCTAATGCAGAGGTTCTCCTATCATAGAAACATAGTTGATGAGGCTGATAAAAGACATGCGTCCATCAAGTCCAAACCATGCCAAAAACACCCCTGTTGATCCAGAGGAAGGCAAAAAAAAAAGCCATCTGAAGCCATTTCCAATTTAGCCCCAGGTGGGTAAAAAAATTCCTTCCTGACTCCAAATGGCAGTCAGATAGTTCCCTGGATCAACATCCTATCTGCACTGAAGCCATCTGTCATAATTTTCAATATTGTTCTCTGCTAGATATTCATCCATTTCTTTTTTGAAAGCAGTTGCATTATCTGCAAGTACAACATCCCGACGCAAATAATTCCATAGCTTTACCACCCTTACTGTAAAGAATCCCTGCCTTTGTTTTAATTGAATGTGCCTTTCCTCTAGTCTTAATGGATGACCTTTTGTTCTTAGCTCAGCTCTTTGCATAAATAATTCATTGGATGGTTCTTTGTATTGACCTTGAATGCATTTGTAAATGGTAATCACATCACCCCTTAGACGTCTCTTCTCTAAGGTAAACAAACCTAGTTTGGTTAGTCTCTCTTTATAACTCAGATCCTCCAGTCCTCAAGGAACCATTTACAGGCTACAGTTTAGTGATATCAGTGCTTGAACCCACATGGCAAACACATGGCAAATCTCCCTCTGCTTTTCTGGTAGAAATGAAACCAATGTAGATACTTAAGAAGCAGTTATTTTGTGCAGATCAGATAGCAGGTAACACTGGACTCCCTCACCAAGAATTTGGCCCTTTACCCTGAGATTTGGGTTAAAACCCTGAGACTTCCCAGGCATGAATATAAGTAATATTAATATCAGGTGGGAAGCTTGTAGTCTATTAACCTTTCAATGACAAGCATATAGTGCATATTTAATATGGATTTAGAATTCATTTTTAACCATTTGAGTGCCAGAGAGGTATGCTTTGCAATGTGTTGGCAGTCAAAGGGTTAAAACCAGGGACAAAAGCTGTCTGGGATAGAAGGATTCAGGGAAAGGGAGCCAAAAACCAGGGACCCAGCCTATATCTCTGGAACAGATGACTGGTATGTTACCATAGTCCAGGGATATTCAATTATTATACATCCAGCTGTATGAGAGTATGACTCTTATCACATTGAGTACTGATTATCCCTGCCATAGTCCACTGCATAGTCATTTTGTGACTTACCAACTGTTGGAGATTACTTCTCCCATCATCTCCATCCAGTTCCTGATTGGTTAGAAACAAAGGAAATTGTTGTCCCCAACAACTTGTGGATCAGAGGTTGGCTTTCCCAGTCTAACCTCTTTCCTACTTCAAGGTCTATTTTATGCCTCATCAACTATGTTACATCCCTGTCGCGATCTGTGTTACGTCCATGTTAAAAGTATTTGAGGTAACTGTACCAGTCGTTGCCTGCCATCAAAAAAATAATTTTGCCAACCATCTGGGGTGTGATCACTTGGCACACCCACTCTTGGCACCAAAAGGATAAAAAAAGAAACACTGACTTTCTTGCATGGTTTGGGCAGCTGTTTAAATTTCAGAACAGAGCCAGCTGTACTTAGAGATGGCTTGACAGTGTTTTCAGGAGACAGGAGAGACAGACATACAATAAACCCTTTCAGAGCTTTGGCAAGAGCTATTTGGAGCATCAGTGAGAGATAAATTGCAGTGTACTGTAAAATGTCAGACCTCGGCTTGTGCACTGCCTAATAGCTCATTCAGTTGTGTACTTGCAGTCTGGCAATGGCCTCAAATGGTCCAGGAGTATATTTGTAAACAGAAATGTGCCAGGTCACTTCATTCTGTACTGGTATATTGGTCTGTTTTTGCCAGGTAATAAAGTATTGCTCTGTTGGACTTATATAATACCAGATAAAAATAAAAACAGGTACTGGTCATGACTTGGCTGAAAATATCACCTCTGAAAGGGTCTGCTGTCATGTTACTGATGTACTAGGCCTACAGCTGCACCACAGGAGAGACATTTAAATTACAATTGATTTAAATTGGGATTTTAATCCAAATCATATTTCACAATGTTTTGGAGATCATTCTAACATTCAGGAGATTAAAATTCCCATTTAAAGGGATAGTAATACTTCGTTTTATCTATATTTTATTTTGTAGGCATTAACCCCTTAAGGACCCATGACGGTCCTGCACCGTCATGGGTTGTTATACCCTTAACGACCCATGACGGTCCAGGACCCTCATGGCTTAAATGATAGCAGCGTGCCTCCGTGCAGTGAAGGGGTATTAACCCCTTCACTGCTGGTGCAGGAGGCTGGCTAAATGCAGGTCAATTTTTGACCTGCAATTTTACACTTTTTTTTTTTTTTTTTTTACAAAAACATTTTTATTTTAAAAAAATATATATAATTAAACAATATTACAAGTGTGATTGTTGTGGAGCCATGTAATACACTTATATACACCACCAAATGCCGGGGACAAAAAAATGTCAAAATATGGTGGGAAAAAGGGACATGGGGATTTTCACCCGGGGGGACAGTAGTCACTTTAAACTGCGCATTTTGTAGGTATGACTGACCGGTCATACCTTTCATGCAGTCTCCATAAAAATTTAACCCTTTGTGGCCAATTGATCCCAAGAGAAAAATCAAAAATGGTGGTTTTTTTTACATTTTTTTTACCTTTTTTTTAATTTTAATAAAGCGAATGGTGGGTTATCCATATAAATAGGGTATCAAATGAAAGCCCTATTTATGCTTAAAAAAACAGTATATAATTTATGGGGGTGGAATAAAAGCCTAAGAGGGAAAACACTGTTGAACAAAGACATAGTCAAAAAGGTCAGAATTGCTCCAGTCCTTAAGGGAAAACGACCTCAGATTTTCCCGGTCCTTAAGGGGTTAAAAAAACATGAAGAAAGATATGTCTTATCTCTCAAACCTTTATGGTTTAAGAGATATTCACAAGCAAAGTTTCCATCTCCCACCCCTTTTACCTAGTGTAAGACATCTCTTCTCAGATGTGGAATGCAGTCCATAGACCAGACAGATAACAGAAGGGGACAGTCTTCTTACTATGAGAACAATGAAAGCCCTGCCCCCCTTGACAAGTTTTTCAGGTTTTTCCCTTATCTTAATTGAAGATTGTCCCTTTCTGCAGTCTACCTGGGCACCTCCCTTCTGCTCTGACTGAGCAGTGTTACATTAGTAAAAGGGGCAGGAGGGGGATACTTTATCATTGAATTACTCCTAAACTACAACTCTGACAGAATTTAAATAACACACTCCATGGCCCAAATACTATGAAGATTAATTAGAGCTGCTTTTATTATGAAACATTACTATCATTTTAAAGCAATAGTAATTTTCAGAATTTTAATGTGTCCCTTATTTTGAAGTTGAATTATTCTAGAATAACTCCAGCTTCTTAGTATATCAGCATTATCATTGTCTCTGCTGCAAGAAGACAGAAACCCACAGCAATCTGCATTGAGCCACTAGTCCAGGATTCAAACAAAAGCAATGTTTAAAGGAACATTAATGCTTAAAGTGATAGTAATGTTTCATAATAAAAGCAACTCTAATTAATCATCATAGTATTTGGACTTTGGAAAGTGTTATTTCAATTCTGTCAGAGTTGTAGTTCAAGAGTAATTCAATGACAAAGTATCCCCCTCCCGCCACTTTTACTGATGAAACGCTGCTCAGCCAGAGCAGAAGGGAGGTGACCAGGTAGTCTGCAGAGAGGGACAATCTTCAATTAAGATAAGGGAAAAACCTGAAAAACTTGTCAAGGGGAGCAGGTCTTTCATTGTTCTCATAGGAAGAAGATCGTCCCCTGCTGTTACCTGTCTGGTCTATGGACTGCATTCCATGAGATGGCTTACACTAGGTAAAAGGGGTGCAAAGAAATCAGAGAAGGGGCATATCAGGTCTACGGAGCCCCAGGAACCCCCAAGCACACCTGCACATATTCCGTTTGTTGCAACCACATATGCTCCATCTGGTGATCTAACAAGTAGGCCCTCTCCACCTGGAGGACCATGTCAGGCAGCAGCACCTGAGCTGCTGCAACCAGATCTCGAACAGCCACAGCTGCCAGTAGGACTTGTGGAGCAGCACTGGGAGGACAGAGGTCCGGCAAGACCAAGGATATACTGCACAAGGGTCACGCTCTTCGGAATGACTGCTGTTAAAGTGATAGACCATAGAGATTGACATCACACAGCATCATCGACCTATATTAGGTGATCAAAGATGATGTTAACCCTGTATTCAGCACCAACAGTTCCCTATCTGGTATGCAGTAGCTGTAGTGTGCCATACATTTCATAGCAACGGGATCCTTCCAGTCCACAGAGAGATATGTATCTGGGATGGGCCAGGCCACATGTTCCATGGTGTTGGCTCAGGTACTGGCAGTCCTGAAGAGGAATGCCAGGAGGTACATCCACTTCCCTTCCACCCAGATAGAGAGGGCAAGCAAGAGTTCTATACAAGGGCAGCATATCCAGAGTCATTTGGGGGGTGATGTCACAGACTGCCCACGTGTGCTCTTCTGCATGAGCAACATCAATAGAAGGGGTGGGTCGAGTTGTGGGGGGACTGTCTGGGGTTCTGAGGTGCTGTTCACTGTTCACTGCTTTATTTTGGTTTTAGTTCATTTGTCTTGTTCTCATGGGATTGTTTTTGTGGGGATGCCTTCTTCATACCCATATTGAAGAGAGATGGAGTGGCTGGCCCAGGGTTCCCCCTGTAACTGGGGTGGGGGAAATCTCGGCTGGGGGGACAGATCTGCTGTTGAGGAAGGGGCGGGGGCATCCCGCTGCCTTGCAACCTATCCCTCTCTATCTGCAGTACCATGGCTGTGGAGACTCTGGGGGCTGGGGGAGGAGCAGGCTCTGTTTGTGTCTCCGGGAAACCCTACACAGCCAGACCAATGGATTCCACAGAATGCTTTGGAGACTTCACTAGTGTTCAAAGGTTTAAAGACCCCATCACGATCAATAATTGTATTTGTTCCCTATGATGCAGTTGGTTAGTTTCTGAAATGTGCCACTTATTTAGTACATCACTCTCACTTCCAGTACAGAGTCTTGTACTTGCTGATGCAGTGTCTCCAATTATTTGTCCTCTTGGATACCTGCAGTGCTCCCAAGACTCATTTGGGATAAGTGCATTTTAAGGTAAAAAAAATATATATCAGATCTATGTTTTTATGTTTCTGTGTTTGTAATTATCATAAAATATTAAAAAATAGTATACAGAATCTTGTGCTGCTATGGCAACAGGGAAGAGTCCTTGCTATCAAACATACACACACAGGCATACACATTCTCTCCCAGCTTCCAGGGCATTCCAATAGTAACATAATAAATTAGGTTGAAAACAGACACAAGTCCATCAAGTTCAACCTCTGCCTCATGTCCCCAAAAATTGAGAATTATATATGCTTTCCTGCTTCCAAATAAGACAGTCTTTAACTGAACTTCCTGTTTTTCCTACTAATACACAGTATAGCCTTGTATGTTCCCTCTTGAAAGAAATATAAAATATATCCAATCTTCTCTTAAATGTATCCATTGTATCTGCCATTACCACATTCTTGTGCAAGGAATTACAAAGTTTAACAGACCTTACTGTAAAAACCCTTTCCTCTGCTGAAGTCTAAACCTCCTTTCCTCTAGAACGTCAAGTCTTCCATTCCCTTAATTCATTTTGTTGCTCCTCACTGTACTCTCTCCAGTTTTAGAACATCTTTTTTTAGAACTGGTGCCCAAAAATGTACTGCATATTCAAGGTGAGCTCTTACCAATGATTTGTACAGTGGTAAAATGATGTTATCCACTCTTGATTCAATTCCCCTTTTTATGCAAGACAGGACTTTGCTTACTTTTGATACTGCTATTTGACACTGGTCACTGCTTCCAGGTTTGTAGTTTACAAGGATTCCCAGGTCTTTCTCTAGCAACAAGTCCACTAAAATGATTTCACTAAGTTTATAAGTAGCATTGGGGGTTTTCTTCCCAAATGCATGACTTTACACTTTTCTATATTAAACTTCATATTCCATTTGTTTGCCCAATCTGCCATTTTATGTAAATCCCTCTGTAGAGAACAAATATCCTGTTTTTAATTAATTATCCTGCATAATTTTGTGTCATCTGCGAATATTGGTATTTTGCATTCTACATCTATTTCCAGGTCATTTATAAACATGTTAAAAAGCAGTGGACCAAGTACTGAATCCTGAGGTACTCCACTCTCAACTTTAACTCTGTTGGAGAATTTTCCATTTACAACAACATACTGTACCTTATCCTCCAAACAATTTACTATCCAATTGCAAAGGTTATCCCCTAGCCCTAGTTTCCTTATTTTATACCTCACCCCCCTGTGTGGCATCATATGCCTTTGAAAAATCTAGATATACAACATCTACTGCTTTACCATTATCTAGGTTGCGACTTACTTTTTCAGTGACGTTCAAGAGATTAGGTTGGCACAATATATTCCTAATAAAACCATGTTGAGTCCTACTAATAATATTATTTTCTGCAGTGTAATCCTAAATATAATCCCTTAATATCCCTTCTAGCATTTTTCTCACTACAGAGGTCAAACTCACAGGTCTATAATTCTCAGGTTCTGTTATAGTTTACTTCTTAAATATAGTCACTACATTGGCTTTACACCAATCTTGCAGCAGTGAATCTGAGGTGAGAGAATCTTTAAAGAGTAAAACGAGGGGTCTTGCTAACACGCACTGAGTTCCTGAAGAACCCTTGGATGTATACCATCAAGACCCAGTGCTTTGTCAGTCTTAATTTTGCACAGTCTTCCCATTACCTCTTCTTATTTTAATTTGAGGCTCTTCTACCATTTCTCGTTCCCTGGTTTTGTAACGAACTGACAGACAGACCCAATCTAAGTTTCCTGGTAGTCTCTGTGAATTAGATTCCCCACAAAGATTTAATAGACTGCTATTTGATGTAAATACTGTGATAAAAGCACAACAAGAGACAATACGTATATGCTGCAAGGCAGGCACCAGTGGGCCAGATGCTAGGGAGCGAAGACTAGAATACAAAGCTGGCTGGGGGCGGCTGCTCTCTGGGTTGCAGCCTTGCTGCTGCCTAGGCTTAGGAAGAGATGCTGGCTGCAAGGCCAGATTAGTGCCGACTGGAGGAGCCAAGTTGCACCCCAGATGATAACCCAGATAAAAACAGCTACCCACTGGGATGAAAGAGAATACTGGACAA